>CM058058.1:23721271-26145098 GCA_030157275.1 Cynaeus angustus
CTATTTCTGGTAAACGGATTTGATTATAAGGTCCAGATACCTGAGAAGTTGGCCAGGATGAATTTCCTGAATTAATGGTACCTTTGGCTATTAAGTGTTCCGCATTGCCGACGATTTTATGAAATGCATTTTCAAATTGAATAAGATCATCGTCATTTATATTGTTATCGAGTAATTGTAACTGTAAATGCACTTCTTCAAATTCTTGGAGATTGGGACGTAATGAATTTAGTCGCGATTTGATTTCATCAAGTTTGTTGTTATTTTCCGCATTATTCAGAAAGGTTTCAAACCTCGTGAGGCGGCTTTTGATCTGTCCACGTTTGAGTTTTAGCGTTTTCATTTCGTTCTCAGGCATGATTAACAATGAGTGTTTGATATCTGAACTTCGCTGAAGATATGTATCTTTCTAACCGAACGTGAAACGATAATAGAATGAGTTTGGTGAGAGAGGAAATGGCCGGACTAACCTGGTGTTCCTGATGAGGATGGTGTCGGCTGCTCTCGGTTGATGGATGCTGAACCTCTAGCTTTACTCGTAGAGGCTTGATCCGTTGAGGTGATCGTGAAGTACCGTTGTTAAAGTTGTTTCTTTGCTTGTTGATGTCGCCGTCGTATCCGGCTCGAAGGACCTTAAAATGTTGGGGTAACTTGTGCTTGTTCCCAACGGATGTTTAGGGGTGCATCAAAATGAGTGCAACGGTTGTAACACTATTTATTTACACTATTAAAACTACAACAACAGTACTACGTTCACTGCGATTATGTACAAGGATGTATTGAGTGTTCTGGCGTTAGAAACGAAGTATCGAGATTCCTCTCGTGTGCACTCTTAGCAAAGTACCACCCCCATCAACAGGAAGAGGTGGTTGTTGCGAAAGAGGACGAATAGGGCCGAACAGAAATGGCCCGAACAATCGTGTTAGCTCATTTAAGTGTCGGTTAACAAATTGTTGCTTGGACTCGACGAATAATTGGATAAAATACAATATTAACCGCTTTAACGCTAAGGTAAGTTCATTTCACACTAATTAACAGATGTTTGCTAAAGAAATTCCTCAAGCAACATATGTGGCACTTCCTTCTTTTATTTTGACGGCAACTATATTAAAAAATCCTAGGAAATTTAATATGCTGTCCGTCGTGATGCACGAAATATAATAATAAAGAATCTACACAGCTTGACCACATAATACTTGAAATGAAGGCTTATCCAATTACAGCTTAGTCCTTTATCTGTTTAGACAATCTTAACAAGATATTGATTTTGAAATTATTGATCTGTGATTAATCACAAAGTGCCGTGGCGCATGATTAAGCAATTTAGTACCATCATTATTGTCGAATAATTTACGACTCCAAATTAATTATAACGAAATGAAAAATTTGAATATTTGATATCAACATCCATAAAAACATAATTTCAATAAACATTTCCGAATGAAATAAATCTTGAGCCCGTGTGAAACTGATCATCTCATAAATCGTAGAGCTTCATTACCACCAAATCGTTCTAATTTAGAAATTTAAATTCGTTTTTGTTAGTTCAAACAGTTTGCTTTTGCTAAAATTAACACGGACCCCTGCTAGGAAAAACTTGTTTTGCTTGATGGAACAACGTTGGGTAATTATTTGTGGATTTTCTCTTCGTTTATATATATATAACACTGAAGAAAAGTGAATCTGAAGCATATAATGTTATAGATTACATCGTAAGGGTACAAAGAATAAAATGCTTGACAAGAAATTAACCATGTAAGCATGAAAAACATTAGCATAAATAAAATAGTCTGTCGTTAAACAACGTTACAACACAGTCGGGGTTTATCTCGTAACTAAAGAAATATTCGCAGAATCTCTTTTCCTAAGAACGTTCACTGGCTGAACATTTCAAGATGTCATTTGTCACCGCTTAATTACCTACTTTTTGTATTTTGCTTTCACAATTCTAGTTTTACAATTGCCTTCAAAAAACTACAGTGATAGTGCTTGGAATTCAGGCTTGTTAAAACACATCAATCAATTTAATTAACTAGAGCAGTCGCAAAACATGTTAATCGCAATTAAGAAGAATCCCAAATTCCTCCCAGAGAGAAAATTTTTGATTTATTTGCCTTATCAGATTTAATGTGACCGGTTACTGTGCTCTCATTTTGGAAACATTACTAAAGGTGTTTAAACGTAAATCCTTCGAATTTAATCGACAGATGCTTTAGAATCGTGATACATAAAATATAGTTTGTGACCCGCAGTGGTAATTATTACATAAAATCACCGGAGCTTTTATGGGTTTGAGGTCATTAGAATCTGAGCTTCCGGGCTAATTCTAGATTAAATCCTTCCCTGGCGAGCTTACGCCTGTGGACATTTATTGCGGCAAAAATTTATACCGAATGTTGCGGTTTTATCGCCTCCCTCTTGTACTTTATTAAAAATCAATAGTTACCGCATGTGGGAGAACACCTTTAGTGGAATTTTATCGGTAAAATCTTGCTCTAAATGTGAAATATAAGATCTAGACTATAAAAAGATGTAACTGCATATATGCACGAGTTAACAAGAATAAACGTTAATTGAAAAATTCGAGGATGTTAATCATTCCGACAATTCATTTATTATTACCACGTATCTACATAAATTGACACCTCAGTTTAAACAGTTTGAACATTATAAACAAGCCCATAAACAATTAATGAATGGATTAGTTAGTTCATCTGTAATTTCTCTCTTTCTTGCATCTCTGTCACAGCTTTTATTCATAAATGGAGGTGAGAAACTTACCACATTTGAATTATTATTTAGTTATACGTGGTTACAATTTATAATTTCCTTATTAAGTAAGTACAACAAAAACGTGGAAATGGTCACAGAAGTTGTCAATATGAAGCAGGTTTAAATCGGTTGAAAAAAAAAACTTTAAAAAAGGTATTGTATTTGGTTCTTCGAGCTTTTAGATGGAAATATGACAATAAATAAAAAGAAATTTCAATAAAAACTTAATTTTGCTACCAAGTAAGCTAATTTGTAGCTAGAATCTTGTTTCTAACCTTTTAAACTTACAGGCTTTCATCAGTATCTTCTGTAATGTTCTTAGCAAAGATTCCAGCTAAAGTTTGTGCTACAGTACTAATCAAACGGTTTTGATGTTTTTTTAGACAAGATCGATGGCTTGCTTTAGATTCATTCACGTAGACCGCTCATCTCGACATCAATCTCAAACCACTCAAGCCTGACCACATCGCGGAAATGATCGTTCTCGAACAGTGATACCAACTTGTCGAATGCACGATGCCAACTCCAATTCACATTTTGAAAGCTCACTAAATCTTATTTTCCGTGTATTTAGACTTAAATAAATTGTTTTCATAAAGCTATTAAGCAGAAATGATTGTTTTAACTAACTAGATATTTTTAACACCAATTGCTGGTAGAAAACGCCATTAATTTCTATTTTAATTAAGCAAACACCACAAGAAATTATTGGAAAATAAGAAAAGCTCTAATCTGATGAAGGCTCAAAACTAGTTACAGTGATCCAGTTGTAATGTTAAGTGTACATGTTAATAACTCAACTTTAATGTCCCGTTTCCGAGTGCCATTATCGATTTTTTTCTTTCTCATCCTGAAAGCACATAAGCCATTTTCTTCCGAGTGTTTACAATAAATGAAAACGTGAGATATTTATGTTGCATCTGAAGAGTATTAACATCTTATCAATATTTACATTTAATTATAAGTTTATAATTGTAATTTATGTAAACTTTATAAGTTTATGAATCATAAATAACTCGTTTTCATGCTTTTATGATTAGAAAAATTCCCATGATTTATGCAGAAATATTTTTACGAAACATTGACCTCAATTGCGGATTGTTTTTACGCACGAAGGAAAAATGTTTAATTAAGTTTAATACATTCATAGCTTTTACTATTGAGATAAGACCATAAAAGAAAAGTTTAGATACAGCACCATTTTTTCTATTTTAATGAGAATGACGGTAGGTAAATGTTCTCGCATGAACCTTATAATCACAGTCATAGTCATCTTTATCATCCAATTAAAATTCATTTCTTAAGAGCATAACGTAATTATTTGACTAAGTAAACTTAATTACAGAAATTACAAAAGTGTCTTATCCGACAAACGTTCTTAATACCGAGCAGGCAGTTACAATTTATAAAATATAATTTACGACTATTTCTACAAAATCATCAACACCGTTAAGTTACAATAAAGTTGAGATTGAGAAGTCATTTAAGTTATACGAGCAATAAAAAACTGAAGAAACCGTCGTAAATTATCTACTCACTCATCAATTTCCCTGGTCAGATCTAACGAATTAATTCCAGGAGTTCCACCCCCGTTCCTTCCATCGTCGAAATTAAATCCTTGTTGTTTGGTTACGATAGCATTTTCGTAAACCCTCGTACTTTGCACATCATCTACATTTTCGTACTTCTTTTTTTCCTGTTGCACTCGTTTTCCGTAAAGTTGCCGGTAGTACTTTTCTTGATCACCGTACATCCAACACACTTTCCACCATTGCTTACACATCAAAACATTGGCAGATGCACTTGTATTTTCACGTTTTAACGCATTACTTGGTATCGTCACACTTTTCATTTTGAATCTGAAGTAATCGATCAGACAGGTGCTTTATTAACGCGTGAAATCCTATTGTGCTTTCCGCAAATAAAATTTAAATCGATAAGCTTTTGTCGAAACTCTATCTTATTAGCGTTGAAAGCCAACAGGTTCCTTTTACGGACGACAGCAGACCGAATGAATTTTCAATAAATCGCAAGAAACATTTTCAGCATCACCAGATTTCGTTAGCTGCAATAATCAGCTGTTTTAAATGAGCAAACATGCATTTTTTTACGAACTGGTTTTTAAAGAGTGTTAATGGTGTGTTTTCGCGCTTTACTTATTCACTGTTGGGATTAAAAGCTACGCAATCATCAATAACTGCAATTACATGGTAAGAAGAATGTAATTGTGCGGACATGAGTGCAGTGTTTTTTTTTTTCAATGAGGGATGGAGATGTATTCAATTTGTGTCTACAAAACATCCAATTAAAGACCCGATGTGCACACTCTACTCAAAAAGTGCAAATTTACGTCCGATTTACACAATTAACACTTTTAAGTGAAGAAAGACCCACTCTATTCAAACTTGGTAATTCCCGAATTCTTAACACAAAAGAATTTAAACTCTCCACTACCGTTCGTAACATCTTCACATGCCTCCGAAGACCCAAATGGTCAAGATAAACGGCGCCGCTTGAAAGATTTACAGCGGTTAGCCTAAAGCGAATCTATTTGAGGATTTTTAAAGGTACGCTGGAAGAAATCGTTAGGTGGATGAAAATTGGGGCCAATTAGGACTAATTTTTTAGCTTTTGTAAGCTCGTCGTGAAGATTTGTTAACGTCAAGATAAAAATCCAGAGGATAGCGTGTGTTTGGGATTAACACAGCAGACGATGTGTGTAAATGTTGATATTTACTCGAAGACACGTACAGGTGAAACGGTAAACGCTACTTTAAGTTATAACTGAAACGACAAATACGGAGTGATAAGAAAGTGTAAATAATGTTTAATGTCTGCAGGATTGCGTTATTCAACGACGTGTAAAATTTGTTCAAGTCTTTCAAAGCAGGGTGTAGCACTAAAAGCAAGTAGCAGCAAATCATATAAATTTGTCGTAAGTTTTACAGAAGTGAGGTAGCAGCTGCAATAGTTTGTTTTGGATTTCTACTTAGTTTTTGTAAAATTAGCAAAATTTTATTTTGATTGTATTAAAGAAATTAAAACCAGAAAATAAAGACGACGCTGTTCGTAGTTACGAAAAATGTATGCGTTTTCCTTCAATTTTTGCTTAATTATAAATTTCTTAAACTCTATATTTCTAAATCTTCGATTTGAAGATGCAGGGATCTTAAATCTTACAATCTTACAACTTTACAACAAATGTAATAAGATTTCAGAAGATCCTTAAAGACCCTAAGATTCTAAAGACATCTACATGATAAATTCTAAGACCATTTGGATCATTATCATAAAAAATTCTTGGATCTTATATTTTAAGTTCTAAAATTTTTACATTTTTAGGTTCTCGATTTTTGAGATTCTAAATTTCAGGATGCTGGCAGCTAATGGCAAACCATATAAAAAAACTTTAAAACTTTGAAAATTTAAACACTTACATTAAACTCTAGGTTTTTTAAATTCTTATATTTTCAGTTCTTGCATGTTAAACTGATCTAATTTGGAAGTTTATTGTCAAAAATGTATATATTTTTTCAAATCTCTATTTTATTACAGGATTTCAAAATTTTAAAAACAATTTTTTTTTTTTAACTAATTTGTAAAAGTGGTCTGATCTACAGTTGCCCTATTTTTATACTCATTAAATTTCGTTAAGGTGTTTAATTTTATTTGAACTTCAGTTTTAATTTTACAATTGATCTAATTTTTCGTCCTGCAGTAGAAGCAGCCATTAGATGAAACGCTTTTGACGAATCACGCCATCAATAAATTGTATTCTAAGATATTTATCTAAACGTGACCCACAACACATTTACACTCCATAACTGTCCATCACATTTTCCTATTTTTAGCACAATTTAATCAGTATAAATCACGTATATTTTCCTGCTGTCCATGTATTTGAATGATGCAATATTTAATGGCGATTTGCTCTAACCTTCGTCCAAATTTTATTAACACCTCGTTGTTTATCAAGTGTGAAATCAAATGAATATGCAAATTGAAACTTAAAACACACTCGTTTAAGGTACATTTTCAAAAAGGTATGTTGGTAAAATCAATAAAAATAAGATAAAGTATCCAAAACTAGAGTTAAGCATTCATTAACATCATGTCAAACAATTTAAGTAAGGTGGAATCCGTATAAAACTGCTAAAACCTGTACCGGTAAAGCTGTAATTAAATAATAAATTATCTAGAAATTTATTCACGATTATCACCCATTGAGAATTTAAATGCCAGAGATTTTGCTGCTTCTAACGTGGTTACGCTAAAATTGAAAAGTTTGAACGCATTCTGTAATTCGACGTCGGTTTTTTCATACTAAAACTTTCATCAAATTATTGAAACACAATTTATTAATATAAGTAATTATAACGAACGTGGTTTGGCGAGTGGGATGGTCAAGTTACTTTCTTGTTTTCACGGTGACATTAATTAAGCACTTTCTTTCATTTTATCTAAACATGACACCTATTAATGTGAATTGTAAAAAACGGAAAATGACTTCAGCGACACCTCACAATCGCTTTTTTTTCGCTTTTTTAACAATTTCCAAGATAGACATTCTAAAAGCCTTCAAAACGACCGGTTTTAGTGCCGAAGTTTCCACCTACAAGCCAACACAATGCATTTAGTGCCTTATACTTTTTCGCATCTAAAATGGATGCCATCAACCCATAAAATCCCCGACAATAAAATTATATTAAAAGTCTACAGTCGACTGAACATCTTTGCTTTGTTATTTAAGCCACTTGATCGTGTTTTTTCGGCTCCCGCAATCGTGATTCAACTTTTAGTAAATTGTCATTCCACTTATCGATTGATCGTGAATATCTCGCGTAAGTAATGCTAATTAGAAAGCGACTAACCAATTTCAATAAAGCATGCACTCCGTCGATTGCATCTATTTAGGTTAGACTGTAATAGCTTGACGAGCAACTTCCCTTGACGCATAATCTGCTTACGACGTCCATTAAACTGTGATTTATAGTCAATAGAAAATTCACAGAGGATTAAAGCTTCCATTTGCACGTTTGAGGACTGCTGTTCACTTTATAAATAATTCTGGACCGCCGTAACGATAAATCGAGAGTAAGAAGAACGGTTTGAGTTCCATAACAATCTAAGTAGCTAATTTCTAAGCCATGGAACATTTCCTGACTGGAGATTTATAGACTTCTTCGTTGTTTTTGCCACTTTCTTTTCATCTCACGATTCAAAATATTTACGTCCGATTAATTGTTGTCACACCCTTAAATTCTTCGAGTTTATGACGATTCCAATGCAAATTAGACGAGATGAAGTATTGATACTGCTGCTAGAGTTAATTGGTGGTGTTTCTCATATTTTGTTAATGGCGCCGTAAATTTTCGAGACGGGACGAGAATTTTCTAATGGAATCACAGAGACCATCTTGATCATAAATTGGATGATATATAAAGCCTACCTGACAGCTTCTTTAAGTTAAAAAATCCGAACCTAATTGAGAACACACCTAGTGCTAATTTTGCATGAATCATCAAGAAAAACAAAAGTGTGTGCAGGAAATGGAGGCAATCATTCTTATTAAAATCACAATAGCCTTAATCGTTCTTTAATTGCTTCTAATGTCGTCAGTAAAAAAAAAACTGTCCTAAATCGTGCATACCTAGATTAAGTCAAAGATCTACTAAAATCTTATAAAAATCGTAAAATCACATGTTTTTAAAGCACCTGTCCGTAAAACACGCACCACGGCACACTTAGATGAGGGATGACACTGAAACTATATATCCTTGGGCAGGTGTATTCGCGGTCGACCGATTGGTAAATCACGATCAAGCCGGCTTCGCACAAATAAAATAGCATCAGTCAACTAACAAATGCCGGTCAAGACTGGCGCACCGGAACGCTGACAGAAGAAGGTTCGGGGCGAGTCGGAGAGATTCGTTACCACCTTGCGCCAGCATTGAAGTCTCCGACAATGTGCTCCGGTTCCTGTCCTACAGGACGATCAAGAGACTTCCTTTGACTTTTTCTTAATAATTAAAATCTAAGCTCCTTTTTACATAAGTTATTAATAGAAAACTTTGTTGTATCCACATTCCTTGAATTAACACTGTAATTTAGAGCAATAAGATTAACATAATATGTAATTCAGCATTGCGAATTTTCTAATTGACGGGTTTCGGTAATGGTAGCTACATGCGCATTTACATCTGAGATGACCATGAATGTCTCTCATTAATATTAATTGGAATTCTTTAAATGTAAGAGATCAAGGCGTGAAATCGACTTATTTTTGATGGGAATTGTTTGTGTGTGCCGCCAGTGTTATCATTTTCAAACACCGACACAAAAGAAGTAACACCGGTGAAGAGATTATCTTATGTTTTATCTTCAGAAAAAATCAACAACGCTATTACATGCGGACATGTATACAATCTCAAACAAGGTCTAAGCAAAGAAGTTGAGGGAACGTTACACATTTTAATTGCTCAAAATTATAACAACTCATCTAATTTTAAGATAACAGGACCATGATATGCAGTGGTATTTTAAAGTCAAGATTTATTGGTGCCTATAAAAACAGTTTTGTTTTCACTCTCTACGAGTTCAGCTACACACAGATTATGTTGGTAATAAATAATTTTCCTCAATAAGCAACCACAACGCATTACCAACTGCAGCATAGGTGACTACCAGACAACAACCTCTATCATAATTATTTTGATTTTATCAATGTTCAGATTTCGCTTGAAGATAAACTTTCAAACTAACATTAACAATTTTTTACAAAAAGAACTCGATGGTAATGGAAAACGGTACATTGTAAGCTACTTACGATCGGTAAGTACAATTTTAAACAGAAAACACAAATTAAGAAGTAACAGAAAATGTTTTTGTCTTATACACATTAACTGTTCTTGCAAAATAGAGCACTTTAAGATTGAAGGCTGCTTATTTGCGATGAAATTAATACTTCCATTATTGAAATATCAATGCGTTATCTACCTATCTATACTACTATCTATCACAAACTGTTTTCCCTAGCTATAAAGTATTCGTAGGAATAGAACGGTGACCACTTAAAAAGAAAAAAACACGTAAAAAATATTCAAAAAATTTTAACGCACTTTCGCCATTTGGATTAGTTTTTTCTTGCAGTGAAAGGAACTCACAAAAAATAGAAATGGAACCAAATTTTGCCAATTAGTGCACAAGAACGTGTCCTTTAATACGAAGAAGTTACAGAACAAAACAGGTGACTTAGAAATGAGCCGCTGGCAGTAATTTGACGTTTGCTTGCCATATGCGCTGGAGCACCATCGAATTGAAAAAAACTTGGCTTCCGTTTCTAACTGCAGTTGTTCATAAAATATGTAAAACATGCTGATCATAACAATTTACGGTCACAGTCTGTTCGAAAGTAATGAAA
The DNA here is from genome assembly GCA_030157275.1 of Cynaeus angustus. Classification (NCBI taxonomy): domain Eukaryota; kingdom Metazoa; phylum Arthropoda; class Insecta; order Coleoptera; family Tenebrionidae; genus Cynaeus; species Cynaeus angustus. The sequence goes on from CM058058.1 coordinate 23,731,464, forward strand.
TTGGTGGCGAAATGGCAACCCCCACGCCAATTTTTTGTTAACAGCTGTGTGCAGAACAGTACTCCAAACCTTATATTCATGCACTTTTTTAAACTCGTTTGATCGTCATTCACATGCTTTATGGTGCTTTAACCCGAAATTTTCTTCCTCGTCAAGGTACACAACGAACTGCTCAAACTGCTAGCTTTTGAGGATACTACGTGTGAGCTCGCAATATATAAACGTGTGAAATATTGCCGCCTTCCCGTTCAATCAAATCAAATTCAACAAAATTGACGTAACTGGGATTTATATTTCATCACAAAGAGCTTGAAATTTGTTCCAAGATTTTTTAGGTTTCCATTTTTTATCAAAATAAATTCTTGGAATTTTTAATTCCCTCGATTTTTTTGATCTTAACATTTGAATTATCAAAGCCCTGTTTTTTTTAGAATTAGATTTTTTAAACTAATCTTTGGATTAAAAATTTTAGGTTTTTCTTATTGTTTAAATGTTTGCAATTTTTATTATTATCATGAACATAAAACGTGAGGTTCTAAAAACCTATGAATTTGACATTTTGAAACCTGGGACTTACCAAAACTTAAAAGGCTAAAACTTATTACCAAAGTTCGGAATTTGATATTAAACTTAAAAAATATAAACCTTAAATCCAAACGTGTGTTCAGAACCTTTGTTATGAAAATTTGATATACAGCAGATGTTTTAAGAGTTTAAGTTTAAGTTTTTAATTCGAGACCTTCAAACCTGAGACATTGAAAATTTTTCCGAAACACGGAAAAATATCAACATTAAAATCTAGAAATTTATTAAAACATGACAAGTTCTGAATAATGATCACAAAAAAGTTTAAATCAAGAAGATGATGTTCGGGTTCTTTGGATTTTTATATTTTTGGAATTCTAAATTTCTTTCTGCACCCTTTCAAAGTTTTCGAATTTTTTGAACACTTCATTCTTTTATTTCTAAGCTTTCCGTTATTTCTTAATTTCTAAAGAAACTGTAGTAAATTTTTCTAGAACTAAAGAGCAAGATATGCAGTTTATTTACATAAAATAACATTTTCAACATATAAAACATAGAATATTAAATTAAGATTAAAATATGTACATAAATTATTAACTCACGAACTAAAAATAAAGTCATATATGAAGAATTTAACGCAGACGCATTTTTCTTAAACTCCGCTCTTTAGTATAATAATAACTAATTTCAAAAAAGTTAACCTCATTAGTTGTCATATTTACAAAGAACTGCATAAGATGCATAGTTTTATACTCTCGCAACAAAAATGAACGACTTTAGTAGTTAGTATCCACTTAATAAAACGTTTTAAATATTTCTACCAGCTTAGTTCTGTTCTAAATACACATATAACTTCATTTAGAATCAAACACTCTAAATTTTACAGTTAAAAACACATAATTTTTAAATAAAAACTCCAGTAATGTTTAACAAAATTTAGCACAGTTCTTCATCTACCAAGCCACTTACAAAAATGTAAACTCCAATGTGAAACCAAACCAAGTCACTGATTTGTGCTCTCATTCTCTACATGATAATGTGCGGCACTCATCATTTAATGTTAGCACAGAAATTTCTTGCAAAGAATTTTCTAATTGATGTTAACAACTGCGGTATAATCCTATTCTGACTGCGACCCATTATATTTTTCTAGGCGAATTCTAAAACGCTTTGCAGGTAAAACAGAATAATTACCTCTGATGATGACGGAAAAATAATGGATTTCTAAATTAAGACTTGCCAACCACGACATGTAACGGGAATGACAGCCTACATACCTGAAACAGAAAAAAAAAGCGATAATTTCCGGAAAAGTTAACAAAGAAAGTCAAAATTAGGAAAACATAAATTTATTGTAATTACGGTATTCGGACGAATTAATTAAATTCTTGTGCCCGCCTGCCGCTACTAAAACTTGCCACATTTCCTTGCTGTGGACACAAAGTAGTCGACGATTTCCGCATTACGATTTACACTTTACGCTTCATCACCTACTATAAATTTCTAGTTGAATATAAGGCATTATCAAAGACTATACGCTATACATGTGAGAATGGTGACAAGTATTAAAGCGAGTGCGATAAGATAACGCATTGCTTTGGTACAAACAGTCGGTGTCTTTCAGTGAATGTATGAGATGGTGATGGGTTAGATATGAAGATGATGTGATAGAAGGACGTTGGAAAGTGGGAATAGATAATAGCCCGGAATCGGCGATCTGAGTTATTATCCTGTTTAGGAACGTAGTACACTACGAATAACAAACAAGGAGAATATTTTCACTACAGATAATTCAAATCAGATACATTCTAATATGAAAACACACCTTGGCGCTATAAAAATTGTCAAAAGTGCGACATAAACAAGATTATGTAAATTTGATAAATAGAAGAACATTGGTGTAAGATGTGTATGTAGATATTTTGAATTTTAAAGCTTATAATGTCTCTATGGGCGCCAATTTATCATAAATAGACTATTGAGAAAGGTCATTTAAGATCCGATCTACTCTTCATTTTTCAAATTTAGAATTCTCACCTTTACTTTCAGTGCATCTGATAAATTTACCTCTTCTATAGTAGGTATCTATCTGGGAGGTAATTGCATTGCTAACACAGCTCTCAACACCTTAATGATTAAAAATCCGGTCCTTTCACCTACTGATTGGGCGTTGGCATAGAAAATACAGTTCAGTCAATTTAATAATCGACAAAGAAACTTGAAGTTAAAACCATAATAACAGCAATCAGTAAGTTTCCTACATATCAGCTACATACATTCTAGCCCCAAGTCTATAAAAAATATATACGTTTTATTACCCTTGCCTTTTGTAGATAAAATAGCACAACTTCCTTATCTAGATAAAGAATAATCCATGTTAACAATCAATACGGCTTGTATAACATGTGTTATTATATGATACAATATTTAGATAACCGCTGTACTTTTCTGCGTTTGCTCCAGATGACTGTAACGGAAAGAGATTTAAACAGATTTATTTACGCATCCAATTAGTGCGTTTAATTGGGAATGGTAAATACAGAAATAGAATTTAACGAGACTTCAATTTATACCTACCTAAGCACATCAACATTTTTTTAAACGCTCAATCTAAAACAACATCGTAAAGTTAGTTATGATAGTTTAATTAATATGAATTTCATAGTCGCAATTATTATGACCGTTGATGGTATGGATCAGCTAATATTTTAATAGTAGCTTGCTTCAAGATAATTCTCTTTTAATGTTCCGTAAAAACGTACTTAGGTAGTTAATTAACTTATCAATTAAGTCTCCCCACCGGAGAGAATAGTGGAATTGAATTTTCAAACTGCAAGTGTGGTGGCTCTTTTCAAGAAAATTTTTTCCTAATTAGAATCTTAGTAATTGATTTTACATACTGACACCTATTATCGGTTTCTATTATCTTTGCAATAATAAATATTCAATAGATTTATGAAATTAATTATTTAATACACGCAAACGCATAAATAATACCCTGGCAACCAATTACGATTTTGATCAAGACAAAAATTCAAGATCACGTGATTTATTCGTTGTAAATTATCGACGACAACAAAATATATGGTTTAGGCATGCATTTCAAACAAAGGAGTAGTTCTTTTTACAGTTTGATAATAAATAAAGCTCTTGTACAGCTTTCACATGGCCTATGCCTAGAGAAAATATAGTAAATTTCACAAGCTAATTACCTGATGGGTTCATTGAGGATAACATAATAGTTTAAGTAAATTATGGGAATTTTTTTGATAGGAAAAAGCCCGAGGAAAGCTGTCGAAGCCGATGTTAAGTTATACGTCGGAATAGAAATGGCTGCTGTACAAATATTCGCTTCTTAATTAAACGAACAATCTTTCATTACAAAGACCACCAACTTGAGAATATTAACGATTTAAGTGTTTCGTCATGACAAAAACGAATTACGGAACAACATGGGTAATAAGAATTTACACGTATCAATTTTTGTTATCTGAAATAACAAAGGACGCGTGTAAATCACAAATGTGAAAGCAAGATAATTCGCACTTTTTAGTAAGGAACGTGAAAGCTATGAATTTGTTGAGAGAAATTCAATATGAAAAAAATTTCACATTAATTCTAAGAATTTTTACATTCATATAGTATTAACCGACAACAATGACAACACACAATATCACAAACCGTACGGAAGACCACCACAAATTTAAATTCTTTAAGTTATACCCATTAAGTATTAATTGCTAAAGGTTATTGATTACATGACAGCGAAAGTAATAAACTGAGCATAAGATAATTTGTGATAACTGTTATTTACTTGAAAACAATAAAACAACCACTAAATGTTATATTATTGGATAAAAAGACAAAACTGATAAGATAACTGTTGGAAATGGAAGCCAATGGCGGTCTACATTTGTACGTAATAAAAGTTTTAGTACAGGTAATTTAATTATGAGATGAAAATTATTTTCTTCACTGGTTTTATGGTAGTGAATAATGTTTGGCCAACGTTTTTGAGGTGAATAGGTAGTTTACGATTATAACGTATTAACTGAAAATGATTTAATGCTGCTTTTGCACGATAGCTCGTACCTAAATAATAATTGAATCCTAAAATTTATCTTAATGACTACATTCTTATCATAAACGAAAGTTTCAAACAAAATTCGAAGTCGAAATCGTCGTGTACTTCCAGATGCTTTAATTTGTTTGGAAACATTTTAAATTCTATGTACTCGTAGTATCCACTATAATTATGTTTTACCTCTCAAAAACTGCCACCTGCATTTTCCCTTAAATTTAACTACGCTGTATAACTTTGAATATTTTTAAACACTTAATTTCACTTATTTACAAACTGAACACGTGAAGAAATTACCAATCCGGTTCTGACTTCTTTGTTGTAGCTACACAAAAATATCGTTGTGTGCCTTTAGGGTGAAGCTCAAACACTTTTACCTACTCTCAACTGAGTTATTTCAAACAGACCTACCTCATAATATCACATAATTCATCTTATTACGTGGTAAAAACGAACCAGAAACATAGATAATAGAGCAGATCGAATCAATGCTATCAAAAAAGCCCACGGTTCTAGATCAAACATAAAAGGAAACAACATAAACGTCACCAATGATAAGTTTGATGATTGCGTCGATTTGTTTTTTCGTCATTTAACATTCTAGAAGGCATCTTTGTCAATGTAGCGAAACAAATAATGCAATATTTTATAGAAGTAGAGTCTTTTCCCATGACACTGTAAAATGAAGACCTCACAAGGCTCCTCCTATATAACTTCTACACATGACAATATAATTAACATTACAGAGAGTTGATTTTGCAGATTATTTACAACAATCTGTCGTTTGTTTAATTTAAAAAATTTGCATGTTTTTCGCATTTGAAACGCCTACGAGTAGACAGGTGGTTTTATTATTTCGCGTAACCTTCTGTAGTACTAAATAGATTCCGCCAATTAAAAACATATTAATCATTACTCACTAGAGCGTCAGATGATGTAAGAAGAAAGAAGTTTTTCTGCTGAACAAAATATAGCGTGATGTGAACGGTTGCTGAAGATAAAGACGAGATAAAATTTGTTCACACTTTTAGCAGTGACGTGGTCATCTACAGTGTTCATAAAAATTCGAATGGAATATTTATTCTGATGACAACACTTCTTGTCGTTACCACTAATTCATGCACCTGACGCTGTGTGGGACGTGTATGCCTAAACATATTGTAAATTACCAATTATCGAGCATGAATGTCACTTCTGTGTTTGCATTCGAGTTCACATTAATTCATGCACAATTGACATTTATTTTGTTTTGCCATTGTAAGTTTAGGTTCCACACGCATTAAATTTAACGCTAATTAAACAACGACATAACCTTGATTTAATTACAAAAAGAACTTTTTTGAGGTACAGTCCGAGATAAATTAACGTAACGTAAGTGTTTATTAGTGACTTTTGTCATTTAAAGGCCCCTTAAAAATTACAATTTCATAGATAATTCTACCTGGTGACTGTTTATTTATCAAAACGACGATGAATTCTGACGATATTATTTTTTAAGATGAAATACATTGTGCTGTTTTAATTTATTTCTCACGATCGAAATGATTGGTATAAATTTTCAATGTCTAAGAATTTGAGTTATAATGTTTGCATAATATTATCACCACAATGTAATAAATGACAAGTATTAATGTTGAAAATATTTGTGTTTGTAGTATATAAATCATTTACGAAATACTGCCATTAAATTATGATGTTGTGATAGTCCCGGAAGAGCAGTAACCTTCATTTCATTTAAACAGATGTCTTCTGAATGGTTAATGAAGGTATAATTGCTAAAGTTTAAAGATGAATTATGACGTTACGAGTGCATTGTCTCGGCGCAGTCACTTATGATTAAAGAGCAGAAAATATGCAACAATATTTACAAGAATATGCTTATTTAATACGGAAATTATTGCAAAATATTCTACGAGTTTAAAAAATATGCCATAATTTTAATAGATATTATTTCAAAAACTAAATGCAATAGTTTTATAAATCAAACAATTCATTATTACCATTTACCTACAGTTTATTTGTAGGTTAATATTAGTGTATCCAAAAATAGCCGAATCACAAAAGTTATTGCAAAATCAAAAGTAAACTTTGTGATCGCAAAAAAATGATTCAGATATTTTAGATATACTTTATTTACAAATACCTATGTCTAATATTACATGGATGTTTCAATACTTAATAGGTACGCTGTGAATTACATTCTTTGTAGAATTCTTAAATCTCTATTTCTTGAACTCCTTGTACATTGTATTCTATGAATAGATGGATCCTCTAAAGGCTTTGATTTCTTTTCATTTTAGATTGTATTCTTTACCTTCTTTAAATCTCTTGTACTTTTATTACCTAACAAATTCCATATTTAAGATTTTTAGAACCTTTAGACTTTCAAAAATTATCAAGTTCGTCTTAAGTTTATTAGTTTTTTTTTTTTTTTCAATTATTTTTTTAATCATATTTTTGCATTTCTTAGGTGCTATCGATTTTTTAATACTTTGAATTCTTTGTCATGTTTCTATTCCTTCCACTGTTATGTTCTTTAAATCCTTCAGATTTTTAGGATTGTGTAGATCCTCGATTTCCCATACTGTCTAAATTCTTTAGGCTTTTCAAATATTCTGTTGAATTTTAAAAGTATTGTTCTGGATTTTTTTAGATTCTAAAGGTATTTTTATTTTTCTAGCGTTGTATTCATTTTCGATTCTTTCTTTATATTCTTTAGATGCTTTAGTTCCCTTGTATTTTTTATAGTTTTTGAAATCTTCTTTAATTAATACACATTTTCAAAAATCACAAAGTTTTCTTTAATTGTTTCTTTTATATATCTCAAGGGTTCTTTCGATTTTTGGATGTTTGTAATTCGTTGTCTTTCGATTCTCTGAATTCATTCAGTTTTTTAATATTCTCTAGAGAAAGCTTTTTGTACAATTTTTATTTGTATTTCACTTGCCAGTTTCGCACGAATAGTATATTCACTTTTTCCAAAAAAAAAACTCTAAAATTCAAAAAAAAATAACAAAAATGCATCTTTACATTTTTATTGAGAATGAACAAAAAGTATGTGGCAAAAAATTGCCGCGCTTGTTAATTTTCCGCACCAATGCAGCACACGTTTAATTTCGAGAACAGCCTTAGCTTCGTAAAAAAAATCTCTTTTTATAAACACCTGTACAAATTTTGCGCAGCGCTTTTTTGAGGCAATAAAACTAAAAGTACTAATTTTAGTTTTCTTTTCTATACGAACGGCCTTTTTAAAAAGTTTGATCCTAGCAGTTTTTTTTTGCGTATACATACATACCTTACTTGTAACATACATTATGTCATTAATTAATAATTGCTTTAAATGCACAAATACTATGAAAAGGTTATGACGTGCATAATTACTTATAATAACTTCTTCATTAAAATCTTGGAGATTTTAAAGTTAAATGATGACAAAAAGTAAAATAAGCATGAATACTCATCTAGCAACACATTTTCTTAATTAGTTCCCATGACCTTCCAGTTTCTTGTAAATTTTGTTAAAATTGCCCAGTTTATAATTGCATGAACCCAGATGACGTGAACTTTTCATGTAATTATAAAAAATACACGAATGTAATGTTCTATAATTCAGAACTTAGAAATGTTTTTTTACAGGTAAAATCGTTCTGTTATTCTTTTCTCCAATTATTATCTACGTATTGTGACAATTTTTCTAATGAAAGTAAAGGTTATAACTTCCTAACTTTTTAGAACTATTTTTGAAAACGTGAACTATTTTACAGTTTTGGAATCAAAAAGTAATATGACTACGTTATAATGTGAGGTACGTTAAAACTATATGTAATTATTGGAAATTTCCTGTTTTTCTCAAAGACTTAATAAGCAATATTTATGCAAAACATGAAGCATTTACAAAATGGGGTTCTCTAATGCATTTTGATGAAACGATTTGTGTTACAAAATCTTATAGTAGATTCATAACTTAAGTAAAAAAATTGCGTGTATGATAATTTTTATTTCCCACTTCTTCTTCGTTATACTTCACATCATGTATGTTAATACCATTTTAGTAAGATCTACATTGCCTTGCAAATTTATAATCTGGTTTGATTCAAATAAATGAGCCCAAATAGGCCACAGCTGGTTTCTCTTAGTAAAGAAAATATGAATATGTAATTAGTGTTACTAATTGAATTTTTATAATAATAATAAGTACCTAAAAACCACAAATGAATAAAGTGTACAAAACAAAGTTTCTAGGTAAAGACAATTATTCACGCTTCAACCAAGCATGCAAAAATTAATAAGAAGAAACGAATTAACGGACCCACTTTTCTTTTTATTTTTCTGTTTATATGAAAATAAATAGGTAGTAGCAATTTCGCCGAGACCTTCTATTAAATTATTATGACGCCATGAAATGTAAATGATTTTTTGGGCATCAAAAATAAAAGTTCCGTCAATCTAAAGAATTTTTGGTCGTTTGAGAAAAAATAGAAATTTGAGTATAACTTTTGGAAATATGGATAAAAAAAAGTCTAACATAAATCAAGAAAAAAATAATCGTACTTCGATTTTTCTAAAAATTAATTGCAGTTGGCAATAGTAATTCATGATTCATTTGCAAAAGTAAAACCATAGAACATGTAAAAAAGATATATTGAATATGTAAATGCATTTAATCGTATTAATAAATCACGCGTCGCTGAAAGCAAACGGCAATTATTCGCAATATAAATAATTTAAATAATAAATTAATTATGTGGCAAATCCCCAGTAATGAAAGTACGTTAATATTTATGTTCGAATGAGGTCATTGAAAATGCGAGTGCCGTATTCAAACCAAAACATTCTTTCGTCTTTTTATTAAGTATCCAAGTTATTTACTGTTATAGCTTTATTGTAGCGTACAAAACATTGTCCATAACGTATCGATAAATTCCATTTGCACACCGCAAGTGGAACATTTTTGCGCAGCTGACACTGATTCGAATCCTTTATCCCGCGTTGCGGTGTAGAACCAATTAGCTCGGCATTTTACCTCCGGTCCTTTCGGGAATTCAATCGTGAAAACACGCAACACAACAGTTAAACAATATCTCGAAACATATAATTGCGTAAATTACCCAACGACCCTCGGCCACTTCTCAAAACTCATCAACTTTGTCGTTCTACAGTTGAGATGGAATTATGAAATTTCTGATGGGAAACCGCGATGTAACGCACTTACAATCCAATTAAAACGCATCTCACTTTTTTTTTCTCAAATCGAGGAGATTTACAAGGCTAGTAGAGTCGTCCAGCTGTGAAAATTTTTCTTGTAAGTTTAATATACAGAAATGACTTGCTCCTGGAGGACCACAAAGACTTCAGAAGAAGCCGATCGCTATAGAACGGAATTAAAACGATTTGTAGGTATGCAATGCTCTTTGTTCGACTTGTTCACACGTCATCCTCGATTGACGTGGGGAAAACGCTTTTTACGATGTGCAAACAACGAATTTTTGTAATGGATATCTCTGTTCCCTGATATAATATAGTCATTATGGAAGTTAATAATTCGAAATTACAGAACGAAACTGAGAAACTTGGCCATTATTACGAAATTAAAGGAATTGACTGAACAAAAAGCATCTGGGATTCTTATTAGTCGCGGATCGCTTACTAATTAGCGAATTTCAGTCCGTTTAAAATCACCGTGACGAAAAAATGTCGCAAAGCTGAACTTGACTGTACTTTAATGGTCTTGCTTTAGCGATATTTGGCGTGATATTAAATTTTTTGTTCTACTTGGCTTTGAGGTGGCCGCCTTTTTAGCAAGAATTCCATAATTGTGTAAAGCACAACAGGTCTTTATCATTAGCAAGGATATCTAAAAATTAATATTTATAGAAGGTAAAGCCTGCACGATAGTAGACGTTTAAAAATCAATCTGAACTCTCGAGACAAGACGACCACCTTGAAAGTTAGGTGTGGTCAACAATAAAAACGGAAACTAATAAATACCGCAAAATGGGTAAAAGACAAACGCGAAGGTGATAAGTACAATAAAAGTGCAAATCTTGTATTGTAAAAGCTGTAACTATATAATTTAAATGACACAATCTTTGGGTAAAGAGGAAATAAAACACTAGAAATACCTGTACGACCACCATTTTTAACGTGCTTTGTACGCAAACACGATAACGTTTATTGAGTATAATTTTATAGTTCCTGAACATACCACAGAAGATGGTAAAATAATTGTTCAACTTCAGTACACTTGTAAGATTTGTTTAGTAGTAGCAATTGACATTTATGAAGATTATAGGAATCATATTAGGTACTTTTAATTTATCTGTTCTTTCAAGTCTTGATTTTCTAAAAAAAAAAAAACTATGTATTTTTCATATATTTTAATTTTTGAGTTTGACCAGAGTTCAGGTGATTCTTAAATAATATTTAATACGATTAACGGTTGAACGTGCGCAATTTTAACGAAATGTATGAAATTACTGTAGATTTCATCCAGCACCAATTGATGTTATTAACCTCAATTCGATTAGGTTTCTATTGCATTCTCCATAACACAATATTGTTTTCAAATGAATTCAATCCCAAGTCCAACACGCAAATCTTTTTATCACCCAATAAAAAGAAAAACATTAAAATTGTGAGTTTACAACTTCGCTGGCGGCCACTGCACTTCATTTAACTTCTAACGTACAAATTTGTGTGTGGTAGGATCTATTTATTCAATTATGTTAATCGATTCAGGTGTTCATCAGGAAATCCGGCACAATATTAAATTTCAAATTAATTACAGAGCAGCGAGACGATAACTTGAGAAACAAAATCATTGATTAGACGCGTACTAGTATAATAACAGGCGATTTAAATGCACACGTGTGCTAGAAACACACTAAGCTTGATGGTTTACAAGGCAGTTTCTCAACTCAAAACAGGCGTATTCGGTACTGGTCTCTAGAGAATACCGATATCATCTATTCATTTCGATGGAGTTCTAATCAGGGATCAGCTCATTACTAACGACGTGCATATTGCTAACTTTGAACCCGTTCCACCGGCACTTCTAGTGTGAAACAGGCCATTGTTCGCAAGATTGTTAATTAATGTAATGGCTCGATTAGCGCAACCCATCTAAACACCTCTCTTCTATCAATTAGAATAGATACATCTACAAACTCTGAGAGTACAGCTGGAACAAATGTCGCAGTTGTTGTAAGGATTTGTGGTTAAATACGTGACACAAAGATTTTGTAACCGTAACAACAATTTTGTGTATGGACTATTGTTATTATGAAGTAATCTCCATACTCCTTATCAAAATCCAACTCCAGCTGTAAAAAAAAACAATGTCCACTAAGCAAAAAAAATTATTGGTACTCGTACCTGAGGCTTGTCTAAGTGCCGGAAAATCTTTATGATATTGTGTATTGTTGGATCTTTTCAGCTTGTATTTCACAAACGTATTTTCAAACCCGACGCAAAATTATTTGTATAAAGCGCAAGGGTGCATCCCACTCGTAAATTTCAATGGAAACTTTTATTTATCACCACTTTTAATTAGAGGCGTTGGTAATTGCAGTTTAATATCGCATGTGTTGTACCAGAATATAAAATGCTATTAAGACGCATCAACCGCAAAAATTTAACCAGACAACGCTACACAAAGAGGAGGCTGGCTGCTTCCTAATTAACTATTAAGTACTCTCTAATTGCTTATCGTGTATGGATTCTTTCGTGTACCAAAGCAGCAGGTATTGGAGTTTGCTGACCATATTTCTTCGGAGCCCAAGCTAAAGTTAAGTTTAATTGTGCGGACATGCAGCAGTACAACCACAATGGAAGCGTTACTTTGTGAAATTCTGTGACTGCTTTGTTAGTGTGGTGTACTGAGAATTTTGTATCACTTTTGTTTAATGCAGATTGCATAAAACTACTTCAATTTTCATTTAAATAATACCCTGCGCACGAAAGTAAACTTCTCTTTTGCATAATAATAACCACTGGAACGCAATTGGCTCATTAATCTAGATTTTATATTCGTTTAGTTACGTGTAATCTGAAAAGATAAAAGTAGCGATTCTAATATAAGCATTCTAATCATGTCTACAAAAGCATGAAAACAAAGTGAATTAATGTTATGGTGACAACGTTCAAAGTTGCCAGAAACCAAATAAGTGGAAAATTAACGTAAATGTGTCTACCTAAACCGACAATTGAAAAACGTTAATTATCATTTCACAACGATAAGAAATGACAAGTTGTTAAATTGTGCCGGTGATGACTAATGACTATGGGAAACAAATTAAAAATAATTGCAATATTAACTCGGTAAACATATAAAAATACATACAAAAAAAAGAGTATAACGAGGAAGAAACAGAAAGAAATACCCAAACAGAACACAAGGAATTTCCAGCGACAACGTGGGTGAAGCTAATGAGTTAAAAGAATTATTGTAGATCCTAATGCATGAGCTGAAAAAAACAAAAAGGCAAATGAATAAAACAAGATTCTGAAACCAGAAAATCAATGATTAAAATAAAAGTTAAATTTCTAAAAATAACAGTGGTATAAGAGATGAAAAAAGAAAAAAATCCAGAAAAAATCGTTATTACCGGACTCAGAGTGGGAAAATATTTATAAAATCTATGAGAAAAATGACAATAATTTCAGTCGGGAAAATTAATGACAAAATGTGAGTTGTAGAGATGGGACAATTGAGACACAAAAATCGATACATTTAAAAAAAAAATACAAAAAACTTTCTAAAAAGCAAAAATATTCACATAGACCGTAAAAAAAGCAAACAGAGAAATGGCAAAAGTAAATAAACAACAAACACATGGTCAAAGTTTGTTACCACAAAATAATAAGTCATAAAAGAAATAAGGCCGAAATAAAAAAAAAAGGTCATAAAAAATGAAACAAAATTAGAAATGGAAGACAACCTTTACGAAAAAGAGGAGAGAAGAATATATAAGAAAATAAAAATATCAAGAAAATTTGGCAAATACTTAAAACACACAAACAGCAAGAAACACGAACTTCTAAATTAATTTAAAAGAACAAAAAGGAAAAAAGACGATATGAAATGCACAAGGAGCATTTGCACCAAGAGCCAGAGAAAAAGTAAAATGTCCAATCAGAAAATATCATGTGAAAACCATAAAGAGGTGGACATAACAAAAAATTGGATGTATATAGATCCGGCGAAGATAACTAACTTTAACTTTTAAAGCTGAATTTTGAGGTTGACTGAAAGATACGACAAAAAGAATCACAAGCAGGTTAACAAAACTAGGAAACCTAAACGAAAGAGCCGGAAATAAAGTTAATGTTTCAAATAAAGTAATAAGACCTTACAGAAACGTTTTAATAGGAATAAACTAATTCATTTTTAAATAATTAGAAGCAGAGATTCATAAATACATAAGACAACAGAACGTGCAAAAATAAAAATTAAATGCGAAGTAAAAATTTACAGCGAAATTTAAAGAAGATTAAACATTCAAGGCGAAGAAAGTCAAACATCAAAATAAAAAAAAAGCATAAAATTTTACAAACCAACAAACAGAAACAACAATGAAGTTTCGTAAAAAAGCAAAAAATGCAGCAAAATGCGATTCTGAAAAATAAAGTTTTCCAAAAAATGTCTAAAACAAACGTAGAAAGCAATAATTTTAACAACATTAAAAAATATGTGGAGTAATTGTTCCAGATAAAAGTAGAATGCAGACAAGTTGTAAGAACAAAAGTATGCCACGCAAAAATAAAAGAATAAAATGGAAAGATTACCTAGTAAACGAAACATCAGAGAAGTAAAAAAATAAAAATAAAATAAGAGGACATGCGAAATAAACATCACATTAAAGGAGAAGACAACATAATGTTAACAGTTAAGAAGTAATGTATGAAACAGATATTAATGACGTTGAAGTAACAGAAAAAATAGAAAGAAACCTTACCTGCGTAAAAATAGAAAAAATCATGGAAATAATTAAAGCACTCAAAGTGAGAAAATCAGCAGATCATGACAAATTAACACTATGTACCGATTATAGAAACTATGAATCCAGTTCCAGTTAAGTTGAGTTTATTAAATCTCTGTTGTTTCATTTTTCTGCTATAAAACCAACGAAGTTTGTAATAAGCTGGAGCTAAAATTGATGAGATTAAGTATTACGAAATTTTTCGTTCCGCTCTCAGTGCATAACGGTTACGTTTCTCATTTTCACATGCACTTTGATTGCAAGACTCCGGTAACAGCTGTGATTAGGTGATCTTTAGGCAAACGCAATTTCCTTTACAAAATCTGCAACTATGTTTAATTGAAGCTTTTAAAGCATGAAGCAAAATTTCTAGGTTTAACATAGGTAGTATCTAATCTAATTATAACAACGCTAAAAATTTAAAATTATCCTCCGCCTTCCAAACGAAAAGCCAATAGCTGTGCAGGCATAAAGCAAACGCTAAAGATTAAAATCGACAAGAGTTTCAGGAATTATGTGAATTCCATTCTCGCTAGTTTGCTCAATAGTGAATGGAACTGAATCATAAACTAAATATTTAACGAATTTAATCGAAGCTTCAAAGAATTAAATGTCAGGTAGAATTGGGTTCATTGAGACCTTTAGGTCTACGTTTGTTGAAAGATAAATCTACTTTCAGGCGTTGATGCTCTTAACCACTGAAAATCTATAAACTAGTCGCTAAAGTTAAAACCCTCTTAAATGTCTACAAGTCTGTTAAAACCCTTTAGTGTATGGAGCTTTTTCAGTGGCGTCCTAAACATAAAAAGCTATTTAATGGTAATGACAAGAATAAGTTTCAAACCGTAGACAGTCTCGTGGTTGTAATTAAAGCAAAATTCGTTTCAATTAGACGCTCATAATTCTGTAACTCATAAAGACCTATAAAGTTTAACGAAGTTCGCACATGTGGCCAGCTTGCTAATTTTAATAGGTAACCAGACTTGCGCCGAACTCTAATGAAAGGGTAACCAGTTGTGCCATCCTAATAAAGCTTGGAACTGGTAAGCCATCACGTCATCAGTGTGCCGAAGGACCTTAACTCGCACGGGAACAATGTTTGTGCTACGTGTTTGCTTCGCCTCCACGAACTCCTGGAGTAAACGTTTGTTTTGATAATTTATATCAGACATACAGTGTGTTTGCTTTCAAATTGTGGTAGCCAGAGTCGGATTTGGCCCTTGCTTGTACCGCCAAAGAAAAACAAAAAATGTAACATCCACCTAGGATATCTCTGTATTTCAAAACCATGAGATGGATAATCAAAATCGCTTTTGCCTGATTTTTGTTTGCACTGATTTTTGCCACATTCTCGCTTAATACACCCCTGGTTGAGATCGTGCGCTTGTAAACAGAAACAATTTCCACAGCGGCCCTGTTTTCTTCTGTCACTATGTACATAAAGCAGGTGTTTGTAGAGACGCGTGTGAATTACAGGACAGCAAAGGCTTATCGCCTCATTGTTGGAAGCCGAGATTTACTGTTTTTTCACCAGAAGAATCTCAAACATGTTGCATAAACAGACCATAAAGCAAAACTGACGTTAATCGCCTCATTAGAGATTAAGTCAGAGTCCAGAGGAAATTTCAAATAACCAAAATTCCTAATTCTCTCAATTAAATGCCAGTTATGTAACGGCCAATCAACATTATTTCTAACTTTACCAGCGGGAAATAACGAAAATTTGATGACGTTGTGATGAAAGACCTACAATAAAAGCATCATCAAAACACACTCAAAGAAATGAAATCTTTTTATGACAGGCAATTAAGCGTGATTCTCAACTATTGTTTACAATTATCTAATTATAAACTTGTTAACTCGAGTGCTTGGAAGCTATTCCAAAGCCTTCAACACTAAAAAGCACAAATACTGTCCGCCACGAGCTTCGCATCGAATCGCAGTAACTTTAAAAATTCCAGCTTAAAAAATAATTAAAAACAAGAAGCACGAACCACCATACAACTCGCTTAATTAAAACTGCTCAGAGAGGGCGCAGCATAGATAAAGCTCGTTTTGCTACACTGTAAATATCGTGTTCGCGTGCTACTGAAAATACCACACGTGTTTTGCTACTTTTTTAATTTTCTAACAAGTAAAATTCTCTACGTCGGCCATAAAGTACCTCCTAGAGGAACCCTTAAAATTTCACATGTAATTTACGAGAGGTCAAAACTGGCCGCAGGCTGCCCGAACAATGAATAAATAACCAAGTAGCTGATAATGTCTGGTAAAATGTAAAAAATCGTGCGCGAGTAAATTTTCTGCTTTATAACCACAACAAAATAACTTATTTATTGCTGGAGGACGGAAAGGGTGAATTATAATGGTAGAAAAGGTAAAAAGGTAAAATTAATGGGGCTCAGTTTACATTTCTTTTTTGGACTTTCGTCGCCATTAAAAGTGATGGATTATCCAGCAAAACGCATTGATATTTCGCTCGCTTTGATAAAAAATTCATTAAGTCAAAGCTTCGTGTTTTCAAATGTAAAAATTCTATTTTACGTGGGAAAGCAACAGTTCTACTTTAGTGGAGATTTTGAACGTTTAACTGAAAATAATATTCGGTAATAATAGGTTGGCCTAAGATTTGTTATCTCTAACAAAATTTCTAATTGCAGGGAAGAAAATTATGATTCAATTTTAAACCCTGTCAGAATTTTTTGGTTTCTTAACATCTATATTAATCTCCTCTTAAATATGTATTCAGTTAATGTTAACAACACACCAATTATTCATGCCTTGCTAATATTAACAATGTTCTAGTCTCAAAACTTTTGGTAGTCTAAATTTCTAAATTTTTTAATTCTCTCACGTTTGTGGAATTTCATTCCATCCTGTAGAAACAGAATTGTTCAAATTTTCTCTCCATCAATTATGCCGCATTAAACAACAATTTCAAAAGAAATTCCTGCGAAAATTTCTCCTTGCGTAGTTTTATGAGTAAATTCTATGAATATTCCAAGGTCTCCTCTCTGAACAAGAATACAACAATCAAAATACTCAGTGTCTATTCAACATGGCGGCTTGAATTTTTTTTAGCTTGAATACTCTATATTTTACTATTGGAAAAAATTTCTCCCTTAATAGTATTGGTCGGGTCAGCCCTTTTATAAAAAAAAAATATATATAAATCTTTCTTTATTTGTACTTTTAACACATGGCGTGAATGACTAAATTGTAACAAAATAATTTGATAAACTACTTTCTTCAACACTTTTATTAACTTTGACCAATTACACATTTTAAAACAAAATTTTCATTTTTAGAACGTCTCAAAAATTACAATGGGACAATTAAATTCTGCAATAACGGTAATTTTAGACCTACCACAGTGAAAATTGAAGAATTCACCATCATTCGTGCCATATTACAAAATTTTCGAGTGGAGAAGAGAAATTTTATAACTATTCATTTTTAAGACTAACCAAAAATTTTCACCACTTTCTATTAAATTTCGCAGCTCTGGTAGTTTTAACGTTGAAACAATAAGGTTTGGAAGCGTTACTACTTTCGACACAAATATTTAGTTTACTAAGTCAGAAAATGTAAAAAATAAATAAATAGGAGAAATCTGCAGTTGAAGGAGGTTTTTTAAGAGTTTTAAGGTTAACGGTTTTTTTCAACCGTTTTCATTAAATTCCGTAATTCTAATGCTTTTTAAAATATGCCATAAAACTTGGAAACGTTACTAGTTTCTACACATTTACTAACTGTTCAAAGAGGAATTTTTCCAGCTTTCAGATGAGGAAAATTTTCCCACCATTTTTTATTAAATTTCGTTGTTCTGATTTTAAATAAGAATGATGAAGACATTATTCCTTTTTGCTGTACTTTCAAAGCAATTCTTTTTTAATAAACTGACAAATTACATAGCATTTTTTTAAATTAAATTGAGTGCCTCTAGTAACGTTGAAGCAATAATAATAAAATATGGAGGCGTTATTACTTTCGATGCTAAAATTAAATGTGTCCAAATTACAAAAGTTTGAAGCCATAACGAATTATTTAGATTTTTTCATTTTTATGACCAAAATCTAAATTTCCGATTTTGCATGAATTTCGGCCAAATTCGTAGCATTAAGAATCAAACAATGAATTTTAGAAGCTTCACTGCTTTCAACACTTTTATTAACCGTGTCGAATTACAAAATATTTCATGTCATTGTCGCATTGACAATTGTAAAATAACTAAATATATATAATTTTTTTTTATACATTACAAAAAGAATTTTTTACCATTGCAAAACGACCAAATTAAAACTCCCCACGTATTTTATACTTCACCGGTTGCCCCAAAGATGAGCAGCCATAAATTATCCAAAAAACAAGTCTGTATTTAAGCTCAGAATTTTGATGCGGCTATAAAAAAATTTAGGCGAGGGTGTCGATCTGTGCACAAATTAATTTCATTCCTACCTTTTGTTTCAACTTTATTTACCAAACGTTGGGAAAAACACATAAAATAAAATTAAATTTACATATTTGTAAAGTCGCGACGATGCACAATTAACTTTCACAATTTTTTTAATTTCATATATATAGAGGAAAACACTTATTTGATGTAGGTATCTGATAGTAGCAAATCCAGTGCCGCCAACCAACATGGCCGCAGTGGAAATTGTGCGACATTAATTAAAACGGTAGTTAATCTGATGATCGGTGTAGTCGTTAGCGAATGATGTCGTATATTTCGTCGTTATCAGTTCCGCACCCTATATGTGCTCGCTTCACAAATAGCGTGGAACAGTTTGCAATAACGTAAACCACTCTTCGGCCATAAGTCACATGACCTGTGTTCGGTGTCGTTCCGGAAGATGCATGACGTCAGAATTTATCACCCGACGCCGACTGGCTTCACCACTTTCCGGTCACTAAAGACTGATAACGAGGAAAATGGCATTGCTCTGCCACGAAGTCATGTGGTAGAAAATATGTGTACACCCTTCCACCAGCTAAAGGCGATCCTATCAATTTCGGATCCAGAAAAAGAGAGATTCCTCGTCTAAATTATGTGAGGTGGCTCTCCTGATTGCTTTTAAACTGTTCACTAATGAACCGGCCATTATAAATCCACCACCGTAACCGAGGTTCTTACGTTCTGAATGGAAAGTTCTATTATGAAAGCGACGTAATGGAATCATTTCTAAAGGTCACCTGAAAAAGTACAAGTTGTTATTTATTGTGTCGGATGTTTATGAATGACGTTTAAATCGTGAAAATTTATCTTTGACAAACATAAAGATGTACTTTTAAGTCTCAGAAACACGATTCTGTTCATTTAATGAACCCGACAATTTGGTCCAACAACTTGGTGGTCATTAGGTCCACTTCCAGAAATAATTTTTCTCAATTCAACTGTTAGTTAACTTGAAAAACGTTTGTTTTAATTGAATCAGTGACGCATTCCAGACACTTTCATGCTTCATTTCTGTTCCCCCCATTTGGGACTTCACTACTGAAACTATCAATAAATTACAATGAGCATACTCGTTGACTCCATCCTTCGTTATTTACACCCCATTCATGTGGTATTTTCCTGGACATGAGCTACAATATTTGCAAAGGTATTTATGAAGGCCAGTTCACACTCACGGCGTCGTCCCTCCATTGATTGAGTTTATGGTTTCTAAATAACCTCTTGCACGTCCGTCCATCGTATTTGTAAACGCTATGAAATAAATCGCAGCACACTCTGATTCACTCAGCATCGTCGTAAACGAGAACGATTTGCAGGACCATAAAACGTTCGCTCGTAAAATCTCCCCAGTGGAGTGCAGGACTGTTGTAGGTGGAAAAAAGTCTGGGTGAAGCCGAGCATCGAAGCGAAACATATATCGACCGTCGTTTCAATCAACCAACAGAAATAAGCACAAAACTATAAAAGTTAATCATACTCAAGAAAGGGGACGAATTTTTATGACGCATCATGAACGTGCTTTTACTTTCAAAGATCATTCATTAAGGGGAGATTATGACAACGTGAACGACAAAAGATAAACAATCTCATTTTAAGACATATTGCGTTTTGGAAGGAAAGTTGTTGACATAACTGAGATTACAGGTAAAGTGCAACTTTCTTTGGAAAGACGATCTTGGTATAAGTACCAAGCACGATTTGCCACTTGCCATACATTAAATTTTGTAATAGGTAGTTATCTTTTCGTATCGTTTTTAAAATGGCTTGAAAATGAAATAGACCTAAATTCGGTCAAGCATGTTTGAAAATTTGTACATTTTTTTAAAAGCAGTGCATATAGACTGCTTTTGTTATGCTATAAAATTTTCACAACCTTAATACATATATCAAAATATACCAATTGTCATTAATTTCTTATAGAAGAAAACTGGTAGCCTTTACATGACATTCACTCAGTTATAACATATGCAAAAATATGGAATAGAATCATTGGATTCTTTAGATACACCAGATGGTTCTATTTTTTTTATTTATTCATTTTGTTTACATCCCAATTAGAAATGGATTTTTTATTTTTTTTTTATTTATTTGTCATTATCTCATAAACACCTTGTATGGTTTCGATTCTTTAGATTTTTCAAATTGTTTTTAAAAACAATGTGTCCAAACCTCCAATTCGTTGATGAAGGTTCTTCGAATACTTCAGATTTTGAATTTTTTTTTTCTCAAAATTTTCAAATTTCGCTTTCTTACATCATTTTCAAATTTCTAGATTATTCACATAAATGTGAAATAAAGTGAAATTTATTTGAAATTCATAATTAAAAAAAAAATAACAATGCTTTTACAAATCTAAGATTGAAGAAATGACAAAAATTCTAAAATTGTTTAAACTTAAAAACCATTTAATTACTAGAAACGTTTAAAGCATTCTAAAACAATTCTAAACTTCGAATCAAATGTTGTACACATAAGAAAAATAAAAAAAAACTTTAACTTAGATAATATTAATAATAAATAACTACTCTAATTTTAAAAACTAACAAAATTTGCAATTAAAATAAATAAGCAAAATATTTTTTTTAAAAAAAAAACAAATTTTCGAATGTTCAAAGTACCAAGTTACTTCTAAAAAAATACAAATATCATAATTTTTATTTTGAGAACAAAAAGAGTTTTGTGTTGAGTATCCTAAAAGAATTCTTCAAATAAAAAAACATTACAAAAGTAACGTTAAAAGACAAATAAATTAAATAATCCAAAAAATTTAAAATACCTAATAAATACTTTACTAAATCCGAATATAACAAAAAAGCAATTTTAAATCTTGTTGTTTTGTTTTTTTTGTACTCAAGTTTGTGGAGGCTTCGGATACTTTGATTATTATATTATTAAATATTCTTTATAATTCTATACTTTTTCTATGATTTTGATTCGTTAAAGTTTTCACATGAAAACTTTAACGAATGAAACCTACCTACTATTGTAAAAATGTTGAAATCTTTTTCTTTGTATTAGATTTTTTTGCAAAAAGTTTAAATGCCAATTAAATTTTGTTCGTGAAGAAGAATTTGCCTTGAATAAGAGCAAGAAATAAGTATCATCAAGATGTAATTCGAAAACCGCAAGAAAACCACAATTTTGGAGGCACAAACCACAGAAAACTTCATCCAGAATGCGTGAATTATTTTGTCAATAACTACTCGCATACTTACACCGTTCTAGATACATAAACCACAATATAATAAACAGCCTTCTAATGGTGATATTTTTTCCTTTACAGCAAAAGAGTTGCTGAAAGGCAAAACTTAAAGCCATAAACGGCGCAACGTTTAACTATTTTGTGATTTTATGAAATATCACTTCTAACCAGCCACGCTTTTAACACCTGCCCTCTTAAATGCCAATTAACCGAAGTATTACGACTTTCGTGTTAAAGAAGATCGAAAGATAAGAAACAGTTGCACTTTCACGTTACTATTTTTACTTTTCGTGCGACTAAAGCCAAGAATTAGGTTAAATCGGTAGCTTGTTCGTAGCTTCCGTGAAAGTCTGCTTTACCAAACGACAACTCTTAGCTTCATTTTTCCCCTTTTATTACGCCATTAAGTCCAAACCATGGTTTATATTTCACCAAGAAGTTAGACTAAAATTATGAGCGAAGGCGCCTTCAAGTGCAGACATTTGATTGTCTGGTGGAGGCAACAGGGCGGAGTTTGACGTGCCCTTTGGCCATTAAGTAGTGGTATCGTTAATGATAATTTTAGCATGAGTAAAGTGGTCGAGAAAGAGATCTTTATTTGTGATTTAAGAATTCCTACTCTTCTACTCTTGACCTGAATTCTCTGTTATTTCTAATAATGTTGGAAGAAATTCATCCTTCTTGTTTCAATTGCCGTCAAGAATTCAGTTCACATCGAGTAATTCAATCAACTTCACATACAGCAACTACCTATAAATATTTCGAATTCCTATTAATCTATGAAAATAACAGAAATGATTACGTTAATTAAAGTGTTGTTTATTTGGAGAGCTGTTCCAGCACTCGAAAAGAAAAACTTGAAACCGTTACAACGATCGTGAATTCTTAAACCAAAGAATTTGTAACGTTGCCTAACTAGATTTGTAGGTTTTTCTTACTAACTTGAGAGAAATCATTCAATTATGAACACACAACAAATCAATTTAGACTGGAACGCTAGGTTAACGTGTTTCATGAGCAATAATTATGATGAGAATTTGATGTTGAAGAAATTGTTTCTGTCAGTATTCTTCGGTGGAATTTATTTGATAGGTTCAGTTGAAGATGATGCACGTTTTTCTTCGTATCATAACTATTGAGTCACTTCCATATTCTAAATGTCCACAATTCGCAAACAAAACCACGAACGCAATTTAATTAAATAAATAAAAAACCACATTTATGAGACGTAAGTAACATAATTTTGTTCGTTAGAATAATTAAAATCCTCACTTACTGCTTCTGAGCAGATTAAGCCTCATTTCTACCGTCAAACGTCGCAATTATCGCATTCACAATCAAATGTAATCGTTGCAAAGAATACAAAATAATTCCTTACAAGCTCTTCCAAGAATTTAAGTGTAGATTAAACTTAATAGTTGCTTCGGTGATTTTATAATAAATTTTAATAATTGAGTTGTCACCACAAACAATTTATCATGGCTACGCGTAAAGTACATTTTGCACGCTTTATGAGCAATCATAAAGGAAAAAGTGCTCAAATTAAAATGTTAAAAATTTGATTAATCCTCCACATGTTCCACAAAAACCCCACCTGAAAAATTGACTAA
This sequence comes from Cynaeus angustus, assembly GCA_030157275.1. NCBI lineage: Eukaryota > Metazoa > Arthropoda > Insecta > Coleoptera > Tenebrionidae > Cynaeus > Cynaeus angustus. The sequence continues at coordinate 23,755,321 of CM058058.1, forward strand.
ATTTAGTTAGCATACCTCAAATCTCTATCGAAATGTGTGCTATTAAAACAATTCATCAAAACAGCGCAACTAATTTAAATGACGCGAAACGTGTTGAACATCTGTTGTCATATAAATTAGTAGAGAGAAACGTAAATTAAACTATGTACATTTGTGAAATAGCAAAAGTGATAAAGTGGTAACTAATGGGCAGTATTAAAATAAGTATGAAAGTTGGAAAAGTAGGAAAATTATCTATCGGAATGCCATTTTTTCGTGAACCAACCGGCAGTGCCGTAATTCAAAAAAACTACAAATAGAAAGGAGAAGTAATACATTGGAGGAATCCGTTAGAAATCTATTTTCACGATCCGATGTGTAGCTGTAACTAAGATGTGCATAAATTTACTATTTTACTATTTTATTTTTTATTTTCTATGCGGAAATTGGAAATGGAAACACTGTGAGATCTTATAATATGAAGCATTACTTTATGTGAAAGGGATAATTGATTTTGTTTAATGTTTCCGTTCAACTAAACACGTAAAAGAAAAATATCGTTCACGTTCGTGAAGTTTTCTGAGCTCCTCCGTAGACGATGTATAAAACGAAATATTTTTTCCAGGTCGACAAATGACAAACAATCAATACCTATTACTGGAAAGGGTAGGAAAAGTCTTGCAAAATAAGAAAGAAAGAAAATGAAAGCGTGTAAATTGCGGCAAAACAAATGTTTGTTAAATGTGGTAATTCCTCAACTTTAACTACCGCCTAAAATTCAGGTCATCGGAATCGCCCACTTTGGGCTGCCATTTTTTAAACCAAATTTCAACACAGTACGATTATATTATTTTTTGATTTGTGAAAGAAAATATGTAGGTAAATAATTAAAAATATAACAGAAAAAGTTTTCATGGAGCCATTTCCGGAGTTTCCTCGTTTAAAACTAATTGTTACATCATATCTTAGTTTGACTGATCGACATCCTAAATGTGCACTATTAAACAACAAAAATTTGTATTACGCGGCTCCCAACATTCCAATCAAAAATGCTTCAGTTTAAAACGCGCAGCAAAAATTCTTAAACCGACTTTACATTTTTGTTCAGAAATCGTTTCGTTGAATTTCTCGGCGTTTCTTCCCCTTAAATCTATTTAAACCTAACAATAAGAGCTTGATCAATTTTTTACTAATCTTTATGTCGAATGAACATTTCAATTTAAAACGTGGAACCAATTTAAACGTTGAAGAAAGAAATAATCGTTCAATCTCAACATTTGTCGAGTTCAAAAATGCCAGGAGCGAAATCGAATTAAACCCAAATAAGACTATATGAAAACTAAATATTGCCTTCTCTTAATTACATTCTTCTTTTATTACACATAATTTGTCTGCGTTCTTACACAAACAATCGGTGATTTCCTAGATTGTTTTCGTTTAAACGGCTCTATGTAATTACAAAGCGGTAAATATGGATCTGATAAAAAAAATTACAGATTCCTGCGAACGTTTACGGTCTCATATTCCACAGAATAAGTTTTTATGAATAATGAGACAGAATGATACGCCATCTCGTATCTATCTGGTGGGTCTCAAATTAACCAAATAATGGCATTCCACATACACAGGTGTTTGGTGAGCGTGGATGATTACGAATGGGATGAAACTATCGTAATGCGACGGACTAAATCGAAAATGTTGCCGCGGACACTATAATGACGGTAGTAGAATCAGAAATTACAATACAAAGTCGCTCCACGGAATTATGCGAGTCGAATCAAACTGGTATTTTTGTTTCGGATTTCTCAGGATGAAAACATTTTTGACAGTGTCGTTCTGGCTCGTAATTATAACTTATTTGGTTATTTTTTCCAAGGAAACAAACAATTTGGTAATTAGTGACAAAAAAACAATTTTGAAGTTAATACCACTGGCTCCCGGATCCCAAAACACGACCATTTCGTAATTAAAGGAAGACCTTGGAAGGTTGTGATCCTTACCTGAAAAGAAAAATTCAACGTTAATTATAAAATATATCACAATCAACCAAACAAGATCACATTATAGATAGAGCATAACTTATGGTAAATAAAGGACAACATTAATTTTTCTTCATCAGTTTAATTAAAGTTTTAATTAATTTTAACCCATTTACAGCATAAATATCCCTACGCGAACTGATTGGTTTGTTTTTTCCCCCAATTAAAATTTGTTTCTCCAACAGTAGCATTTTAATTCCGAGATATGCAAGTAGATGATATCATAAATTAATCTGGAATCAAATTGGTTCGAATCACTGCTTTGCAGGAAGTGTAAATGAGAAAATTCTATTGCAGACGTGCCAGTTTTTCTCCCAATCAATTGGTAGGAAATTCCTTTCGCTCTAATTAGTTGAATTATGTATCAATTATCAATTTGAGAGGAGTGGTTAGAAAATATCTTTTATTAATGCCTCTCTAGAGTTTATCTGCTTGTGCTCCGGATTGTTAAGAAAAATTTATAGTCTGTATAGACAACCAACTGCGCAGATGTGTACTTTATGTAACATAATATTTCACGAAGGAATTGTTGTGTTGCAACCGAATAAATCTTGGCATAGAACACAAGCTTGGTGCCTTGAGGTTGATATAAAATCATTGCGATTTAATACCTGTCTTCTAGCCATGATATATTTCATATGTCTGTGGTGTGTTGTGCTCGTTGGTCCCGTAGATATTTTTAATGTATGTAGATACTAGAATAAGACCACACGATAACAAGAATGAAAATGTTTTTCCTCTTTACAATTCCAACTAATTTATTTCGTTCTATTCCAGTGTCTCATCATTAATCTTGGCCATGTAAAAATGCAAAATAATCTGATAATAATTTCGATTAATCATAATTAATGATGAAAATCTTATTAAATGTAAATCTTCGGCTTTTATCTATATTAAAATATTAATGAATCAAGATTATCAGTAGCGGGACTTGACCAGGATGTGCTTTATCTCCTCGCCGCGCCAATCTCAAAATTTTAAAATCTACACTTTTAAAATCTACACTTCTACCGTCCCATATTTCACAGCTTGAAGTCATCGACCACAATTTATTATTCCCAACCTTAAACTCAAGCTTTAACTTTTAAAAACTTCACCCTTTTCGGAACATCTACGTCAACTCTTCCTTCGTTTATTCAAGGCGCAGGATTTTACAAATTTATGATTCTCATATCCTCCCATCATGACTTTTATCATTTCGACTAGGGCGAGTCTTCCAATATATGCGACAGCTCAGCTGTGAAATTAAATGCTAAAAGTTTAAACTTTTTCCCTTGTTGTTCCATAATCCCGTCTGAATAAATAATCCGTCCTTTCGTTGGGTTTAATCCTTGAATCAACGTTGGAAATTACGGTCGTGATGTCGAGCTTATGCGGTTTTTATCTTGGGAAAGAAGGAAAGACGTTTTGTTAAAGTGGTTGGAGCACTTGAGCGACAAGAGTAAAAAACTAAATTTCCGCCCTCGACAAATTGAAACCCATTTTTCAGTGGGAGCATCTCATTCGCCGTAACAACGATGCGTTCAAAGTACTTTATCTTTGTTTATGGGCTACATTACATGATAACAGTTTTGCAAAAATCACCGAAGAATAAATGTGACGACGGACGTATAAAAACTGCGAAGAGGGGTGAAAATTTTAATAATCCGCCATCGATGGCGTTTAGTACAGTTTCACACGAAAATTCCTGAAACCTGTCAGTAACAGGAGAGAACATAATGTAAATTTGGATGCCTGAAATTACATAGTTCGTAAAGTGTGATAAAAACAATTAAAAATTAGAATGCAGTATAACGAATATTATAATTTCTTTGAGAAATCCTATTACCAATTTTTCCTGAATAAATGACTGCGCAATAAAAGATTTTTAAACAACTTTAATTACTATTTTGTCTGGTTACAGTACATGTACTATAAAGGAGAAAAAAAAACAAGAACAACCACACACATAAACTAGCGCAACCAATAAAACTTCATAATTACCAACGACTGCTGGCATTTTGTATAATTATGTGAAACCCGTCATGTTTTCACGATTTATTGGCAGTCCAATCAAGTGTACACAAAAAATCGCATTAAAATTACATACATATCTATCTAAACCATAAAATCAAGCACCCAACCGAGCATTTATAACAATTGTAATAATTATTTCATGCCGGCGACTAATGCGGCGCTCATTTTGCATATCTGTTAACAATTCATTGGCATTCATTACAATTACCTCGGACTAAAAAGATTATCTCTACACATTAAAATTATTACTATGACACATGGAATAGCGTTATCGTTTGTGAAATGGTGAAACAAAACGAAAATCTGTTTACATAAATGCGTGAGTTCATTGGCTCAGTGCGTTTATTCTACCTTTGTCCGTCCCTTCTCATCGCTTTAATTATCAAATTCGCAATGTAATTAAAAAGGACCGCCACGGAATTGTATTGTGATGATGAGTTCTGCTAATTGTTCGCGTGTTTTTAATATTCATAAAACGGCCGAAATTCCGTCGTTGCGAGGGTTGGTTATTACCCGGACAGAGGTCTCGGTTGACCAATAAAACAATATCCAGAATAATAATAGGAATGGATATAATAACATACACGAACAGTAACAGCTCTGTAACAAGGTGTTGACTGTAATTACTGTTATTACAGCAGCTACTTGTTATGATTATTAAAGACGTTATGCACACAAGAGAAGCAACCCTTAATTTACACCAAGATATGGCAGAGCTTGAATTTTCAATTTAAATCATAATTAACATTTTACTTTATGTTGTTATAAATTTTACGAGATTTTTATGTAACCACTTAAAAACCCGAAAGAATAACTGTTACTGATTTAATAACAAAAAGCAATTTACATTTCGTAATTATACTTCCATTTCTCGTTGTTGTAATTACTGCATTTAAGTGGTTATTTCTGAGCAAAAGTTCAAAATTTCGAAATTCTAAATATGATTTTATCGCAGTCAATTCACGAAATTGTGTTTTATCGTAATAAAGCAGTACTAATTGCGAGCTATAACGACAAGCTTTGCATACTAAGCACTCTCTATGTTATCACTGATCAAATTTCTGCTTTGAGACTCGACAGTAATCAATAACAAAAATAATTATATCTCCTATACAAAAATTTGGCGCTTTCCCTTATATTACAATCGTGTTATCCCGGCGCATCCGCCATTTTCTAAGCTCATAGAAAAAAGAAAATACATGTAATTAAATTTTGAAATTTAATTTTACTTTAGATTTAGTTACATAAATACAATATCCATTTTAAGGCGCCTTATTTAACGTCTAATTTTTATGATTTTAAAATTTCTTTAACTAGTTTAGACTTCGTTTAACGTAATTTCAGCCGGTGTTAACATATCTTTCCTGAGATTATTAGTTATAGCTCGTTTAACAACTCATTTTTCAAGACAAAACTAGCGTCGTTAAGAACAAGTTACTAAAGTGGTTAACGGTTGATACTAAAACAAATTTATTCCTATAATTTGTTTGGAGTAATTACTTGTCAGAGAAGAAAATGCAATAGAAACTTCTTTGAAATGGGAAGCAACAAGTAATGTTATAAAATCTCTGAGTAAAAATTTAAAAGATTTCCGATTTTCAGTTATCTGAGCATTAATTCTGTCAGCCATTTTTTTGAGCATAATAAAAAGCCCCAAATACATTTCCCCTTAGGATGGAATTTAAATACTTCCTCATAACACCTAAACATCCGAGTTTATTAATTCTTGTCCAAAAGGGTCATCCCAGACCTCCATAAATTTCCACCTGCCATAACATCAAACGCTTGTATGCTAGCATATTTTACATATTCCATACACATTTACAGCCTTTGTGGGATTTCCATGAGGCTAAACGTTTTAAAGTCCCTTCGAGTCTTCACCCCTTTCTTACCCAGAAATTAGATCGCCATGGCGATAAATGCCACCCCATTTCAAACACCTTTAAGAATCTCTTTGATTTATTTACCAACGTCAATATGACAAATCAAAACCAAACAAACGTTTAGGGGAACTCCCTCATTATTTACTCACAAGAAAAGCGGCTCCTTTGAAGTACCGCTCTGAGCTATTTATGCTATTGGAGCAGATTCATTCCGAGACTACCGTCATTTGAATCAATTTGCTTTTTTGTAAAAACTCATGAGATATGTGGATGCAATTATAGGCTGTTACAGAAACAAACGACGAATTTGTACGAGTAGTCGGCTCCTTAGGAGTTCTAATGCATTGATTCAGGAAATGATTTGCATTTATATCACTTTATTAGAATGCCTTATAAGAGAGTAATTAATGCTTGGACGCTAATTGCAAACAAAGAACTGAAATTAGACATCCTTACAAGGCATAGTTTTTACACCACTGCGTTATTGTGTAATTAGTATGCATGTGATTTGGATTGTAGTAAGCTACTTGAGAGCAGATTAATGTCTCATTATAACAAGTTTTTCAGGCAAAAACATGAACTATATAAAAATGATACATATTCATTACTGAGAGTTATGTGTGACTTGAACAGTTTGAATTAATAAGTCGCCATTAAAGACTTAAGTGCTTACGCTTGGAGGCTTAACACTGTATTTTAAGTAGCCACTACTTAGAGTTTAACAAAAAACAGAGTAAAAATTTACAATAAAACAAAACTTTGTTATGCTCAACACAAAACCGTCTAAATTAATTAAGTGCTGAAAAATAGTTCGTAACATGCCAACATTAGGCAAATCTAAATACGCACAAATACGTACTGAAATGAATTGATGGCGATGGCGCATGTCTTACTTATTCTCTCAAAGCTTAGTAGTATAATGGGTTGCCTATATCACAACTACAAAATCACATAAATTCAAAAGATATGAGCATCCACCCTTCGAAACAATGTATTATCATTTCCTGCCCCCATAAAATTTAAAATTCGCACGCAGCCAATAATATTCATGGTAATAAAAATATGACAATATGTTTATAGTAGTGACAGATGTGCACCTCTTCTGCCTATATTTCTTATAGAGCACCTGAGCCCTCCTACAAGCAACGTGCCTCACTCTAATATTTCACATCCCTTAGACATTGTCAACTGTCTTGCCACGTGACATCAATCAGAAGGGAGCGTGAGATTAGAGATTACCTCCCGTCGCCGTCGCAAACTATGTTCTTCTCTAGGAGAGATATCGAGACTCCCTCGGATCGCACGATTCCTTAATTAATATACTTACGGATTAAAATTGACATGCCGTCGCCCTAGCGCTGTTTTAGTGATTATGCACATTAAATTAACACAACATTTAGCAGATAAGAACGAAGAGGAAGGATATAATATAAGACTGCAGTTACTGAAAATTTAAAATATTAGCAGAGAAGTTCAGTCAGACTTACCAGAAAGGCTCAAATTACACTCGTTGTTTGTTCGTTTTGGCTTTGAACTAACAACTCGCCATTATAACTTTCAATAAATGACACCAAAGCATTTTCCATGCATTTAAAAACAGACTAAATCCATATTAATGAACCCAAAGGCTTCAATCTGACAGTTCATCCCGCCCTCACGCGTTTCACTACTTGCGAACTTAAAATTAACACAACATTTAACAGATAACGTCAAGGGCTTAAAAGCCCCGAAACAATTTCGTGCCTGTGCATCCACCGCCTTGCCTATGATAAATCTGGCATTGTGTAAGTTGCTCGTTAGAATGATATTAATGTGAGCCCGTGATCTTTGGCTTTTGCCCTCGGCATTTAGTGAGATCTTTACCACCGCATTGTCTGTCGATAATAAGAGGGTAGCTCTCTCCTTAATAAATTATTACCTGACTTTAAAGCCATAATAAGCCGAAACAATTAACTGTTGTTGAGTTTCGAGCAGACTTTGGCGAGAAACAAGAGATTCCCAGACAATACGATGGGGTGGGAATGAGGAATTTGCAAACAAAATAGTTCTAAACAAAACACCCTTTTAATTAAGTTAGAAACGTTGCTGTTGGAGCTGAACAAACAAGCAATTAATTTTTAAGTGACATTAAAAGCAAAAAGTGTGAATATACATGTTGTGGATATTCAAGTGCAATTAAATTCAAACGCGGATTTCTGTTTTATTGGGTTTACATGAATGCTCAGAGCGCCAGTGATTATGGTAATGAAGATCTTGCTCAGTTCTATAGAATACAAAGTTGAGAAGACTCTCAAATTCTAAGAAGAACGTACTAAAACATATTTACGTGGATTCCAGGATTATCGCCATTCAACAACCACTTAATTCCTTCCGGCTATAAAATAAATAAATTAAATAATTGTTCAACGGTATTTGCGTACTTTTAATCACAACTAAATGGTTTAAAAGCTTATAAATCTCTCTCACACTACACCTTTGTCTAATTGACTTCTTGGGAGTACCATTATCCACCACTTAATAAACGCGACCTCATCATACATCATGGACCAGGTAATTACATGTGAGCACAGTTTTCGAAAAAAAAAAAATATGGAACCGCATGTGACTTCCATAAGAAATTACAACGGACGTAGCACGTATTTTAACATTGACTGGCTGATTGCGTGCGCCAAAGATATAATGGTATGCCAATAGCATTTTCTCCGTTGTTTATTTGGCAGGATTGGCTATATTATTAAATCGTATGCTCGTACGTTTCGTTTTTCATCAAGATTTTTATGCAGACGCTTAAATAATATTAAATTCTCTGACAAATGCAATAATTTATTACTCGCAAGAAAGTTGATTTAAATAGTACACCTGTATTCATGTTATAATTTACTAAATACAGTTCTCTTAATTAACATAAACGACTGAGATGAGATGAGATTGCAAGTGTTTCCCGGAAAAATATTAACGTTTAGATTAGATTTATATTTAATATAATTGAGAACCACCTTTTTCTATTTAAAGCAAATAACTAGACTTCATAAATTATACAACTACAATTAATAAGTTGAACTTAATATAGCGAGTCAGCCACTGCAATCGACTAAGTTTGAATAAAGCAAAAGTAACGATTAATCATCATATCGTGGAAAGGCACAAAATAAACGCAAAGAAAGTAAAATAATTAATACAGAACAGTTACAAAAATCCCTGATCTTCTTTAATTTTTGGTCTTAAGTTTAATCATTAACTGTATTTATTTTACTAGAATTGAACTAAGTTATCTAGGTTGGTTATGAAAAATGTACGGACGACTCGACTTTTTTAAAACAGATTAAAACCGTGAAATTTTAATCAGTTAAAGCGTAACTGAATGTCTTGAGTCAAATTACAAAACGTTCCAACTAAAATTACATAATTACTGCTTTCAAGTCCATAGACAAATCGATTAACGAGCTCTTGAATTTTAGTTGATTTACCTCACGTAAGATTGCTAATAGTTAAGAATATTTTACAATTAATGGAACTGGTAAATGTCAATATTTAATAGTTTAACGAATCGTAAACAAAAGTACTTAAAGTTGTTACTTGAATGTATTTTTAGAGGTTCGTCATAATTGAGTTCATTACGTTATGAATGGAAGGCACAACCGAGAAAGTATAAAGACAATTTTTATGTTTTCTAGAATTTAAACAACCGACTCGAGCACATTTCCTGGCCAAACCGCTTGGCTGTTTTTTCCTGCGAGTTTGTGCGGTTGGTATTTTAAACTAAATTTAGGCGGTCCGACTGTAATTCCTGTTTCGTTGTTTAATCCCTCCAAATGTTTAGAAATCACGCACTGTCTGTCTCAACTTCACAAAGACAGTGAATCCATTTGTTGTGTTACTTGATACTACGAAGCTTAGAATCCTACTCATCTCGTCAACTTCAGCTTCCATTTCACAGAAGCTGCGGAATACTTGTTGACGGGCTTTCAAACACGTCGTGAGCTGTGTTTGCGGTAGAGGTAATGCGTTTTCAGTAACCGCAAGGGAGGTGGCAAGACAAGGGTGGCAGTAACTAAGTTAACTGTAGCCTAGCACTCACTATGTCTGCAGCTAGAGGCAGGAATATCCATCAGTGATTAGATTAGATGTCTCAGCAAGACCGATGGGAAAGTCTTTTACTGATACTGATACATCCTACTGCATTTTTACGAGAAGAGCCGATAGGAACGTACAGAAGCGACTTATTGGTTTGCAGTTCATGATTGGTTAGATTCTAGCCGCCGACAGTAAAGTTTTTACGTTGGTGATCGTTAACCACGTTACAAAGCACTAATTAAAAGACGACGCTTGATTTACAAACGTGCTTCTTCCGTAATAACTCTCGGGAATTCAACAAGGTTTGTTCGTTACGGTGGTCAAATGTATCCTCTCCATAGTGTTTCCACGTAGACTTACTGATAATTTAACCGGAAACACAATTAACTTGGAATAGTTTGCACTAACATCCATCATGTAATACAGAAATACAATTTCATAGCGTATAACTATTAAGAAGAGCAACGAAGCTGACGTAATATGTGCGAATTGTATCTTGGACATCTATTCAAAAAATTAATTGAATACGGTAAAACTATTTTGATAAACCGTTAGTATTAACATAATCTAAAAGTATATTTTATATATTATAGATGTCTATTAATGTTCAAAACGGATGCTGCGAAACTGTTAGTCACATTAAAGATTTATGAGCGAATTTCAAATTCTTAATTGTTAACATGTTGATTATAAAACTCGATCATTTGAGATTACTATAAATCGACGTATGCGGGTACTGTAGGAATGTGTAAATAATTACATAGTTTCACGATTTTGCAGTTAAATTTCGTTCTATAATATAATTTAAGCGTTAGCTAATCGGTCTTATTGAATAAAAAAAAATAAAGTAACCAACACAAATAACGCCTGTGACAAATAAAGCCAGGTTTTTATCCTCAACAAGTTTTATAAGAAGTCAATTTTAATATCAACAGCCGAGTAGAAAGCAGAACATTTTTTCGCTATGCTTAACAATAGAAAATATTTTGTGATCGATTGAGAAAAAAAATTTAATTTTTTATTCGTTTTCAATTGGTTCCATGAAAAATCAACTAAAGCGTACTCATCGTTTGATTATTTTTTCCTCCCCTATGGTTCCTTTGTTCCTGGGCTTACTGACTAACTGTCAATTTTATTTTCAATTTTGCAGGTCTCAAACGTAGCAAAGTACCAAAACTAGATTTTCAAGCTTTGTCACCTTTGAATATAAATCATGTAAAATTTACAGATTTACAACTCGTAACTTTTGTTAATCGAAAGGTAAAAACTTAAACAAAAACGAAGACGTCCAATTGGCACGAAGTTACAATAAACGATTAAATATCTTAAAAAACTTGGCATATAAGACAAGGAATTACGATAAAGTGAAAGTTAACGCACATGCACAAAATAATCATTTCGTTTACATCATTATTCTGTACCCAATTTAGTATTCTGACTGATTTTGAATAAATACCATTCTTGCGAAATTGCAACAGTAAGCCTCGTTGGTTGAAAAAGGTCGATTTTTTAATTAATATTTTTCAAACTTACCGGAATCTTTGATATAAGTTTTCTGTCTCTTACCTGAAAAAAAAACAAAATTTAATGTTTCGTACATTCCACATTTACAAAAAATAATGAGCATGCGTATACAGGCATCTCTGATAAGTCAGTAGCTTTTTTCCGGTGCATTTCATATTAGATCTTTGAACTCTGCTTTTTATATACACATAAATATTAATACAATGCCGTCAAAAATCCAATATCAATTCCTTTAATCGTTTTAATTAAATAAACTTTCACAGTATTGGCGATAAGCAAGAACTGCAATAATGGATGGCAATAAAAGACGTCGTCGTATTATAAAGTAGCATGTCGTAGAAGCAGGTTCGATGTACCTACGTAGGCTGGAATGTGTACTTTAAATGTCTTAAAAAAAATCTGTATAATACAGAATACAGTTTGAATCATAAATTATCGCACCTAAGTAGGTATTTGGAATTTGGAATTTCCATCAGCTAAGTAATTATTTTTTTTAGACACGAGTTATAATTACAATTGAATTCATTAAATTTATAGAAGTAAACTAGATAAAAGTATTTGTACCAAAAACACGTATAAAATAATTTAGTTAAATAAAGTTAAATAATGTTAAAAAGTGCAATACAATGGTCAATCAGAGGAAAATATTCGATATAACTAAGAAGAGACACGCCCACCGCAACAACAGATACCAAAATGACAGCATTACAGCGTTGTATTGGGAAAGTTGTAAATAAGTGTTTTTTATCGTACGTAATTACACAGTACACCGATGACACGATGAAATATAAGAGCCGCATTCGTTATAGAAATCTGTGAGTTTTCAAAGTCATCCGACAGGTATTTATTGGAGCGTAGGCACCTGCGCATAAAAAAAAAACATCCAGCCCCAAATAAAAATGCCACATTTTAAGGGCTCAGCAATGCCATAAAGCTACTATAATTAAACACATAAAAGACTTGAATACCGTGAAGTAATGTAAAGCATGCTTTGATCTAAATATAATTAGGCACTTAAGTATGCATTACTCTGCTTCGCGCTATTTTGCAAAGGGTTGAGTCTCGTAAAATTAAATATTTCCCTGCATTCTCAATGATTTTCTATCAGATCCGACTGAATAGAGTTTAGAAAGAATGGCTCGAGACGGCCCATAATCAATAAAAAACTGGAGGCATGACCAAAGAAGTTCATCGAAGCGAAACTCAGATAACATAATCAAGCCAGTTTCTCTGCTTTATCAGAGCTCTGAAAGGGTGGGTTCTTTGTGGATCTTCTTGACTTTGGAAAACCATTAGCATAAGAAGAGAATCTTTGCAATATTATTAAACGCGGCTGGTTGTATTTGCGTTTGATTAATATCGCCGCTTTCGATCGCAAAACCCGTCACAATCGAAGATTCTAAAATAGGAATATAGGAGCAATTCTGAACAATAAAGTGTCGACTTTAAATCACAAAAACAGTTTGCGTCGGCATGAGTTTTCTTTAAAAAACATACAAGAGCCAATCGAGCATTAATTGCACGTCTTTTTGCTTTCATAAACTTCGCAAGATGTTTGTTGGAGAAGTTTTACAGTCAGTGTTATTAGCGCAACGAATGTCTTCCATTGCAGACGACTGTCATTAAATTTTCGTTTCAAGTCATGAATATTTGAGCATCTGTCAGGACCTTTTCCATTTACTTGAAGGATACGGACTCATTTTTCAATCCGCTGTAATATACTACTCTCTCCTTTGTTCTGTCTTCTGCAGCTTTTACTGGGAGTGCACAGTGCTAGTTTGCATAATGATGGTGTGAAAATGAGGTCCTGCTATTGACGCGATTCAAGCAGGAAAGTTTTTGTGTGGGCTCTTCGCGAAAGTGTAAAATTATGTAAATCTAAAAGGAGCAATGAAGGTCGGCAGCGTAAATTGATTAGCACGAAAACATCAAATCGTGTGTTAATCATCTCGACAATTGGGAACTCTGTTTTCAAAAGTTTCCGTATATGAGCAACATATACGGCCACAAAAATAGAAAAACAAAGGAATAGTAAAACAAGCATGTAATTTAAGATAAGAATTTATTGTTTTCATTAAATACAAGTAACAAATTTTGATTTTGACATTATGGTAACTCTTTAGATAGTCTACAAGTACGGATGCATGATATGTCTACTTGCTATAAAAAGAATCGTAAAGATAACAAAACCATGAAATTAAATAATACATAGCTACAGCTTTACAGAAACACGATACATTTCGATTTAAAGTGATTGCCTATAACAGCGACGGGTGGTTTGCTTTCAAAATTTTAAATCTATAGATAATATTTCACTATCTATAGCCCTTGTCGCAGACACACCTTTTGTTGAGAGATTTTATATCAAATGTATTCATTGTTCATCAAATAGCAACGAATGGAATATATGATTCTGTCTCTCATTGTGAAGTTCTTCACAGTCAGTCAAACTAACAAACACATTTTTTAATATGGAATAGTCACAACACAGTTAATTTTATTATGACCACGTCCACTTGACGTAAAATTTAGGTTCTACGAAGAATATGCATTTTCATTAAATTGGGAAAATACAATTTGGTACCAACAAAATTATGGGAATAGACCCATTAGTCATGCAGCCATTTCAAGACGAAAGTTGGCATCAGAATGCACGCTAAAGCCATACACAGCATGAATTACAGTCATTAACTTAGAAACTCGGTTAGATTTAAACACAGAGTTTAACTCTCTCAGTTTTGTGCGCAAATTATTTTATTTACAGTAAGTATACACGTCCCACGAATTTTTTATTCATAAATACTCTTTGTGTTTACCTCTTTTACCAACTGCTCCAAGCAACAATTTGCAGTTTCTTTTACTACCGGAACAATAAAACCACTGTCTCCACTTTGAATGAGTATAAGCACTTTTCTAGTTAACCTTCACAAACAACAATTATGATAGATAAAATGTTTCTGGTCTTTCAAGCTTTCAGCCCAGCATACAATAAATTTCGACCATCGGTCTGGGCCATTAGATTTGTTCATAATGATTTATTTACTTATCTATAAATCGCTACTGGACCGTTTTAATTGAGCATAAATCGGTTGTTTCTCTTTGTTTTAATTATTTTCGCTTCCTGCACCATATGTCGCTCGACAAAAACCAGAAACGCTCATTCCCACATTACCCGTGAAATATCGAAAATAATATAGATAGAAAGCAATAACAGTAACCAGAAAAAGCCACTGCGGATGTGCCAAGTCGACGTACGTACTCCTATAGAAAGGAGATAAATCAGATTCCAGTCGTCGTCATGGTGACGACGTCCGGGACGCCGGGCGCCTCCGGAGGCGCCTTTCATCCGACGACAAACAAACCCAAACAAATCAAACTCCTGAAGTACTAAGGTTTTGAACTCGGACCGTGTTTTACATCACTCGAAGCAATAAAGAATGAGATATGCGTTATATGTATACTATATATAAGTATTATAGAATGGTTTTCCTTCGATGTGGACGATTATGGGAAGGTGTATCGATCCGCAACTATTTTAATTGGCTGTTAGATATGATAGCTGTCAAGCTGGTTTCATTATTAACTGTTAATTAATTTTATGGCCGTCCCAGTAATTATTTTTCACAAATGAGTGCACCGGAATCGATGCCGTGTTGCGAGTTAAATAGATTACGCAAGAAAGTTCTATCAACACCATGCCTGGTTTGGAGGATTACGAGGCATTTTTGAGGCACGTGTACTAAAGTAATTACAGATTTATAGAGAGTAATGCAAAACAATTTTAATTATAAAAAATCGAAAAAAAATGCTAGGTGCAAAGCAACAACGATATAATAAACATAGAAGTCTCATACTTACTAAGATTATAAATATATTTCCTAGCAACTTGATAATCTGAACATTTGAGAACCATAAAATAAGAACGAGAACCTGGAAGTCAAAACTCGACAATGAGAAATGTGTTGAAGTCTAAGGATCTAAGAAACTGAGAGCTTCAAAGCATGAGATGTTAAAACCCTAAAAACCTGACCGAAAATTTCCAAGTCTTAGAAAAAGGAAATCTAAATACTTAAAAAGCCAGAAAGTTTAGAACCTGAAAACCTAAAAGTTGAGGTTTACAAAATTTAACAATATAGAAATTTAGAAAATTATAAATTAATAGAATCTTTGCTGGAGTTTCAATTTTAGTTGTAAATGGTTTTCCACACAATCTAACAATTTTCATTGTTTTCTAGGACATTAGAAGATTTTTGTTGCTAGCACACTTTTATTATTATTATTTTTAATACGCTGCAAATATGCCAAACTGTAATTTGAAAAATATTTAATAATGGCAAACAGTAAAAATAACTTGGTTTAGTTTACAATAATATAAAAACTTTATTAAAATTGAAGCCGTCTCAGATGCTATGAGCCTGACTGACGGAATGAGCTTTTCAAAGTAGTTTTGAAGAACAACAGGAATAGTCTACAACGAAACAAAGAAGCTCCACTTGACAAGTGTCTATCCGAAGCTGCTTTCTTTTCATTTCAGGTCACTGATTACTTCACTCTAATTTCAACTGTTGAGTTCCCGAGCCGAACTTTCAATGCCAACACGAACTCCAGATAATAGAGAAAATCTATCGTGATTGTCGAGAAATAGGGACGATTCCGACACTTGATTAGAATGAACCGTTTCTCTAAAATGGTTCTCGCTTCCAAGTGCCCCAATTTATTTTCAACGCCGCTTTCATGTTGGAAACCGATTGATCAAATACAGAACACCAAATTTTATCAACAACTGTACAAAAATTCAAACCCAAACATAGTTCATATTCCGACAGAGAGAAAGCAATTCATCACATTTTGACGTTAAGCTCTTTGATAAACATCGCGCAAGCAGACGCAATCTGATAAATGTTTCATATCGTCGATTAGCGAGACTTTCCGTTTTATTAAATAAAGGAACATTTCGCTGAAAGCTCGTCTTAAAACTCCAATTATTTTAAGTGAAGTATGCAGTTTGTACAACTCAAGTAAGCAAATAAATCTCCCAATTTAGGAGAAACGGCTTTAAACAGGATGCAAATGAAATAGTTCCTCATAAAGCACAGATATAAATGGAACGAGAAGAGTCTTCGTGTGCTTTCGTCAAGAAGCTTTCTATACCGTCGAGCTTTTACGAGGGTTTCTATCAGCATATGTCCGACCGTTTAAATCCGCAAACTCAATTTCTTACGCCTCCCTATTTGATTGACTAATAAAATCGAGTTGTATTCGTGGGATTTCATTAAACCGGCGACATAGAGGGAGGCGACGCACAATCGTCAATCATTGTTTAACGAAAGTTTCGTTAACTCAATCATACCAATCCAGGCGAAATTAACAGTTGCGCTTAAAACGAACCCTCGTAAACTATGTATCTACATTAATAATTAACCGGACGCAATGTAATAACCTCTAGCTACGAAGCGTTTAAAAAGATCGAAGAAATGCCGCCCTGCTTGCAATTATACGTAAGTTCATTGGGAGAATCTTTAAAAACATGTTAATTACACTGCCTGTCGGTTACAAATAAAAGAGGAAAGTCGTGAAGAATCTGGGCTTTAAGCCGGAGTCGAGCTATTAAATACAGGCGTTTATAAAAAATAGTAAATCTCGTTCCCGATAAATAGAAAAAAACAAAGGTTTAACACTTAAATGTTAATTAAGTTTGACGACTTGAAAGTTGTTTTGCAATGTTGATGAGTAGTTTTCACGGCTTAAAGGAAAGATGAGCAAGATGGCCATTATTTTATGACGTTTTTAAGCTACGAGTAGAAAAAATTAAATCACCAATTCCAAATAACCCAATTTTCAAAGTAGCAATAATAATTTATTACGTGCTGAAACTATAAAGTTTACCTAAAAAAAACTGTTGCTGAAATAAGACACTAATCAGAAAGTCACCTTATTAAGTCAGAATCTTAAAAGGGAAGTTCCTTATTAGAAAGTAATGACTGAACTTCTCATGGCAGCGTTAGTTCTAAATCCGTTGAAGTCTCTCGTAATCACCAACGCAACCTCTCACTTTTATGCGTCAAATGAGCCTATGAAAATTCAAAATTTCACCCTGAAGCGACATGCCCCATTTTCTCCAACTCTGACAGAACGGGATACAATGTTATTATTTCAGCCTACAACAAAGCATTCATCAACCACACTTGCTTTAACAATAGGAGATGATTTATGGTACCAACAACACGCAAGAGACCATAAAACACACAAGTTTTTTTTGTTTCCAGCGTTATCGTTAATGCGTCGAAGCATTTAATCGCACGATGATCTCTTGCTGGTTTATGATTTGATTCCAGTTTAGTATGAGATACATTACTTTGTACTCACATACTCTCGATTATAGTAAAAAGAAAGCGGTAAGAATAAGAGTAAAAGTTATAAAAAATTACAATAAATTACGTACTTAGGTTTTGCTTATGGTCATTGGTGTGGTGAGGTCTTCTTAGAAAACGACAATTGAAATTAAAACGCATGAACTGATTATGAAACGATATACGTGTACAATACGAAAACCGTTAGATTTGTTCTCTTTGTTACATTGCAAAAAAGATCATACTTTTAAGTGAGCAGTTGAAATTTCATACGTTCAGCAAGTGTGATATTTCAAGTCACGAAAGAGTGTTGTATTAGCCTTTTTTAAAATCTGAGCGTGAAAAAGAAATACCACATCGAACAATGAATTCGAAATGATCATTTTTTTAATCACTGTTTTGAGCAAAATTTGGATCACTTGTTTATAGAGTTAAAATTTCGATTCAAATCACATTAAAATTAGATTATGTGGAATAACTATAAAATTCTCTTTAAATTTGTGTAGGTATTGCTAAAATTTCCTACATTTCTTGGAATCTAAAGTATCGAAATTGCAAGAAGTTCAATGACTTCCAATCTTTTTTAAAATTCTTATAGTTATAAACTTACTAAAAATTGTAGAATTAAAAAAAATTAATGTTGAAGACAGTTAAAAAAAAACTCAAACATTACCGAGTAAAACACGAAAATTTTAGTACAACGTCATAAATAAACAGGCGCCATTTAACATATTTAATTTTTAAAATTCTAGAATCTCTTAACCAAAAGTTTCTCAAATGATAAAATACTAAATTTTAAATTCAGGACACTTCAAGAGTTTGAAATTCTTCTCATCATCTAAGTAAAAATGTAACTTCAAAATTTTGTGTTGCATAGTAGCAAGATCTACAGGTTTCTTCACGAAAATTTTAAGAGTAGCCACCATGTTATTAATAATCCTACTTGTCGTTCTCAAGGTAACAAAACTTCCGGAATTGCTGTGGCGCTTAAGAAAATTTTCCAGGAACCGCCGAGTAAAAACGTCGTCGTTCATTCTGCTTAAGATGGATAATTCACGGTTTTTATTAAATACCAAGTGGAAGATGTCACAGATAAGTAAGTTATAGGCATCCATAATTTATCACCTACCGCTTAAGAAGTAGCTGTTTATTTAGACATGCCCCATCCAAAAGTCCATATCCGCCGTTATTTACGTTGAGTTCTTAATGTAGGTCGTATTTAATAACTTTATAGAGATGTAATAGCTAGGGCCACAAAATGTCGCCTTGCTTTTCCAGAAAGCAGATATTACGATATAATATACATAGATAAGATTCTGAAGCAATATTCAATTTTTCTACGGAAACTCCCAGCACGATATCTGTAGCATTAATTTCTTCACAGCATTATATGAACATCATGCATTTATAATTGCATGTACATCTCATCTGAAATTCCAAGTGAAACATCTATTTACAGAACTAGTGCAAACTCTACTGGTGTGGCCCAAGCCAGTACGAGTGCATCCGATGCGTTCTCAAATATTAATATGTATCTCTCACATGACGTGCATTGTACGGAAATGTAATCCAGTTTCCCTTTTGTCATAGACGAGAGCCCCATTTCGCTCTCAGTTAATGTGAAAAGAGATTTGGGAGTGACGGGTGCTCTGTCATTTATGTAAAAGCGTCGACGCAATTCGCACCGTAATAATAACGACATAACGTAGGTAACGCGCTAACATGATGAATAATTAACGTAATTTGTATTCGTGTAAATGAGGTTTGCTGGCGGTTGTGGAATGCCGTCGTTGAACTCGACGTGGTCCTCTTTGAGAAGAGGTGGAGGTGGAGTTGTCTCTTACCGAGACAGACGTGAGAAATGGAACGTCAGGACAAATGGTGACGAATATCACAGCTAAATTTCACTCTACGGTCAAAATTTCTCTCTTCTTGTTTCCGGTTTTCGATTTAATAACCGACAGAAGGTTTCAAATGTTTCAGAGCGAATTATCCTTTGTGAAGTGGGTCTAGATCATTATTTCGCTTTCAGTTGTGGATCGTATCGGTCGTAATCCTGTCAATGATGCCGATATCCACAGCCGTAAAGATACGCTTTGAAGGTTTATGTGTCGCCAATTCGACGTTTTTTACGACAGCTGCCATCATCCCTAAAAGAAGAAGTGTCAGTTATTCCGAATATTCCGTTCCGAAGGGTTTGTTAACTTTACGCGAAGCCGTTTTCGTAAATTCGTAAGTTCGTAAATTAAAAAGGAGGGTGCTCTGACTGGAAGCTTGATGAAAACATACATCTTGTTTCAAAGTAACTAGAAATTGGACAAGACTGCAGCATGTGCAACTATAGGCGCAGATGCGATTGCATGGGCTCTTAAGTGACATTTTGGATGAGTGATGTAGGAAGTAATGTGCTTGGTCCTGATTCAGTCCGCACACGTTTAGAGGTTGAAATAAAAATTGATCTGTTTTACGACCGAATATATAGCACGCGCAACTTTAATAGGAAAACATAAATGACAGAAGCAATAAAAGTTAATGCGATCACAGTTAATTTTAATAACTTTTTTTTAAATAAATGAATATGTTTTAGAATAAATGACAATGATTCATCATGGATATACAGGGTCCGCCAACACTTTAAGTCCCGGCCTATAAATTCATTTTATTATTAGGTAATAAATACGTAAAAACTGACACAATCACATTTTCTTTGTTTAACCATATGGAGATATATCCAAAAAAATGTTTTTTTTTTTCAAAATTTTATTAATATACCTTGTTCTTTTTATTTTTTAATGGTTTATGGTATTAATTGGTAAACCACAAGCTACCCCTTAAGTGATTTATAACAGCTAATACTTTTACCCTGTATTTCGATAAGAAGCGTTTAATTAGTACTAAATGTCCAGGGTCGGCATGAAAACTTTTATTGCAGGTAGTACTAGTTATAAACAGCTAACAGGAAGGAAAGTTTTCAGACCGAACCTGTATATCGGCTACCAATAGGTTCTAATGAGGGACAAAATATTAAGGCGGGCTCAGACGACTGGTGTACTTAGCCGCCAATATTTGGTACCTGCATATACTTGCTACATTGTGTGAGTGGTTTATTGGTACAATTATTGGTCACTGGTGGGTACTGGTCACTATCTCATCGTCTGTCGGTAAGAAGGACACAAGTCAAAGAGATCCCAAGTATGGTCAACTCTCGTCTATTTATTCCCCCAACATTTTAGCAATGCACACGTCGTGTGAACGCTTTTTCTTGTTATTGGTCCCTGTGAGCCGGTTCACTTAGCAAGTACACCAGTCGTCTGAGCCCGGCTTTAGATGATATAAATTAAATTAGGGACAGTTTATGGTTTACCATTCAAAACGATAAATGTTTTTAGAAAATGAAATATTAATTGATTTCTCAGCACTAGGTACATGTTTTAATTCATGTTTCAATCTCATTTTTATGGTTTTAACTATAAGAAGAACAAGGTAGATTGAATTTGATTCCAGTTTATTACTTTTTATTTTTTATAAAAAAGCGTTTTTTAGATCTATCTCACATATGGTATATATATCACATAGCTGAAAAAACAAAGTGAATCGCCTTATGTCCGACGACTTTCGAAAGAATCTTTCCACCACAAAAATCAAATCAAATTGTAAATTTTTAAATAAAAAGATACTGCATATGAGCAGATTTTTTATAGACTTGCAGCAATTCGTATTATTACCCTACACCACCTTCCGCTTATAAAAAGACGTTCAACCTTCCTCCCATAGTGCGATATCCAACAATATATTATAAAATACAACTCATCCCCCTACATAAATGGAAACCAGTGCTTTTTCATGACTACCAAACGCAATTCCCATTCTTCTCCTCGCACTTCACCAATTTTAAGTTGCAGCCCCCCGTGGGCACTTATAGCACCCAGATGACACCTGTGCCATAAACGCAGGCTTAGATTTATGCACGAGAATCGTGCCGTACGCGACAACTTTATGAATCCTCCACGCACAGATATGTGACAAGAGTTCATTTTCTGAATCTGACATCCTCCGCGTGTGGGATCAATTCCATCTGCGTAGACATCTATCGTTTCCGTTTCCTCCCCGCGGGATATTGAAATTTTGAGATTTATAACAGCGTATATGAAAGGAGAATTGCCGCGAACAAATTGTAGGAATTAAATTCGGTAATTGGCGGCCCTCTAATGACGGTGGGATAGCACAGCGGTTGGTTTTTTTCCAATATGGTGGCCTTCGTAGTCACGTAGAGTTGGTAGTGTAGTCACGTCCAACCAAATTAAATTTTGTGGTGGTAGACTTGCAGACACAAACGTGCAGTTCTCGACCGGGAATGAATTGTAACATTGAGTTTGGGGCATTGGCTGTCTCTTTTGCACGCGTAATGACTGGTTCTGCACAGTCAGAGTCAGAAGCGGAGATGGTGAAACTAATTGAATATCAAAATTAAAGAAAGTACCCAAAATTGGTACAATTTAAGTTCTATTTGTTAAACTTATTTATAGTAATTTTTCCTCGAATCCATTCCGGACACAAATAAAATCGAAACCACATTATTGGAGAATTAGATATACATTTTTTTACAAGAGTATGGCGACCAGCTGCGTTAAGATATTAGCAGACATAAGTAAAAAAAAGTAATCACACAAGCAACCTTTTTCTAGTGTACAATTTTGCAACAAAATAAAAATAAAATCATTACTAATACCGTTTATTAAGAGACAGTCTTTCGTTCGTTCCAAATTTACAGTTTTTATTTCAACGGCATTAACCTAAAATACGTGTAATCTAAGATTGTTTGCATAAAACCTCATAAATTAATTAATTCAGCTTCCTTGGATGAGCCTTCACCGCTAAACCAAATATTAAACGTCGACATCCTTAAGAAATCATAAGTCAGCAAAATCCCATAACCCTTGCAAAAGTTGCGCTCATGTCTTCCTCTACGAGTACGACTTGAATTATTGGCACAAGCTGTCTTCCATTTGCATATTTAATTTAAAGCTAACTGAAATATTCTTGAGTTATTAAAGAGAATTATAAATTACCGAGCGAGCTGGAATTACTCAGTCCGACGTCATAAACTTTGCAAAAGCAGGATTTGCTCTTTTTTAATCAAACTTATTATCGAAGGCCAATTTTTATACGCCTCCTTCAACTGCCTTGCATTTCCGAATTAATTTCTTAATCAAGTTTATAACTCAATTCCAGTCCTGCTAACAAGAATATTTTACCCTACACCATTCAAATGAAAACTTAGTCCGGAATTTTTTATTAATGTGAAGAGCTGTGGCTGCGCCTCAAGCTTCTATGCTACCCATCATAGATGATGTTTAATTAAGAGGGTAATAACGTAAAGCTCCAGTTTCGTTTGGAAAACAAAAGATACATTAATTGAACTCTTTCAATCTAATGAAAGACGTGGACAGCTTCGATAATCTGATTAAATGGCTGTTTTTGGTAGGTTTAAGAAAGACTGTGGAACTGGTTGGAATGTCGACAATCCGTAGGAGTAATTGTCCGCAAATACTGATAGCAACTGTCAATAAAATCCCTCATTAGCTTTTGCAATAAAAAATAAATGCCTCTTATGTAGAAATTCTGTTGGTAAAGCTTCTTTTAATTTCGATCATAATTATGGTGGTGAAGCAACAAGCTGGCCAATAAAATGAGAAGATTATTGTAAAGCGGCTTTGGCCGCCAACCCATTCAACGACCTTAATCTTGCATTACGTTGCAGTTTAATTTAACTAACGTTGTTATGCTAAATGTAAAAGTCGGTACTCAGTATTAAACACTATCTATATGCAAAGAAATGCTCTTAAACGATCACCATAAATAACAAACTTTCAACACACAATGTGCAGTTTAACTACTGATGATGTAAAAAGCATAATTACCTAATAAATATTAAAACGAAAATTACACGCTTTACACAAAATAGAGAACGTTTTAGTGAAATAAAGTGTTATTGTCCACACCCTGTTACCATAGAAGTATTAATTTATTCAAAAGCAATGTTGGTTTTCGATTTTGGTATGCTGAATTAATGGCACTAGGTCACAGGATAACATTAAATGTCATTACAAAACGTGAAGCTTTATTATGATATTACAAACATGACATATCATGCAAGATGATTGTTCTAATTCAAAATTCACATTATAATCACGTTTAATTAGATAAATGTCTATCCCGATAATTGAACATTCAGAGCAGGTTTACACCAAGTAAGTAAAACTTTATTGTGCATTTAAATGAATAAATTCATTTTAATTATTGCTTCAAACACTTTTTGATCATAAACTTTGACTTCAATTTGATTCTGAATACTTGATGAAAAGTCTGTATTGAATGAGAATTTTATTTCGTAAAGCTTTCAGTTTATATGTATTTCATTGATTAACTTTTATTGTATTTACTTAGATTGTTTCGAACCATAGGCAATTTATATTATGTTCTCAAAGTCAATAGACTAAACAAGGGAGTGGGAATATAAATCTATTTGGATACAGCTTTCGATAGATGAACCCCACGTGTGCTGTCAAAATAATCGTATTAATGTAAGAGCAAATCACCAACGAAGGCAACCCCCCAATATAATTATGTATACAAGTAATATAAAATAAAATAGAGGATGTTATCCAAAAAAATTCTTTCCTTCAGCGTAGAGGAGTTCTCTGATTAAGTATATCACCTCCGTATCCTTAAAAAGACCCAAAACCTGCTTTTTCAAAATCGAAAAGAGCCAAAAAGTAGAAGCGAAGTTTTTAATGATCTGCCATAACAAAAATTTAGAACTTTTCAGCTCCTTGTTTACAGAAATGTTTCTTTTTTAGTCAAAGTTAAAGAGTGTTTATTTAAATGTAGGAAATTTGTTCATACTTCAGTCTATAACATACAACATTATTAGGTGACCTTTAAAAGCTGTACCGCAATCTACAGAACACGAACCGGTATCTTCAATTAGAAGTTTCATTAATAACTCTTCTTTTTTCATTACGACTGAACTGGGAGCAATTTCGATTCTAGTAAATTTAGTTACATAAATTGCAAATGCACACAATTATAGATAAACCTTAGATAGTCGCAAAACAAAGCTAGTACAAAACAACTGCGAGAAGTCAATCAAACGATAACTATTCACTTCATAGTATGTACCACAGGAAATGAATGAAAACATTGTACAATCCAGATTTTTTCTCTGCAAGCAACCTATTATCATCATGATGAACAAACGTCCTTTCAACCGACATTATCCTTTGTGTTTTAATCGAACAGCAGGCATCAGTTCGTCGAGACAGCACCAATAATAATCTTTGTTCAACTATTTTTAACCACCTCAAGCAATACATATATGCCGTATTGATCTTACTACTCCAATGATAAACATGTACCTACATTATTAAAAATACTGGAAAAATTAAATTACCAAGGAAATCCCGAATCCCATCACCTGTCAAAATCCTGCTCCAGAAGGAGCAATAAGGAAACCTATCCTTCATCCCGAGATCCCAATCGTCTACATCGCCTGTATAATAACGATATAACCACGTGACTGGAATGACAATCCGTGACTAGACAAGATCTCACTGCTGCTAGCCTTCAACATGTTAAAGAAGAGATCTGCCATCTAACGACATACGTGAGCGACTAATGTACGTTACACAACCTGCAAAGGGATGGGAACATTCCTCCTCGAGACATGTTATTGGACGACATTCATCAAAAACGAGCATTTTGCATGGGAAACACGCTTGACTCTGATGCGTATGGGCGTTTGATGAATTTCGCATGTCTCGGGAAACAAATCATAGTCAAGCGATCGTTACATTGCGCATTAGTGTTCAATAAACAAAGCGAGAGAAAATAATTGGTACCCTCATTAACCAGACAAAAAATTAAAGTGTAGGTGCAAACTATAAATACAAATTAAGCGTTTTCAATTTACGGTAAAATGAGGTTCAATTTTTACCACAGATGTTCGCACCAAAAAAAATCTGTAAGTGGGCTATCAAAAAAGAAACTCCAAGACGTACCGTTAAATATTCTACAAAACGCTGCAATAAACATAGCGTTAACACGAACGTACTATAAAAACCTAATTCTTTATGTGAACAGGTTAG
The DNA here is from genome assembly GCA_030157275.1 of Cynaeus angustus. NCBI lineage: Eukaryota > Metazoa > Arthropoda > Insecta > Coleoptera > Tenebrionidae > Cynaeus > Cynaeus angustus. Next base: position 23,781,333 of record CM058058.1, read on the forward strand.
GTTTAGTTCCCGTTTCCAAAACTATTCCCATGTAAATATCTTACATGAAAATCTCTTCCTTGTTTTCTTACCCTTTTATCTCCATTCAGCTGCGACACAATCCCAAATGAAAATATTCCCTTGAAAGGATCACAAACACACGAACTTGTTTTTAATTTGTCAACGTCAGAGCAGCGGAAACGTGCTTTGAAAAGGATTCACACAACGCGACAAAGACTATCAAAAGATCTCTATCATCTCAACAAATTAATTAAAATTTTTCATGCTCCCTCCGTTATTAAAAATTTATCATCAGCCACATTTTCTGAGGTTATTTATCATTATAGTTCACACTCTCGTCCCCTCCTGAAATTAATCTCAAGAACTAGAATAAACCAATCCACTATTTATTTCCTACATATGTACAAGGACATAAATGAAGATTTAGTGCGATGGGTCCTCGCTATATTGCACTAGGGGTTAATATTATAATTTGACACGATGACTCACCATAGACAGAATTTAAATTACCAACAATGCATAAAGCTGCGTGCAATTAAAATTTATTCATCGTTTTATATAAACCCATAAATTCTATTCGGAATGTAACACCATTCGTCGTATGAACCGACTCTTTCGAACAAATAACGTTTTTCCAGGTATAAGCTTTATTGAGATTAGTCGCGGTACCATTAACAATAATTGGCGATTTATGTACCATATTTGGTCACATAAATTAATACCACAATCCCATAAAAACTTTATCGGCACGCTAACCATAAAAACGGGCCGTATGCTACTTTATCGATGGTGAAATTACACTTATTTCACTAGTTAGAAATGACAGTGGTTTTTCCTCGTTGTCCTTTAATGGAGGAGAATCTATTTTCATTCTAAAAGGAATGAATAAACCCGTGAGGTGAAAAATGTGTGAAGCACTACAATGTTAGAACAATACCTGCGATAAAATCTATCGCAAGAAACTCGATAGGATTACTCGCATTGAAAGTGGTTGCTTTATTTTTTTATTACCACTGAATAATTTATCGAGAACTGTTTTGTGCAGTAATTAACTACGCGAATAAGAGAAAAGAAAAAGAATGAAATCGCGTAATTGCAACTCATAAAACAGATAAGACATCGTTTTTTTTTCGAAGAGAAAGGAGAGGAAAACATCTTGAACTGCTGGAACTGTAGAAAAACGTAGTATGTTTTATTTTGTAGCAGATGTTAACTTTAATTTTAGTGACCTTAAAACACTTTCCTTGAAGTATTTGCTCCTTCGATATCTGTCATTAGCAGGATTCGCCGTGAAAGTTTATTAAAAATTAGCATAGTTAAAACAAAAAGCACTAGTTTGAGATCGGTTTGAGCTAATCAAAAATTTATACAATAAAAATTTGCTCAAAGGCAGATACTGTACAACGTTAGCCAAGATTTTGTTTTCATTTTATTTCTACTTCATAATAAATTTTCTGTAACTCTTCATCCATCTAATCTGGTAAAAGCAAGAACAGAAAAGCTCCATCTCCATCCATAATGTTCCTGAAGTTTAGTACGATTGTTTGAAAAATCAATTAATGATCGAGTCGAGTTAACATCACTTGTGCCTCCCAACGAGACTATAACATAACCCTAAAGCATCCTTTATCGCCAAAGTTATATTATGTCAGCCGTGATTCCGCATGACTTCAATTTGCATATCCAATACGAACGAGTCCACTGAACTTAAATAATGCATCAGACTTCGACAATCGAATACAAATAAGACTGACGAGGGCCCGTCGAGAGACAAAACAAGAAAACAATCTATAAACTTGTTTTATTCCATATCTGTTTTCGTCATTTCAACTTTTTACGATCCAAGTCTACGCAGAAAAAATCTCCACCAAACATTTGGGCGGAATTGATCCACAAATGGTTCAATAACGTACGTGACAAAAATACTCGAACTAACCTGATCTTTGCAATTTTCACAACAGGCCTTTGGGGTGGCTTCATGACTCTAGACGGTTCCCCTGTAAATTCCACCTTCTTACCCAACGACGGACTGCAAAAGTCTGAAGACTTCATCGACGATAAACTTCCATGTGGACTTTTGTAATGGCGCAACGAGGACAATGAAGGTAGTGTGTTGTACGAAGACGAATATCTCCCGATATTGTGTAAGTTGCGGTCCGTGCTATCCGACAATCGACGCTCTGGAGTCTTGTAACCGAACGAAAACTCCTTAATCTCCTCGTTTTCATCGATGTCGGACATATAGTGCTCATTGAAGAAGACATTCTGATATTCCGGAGAAGCCTCCGCGGAGTGGGAGAAGTCGCCAAACTTGTTGCGCAATTCCTGTGCTAAACTGTTAACTTCTTCATATTCCTGCGAAAGCACCGAGTCTCTCGACAAGTATTTACTTGTACTTTCGGACAAATCTTCAAAATTTCTATGTCGAGGCAAAGGTGAACCACCTAAATTTTCACACAAACTTCCATAGAACGGTCTAAAATTTGCCCTGCTCAAGATTGGCGACCTGAACTCGGTACTCCTAGAACTGAGTATCCTTCTATACCCGCACCCACCTCGAGTCTGCAGATCGAAGCGTGAAGTCATCATAATGTTGGCCATCGGCGGCGGCGTAGGCAGAGGCAAGTCCGGCAAACACAATGGTGATTGTGTCTTTTCCCGCGGCTTCGCTGCCTTCATCTTTTTTGTTCTTGTTCTTTTATGACATTAAAAATTACCGGGTCATAAAGGTGGGTCTAATGATGGAATTTTCAGTTTTATTGCGTTAACGTCGGTTTTATGGACAACACTAAAAGAGGGTCCACAGAATTCTCTTTGAACAACCATCAATAAAACCAAAGTTCACATTATATCGTTTATCATAAAGCGGTCATATTCGCTGCGATAAGGTCTCAATGCATCAAAATGTCTGAAGAGGAACACAGACTGCAGTGACTGGAAATGTTTAACTCCATCAAAAATTTAGCTTGAATAAAATCAAAAATGGAAAAAACAAGCCTCATCTACAAGCCAGAGAACATCATTTAGGTAGTTTTTTTTGTCATTACTAACACTTGTTTTTGTGCATTAATTCTAAGCCGTTAATAACCATTAACACACCAGTGAGACTTAAAAGCAACTTATACCTCACCCTTCAACAACTGAAGATTTTTCTATTAATAAGTTATGCTATAAATCAGTACTGTTTTCATGCCTTTGTTATGTTTTAAGACACACTTGACTACATACAACATGAACTACCTCGACTTAGTTTATCTTGTAAATAAGGCTAAAAAACTGTAAGTGTGACAGTGTAATACTGACTATCACACCCACCGTCGAACAAACTCTTTCAAATTCATGAAAATATTAACCGTCCGTGTTCCATTTCAGACCCAGAAACATGCTGTAAACACGATTCGTTTACGCTACTGAAATTATCAATTTTCGCTTCATTCCCGCCATGATTTTGTAACACCACACTACATTTCACCACCGGTTATTCCACCCCATGTGCCGCCTTATCGATTTGTCTGAAACACGTGGTCTGTCGCCGTCGATGTCACCTCATTGATGAGGTTCTTCGCGATGTCCACCTGCGTCCATCCACTTAAAAAAGTCTTTCGATACCGAACCGAAGAGAACACTACCGGCCATAGTAAAACTCTACATACACTGAAAGTGATTAGACATCGCGAATGAGGGGCTGCCGGTGATGGGGTGGCCGAGGGTGCGTGTGGGCAAAGGGACGTCGGGAGGGTTAAACACGGGGACGATGACTAAGCCGGCCTTCGTTCGACAATGATTAGAAGCGAATTTGATATCGGCAAGATGCAAGCCCTCTCTTTAACATAAAATTTAAATAACTTGATTGAATCTCGAATTTTCAATTGATGCGCGAACAAATCACAATTGTTTACGACTTTTAAACGAGATCAGTGGCGTTTCCTTTCTAGGAATATGTTATTATTCCGGGTGCCATTATTGCTGTTGTTTAGATTATGTTTCGGTGTTCGAAAGCCGTTAGTACTGTTATATGATAATTCTCACTGTTGGAGATACGACGGTTCTTTTGTTGGTACACTGTCGCAGAAAGGAAGTACTTCATGGCACTCACACTGAACTCGTTTAACGATAAAATTAGAATATAACGAGACGACACATGTAGGATTTCTAAAGGCCATAACACAAAACTGTTTAAACTAACAATAAGTTGTAACCATAAATGCAACTATTCGTTTTATGCCTCTTTATTGGGATTTCCAAATAATAACATTTTTTAAAGCTTCACATAAATTTCTAAAATACATACAATCGACTTTATTCTAATTTTATAGCATGATTCAAAATTTAGTTTCAGTTAGTAACATGTTTCTATCAAACACATTTATCACAGCACTAACTTATAACCATAGTTATCAATTTTAAAAGTTATTATTAAGTAATTCTTAGTTTTAGACAATAAAATCTAGTTATGTAATTATGTATGTAAACATTTCAAAGAACGTCAGTTGTGTATGACATTATTCTCGTCATGCCTTACAAAAAATGTGAAACAACTAATAAATTCTACTGTTGGAAAATTAAACCATAAAAAAATCGGCAAAGTAGCAGTTTTGTACCCCTCAAAAATTTTGGCAGAATTTTGTTCGACTGAAAACATCTTACATGAATCTCAGGAATTGAACAACTTCCAGAAGCTGCACTCTTAATCTCATAATCACCGTAACGAGCCTCGATGTGGTCCCACCCCAATCGACGCTACTGCTACGGTCCCCCCTACAGTACGCGTGAACGATTTCCCCAAGTTTTGAGTAACGTCCACAAGTGTATTACACAACACATATTGATTACTTATCAAATTAATACCAATGTAGGGGCTTTATGTAAACCTTATAAAATTCCCCAACTAACACAATTTCCTTCAAAAATGAAAATCTATGATATTTATCCCGAACCTTAGGCAAGAGTTCACGCTTGAAATAGCAGCATGATTGCAGACGATTAGCTACGAACCTGTATGTTTAAGAACAATTTCAATTTCCATAATAATAAGTTTAGCAGAGAATTAGAGACTAGCGTTACAAATTTGTCAAATGGCCTCTTATTTGTTGCTATTATTGTACCTAGACCAATTAATTGTTCATATAACGTAATAAATTGCAATCGATTTAGTTCATCAATATTTCACACTTAGTGCAGAAATGTGGTTTTTAAGCCGATTTCCTTGCACGAAATAATCTCGATAATCAATCCACGTCGATGCTTTCAATGCAAGAATGGGGTGTTTGAAAATTGCGTTGCGATGCAACTTTTTTGTATTTGCTGCACAATCTGCAGATCGACTAATGAGGCAAGGAACATGTGTATCAGAATAAAAAGCCAATTAGAGGTGACACAAACCTTAAGAACTCCTTAAAGGAATGACAGACTCCTCACCTGAAACAAAAAAATAATAATCAGTATTACGAATGGGAAGATTATACAGTACGATCAGAGAAACTGGAATGTCTCAACAGTACGTCCTGACAATGATGAATCATGTTTGAATGAAATGAAGTTCAAGAGGGAAAAAACGGGGTTTATGCTTTTGAAGTATTAGAGAACTTTAAACCTGTAAATTAATGTGTTTAGATTTTCCATATGTGGCTGACAATGCATAAGTACAATTTCAATAGCAATTTTTCCCTTCTGTCTCTCATATGTAAGTTAAAATCTTCTCATTCATGCTTAGTCTACTTGATATTATCTACCATAGGTGCATTTTCAATTAATAAAATGTCCCTGAAATGAGACGATTTCAAAAATTGCACATTTCATCGGATCACTTCATTTTATTCAAATCATTTTATTTACAATAACGAATAATGTTAAAAATTTCTGAGCTTTAAAAATTTACACTTGACGTTTTATTGACTTTTACTTTCTGCCAAAATAAAAAGTGATCAGTGATTCTAAAATAATGCATCGATTGAGTCAAAATATTTCGATCCCCCATTTAGATTAACGTCCTGTTTTACCAGATTTGTATAAATTTTCATCGCGAAAAAAATCATGAGGTTGAAAAAATGGGGGAAAATAAATCGATTAATACATACTTAATCGCGATAAATTTAGGCTTATCCTTCGTAAAATGAAGTGGTATGCGCAAAATGTGTTTACTAATACACAGGCGATTAAAATTTCAGCAATTTTTTACACGCGTTGTTGCAATGTTCGGATTAAAATGTCGTTTACTTAAAGGATGAGAATTAGTAAAAAAAAATCCAAAACATTAGGTCCATCACAAAGAGATTTAAGTAAATTTAATTCCTTTACACGAATAATTAACGGATCGAGTTCATCGAAGTTCAGCTATCACTATTAATTAATTCAATAAAACACATCTAATCACAACAAAAAGTAGAAGATTGGTAATTACTGTTATTTCCAGCAATCATGGTCTCATTATATTTTGCATTATTTATTTTAGCTTTTTATTATTACGGATACAAAATAGACCCTCTTTAACTTCAAAAACACAATCCCTAAAAAAACTAATTTCTGAAAGTGATCGTATAATCGTTAATTAAACGTTTTCAGAACTGGGAAACAGGATACCAGAAATGTGTTTTTAAAATGCCAATGACTACATCTGACCCAACGATTTGAAACAGAAGTGAAATAAAATTATTTGAAGATTTCATGCGACATTTCAATCTACTTCGTTCCACCACTTTTACAATAACTAGCTTATAAATTGAATTTAAAATTTTACATTAGTTTGAACACCCAAACGCGTAGCTGACTATTTCGGTAAATTGAATACATGAATAGATGAATAATATTATGAAATTGAGATAAGCATCCACACCACAAAGTGGCACTTGACAAATCTGACGTTGGTTTGATTTCATTAAAATGATCTAAACATTACGATAAACAGTCTTTTCAGAACAAAAATCACACAGATTGAGTTTTGTAATTTTTTTTAAGAACATGATCTCTTTCTGTACCACAGACATTTGTGTGGTCTCATCATAAACTCCTTTCAATAATTTAGTAAAAATTAAAAATCAAACTTTTATGAGCATAAACAGATCTGTCGATATGAAATTTATTATATTATGATGCCGTGTAGATAGCATAAAAGAAAGGAACGAACACCTTGTTACCATCATGACGAATGAAGAATCGAACAGAAAATTCAACATTACAGTACCTACAGCCCATCAAAGGTTAAGTGCGTTACAATAATGAATGGGATCCATTAAATAACAGTGATTCTGACATGACAGTCCGATATATTAACTCATATCGCATTATATTCAGCGATAAGACCATGACAAATGGTCTCATATTCGTTCCACCACTACCACTACCAACTTACGCACCACTAGTTGCTGGAAATGAGACTTTCCATTTAAAATTTAAATGTTATACCCGATTATACAGTAATTAATCATCATTATGTCTTCCACAAAATGACCCTTATGATTCGGAACCGATGCCGATAAATTGTTGCCTATAATTACCCGAGTTTTTTCGCTGTCTCAGTTCACCAGGAAAATTACTGAGACTGATTAAAGATACAGTTTGTAGTCTTTTGCGAAACTAATTAGCATTTTTTCTACATTAATTACAGCCAGTAGAATGTGAACAGTTCTTTGATAAAATAAATTTCGCGGTTGATAGTACCGCTATGACTTTAATCAATTGGGTCCATTGTCCTGGAAATCACAGATTTCAATAATGCAATGGATGTAATTAATATCAGATTTTTTTTATTTATGGCCACAAGAATAAACTACCATTTATGTTTCACGCACTCCGGCATTGTAAGTTGCATAACTCCAATCAAATCGAAAATTGCTGTTACCATTTTTATTAGATTTAAATGAAGACATAGGCTCGTACACGTTTTTTGTGAGAAATATTTCAAATGTTTGCTCTCACGATTCGACAACCGATGGAATTTTGTGGTCGTTCAAGTTACAACGGAAATAAATTTATTAAAATCGATTTATGGGTTTAGTGGACCGTTGTTTTCAGCTACTATCCCTTTTATCGATTCAAGATGCTATCACTAAGCTAAACGATCCGTGGGTTTCCTCTATTTCAATTTGATGGGTTCTATGGGAACTTATGGTTTTCACAAGGTACTATTAATTAAGTTACACCATAAATAATGGTTAAGGAAGAACGTGAATGCATTAATAATAACGCATAAGCGCAACAGTATGGCTAAATATGTACGTAATAATATGCTAGAATTTATTAAAATGGAAGATGCGGAACGAACTGATTATTCATGTTTTTTATAGTAGGGCTACTGGGTACAGATATCCTACATGAGAATATTATAAGATGATTAATATGATGAATATTCCACTAATATATATTTATCAGTCATAAACATTCTTAGAATTCCTTGAGATGGTATCTGATTCGCGTCCTAAAGGTTAAATATCAATTATCAATTATAAGATGTAAATAGATGCTATTACTAACAAAATTAAGAAACATTTAATGTGATAAACCACCTACGTTCTTATTATTTTGTAGCCTACAGTCGTACATTACCATTACTTCAATAATTTCATTACAGCATATTGATTATTTGCCATATTTTAAATAAACAAATCGCTATCCAAAATAAAACGAAAATTACCTGATATTACATAATTTGCACGTCAAAACTAATGGTTTAAAAAGGTTACAGACCACAGATTACGTCACACTAACGCCAAAAAAGGCTTGCAAACTCTTCAGTAAATATTTCGATATAAAGAAAGTAAACTTGAAAACCGCTTTACTTGGTGCAGTTTATTCAACTATTTGAGGCATTTACAAACGACGTTTGTGTGACTATAGTAAAAAACCTTCCCTTCAACGGTTTCCATTCTTCAGTCAAAATTTCCCAAGTGGAATTTTCACATAAGTAAAAAAAGTAGGAAGAAGTAGTAAGAAAGTACATACGAAATGAGGAGTTTGAAAACTGTATGCCAAAGCCTAAATCATAATTTTTTACGCAAGACTAAAACTTTTTCCATTTATGATATAATAGTAAAACTATCAAATTTTTCAGAAAAAGATTAAACATTTTTAAAACACATTATTGATTATAAGAAAAATGAAACTTAAACTAGTGTTTATTCCAAAAACAAGCAATAGATAGAAACTAAAAAATCTTGTTACCTCTAATCTGCAAACTTTCTTTACTAAAAAAATGTCCTTTTCGATATTCTATTCCTTCGAATTTTAATTTTAAAGATAACTGAAGCACATATTATAAAAAAATAACTCTCACTTCCAGTCCTAATTTATTGTTTGCTAGCAAAAGTGACCGACTGTTCCACTCATTGTTTCAATAGTATGGAAAACACAAATCTATAATTTATATCTAAAAAGCAGTAAAAACTGTAGCAAATCGTAATGTAGGCTATCTTCATTCAAATTTAAATTTTCATAATCCTTCATTTTAAAAATTTAACATTTCGCTTAACACATACGTATTCAGTTTTTTCTGCCCGAATTTAGAAAAATATGCAAAGATATACACAATGGAATACCTATTTAGAATCGTTAGACACCTTTTATTAATATAAAATCCGTCCTAATATCAATTAGATACCAAATATTTTTTACATTGAATTTGAATTCTTCATTTGAATTCTTCAAATACTTTAAATTCTTGAAATTATTTTCGAATTAAGTGTCTTTAAAACATTTGTATCCGCAGTTGCTATCATTCAAATCCCTCGAATTGCCAAGATCTTTAAAATTCTATAATTTTTATGATTTCCACAAAATACTATAGATTTTAGACGCTTTCGACACATTCATTTTTGTCTTCTTAATTTCGTTGGCTTGTGTAAACTTTTTTATACCCTGAATACTTAGGATTCTCTATAAGATTATAATCTTTAAATTCATCAGATTCTCTAGATCCTCTAATTTAGATTTTCTATATTCTATAAGTTTCAAAACGTTATACGCTGGCAACATATTCTGTTACACCTCTGAGTTTTTCAAAAATTCACTTTTAAAAACACAAAGCTTTGCAACTCTCTTTCAGATCTAAAATCTTTTAAGGTTTTTCTCTTAGTAAAAAAGCACTTTAAATTGGTTAGTAATTATTTTAACTTAAAACTAATAAAAATTATTTGATTGTATGATATCTACTTAGTAAAAAATAATTCTTATTTTAAAATGGGAAAGATACTATCAAATGGTTCGCTACACCAAATATATACTCCACATACTAATACCATTTATTCATTACTAGTCTCCTAATCTAGAGTTGTTTTATAGTACTATCCTTCTAGACATTTTAGTTCTTTTTCTGTACTTTGCTATTTCCATCGCAACTCTTTCTAAAAATCAACTAAAAAATCGTACAACACGTGGAGGATATACAGTTTTTTAGTAAAACAACTTTAAATGAAAATTAGAGCCACTATAGAATCTGCATATGTATACAGAGGGTAGCAGACAACTATAAATTCCAGAAAAATATTTAAAAGACCCAGTTTTCTGATCCATTGGCCTTGGAAGCTTGCACTTCAGAGGTTGATTAAAAAAATCTGTTCATTTGATATCTCTTAAAATTATCTTGGATCGTGCATATTCTCACAAAAACGAGATTACTCATTAGCAATATCTGATATATAATTATAAATAAATTAGGAGCTCTTGAAAGGTTACCTGTAAACTCACGACAACATTGCAAGTAAAAATTAAGCACGAAGAAGACAAGAAAGGTGTGGGTAATAACTCATAATATCATTTTTTTGGAAGGATTCTTCCAACAAATTACAAGTTCGTGAAAACTTACTCTTCCTGTGCGTCCCAATCTTTTAACTAGCTCCACATCCTCCACCCGCATGATCTAAAAGCAATAAAGACTTCGACTCCGTTACAAAATCGTCTCTTTTTTTTCTACTATTTTAAATTGAATCGAATTGCAAGACCATCACTCTCGATAATTGTCCGCGGTTGAAACCAGCAATTTTTTTGTCATATTTATATAGTTATTTGTGTAACCGTCAAGGTTGTTTAGTTCGTGTTGTCTGAAGTCCAACTCAACAATTCTATCAAAGTGCAATCACAAAATCCGACGGAACGTGTCTTATTGGGAGCTTCTTCAGCCTCCGCGCATTTATGTGAAAGACTGAATAACTTGGACTTGGAGATTGCAAACAGCTGCCGGCAACTGGCAACCAAGCGATCACGTTTATCTCGACCAAGGTTAAAAGAAAGATAGAAACAGGTTCATCAACCACATACATAGAAATATCCTTCAGAAATAATTAATTTTTGATATGGAACTTCTAAGGTATAATTACAGATTTTTAATTCGATTATTATGGTCGTTCGTGATAATTGAAGAATTTTACCATAACTCGAAATGTTTTGATGGTTATCAAAAAATTCCAATAAGCATACGTGCAGCTCTGCCGCTCTACTGGTTCTCGAATTTTAAACTTGACTCCTGTCATCGCAAGAAACGGTGGAACGAGCCTTTCTTACCGTTCTTATTCTGTTATAAATTCGGACATGCTTTAATGTAACGAGTTTAAATTTTATTACAATGTGGGAAGTTGTGTATTTCAAAACGATATAATGGCATTTCTTAATTAAAAACCACGGTGTCTTCTTCCTGTCTACTATTTACATAATCCTGTCACCACTACTTTTAATCATGAAAAATATACAGGCGTCACAACGTGAACACCGTGAAATTTGTGAGTTTTTTTCTTCTCCAATGAATGATCGAGTATAATAGAATCTCTTTTAATTTAGTGAAGATATCTTTTAGTGCCTGAAAACAGCAAGGTGCGCAGGTGATATTTTAATTTTATATGTTCTAGACAAGGTAGTTGCGAGATAGGCTCGTCATAAATCCGACAAGACAGAATATAGTAATATTTATGGTGAATTTTAAAATAAAACGGACGTGTTTTTTGCTTTATAATACCACGATACAACTTCATTACAAGCAGTAAATCATAGCACTTTTTTAGTTGTAATGACTTTGGAAAATATTCATGTCTTGTTCTAATAGGAATTCCTGAAGCGAACGAAAACAGCCTTAAAACTGCAACAGTAGAAGAAGTTTCTACAACAGAAAATTCAGTTTTTACTCAACGAAACTACTATTTGCTTCTTTTTTGATCCGAACAAAGTCTCCAATTTCGTTGTACTCAAGCGTTAAATATACGACATCAAATTCGTGTATGCTTTGCCTTCACAAAATTATTGAATTACCTACTATTAGGTTTCTTAAGTTTCACTTTAGTATTTTATTTTGAAAGACGTAGGACTTAAATTAAATAATGAGGCCTTCTGCTGTTCTTTGGATACTGGTAAAACGTGGGTGGGTGTTCTTTAATCGGCAACATTTGAATCGATTAAAATAGTTCTTAGTTCGGACATTTGAATAAATGGCTTACAACGTTAATAGTGTGAGGAAATTATTACGTTATCTTAAATCAATTAACCGTGTTTGTATCATTTGAATACAATTTACCTAACAAGCTACAAACATATGTATCTGTTCAGGTTTTTTAACATCTCTTAATAACTGTCTAATTTATTCATCATCTCTGACATGTTTTTTGTTAATTGTGTTATACGGGTATGAAATATGAGCAAGCATTGTTGAGTTTATGCACATCCAATTATGTAAATACAGTAGACTTCCTCAACGGCAAAGGATGAAAAAACCAAGCATGCTACCCCGTTATAATGTTTACAAAGATTTTATTTATCTCCGATGATGATTAAGAATTCTAAAAAAAAAGTCCGTGTAGCTGTCAATAAACTTATATAAATTTATATAACCTCTCTTCCCATGGGAGGTACGTGCTGAAGTTTTAAGTTTCAGACATTCTCCATTCATTATTATTATTATCCGTTGTACTATAAAGTGTGGAAAAAAGGATATGCAAAACAAATGTACAGTTACAACTACATATCGAGGATATATGAATGTTGCCCTCATCTTATTGTCTTTAGACGACCTAAGTTGGCTTACTTATGGCTAAATTTTAAGTATTATAACCAATGAAGATAGAAATTTTAAGAGTCCAATAACCAAAAATATTTGCGAAAGATTTAAAGTAAGCATATTTTTTAGGGTCAGAGCGAATTTTGCTAGACCTAATCAATAGTTAGTGCAATTTCTGAAAATATAACACGTCAAGTTTTTAGGGATATATGCAATTTTTAACTATTTGGTTAAGGGTATAGTATAGGCAGGCGACTTTTTCATTTTTTTTAATATTTGAATGCTAATTTTTGAAATCCTAGATTCCCAGAAATTATATTTTCCCGAATCCTACGTTTTTACATATTGGTTCTCCAAATTCTAAATTTTTAGATTCCATGGTCCTAGATTCTAAGATCTTATATGTTCTGGATGCTAATTCTTCAAATTCAATTATTTTTACAGTGACATTTTTTATTCTTTTCTTATACTGTTATTTGAGAATCCCAGCTTCCGAGTTCTCTTGTTTGAAATCTTTGATATCCGGTCTTATAAATGTATACATATAAATTTACCAATAAGCTAAATTTTCAAATCCTGATGCTTGAAAATTTCCATTCTTAGATTCTATAAAATTAAATTTTAAGTTGATTTAGGAATTTTGAGTTCCCAATTCTACCATTTGGGATTCTCAGATCATAATTAGATATTCCCAAATTTGTATATCGACGCACCCGCAACTGAAAGCCTCACATTGTTCTTCGATTTAACATTAGCATACAAATTCTCACACCCCAGATCTTCCTATTCCCAAATTTCATGCTCTAAATGTCGATATTTCATATTATTATAAATTCATTCATAGATTTCAGAATCTTAAGTTCATAGCTTTTCGATTTCTCATATTTATATAGAATATTAGTCAGTCTACAATTTTAAACGATCGTTCTTCAACCAAAAATTCTATGATTAAATATATGACATTATAAATTCACTCTAAGGAATGTTTTATTTATATTCAAGACTTTTAATTTCACATATTCTGAAATTCCGTATTTTATATGAGGGTACTTCAAATTATAAATAGTGACGTACTAAATTCTACATTTTTTAATATTACGGATTCTCGTACTTGAGATTCTCAATGTTCTATTGTGAAAACAAATAACACATTTCAGGGTCTCTTGGTTATAATAAAAAAAATTTAAACTTAAATTTCCAAATCATATATGTTATCAAATTGTATATTCTAAATGCTGTTCAAATTCTAGACTCCTAGATTTTCTCAGTTTCTACGTTTTTAGAAATTTCCAAATCATATATGTTGTCAAATTATATATTCTAAATGCTGTTCAAATTCTTGACTCTTAGATTTTCTCAGTTTCTACGTTTTTAGATACGAGCTCTTCGAATTCTAAATTTTTAGATTTTCTTGTTCTGAATTCCCATATTTGATATTTAAAAATTGTACGTGTTTACAGTATCTACGCTTTTAGATTTCTAAATTCTATCAATAAATAGAAGCAGATTGTAAATGATCACCAAAATGGATTAAAATCATCCACTGTAAACTAGTGATTTTATTATTCTTTTTATGTTTTTATGTAACATATGAACTAAAATATAAAAATTGAATGTGTATTCTACTTCTGGCATTGAAACACGCAAAGTAACGAACCAGTTTTTTTTTTAACAAAATGGCTCTAGAACCCAAGTGCTTATCTAGCCATTTGTTTCCACAAAATATCACTCCATGAGCTTTTTTTGTCTAGACAATATGCACGTTTACAGCGAAAATTACACTAGTGCGTGCAAATATTTAAAACTGACGAAAACATGTTTTCTGCAGCAATTCACCAAATCATCCTTTCGAGTAAAAATATACATGTCTTTCACATAAAAACCTATAATCCATCATTCTGACACACCCAAATCATTACAGGAATAATATTAAAACATGTCTTTCGTTATGCGCCATCAAATGGAAGTACGCAATTTTGGATCTACAGAAACAGTTATTTTCTCCGACACAGGCACGCAGAACTTCTTCGTTTCGAATTCCGTTTGTGTTGGCCGTTGAAAGTCGCTAGCTGCTTTCGTCGCTATAATGTGATCGATTCGAAACGCGAATGGAATAGTTCTCGAGGGCAAAGGCTCAAACGGCACACACCGGGACATTTCAACGCCGCACCTGTGATCGGTTTATTTACGAGGGCTATATTTGGAGAGAACAGCGACGTTATTCCTCTTCCTACCCTTTCGGATGGATCTGACGATGGCTATTCCCGGATTTGTGCTTAATTTACGAGCGTTTCAGGAAATGCACCAGTTAATGTGTTCGGAATGGAGTGAGGAACGCTGTTTCTTTCAACGACAGTTTGTTTATTTTGTTCCCGGTTAAACAGGAGCAGTGGTTCCAAAATGTTCAACAAGTCAATAAAAGGGATCTCCAAATTGAATTTTAACTAGCATTTGACTTTAGTTTTACATTAAAGGAAATGTCCAACTATGAGAAAATTCATCCAGCGAGCAGTAAATTTTGTGCAGCTGTCGAACCAGAATCCAAATTCGAGCTGGTGAAACAGTTATACATTCATCTGTACCGGTTCTTTTAGCAAGGTTTTTAATTTTAAATGAAATCTTTCTGCCGATTCTAATGCTTAAGTCGAGACTAACATTTAACAAAGACCGAAAAAGATCAATTTTCGCTGAGATGCACATAACGTTCCTAGATAAGTATCACTAAAATTAACTTAACTGTATTTCTATGTGCAGCAACAATTGCGATCATAAAATTATCCGTAAAATGAATAGAAACGGCCATGAAGTGACATTTGACTCACACATACCGTCATCACCAAAGATGTAAAGCAATTATTTTTGTTGCTAAAAAATAATGTGTTCCTGTATCAATTTAATATTTACGTAAAAACTATTCAGAAAAAAACTAACCCCTGCAAACAAATATTATTCTAACTATATCTGTCGCATCTGGTGCTTTATCTAATAAATTTTACTAGCATTTAAATTAATCTTTATAGAATAAAACCATCCGAGCCGGTAAACACATTTAGAACAACGTTAATCGCTCTAATCCAAAATTATTATGCCATATTTCTCCAAAGGAGGAATAAAACAGTCACGTTTTAAGAGAATTTAAGTTGACCGAGAACACACATACTAAATTAATTTCCTCTTGTTGCTGGGTCGCTTTTTATAGAAAACGTAATTTTTAATTTATTCTTCAGCACGAATGCTGTTTTTATTAAACGACATTCTTGGAATGTATATGCTTACCTTAAAATGTTTTTGTTTACTAAAAATTGAAAGTCTATGCTTGATCACAGGAAACCCGTTTTTTAAAGCATTGAATGAAACTTGAACTTTTTTGTGCCACAGTTTAGAAGCTCGGCATGTTTAGATTGATTTAGTACTGAATTTACCAAGGCTCCGACACATGTGACGCACACATCAAGCCCAATAAATATCAGCACAAAAGAGCATTCACATCTCAGATAAACACGAGTTTAACTAAGTTTTCCGACAATTTAGTTGCTGTTTACTCAACTCCGAAAGTTCCCTAACATCAAATATTTATCGAAGCTTCTATAAATCAAGCAGTATTTCTGCAGCTATTGTTTCGACTTTTTCCTATTTTAAAGCTACAATGTGAAAATAGTCGATACGACCGCCAGTCAAGCTCAACGTTGAAATAAAGAATTTTTTCGCTTCGTACTCTCGTGACGGTGGCAGACAGTGATAAATGGCTTGCAATGAAAACACAAAAACTATCCGCAATATCCCCGAGTTGATGAAAAGTTGCTCTTGCACAACAATGGTCATTTGCTGTACATAAAATAACGTGTTGGTTTAATAATCGATCAATTCCAATGGTTGCCGAGGTGTTTACTCAAGTCGACAAACTCTCATGCATATTCAATCTATTCATTTTTGACGTCAACGTAAGCGGTGTTCTTGTTTAAAGGAGTTCAATTATCTAAAGCGGACCTATAAATTCCCTCAAAGATGCACCGGCTGTCAATTACCATCCTAATAAATTATTATTAGAAATTACAAGTAACGCGAGCTTTCTTAATTATAGTCTTGCTAAAACCTAATGGATCCAGACCACGGTAACTAATGGAGAATACTAAACTGACACCAAAGCTGCTTAGGCTGGAAGAAGTGGCGCCAATGGAGAGAATAAATGTAGCAAAAATCGAATGACATCGTTTGTTTTTTCCTGAAGTTTTAAAAGGAGTTTCCACGGTCTCGCATCTATAGATCAAATTTGATGTACCTTTCATAAGTGAAAAAATGAGGTGATAACGACAAAAAAAAAACTTCATCAAACGGAGAGTCTAGAAGATTTTTAAAGAAATTATTGGAAGTTTGTGAAAAACTGAGAAAGTGCCTTATTACCTAGATCTGGTTTACCTAGATCAAAATTTATCCCATTTCTACAAAAAAATTGAATACTTAACATCACTATTTTAGTAGCAACTTCTATTTCGAGGTTGCTAAAATTTTGGCTTTGATCAAAAAACTAAATAATTTTTTACGTTTGCCAAATTAAGCTCCGTTAACTCCCCGCTGGCAGCTCCCGAATTTAAATTCCCTCATTCCAAAGCGCTCCCGGCAATTCCTGCAATTATTTAGTTCCTTTCGTGCATATTTTAATTGACAACAAATGATGCCCATTATTGAATTATTTTTAAAAAAGCGTTGCTCAATAAACCCTAAATCCTTTCTCTAAATGTCAATGCAATTAACTTCCTGCACATTAGCGTCCATAACGCACCTGTTTTATAGTTGTGGAATAAATTCTCGTAATTGGAAAACCTTGAGTTATTATGACAATGTAACACTAGCATTAAACCTCAATAAAACTAGTCATTTTCTGTCGAGACGTCTCTACAACAACCTCGCAACACCCACATCCATGACCGAACATAATCGACCATCACAAGTGCAACAACAACATAAATTTACATTGGAACAAAAGAAATGAAAAATTTTAAATCCAGAGATAATTTCGAACTTCTGTTTCCCACTGGTATAAACCGAGAAAACTTTGAAGCCATGGGAACACAATAAAAACAATTATTCCTATCGCACTTGTAAAAATAAATAAAATTCCTCCGTTTAAACTGATAACCAACTTGTCTTTTCCGTTTGAGTTTATAGAAGGTATATGTAAATTAGTAGACGTTATAAAGATAATTAGGCTGTAAAATCCAGTCTTGGCGTCTTTGTAAAAAAAATTCTTCGAATCTAAAATTCGTTAATGGAATGTCTGAATTCCGTTTACATCCCAAATTTTCAATAATTTACATTTTTTTCAAAATACACCAACGCAGATAAAAATCCGATGTTCGATGATCACGAACGTTCCAATATCCTCTTTGTCTCATTTACGTCGAAATTTCAAACGTCTACTCGTGTCCCAGATGTTGCACATGCCCATTCACATGGCACATGCCGCCCCATCGGATTTTTACCGAAAGTATAATCCGGCGATTCCGGTCGCACGAAACTTAATAAATCCGAGTATTTTATTGTTATGAATAGGTGGTGCGGGTGTAGAGGGGGGTGTTGGACGGACGTGCGTAAAATGTTTTCAGGCACGATGGCATGTGCTGTGCTTTTTATCGATGGCCTATATGGCCCACTTCCATACTACTGACCGGAGTTGACCTGGAGCGCCCCGACAATCCAGATGCATCGGAATGGGCCTGGCTAATATCCGCGTACACATAGGCTGACTCTGGGAAGCTATAAATTTTCAACAAAACTAGCCGAAAACACGCAATTCGGAGCTCTCCGAATACCACCAAAATTAGGGCAAAAGACAGCAGGAACAAAATTTAATAAGTAATTGAGTTGCTTGTGTTCGGTTAATGTTTTGGCGGGAAAAGTACCAAAGCATAACTTTTGTATGAAAAGACATCCACACCACTTTTACTGGAGAATCGCTTTGAGCAAAATTTGGCGACTTTCAACAACTCAAAAGTTATTGCCTACACCACTAACGAACAGTTTCTCTGTGCGAACATACATATGAACGACCTACGCTTTTTAGCAGTACCTATGTGGATAAAATATACCTCCCAGAAGATAAAAGAGAAAAAATCTTTACTGTCGCTAAAGAGTTTACATTCGTTGTTAGTAGGTACTATTCTACTTCTAGGCGATGGGAAAATGCAATAAAAGCTAACGTTAACAACAAACAATAAACGCTTAAATGCAGTCGTTAAATTGGATAAAAATTGTTACATCCACCTTTGCAAAGCAGTTTGTTACGGATTCAATAAAAAAGAATACTATTATGAGCAACGACAATTTAATAACATTTCGAAGAGCGTTTTTATAAACTGCTTGCAACTGTTGCATCTCCAGTACGAGGTAAAATTGGTTCTAGATACATTGGCGACATGGGAACGCTTAAGCTCTATAACAACAGTTCATCGTTACACACGAAAAAAAGACATTAGTGTAAGAAATAAACTCTAATGTAAGATCATCGTAGCAAAAATGACCGACTAGCAGTAATAGGAAAAACTACTTCCATTTAGCAGCATTTACTTAGCATTTCCTCCTCATTTAACCTATCTGACCACAATAATTTAAAAGTTTCTATGAGATATGTATCAAAATCAATACATTTTGTCGTTTAATTTCAGTAATGACATGAGGTCAGCATTGGTTTGTAACGAGATTTACCAATTTGGAATGGCATGTGTTCACCTCCTATTTCTAAATATTCACGAACGGCAATAAAACCATATTGGTCATGATGATGCGAAATTAAAAAAAAACGATTTCTATTAATTAACGTCAATGTTAATAGGGTAATGCAATTAAATATCCTAAACACTACACGCATACACCACACTGAGACCTAGAATGTTAAATATCTCCAACGATGATGGTGATTATCATTATCTGATCACGGCGACAAGTTCTAAACGATTCCAGAAGCTGAGAAACGGTTAATTTCTTATCGTACGGAAAATATATTGCAGAGAAAGCCTCGAGCTATCATCGAAATACAGCAAGTGTCTGGTTTACAAATTCGAAACTAAAAGGCGCTATATGTAGGTGTAGAAATGTAACTTGTTTGGAAATATTTTATCGCGGGAGATCATAGTAAATGAATTTCAAGAAAGTATTCGAAACTATGACAAAATTTCTATTTAAAAATTTTACATTCCAATTGGAAGACATCTCTGACCTTACACCGTTACTTGCTAATCCGCTCAAGTGTTAACTTACTATTGCTATTCCACAAGAAATTGACTGGTTCTATAAACAAGATATGCGTGTAAATAATATATTCCCACTAGTAAGTAATTATTGACTTTAAGAGTATAATGAAATATTTATGAATGAAACAGTAAAACCTGCTTTCAACCAGACGAGAGAACATAACCATAAACTCTGGAACTTCTCACAAAATATGTTCATCAGATAGATCATCACATAGATTGAGCAGATACATATAAACAAAAAAGCCCGAAGAAGACTGTTAAAAAAAATAAATAAAGAGTAAGAAATCCTAAGATTTGTGGACAAAATGTCAACAGCCGATGACAGAAAGCTTTCCAGACAATCAGAAATTATTAAGCCTATTATAGACAACTTGAACAAAAGTATAACATGATGAATTAAAAAAAAGACAGAAATATACATTACAAAAAAAAAAACGGAAAGGAAATGATGTAAAATAAATAGAATAAATAGAAGGAAGTCATCACAGAGAAAATGATAGTTGGGTACTTAGAAATACAATCAAAAAAGGAATTCGGAGTAAAACTGATAATTAAAGAAACATAATGTCGTTTCCGATATGAGAAGAGTACACACTAGAGAAGAGTAAAAAGAAATTAAAAATAAACCAAGAGATACAGGTTTTATAGAATAAGTATTTTTTACTTTTCCGATAATACATTGAAATTAGACAAGGTTTTAAGCATTACTTTTTTCCATATATGCACTAAATTAAAATTTATGGTCATTTTATTCACAACAACAAGACAATAGAGAAAAACGTTCAAAAGTTAAATTAAAAATAACCACTTTCTATTAAAATTATCCGTTTTAAATTTTACTATAAAATTACAACAAAATTATAACAACAGATGGTAATGGACTGCTATTTTTAATTTGTTAATAAAATTTCAATTATTTACGTTGGAAACTCGGCAAATACAGCAGTTCTGTATTTTTATGTGTATCTATAAAAAAAAATATGGACTTCAGGTGATTCATTTTTATTTTAATTAAGATTGGTTATGGAAATTGTAAAATCTCATTTATTTTAAATAATATAAACGACTAAATCATAATTTAACTCCTAATATCTTAATCTTAAGCATTTTTTCGATACGAAAATTTTTATTTTTTCATCTCAATTTGGCAAGATTCTTCGATTTTGTAATTTTAAATTTCAAAAGTTATGCAATCTTAAATCGTCAATTTAAAAACTTAAGACTGATGCTAAAATTAAAATGACCAGATTCTTGTTTTCCGAAATCTTATATTTAAAACCCAATTTTGAAATAATTTTGAAATAAAAAGTTCATTTAAAAAATTCTGTGATCTTAGATTCACCTATGGCAAATTCTCATATTCCCAAATAGAAATTCTTAGACCTAAAATTCACTAAATTTGAGCTGTAAGATCCTTAGAAAACATGACAATGTCAAATAACAGAAAACCCAAAAAGCAAAAAAGGACGAGAAGGAAAACGAATGGAGCTGTCCAGGATACAAAACAATACAAGAAACGTGTCGGCAGCAACAGCAAAATGAACCGTGCCTGCTTTGCACTTATCGATACAAAAGCCTAAAAAAAAACATGAAAGGGTGAAATACGTGTCACTTACAAATTTTCCACCCGTCAATATTTGCTTTTGCATTTAAGTTACTCTTGGCGTTTCTTTCAGCGGCAGTTGTGTACACAAAGGAAAATTAAGCACCATTTGCGGATATTTACAATATTCCTTCCTATCCCTTGGCCTACGCAAACACCTCTGATCCATCCTAATCTGTACCCGTATGGGTAAGAGGGATGAATAATTAAATAACGTTCACCCTACTATCCCAAATTATTAGGACCGACTTTAGGAATCTAGGTGGGAATTGAATCAAGCGTTATGAAGCGTACAAAACAGAAAACGGTGTAAGCTTGTTATATCCATGGTAATTTCATTGCATCTTAGGAAAATAAATCCTTTTAAGAGGTAGTGCTTTTATGACCAATTTTGTAAAGCACAATTGACAACTACACCAAAAAACTAATGAAAAAGTAGGTCAGTAAGTATGTTGTTTATTATTTATTTGAATCATCTGTGGTTAGGCATGAAATAAGCTCCGCGGTTTCTGCATAGAACCTGAAACCATTGTTCTTACAAAAAACGACTTCAGTGTTCTAGTAGTATTCAAAAGAAAACTCTAAAAAAAATAAAACTCACTCATCTAGGTTATTATATTACATACTATCAATTAATGAAAATATAACTCTAATTATAGCAAAAACTCAAATAATACAACTCGGTAGCGCTAAAGACCCTTTATAATTCAACATCGTTACAGCCGCATTCCGACGCTACAAAATACCGGACGTCACGGATTAATGTAAAAACTGTCTTTTGCCCGCCTTCATCACACGCTTTAATTAGACGAAAACATTACATCCACCGCCATTAATTTCGAAAATACAACCCCCTAAAAATGGATAATGCACTGTTCGAGTGCGCACCGGTCTCACGTCCCTATCGCAAAATTATCTATCTGACCAAGAGGGCTGCTACCATCGGATTACGAGATATTTAGTACAGAATTATGGTCATCCGCTATCATTTTGCGGCCAGCTTCGGACATTATAGTTTAATTTACGATGCTTCTATGTATTTACAGCTCGATTAATCCATTAAAAATTAATAAACGCTAATATTACAGTGTCAATTACGGTATCAAATCGATTGCATAACAAGTTGCACATGTAGAGCATATTGTTCTATGGTGTAATTTTGAGGGGCGGTTCGTCCATTTTTTCTTGTGGGTTAAGGTCGAACGCTTCCTCTGTTCTAGCCGCTCACGTTGGCTTTTAAATATTATCTCACACTAGAATCAACGCTAACCTGTTTTTGTAAAATCGTATAAATCACCCATGTGAAACAAAAGGGTTGTCGGTGGGAAAAGGTGATTTGAGGTCTTTGTGAAGAAACGCAACTTTGAGAAACACGTTCCACTAACCAAGACGTAGGCAAAATTTTAGTGTTTCAGCAACAAAGTTTTGGTCAGTATAAAATGAAAGTTTAAAATCGATCGATATAAAACTTAGTAGAGAAATAAATTTTAAATTTTTTTTAACCAGTCATAGAAAAAAGATAAAATACTGAAACGCATAGATGAAATTGAAGATTTAGTAGCACTCAAAAATACACTAGGAAACCATTTGCTAGAAATACAAAAAGAACTGACTGGTTGAAAGAATACTTCTTTACAAAAAGTTATTCAGGTTGCTCCAGTCATTGTTCCCCAGATTGTATAAATCTTTTTTTTTTTTTTCGTATACAAACTAATTAAGGAAAATCCAACTGCAATTTATACTACTAACATTTTCTTTATTTAAAATCGGTTGTTCATTATTGGGTCATAATCACAAATCTTGTCTGTTTAAAGACCAAAACGAAATTGTCAATATTTTCTTAACTAAAATGCTATTTATTGGTTTTGTGTTATTTACATCTAAAGTCGGCTATAAATTAATATAGAATATAATACCCTATAAAGAAAAATCTTTATAGCTACGTATAATAAAATCGATAATAATACTAAACAAAAAGTTTTTACTGGAGCTGAAGCTCAAAAACATCCAACAATAGAGCCTAGCACCGTTCATGTGAAACCAAGTCGACTGTAATTCTTGGCATCGCCACCGGACATTCACAGTTCAAAGATGGCAAGAAGTACCGGCATAACGAGTTATAGGTCAGTAGTTAGGATTAAAATCTAACCTTCTCATCTTTTGCGAGAAATCTGAGCGTTGGCGTAATGATTGATAAGTATAATTCAACATTCAACAAATGGCACTCTATTATTACCGCAGGCAACGAAAGCAGTTTTAATTGAGTTTACAGAACTGCAACAAAGAATGATTTTGAAATACTTCTAAGCTAAAATTTTAAAATAAGGTAATTTGTGTACTCCGGCAACAAAAGGAGGTCAAGAGATTGTCCAAACTAACTGAAAGTTAGTAATTAGTTTTGCCTTTTAATTTACTCTATTCACGAAACGTTATAAAAAAGTCATTTCAGGCTTATTCAAAATTTACAACGACTACTTTGAGTGAGCGTTACGACATCTTTCACAGAAATACAACTTAATTATCTGTGTATAAATGAGGCCGTTTCCTTTAAGTCTTTCAATTTTTATACCACTCACTTTTATGGTTGCCTTTGTTTTGGTTAGCTTGTTATGTTAAATAAATATATATAAAAAACTAGCAGTTCAAGACAAACGGCCAGAGGCCATAGCAGAATCGTGGAAACAATAAATTGAAGTGCTAGAAATGTTAAGATCTAAGAATATTATGAATATAGGAACAATAATTTTTCGATAATTGATCGCCAAACAAGGGACATTGTCACCACCCCACGCCAGATCCGACAGCTTTCCGGATGAAACATTTGCAATCTGGCACCTGCGTAGCGTCCAATTTATAATATTTTAATGAATACGACGGCAGAGACATCTATTCATGCAAAAGAGGTGAAATATAATGCAGACAGCTAGCTAGGTAATTCCATGGATTAAAATATTACCTTCATAAAGCACTGTCCGAACTGTCTGTTCAGTAAAGCCACAGAGAACGTACTGGAAAATTGATAAATTCTTCGTTATTAAACTAGCAAAATGTTATTAAATAATTACAGGGCAATTTCATAATCATTGACAAGATCGAGTTAATTATCGCCGACTTAATAACAGTGTTGTATTCATCATAATTTGCGCCAACGCCGAATGATAAATGACAATAAATTCGAGACCACGAGGGAATAAATTAATTCGATGAAATTTTCATTGCACCTTACTAAAAGTCTGCTGGTAATGGATAAGTATCTTAATGGAGATTATTAATTTGCCCGGAATAGAATTCAAAAATTTTAATGAGCTATAAATTCGGTAGCCTTGGCCGTTAAATCTAAAAGCAGTACAAAAATTAACGGAATTTTCAAAGTGAGTACAGAACCGGAACCTTTTACATGATTTCCATACAAAGAAAATTGAAATTGGTGAAGTGAATACCACATGAATAAAAGTAAAGGAGAAACTTAGAAAAAAGTTCGAAATAATTTTTAAAATTCGTTTAATAACCGGCGCAAATTAAAAACCCATTTATTTTATTTTAAAATGCGTCAAAACACTTAATTTAAATGAAAATGGTTTCTTTCTTTAAGAAACCGATTTATTTTTCAAATGGGCCTTGTAAATAATGTACTCTGTAACAATAAAAATAAATTGTAACTAAAAGCGGAACGAGACTCATTTTTTTTCATCTGTATTGAAGTTCGATTATAAAGTAGTTTTTAATTTAAACTTTGTTTTAACTTATCTATTTGTTTTGTGGGGGGGGGGGGGGTGGGGCTCAAACGCTAACCAAACTGCAAACTTGCAAAATTTGAAATATTCAACGCTTGATTAAAAAGCTAATTATATTATCGTAATAGTTTGAGATGTTTCTGGAAAACCGTTGTGATCTCCCTAAGAAAGCAAGTTTTCCTTTTCTATAAAACATATTATATATTTGCATAATGTTACCTAACTGTTTTTAATTTTTAAGATGTAGTACTTCATAAATGAGAAATCTGAAAAATCTTAATTGATTTTTATACGTATAATTGATAAAAAAAAGGGCGCCTGTTATATGTAAGTACGTTCTAAGGATCATCGCAACGATGACATATTTCCACATCAATTAAAATTTAATGTCAAACTGTCAAAGGGTACTTTAAGATCACAATCTGAGCTAAAAACAGATTCTAAATTCCAGTCTCTTTACATGGTGTTTTTATTCTGTAATATGGTAATTTAACAATCTGTCAGACTTTAACTCTGTAACTCTCTTCCTGTTAGTGCAAAAACACGAGAAAGAAAGTATCAGTTAGCTATTAATAAAATAATATCACTGAACATGTATCAACGTATTTTTTTGCATTTACATTTTAAATTTAAGTGAATATTAGAAGTTCAAAATGAATTGATTGAAAACCAATCATTGATAAAAAATTATTCAAAAATTCAATTTACTTTTAAATAAACTGTGTTAAAGAGTGATGTTGTCATTTAAAAATCTGATATTCCAGTTATTGGGTTTAAAGTTAAACTTATAAGGCAGTTGAAAATCTTGATGTATATTGACCGAAATTATCAAATTACTTAAGTATGTTCGGAAAGCACAATGCGCTTTTTTAAGAAAGAAGTGAATAATCTTAGTACTTTATACCTTTAGTCAAATGTTTTAAACACAGAGAAAATCTACTTGTTTAAAAATAAGCAAGCAAAAGGCACTGAAAACTAGTTTAAAAAAATTAAGTGTATTTATTAGTTAAATATTAAACCTACATTTTGCTCTTCTATGTTAAGTTGGACACTGGTAAAAACTGGATTTAATGATATAAATGGTTTATAAATGAAAAATTCCTCAATTAATATTTGATAACTTTACTGAAAATGGCAGATTCAGCGAAAACTGCCTTGAGCGAAGTAAAACTTTTCTAAAACACTCAAACCTGATCCAAGTCAAATAAACACGTAGCAATAAACAACAATATTCAAAACCAATTAGCATAAAACTCGACAGCTTTAAATTTTTCATTGTAAAGAATAAACCCGTTGAAATGCATATGAAAAATAAATTTTACGTTTCCAAACCAAATCCATTTTTATGATTGATAAACCAACAAACAAAAGCACATGGTGATAATAGAAAATAGGAAAGAATAACACGTGCCAAGACACGTGTGACTGCTGTAAAATCAAATATTACAAGCTGATGTCGGGAGTTACCCTTTTCATTCTTTGTGCTTTATTACTGTAATAATTCATAGCAGCGTCTCGAACACATCGGTTTGAATTCCAGACTTTTGATAGTTACCCTTTCTGGTTGATTATGCCCTTTGCTCGTCTGACGGACAAAGCCGCCAATTAATCACACACCAACTAACCTTGTAACTTAATATAATAATCCAAAGGTTGCTGTTTCAGCAAGCGTTTTGCAAAGAAAGAACGGGTTTTTTCATTGCTGCCACGTTGATTTAGGGGTCATTCCGCCAAAAAAAGCACTTAACACAAAACAAAAGACACAACAAGCAGCAACCAAAAGATGACGAGCACAACACAATCACACAAAACTATCACAAACGCAATAAACAAAAACCATAAAAGCCAAAAATTGTTAGTACCTCGAGAGTTGTGTCGATGGTATCGAAGTCGGCGCGCACTTGACCACCACAATGGTCTATACAATTGCGAATATCGTCAATAGAACGGGTTCAAAATGTGAAAAAGAGTGAAGAATCGCGTGTAGGAACGCCGATCAGGTTCACCGACCGCATCACCAAACGCTTTCAGGAGAACTGAAGGAGTTTTGGAGCGGATCTCGCGCCGTCGTGTTGATGACCACGTGGAGTGCTCCGGTATGCGCATGCGATGGTATTTCTTCAGACAAACCAAATTTCAGCACAGAAGTCGCTGAAAGGGTATTGTTGGGTGATTAAGTTATAGTAAGGCAGCCTGTCCTTGGAATGGAATTTTCAGCGAGATCGATGATTGATTTCAACGACGGTGTAGACACCAGACTGGATGTGGTACGCCCACGCGAAGAAGGTTGGCACTAGACCGGAAACCTCGACGAATCCGGAGTCATGGTATTTTATATCACCAAGCGACGAGCGCTGACTGGCGTTGCTGTTTGCTTGACGAACGCGACAAGCGAGTGAAATTTTTTGACCTTACGGTCAGTTCCAGATATTAAAAGAATGCCAATTTGAATATTTGCAACAAAAGATCAAAAGACCATTTCATCAATTTCACTATTTTATCCGTAAGTTCTAATAAAATTATTTTTCCCGTTTTTCTACCTAGGATTTGTGCGTTCGTTTTGGTTATATTCACAAGGACTCTTTTTTTAACAAAGCTTTGTTTAAAATATTTATACTTTCAGATCTACCCAGCGGTAACAGTTTTGTATTTTCTATTCTATTTAGTGTTTTCGTAGCTCTCACTTTTAGATAATTCTTTAGTTTCTTGACCGTGAAATCGTTTTTCCTTCTCTCTTTTTAGCCAATTTCTTTTATAACTATATTACAGTTGGCTTTTCAGATGTTATAAAATTC
This sequence comes from Cynaeus angustus, assembly GCA_030157275.1. NCBI lineage: Eukaryota > Metazoa > Arthropoda > Insecta > Coleoptera > Tenebrionidae > Cynaeus > Cynaeus angustus. The sequence goes on from CM058058.1 coordinate 23,809,685, forward strand.
AACCAATCCATTTAAAATCAAATTCAACGTCCTGCTGTCCATCTGTAGATTTAACATACGTTAGGAGAACACGGAACGATTTTTTTCTTTGTGGTGTAACTAGCTGCAGAATTTTCATTTGCGCTCAAATTGCGGATAACTTCCAGTTTTTGTAGATGTAAATGCAAATTATAAGATTTTTGGGATTTCTACCCACCCTAACCTATTTACATGCGCATGTAGGAAAAGAAAATACAGAATTCGTTCGTTCATTGTGGCCCTTCTCTATTATTATAATGTCTTCCTGCCAAGTTTACATCTGTTTTATATCTTTCCTGTTTGTCTACAAGATGTGTAGCTGCTTCGAACACTGCAGCTTTATGACGACATAAATTAAACCAAAATTACATTCAGAATTACAGTTTCTTCTGGCATAATCGGAATAGTCATTTTGTTAACTATTATATTATCTCTCATAATCATCGTAACAGTTAACTTCACTGAAATCTACCATTTAAGCATAAAATTGTCCGTTCCGTAAAAATCTGTAAGATCATTTGAAAATAAATTATACAAAAAAAATAACAATTTTATTTTTCTCGTTTAGGCATTTTTTTAAAAACATGCTATAAAAATATAAAGTTATTTCATTTTAAACTTGAACGTAAACAAGAGTCTTGGTAAAACAAGATTCACATGTACACAACTTTTTTTACGTGTTTTATAAGTTCACACGCAATTAAATATTTTTTATACAAGAACGAGGAAAATACGTACTGCTTGCTGGAAGTCATTTTAACTGTGCTATAAAATGACAAATTTTGGTGTTGTTTGTTAATAATAAACAAAACGTGCTTTTAAATTGCATGTTGTGTTTTTTATCAAAGCTTTTAAAAACACGCGTTTTTAATTTATAAACTGTAATTAATTTTACCTTCCTGTAATTTCCATAATGACATTCAAAACCCTCCATGCTTCCCTTGTTTTATCCAATTGAGCAAGAAATTTAATTAAACAATTCTCATCTCGCAATTCTATCAAGCGTTTTATTTTTGGAAGACTAATTAAAGTGTTTTAATTATTATGTTCTGTTATATTTCTTGCGAAATAGCCAAAATACCTGCTCCCCGTCTTCATAAATAAAACATTATCAGTAATTATATCAAAACCTAATAAATAATTCAAGTGAAATCATTCGTGACGAGGAGAAAAAGCATCCAACAAAGGCGGAGTTTTTTCAACACGTCTTCGCCATAGAATTTCAGTTTTCACTACGAATTATTACGAAGTGGTATCGGAAGATGTAAATTACAGGGAGACGTTGCACTGCGGTTTGGTAACTTTCTTCACCTTAAAAGAAGACAAAGGACGTATAAATTTCGCGCAAGAGACCAAAACGAGACCTAAATGGAATTACAACTCGGTTCTTAATAATAAGCAGCCCGTCCCATATGGTAATTTTTTGAAAGAGAGCAGTTGCAATTCGACTCCGAGGAATTTCTTAATTCAGACTTTCCGAACGACTAAACAGTCATATTAAACATGCGTTAACAGTTGGAAGATTCATTGCCTCTGTTGAGAGAAGTATTAATTGAGTTCAACCCCACCGACCTGTCACTTAATTCAATCAAACGGGGCAATGTTATTAGCCTTTTCTCTAGAACAATGCAGAACGCCTGCGGTTTCAATTTTTGTCTGCTTGTCTGTGCCCTTGCTTTTCAGCCCACGTAGAAGGCTTCAATTTACAGATAAGCAAGCGAAATTCGATCATGGTCGTAGAGAACAAATTTGGTAAAAGGGTATTGAAAGGATGTTCTTATTTATTCATGTTCCATACAAAAGCGTTTGCAGCTCGTGCGTTTATAAATATTCTTAGCAAAACTTTATCTTCAGACAACATATTATGATAAAAGTTACATGTCTTCAAAACTGGATTACATGTCGCACTGCGCAAAACGCGAATGCATTTGTGAGGCTCGAAATGGTAAAAACTAACCATTTCAAACTCAATTAAAGTCATTTTTTAGATTTTTTAGTGACTCCTTAAACGTTAAGGGTGTTCTCTAATTTTCTTGATGACTTCTAAATGACTAAACTTTGTTGGCAATTTCTAGGAATCTGATATATTCGGGCATTAATTACGAAGCGGTAAAAACACAATTAACATATTTTCTGAGATGTTAAAATGTTCATGTTCAAAATAAAGAAAAAACATAAAACCTAAATATGAATCTATTTTCACTTTGTGATATATTCAAATTCCCGTTAATGTAGTTTCACCACTCTCAACAATAATATGCTGAATGTCCGAACAAATTTCCCTCCTTTGAGACGAAAGCCAGATTGTCCAACAAAGTCCATTAACCATCAATAGCCCTAATCAAACAAACTAAAATTCTGTTTCCGTATCCTTTAAGTTGGAACAAAACCGCATGATGAAAATTGGTTTGATCCAGAATTCAGTTCATTTCAGACGTCGCGTCGCTTAAAGTCACCCTTCTATCCACCCGGTGCCGTATTATCGACGATATTATTATTCAGGGGACATTCCGGACGACTGTGCTATGAGGTCGGGGACAGTCGTAAACCAATTTCAAAAGCGCCTGTCGACCACCAAACACAGCGTTCCGGATGCATTCCTAATGTGGATAGGCTTCACCGGAAATAAACTGAAAAATTACAGGAGAATGGATGTAACGATGAAGACGAATGTTCATTACAATCGTTATGATGATGGATTTTGGAATCGTATTGACAGAACTTCAGATGCATTAGAATTTTAAAACATGATTCTGTCATTAGCTTAATGGTCTTTGATTTGGAGGGCGGACAAAATCCCCCTTTTTTACAACGGTGTTTTTACCCTTTGCACAGAAATGGTGTTTGATGTCAATTGGCACGACTAAACGGTAGGGGTAAGCCAAAACTGATTAGGGAATTAAAAGAATTTCACTGATAGAAATAACTCGTTAGGTTTAGATATGAAAGGGAACATTTAAGTATGTAAAAATAAACACATTAAAACGAAATTTTGGTAAAAAAAATTGAAACTAATTTTATTCTTTAAACAACTTCTTGTCGCAGTTTCTTGCTAACTTTATTACTCAGCTTTTATATGTGTCAAAGTTTGAACATTTTTAGCACGTTTTGATTGAAACAGTGGTTTCTGCATAGTCGGGCATATTATTTATCGTATACTTAGAAACTAGATAAAATAGAAGAGGGATCTAGCACTTTTTATTAAAAATTCTGTCGTACTGCCAATTTTTTAACAAACTGTCACCGGATAAATTAATTTTAGCGGTGATATCACAATAATAATTACCCGCTTCTTTATTAGACTGGTTGTAGATTCATTAAGTGTGCAAATGAAGCAAAACTGTTTATTCCAATTTCCACATACGACGACATATTTTCGCTGCTCTTAATTAAAGATAGCACCTGCTGTCCAGCAGCTATACAACGACGATTTGAACTCTTGATTAATTTCCCGCCACCAACAGGATCATACCATACTTCACCAACACCAGCGTAATATCTCGTATAACGAGAATCGATAGCTGGATTAATAAATTACCGGTTAAAACAAAGAAGAAAAACATTCTGCCGATGTTAAGTCGAAACCACTTCGAAGATACGTAGCATGGGTGGTACAGTTGATTTATCATCCGGGAAAACAAGATTGTTAAAAACACATTTGCAACCCACTCAAGAGCTGATTACCAAAAATGCGATTAAATTTTAAAGTAAAACGAGAACAAGCTTAAATTTCGGGTAGTAATTTATTTGGTGGCCAGCATTTTATCTAATTCAGGAGTCTGCGTATCGGGTAACGAAACTCCAACAATGTGGTGATCTTGAACGGAACCGGTTACAACAAACACGATCGGTCAGATTCACCTGTCTGCTTTCTTGTTGCTGCTCAATCTTTTCAACTCACGTTCAAAAGTGTAAGAAGGTCTCGAGTATGAAAAGTTTCGGCTATGCACGTTTCCATTTTTACGACTCTTTAACGATTATAACAAATAAAAGACGTAATGTACGAACCATGAATATAATTAAACTCCAAAAAACAGAAATCCACAAATTATACAGTCAAGAAAATTAGACAAAATGTCGATGCCAACAAAGAAACTTTCACTATCTTTAAAAACTTTAACTATCGCCGACTTGAATCTCCTGCTGGCACGGCCCAACTAAAAGAACGAAGCTGCTGAAAGTCGGTTCCAGTTCCATCGCTATTCATCTCAGCCAATTATGCATTCAACCCTACAAATTATAAATTTGTCAAGTTGATCAGCCGGTTGTTACACTCCCACACTGAACTCGAACTATTTTTTAACTATATGCCTAAAATTGATAAGATCATATTCATAAATTAGCATACCATTAAAAGTCTGCTGACATAAAATACATAACCCTGAACGGTAAATAAAAAACAATTCGCTAAATCAGGTGAGTCATTAGCTCGCTCTTGGAAAGGTCCGATTTCTCGTTATAATCAAATTCCAGGTAAGCCAAACTAATTTTTCTGGCACGATTAATTTTTTACCATTAGTCAAGAAGATAAGAAAATGTTCGTTCCGGCTACTGGTTTTGGTATTTGGTATAAATTTCTAAAGGTCTGAGGAAAGCAGATCCCATCTTTACAGAGCTATAGGTATAAATATGAATTATTACCTTTACCTTTGTAATTTCTGATACGAACGAAACCATTTCAGCAAAGGTAATAAAGTCATAATTTATAGAGAATGTGATTAATCTGCATTTAAAACGGGTTTATGTACTGTATTTAATAAGTAATCGATTGAAGGATTCAGCGCTAGCTTCTTGTTATGTTAATTTTATTAAAACAAAATGACTATTCTTGTTATTGCAATTGAGTAATAGATAAAAATGATTTTAACTATATCCGCCTTCTGCAAAATTATAATTTGTAATTACAGCAAGTACAAGTCTTTATTGTCTTTAACTTCCTTCAACATGACAACGATATTTGTCGATTGACCAAATTATCTTCTATATTCTATAATATAAAAGGTGCCTTGTGAAACCGGCTGGCACGAACCATCACCATCAAATAAACAAATATATCCCGTATTTCCCACAAATTCCTGAAAATGAAAGTCAGCATGCGGTACCAAAATGGTTCAGGATTTTAATGGATCACCTTTAATTAACTCTAAACATAAACCCTTTATTAAAAATTGTTTCGTTTATATAAGCCGTAGCTGCATATAAAACGTGGGAGACGTGTTGGGTACACGTTTCTCGTGCATGTGAGCTTATACGCTTATTATGTAAAATATTATAGATATTTAGTAAAGTCATTAATTGGTTATATGTTAATTTAACAATTATTATTAGATTAACCGAGTTAAATCTTCACTTCACACGATTCTGTTCAGTTAACTAGAATTTATATTATTAATTATTGTTCATGATTTTTTTTTACCCACTTCTAGAAATGGATAAATTAAAGAAAGAAAAATATGTAACCAATTTTACGAAAATATGTTCCCAATCGAGCGATCAAGATAATTTATCCTTGAGACCGTAAACGTATGTCTGTATTTGTTTCACACGTATGTCTGTTTAATAAAATTCAATAGACCTTACAAATATTTTCTGGTTTTCTTACAATATTTTTTTAAACTCGTAAATTGTTTGTACCAGTTAGTCCCTTTCAGTTCTGTTTTTTTTTAATTCTTAGATCTAAATTGTTTAAATTAAATCTTTTAGATTTCGAATACATTCTAGAATTTTTTCTTTGGAATCTTTGTGTTTTTTAGGTTAAATAGATCCTTTGGATGATTTAAATTCTTTGTAGTCTTTCATTTTTTAAATTTGCATGTTTCCTGGATCCCGAATCTAGATATTTTTAAAACAGAATTCGATATAAGATTTGAGCATTTTTTGGATAGCTTAAATTTCTATATTTTTTTTTAATTATATCTTTTTGAATTGTTTAATTTTTGCAACCCTTAATCTTTCAATATTTGAATACTTCGGCTTGTTTGTAAATTCTTAAAGTTTTTTTACAATTCTCGAGGGTTTACTTACTCTCTAAATTCTAAGTACATAGATTCTTTGGATTGGTTTTAGAACTCTTTATATTCTTTGTATCTTTTACAACTGTCTTATACTCTGGGTGTTTTGGATTTTTGAATCTTCTATATTCTTTAAATTTTACAAGTTCTCTAGATTATTCAAATTGTCTTTAAAATCTTTTTGTCTGCTGTCTGTAGATTTTCTACATTTTTGCTCGTTTTCACCGCATCTTGAGGATTTTACAAGTTATTCTTTTTCATTTTTTAGTTGCTCATTTATTCTTGTAGAAAACAAGTATGCAGTCAATATGCAATAGACTTTCTGATTTTTAACCTTATATAGGCATGTTCGTATTTCTGTCGTAATTCCACTTAACATTTTAAATTGTGGTCTGCAGTAGTTATAAACACATATTGTAGTCATAAAACATGAAAGCATTATGAACAATATGCGAGAATATAAAATAATAAGTAGTCATAAACAGCTTTGAACAATGAAATTAACCCACAAACCAAAAATAAAACCCGAAAAAGTGGGCGCGTATGCATTTTCATAAAACCCGCTTTTGATTAACATCATTGACGATAGTTCACACTTTCACTTAAAAATATGTGTGTAGTAAAACAAGAACACCTGAGTAACTCTTAAATCTGATCCTCTTTTTCACATACCTGTATTGCCAGAACATAAATATCCTAGATAAAATCAAGGAATATGATGGAAACGTGTTTGGAATTTTTCTTTTTCTTTAACCGAAGTGTGACAATAAATATCGGATTTTCTGGAAGATCCAAACTTGACTTTGAACCGAAATATGTTTCCATTAACATTACAGACGGTGTTAATAAAATGAAAACTGTCTGAGCTTCGGCAAAATCTTCGTAAAACTAACGCTTCATTTTCAAGTTTACAGATCTTTATCTACTTTCCGTTAATTGAATTTTCGCCGACTCGCAGCAAATTGCAACGAATGAACAATGATGTTTATGTTAGTTACCGGCTCATAATCGTAGTCTATAAACAAGCATTTGATTACTTTTACACCGACCATTTGCATATAATGCAGAGTTAGTGCAAGATAACAAACGTAGTAACAGAAAGGCGCTATTTTATCCACTCAACATGTGGGTCTGTTTTACTCGCCTCTTACACTCGGATTCCTGTAGAAACCAACAGCAATGAACTTCATTTATGGCCGACGCCGCCGTTATTTAAATTTATTTTAATGGCGACCGGTTTTACAAAATAATTTAATCAAGAGTATAATTTTGCCTTCATCCTTCACTGCATCCATTGCATATGATTAATACTATCTAGGAAATAGTGGAACTATGACAATGTGAAGAACTCGAACTAGCCCTTACACACTCGAGGCTCGACAAAAGACCATTGTTTTCCCGGCTGCAATTCGTAATGAATCTCTTATTGTGCTTGTCGTTTTATTGTTGCCAACATGGCGGCAGAAAAACCAACAAAACTGAAGAATTTTTTAATTGATATCAGTGACAATCGGGTTTCTTGGAAGTTGATGATCTGTTGCAGCTTTCAACAACTTGTTACATGGATAATATGAATTGTTATATATTTATGCGGTTTTGCTTGAGCAATGTTGTGACAATCAGCACCATTGTTGTCGCTTTTGAAACGAAATGATTTTCATCGTGCTCAAAATTTGCGACGCATTTTTAAATATCACTACGCTATTGTCAAGTTTTAAAGTTAGATGGCCTGATTTTTTCTTCGCCGAGAACAATTGTTCACATAGTTCAGCAGCCGTTCTTATTTGAAATTCCTGCTGTTTCTGCTGACCACTTGTTAATAAAAGAATCGCTGATCCTACCACTAATTACTTTCAGACAAATATGTGAAGCCTTTGCTTTTTACTTGGACCACCATGACTTAGTCTTACTTCTCGAATAATGTTGAAAGTATTATAGATATTTCAATGAATGCAAAAAGCGTGTTGTACTTAAAATTCCAACTCGAATTGTATTACTTTTAAGAAATTTACTTGCAAATGCTTCCCATGACTAGTTTTAGAAACACGAAATGTAACTTCACTTCCATGTTTGGGGGCCATTAGCTTGATAAATACAAGTAAGTGAATAAATATAAGAATAACATCTTATGTTGAAATGTATATAATAATGTTGTCTTCATGATATGATGACTTTGAAAATCTATCTTGTCCGCCCACTAACAAAAATAAATCATTTTTTATTTCACTAAATGGAATAAGAGAAAAGCGTAGCAATAAAATATCACTGGACAAATTAATTTAACAAACAAACCACGCATTTTAACCGGAATATGCTAAATGAATTCAACGCGAAGGCAAACATTTCTTATTATATTATCTTTGACTTTTGTTAAACTCGTAAACTTGTTTTTCTGAAGTAATAAGATATGGATCATGAATATTTATGTATGATCTTGATGAAAAATTTACAATTAGTAAACTGAAATTTATGTGACAAAAAAATGATGGAGATGCCAAGCACCTCCAGCAGAGCGAGTTAAGAATCTCACTAGTTTAATACACCGCGGGAAAAAACTGATGCACGTTAATTTCTCTTTGAGTTCTTTGACTAAACGAGCAATCAACAATTACCATAATTAGCATTAAGTTGATAAATAAAAACTGTAATTACCCTAATTTTAATGCGGTAATTACGTTTGCATAAACCTTGAAAATTACACGCTACGACGTTTAAGATCCAGATTCGTATTTGATTGTCGAAGGAAACATTCTTGTAGATTATCGACATTTTATTTTTGTACCAGGCTTAATATACATGATTAGCAGAGGATAATGCCTCGCCGAAGAAGAAGTCTTGTAGCAGCTTTTATAATCCGTCGAGAAATAAAATTACATATGATTATAGATAGACCTCATTAATCCCAACAGTCAAGTCGTAGTAATTACATACGTTGTTGCACTTGGTAACTTTTCTTTTTCTGTTTGAGTACTTCACGTTATCTTATTCGATTAGGGAGAAATATCTCCGACAGGCAAAAGGACTCCTCCATTCCTCGTGGATAAGATTTTACGACACGGTCGCAAAACAAACAGTCCTATGGATTTAATTAGTTTCAATAAATTTGTTGTGTTAACTGTAGATAGATCATTGCACCACAACAGAATGAAACAGTCGGAGTCACATTATGTAAAGAGACGCCTTTCCAATTATGCATACTAACCTTTCTCCATTAATAATAGATATTCATTTGCTGAAGATAATTACCGTTTGAAATATTCAGGAAACCCCGAGTCAACAATGCTGGTTCACGTACTCAGACATAAAGTTCCCTGCTGCTTCTAAACATTCATCACAATTGTGTCAGATAAATATTTTGCCGTATTCGAATAATTATAGTTATGAATTATTAGAGAGCGAGACGTTCTTTCGCGGATAAGCAGCGTCAGTGGGAAAAAAGGAAGCGAAGGATATAAATCATCAATGCACGCAATGTATTTTTCGTAGAAAATGCATTTCTTGTTTCTTTTGACACGAACAACTGACGGAAAGCATTCTTAGTTTTGATGGCAATAAACTAGTAAAAATATTAAATCAGTAGAGCAATTCTGCAATTTCATCTTGAAATTCGTTTTGGATTTTTAGCAAAGTGCATAAAACAAAAGTAGTAATTATTAAAGTAAACTATTGATCTTACATTAGGCAACAAAGAATTGCTGTGATTATTATATGCAGAATTTTTTTCAGCATCGGACTGCAATACCTATTATTTTGTCTCAAAAACAACCAGCCTGGGCCGTCTATTGTATTATAATTATGTGTGCTAATTAGGTACTGTTAAAAAATTATGTAAACTACATATACGAACATTTACGAATGTACAACGATCCACGCAGTTATATTTTTCAAAATTTTTAAAGCCTGACGTACCTACTACCTAATAGATATTTTCTGCTTCAATCTTCTACTCATACATCAAAGATGTGACAGGCATCGGTCTGATAGAAAATATTTTTTTAACGTCAGCGCATTGAATATGTATTGGATCATGGATGTATGATCTGTTGACCATATCTATATATATGCACCTTTTACACCGTCTACAGGGCAAATCCGACTTAAGTCATATGTTAATCCCAGTTGTATGCCTACATAATAAATAAGTATCTTCGGCTTCACAATGTAACAATATAATCTTTGAAACAAACAGTTAAATATCACATTGTCGGTCTCCTTGCTGATTTTCACAATAATAACTCCATGTAACCTATTGTTAAATCCGATTGTATGATCATGATATAGTATGATTGCTTGAGAAGAGTTCCACGAGGCGCTATAATTCTAAGACTTTGGTAAAAATCACTTCCTGGTTTCCTAGACTCTAAATTAAAACATCGAACGCGTGGGATTTTAACGGCATATCGTTTCTGATTTAAAATGATTAATAATTTCATAAATTTGACATTTCAAGGTCAGTGCTGTAATAATGACACCTATCAAGATGGTTTCATCGTTAAAACTAGAAATTAAAGCTATGCAGTTAGGGGGTTGAGATTATCGATGCATATTTAATTAACAATAAGTATGAATTACTTTGTAAGAGCTGCAATTTGTCTTTATCTTACTGTTAAAAGGTGCAATATTGCGTACTCAAGATAACTGAATGCGTAATCGCAGTTAAGTTATCTTAAGTACGGAAAATACATTCATGCTCTGTGGGTTTTTCCAGCGCCGCAATAATTGGGTTCGTATTTATTTAAAGCACTTGTGTTCTATGCCTTATAAACTTATTTGACACAATAACCAAATTGTCATTAGATCACAGATGTGTTAGAACAAAATTCTCAGTTGTAATTTTCCCTTTGTGTTATCACTTTGAATCATTTCATTTCTCGCTAAAACATTTACTTCGACAACTTATTTTGAACTGTGCAGTTGGTAGAAATGTCTGCTGCTGAAACAAAAACTGTTTTAGTTTTGTACGTTGGCGGAACAATTGGGATGAAAAAAAATGAAGACGGTGGTAAGACAGTTGTGACCTAGGGTAAATCTTTGTATTAACAGTAAAATTTCAGTGTTTGTTCCGACTCCTGATGTTTTCCTCAATCGTCTGCGAAGCATTCCTCAACTTTATGACTCAGACTTAGCTTGCAAGCTACATCTTCCTCATTATCAACTGATTTTACCGTAATTGCAATCGCTGTTTTTTGAATAATTATTTATAATCAATTGTAGGCAAGTAGATAACGCTATTATAATTTATGAACTAATAGAGTATGACCAACTGTTAGATTCCAGCAATATGACAACAACAGATTGGATTAAGATAGCAAAAGACGTTAAAGTAATTATTTACATCTTGTGATACCTAAAAATTATTTTTTTTAGGATAATTACAAAAAATATGATGGTTTTGTTATCTTGCATGGGACTGATACATTGGCGTATACATCCTCTGCATTATCTTTCATGTTCAGCGGTTTAGAAAAAACCATCATCGTTACAGGAGCTCAGGTACATTAACATGAAGCTCATTCACGGAAAATATGTTAACTGACGTATCCAAATTTTCTAATAATGTTTCAGATTTCAATTTTTGAATCATGTAGTGACGCAGTAAACAATATTTTGACATCTTTAATATTGGCAACTTACTGTATACCTGAGGTGTGTGTTGTTTTTGCCAATAAACTATTAAGAGGGAACAGAGCCACAAAGGTACGCCCAGAAGAGTTTGATGGATTCGATTCACCAAACTATGGGATTCTAGGATCAATAGGAGTAGATATAACAAGTAAAATTAATCTGCTTCTGTTATACTCTTGCTAATGCATGTATTTGAATGTTTCCAGTTTATAGAGATCGCATTTTAAACCCCGACAACAGTAATTTTGCGTTAAACACAAATTTGAATAACAAGGTGGGAATTTTAACTTTTTTCCCCACAATTACAGCTTCTTTGGTAAACTAGTTAAACATGTAAATTTATTAAAAAAAGTAAAAAAGCACTTGTAGATTGAAAATTTTCTGGAGCCTTTGGATGGCGTGGTCATACAAAGTTATGGCATGGGAAACATTCCTTCGAATCAAGAGGACATTGTCAATGTCTTACAAAAAGCTGTTAAAAGAGAAATCATAATAGTGAACACAACAATTTGTCCTCAAGGTTCCGTTGCTGGTATCTATGAAACCGGGCAGGTCCGTACTAATATCCAAGTGATATTTTAAAGAGTATGCTTTTTAGTTTCTTCAAAATATTGGAATAGTTAGTGGGCGAGACATGACACTGGAAGCAGCTTTGACTAAACTGGCCGTTGTTCTAGGAGATCCGAATTTGTGTTACAAAGAACGAGTAATGGTTGGTTTATTTACACTGGAATAAGATTTTGTTAGCTTTAATACATAACAATTTTAGGTTCTTAAGAAAAACATTCGGGGAGAGTTGACTCCAGCGTAAAAAAATGATAAATGTGCCAGACATTCAACCAGATTCAATTTGAATAAGCTGCAATTATCATTATCATATTTCGAACTTTGAACGTATTTTATTAAAAAAATAGTGTGGTTAGAGATTTAAAGTTCATTAAAATATTTTAGCCGTACTTAAAAGTTTTTGTCGGGACGTTTTTCTCGTAAGTTTTTGTTAGATTGGTACTGAACTTGATTCCAAGTGGCAATTCCGCATTTTAGTTGGTACTATTAATATGACGGCCTCAAAATAGACATAATTATTGAAAAAAAATATTCATCTAGAAAAAAATACATTTCTCAGTAATCTGATAAAAGTGAGTTTTTTCAATGTTGTGGTAAGATTGTGCAATCAATATATTGCGAGAATGTAATCAACTAATTGTAACAATAGCCCATTGTAAAATTTATACCGCATAAGATTACGTTATAAATAATTATTTGTCACAAAAGTTACAAATTTCAAGGGATATCTCACCTTAAACCGAAACAAATAAATGACAATATTAATGTTTTAAATAACATAGACAGGTTGGCGGGATAATTGATATGCAAAAAATAAATAACAACATTACTCGAAACATTAAAGCGTAATAAAACGTATTTTTGAAACACGTAGTGACGCAGTAAACAATATTACGTCCTCTTTAATTCTAACTACTTAAAATATACCTGAGGTTTGTGCTTTTTCGCCAACAAACTGGAAGAGGAAACAGAACTACCAAAGCGCGTGCAGCACATTTTGATAGTTTTGAGTTCCCAAGCTGTGGCATTGTGGGCACAATTGAAGTAGATATAAACAGTAAGCCCAATTTCGTTTAGTTTAACTCTTAATGTAATTTAATATTCTGCAGTTTTCGAAGATCGCATAATCCCTAGCAGTAGTTCTTTCACATGAAACACAAATTTGGATACCAATGTGGGAATACAAACTTTTTTCCCGACGATTAAAGCTTCCATGGTAAGGACAATTTTTGAAGTTTACAAATTTAGTATAAAGTGTATGTAGATCGAAGCTTTTTTTCAATCTGTGGATGGTGTAGTTATACAGCTATGGCGCTGAAAATATCCTTTCAAAACAAGAGGATATTCTTGATGTTCTAAAAAAAAGCTATTGAAAGAGGAATTATAATAGTTAATATAACAATTTGTCTTCAACGTTCTATTGCCGATATCTATGAAACAAGACAGGTAGATAGTAATACTGATGGCTTTGAAAAGTCTAGTTAATTTATAGGTCCTTGATAACGTTGGGGTTATTAATGGTAGGGATATGACTCCCGAAGTAGCTCTGACCAAACTGGCTGTGGTATTGGGAGGTCCAAATTTAACTTACGATGAACGATTACAGGTTAGTTTAAAAAAATTAATAGATGAGTATAATTTAGGTTTTCGTTCCTAGTTTATGAAATTTTTGCGTTTTAAGAGTGGTCTTCTCAAAAATAATAATTATTTTATTATTAATGAAAGTAATCGTAATAACAAACTAAAGTTTTTTAGCAAGGTGTGCATGTAATATTGCTTCAGAAAATAATTTAGTATCATATTATATTTTTATCATTTAATTAAACAATTATCATTTTGTTTCAACAAAACAAGATATCTGTTCTATTCTATTTTATTATCTATATTTTATTTTATATTTTATGAAGGCTAATCTCTATTTAGTCGCATTAAAATTATTTACACAAATTCTGTTATAATTAAGAAAATAACTACATAGTTTATTTTCTCTGATAAATATTAATAAACTTGTTTTGTAAAAAAGAACAAAAAACAGCCTGTTTCTTGTAACAAAAAAATAATCAAATCTGAATACAAATTGGAAATTTTACCAACGCAACGTTATTGCTGGAAATTTAACTTAATTCTCTGATAAGCAATAAAAAGAAAGTTCATAATACTGACATTACCATAATTTAGAACACATTTTATGCAACGTACGTGAAGGCAAAAATGCAGGAACAAAATATAATTGAGTTTCTTTATTTAAAAATTTTCTATAAAAACAGAAAGTTATATAATATTGTAACCACCTTTTGTGTTTTAATTTTTACATTAAATTTTCATGGGGGAAACTTTAAATGAAAAGTGGCGACATTACTAGTATGACTATGAAATATTTTACCACATTCGTATTTAATGTGCAGTCAATTACAAGGTTCATTAAAAATATTGAAAGAAAAGGAACTATCGACTGTTTTATAGCGTTTTCTGCCATTTGCAATGTTTGCAATTAAATTTAGCTTCAACTATAGTAACCATTGTATTGTTCCAACCATTGAATCTAGGAATTTTGTTCATTTAAAAAAATATATTATGTACAGTAAGTGGGGCAAACCGCTCGAAAGTACTTTATGATTTTTAGAAAAATATGCTTATACTCTTGCTCATGTATTTAATAAGTAACAATTAATGAACTAAAACTATGTTTTCCTATTACATCCTACTTCTGTTGCCTACCTCGTTCTTGTACTAATCTAGTCTAAGGATCTTCATAACTTTAAGCTCCGTAATAAACGTGCATGTTAATTCTCTCATAACAGGAGCGCTCTTAAACCCTCCTAAATTGAAATTGTCCAAATGTGTTACCTTCACTACCTGAATTTTTCCAAAAATGGTTTTCATAACAAGAACAATGGCGTACAAATAAAATTTTCAACTTGTAAACTTTTGTTTACCTCGCCTTTACCTCTAATTAATTTCTGTGCACCCTCACGCACCCCCTACAGCGTCTTTTAAGCACTGTTTGTGACACAATGACGACAAACATCTCCAAAACCCGTCCTTAATGAGTTGAGAGGTCCATGATTAAGATTACGGCAGAAGTTGATGAGAAGTTGAGCATCTTTGAAGTTATGAGTTTAGGGTCGTCGCCTCATTCACCCACTTTCGCAACACATTGCAGTGATTGATAGACGGGTTAACCCTTACCTTTAATTACTTTTTTAAAGAGATCGATTGAAGATAATTGAAACATTATTCCAAGAGAACAAACGATGAACTTTCGAAAATTGTTAAGTGTTACGAAACATTTCCATTGTTAAAATCGTCTCGATAGGGTTTGCATAATAGGTCGTGTATCAAACGATTGCCCTTAGCGGAATTAAGGTAAACGACCTGTTTATGCCGTGCAGGACGGTGCTATAATTCGCCCCGCATTCTTCACCCACACTGCTGGTCAAGACACAAAGAGGTATTAGAAGTCCTAATCAGCGACTGTAATTCTATTTCAGTAAGTTCATGCGCAGATATTTAGGAAGAACTAGTTTCTCTAACAGAAGTTAGCTTCATGCTGTGGTACGAGGTTCAATAAAAATTTAAAGTTAAACAGTATTCCAAATTTGGGTTCCAAAAAGATAGTCCAAGCATCTGTACTTCTGTGGAAGTATTTGTGGCGATATCCTTCAAGATTTAGCAAATTTAATTGGTATCTAAAGCTAATGACGTATATCAATTTTGGAACGTTTGGTCAAAATGAGCGGCATTCCAAATACAACCGTGATCAGATTTATCTTTCTGTCAGCATTATCTGCACACGTCCTTCGTTCCCAGCTTCAATCCCTTCAGCAATTTACCAGATACAAATCGAACACAATGAACGTTCGCAATTAGCATAGCCGTGGAACCGCTACTTACATTTTTCCTCATCTCCAGTCGCTAGCCAAGAACTTCCCGTAACATTTAACATAAATCGGCCGTATAAATCTATAACACGACTCGTTTCCTTCGTTAACATTCACAAAACTAAATTCTCTTTTAATTAATGTCTCTAATTGTAAGAAGATAATCGTTTAAGGAATCTAAACTGTAAAAGTACGCGCAGCCATCTTCGGAAGAAGTCCAAAGAGTCGTTCTTTTCCAGGACCACCCGGTCGATAGCACCGCTAATCTCCCTCTTTCATGCTAACAGCAATTTGCACGTTAAAAAATTGCAGAAGCAAATTATAGACGCGCAGTCGAAATAAACAGGATATTCCGATTTAAACTGAGGTTGAGTTATTGTGGCGTTGGTGTGTTTGGTGGAAATTCTATGTTTATCGTTTCCCCTAAAAAGAAAATAAAATGTCCCCAGGTGTTTAACGTAAATAGATTCAATCTGCTCGGGCCATTGCAGTTTGGAATAGTACACCGCATTCTTGTTGCGCTCTGTCTCAATTTGTATTCCGTTGGCAAGGCACTTTTATATTGCCGCCCGTTTAAATTCAACACTACACAAAATACTGCATTACAATAAATGGCGTTTATAACTCAAGTTAATGGAAACCGTCACTTTTGTTTACCGCACTCGAGCGACTATTTCGTTTCCATATTTGTTCAAATACCTTTAAAATCTTGAAAATGAAATATTTAAATATTAGAAAAAATCCTATAACCCAGAAATAAAGAGCTGTAACTATTTCAAAATTTTTTATTTAATGCGATTCGAAAAACATGCATGAGCGTCGGCGTAAAATTATTTTGTAATTTGTCCAGGCGCAAAAAAAAAAGATAGTGGTGTACAGACAAAAATGTAACTGTAAGTGTGTACTCTAAGAAGAAAAAACTTTATCCAAAGAGAAGTCAATAGGATCGTGTCTGATAGTTCCGATAAGAATTTGCTAATGCATTTCATCAACATAATTAATTAACGAAAGCATTTGCATTCATTTCTGCTTTGACTTATAACCAGTACTTTTCTTTGACCTTCTACTTCTTAGCCTTTGCTTTATCCCTTTCCCAGATATAATCTTTTTCTTTGTCAGTAAGCTTAATAATTTCATATGAACTCATTGCAGGTGCGCAGCGACAGGTATTCATTATCTCAGAATTTCGACAATAATTTTTTAACCGCAGAAGTATTTCACGGTTTGTTCCTCCGCCTGCCTCCGAATCAAAACCAATCCAGGTGCTTTTATTTAGAAAATTGTTTTCTGCATCGGTGCTCCGGGTGAAGATAGCGACTCCTGTCTTAGCAAACTGTTAACATGACATTCACTTCTGTTGTGAGAATTGACAATCTGAGATAATTCCAAATGATAAACTACCGCAGTTAGTTGTTTTATTCTTAGCATTAAAAGCACGCGAAAAATCCACGACAGTACTACGCTACCTCTAAAGGACTTATCTTCATGTATCTTTATACATCATCGTCTTTTCTGTCGAGGAAGCTGGCATCTTTTTATTTTTTTAAAGACCATCGATAGGCGTAAGCTGCAATTAAAGGAGATTTAATCAATTAGTTTGAAGTGGATGATGATCGCACCCGACAGGTTGTATGACTTGTAACTTTTGGTGGTTTTGTTGTAATGTGTCGGTTGAAACGGCTATTATTAAATTATGTGGTGAACCCTGAGGAAAGTTATTTATTAAATACGTGTCAAAATATTCATATGGACACTGAGAGGTTGATATGAATAAGCACTAAAATAACCATTTACAGGTTATTTAGGTTTTACGAGCTGATTATGTAAATTTTTCAAATGAGGAGCTTAACCTATAATTTTCTGAACGGCGATATGAGGCCTGCACATGGTGTTTTCTTCAGAAAAGCACTGGACCATGTGACGTCAATTGATGAAATGCTATGGATTAAGTTTTAAAGTAATGACCATGATCTGTGATTTGTAACAAATGGCTGTGGTCGAACCATGAAACAGAGTAAAAGATTTTTTTTTGTATGTAGTTATAAAAAGTAAACTTTAAAATGAAGACAATTTATTAGTGTCTAAATTACCTATAATTTATATTTGACAGTTTAAACAAGTTAGCCAACACTTACAACCACCACCAAATGCTCTTTTTATTATTAGGTTATAACTATGATTTTTACGTACACAAGTAATGTAGCCCTTGAAAAAGCAAAAATGCCTTTTTTCCAAAAAGCAGTAATAATAAATTGAACTCAACCTATGTTGATCATTTTTATAGAGAAAAGCATAACAATAATATTGAAACATGAATTGCCCCATGTGTTACCGAAAAATATAATTATACACGTCGGTACTTAAAAGTCTCTTCAGCTTCAAACAAAATTGATCGTACTGATTGGTAAACCATAGACTCCCCGGAAATGATTTATTTTATCTATTATTTTTACCTTTTTTTTAGGACAAAGAGGATTTAAATGTTAGTCGATATATACATATTTAGTACTGACTTATTTTAAGTATTACTTATCAGCAGTAAGAGTGTAATTGTGGTGTTAAAAAAATCAATAATGACATTGGAAATGAAGTGGAAGTTCTTTTAAAAGACTTACTACGCAACATTCTTCAGAATATGAGATTTCAACATGACGCGGCCCCTTCACATTTTGCTCGAAACTCTGTTAATCAACCCTCTGAAAATCGATGAATCAGTAGAGGCGGTCCTGTTTTTGGCATTCAACCAACAACACCAAATAAAATGAGGCAACGAATCGAATGTTTTTCACAATTAAAGATTAAATTTTCAACATGTTATGTAATTTTTAATAAACCTTGTTTCTTTTTGCATAATTTGTTTCTTTTTATTTTCATTAGTAATTCTAAACGAGATAAAAATGGGCCTCATAGAAAAATGTCTGTCTGATCGATGGTTGTCATACTAACTACCAGCAAACTTTAGCATCATTTATTAACTAAGCTTGGAAATTAAATTTCTATATTCGAAGAGAGAGAAGAGATTTTATGATGCCGCTGTGTTTAAAAAACAGTCTACATTGGCAGAAATTTGTGTCAATAACATACTTGCATCGCGACGCTCCATTTTAAGCAAAAATTATTTTTTTGCTCAGTTTCTAGAGAAGTGGAAATTATAATCAACCACCGGAATTTGTTTCTGTATCTTGGGGGTTGACGTGTTGGCGGACCCGTACTTGTTCCAGTTGTGAAAATAATATCAACGAGTTTACAAGTTAACATGAAAATTACCTTGAGATGTCTGCGATATTAATCGTTTTAATGTCAACCGTTATAAAACTGTGCTGCTATATGATACCACGAACTATTTCAACCACACCTATTATACCACTTTTATTACAAATTTAATTCTATCTAGCTTAGAACAGAAATTTTTGTACATTTGAACAGAAACTTCATTTCGTTTAAAACAAGCACGCCTTATTTTTTACTAAATTAGTTCTTTATGTCATGAGAAAATCTTGCGCATGTTATACAACAAATCCTGCACGAAAGGAAGCTACAAAGAAAAAGTTTTGACACATTCCACAATCGAACGAAGTCAAATAAATTAAAAAACATGAGCACAAATCTACCAGTTCACCACAGGTAGCTTTCAGCGCCAAATCTTGAAATATGTTAATCATTTACAATGAATTAAAAAGCAAGACATACAAGAATTATCTTGAAGACAAATAATGAACTCTATAAATTTTCTGCCTGCGTTAATCAGGCAACATGTTGTTTTAAAACTGCACTTTTAATCTCTTTTCATTAAAATAATAAATATTTGTAATATCCTGTGCTCTCCATCAATTTAGAATTCAGTTTTTAACCACGTACATTTATATGTTTCCTGGAGCTGTTGTGAACTATTTAATTATAACAAATACGCAAAATCCGCTGGGTTTCAAACAACCATGTAGGAATGCAGAATAATTAAAACAATGATTGATAGGTCTACCTGTCATGTTTATATGTTTAGTTTATTCCTATGATATGAATGGCAAATATTTATAAAATGTTGGTCTCTTTCCAGGTTGCTTCAGTTCTGTAACAATCTATTTTTTGACGATCAGTGACCGTACTATAAATCATGATTAGGCAACTTCAAATAATGAAATGGCATTTTATCTGTAATCAATCAGTATCAGCGTCAAGGGTGTGATTCTGAAGATTAAGAGGGAAATGTGCGGAAAGTGCACATCATCTGAGAGTTTAAAATCCCATTAATCCGACAATCTAGAAAATTGTCTGTCGTATCAAGCATTTCATTAAATGCGGTTTAATGAATCATTGATCTGAATCACCGATTTTTGTGAATAATTTCTCCATTATTTATAGATAATGTAGACTGGCGTGACCTAAGGGGAAAATCGAGATTTGTTGACACCGTGGCTTAAAATATACTTTTAATTTATTCACGTGCACACCTACACTGTGGTCCCCGCAAAAAATCGGTCGTTCTCAGACAAATTATAACGGCAAACTTGTTCGAGGAAGAAAAATGGAGGTGATTAAAATACATGAAAAGGGGACCTGACATGTATAAGGACTTTCGACGTCGTTAAGTAGCCAAAAGGAAGAAAATTGTAATAATTTAGCACAAATTTGGAAGCGAAGAGGAAAAGTGAAAAACATTCATTATATAAACCCAGTGTCAAACTGGTTGTAATTTCATTATAATAAGACAAATTTATATTTTTACCATCTTTTAAGCTGGACTTGAAATGATTTATCTGGATACTGCTATTGAAGAATAGCTTCTTTTCGAAATCTAAAACATTTTAAATGTAAAAAAAAAACTATACACCTACAATTAAATAACTTACTGTAGGATAAGTTTCAAGTGTCAAAGCAAATAATTTTTCAGCCATTACAACCATTGATTTTTCAGATCATTCCATAAACGTAATTAATATTTTTTTCGCTTTAGCATCTATATTGTAATAAATTGCAGTCATCAACGTTTTATGCTATTTCAGTCATTGAAATTCATACAGTAATATCCACTTAATTCTTCGTATAATAACATACCGAAGGAGCAAAAGAAAAATACTTCAAGGGTGGCAGCAATAAAGAAGCAAATATATGTATACATTATTACATTACTCCACCTGCTAAAGATAAAAAGGAAATAACCACGGATTCATCATACGAAACAATTACCGCATGCAAAATTTTTAATGTAATGATCTGACTTTTAAAATTAAATTTTCTTTTACATTAATTAAGTTTTGCGTTTCATTAAAAAAACAGCATTAAATTTACTAAGAAAAAGTCTCAAGTCAAGTCTAAATTTTTCATATCATTGGGTCTTAAACTTTTAAATTCTTGGATTAATTCTAAAGTTAAAAAAA
Source organism: Cynaeus angustus (assembly GCA_030157275.1). NCBI lineage: Eukaryota > Metazoa > Arthropoda > Insecta > Coleoptera > Tenebrionidae > Cynaeus > Cynaeus angustus. The sequence goes on from CM058058.1 coordinate 23,831,162, forward strand.
AAACAGAATAAAAATCTTTTATCCTCAAAATCGAGAAAAAAATAGGTTGGTTTTAATTTTTCAAGGTTTCAGGAGCTGAAACTTTTAGGTATTATGTTCTACAATTCTCAGCATTGTAATGCCTTATTTTTCTACGTTACATTCTCGTTACATTTACGTTACGTTCTCATTCTCTTCTTAAGGTCATAAATTCCCAAGTTTTCACTTTTTTTAGATTTTCAGTTGAGCTGAATTTCAGTTTCTTAGTTTTATACATTTTAAATTTAATTCTGTCCTTAATTTTGAGATAACATTTATCATGAATTTTGTGATATGTTCTGAAAGTTCGAGAAATGTCTAAAAATTTAAAAAATTAGAAACTTTAGAACATAAGGACCTTAAAAGTTTAAAAATCTAGAAATTGAAAACTGAAACTCTAAAAATTTTAGAACAATTCCTTAGTGGATTTATTGATAGGGTATCAAGTTTTAGTTGTAAATTGTTTTCCATATATTCTGATAACAATTTTCATTGTTTTGTGCGAAATGTATTAGTTTTTTTCCCGTTACTTGGTTCATTCTTATTACTTTATTAATATTTATTATTGAAGGTGTGAAATACTAATCATCACCACATACGGTAATTTATTCGTATGAAATTAAGAAATGACTCAGAAAATAAATAAATTATGCCATAATTTCATATTAAACATAAAAAAAAACGTACCGTAATCAACGCAATCAAAGACATAACGAAATTATTACTGCTTGAGATTCAATTCCTGGTATCAACGGATCGATTAAAGTTAAAGCTGAAAATTTGAAATGAAAAATAATTGCATTTTCAAAGATTACCAGCGAATAAGTAAAAAACCAAAAAATAATATGCTACACTTGATTTTATGTTAGAAGGTACCCAAAATTAGAGGTAAAACATAATCCTCTGAGAGTAGTACAGATAAAACAAACAGAATTTCATAAAATGCAACACCTAAAATCTATACTAAAGAAATTTGTTTACACAGTTTTACATTCTTCGTCAACCTGTCTTTTTCAACAACATCATTAGTTTTAAAATTTTCTTCATAAAAAGCATTTATGCACAGCTTAATCTGAGGACTGCTGTAAGAAATGGCGGTAACCTTCCACTCACAAAAATTATTTGCATATTATCGTAACATTTTTTAGTATTCATGTCAACGTTGTCAACACTGCAGAAAGTATCATGAAAAAAAGTACAAAACGTAAGCTGCTTGCACATGGTTTCTTTTTACATGGATACCACTGTAAAATTCGCATCAGTTTTTTATTAATTTTAAAACTTTCTTTAAGGACGTTCTGCGTTGCTCACTTATCTCGACATTGAAAATTCACAGAGCATGTACCTTCTTGTGTAACCTTAAACTTTAGTTAATCTTCAATAAAAGTTTTAAATTAAAAAATGCATAAATTGAATTTTTGATTAAAGCTCGCAGAGAAGTTATTGGGTAATAATTAGTAAGTACTGTCAGGAATATTAAATCTGATTATTTTTGACGCTAAAAATGAAAATATTTATTTTTAAATTTAATTTAGACTACCCACTTTGAATATAAAAACACGTTTAGTTCGGAACCGATTTCGTTTGGATACGTACGTCCCTCGTTAAGAAAATGAGCTCGAACTAACGTTTTTGAACATTGACAGTAAATTGAACAAAACAAAAGTGATACTACCAATATTGTTAACGAATAAATTCAGCAGTAAGTGAGAAAAACTGCGAATTTACCTAAATCTACAGTTTTACTAAATAATACAATTAAGTTTTAGCATTTACAGAAAATATTTAGTAATACTAATTCTAAAGTATTTCTAAATAATATACCTATAATCCTAAAATAATGAAAGGAATAAATTTTGTAGGCTCGCTCACGTAGGTAAGATTGTTATGTGCATGTCTTTGTCTACATTGTACTTTAATCTAAGAGATTAACGGACAGCAATTCTGTTTTGAAGCGACTCTTTTCCTTGAAAAGTACTTGAAAAAAGCCGAGTGCGATGAATCAATCGTTAAAAACAAGAGGACTTTAAAAGGTCGTATGAATAGAAACGTTTAAGTACGTGGGAAGGTGGGATTATATTATAAATAATGTTAAAAAAGACTTTCTAAATTAGGGGATCATGTTTTTATTATGTGTAATGCATATTAAGTAAAATAAATTCCATACAAAAGTTACATCGCAGCCATCTGTTTTCAGAGAATCAACTTTAAGGAGCTTTAAAATTTAAATTGTTTTTTTTTCATTCACAGTATGTGGTAGTCTCGACTTTTTTTTGATTTAAAAACTAAAACTTTAACGAATTCAGTAAAAATGCAATTTTGACCTTTTATCCTATCAGTGATAATATATTTTATAACATTTGCTGCATGCCTGTGCAAAATTAGGTTTATTCATAATCGTAAATTTTCATTTGCATCCTCGCTGATGCCACATAAAATCGACATTTTGTGAGTGGATTAAAGTTTTAAAAAGCACACTCCATTTAAATTCCAAATTAAGCATTATTTAAATCGCCCGTCCTTGACCACGCTTTCCGCTGTTCGGGATTAAATTATAGTAATCAGCTTTAATTGAAAATAGATTGAAAATTATAGACGGTTGAAATAAATAGATTTTATATTGGAGCCGATCATTTATCATCAGAATTTATGAATTTTACAAAACTGGCATTTTGTAGCGTAAAAAATATAAAATCCTACCGCCTCTAGAAAATCCGGATTTAAAGATCCTCACGCCATTTTTAAACCTACTTTAAAATTCCAGTCCCATCCACAACGAAAATGAAGAAAACGACGGGGGAGTAAAAATTTCTTAATCGAACTAGTCGAAATCCAATCCTAATCTTCATCATTATTCCGTGAGTTCGCCGCCCCCAAGATTCCTTCTCTACCGCCACCGACAACATCTGTAATCCTCGCCACGCCTGATCATCAGTGCGCCACCACGTGAGTCGAATCTTGATCAAACTCTTCGTTTCATTGTTGTTATGCGTCTGTACGGAGGTGAAGTTATGGCCTTCGGGGTGCGTGTAAATATGTACTTACTTTATAGTGAATACAAAATGTTAGGCTTGTATTACAATCTGACCGGTAACTGCCACCGAATGTTAATAGAAATGTTGTGTGGGCTTCATTTTAAGTTTAATGGCTACGAGCAACGCTAAAATGGACGCGTGAACGATTAGATGTCTTAATCGGGTCTATTTAAAAAGGCGAAGAGGGCAATTTTGGTTTTACATCATGTTCATGGGAAACAGGAATCTCAGAATTTAATTTATGAATCAGGTTTGGATAGTGCAAATAAATTACGTGCTCATTAACATTACATTAATTGCAAATTGCTGTTGGCTCTCGGTTACTTCGTTTCATAATCTTGATAAAGCTAATTTCCACTGACGTTGTGATTTTGACGTCATCTAAAAAAAGGTGGTAAAGACATTTTATGCGTAGTGTAGCATGAAACAAGTTTATAAAGTATTTCAAGAGAAATATACAGGGAGATTCTTAAATGATCCGAAAAACTGTTCATTCTAGGGGTGTAAAAATTGTCAACATCAACAGCAATTCAATAAATTCTTCTGATTAAAAGTAGTCATCTAAAGAATATGACAGAAATGACAAAGAATGACTTAACTACAAAATTATAAAAGAAAATTGCAGTAGCACTATAAAAAATTCTGATAAACCGGTTTTCTATCTCATAATTAAAACTAGCCATATTTTACTGGGGTTAAGTATCTACATACTACATCTTTTGATTTAGCGCTTTAAGCTCTAAAGTTGCCTTTAAAATATAGCAACTAAAACTTCCGGTTCTGGTTGAGACCAATGCATCATAAACTTCATAAAGTACATATTAAGCAGGTATGAATTGCCGCAATAAATATAGCTTCGCTTAAAAACTCAACCAGTTATGGTTATAGTCTTCATTTTATATGTTCAAGCATTCATGCGGGCTGCAAAAGCGACGTTGGTAACTCCAATAAGTAGAATACAAATGATTCGAAAGCAATTAATTTGTGAGGTTGGAAACAAAATGCCCATTTCCTGTATACATAGTCCATGGATATTTTTTTCGAAACAATTAAAGAATATTAGAATATAAGAATATTTATCAAAGTGTAAGAGTACCAACCGCCCCTCTCATAAAATAAACAGCCGAATTTAAAACGTCACGATCTGCATTTTCAGCTATTCTGAAGGATTCTCGCTAGTGTAAAATCGTGTTGGAAAAGTCGGTAAGATAGATTGCGACTGTAACGACTTCAGCTTATCCTGGAGCTATGTAAATTCAGGCAATCACTTCACGATGCGTAGAGAGAGGAGATTTTCGCATTTCGGAAAAATAAGACGAGGTTAAAACTAAAAAAAATGTCAATAATCTTGTTCGTCCTTTCGCTTTTTCAGACCTCGCCACCAACGTATCTTTTTTAGCCGCAAGTGTTTGTATTCGCATCTAATTATAAGATAATTATAATGTAACAGGTATTAATAAGCAACTTACGGATGGTTTATTTTAAAAATCAGTTGCATTGCTATGGTGCATACTGGCGTCCTCCAATTAATAATAGCGTAATCTCCGATCAGATCAAGATATTCCTGTTGCAATAAGAGCTGACTTTCAGCAGCATTCCAGTCGGCAAAGTTATTCGAAAGAAATCCGCGAGACTCGTATTTACTAGCTAACATCTAATTAGGAGCAATGTTCGAGAGCCACCGCGCTTCACAAATCGAATTGAGCCGGCTTCTTATCACAATAATAAGCTTTTAGTAAACGAAATTAAGTGCCTATTCTTGAAACTTTAACTCGAGGTAAAAGTTTCAACTTTATTATCGCCATAAGTTTCCTTCCCAACTTTTCTGGCGCTTACGTTCAACTTATAATGCAAGGAATAGCAGTTTTTCTGACGCAAATCCGCAACCTATTATCATAATATCAGCGTTTCGCGACGTTAAGGGGCGAATATTGCATTCATAACATGAACAGCGTCTAAATAAGAGCGGCTTAAACTCATGAATGAAAAGGTTTATGTGTAAATGTTGATTTACGTTTTTAACGATAGAATTTCAGTTTTTTAAATAATGATGTTGGTTTATGCAAATGCCATTCGAGTGTTGATGTAAACATGGCTTTTGTGTTTGTGTTAATTACAAGCAGAGTGTCAGCAGAATCAATCAAACGAAACATGACACTGCCCGTGATCGGGTTTAAATTTAAATACCATTCAACGTTTGTGACGATGAAATATCGGATCTCCACTCAGTTGTGTGCCCAGTTAGGACATCGTAGCGTCAGCCATATTTTTTACAGGAAAAACCAGTCAAGACAAATTGGGAGCTCTGTAATTGTTAAGGAAACGAGAGCTTTCCCACCACATTTCTCATACATACCTTTAAAAAATAAAGTAAATCATTAAAAACATATTTATTAGGAGTATTATTCAAGGAATAGTCCTAAGTACATGTAACACTGTTATAAGCGAAAATATGAAAACTGTACAACGAAAAGTAAGAAAATCGAACGAAAATTTACGTCAATTATCATACAAAATGTATCTTTGAAAAGAAACTAGTCTTAAATAATAAATCTGTCACTTTTAGAAAATAATCACTGCGAATAATTTTAGATAGAATTGGTTCAAAACAGTAACTACTGAGATTTCTTGTTTTGCGATTGGTTAAAAACTGTTGAATAATGTATTCACGATTAGCGAGTTTGAATTATAGGTGTTATTACCAAAGTAACAAAAAAAAAACAAATATTAAGAATATAATTCGATAGGAGTAGCAAAAGATTATAATAGGTTACAAATTTTATAAAAACTGTTTTACAATTTAGATTAGGTTATTATTAAGATTTTTGTTTATGTAATCTACAAAGAATGTACCCTTTATTTGAATAGTTTTATATACAAAAAATTATTATTAGTAAATTAAGTAGCAATTATTCAAATGTTAAACGTTTTTCTTAATTTGATTTCATAAATATTTGCCTTTACTGCAGTACTTCCTCAGTCCGTTTATCACTTCTTTATCGTGTTTTAGTGTGCTCTGGTCTTTCGTTTGTAATTTTTTCGGTGTGATGTTTTTGCATTATCAAATTAAAGTATTTTAACACATTTTTTTGTGTGGGCACTGAAACGTAAATGGGTTTGTGGATTTCGGAATTTTGCTGAACGAAACAAAAATTGTTTTAAATGTGAAATTTTTATATTGTCAAAATCCAAGGTAACCTAAAATAGAAAAATTACACCAAGAATGTGTGAAATCAATTTTATACACCGCTTCCACAGTTTTCGACCCCTAAACGAATTTCAGATAGTGCCTATATCAATTCACAGTTGTGGCTCTTAACTTTATTTGACAATTTAAAATAAGTGAAATTAAATGCCTTAGATCCTAAAAACTTAAAAAAGTTTTAAAAAATAGGAAAAAATAAATTAATCTGCAAATCTAAAAACTTAAAAATTTCTTTACTACAATTTTAGAATAATGATTTGAAAGCATTGATTTTTCAGAGTTATTTAATTTTCAATAATGTCAGTGTAAATGGTGTCTGGTCATCAGAATGTATTAATCTCAGAATTTAGAACTTTCATAATCTTTAAATTTTAAAATGTAAGGAACTTACATCTAAGGTTTTAGAAGAATTTCAAAATTCAAGAAACTGAAAATCTAAGAACGTCAAATTTTAGGACTCCCAGATTATAAGGATTTAAAAAACCAAAAATTTTAAAACATGAAAATCTAAGGAAATCTTCGAAAAATTTACCGGATTTATAAATGATAACCTGCAATTACAAAATGTAAAAAAAAGAAAATCTAAAAAAGTGAAAATCTAAAAACTTAAAGCCCCAAATTAGAAAAAAAAATGTAGTACTTTAGACTATAAGATACTAAAATCTGATTACTCAAAAATCTAGCAACACAAGACTAGTAAGACTAAAAAACACACAAAATTGAAATTTGATAAGCTGAAAATATAGAAGAAATGTAGAAAAAAAATCTGAACACAAAAGTTTCAAAATTTAATAAGAGAAATTGGGAACCTGAACGTTGAACTTAAGAACAATTTTTAAATGGATTTATTGCAAAGGTTTCAAGTTTTAGTAACCCATTCTCATTTAAAAATTTTATAAACTATCTAGAAATCTGACTCAAAATTTATAAAAAAAAAAAAGTAAAAAATGTTAAATTTTGCCACATTCAAATCAGAATTACCACGACGTCTAAAACAGTAATTACTGGTAACCTCATATCTAAATTTATGCCATTTTGATTGCTAGTCGTTTGATTTAGATCCAATGTTTAAAAATTTGAACATAAATGTCAATCAAAAAGACTATAAAGCTTAATTTATAATTAGAAGTGACAGGAAAATAATTAGAATTTATTGCTTGAAACTGTACTATGAAAGCTTTACCACAAAAACGAGCAAGTTAAAATATGAAGCCTCCAGAGTATTTTTACCGTCAGCAAAAAGTTGTACAATTATACTAAATTGCAACAATATAAATATTGTTTCACCTTTTCTATGAATACTGTTGAAACTTTTATTTCCCCCCTCAACAAAAACTCTAGAACACTCTAAAAATGCTTCGCCTTTTCCATTCCACTACGATTTTACGAAAGAAATTTGAATAATTGGATAATTACTATGAAAAATCTTCCCACGACCAACAATTTAAAAAGTGAAGAATGCAGCAAGGTTGAAGAAACCCTCCCCATTAACACTAAATAAACATCATAAATGAACACAAGTCTGATGAGTTAAACTGTGAGACAACAAGTTTTATTTAAACCACCAGCACCGCGTGGCTACAGATACGCCTAGAAAGGTAAAACAGGCAAGATCAAAACAACCTTAAGTATTCTATAATCAAGACAAAGAAAGCTGTGTTGGGACAACCCACTGAGATGATGATGATGATGATTATGATGATAGTATTTGGTTTGACTTAGATGACGGTCTCCTAGACAAATTTAAAATATTTATAAACGGTCTCTTTATTATTTTAATAAAATAACATTAGCTTAAAACTCAAGCTTCAAAAGGAGTAGACATACTGATCAATCATACAATAATAAAAAATCTACCTATCTACAATTAAATTAATAATCAGTTCTCTTACTGAAAGAATCGCAGACCTCATTACTAAGACCATTTATTGAAAATCAGCTGAAGTAAAATCGTAAATATAAAAAATTATTCCGATTAAAAGTTTTTTGTAATAATAATTAGTTCGTCATATTAATAAATAAACTTTGGTGTTATAAATTAATCACAGACAAGGTTTATCAACTCAGACGGTAGCTTGCTGTGTCCATAATCTAAGTTCGGAATGATTAATAGTAGTAGCTCTAAAAACTAGTAGATAAACCTTATTTCCTGGTGATCCTCGAACAACAAAAAAACACTGTGGGTTTGCAACAGATGCACATTTTGCGTTCTTTAATCAAGGAATTTCACTGCACGGTAGTGTATCTTTTTCCTCTTAACAAAACGTCTTTTCCTATTTATTAGACAATAACGTCTAGTCGTGATGTATTAAGTTGTGCTATTAAAACCATTAGCAAGCGGAACGGCAAAGAATCCGAGAAACATTCTTGCAGGAACCAGACAGATGGGTAGAGATGGGATGATGTGGTGTCTTGAAAACGCCCAGCTCTTACCTTGAGTAATTACCAAGGTGATTACCCCATCTGAAAGCTTCTTCACCGCAATTACCTTATTACAAACCGGTTGTTGCTAGAATTACATGTGCTATATCGATACAAGTTTTTTCTTCCTTGAAAGATTTAATTGCGAACCAACTGCGAAAACATGAAAATTTACAGCAGATGAAAATGACATTGTAAATTCTAAAGTCTAAAGGAACTGAGTTAAAATAATGACTATTCTATGCATTGAGTTCCCCACAATGCCGTTCTGACGAGAAAATATAGTGCATACTGGAGCAGCGCTCTGTATCAGTTTCCTTTAGCTTCGCTTCGATGCGATCTACAGCTTTTGCATTTAAAGAGAAATAGGGAGGCTTTTGTTCGAGGTTGTTAGAGGTAACGGTAGTTTCTAGGTGTAAACAGACGTTGTAATAAAAATATAGTGATCAAAAACTTAACTGTGAATTAAGAGCTTATGAAGAATATTTAATAACAGTTTAAAATATTTAATAGTTCCTCTTGTTTTATTTACTAGTGTTAAAAACTATGACAAATATAGAAAAATCTGGAAAATCGCAACTCCCAAACAACAATCTCTTTTTTGGTCCTCGCAATTGAACCTCTTTTCATTTATTTCCTTTTCGTTTCAACTGTCACTAAATCTAGACCTTAAGTGAAATCATACAATTGTGGTCCCGAGGGAACAAAGGAGTTACCAAAGGTAGGGTGTCGACTTGAACAGCTCAATCGTACTTTAAACTGTTTAAAGCTTGGATGTAGCTTGAATTGGGGTTTGTATGCGTCGGGATAGAAACATTAAGGCACCTACATTGTACGAGCCCTAGTCCTAATCCCTCCTGATCCTGATCCATTTCTCCACCTTATTCTTGTCGCGCAGACAACGACCGTCTGCAAAATTTCCCCCTTGACGTGGAATTTATTTTATAATTATCGAGAAAAAATCTAACGCGGGGACAGTGTCTTTGACAATGAAATCAGTTCTAAGTTAGTGCGTAATATACGAGCAATATAAACGTTTAAGGACGATCGTAAATTTCAACGTAACCAAGTATAGACGTGTCCGCGTGAGAGGGTGAAAGAATAGCGAAATGTCTTTGAACGGGATGACGAATGGAAAAGTTCGTTTCACCCCTCGGAAGCATAAAACTTTTAAGCACGTTCTTTGGGGAACGTTTATCCGTTTCCTAACTTATTATATTTTTTCCTGATAGCGAGCCGACCTCTGAACTTTCCGGCGCAATGTTGCCTCTATTCATTGAAGTATTTTGCCACGTTTCATTAAAAGCTCTACTTTATAATACATTTAAACTTTCAACTAAATCGATTTAGATTATTTTTTGTGTTCTTAAACTTATTAATTACTAAAATACCTATTACATCTAATGAGGCTTCGCATACTTAGTGACTTAAAACTACAAAAAGCTGACATTTGTCGCAATTAATCTCGGATTTTCTCTCCTCCCAACTAGTGTTTTTAATCCTTAGATTTATAGAGCAGTGCGTCTTTTCCAGATAGGAAAAATAAAACGAGAGATGTGATTAAAACTGGCAATAAATTTCAAACGATTACTCTTTTTTTCCTGCGACGGTGGCCAATTTCATATTGAAAAAGCGCACGGTTTTTTAAAATACAACTAAATATATAAATAAAAGGGGGAGCACTCTATTTTCTTCCCCACATACTCTTAATATGCAAATTTCCTACATTTCCCTAATAAAATAGCAGTATTTTCCAATATTGGAACCGTTTTGCTGAGCGAACATGACACATTCAATGCTATTTTCATTCTCCAAGTTATGATGACCCCCGCCTATTTCGTTCTTAAACGAAACATATGTGCAAGATAGAATAATAAAAACATTTGTTTTATTTATAGGGGCTTTGTGGACTGCTTAATGGCACACGTTTCTTTACAAAAGATATTTTGAATCAGTGTATGAGCTTTTGTTCGTCACGTCAATTTGCATAAATATTAACTCCAAATTACGTTTAATAGACACACATCGATGTGAAGTTTTGTAAAATAATTTTTATCCAAAGAATGTGGGGGAATATATTTGAATTTGTTCCAGTTACATCAGATGTATGTACATCTGTTCTCGTTCTTTCTAAAAAGAGTAGCCGGTGTAGTTTGTTGGTTCATGGAAACATTAACAATGATAAGTTATCGAGGAATGTCCTCTAAGAACAACTCTAAATGGAAAATATAAAACACAATTATTGGAATGGACAGGTGCACCGACATAAATTCCTGTGGGAAACCATTAAGGAGAAGAATGCGGATTATTTTAACATCCCTTATCAAGTACTCTTCAGCTTCCATTCCTCCACAGATTAACTTAAATCGATTTTGTTTGTGTACATAAAATAATTTCAACGAAACAATTTAATAACTTAACCTTAAATTACTCATTTGCTTTCATTAAAAAATGTAATTTAAAAAAGTACTATAATAAATTTTTAAGTCAGTGCGAGTTGGTATTCAGACTTTGAAGATTAATAAAGTAAATTAATGGTTTGCTATCACGTAATTAGGTTAAAAATGAAAGGAATTTTTCCGGTAGAAAGCTCCGGTATGAAATTATCGAATTCATCTTTCGTTGAAAACCGTTTTAGTAGATTAAAAGGTATTTATTTGAAATTCGTTCTTTGTCGCAAGGCATTAAGATTAAAAAGCAAAGAACGCGATATGCTCATATGTTATTATAATGGCATTCCGGGGATTACTAAACACGCCCTGCGGTGAAAAGGTACTTCTTTTTATAAATAAAATTTTTAACAAAGTGGCAAGCGTAATATTTCTTTCTGTGTCAGTGAAAAAAATTACTACGGTATTAGGGTAAAAAATATAAAGCGTTCCAAAAAGTCGTTCAGGCGAATTAACATTATTCCGGACATTTCTATAACGCATTATCCTACTTTTTCCAACTTCTAAATCTAACGATGTTTCCCCCTAACAACACGAAGAATGAAATGTCATAAATCAAAACTAAAACAAATATCTTAATTCCGTGCAGCAAAAAGTTTGATTAATATTTCCCGGAGATGTTTCCGTGTATTTTCTTCACCAAGCACGAATTCCACCAAGATGTTCCCTGTCTTACCGGCAGATGTTATTAATGAATTTCTTCAACGATGTTGTTGTCTGCAACGCCTAATTAACGCAACCGTTTTGTCATTCAATCCAACTTTCGTTTTCTACAACCATCCGGGAATTAATATTACCAAGGGGAGAACAAAGTTCGTTTTATTTAGATAATTAAGAAAAAGTCTTCGAAACTGATTTTGCGGAAGTGCCAGTGCCTTAATACTATTGCGACAAAGAAGAGAAAATTTTTAATGAAATTCAAATAGCAGCCGAGTTTTAAAACCGACCAAATTGCGGTTTCTTAATTAAAACGATGCAATTAAAGTTAAGTTGTAAAATTTGTTGGCTTGAGTTATTGTTGCGTTTTCTTATTTCACTGTTTCTACCCTCGATTGTTTCAGTTTTAGGGAATCAGTAACCTTTTTAAAAATGTCGTTGGTTTTCCCCCGGACAAAGAAAATGTCAGGTGATTTACGACGAAACGAAAGTCTTTAAGAATTTCGATTATCAATAAAGTTGTTAGTCATGCTTTGCATGTAGGAGTTTGGTAAATCATAGTTGACAGAATAGTAACATTTACGACAATGGTCATTTTCTAGGGAAATAATAGAGCGGACACTGAATGTACAGTGTCGTAATTTTCAAATTTGTTTGCTCTCATGAAGAAACTATTATTTCCACTTCTAGTTCAACAGTACAAAATTTTAAAAATTCAAAATCTCTCCGGCAACAACAAAAATAAACAAACATATAGCTCAGGTAAAATTAAGCACAGTATTCCGAGAAACAAATCTGAGCGGTATGTTTGCAACAGATTTCTAAGAACCACTTGGCTCAAAAAAATCACATACGTCGAACTATTTTTAACCAACTCAATTCTTGCAAGCACTTGCTATTATTAATGTAATTATATACCAGAGTATCCATCCAACACAAGTAAGATAAATGGAGAAAATGCTTAAGTAATGCACGCAGCAATCACAGAATGAATACAAAATACCACACCGAGAATATGGTTCGTTAATTTCCTTTCGTAAATAACAGTCATATCAGTTAAAAAATAAAGAAACGGTTATTCAACAAAATTCTGGCATTGATGTAAATTACGTTTTCTATATTTTAACCTGTCAGCCTCAAATGTGAGCAGGCGGCTAAAACAAACATTAATGTCAAAAAAATACGCAGACAAGAAAATATTGTGCGTCGGTTCGTGAAATATTCTCTTCATTTCTTATCCGTTATTGGATTTACATTGAGAGGGTGTAAACCTATATTTCGATACCCCAACATTCAATAAAAACCACCTGGTATATTTCTTATAAATTTCAACCCTTGACGTTGACAAAATGATGATATAGAAAATTGAACATTGATTAATATCACCATTGTATTGTTTTTGAGTGGAAAATACCCTTCAAGCTGTTATGTTTCTTCATCAATTATTTACACGTGCCTCGAAACTAATATAAGTTAAAGAAGCTCTTGCCTAAATTCATAACGACATAAGTTTTCGGCTCTCCCTAAGATTTAATTTCCATTTAAGGGTAAAGAGTTAGGAGAGGGTGAGTTAGTTAAGATTTTAGTCGGTGGCTTCATAACGTGAATAACGCGAGATAGAATATTTGGATTTCGATTTAATCATGGATTTTTAATCGTTCTGAAAAAGGTCGTTAAAACTGTAATTAAAAATGTTGGAAGGTTAACGCTTGAAGAGGTTTCCATTAGAAGGTGCTCCTTTCTGTCGTAAAAGTACAGTTGCTTTTTATCGCTGGAGATATTCTCTCCCCATTTATGACGTGCGTAATAATAATATTGTTCTTTTATTACGCAATTATTAAAATAGCTTTGGGATACCTGCAAATGACCTGGATTACTAAGAATGACAACCAAAAGCCGGATACCAAATGGGCGTTCTGTTATTACAGATTTACAATTAACATTACTCTAAAGCCATAAAACGTAAAACTATAATTATATTTAAAGTACGACCGAGTATTAATTCTATTATTTTTTTCTATCTAGCGGATATCTCTAGTTTTTGCCTTCAGAACAAACCTGTACATTTCTTAAAAAATGCTGAAAACAAACCTAATATAAAAAGTGATGTGCAACTGTATGTTTGAAATTTCCAAAGAATATTGTATATGTATATCTCAAAATATAATTGTGTATGTCGTTAAACCATATACAATAATGTGGTTTAATTTAGCAAATGCCATAATAAATCACAAATTTATCCTTTAAGTTAATACATACTTAAAAAAGGAAACAGGTGGCTAAGCATATATATTGAATTACCCTCACCTCGAACTGTTGTCTTTATCCTTCCATCATCGACCACTCACAAAACTGTTTTAAACGACGGCCACCTGGACTGGTTTCCATTTAGGTCCAGTCGTAAATTCAAAATTTTTGCAACTTAAAAACTGCAAAAGCGTCTTTGTATCATTAACAACTCCCATTATATCACTTTATTATCACGAAAATCAAGAAAAAAGAAGTAATTCTGATGAGGTACATATGAAGTTTCAACGTGAAAATGTTTTAAGTAAAGTGCAGTTTGACACGCAGATCATGCTCGAATCATGTTATACGAAGAAATAATGAAAGATTCATATACAGAAGCAACGTTGAAAAACGTTGGAGTTTATGTCCTCAATTAAAATCCAAACGACAAATAATAGTGCACTTAATTAAGTAATTTTTGATTTGATGGCCCTCGCGCCGCAGGTGTTGTGACAAGAAATAGTGAGGAAATTAACGGTTTCCGCAGAATTATCGGAAAAAAACAATCAGTACATAAATTAGATTCTAGACAGCACACGGTGCAAAAAGTCGCGGACTAATCCCTCTCGGACGTTTACAAATGTGAAACACTTTACTAATGTCGCAAGCTCGATTAGTTAATTGCACTTTTTCGTGTTCAATTCTTAAACGAATGCAGTAGCAGCGTTTTCAGTGCTATAGATATGACTGTTGATTTACGGTACTCATTAGCGTACAGTTCACAACGTACACAACTCGCAAAAAAAAACAATAAGCGCAAACATTGGGCCATTTATCCCAACAACTTTATCTTAATTGTTTAGTAAAGGATCATCAATAACGTTGTGGGAGTCAAGAAAAATCGGCCTGTTATAAAAGCACGTGTTAAATTATTACGTTGAATTAATCCACATATTTGCACGGGTTTCGAGAATGCTTTTAACCTAATCTTGGTCCTCTTTTTGGGCTGCTAATGTGATGGTTACAAATTAGCATTTTATCTTTAATTGTCGTTTTATTTTCAAAAATTTCTCAAGAGATTTAAGCTTTCAACGGACTTTTATAGCGCTTGATTTGAAAGTTTATTGCAAATGTCATGTTCATCACTGGGATTATATTTTTAATTACCCTTACGGAAATTCCAAGAAATTTCACGGTGCACAGAAGTATGTGTACGTATTCTTTCTGTAGTACTCATTATAATACCACTAATTAGGAAAGGAATATTGCATTTGCATAACTTTAGATATTCTTTTGGCCACCCGCAGATTAATTACCTCCGATTTGTTCTCAGAACGACTGTTATGAAAATTTACTGTAATTTGTATTGTCTTTTTTTTATTAGCGTGGCAGTGTGAGTATGCATCGGCTCAGCGGCCTAGAAACAAATAAATTTTATAAAATAAACAAAATACAATTAGATGCATGCACCAAAGTGTCATAAATATATTATATTCGCAAAACAGGTGCTTACTTTCATTTCATTTAACTCTTAAAACAAAGAACGGGTTATAAATCGATTCCGTCCATACAAGTAAACACTTAGATGTTCGAATGATGTTTTTTTTTCTTAGACAATAGACTAAACATTTGTTTCTATTGATTATAAAGAAACATAACTAATATACATATGATAACTGTGAAACCACTCAGTTCCAACAAAACCCATCCAATGTTTATAATGCTCTTGTAAAATCAATTAAAAACCACTGTCAATGAACGACTGAATCTGTTAGAAGCCCAAAGAAGGCAGAACGAGTCTTAGGTAATTTGTTACAAAATTCCCGCTTACATCTCATACTAATCAAAACTAATTGATCGAATACGGAGCTTTTTGTCGAACAATTAATGATCATTTTTCGCTTGTCTATTCTACTCGAGTCCGAACTACGTTACGTCGTCCACTCAGCAATCGTGAGATCTGTTTAATTGGTATTTAAACGATTGAATAGAAAACACTTGTCACTAAGACGATTCGATTCCTCTAGTACCAAGCCGCGTTTCATGCTAATTGAATCGCCGCAGGTTTTCTCGCGAAGAGTAGCCCAAACGGTCTTTGTGATTGGATCTTACTGTTGTGACGTCAAATCTATTCAAATGTCACTTTGTCTGTTTCAGGACATTGCACTTGCTCACTCTCTACTACTTCTACTCTTGCTTTCGTTCGAATAAATCTTTTGGAAAAGGAAGTGACCATCGTGGATCCTTCGATCTATCGATCTCCACGGTGAATATGTGTGTGCACCGGCTCGTTAAAAAGCTCAAGATTAATGTCTGTATTAGTTAAAAGAGTTCGTTCCTAAAATGGGCATTCATCCAATTGATTTACGCTGAAGGAACTGGTTGGGAGTTGAATGGATGAAGTGGGTGTTGCTTGATGCCGTCGTGAAAAATAGACGTCCACATATAACAGTGCATTTTTTAGAATGAAATCGAGAGTTGATGTTCGATGCAGTGAAGCGTCAAATACTATATTTCAAAGTCCCGAGGCTCTTTAGAGAGCATTTGATAGAAATTGAATAGAAATAGGATCAATCGTGTTAACCACTATTCATTCAATGTCTCCACATCATGCTTCTTCGTGAGAAGACTTAGACACACAAGTTTTTAAAAATCATCAAATCTCTCTATTCTATCATAAAATTATAATATCAAACTGTGCACCTCAAATTCAATATTAAGATGAAACATTCAACAGTCAACTCACTGCAACACTGCATTGTCAATTCTCTTCAATTAAACTGAAACACATTTCTACTATCCACCTGTCATTAGTAAAGTTTACGATAACATATTATAATATTTAATTTAATTTGATGGTCCAAGAAGCTACAATGTCAAATCCGTGTCTAATTGATATTCCACCGGTAATCAGCATCGATCTAATTTTTGTAAGACCAAGTTGTGCAACACATGGTGACGCCTGATTAAACCAATCTAAGCAGAAGATGGTTATAATCACTTAATCTCCAATCTATCATCACGCTAACGATCGCTTGTCGGCAATCATCACGCTCGGTGATTCAACAATTTCATTTACAAATAAGTACAATTACTGTTATTATGATAATTAGCGTCACTTTTTATAATTAATGTAACGACAAAAATTCAAAATACTTAATGTGGACTTTTTTCATCAAGATAGCAAATGTGTGGTGCCAAATCCGTTGCTTAAAGTAATCCCCAATTATGATTAGCACTTTTTGTTGGAATAAGACAAAGAAAATTTACGAATCATCTTCTCTAATTGTCAATTTTTTGGAGCAAGAAATACCTTTTTTTGATAAGTTGCTCAGCACTGGACCATGGTCTTTTCTCGTCAACACAGTATCCAAAATTGCGGGCATTGTTACTTTTACTTTTTACTATACCACGACACTGTTGTAACCAACCTAAAGATTTCGTACGTTTCATTTTAAACAGCACCAAACATGATCACATTGCACCCACAAGATTATCACCTGCAACAAAGAAAAAATGTTAAAAGCCGCCAAAAAGAAAAAAAAACTACTGCTATACCAATACTCTTCTTTGTCAAGAATTAGGCTCAAAATTTTTCTCATTCTTACTCTCTCTATGATTATGAAAATCATTAAGGGGTGTTGAAAATTCATTATTTATAATAAATTTATTAAGTGCAATAAAGAATAAAAGAAACTTGTGTAATAAATCATAAAGGTATTTTAACGTTGCAGTTGTATAGTTTTTTCGAACTTGGTTTAGACCCACTCAGATTTTCTTTATTATCTCCATAATTTACATATTACACCATAAAGCAATCTTACGAGTCTTCTAATAACAAATTGTAATGCTTCATAGTGTGAATAAAACTAAAATGAGCATTTTAGATTAACATCGGTTTCCGTCAGCAGCCTTTCTGTTGAAAATCCCACCAACTACAAGACATAAATCTATTCTAGTAACATCGATTACAATTAGAAATACGTTAGTACATGTCTGTTTCGGCAAAAACTGATATTTTTGGTTCAAATTTTTATCAATTGCATCAAAATATTTATACCTAATAAAATTCCAAGTTTCTGTCGAATCGACGTCATAATCATCCCGACTTCAACCGTGCAAAGCCGTCACTAACAATGATTCTCACATCTTGTCTTGTTAATAACTTAACAACCACGCAATTTAAATAATTCCCGTAACTTTATTGTATTCAAACTGGACTCACATTAAACAACACGGTCCGTAAGCACTCGTTTCTACAGGTTCTTTGCAATCTAAAGATAGCAAACATGCTTTGATTGTACAAAACCACCCAAACTATGTAATTTATCTTAAAAATTCTCTTCTCTTCGCTCTCCCTAATAATGGCTGCCTTTATAAATATTCATGGGCCACACATTTGCATATGACATCTTAAACGTAACCCAATATTGTCGGTCTTTCATATTTAAATTAATTATGAATTTATTGACGAATTTATAGCCAATTACACGACTTCAAAGCAGACCGAGCATTTTCTACTAAATGGGTCTCTCGATTGAGACGTGTCTGATTTAAAATTAATCCTCGTTGTCATCAGTTCTTTTTCACAGTGATTTAAATGTATTTTCTAGGCTTAGGATTGGCGGGAGATGACTATACTAACGAAAAACGAATAGTATAGTTTTGAAGTAATTAACAGATATGACAGAATCACTTAAAACATTGTGATTGAATTTAGATACGTCATTTAAAGCAGGCATTAGCTCTGACACTTATTAATAAAAGGGTTCAGTAATCAATTCGATTTTGTGCAGTAAAAAAATAGAAATGATTAGTTTTTTATTCATTTTTGGACGTTAAAAAACTAGAAATGATCGACAAATTATTATATTCCGCACAGTAAAAATGGAAATAATGAGTTGTTTTTACTGTGCATTTATAATTTTTACAGAGCGTCTATTATTTTATTATACAAATATTATTTTTACTGGACATTCATTGTAATTACTGAACAAAAATACCTGACGTATAAATAGAATACTGTGCAATTAAAATGTCCGCTCAATAAAATATTGAAAATTTGAACTGTTTTGTAGATTGAAGTATGCGTAATATTATGTCTGTTATTCAGAAACGAAAATGAATTTGCAGATTTTTAACCTAAAATATGTGCTCAATTGTTCAAATAAATTTTTGCAATCATTGGATCGTCAAAGTGGCATTTTTCTAAAAGCTGTCAATAATCATCATCATAGCTTTAATTAACTCACATTTAAAAAAAAACTTATACGTATACACGATTAAAAATAAAATAAACTACAAAAGCTTTATTTTAGTAACAAAACCGCAGCATTTAATGAATTTTAGCTTAAACTACTTACTTGAACCATCGTTAATCATCGCCAGCCACCATTTAAAATTTTTTCAATTTTTTTTTCGAAAACATATTTTGTATCGAACAATATTGTCTATGTCGTGCAAAGATATTTTGTTTAATTTTTGTAAAAAAAAAATTATGTGACTGACTTTCTTTAAAGAACAAAGGTATAATATTTGTCTCAAAAAAAAACAAAGCTAAAACTGTTGCTTGGTAAAATCGACTATATGAGAAATAAACATATTTTGAAATATGGGACGAAAATCTGGACTGATTTTCCCGACACGATGTAGTGAATAATTTTTGCACTCCAAGCTTACCTATTCTTCAACTTTATAATTTTGTACACAAGTACATTACATGAGGTTATAAATACTAGCAACTAAGTATGTAAACAGCATTGTAATTTATAGTCTAGTTAAAATAGACACAAAAAGTCGAAACATTCGTTTCACAAGATCAAAATACATAAAAAACAGTTTTTAACCAACATTTTGGTTTTAGGCCAACAATATATGTCATTGTATTTGTAGTTCATGTAATGAGCCATAAAAACGCTCGTGTAATATTTTTTCGTAGGAACATCTATTTCTGGCGTATAGCTGTACTAAAGTAGCTTTTTTGTACAAAAAATGCACTCTTTTCCATACCACCTTAAACGTAGACTAGACACTTTGTAGAATTTAAAAAAGATTAATTTCTTAATTCGATAGAAATAACTGCGATTTATTATTATTATTTACTATTTTTTGTAGGAAATTTCATCAAATTATAAAATTTAAAGGTGTTATTATAAAACTTTTATAAGACGTAGGAGAAATAAAATATCCTAAAAAATATTTCCTAATGAAAAAAGAATTCATTAAAGGTATTAAGTAGCTTTTTGTGATTTTAAAGACATAATTAATTAAAATTAATAGACCTAGTCAAGTTTTAAAATACAAGTTTCCTGTTAAAAAAATACTGCAAAAACGTCGGAGATCTGAAATCTCAAGACGAGATAGATTTGTAACTTGATCACTTTTAGGGTTTCATTTTCTAGCTCAAAATTTTACTTTAGGTATTATACATACATAAACAATTTTACCCTAATTGCTAAATATTGCTTGACTATGGCCGATTAGTTCTTTTTGTAAATGTAATCTTCATAATCTTCGTACCATATTATTTTTTTCATAACCAAAAGAATCGCCCATTGTCGCTTTCCCAAATTACAAAAAAAAAAAAAAAATGTAATGGTCCTTCGGTATTTTACATTTGTTTACATTATTATATTTTTTAGATCTATATGATCCTGTAAATGTAGATTCTTCATATTTCTTTTTGTTGTGTTGCAGTTTTTGCGCCACTTTTATGTTAGTAGTAGTCAGATTCTCCAACTTTGATACGTATTGTAGAGTTTCATTCTTTAATGATTTCAAAACTTTTAAATTTTATTTTATTTTTTGACTTTATGGGTGTTCCTGAATAGCTTAAATATCTTTAATTCTATCAATGTTTATTTAAATGATTAGTATTCTCTATATTTAAAATATCTAAATTATTTAAATTTTCCAGATTCTTTGGGTTTTGATATTGTTTTTGGAGTCTTTGAGTAATTTATCAAAATCTTTTATTCTTAATTTTCTGATTCTTTTATAAGTTCTATTTTTTTGTATTCTTTTTCATTAACATAAAACTAGAGACATTGAAAACCATTCCCAAACAAGTGAAAAAAAACATTTAAATCTTTAAAAAATTGTAGTTTTTAATTTGAAAATATGAAATATCAGAAATTAAAAGTTATTTAGAAAGACATCAAAAAAATATGTTTAGAAACTTAACTATTTTAATAATCTAAAAGTTTAAATATTTATCGTGAAGTTTAGCATTTAGAATTTATTAGTTCCAAATTTGCAGCCTGACAAAATATCTCTGTATCGTTTGAGTTTTTTGAATATCTCGAATTTGTCAAATCCTAAAATTTTTTGTATTATTTTAAACCTTTAATTGTAACACCTTTTGATTTTTTGAGCCCTTTAAATCTTTAACATTTTCTAGAGTTTTTAGATTTTTGTAATGTGTTGTAAGTCGCAGTATGCATGTCGGATTTTCAGTCCTTTATCCAAAAAGACAGTATCTATATTAAAAAACTAGTTTTATATTTATTATATTTTATATATACGAGTATATAACTAGTTTGTAGTCTTTTAACTTATACTAGGACACGGCTCCAAGTTTGCAGCACGACTACTGTAGGCAGAAGTGCCTGTAAAGGAGAAATGCTCCTAAGTTTTATAAAACGAGTTTTTTTAGCAATAAATTTGCATATTAAATGCACTTTTTATAAATAAAATCAATTTTGATAATTTAGAGATTTTTAAAACTGAATCAAACATAATTGTTATTTTTCGCAGGTAAAATTGTAAAATTAGTGTTTCAAGATGAATTTACAACTTTCTTTAACTCCGCAAATATGGCAAATTGCAGTAAAAGTCACGATTAATTCGCTGTCGATGAAATTTTTCGGCAACTATAACCTTACACTCACTCTGACATTTGACATTTCTCTCAAGCGTGTTCCAACCAAAAAAGTTTCTCGTGTTTGGTTATAGTTTATCAATGCTTTTAAAATGAGAGCTTTAACAGCTGTTTTTTGGTTCTAAAACTGCACACATAACCATCAAAATTCTCGGTGTTTCTTATGATTCATACCTAACAATCCGCTACATTAGAAATATACTTAGAATCATATTTAGTCACAATTTATACTGAACAACTTGCCACAAGTTGTACAAAATCTGGTTTTTCTGCTATTTAATTAACACTCAACATCACCATTTTGAGAAGTTAAACATGTTTTCTTCCTGTGAGTATGGTAACTTCTATGCAGCGTCAGTATTTATCATATAAATAGATCTGCTTCGTTTCCAGTTGTCTGCATAATAAAATGGACTAGACACTTCAGACGATGAATTTAAGCTTTAAATAAGTTAACCAAATCATTGTTCAGTTTATGATGGCAGTAAAGATAATATTATTATTATGTGCCACAAATAATCCTTTACCCTGTACCGCATGGTCTTTTTCACATAAATTTTTGTTTTTATCCTAATATAAAGTTGACATTCTTTAGTTTCAGGTTCAGGTTTCTCGTTATGCAATTCAGAACTTTTAAAAATTTAGGTTTTAATTTTTAACTTTAAGTTAGTTAGGTTTTTAAGTTTTTAAGTTTTTAAGCCAGTTTGATAGTTTTTTTTTTGAAGTGACTTTGAATGTCTCAGAGTTCAGATAGGTAATAAATAAATACACAGTTCCAAAAAATCTAAAAATTCTAAAATAGAAGTACTAAAAATCCAAAGACTATAGAAAATGTAAATATTCTAAAGAAAACACAGTTCAAAGTATCTTAAACATCTAAAGCATCTAAAGTACCTAAAGGTGTTTGAAAATCTGAATAATTGAATAATTTAAAGGGTTTAAACCTTGAAACCGTGTTAAAAAATCATAGAAATCTAAGCATGGAAACAATTCATTTTAAAGTATAGTTCCGTAGAATGTGGTCAAAAATCGTATTTAAAATATTTAACGTCCAATGTCATTTAAAACAAAGAATTAGTATCAATAAAATACTACATTTTCAATACGTATTAAGTAAATATTATAATGCTTAAATCATACCAGTGACACTTGTCATAATTCTTTTTCTATTTACCTCCGAGTAGCATTTGTTCTAGTATTACCATATTAAGCCTTAAAAAAATTATACCTATCACATGGTGGTGAAATGATTTTCCTATTTTTAGCAAAACATTAAATTCACTAGTTTTATAAATCTAATATATCAATAAACTAACATTAAAATAAGTTAGGTAGTAACACGGTAATATTCTCAGCAATAATTAGGTACCACTATAACGGTTAGCGAAAATCTGCATTACTATAAGGTCTATTGTTCCCAAAGAATGTACCGTTGCCAATATCCATACTTTTTAAACAGCTTTAACAAATTACTCATTACTTTATTACTTACAAAACACATAAATATCCCGTTGGCAACAAATCCCAAACACTAGACACAGCACTAACATGCACAAAAATTTAATAATCCAACAACCGCATAAAGCACAATTATTGTAAACAAATCGAGAACGAGTAAGACACGAGTTGTGAAGCCTATCTGCGAACTGGCTACACCTGAAGAGAGTTTACGGCCGATTCCAAGGCGGAGAACGAGTAGTGGGTAATACAAAGAATCAATCATAAAGAAATGTCCCAGTATTGTGTACATAGTGTTGATAACGTCCGCTGTAATTTATTCATTCCATCAAACATTGACATCTGTGGTTACACTCCACGGGAAACTATGGCAGTATGAAGTTACTTCGAGAAAAATCTCGAAATTAATGATTATTAACTTATTAAGCTCAAGTTGTAATACGTCTTATGTACCAAATTACATAATACGCACCATATTCAGTGTTGTGTGCAACCATGCACGGAAAAGCTCAGTAAGTAAAAGTGGTAACATAATTTTCTTTGTTCGCTAACAGTTCTAACATCTAGTATTACAGATGCATTATTAAATCCGGTTAGATGACGGGTTAAGTCAACGCAACGAGTCTTTAATTTTAATGCTAGGCATTTTGCCCCATACCTAAAATTAGAAAATCATCAAGCCAGAATTATTACAAATATGAAAGCAGTCACGACTCTTCGAAAAGATAATAGCAATAAATATCTCTTGACCAAAAATGAAAGGTTCTAAAGTGGTATTTACTAATAACTAGTGGTTAATGTTTCGCAAAATTGTTTATAAGATGCTTGGTCTTTATAGAGAATTAAGAAAAATAAAATTAATAAATCGTGAATCAATTTGCATTCAGTGCTTAATTGTTGCCAATTGATTTATGTGACTGGTTCCTTCGTTAGCTGCGATATCTGAGATAATTACTAGTTTGCAATAATAATGGTCGCTTCTACAGTTTGAAACATTCTTCTTTTTGGAACATTTCAAGTTTTATTAAGTAAATAATTTCAAAGGTCACCAGATGCAAGTTTCACCTTTGAGGTTGTTTTCATAATGACCAATAAATTTATAAATGACTATCCTACTTATATTTAACATTTATCAGGCACAAAATAGAATATCCAAAAAACAAGTTTCCAGTGTGTCTCTCTCTACCTGTACAGCCAACATAAACCTCTAATTCAATGGTAAACAAATTCACAAAAATAATCACAAATAATAAATTAATTCAATTTTATTGTATCAACAAACACTTTCTACCTAAATTTCCTCTTAACTAAACAGTATACAGTTAACAATAAAATTTACGATAATAGTGTCATATATGTATATAAGTTGTAAATAGTATTGAATATAAGTGGTATTGGATAAGTGCTTTGTTTTTTTTTGGTTCTATACATTCTTTGAATTCTTTAGATCCCGTACATCCCATTACAATATTTCTATGCACTGTAATTCTGCCGCTTTGAATATTTTGGATTTCTTTAGTTTGCTGCTTTGCACCTTTTTATTGTTTTTAGATTTTGAATATTTTGAATTTTTTCAATAGTTCATATATTCTCTGTTCTCTAAACCCTTTGTCCACTGCAATCTGTTGGATACTTCCAATTTTAATGTTTTTGGATTTTGCATATTACGGAGTCTGTTTCTATATTTTCTAGACATTTTTACTTTCTCTAGATTTTTAAGCATTTTTAATTCAATTTTTTTTTGGTTAATTTAAATTTCTTAGAAATTTCAAATTGTCTGATAAACTCGTATTTCTTAGAATCCCATAAGTCCTTTAGATTTTTGGGGTTATTCGATTTCTTCATTTCGCATTTTCACGCTCAAATATCTGTACATTCTTTATTTTTTTAAACCGGTTTTTGAATTTCGTTTTCATTAGAATCATTTGATGCTGTAGAGGCGGTCTTAATTTTTTAGACTATATGAATTCTTTAGTTTCTTTACATTCTTTAGAAATTTCAAATTGTCTTTATTATTTTAGTATCCTTTAAAATTGTTCAATCCTAGACATGCCATGGATGACTATCTCCAGCATTTTAATTTGGTTTAAATTTTAATTCTTCAGATCGACTATATTCTTCTTGCTTCATATTTTTATCATTTTGATTTTAAGTCCTTATCATTTTTAAATTTTAGTGTTTAATTTTTTACATTACTTAGATATTTTTTGTTAGTTGACTTCTTGAAATACTGTAGATTCTTTAAATTTCAAGTTGTGTTTAGAATGTTTGTATCCGTTGTCATTTTTACTTCTAGATTTTTTGGATTCTTTCATACTTTAATTACTTTAATTGCCTCTAGTATTAGATTTTTAAAATTTTTTGAATTAAATTGACGCAATTTTTGAATTTAACAGTTTGTATTTAAAATTATCAACATATCTAGATTTTTATGTCTATAAATTTTGTTTTGCATCTTTTTTATGCATGATTTTTTTTGAATTCGATCAAAATTGCTTTTATCGGGTTCTTTGTTGACATTTATTTAGTTCTATCGGGACTAAACTCTATAAGAATAATATATGAGATTTAGAAAAGCTACGTTAAGAAAAAAATCTAAACATGTTTTTAATCCATTATTATTAATTTATACCCGTAAATTTAATTTATAATATAATGATATTATAAATGGTGATAACACCTTAAAAACTATTTATTAAGTTTTAAAAACACATTTACCTTAAAACATTAGTTAATTAAATGAATCAGATCCGGTTCTAGTAACACATTTTATATATATTTTTCAATGTATGTGTCTAAAAAATGATGCAAATAACTATATAAACGTTTTCAAAATCATTAAATTTTATAGGTTTGAAATTCAAAACAACTGATTTATGCTTTTTTGCACATTTAAAATTTAATGAAGTAATAAGAAAGTTAACCAATTATTTTAAAAGGCGAATAAAAAGCAGGTTAAACAAATTAAGATCACGAAGGCAAAGAAGTTTTTAGACTAAACTGACGATTCAGATTCATTTTCTCGTCGAAATTTTTTATAATCTGCATATAAAGACATCTGAATACATAACAAAAAGTCCTTTACTGACATTAAATTATCATTGCAACATCGTACTTAATTTAGAATTTCCAATTAAGTCCAACGCTGACTATTGCAAGACCTTAACGACGCCATAAAAACTAAATTCTTATGGAACTAGTTTTCTCAAACTGGTAATTCATCGAATTTTAAATGAGTTTTTATGTCATTTTGAGATGGTGTTCGATAATGGGCGGTATCGATTTCAAGCAGATCCATGTTCATGTGCAGTTCTTGCAATCAAATTTACTGCAGTCGTCCAACATGACCGTTCACCGCACCCAAACGTAATGGTCAAATAAATAAGTGTGCACTTGTAGCTTTACCATGTTACATGTGGTTCATTAGTGCGAATTGTGTGATAAATACATCGCTGGTACTTCGTTAAGTGCCTCCCGGTCAATAATTTACCATCGAGCTGGTGACACCGTGGGGGACAATTAGTGGAAAATACACCAAAATCTCCCGACGTGTCAAATAATTTTATTTCAGCGACCACGCAGGTGGTATTGGAATTTTATTATGTTACTACTGATGGAAAAGCCTGCAAGTAGACAAAATTGTTATTCTGCGTTTTACGTTGTAATACGCTGTGTCTCGTGTATTTTACATACCTACTTCACAGTAGATTCCGTTGCCTGTATTTTAATACGAACAGACATTAGTAAAACATGAACTAAGTAATTAGCTGCAATAATTACAGCAATTACGGACGAACATACTCAAATTAATATTACATTTATATCTAAATGAGAAAATTATTAGACAAAATTTTAGCTAATTTGTAATGCAAGCATGTCGTGTCTTTATGTATTATAATGATGATACTTACGATGTTGTTGCAAGCAAATACTTTTTTGGTTTTTAGATGATTATCCTAATTAAAATTTAATAAGAAAATCATAGGAAATGTTTGATTCTTATTAAAATTTAGTAAAAATCTTTACATATTAATTAAAAGTTGGTTCACAAAATGGTACCTTTTTGTCCTAGGCCAAAGAAATGTATTCGCTCTCAATAACGCTAAATACAACGTAAAGATTATATCCTCCATCGTTTTTGCGACTGATATGCTTCTATCCATTTCTACACTTGCGTTTATATTGTTGCATAGTTTATCATCGGTTATTTTTAGGAATCTAAATTAATATCAAAAAAGAAATTATTGCTACAGAAAGGTGAAAGTCCTTACTTTTTGGGATTAAGTTTCGTTGGATTCTTTGAAGCCTTTAAACTATAAGGACTCTTTGGATTCTCCATTTATTGAATTCATCCTCTAAATTTTTAGACCTTGAAGTATGTTAAACACTTAGATTCTGCAGATTTTTCTTATTATCCTTTTAACTTTTAGATTCTTCATTTTTTTTTTTAATTTTGAATTTTTCGATTCTTTGCGCCCTTTAAAGTCTAGATGATTTATGCTCTTATTTTTTTATATTCTTTAGATATCCCAAATTTTCAGTACTCGCTTATTCTTTTTTAAATTATTAAGTACTTTTACTTCGTCTTGTTAAATTCCTTAGGATTCATTTCAATTTTCGTATTTCGATTTCAGCTGCCTATACACATTTTCGGTTCTCTAAATCTTTCTAACCAGCAGATTCTTTAGATTGTAACTTTAGATTTTTTTTCGATTTTCTTGAATTGTCGAGTTTCTTTAGATACGTTGACTACATTAAATTATTTATATTATGTAAATTATTCAAGTTACCTTTAAAATCTTTGTGTCCGTCTTTAGATCATGGACATGCCCGAAATCCTTTAAATTTTTAAATTTACTTGGATTGTTTAGATTCTCTTACTCTTACTCTTACTGCTTCGAATTGTTTCATTTGTCTAAATTTTTTAACTTTCCACGTTATTTTTATTAGAATCGTTGTATCCATTTAAATCTTTAGATCCTTTAGATATTTTGTACAGTATGTTTTAAACTTTTTCAAAGTTCTTGGATTTTTAGATTTTTTTTTGTATTATCCGTACACACCTTATACTTTGAGTTTTATATTTTCCATCTTCTTCCAAATTTTTTTAACATTTTTGAATATTTATTTATTATTTATTATATTATATTTTCTATTATCGTAAGTTTTTGAATTTTTTGGATGTTTTTTTTTTACTCTCTTGGAAGTATTTTATTTATCCATATTTTAAAGTCCCCTAAGTCTGATATTTTTTATAGTTTTTTAAAATTTTAATTCTATTTTTGAATTATTCAAACACGCAATAAATATGCACCTTATAAACACATTTACTTTATAGCAAATCCAGCTTAGCTTATTTATTTGCTTTTATGAAGACGAATAAATAAACAGATTTGACATCAAGTGTGTTCACATAACTTTCAACAAGTAGTCAGCATGTGCAAAGGTCAGTGGACAGGTGGAAGTGATGCTAACACATGCAGAATAGGAGTCCTCACAGAAGGTAGGTCGTAATGTCACACCGACTAGAAAACAAGAAGTGTGGGCAATAATGCAAGTTCAACAATGCTTTACCAGAAAAATCCATAAAAAGGAGGTAAAAAAGTTCAACCCTGAAAATACTGTTAAATCATTCTTTTCATTTGAAATTTTTACCACGGCCATGTAATGAGAAACTCCATGGTAAACCTATTTTCGCATCCAGCATCTCATTATCACTTCCGTTTTTGTATTTATAATAAATCATGAGAATAATTAAGTACTATTTTAATAAATTATGCGTGAAATTGTGTGCAAAAAATGCATTTCTTTATGGAATAAATTTCTGCATTGGTTAAACTGATCACTCCCTTTGGATTCTCGACAATTTTTAGTAAAATAGAATCAAAATAAAAAATGACAAACTATGAGATTTAGTTTAAGAACTACAATAAAAAGTAGGAGGAAAGAAAAATATACTGCAAAGTTGGTTCCAATTCTTTCATTTTCTAACAATGCCATTTAGTCCTGCTCAAAAGTAATTGTTAAATGTAACGAAAATAGCGAATATTTTTTCAAAGTAAAAAACACTTCAAGGTAAAAACAGAACAATAACAAGTCGCCTTTTAATCAGCTAATATTTTTTGGAATCATTCATTACATAATAATTAAGCTACCTGTGTGCTCCCTTGCACACTTAAGCACAAAAAACAGCGTGATGTATTGTTATTTCATCTCCGGTTGGAAAAGTAATAAATTTGTCGTAAACAAGTTTGCACAGTTTTACACATTCATCATAAATAATTTATCAGAAAATTAATGTTTACTTATACGGGTCACTATTTGCCAAGATCTTATCCAGAAGGTTATTTACTTAGTCGTAAGATACAAGCACGCTCACCTTGGACGAGCATATCAAAATGTTTATTTTTAACATGAGAGTTATTTTTGCAAAAGTTGAACTTCCTGAAACTGAAGTGAGAGCACAGCAATCGCCGTTATGACATTATTTTCAAGTTTTACAAGAAGCCACCTGCCGGAATAACCTCCACCAGTGTTCCATTGTTCTGTCATTCTGATGACTCATGAAACAAGATCTACGATATCGGATGATTTCACTGTATTATTTATGAATATCACAGGACATGCAAAAATTATGTAACTGAAAATCTCAATTCCATCCGGAATTTAATACAGCCACCTTTTCCAGCGTCTAGACGTCGGCCGCTAACCGGCGCCTGGAGCGGCGTCATGAGGATGCTCTCGTAGTTTTGTTCTTTTTATATTAAACTAAATTGAACTTGTTTACAAATAACAGCACAATTCTCATTTAGAGTACGCATCATGTTTGCGTTTATTATACATATTCCGAAGATTCTTTCAAAATTTTGTATATAAGAGAATAAAAAATATAAAAAAAAAGTCTTAAAAATAACCATATTGTTTGCTGCAGTAATCGGCTTTCAAGAAGAACTCAAAAAAGGTATATAACTAAATGCATTTGAAAGTGATTATCCGGCAAACCAGACCAATTAAACCTATGTATGGCAATGAATGTTACTGGAGGAGGATTACTATGAAGCCCACGCATTTCCACTATTCAGCATTCGATTATATGCACAACTATCCTCCAACCCAGATAAAGCTCAATTTCTGCTATTTGAAATGGTATCGTCCACTTTGCAGCACTAATGTTTATCAAAGGCTATAAATCGCCATTGAAGTCGAAGCGCTCTTGGCACTTACAACACTCCAAAGAAAATCGGCGGCAAAAATAATGCCGCCACCGATACCTGCATAAACGTGACACTATGCAAATACAACCTTTGAAGCAGTCCGTTCAATCTCAACATGAGCGTGTGTCGAATTAATTACAATTCCTAATGATTTTTAATTGAATTAGTCTGCATGTAAGGGAGCTAAATGTGATGATTCCAAGGGTCGTATTTGCAATATGGAAAAGCATGCGGGCTACAGATAACCGCTGTAATGATATTTGCGTGTAATTAGCGGATTTCGCGTTAGCATTTTGGGCCTGTTATCGAGATAAATGGTCTTTATGCAATTCATTCATGCATAGGTAATGAGGTTAAACCATTGACGACATAAAAAACTAACAACGCAACCTGTGAATTGGTATTGCAGGTTCGTTTAAATTTTAGCAAGACACTTCCTAACTTATGGAGAGAAATGGTAGTAGAAAGACAATAGGAAGCTTAGTCGAAATACAAAAGTATGTACAATTGGAAAATCTATGGGCGGACCACTTTAGGCTGGTGTACATTTTTTCTTACCTTGTTTGGCAGACACAAGATAGGAACATGCAAATTATGTGAAATTCTTGTAAAATTCCTCATTATTTCTCCAATTTGGCAAAGAAAACCGATACCCCCATTCTAGTGCAAAGTTACGAGTGTTAAAACAACTTTAGAATTAACACAATTTAAAAAATTTAAAATCTACATCTGACACGTAGCTTATTTTGGAGTTTACATAGTTGTTAGTATAGTTAGTACCTGTCCTAAGATCTAACATGTAATAAAAAGAACATATAATGAATATAACTTAGACATATTTGCTATTTCACTTGGGCATTATTTATCACATACTTACAATTTTTTGTGAAGTTATTAACTTATTTAGTCAAAAAAGCTTAGTTAACTATTACTGCACACTCCAACAATAAGCAGAAAATAATAATTTCCTGCGAACAACCATTTACACTTTTTTTAACCATTTTTATTACAAAACAAAGCAAACTTTAAAATACCTACAACCTACTGATTATTAAACTATACGACAAGACAAATACAGCAATTATTATTCTATTTTACACTTCATGTATACAACAAATTATTTCAATTTAGACATAAAAAATTCTTATATAAACATAAGGACTCCGTTGCGTCATTAATTGTATAAAATGTTTATGTTTCGATCCTAATTTTTTAGTACTACATTGTACATTGTAACGAAAAGTGAGTGAGTGTTTTTGTGTAACTCTATGAATGTGAAGTATTTTTAATAAGGTGAAATATTTTTTACTGAATAATTTTGAAGATGTTCTTTATGAATCGATTTGTTTCAATTGTTACCTTACAATACAATTTGCCTCCTTTAACATCGGAATATTACCACATTTATCTATCTCTATATCCAAAACACTAGAAATTCTTAAGAAAATTAACAATAACAAAAAAATGTCGATCTCTAAACCTACTTATCTTTCAAGATTAAGATACTTGGTTTATTTTAGTCACTTGACAACACAACTTTTTGGCTGTCAAAATAGCTCTTGAATATCAAACTTTCGCAAACATCTTTTCGTATAAACAAAAGTAATCCTGCTGATTTAAAAAACACTTAATCTTGAAATAATGGATAAGATATCAAAAAGAATCCTATCACAAAGATTGTTATCATAATTCTCCACACTTTTTAGATAGAATTTGTTACCAGTTTTCTCTGCACAAACACTTGAAAACATTTGTTGCAACAACCAAGTAGATTATAATGGATATTCGAATTGCGTAAATAGACTTTGCAATTTGAAATAAGTTGGTATATTCTGCTTGTTAACCCAAAATTTCTCTTTGACAGTGTGAAATTAAATGTAAATAACACGTAGAAAAAATTAAGGCCTAATATACGCCTTTTTTTCGATCAATTGTATGATAACAAGAACAAAAATTCATTATCTGAGAATAATTTTTTTACCGCTCAATACGTCCAGTACTATCAAAAGTAAAACAAAACAAGAAATGAACAACCCATGAACACTAATAATTTTTTTTTTCGTAACTTTTATAGCCTCGGCGACTATTTTTTTATCAGTTCTTAACGACAAATTACTAGTAATTAACTATAAAGGTTTTATCTTAAAAGTTTATTTCTTTGCCTTTAAACTATGTAAGAAAATTACAGTGACGGGATATTAGTCTCTTCATCTTCGTCTCTTTATCCTGATAACAACGTTAACCACTACTAACATTTCAGAAGACTAATTTATAATCAAAAGCGCTTTTTATTAAACCGTCTCTAGTTTGTGATATTCAGTGATCTGTAAGATCATTTTATTGTAAAATGCAGCTTTAGCAGTTTCACTTCTATTTGTCCAGATATCAGGCCACATCGTTAAATGTTCCTTTGTTCGTTGCACTGCAAACACTGATCCTGCTTCAGGATTAGAATCTGGCACTCTTATCTAGTGGCTGCCGCAGGCTTATGTCCTGCTGGAAACAAGGAAGCGGGATTTAGTTAATTTACGAACTTTTTGCGGTTAACACAAATGTGTTTTTCGCTATCTCCCCGTCGATTTTCCCATAAAAGCTTCAATTTAATCCCGTTCACTAAAGCGAGAAGGCCATTTCAGTTTCCAGCATAAAATAGGGCTTTTACGCTTTACAAAAAACGTTAATCTTATTTTTTAACTATATGCAATGTTATAGCACTTGTTATGTATAATACCTGGAAAAAATGTTGATTTAAAATTATATTAATTGTTATTCAGGGACCCAAGCTACACAAAATGCGTTTCATACAACTAAAGTTATTAGTTTTTATTTAATTACACTTATTTCGAGTTTTTGGTCACAATAAGATATGGTCTTGAAAGAAGAAAAATCTAGAAATGTGTCTTAGAAATGTTTAGCTCAATCTGTTTGATTGAATGTATGTAAAAATTAATTGATTTAATTTCTGTTAAAACGAACCCAGAAATAAAAAAAATCTTTTTGTTAGCATATTGAGTGCAAAAAATTAAATATGTATTTCAAACAAGCATGAGAATGAATCCCTCAGCCAATTTATATTATGTTAATTATGTGTATCACCTTGCTTTTTATCTATACCTCCCCCCCCCAAAAACCTCTAAAAAATTGCGAGTATTTATTTACAAAGAGCACCACTTCTAACGTTGATTAATTTATCTGCCACAAGATTCAACTATCACTATGAAGCTACACCTGACACTCGTTTTATTGATTAAAATTTCTATCAGGTAAACTCTAAAATATTGGTACTAATATTTGCCTATAAAGAACATTTGCAGCATAACATCCGGTGAACCTATTAACAAAAAATTCCCAGACGGTTTTTTGTGGGGTACCGCCACAGCATCCTACCAAGTCGAAGGAGCATGGAACGAAGATGGTAAAGGGGAAAATATTTGGGATCATTTTACACATGAGCATCCAGAGAACGTCGCTAATGAAGACAACGGAGACGTAGCGTGTGATTCCTATCATAGATATCTAGAAGATGTAGAACAACTCAAAGATCTAGGAGTAAATTTTTATCGTTTCTCGTTATCATGGTCAAGAATTATGCCTAATGGAGATGCCAAAGAAATCAATCAAGCAGGTGTTGATTATTACAATAACCTGATTACAGCTCTCTTAGATAATGGAATTGAGCCTTTCGTCACTTTGTATCATTGGGATCTTCCTCAGGCTCTTGAAGATCAAGGAGGATGGCCGAATACAGAGCTATTGGTCGAAAAATTTGGTGACTATGCTAGAACTGTCTTCAGTCTTTTTGGAGATAAAGTAAAGAACTGGATGACTTTTAACGAAGCAAAACAAACTTGTCAGTTGGGATATGGATACGGTAGTTTTGCTCCAGGCATTCACAGCGATGGTATTGATAGCTACAAGTGCGCACATACAGTTCTAAAATCTCACGCTTTGGCTTACCACATCTACGACGAAGAATTCAGAAAGACACAAAATGGTAGAGTATCCATGGTTATAGATACTGACTGGTTTGAACCAGCCACCGACAGCGAAAAAGATAAAGAAGCTGCGGAAAGAAAAATCCAGTTCAATGTACTATGGTAACAAAATTATTCATACCAAAATATTAAAAAATTATTCCAGTTTGGTTGGTACGCAAATGCCATCTACCACCCTGACGGAAACTACCCTCAAGTTATGATTGATCGCATAGCCGAAAGAAGCAAGAAAGAAGGTCTCTCAAAGTCTAGACTTCCCGAGTTCACACCAGAAGAAGTCGAATATATCAAGGGAACTTATGATTTCTTTTCTCTAAATACTTATACCACGACTTTGGCAAAATGGAGTGAAGATTGGGCAATTAGTGCCAATCCAAGTTATGATGCTGACGCGAGCGTTACTACTTGGCAAGATCCGTCTTGGAACAGTTCTGCTTCTGGATGGCTCAAAGTTGTTCCATGGGGTACAAGAAAACTTCTGAATTGGGTTGATCAAACCTACAATCATCCCGAAATTATAATTACTGAAAACGGTTTCTCAGATCATGGAGAATTAGACGATCAGGGTAGAATTAACTATTATACTGTAAAAATGTTAATCATAGTCAGTACGATACTTCAAGTTTTGATTTTAGGAATATTTGAGTAATATTCTTCAAGCTATTATCGAGGATGGAGTTAATGTTACTGGATACACGGCTTGGAGTTTGATGGACAATTTCGAATGGCTTAGCGGATATACGTATGTTTATTTCTGAATTTAAATGTACAAAATAACGAAATAACGAAAACACAGACAATATTTTAAAATACTGAGTAGTCTGCTAAAAAAATTTTTGAAACAACATATATATTCATATATTATTTTTTCAGGGAGAAATTTGGTCTTTATCAAGTTGACTTTGACAGTGAAAACAGAACAAGAACTCCCAAGAGTTCAGCTAAATTCTTCAAAAACGTTGTTGCCACTGGTTGTTTGGTAGAAACTTGTGAAGATTAGTTCGTTACTTCTACTTTACTCACAACTATTACCCAAAAGCTTTACAATAAATCTTGAAATCTTTCTTCTTTCTTTGTTCAAGAAAAAAACCATTACATTTATAGGTTAAAACTTAGCCCCTCATTACTAAAATCACTAATCACATCAATTATTTGTTCAGGGTCCTTGTGACCCGGCCTGGAAATCTATTTAATTATTAAGTAATAAATACGATTTTTTTACATATAAAAGCAATGTAGCGCTACAAACTAACTTAATTATATTTTTTCTATTATTAACAATATGTGAGATATATGCAAAAAAACCTTTTTTTTTCAAAAATCAAAAGCAATAGGTAAACTTAGCCTACCTTGTTCTTTTTATCTACCTACATTAATATTTTATTTTCTAACAAGATTTATGGTATTGACTAGTAAACGATAAACAGCCTCTAAAGTAATTTATAGTACCTATTTTTTTCTACCCTCATTAGCATAAAATCAAGGATCGGAATAAAGACTTTTTTGCAGGTTGTAATTGTTATAATATTGGGTAATTGGGTCAAAACTGACCAGATAATAGGCAAAAAACACCAAAACTCTTTTTTCATTTATTATTACGATAATCATCAATAAAATGTAATAATATTCTTGCTTAAAAAATTTAGATTTATGAAACACTTGTAATTTATTAAATTTAATCCTCAAAGATTAAAGAAGTAAAACTATAAATTAAATTGAAAATCGAACCAAATTGTAAATATTCATAAAACTGTAATCAAAAAATAAATACTCCCAATAAATACCCAGATTTTGTTAAATAAATATTTTAATAATATAAAAAACAAATCAAAACAAAACAAAAAGTTTTAACTAATTTTGAAATATGACTACAGTTGTTAAATACAATAAAATTTATTGATAAATTATAGAATTCGATAAATCATGTTAAAATCAACTTTTACAGTTTGCCAGCGTGACTCTTAGTCACTTTTATTCAAAAATCGTAAAATGTTTGTAATAAACTTACAAATTTAATAGATAAAAAGCAATGCAAATCTGCATACGCAAAACAAGCCAAATTAAAAAATCCAGTTTTAACAAATTCATTAGCTTAGTAAATAAACTTAAATATTGTTACTTTGCAAATCCTGGAAATGGCGTATAGTTTCCTAAAAAAAAGGCCAAAAGTTTTAGTGCATAAAAACTATAAAACTATTTTGTCTTTTCTTTGAATAAGCATATTTGCGCTCAACAAACCTTCTCAGCTGCTTAGAAGATTCATACAAACCTCTCTTTGGCTTTAACTATAAAGACAGAAAAAAGTCTTCGTTCCCGTATTTAGTGTTTTTGCCAAATTTCATTGCATATATGAATTTATAGCTCATAAAGTACTGATAAACAATTATCTAGTTAAATCAATAAATATAAATTTTACCACTTTAATAATATATAGTTTATAAAAATGTCAGTATGACAAGTATAAGTCGGTATTAACCTTTAAACACAACAAGATTAAGATTAGAAATAACTACTATTATAGCGACAGTTACCTCCAACATGAAAATCGTAAAAGAACTGTGCTTTATTTTGTGCTATTTTATAAGGTAATTTTTCCAACAACCAAAAAAATTCCATATCTACTTATTTTCAGTTTCTGTAAATCGCAATATTTATTTCCTGATGACTTCAAATTCGGCGTAGCCACATCGGCTTACCAGATCGAAGGTGCGTGGAATATCTCTGGAAAAGGATTAAGTGTCTGGGATCGAATCACACACTCATCTCCATCAATAGTAGGAGACAACAGCACTGGCGATATAGCCTGTGATTCCTATCACAAATGGGAAAGAGACGTGGAGATGGTTAAGGAAACTGGAGTCCATTATTATCGTTTTTCGTTAGCCTGGACAAGAATTTTTCCTCAGGGTTATGTGAGTGACCAGAACACTCCAGGAGTTCAGTATTACAACAACCTCATTAACAAACTAATAGAAAACGGAATTGAGCCTGTTATTACATTATACCATTGGGATCTTCCACAGATGTTTAGTCCCTTGGGGGGGTTTGCAAACCCATCAATAGTAGATTTTTTCGCTAGTTATGCAAGGAAAGCATTTGAACTCTTTGGAGACAGAGTAAAATTATGGATCACCTTCAACGAACCCAAAATAATATGTCAAGATTTCAATTTTTTCCTAGGGCAGGTCTCCAATCCTTACCCAAGTGGAATAATAGAATATTTGTGTACTTACCATCTACTTAAAGCACACGCTGAAGTTTATCACATTTATGACAGAGAGTTTAGACCAACTCAGGGAGGTAAAATTTCAATCACTCTAAACTTTGAGTGGTCAGAACCTGCCACTAACAGTATAGCCGACGTAGAAGCAGCAGAACAAAGACGCCAATTTGAGGTAAAAATAAATTCCAAATTTCAAACAACTTATTAGTTTTACTAACAGTTTGGTTTATACGCTAATCCCATCATCAATTTTGATTATCCCCAAATTGTCAAAGATCGAATTCGTAATCGAAGTGAACTGGAAGGATTCCCCGAGTCGCGTCTACCACAATTCACTCTTGCTGAAAAACTGAGAATTCAAGGGACTTACGACTTTTTAGGGCTAAATCATTATAGTACTTGGTTGGTTAAACAAGTACCAGATCAAGACATCGGTGATCCTAGCTACGAAGCAGATACTGGAACAGAGCGTTATCAAGATTCGAGCTGGCCGACTGCTGGATCAGACTGGAACAAAGTGGTACCGTGGGGGTTGAGAAAAATCTTACAATGGATTAAGAAAACTTACAGAAATCCAGTAGTTTTAATAACAGAATGTGGATACCCTCAGAATACTTCTACAGTAGATTTGATAAACGATCAAGAACGAATTGATTTTCTTAGAGTATGTTTGTGTCGATTGGATGTTTTTGTATAACCATAAATGTTTTCAGGATTATTTTAATGCCACGTTAGAGGCGATTTATGAAGATGGAGTAAATGTACAAGCATTCATGGTTTGGAGTTTAATGGATAACTTTGAATGGCAACAAGGATATAAGTACTAAAATCTATAAATTACTGTTGTGTAATTCAACTGTTTATTTTGTTGTAGTATAAAATTTGGATTATTTCACGTAGATTTCGAAGACGATGAACGAACAAGAACTGCAAAAAATTCGGTAGAATATGTACGAAAAGTGGTTGAAACAAGACAGATAGATCCATCACTTCAGCGTGAACACACATAAATAAAAAATATATTCAGAACGATAAGAGTATTAATACGTATCTTTTTAATTCTGGCGCAAACAGTATTAACTCGCATGTAATAAAAAAAGACATTTTTATGATCTGCCATAATAAGTGATTAAACAGAATTTGTTCGTCACTAGAGTACAATAAAACACATAACAATACAATAAAAATCTTATCGCACTTATAAAATGTGCGGACTATTAAAATAATTATTGTACCGTCGAGGTCAAACTGTCACCGTTTGATCAGATTCATTTAAATTTGAAATATCCCTCAATCAGGAAATAAACTAAGCCATAAAACTTTTTATTTTTTTATCATCTATGGACAACAAATACACAATACAAATGGCAATACAAAGTCAATATTAGTGCAAGAACCAACAATAATTTTACATACGACTGCTGAACAGCGTCCAACTACAATTTTATAATCAGATAAATACACAAAACTATCTTAGCACCACTGTCATTTTAGTGGCAACAAAATTAGTGTTGACTAGTGTAATAGCTTCTTACGTAACCTTACAGAAATTGTATAAAAATTTATCAACAGTTTGTAATACTATTAAAATTATGACTGTTCCCCACTATCTGAGGGCAAGCCGCGACCTAATGTATCAAAATACATGTTCATTTTGTTAACTATTATTTTAATGTTAAGCAGCATGTTTCATCACCAAAAATTTATTTTTGTTCTGTTGTTAACAACCAGGTAATGTAGTTATTAAATTATTTTTGTTTAAGTTTATATGAGGTAATATACGCCTTGATGATAAGAAATCCAAGCACTAAACACTCTTAACAATTGTTTTTGATAAATCTTAAAATCTTTGATATAGTTCTAAAAAAAAAGTATAAAGTATAAAAATTCCAAGGTTTTTTAATGATATACAATAATATGTGTTATTTTTGTAGCGTTGCATTTAAAAATCAATTCAACACGGAAAAAAAAATCGAGGAGCGTTGCATTCACGAGACTGAGGATCAAAAATTCATTTTTAAATACAATCCTTCAACATCTTCAGAATTATTAGGCAATACGTCCAAATACTATTTAATCCATCTAGACTGGTCAAAAATCCTTCCAGATGGATTTACACATAGAATCAATCAAACAGAAGTAAACAACTACAAAAGTATGCTCGACACTTTGTTACATCATCAAATAGAGCCAACGGTTACACTCTTCTCTGGAAACCTTCCACCTATGTTCACGCCATTAGGTGGATGGACGAACCCAATGATGGTATCATACTTTGCACACTATGCTAGAAAAGCGTTTAAACTTTTTGGAGAAAGAGTCAAAACTTGGGTGACTTTCCATGAACCTCGAGAAATATGCGACTCATTCCAGGGTCTAACAGGTGACGAATTTCCTTCTGGAACAGCTGAGTATGTGTGTGCTCATAATATTCTAAAAGCTCACGCTGAAGCGTATCGCATTTACGACAAAGGGTTTAAAATCGCCCAAAAAGGTTACGATTATAAGTCTAACTTCCTAAAAATACGTTGAGTTCCAGGTAGAATTTCTATCACGCTTGATTTTAAGTGGGTGGAACCTGAAGATGTCACCAATGTTCGTCATATTCGTATAGCTGAACAGAAAATGCAATTTCAAGTTGGTACAATTTTTCAAAAATGATTTTATATTATTATCTTTTAGTTTGGATTGTACGCTAATCCAATACTGAATTTTGGTTATCCTCCAACAGTGATAAATCGAGTTGCCGAAAAAAGTAAAATAGAAGGATTTCAAAACTCACGTCTACCTGAATTTAATTATATCGAAAAATCGCAAATTAGTCGGTCGTTTGATTTCCTACAAATCAGTTACAAAGGAACTTTTTTAATCAAAGACAATCAAAATAAGAGCGACGAAAAGCCTAGCATAGATGGGGATTCTGGAGGGAAACTGATTTGGACAAAGGAAAAAAGGTTATAACTTGCAATACTCCATAATTATATAATTAAGTTATATTGAATAATTTTACTTGAATTTTTAATATTTTACAGCTTGAAAAGTGGATCCATGTTTGCACCATTACTTGAGTGGATTGCAATCAACTATCAATATGCTGAAGTTGTAATACAAACCGATACTACATTCCATAGAACAACAAAAATACTATGCATTAACAATGTTGACTTTGGACGACCATTACTTTTATTCTAAAGGAATTCACCTTAGAAATAATATATTCCACAAATTCATGACTGCATAATGTAAATAATTTAACTGAAGTAGGAAACAATAGCAGAAATAAAAATAATAAACAACAAAAAAGAATTACAATTTAATATATAGCACAGTTTCAACCTGAAAATAGTACATCCCAAAAATTTAAAGAAACAGAATGTAAAGCATCTAAAGAGACCAAGAATTACAAAGAATCCAAACAATTTCGACATTATAAAGAAATGGAAAATCTAAAAAACCGACATAACGAACGAAAAACACAAGATAAAGAGATGCAAAATATTAAAATAAAAACAAAAATTCCAAAAAAATGCAAACATTACCAAAACTGTAATGCATGCAATGACAAAAAATAAATTACAAAATCTAAAAATTCCAGAAATGAAAGAAAACTACAAAATTTAGAACTAGAAGTATGAAAACCCTAAAAAGTATAAACAATTCAAAACTCAAAGCATAAAAAATGTACAAAATGTAAAAATATAGAATGAGAGTTAAATGAGTCAGAAGTATCTAAAGATATTTAAACAGTCGAAAAGTTGCATTTTCTGTGTCTTTATTAAATTTCAGTTATACCTAATAGAAAATGATAGATTTGTCATTAAATCAGGAATAAATAATAATACAGCAACTAAAACGTAAAGGTGATAACAACAAAAGCTTTATCATTTCATTTTAATTATTTTCCATTATCACTGTTGTTTAATTAAGTATTACGATCTTAACGAATAATTTCTTGTTTTCTACATTATGAACCAAATGTAAAAATTCTGTGGTGTCACATGGGGCAACCTTAAAGAAAAACTAAAATAAAGTCCTTGACTTATCACACGAAGATAAAATTATTGCAACTCAATGCTTCACGGTAGACGTTTATAACTGATCCAAACGCGACAGTCATGAAATGGAGCTATTTGTATGTAATATAACTACTCCAACCATTATGTAGATAGAAAACTGATGTATTCATTACTGCACTTGAATTATTGTTAACGAAGCAGCAGTAGTTAAAACAAAGATGATTAACAACTCATGTGAATGTTTATTTATGGATTAGCTGGGTCTATTCTATAACTCGATTATTAATTTTACGACTGGTTCAATCTAAACATTAACATTTAAATTAATAATCCCCTCAACACATATATATTGAGTTTTTTTTATATTGCATTGTTTTTCATATGATATTGGCAATATCTAATTATAATACAAAGTTGGACAATCTTTTGACAATTAACAGTGCAGTCCTCTTCATCGCGGATTCAACAAGAAGAATTTATGAGCATCTCCGACAAGCGTAGCGAATATCGCACCACAGAAATAGACTTTTATAATGACAATAAATCAAAGAAAGTCATTACAGGACTACTGCCAATAATGAAAACATAAACGAGCAAAAAAGAAAAGTGAAAAACTTTTATTGTTCTTGATATTGATATAGTGCGCAATTATCTAGAGGTGAGGATTTTGAAATTATTGGTTGATTTGTTACACCGCTTTTTTACAGAATAATTTGGAGAAGTTCCAGGCAAAATATAAGCGTCTCAGTTTTTTATTACCACCAAGAAATATGTTCTTATTCTGTCATTTATCTCGCATACGTACGCATGTATCACGAATAAAATACACTAAGCTATATCGATAAATGTTCCGTCTAATTGAATTTAATGATTTTCATAATTTGTCCGGTTCTTGAATAACAATGTTTACAATAAATCGACTTAAATCTATATCAGGGAGTAATATAAACATATTGATAAACGATGAAGACTTTTGTTTTGTCATTGATTTTAGTATAGTGCAATCCCGGTGACAAGTGATTAACAATGTTAATATCAAAAGAACTTTTCAAAATAATCTTAGTTTTATCCAGGTACGGACCGCAATAGTTTTAAGAATTGAAAATATACCTGTAAGTTATCCACTTTACAGGTTAAGCCAAAATTTTCAAAAAAATTCCTAAATGTGCTAAAATTCCTAAATCATTTATTAACAATTATTACAATTACACGACTGGTTAAACAATTATCTTGTCTCAATTATAGTTTTGCCCACACATTACAACATAAGTTTCCACCCGACTTCCTGTTTGGTGTAGCAACATCTTCTTATCAAATTGAAGGCGCATGGAATGTAGATGGCAAAGGTCCCAGCATATGGGATGCAGCAACCCACAATCGCTCTTTTCTCATAGATAATGGAAGTAACGGAGACATAGCTTGCGATTCTTATAATAAATGGGAGGAAGATATAAATATGATAAAACATTTAGGAGTAGACTTTTATCGATTTTCTTTATCCTGGCCAAGGATTTTTCCAGATGGTTACGTTACTAGGGTAAATCAAGCAGGAGTTGATTATTACAATAAGATAATCAACACTCTATTAGACCACAAGATTCAACCTGTTGTCACTTTGCATCACTGGGACTTACCGAAAATTTTTGGTCCGATAGGAGGATGGTCTAATAGGATGGTTATTGAGCACTTTGCCAGTTACGCAAGAAAAATGTTTGAGTTTTTTGGAGACAGAGTTAAAACGTGGATTACCATCAATGAACCACGAATAATTTGTCAAATACATAAAGGAGCAGTTGGGGACGTAACAGGGGAATTTCCATTCGGAACAGCGGAGTATTTATGTGGTCATCATATACTCTTAGCTCATGCAGAAGCTTATCATATTTACGACAAAGAGTTTAGACACAAACAGGATGGTTCGTACACATTTTTGTTGTAATCAAATGCATATATTTTTTTTATAGGTAAAATTGCGATTACTCTCGACATGACATGGTGGATGCCAGAAAATAAGAGCAACCCTAGAGAAGTTGAACTAGCTGAGCAAAACATGCAGTTTGATGTAAACAACCAGACAATATATTAACAGCAATTTTATAAAAAAGTTGCAGATTGGAATGTA
The DNA here is from genome assembly GCA_030157275.1 of Cynaeus angustus. Taxonomy (NCBI): domain Eukaryota; kingdom Metazoa; phylum Arthropoda; class Insecta; order Coleoptera; family Tenebrionidae; genus Cynaeus; species Cynaeus angustus. Next base: position 23,875,084 of record CM058058.1, read on the forward strand.
TGCAAATCCCATATATAATTATGATTATCCAAAAGTTGTGATTGATAGAATCGCCAAAAGGAGCAAAATAGAGGGATATCCAGAATCCCGCCTTCCAAAATTTACATATCAAGAAAAGAATAGAATTAAAGGAACATATGATTTTATAGGAATCAATCACTATTTTAATTTAATGGTACGACATATTGAAGAACTACCAGTAACAAAATCAAATACAGAAATAGACGGAGGTGGGGAAAGATTTATACATCCTGAATGGAAACCAACAGGTCTAAACATATTTAAAGTATGTTCTTATCTTGTAATATCAACACTAAACCAAAAATTACAACGCTTGACTCTTTTTACTAACAATTTAACTTTTTTATTATTATAGGTCATGCCTGAAAGTCTGCGAAACATTTTAAATTGGGTTAAAAACACATATCATGATCCAGAAATATTAATCACGGAAAATGGCTACGCGGACGATCGTGAAGTTATCGAGGACGATGAAAGAATATACTACTATCAAGTAAATTTTGCCTTGCAAAAATCAAATTTATAATCCTTGTTTTAGCAATATTTAAATTCAACACTTCAAGCGATCGTAGAAGATGGCGTTAATGTCAAGGCGTACACAGCGTGGTCTCTAATGGACAATTTTGAGTGGACATTTGGCTACAGGTAGTAGAATACGTTTGCTAATATAATTTTATAAATTCATTTTCAGGATCAAATTTGGTCTATACCACGTGAATTTTACTGATCCCCAGAGAACAAGAACTCCAAAGAAATCAGTAAACTATTTTAAAAACGTTATAAAAACTAGAACTGTTTTGTAGTTGTTAAATAAATAAAGCAATATTATTTAACCTTAAAAACTAGGCCAAAATTATCAAAATTAAATAAAAACAGTAATAAACTAATAATAGGTTTTCTAGCGAAATGCATACGATAAGATTAACATAATCTTCTCCACTATAAGAACTGGATTATCCCAACTATAAAACATAATTTCACACAATGCTGACCTTAACTTACATTCTATTGTTTAGCACAACATTTAGGTAAAAAATTAAAATTGATTAAACATTTTACAAGAATTTATTCCAGACTGATCCATTCAGTTGAATGGAAGTTTCCCGAATATTTTAAATTTGGTGTAGCCACTGCTGCTTTCCAGATAGAGGGAGGCTGGAATGCTGACGGAAAAGGGGCCAACATTTGGGACACATTAGGACACAATCGATCTGAGCTGATTGAGGATCATAGTAATGGTGATGTAGCTTGCGATTCCTATCACAAATGGGAAGAAGACGTACAGCTGGTCAAAAATTTAGGTGTTGATTATTATAGACTATCTCTATCGTGGACCAGAATTTTGCCTGATGGTACTACAAAAAACGTCAACCAAGCAGGGGTAGATTATTATAATAAATTAATAAATAAATTACTTGAAAATAAGATAGAACCAGTGATTACGCTTTTCCATTGGGATTTACCACAAAGGTTTAGTGCGTTAGGAGGATGGACTAATTCTGTGGTAGTGGAACACTTTGCAAATTATGCTCGAAAAGCGTTCGAATTGTTTGGCGATCGAATAAAATTGTGGATAACTATCAATGAACCAAGACTGATATGCCAGTCCTTTAAAGGGTTGGTTGGAGATGTAACCACGGATTTTCCTCTAGGAATAGCTGAATACTTATGTGCCCATAACATTCTAAAAGCTCACGCAGAAGCGTATCATATTTATGACCGGGAATTCAGACACCATCAAAAAGGTTTAAAATTTTATGAATTCACCAATATGACATAAAATCTTTGTTTTTGAAGGGAGAATAGCTATCACTCTCGACATAACGTGGACAGAACCTGAAAATGCAAGCAATCCTGAAGATGTCAAAGCTGCAAACCAACACGTACAGTTTGAGGTTAGTTTAGAAGTATTATATGTAAGTATTTTTTCTATTTTTCCTGTGTTTTAGTTTGGTATTTACGCAAATCCAATTCTCAACTTCGATTATCCCCAAGTCTTAATAGACCGAGTAGCTGAAAGAAGCAAAATGGAAAATTTTCATCAGTCGCGACTACCAAAATTTACTTTAGCAGAAAAATTAAGGATTAGTGGAACCTACGATTTTTTAGGGATCAATCACTACATTACGATGTACGGAAAGGCTAGTCAGGAGCCACCTGTAACAACACCGGACATTACGTTAGATGCTGCAGGAGAAAGATATCGTGACCCTACGTGGATAGGCGGTGCTGCTGACTGGATAAAAGTCGTCATATAAATAAATTCTGTTAAATGAAAAACTATTGAAATGTTGTTACAGGTAGTACCATGGGGTTTGAGACGTCTACTGAATTGGATCAAAATCAATTATCGTAATCCTGAAATCATTATTACTGAAAACGGATATGCAGATGCTGGTGATCTCTTTGAAGACGATGAACGCATCTATTATTTTAGAGTAATAGTTTTTTTTAAATAACAATAGTAGTTACTAAGTAGTTCCATTTTAGGAATATTTAAATGCAACTTTACAAGCTATTCTTGAAGATGGTGTTAACGTGACAGCTTACATGGCTTGGAGCTTGTTGGATAATATGGAATGGAAATATGGATACACGTATGATAATTACCTGAAACTATTATTTCACTCAAAAAGTTGACTATTTTAGACTTAAATTTGGTTTATACCACGTCAATTTTACTGACGTTAACAGAACTCGAACACCCAAAAAGTCAGTTGAGTACTTCAAAAATCTTACTAGAACAAGAACTGTTTGAGGACACACACTCAAATAAAAATTAGAGGCCTTAAATTGATTGTTTTGATATCAACGCAAAGAAGTTAGCATAAAGTATCAGTACTGTCATATGTATCGTTATTACTGTTAATTAATAAACAAAGTACACATTTGTTTCAAATTTTAATTCTTACTTCATTGGAAGAGGAAGAATTGATAATCCTTATGTAGCCAACTTTTGCTTAGCGACACGAACTGAACGAGCCGGAGCGTTATTATAACAGTACTCGTCTAACACAAAGATTTTTTATATAATTCATAGTGCAAAATGAAAAAGCAACACTTAGTTCAAATTCTCATAGGTTCTGCTAACTCAAGCGCTTGCACTACCATATCATCATGTTTTTAGTTAATTTGGGGCGTAACAGTTAATTCTGGAGTTTTCTGAGATCTTCGGATTAATTTATCACAGCCTCACTTAGGCAAGGCATAAATATACAAAATTATTTATAAATTAGTTGGCTCTTTTCCCTTCCAAAAAAATTAATCACATCAAAAATTGTATTTTACGCTCTGTTCTATACGACCTGTGTTATAGCAAGAATTATAGTTAGAATGACTAGATCATCGTCTGAACAGAGAAAATATAATGCTTACATTAAAAGTTAACGCAATTATCCTGTAGAAATATTCAAATTACCTCCGCTGTATTAAAAGTTTCCGATCATTTGACGAAGAAAACAATAAGACCTGAGTTTTATCTCTGTTAATAGATAAGTTATGACACGCTAAATCACCTTTATCAACATAAAAACAATTGTTGAGTAAAAAAATATAGAAAATAAAAAGTAGGGGCCCCAAGATATTACCTTGAAAAACTCCTGAGGAAACAAAACCTTCGTTTGATCTCGACACTGTAACCAAACAACGGTCATATTTCAATCACCCTTAATAACTTTGGTTTCATTTATGCCAACACATGTTGAATAAAAACTATTTATTATACGCGCCAGTGCATTTTTAAGAATTTTGATGTGAATACATTTCAACAGTTTATAGCCAAACCTGAGTAGGAAGTGCCATTGGCTAATGTATAACGCATTATTAAATTTTTAATGACTACAAACATTTTACTTGCTCAAATTTATGTCGATTGCATAATAGGTTCCTTTGAGCTTTACAAGTGCAACGCACTCAAGAAAAGTAAAAAAAGAACCAATAAACAGTCTGAGAACAATAATCAACACGTCAAAAGGATGATTTTTAAAGGCAAACAAGTTTTTTTTTGAAATTTTGGAAAAGGGAACTAACCATTAGTGTAAGCAGAATTGAGACTATAATAGATGATTCAACTTACTTTTCTAGTATAAAAAACATGTGATAAATGCAAACCTAGGTCTATTCTGCTTAAGAAATTAAAGCTTAAAGTTGAAAACACGTGTATTGTTATAAAAAAAAATCGACAGTTTAGAGTAATAAGATATAAGGTAAATCTTATATAATATTTTCCAAGAAATATCCACCTTTAATGCGTCAAAAGTATTTAATGGAATCCTTAAGTAATAAAGTTTAAGTTATTGATCAAAGATAGTTGTTACTGAGCAATACAAAATAAAGCAATTTAAAATAAATTGTGTCATTACATTTTATACCTCAATATCCGGCATCATAACCAGATTGCAGATTCTTTAATAAAAAAAATTAAACTAAATTTTTATGTTCTATTTTTATTTTACATTTATCCTGAAAGTGCCCTAAAAAACATGACATATTCCATAATAACAAATTCAGTTAAGCGATTTGAATTGTTACTACTTACATTATTCTACATTGTTACCAAAAAGAATATCAAAGATAAAGTAAGATTTTTCTCGTCACGTTTTTTTATGGTAGCTAATTTCTAATATTTTAATGTGTAATTAATTGTAACAATGTTTTTAGTGACATAAGTATCCAAAACTGCACTTATGCCGGAACCCCTCAATTATAAATGAAATTCATATGCTACAGTCTAGTTAAAACTTTGTAAATTGATGAAAACTAATTTTTATTTTAACGAATATATGTAGATATTTAACTGCTTTTCTGAATTTTACAATCGTTTGTTATTTTCACATTTAAAACAAAATTAATAACGAACCTCAAGGATGGACATACCAAAAATTTGTTTAGTATTCACTATTTCGGCAAAATGTGAACTTTAGATCTTGGTGTATTAAATAAATAAACAATATTTATCTTAACGACCTTATCTTATCCAAGGATTATATTTGTAATATTACTCGGATTATTACATTATCTAAACAACAACGAAATTAGATAAAAATAAATTCTCACAACCAATTTTAGTGTCAAAATTAGCAGCATGTTGACACTCAAACTGTGCGTCTTAAACCTATGTTTATTTTTCAGGTAAGTTTACTTTTACGACAATTCTTTGTTAACGTCTTCCTTAGCTTGGCCCAAAATCAACAATGGGAATTTCCGCAAGATTTTAAATTTGGTGTAGCCACTTCAGCTTATCAAATTGAAGGTGGATGGAATGAAGATGGCAAAAGCGTTAGTGTATGGGACAGAATAGTTCATACTACTCCTGCTTTTATAGTAGATCAGAGTACTGGTGATATCGCCTGTGATTCATATCACAAATGGGAAGAAGACGTTAAGATGCTTAAAGAACTAGGAGTTCACTATTACCGATTTTCTATAGCATGGACTAGAATTCTATCTGGAGCTTATACGACCGAAGTGAATCCAAAAGGAGTTGAATATTACAAAAATCTTATAAAAGCTCTAAAAGATAATCAAATTGAACCTGTTGTAACTTTATATCACTGGGACATGCCCCAAAAAATTAGTGTCCTTGGAGGGTTTGCCAATAATGCTTGGGTTGACTTTTTCACAAACTATGCCAGAACGGTGTTTGAACAATTTGGTGATGACGTTAAACTATGGATTACTTTCAATGAACCCAACATTATATGTCACTATTTCAACAGCGTTCTCGGAAGCGTTCAACCAGATTATCCACAAGGAGTCGTAGAATATTTATGTTCCTATCATCTTCTTAAAGCTCACGCAGAAACATATCATTTGTATCAAAGAGAATTCAAACAAAGGCAACAAGGTTAGAAGAACAATAAGAACATTTAATAAACATAATTTCACTGCTCGTTTTTAGGTAAAGTTGGCATCACTTTAAACTTTGAGTGGGCCGAACCAGCTACAAATGATCCACTCGATGTTGAAGCAGCAGAAAGACGGCGACAGTTTGATGTTGATAAACACAACAAAAACAAACACACATTTATACATTTATTTTAGTTTGGACTTTTTGCGAATCCAATTATCAACTTTGATTATCCAAAAGTTGTAAAAGATCGAGTAGCATCCAGAAGCAGACTTGAGAATTTTCCACGGTCTCGTTTAAAACGTTTTACTCTTGCCGAAAAAATACAAATTAAAGGAACCTACGACTTCTTAGGATTGAATCATTATACCACTTGGCTAGTAGCTGAAGGAGAAGAAGCTCCAACTTCCACTATTAGTTTCTATACGGATACCAAAGTCAATAGAACAAAAGACCCAACATGGGAACAAACGGCTGTGGACGATAATACGGTAACAGTTAAATAACAACAGTACCCGATCTAACTTAAGTTCTAAGGTTGTCTCCTTTGGATTACGAAAAGCTTTAAACTGGATAAAAACCACATATGGAAATGTCGAGATTTTTATCACGGAATGCGGCCACTCAGATTCAACTGGAACTTTGCAAGATGAAAGGCGAACTAACTTTTACAAAGTAAGTGTTAAATTAGAATGATTTTAACTGAATGTTGTATTCAGGAATATTTAAATGCAACACTGCAAGCAATTCGTCTCGATGGTGTTAATGTAAAGGCGTTCATGGCGTGGAGTTTGATGGACAACTTTGAATGGAACAAAGGCTACACGTAAGATATATTTTTACAATTGTTTGTGATAAAAGTTGAGTTTCAGTGTTAAATTTGGACTTTACCACGTCGATTTTGAAAGCCCTAACAGAACAAGAACAATCAAAGATTCGGGGAAATACTACAAAAATGTTATTGCTTCAAGAAAACTGGAATAGAATTAGATCTAAATTTTCACACTACTGTTATACGTATATGTTTAGAAAAAATATATACCAAATGTTTACAATTTTTTATAGCATTGGAAACAAAAGCATACACGTCCCGGTTCGAGTTCTGCCAATATTATTTTAAATAAAGCAATAAATCACTAAAACGTCTGTTTTTAAAATTAATTGTAGATATCTATCTTTTATTTTCCACGTGAAGTACCTAACCTGCAATAAAAACTTCTAAACAAAGCAACTTTTTAAAACTTAATCCTATATAATTTATATGATCATATTACTTATCACTTTATACCGAAAAAAGAGATAACTTTACTGAAACTCTCTTATGTCATATTTAATACAGTATTCGTTAGGATGAATTTGATATCAGTCCTCGCCTTTTGTGTCATCGCCAGGTAAAACCCTTTTATTAGATACTGATAAATTTTATAAAAATTCGTTAGAGTTTCATCTTCAGATGACTGGCAGTTTCCTGCAGACTTCAAATTTGGTACTGCAACATCTGCGTATCAGATCGAAGGAGGATGGAATGCCGATGGAAAAGGATTAAGTGTCTGGGATACCCTAACTAACAATAATCCGAACTTTACAGAAGACAACACTAACGGAAACATAGCCTGTAACTCATATTATAAATGGAAAGAAGATGTCCAAATGCTTAAAAATTTAAGTGTTGATTACTACCGCTTTTCTTTGTCCTGGACACGAATATTTCCCAACGGGTTTACAACGAAGCCTAATGAGAAAGGAGTCGAGTATTATAACAATCTTATAAACGAACTAAAAGCGAATCAAATAGAACCTGTTGTTACACTCTTCCATTGGGACTCCCCGGAAATGTTTAGAGCACTTGGAGGATTCTACACTCCTACATTTATTAATTTGTTTGCTAATTATGCACAAGCAGCCTTCAAGATGTTTGGGGATAGAGTCAAAACGTGGATCACCTTCAATGAACCCAAAGTAGTATGTCAAGATTATAGTGAGTTCGCGGGGTACATCAACGATGTCTATCCAAACGGTGTTATTGAATATGTTTGTTCGGATACTCTTATCAGAGCACACGTAAAAGCATATCATATTTACGATTCCAATTTTCGGTCTACACAAAAAGGTAAATGTACTTATTTAAAAACACTATCCTTGAAAAATATTTTAGGAAGAATCGGCATAACGCTAAATTTTGAGTGGTCAGAACCTTTGAGCGACAGTCCTCAGGACATTGCAGCTGCTGAACAAAGAAGACAGTTTGAGGTTCGTAAAGTTTTGATAAATCAGACACGTAATATTATCTTGTAGTTTGGATTGTACGCGAATCCTATAGTTTACGGCGATTATCCAGAAATAGTAATTAATCGTGTCGCCAACAGAAGTCTGTCCGAAAATTTTCCTCAATCTCGACTACCAAAGTTTACTTTATCCGAAAAACTTAACAATAGAGGCGCGTTTGACTTTATCGGACTTAACCATTACAATACTTGGTTAATAAATGCCACAGAAGAAGCTCCTGTTGGAAAGCCTAGTGTTCAATTGGATATCGGAACCCAAAGGCACCACGTTCCAGACGCGGACGAAACAGAATGGAATGGAAAAGTAACGTCTAAGTAAACTAGGTTCTTATAGCTCCAAGTTCTTGTTTTCAAGGTGGTCCCTTGGGGGATACGACACAGTTTACAATGGCTAAAAAAAACTTACAACAATCCAGAAATTATTATAACAGAGTGTGGATACCCGGACAAGACTGGTACGTTAAATGATGACAGAAGAATTGACTTTTTACGGGTAATTTTACACTTTTTTTAATCCTTTGTAAATAATATTTTGAGATATTGCAGCGATATTTAAATGCCACTCTTCAAGCTATAATTGAGGATGAAGTTAACGTGACGGGATTCACAGTTTGGAGCTTAATGGATAATTTCGAATGGGGGCAAGGATATACGTAAGCATTTACTATCGAAAATATTAACACTTAATATTTTTATAATTTTTAGAGTCAAGTTTGGTCTCTATCAGGTGGATTTCTCTAATGAAGACAGAACCAGAACGCCCAAAAAATCTGCCACATATTTTAAAAACGTGATAGAGTCGCACAGAATCGAGTAATTTAAATATAAAACAAAATTTGGCTAATTGTGGAGAGAATAAGTTAAACTATTAGGATCTCACAATTATTATATATGATCAAAAATAATAGAACACATGATTGAATTATTTGTTTTTTTCCCTTAGTCATTTTTTTATCTTTTAATACTAAAAGTTCCAAACCTAAAAAGTTCATTTGAAAATAAATTTAGAAGAGGTTGATACATACGTGTGTTTCATTAAATATCTAATTGTAATTCTATAAAAAAAATTCTTTTTTAACAATTTCACTTATTTTTTAAAAAGCATTAATTTTGGTCATTTGAAAAAGTATATATATATATATATATATTTATATATAATAAGATGCATAATTAAAAAAAATAAAGTCCTTAAAATTGATCTTAACAGCCGCAAAAAAGCACCTCCCTTGTACTGTGTGTATCAACAAAATTTTTAATTGGTAACTTTATCTCTAGTACCACTTATTTAAATTGAAAAATAAAACAAACAACACTTGAAAATCATTTCGATTACACAAGAGCTTTTTATAATCACCTAATTTTACCACATTTTACTAATTCTTAAGATAAAATTATCTGGTATGTTCCTGTTTCTTTCATGGCATCTTTTAGGTTAATACTGCTATGTTTCTCTGTTTTATTATAAAAAAAAAATATAAATTTAAACACAAATTCGTTTACAAAACATATTGAAACATGTTTGAAATGTATTGAAATGTTATGTAATAAATAACTAAACGAAAATTGCACTTCACACTTCTCGCGATGTTATTATTCGTACTATTGAATAAAGTTAACTCAACAAATAAATCATTGGAAAAAGTATAGGAGAAAAATATACGGCAAAAATAAAACAAAAAATAATGTATCTGCTATAATTTGTAATCAGATATTAACAAAAAATCTATATGTATAGTTCTTAGAAAAAACTTTTTTTTCATATATAATTGCAGTGGATAAATTAATGTGAATACTTAAAAAATTCAGTCTGGACATATTTCTTTTGCCACTTATACAAAGCTTCAACTCAAGATAAGATAGAAATCCAAACATGTCTAAACTAACACTTCTATAAATACTGCACTTTTCACAATAAACGTAGTTTAGTTCACGATGACTTTTCTGGCAGCTGTCCTTAAGTACTACATTTTATACTTAGAAACTTTCTACTTATTATCCTGTTCATTAATTTCAACAAAGCTAAACTAGTTTCAGAAAACAAGTTTCCAGATCATGTAAAATTTGGCGCTGCAACTGCATCTTATCAAGTAGAAGGTGCTTGGGATGAATATGGAAAACCTGAAAACATCTGGGATCATATCTGCCACATAACTCCAAACTTCATCAAAGAACATCACAATGGAGATATAGCTTGCGATTCGTATCATAAATAAAAGAAGATGTAGCAATGTTAAAGGATCTAGGAATTGATGAATACCGAATTTCTTTATCTTGAATCAGAATTGTTCCACTATCCACATACCATGACCTAGGTTAACATCGCATCTATTTAAAACCGGTTTTACTCGGAACCCCGAACTCCTACGTCAATTTTGAGGATACCATTGGATTCCTCGTAAAATTCTGCGTAATTTGGGACCAAATCTATAAAGACTCAGACAAAGCTAAAAGTTTTATGGCGACTTATATAAATCTGAACCATGACCTAGCACAACATCGGACATATTTCAAACCGGTTTTTCTCGGAACCCCGAACTCGTACGTCAATTTTGAGAATACCATTGGATTCCATTTATAAAGATGTATGCAAAATTAAATTTTTTCGAGCGGCTGATATATATTTATGACTTTTTATCCGTAATTTAAAAATTTTTTTCTTAATGATGACGCGATTCACGCCGATTGTTTTGTCGTCGATCAACAGCTCGGATCAAGAGTCCTAAGCGTGCAAAATTATATTCCTGTACGTAGACCGGTTTAGAAGATATGAACAAATTTCTAAAAATCAACAAATTTTCATCTCGATATCTCGCCAGATCTCCCCTGACCTCGCCTGACTTCCCCAGAACTCGCCTGACCTCCTCTGACCATGAGAAACTTTCCCTGACCCCGCCAGACCTAGTCTGATCTCGCATGACCCCCCGTGACCTCGTTTGACCCCGTCCGATGACCTCGAGTACCCCCTATCCCCATACCATGACCTAGCACAACATCGGATATATTTCAAACCGGTTTTTCTCGGAACCCCGAACTCGTACGTCAATTTTGAGAATACCGTTGGATTCCTCGTAAAATTCTGCGTAATTTGAGACCAAAACTATAAAGATTCAGACAAAGTTAAAGGTTTTATGGCGACTTATATAAATCTGAACCATGACCTAGCACAACATCGGATATATTTCAAACCGGTTTTTCTCGGAACCCCGAACTCGTACGTCAATTTTGAGGACACCATTGGATTCCTCGTAAAATTCCGCGTAATCTGAGACCAAATCTATATAGATTCAGACAAAGTTAAAAGTTTTATGGCGGCTTATATAAATCTGAACCATGACCTAGCACAACATCGGATATATTTCAAACCGGTTTTTCTCGGAACCCCGAACTCGTACGTCAATTTTGAGGATACCATTGGATTCCTCGTAAAATTCTGCGTAATTTGGGACCAAATTTATAAAGATTTATGCAAAATTAAACGATTTAGAGAAACCTACCATGACCTGGGTCAACATCGAATAATTAAAACCCATTTAACTCGGAACCCCGAACTCGTATGTCAATTTCGAGGATACCGGTGAATTCCTCGTAAAATTCTGCGTAATATAGGACCAAATTTATAAAGATTTATGCAAAATTAAACGATTTAGAGAAACCTACCATGACCTGGGTCAACATCGAATAATTAAAACCCATTTAACTCGGAACCCCGAACTCGTATGTCAATTTCGAGGATACCGGTGAATTCCTCGTAAAATTCTGCGTAATATAGGACCAAATTTATAAAGATTTATGCAAAATTAAATTTTTTCGAGCGGCTGATATGTATTTATGACTTTTGATCCGTAATTTAAAAATTTTTTTCTTAATGATGACGCGATTCACGCCGATTGTTTTGTCATCGATCAACAGCTCGGATCAGGAGTTCTAAGCGTGCAAAATTATATTCCTGTACGTAGACCGGTTTAGAAGATATGAACAAATTTCTAAAAATCAACTAATTTTCATCTCGATATCTCGCCAGATCTCCCCTGACCTCGCCTGACTTCCCCAGAACTCGCCTGACCTCCCCTGACCATGAGAAACCTCCCCTGACCCCGCCAGACCTAGTCTGATCTCGCATGACCCCGCGTGACCTCGTTTGACCCCGTCCGATGACCTCGAGTAACCCCTAACCCCATACCGTGACCTAGGATAACATCGCATGTACTTTAAACCCAATTATCTCGGAACCCCGAACTCGTATGTCAATTTCGAGGATACCGTTGAATTCCTCGTAAAATTCTGCGTAATATAGGACCAAATTTATAAAGATTTATGCAAAATTAAACGATTTAGAGAAACCTACCATGACCTGGGTCAACATCGAATAATTAAAACCCATTTAACTCGGAACCCCGAACTCGTATGTCAATTTCGAGGATACCGTTGAATTCCTCGTAAAATTCTGCGTAATATAGGACCAAATTTATAAAGATTTATGCAAAATTAAACGATTTAGAGAAACCTACCATGACCTGGGTCAACATCGAATAATTAAAACCCATTTAACTCGGAACCCCGAACTCGTATGTCAATTTCGAGGATACCGTTGAATTCCTCGTAAAATTCTGCGTAATATAGGACCAAATTTATAAAGATTTATGCAAAATTAAACGATTTAGAGAAACCTACCATGACCTGGGTCAACATCGAATAATCAAAACCCATTTAACTCGGAACCCCGAACTCGTATGTGAATTTCGAGGATACCGTTGAATTCCTCGTAAAATTCTGCGTAATATAGGACCAAATTTATAAAGATTTATGCAAAATTAAATTTTTTCGAGCGGCTGATATGTATTTATGACTTTTTATCCGTAATTTAAAAATTTTTTTCTTAATGATGACGCGATTCACGCCGATTGTTTTGTCGTCGATCAACAGCTCGGATCAAGAGTTCTAAGCGTGCAAAATTATATTCCTGTACGTAGACCGGTTTAGAAGATATGAACAAATTTCTAAAAATCAACAAATTTTCATCTCCATATCTCGCCAGATCTCCCCTGACCTCGCCTGACTTCCCCAGAACTCGCCTGACCTCCTCTGACCATGAGAAACCTCCCCTGACCCCGCCAGACCTAGTCTGATCTCGCATGACCCCGCGTGACCTCGTTTGACCCCGTCCGATGACCTCGAGTAACCCCTATCCCCATACCATGACGAGGATAACATCGCATGTACTTCAAACCCAATTATCTCGGAACCCCGAACTCGTATGTCAATTTCGAGGATACCGTTGAATTCCTCGTAAAATTCTGCGTACTATAGGACCAAATTTATAAAGATTTATGCAAAATTAAACGATTTAGAGAAACCTACCATGACCTGGGTCAACATCGAATAATTAAAACCCATTTAACTCGGAACCCCGAACTCGTATGTCAATTTCGAGGATACCGTTGAATTCCTCGTAAAATTCTGCGTAATATAGGACCAAATTTATAAAGATTTATGCAAAATTAAACGATTTAGAGAAACCTACCATGACCTGGGTCAACATCGAATAATTAAAACCCATTTAACTCGGAACCCCGAACTCGTATGTCAATTTCGAGGATACCGTTGAATTCCTCGTAAAATTCTGCGTAATATAGGACCAAATTTATAAAGATTTAGGCAAAATTAAACGATTTAGAGAAACCTAACATGACCTGGGTCAACATCGAATAATTAAAACCCATTTAACTCGGAACCCCGAACTCGTATGTCAATTTCGAGGATACCGTTGAATTCCTCGTAAAATTCTGCGTAATATAGGACCAAATTTATAAAGATTTATGCAAAATTAAACGATTTAGAGAAACCTACCATGACCTGGGTCAACATCGAATAATTAAAACCCATTTAACTCGGAACCCCGAACTCGTATGTCAATTTCGAGGATACCGTTGAATTCCTCGTAAAATTCTGCGTAATATAGGACCAAATTTATAAAGATTTATGCAAAATTAAATTTTTTCGAGCGGCTGATATGTATTTATGACTTTTGATTCGTAATTTAAAAATTTATTTCTTAATGATGACGCGATTCACGCCGATTGTTTTGTCGTCGATCAACAGCTCGGATCAAGAGTCCTAAGCGTGCAAAATTATATTCCTGTACGTAGACCGGTTTAGAAGATATGAACAAATTTCTAAAAATCAACTAATTTTCATCTAGATATCTCGCCAGATCTCCCCTGACCTCGCCTGACTTCCCCAGAACTCGCCTGACCTCCTCTGACCATGAGAAACCTCCCCTGACCCCGCCAGACCTAGTCTGATCTCGCATGACCCCGCGTGACCTCGTTTGACCCCGTCCGATGACCTCGAGTAACCCCTATCCCCATATCATGACCTAGGATAACATCGCATATACTTTAAACCCAATTATCTCGGAACCCCGAACTCGTATGTCAATTTCGAGGATACCGTTAAATTCCTCGTAAAATTCTGCATAATATAGGACCAAATTTATAAAGATTTATGCAAAATTAAACGATTTAGAGAAACCTAAAATGACCTGGGTCAACATCGAATAATTAAAACCCATTTAACTCGGAACCCCGAACTCGTATGTCAATTTCGAGGATACCGTTGAATTCCTCGTAAAATTCTGCGTAATATTGGACCAAATTTATAAAGATTTATGCAAAATTAAACGATTTAGAGAAACCTACCATGACCTGGGTCAACATCGAATAATTTAAACCCATTTAACTCGGAACCCCGAACTCGTATGTCAATTTCGAGGATACCGTTGAATTCCTCGTAAAATTCTGCGTAATATAGGACCAAATTTATAAAGATTTATGCAAAATTAAACGATTTAGAGAAACCTACCATGACCTGGGTCAACATCGAATAATTAAAACCCATTTAACTCGGAACCCCGAACTCGTATGTCAATTTCGAGGATACCGTTGAATTCCTCGTAAAATTCTGCGTAATATATTACCAAATTTACAAAGATTTATGCAAAATTAAATTTTTTCGAGCGGCTGATATATATTTATGACTTTTTATCCGTAATTTAAAAATTTTTTTCTTAATGATGACGCGATTCACGCCGATTGTTTTGTCGTCGATCAACAGCTCGGATCAAGAGTCCTAAGCGTGCACAATTATATTCCTGTACGTAGACCGGTTTAGAAGATATGAACAAATTTCTAAAAATCAACAAATTTTCATCTCGATATCTCGCCAGATCTCCCCTGACCTCGCCTGACTTCCCCAGAACTCGCCTGACCTCCTCTGACCATGAGAAATCTCCCCTGACCCCGCCAGACCTAGTCTGATCTCGCATGACCCCGCGTGACCTCGTTTGACCCCGTTCGATGACCTCGAATAACCCCTATCCCCATACCATGACCTAAGATAACATCGCATGTACTTCAAACCCAATTCTCTCGGAACCCCGAACTCGTATGTCAATTTCGAGGATACCGTTGAATTCCTCGTAAAATTCTGCGTAATATAGGACCAAATTTATAAAGATTTATGCAAAATTAAACGATTTAGAGAAACCTACCATGACCTGAGTCAACATCGAATAATTAAAACCCATTTAACTCGGAACCCCGAACTCGTATGTCAATTTCGAGGATACCGTTGAATTCCTCGTAAAATTCTGCGTAAAATAGGACCAAATTTATAAAGATTTATGCAAAATTAAATTTTTTCGAGCGGCTGATATGTATTTATGACTTTTGATCCGTAATTTAAAATTTTTTTTCTTAATGATGACGCGATTCACGCCGATTGTTTTGTCATCGATCAACAGCTCGGATCAGGAGTTCTCAGCGTGCAAAATTATATTCCTGTACGTAGACCGGTTTAGAAGATATGAACAAATTTCTAAAAATCAACAAATTTTCATCTCGATATCTCGCCAGATCTCCCCTGACCTCGCCTGACTTCCCCAGAACTCGCCTGACCTCCCCTGAACATGAGAAACCTCCCCTGACCCCGCCAGACCTAGTCTGATCTCGCATGACCCCGCGTGACCTCGTTTGACCCCGTCCGATGACCTCGAGTAACCCCTATCCCCATACCATGACCTAGGATAACATCGCATGTACTTTAAACCCAATTATCTCGGAACCCCGAACTCGTATGTCAATTTCGAGGATACCGTTGAATTCCTCGTAAAATTCTGCGTAATATAGGACCAAATTTATAAAGATTTATGCAAAATTAAATTTTTTCGAGCGGCTGATATGTATTTATGACTTTTTATCCGTAATTTAAAAATTTTTTTCTTAATGATGACGCGATTCACGCCGATTGTTTTGTCATCGATCAACAGCTCGGATCAGGAGTTCTAAGCGTGCAAAATTATATTCCTGTACGTAGACCGGTTTAGAAGATATGAACAAATTTCTAAAAATCAACAAATTTTCATCTCCATATCTCGCCAGATCTCCCCTGACCTCGCCTGACTTCCCCAGAACTCGCCTGACCTCCTCTGACCATGAGAAACCTCCCCTGACCCCGCCAGACCTAGTCTGATCTCGCATGACCCCGCGTGACCTCGTTCGACCCCGTCCGATGACCTCGAGTAACCCCTATCCCCATACCATGACCTAGGATAACATCGCATGTACTTCAAACCCAATTATCTCGGAACCCCGAACTCGTATGTCAATTTCGAGGATACCGTTGAATTCCTCGTAAAATTCTGCGTAATATAGGACCAAATTTATAAAGATTTATGCAAAATTAAACGATTTAGAGAAACCTACCATGACCTGGGTCAACAACGAATAATTAAAACCCATTTAACTCGGAACCCCGAACTCGTATGTCAATTTCGAGGATACCGTTGAATTCCTCGTAAAATTCTGCGTAATATAGGACCAAATTTATAAAGATTTATGCAAAATTAAACGATTTAGAGAAACCTGCCATGACCTAGGTCAACATCGAATAATTAAAACCCATTTAACTCGGAACCCCGAACTCGTATGTGAATTTCGAGGATACCGTTGAATTCCTCGTAAAATTCTGCGTAATATAGGACCAAATTTATAAAGATTTATGCAAAATTAAATTTTTTCGAGCGGCTGATATGTATTTATGACTTTTTATCCGTAATTTAAAAATTTTTTTCTTAATGATGACGCGATTCACGCCGATTGTTTTGTCGTCGATCAACAGCTCGGATCAAGAGTTCTAAGCGTGCAAAATTATATTCCTGTACGTAGACCGGTTTAGAAGATATAAACAAATTTCTAAAAATCAACAAATTTTCATCTCCATATCTCGCCAGATCTCCCCTGACCTCGCCTGACTTCCCCAGAACTCGCCTGACCTCCTCTGACCATGAGAAACCTCCCCTGACCCCGCCAGACCTAGTCTGATCTCGCATGACCCCGCGTGACCTCGCTTGACCCCGTCCGATGACCTCGAGTAACCCCTATCCCCATACCATGACGAGGATAACATCGCATGTACTTCAAACCCAATTATCTCGGAACCCCGAACTCGTATGTCAATTTCGAGGATACCGTTGAATTCCTCGTAAAATTTTGCGTAATATAGGACCAAATTTATAAAGATTTATGCAAAATTAAATTTTTTCGAGCGGCTGATATGTATTTATGACTTTTGATCCGTAATTTAAAAATTTATTTCTTAATGATGACGCGATTCACGCCGATTGTTTTTTCGTCGATCAACAGCTCGGATCAAGAGTCCTAAGCGTGCAAAATTATATTCCTGTACGTAGACCGGTTTAGAAGATATAAACAAATTTCTAAAAATCAACAAATTTTCATCTCGATATCTCGCCAGATCTCCCCTGACCTCGCCTGACTTCCCCAGAACTCGCCTGACCTCCTCTGACCATAAGAAACCTCCCCTGACCCCGCCAGACCTAGTCTGATCTCGCATGACCACGCGTGACCTCGTTTGACCCCGTCCGATGACCTCGAGTAACCCCTATCCCCATACCATGACCTAGGATAACATCGCATGTACTTTAAACCCAATTATCTCGGAACCCCGAACTCGTATGTCAATTTCGAGGATACCGTTGAATTCCTCGTAAAATTCTGCGTAATATAGGACCAAATTTATAAAGATTTATGCAGAATTAAACGATTTAGAGAAACCTACCATGACCTGGGTCAACATCGAATAATTAAAACCCATTTAACTCGGAACCCCGAACTCGTATGTCAATTTCGAGGATACCGTTGAATTCCTCGTAAAATTCTGCGTAATATAGGACCAAATTTATAAAGATTTATGCAAAATTAAACGATTTAGAGAAACCTACCATGACCTGGGTCAACATCGAATAATTAAAACCCATTTAACTCGGAACCCCGAACTCGTATGTCAATTTCGAGGATACCGTTGAATTCCTCGTAAAATTCTGCGTAATATAGGACCAAATTTATAAAGATTTATGCAAAATTAAACGATTTAGAGAAACCTAAAATGACCTGGGTCAACATCGAATAATTAAAACCCATTTAACTCGGAACCCCGAACTCGTATGTCAATTTCGAGGATACCGTTGAATTCCTCGTAAAATTCTGCGTAATATAGGACCAAATTTATAAAAATTTATGCAAAATTAAACGATTTAGAGAAACCTACCATGACCTGGGTCAACATCGAATAATTAAAACCCATTTAACTCGGAACCCCGAACTCGTATGTCAATTTCGAGGATACCGTTGAATTCCTCGTAAAATTCTGCGTAATATATTACCAAATTTATAAAGATTTATGCAAAATTAAATTTTTTCGAGCGGCTGATATATATTTATGACTTTTTATCCGTAATTTAAAAATTTTTTTCTTAATGATGACGCGATTCACGCCGATTGTTTTGTCGTCGATCAACAGCTCGGATCAAGACTCCTAAGCGTGCACAATTATATTCCTGTACGTAGACCGGTTTAGAAGATATGAACAAATTTCTAAAAATCAACAAATTTTCATCTCGATATCTCGCCAGATCTCCCCTGACCTCGCCTGACTTCCCCAGAACTCGCCTGACCTCCCCTGACCATGAGAAACCTCCCCTGACCCCGCCAGACCTAGTCTGATCTCGCATGACCCCGCGTGACCTCGTTTGACCCCGTCCGATGACCTCGAGTAACCCCTATCCCCATACCATGACCTAGGATAACATCGCATGTACTTTAAACCCAATTATCTCGGAACCCCGAACTCGTATGTCAATTTCGAGGATACCGTTGAATTCCTCGTAAAATTCTGCGTAATATAGAACCAAATTTATAAAGATTTATGCAAAATTAAACGATTTAGAGAAACCTACCATGACCTGGGTCAACATGGAATAATTAAAACCCATTTAACTCGGAACCCCGAACTCGTATGTCAATTTCGAGGATACCGTTGAATTCCTCGTAAAATTCTGCGTAATATAGGACCAAATTTATAAAGATTTCTGCAAAATTAAATTTTTTCGAGCGGCTGATATGTATTTATGACTTTTTATCCGTAATTTAAAATTTTTTTTCTTAATGATGACGCGATTCACGCCGATTGTTTTGTCGTCGATCAACAGCTCGGATCAAGAGTTCTAAGCGTGCAAAATTATATTTCTGTACGTAGACCGGTTTAGAAGATATGAACAAATTTCTAAAAATCAACAAATTTTCATCTCCATATCTCGCCAGATCTCCCCTGACCTCGCCTGACTTCCCCAGAACTCGCCTGACCTCCTCTGACCATGAGAAACCTCCCCTGACCCCGCCAGACCTAGTCTGATCTCGCATGACCCCGCGTGACCTCGTTCGACCCCGTCCGATGACCTCGAGTAACCCCTATCCCCATACCATGACCTAGGATAACATCGCATGTACTTCAAACCCAATTATCTCGGAACCCCGAACTCGTATGTGAATTTCGAGGATACCGTTGAATTCCTCGTAAAATTCTGCGTAATATAGGACCAAATTTATAAAGATTTATGCAAAATTAAATTTTTTCGAGCGGCTGATATGTATTTATGACTTTTTATCCGTAATTTAAAATTTTTTTTCTTAATGATGACGCGATTCACGCCGATTGTTTTGTCGTCGATCAACAGCTCGGATCAAGAGTTCTAAGCGTGCAAAATTATATTCCTGTACGTAGACCGGTTTAGAAGATATGAACAAATTTCTAAAAATCAACAAATTTTCATCTCCATATCTCGCCAGATCTCCCCTGACCTCGCCTGACTTCCCCAGAACTCGCCTGACCTCCTCTGACCATGAGAAACCTCCCCTGACCCCGCCAGACCTAGTCTGATCTCGCATGACCCCGCGTGACCTCGCTTGACCCCGTCCGATGACCTCGAGTAACCCCTATCCCCATACCATGACGAGGATAACATCGCAGGTACTTCAAACCCAATTATCTCGGAACCCCGAACTCGTATGTCAATTTCGAGGATACCGTTGAATTCCTCGTAAAATTCTGCGTAATATAGGACCAAATTTATAAAGATTTATGCAAAATTAAATTTTTTCGAGCGGCTGATATGTATTTATGACTTTTGATCCGTAATTTAAAAATTTATTTCTTAATGATGACGCGATTCACGCCGATTGTTTTTTCGTCGATCAACAGCTCGGATCAAGAGTCCTAAGCGTGCAAAATTATATTCCTGTACGTAGACCGGTTTAGAAGATATAAACAAATTTCTAAAAATCAACAAATTTTCATCTCGATATCTCGCCAGATCTCCCCTGACCTCGCCTGACTTCCCCAGAACTCGCCTGACCTCCTCTGACCATAAGAAACCTCCCCTGACCCCGCCCGACCTAGTCTGATCTCGCATGATCACGCGTGACCTCGTTTGACCCCGTCCGATGACCTCGAGTAACCCCTATCCCCATACCATGACCTAGGATAACATCGCATGTACTTTAAACCCAATTATCTCGGAACCCCGAACTCGTATGTCAATTTCGAGGATACCGTTGAATTCCTCGTAAAATTCTGCGTAATATAGGACCAAATTTATAAAGATTTATGCAAAATTAAACGATTTAGAGAAACCTACCATGACCTGGGTCAACATCGAATAATTAAAACCCATTTAACTCGGAACCCCGAACTCGTATGTCAATTTCGAGGATACCGTTGAATTCCTCGTAAAATTCTGCGTAATATAGGACCAAATTTATAAAGATTTATGCAAAATTAAACGATTTAGAGAAACCTACCATGACCTGGGGCAACATCGAATAATTAAAACCCATTTAACTCGGAACCCCGAACTCGTATGTCAATTTCGAGGATACCGTTGAATTCCTCGTAAAATTCTGCGTAATATATTACCAAATTTATAAAGATTTATGCAAAATTAAATTTTTTCGAGCGGCTGATATATATTTATGACTTTTTATCCGTAATTTAAAAATTTTTTTCTTAATGATGACGCGATTCACGCCGATTGTTTTGTCGTCGATCAACAGCTCGGATCAAGAGTTCTAAGCGTGCAAAATTATATTTCTGTACGTAGACCGGTTTAGAAGATATGAACAAATTTCTAAAAATCAACAAATTTTCATCGCGATATCTCGCCAGATTTCCCTGACCTCGCCTGACTTCCCCAGAACTCGCCTGACCTCCTTTGACCATGAGAAACCTCCCCTGACCCCGCCAGACCTAGTCTGATCTCGCATGACCCCGCGTGACCTCGTTTGACCCCGTCCGATGACCTCGAGTAACCCCTATCCCCATATCATGACCTAGGATAACATCGCATATACTTTAAACCCAATTATCTCGGAACCCCGAACTCGTATGTCAATTTCGAGGATACCGTTGAATTCCTCGTAAAATTCTGCGTAAAATAGGACCAAATTTATAAAGATTTATGCAAAATTAAACGATTTAGAGAAACCTACCATGACCTGGGTCAACATCGAATAATTAAAACCCATTTAACTCGGAACCCCGAACTCGTATGTCAATTTCGAGGATACCGTTGAATTCCTCGTAAAATTCTGCGTAATATAGGACCAAATTTATAAAGATTTATGCAAAATTAAACGATTTAGAGAAACCTGCCATGACCTAGGTCAACATCGAATAATTAAAACCCATTTAACTCGGAACCCCGAACTTGTATGTCAATTTCGAGGATACCGTTGAATTCCTCATAAAATTCTGCGTAATATAGGACCAAATTTATAAAGATTTATGCAAAATTAAATTTTTTCGAGCGGCTGATATGTATTTATGACTTTTTATCCGTAATTTAAAATTTTTTTTCTTAATGATGACGCGATTCACGCCGATTGTTTTGTCGTCGATCAACAGCTCGGATCAAGAGTTCTAAGCGTGCAAAATTATATTTCTGTACGTAGACCGGTTTAGAAGATATGAACAAATTTCTAAAAATCAACAAATTTTCATCTCGATATCTCGCCAGATTTCCCTGACCTCGCCTGACTTCCCCAGAACTCGCCTGACCTCCTTTGACCATGAGAAACCTCCCCTGACCCCGCCAGACCTAGTCTGATCTCGCATGACCCCGCGTGACCTCGTTTGACCCCGTCCGATGACCTCGAGTAACCCCTATCCCCATATCATGACCTAGGATAACATCGCATATACTTTAAACCCAATTATCTCGGAACCCCGAACTCGTATGTCAATTTCGAGGATACCGTTGAATTCCTCGTAAAATTCTGCGTAAAATAGGACCAAATTTATAAAGATTTATGCAAAATTAAACGATTTAGAGAAACCTACCATGACCTGGGTCAACATCGAATAATTAAAACCCATTTAACTCGGAACCCCGAACTCGTATGTCAATTTCGAGGATACCGTTGAATTCCTCGTAAAATTCTGCGTAATATAGGACCAAATTTATAAAGATTTATGCAAAATTAAACGATTTAGAGAAACCTGCCATGACCTAGGTCAACATCGAATAATTAAAACCCATTTAACTCGGAACCCCGAACTTGTATGTCAATTTCGAGGATACCGTTGAATTCCTCATAAAATTCTGCGTAATATAGGACCAAATTTATAAAGATTTATGCAAAATTAAATTTTTTCGAGCGGCTGATATGTATTTATGACTTTTTATCCGTAATTTAAAATTTTTTTTCTTAATGATGACGCGATTCACGCCGATTGTTTTGTCGTCGATCAACAGCTCGGATCAAGAGTTCTAAGCGTGCAAAATTATATTTCTGTACGTAGACCGGTTTAGAAGATATGAACAAATTTCTAAAAATCAACAAATTTTCATCTCGATATCTCGCCAGATCTCCCCTGACCTCGCCTGACTTCCCCAGAACTCGCCTGACCTCCTTTGACCATGAGAAACCTCCCCTGACCCCGCCAGACCTAGTCTGATCTCGCATGACCCCGCGTGACCTCGTTTGACCCCGTCCGATGACCTCGAGTAACCCCTATCCCCATATCATGACCTAGGATAACATCGCATATACTTTAAACCCAATTATCTCGGAACCCCGAACTCGTATGTCAATTTCGAGGATACCGTTGAATTCCTCGTAAAATTCTGCGTAATATAGGACCAAATTTATAAAGATTTATGCAAAATTAAACGATTTAGAGAAACCTACCATGACCTGGGTCAACATCGAATAATTAAAACCCATTTAACTCGGAACCCCGAACTCGTATGTCAATTTCGAGGATACCGTTGAATTCCTCGTAAAATTCTGCGTAATATAGGACCAAATTTATAAAGATTTATGCAAAATTAAACGATTTAGAGAAACCTACCATGACCTGGGTCAACATCGAATAATTAAAACCCATTTAACTCGGAACCCCGAACTCGTATGTCAATTTCGAGGATACCGTTGAATTCCTCGTAAAATTCTGCGTAATATAGGACCAAATTTATAAAGATTTATGCAAAATTAAATTTTTTCGAGCGGCTGATATATATTTATGACTTTTTATCCGTAATTTAAAAATTTTTTTCTTAATGATGACGCGATTCACGCCGATTGTTTTGTCGTCGATCAACAGCTCGGATCAAGAGTCCTAAGCGTGCAAAATTATATTCCTGTACGTAGACCGGTTTAGAAGATATGAACAAATTTCTAAAAATCAACAAATTTTCATCTCCATATCTCGCCAGATCTCCCCTGACCTCGCCTGACTTCCCCAGAACTCGCCTGACCTCCTCTGACCATGAGAAACCTCCCCTGACCCCGCCAGACCTAGTCTGATCTCGCATGACCCCGCGTGACCTCGTTTGACCCCGTCCGATGACCTCGAGTAACCCCTATCCCCATAATATGACGAGGATAACATCGCATGTACTTCAAACCCAATTATCTCGGAACCCCGAACTCGTATGTCAATTTCGAGGATACCGTTGAATTCCTCGTAAAATTCTGCGTAATATAGGACCAAATTTATAAAGATTTATGCAAAATTAAACGATTTAGAGAAACCTACCATGACCTGGGTCAACATCGAATAATTAAAACCCATTTAACTCGGAACCCCGAACTCGTATGTCAATTTCGAGGATACCGTTGAATTCCTCGTAAAATTCTGCGTAATATAGGACCAAATTTATAAAGATTTATGCAAAATTAAATTTTTTCGAGCGGCTGATATGTATTTATGACTTTTGATCCGTAATTTAAAAATTTTTTTCTTAATGATGACGCGATTCACGCCGATTGTTTTGTCATCGATCAACAGCTCGGATCAGGAGTTCTAAGCGTGCAAAATTATATTCCTGTACGTAGACCGGTTTAGAAGATATGAACAAATTTCTAAAAATCAACAAATTTTCATCTCCACATCTCGCCAGATCTCCCCTGACCTCGCCTGACTTCCCCAGAACTCGCCTGACCTCCTCTGACCATGAGAAACCTCCCCTGACCCCGCCAGACCTAGTCTGATCTCGCATGACCCCGCGTGACCTCGTTTGACCCCGTCCGATGACCTCGAGTAAGCCCTATCCCCATATCATGACCTAGGATAACATCGCATATACTTTAAACCCAATTATCTCGGAACCCCGAACTCGTATGTCAATTTCGAGGATACCGTTGAATTCCTCGTAAAATTCTGCGTAATATAGGACCAAATTTATAAAGATTTATGCAAAATTAAACGATTTAGAGAAACCTACCATGACCTGGGTCAACATCGAATAATTAAAACCCATTTAACTCGGAACCCCGAACTCGTATGTCAATTTCGAGGATACCGTTGAATTCCTCGTAAAATTCTGCGTAATATAGGACCAAATTTATAAAGATTTATGCAAAATTAAATTTTTTCGAGCGGCTCATATGTATTTATGACTTTTTATCCGTAATTTAAAATTTTTTTTCTTAATGATGACGCGATTCACGCCGATTGTTTTGTCATCGATCAACAGCTCGGATCAGGAGTTCTAAGCGTGCAAAATTATATTCCTGTACGTAGACCGGTTTAGAAGATATGAACAAATTTCTAAAAATCAACAAATTTTCATCTCCATATCTCGCCAGATCTCCCCTGACCTCGCCTGACTTCCCCAGAACTCGCCTGACCTCCTCTGACCATGAGAAACCTCCCCTGACCCCGCCAGACCTAGTCTGATCTCGCATGACCCCGCGTGATCTCGTTTGACCCCGTCCGATGACCTCGAATAACCCCTATCCCCATACCATGACCTAAGATAACATCGCATGTACTTCAAACCCAATTCTCTCGGAACCCCGAACTCGTATGTCAATTTCGAGGATACCGTTGAATTCCTCGTAAAATTCTGCGTAATATAGGACCAAATTTATAAAGATTTATGCAAAATAAACGATTTAGAGAAACCTACCATGACCTGGGTCAACATCGAATAATTAAAACCCATTTAACTCGGAACCCCGAACTCGTATGTCAATTTCGAGGATACCGTTGAATTCCTCGTAAAATTCTGCGTAATATAGGACCAAATTTATAAAGATTTATGCAAAATTAAATTTTTTCGAGCGGCTCATATGTATTTATGACTTTTTATCCGTAATTTAAAATTTTTTTTCTTAATGATGACGCGATTCACGCCGATTGTTTTGTCATCGATCAACAGCTCGGATCAGGAGTTCTAAGCGTGCAAAATTATATTCCTGTACGTAGACCGGTTTAGAAGATATGAACAAATTTCTAAAAATCAACAAATTTTCATCTCCATATCTCGCCAGATCTCCCCTGACCTCGCCTGACTTCCCCAGAACTCGCCTGACCTCCTCTGACCATGAGAAACCTCCCCTGACCCCGCCAGACCTAGTCTGATCTCGCATGACCCCGCGTGACCTCGTTTGACCCCGTCCGATGACCTCGAGTAACCCCTATCCCCATACCATGACCTAGGATAACATCGCTTGTACTTCAAACCCAATTATCTCGGAACCCCGAACTCGTATGTCAATTTCGAGGATACCGTTGAATTCCTCGTAAAATTCTGCGTAATTTAGGACCAAATTTATAAAGATTTAGGCAAAATTTAACGATTTAGAGAAACCTACCATGACCTGGGTCAACATCGAATAATTAAAACCCATTTAACTCGGAACCCCGAACTCGTATGTCAATTTCGAGGATACCGTTGAATTCCTCGTAAAATTCTGCGTAATATAGGACCAAATTTATAAAGATTTATGCAAAATTAAACGATTTAGAGAAACCTACCATGACCTGGGTCAACATCGAATAATTAAAACCCATTTAACTCGGAACCCCGAACTCGTATGTCAATTTCGAGGATACCGTTGAATTCCTCGTAAAATTCTGCGTAATATAGAACCAAATTTATAAAGATTTATGCAAAATTAAATTTTTTCGAGCGGCTGATATGTATTTATGACTTTTTATCCGTAATTTAAATTTTTTTTTCTTAATGATGACGCGATTCACGCCGATTGTTTTGTCGTCGATCAACAGCTCGGATCAAGAGTCCTAAGCGTGCAAAATTATATTCCTGTACGTAGACCGGTTTAGAAGATATGAACAAATTTCTAAAAATCAACAAATTTTCATCTCGATATCTCGCCAGATCTCCCCTGACCTCGCCTGACTTCCCCAGAACTCGCCTGACCTCCTATGACCATAAGAAACCTCCCTTGACCCCGCCAGACCTAGTCTGATCTCGCATGACCCCGCGTGACCTCGTTTGACCCCGTCCGATGACCTCGAGTAACCCCTATCCCCATACCATGACCTAGGATAACATCGCATGTACTTCAAACCCAATTCTCTCGGAACCCCGAACTCGTATGTCAATTTCGAGGATACCGTTGAATTCCTCGTAAAATTCTGCGTAATATAGGATCAAATTTATAAAGATTTATGCAAAATTAAACGATTTAGAGAAACCTACCATGACCTGGGTCAACATCGAATAATTAAAACCCATTTAACTCGGAACCCCGAACTCGTATGTGAATTTCGAGGATACCGTTGAATTCCTCGTAAAATTCTGCGTAATATAAGACCAAATTTATAGACATTTATGCAAAATTAAACGATTTAGAGAAACCTACCATGACCTGGGTCAACATCGAATAATTAAAACCCATTTAACTCGGAACCCCGAACTCGTATGTCAATTTCGAGGATACCGTTGAATTCCTCGTAAAATTCTGCGTAATATAGGACCAAATTTATAAAGATTTATGCAAAATTAAACGATTTAGAGAAACCTACCATGACCTGGGTCAACATCGAATAATTAAAACCCATTTAACTCGGAACCCCGAACTCGTATGTCAATTTCGAGGATACCGTTGAATTCCTCGTAAAATTCTGCGTAATATAGGACCAAATTTATAAAGATTTATGCAAAATTAAATTTTTTCGAGCGGCTGATATGTATTTATGACTTTTGATCCGTAATTTAAAAATTTTTTTCTTAATGATGACGCGATTCACGCCGATTGTTTTGTCATCGATCAACAGCTCGGATCAGGAGTTCTAAGCGTGCAAAATTATATTCCTGTACGTAGACCGGTTTAGAAGATATGAACAAATTTCTAAAAATCAACAAATTTTCATCTCCACATCTCGCCAGATCTCCCCTGACCTCGCCTGACTTCCCCAGAACTCGCCTGACCTCCTCTGACCATGAGAAACCTCCCCTGACCCCGCCAGACCTAGTCTGATCTCGCATGACCCCGCGTGACCTCGTTTGACCCCGTCCGATGACCTCGAGTAAGCCCTATCCCCATATCATGACCTAGGATAACATCGCATATACTTTAAACCCAATTATCTCGGAACCCCGAACTCGTATGTCAATTTCGAGGATACCGTTGAATTCCTCGTAAAATTCTGCGTAATATAGGACCAAATTTATAAAGATTTATGCAAAATTAAACGATTTAGAGAAACCTACCATGACCTGGGTCAACATCGAATAATTAAAACCCATTTAACTCGGAACCCCGAACTCGTATGTCAATTTCGAGGATACCGTTGAATTCCTCGTAAAATTCTGCGTAATATAGGACCAAATTTATAAAGATTTATGCAAAATTAAATTTTTTCGAGCGGCTCATATGTATTTATGACTTTTTATCCGTAATTTAAAATTTTTTTTCTTAATGATGACGCGATTCACGCCGATTGTTTTGTCATCGATCAACAGCTCGGATCAGGAGTTCTAAGCGTGCAAAATTATATTCCTGTACGTAGACCGGTTTAGAAGATATGAACAAATTTCTAAAAATCAACAAATTTTCATCTCCATATCTCGCCAGATCTCCCCTGACCTCGCCTGACTTCCCCAGAACTCGCCTGACCTCCTCTGACCATGAGAAACCTCCCCTGACCCCGCCAGACCTAGTCTGATCTCGCATGACCCCGCGTGATCTCGTTTGACCCCGTCCGATGACCTCGAATAACCCCTATCCCCATACCATGACCTAAGATAACATCGCATGTACTTCAAACCCAATTCTCTCGGAACCCCGAACTCGTATGTCAATTTCGAGGATACCGTTGAATTCCTCGTAAAATTCTGCGTAATATAGGACCAAATTTATAAAGATTTATGCAAAATAAACGATTTAGAGAAACCTACCATGACCTGGGTCAACATCGAATAATTAAAACCCATTTAACTCGGAACCCCGAACTCGTATGTCAATTTCGAGGATACCGTTGAATTCCTCGTAAAATTCTGCGTAATATAGGACCAAATTTATAAAGATTTATGCAAAATTAAATTTTTTCGAGCGGCTCATATGTATTTATGACTTTTTATCCGTAATTTAAAATTTTTTTTCTTAATGATGACGCGATTCACGCCGATTGTTTTGTCATCGATCAACAGCTCGGATCAGGAGTTCTAAGCGTGCAAAATTATATTCCTGTACGTAGACCGGTTTAGAAGATATGAACAAATTTCTAAAAATCAACAAATTTTCATCTCCATATCTCGCCAGATCTCCCCTGACCTCGCCTGACTTCCCCAGAACTCGCCTGACCTCCTCTGACCATGAGAAACCTCCCCTGACCCCGCCAGACCTAGTCTGATCTCGCATGACCCCGCGTGACCTCGTTTGACCCCGTCCGATGACCTCGAGTAACCCCTATCCCCATACCATGACCTAGGATAACATCGCTTGTACTTCAAACCCAATTATCTCGGAACCCCGAACTCGTATGTCAATTTCGAGGATACCGTTGAATTCCTCGTAAAATTCTGCGTAATTTAGGACCAAATTTATAAAGATTTAGGCAAAATTTAACGATTTAGAGAAACCTACCATGACCTGGGTCAACATCGAATAATTAAAACCCATTTAACTCGGAACCCCGAACTCGTATGTCAATTTCGAGGATACCGTTGAATTCCTCGTAAAATTCTGCGTAATATAGGACCAAATTTATAAAGATTTATGCAAAATTAAACGATTTAGAGAAACCTACCATGACCTGGGTCAACATCGAATAATTAAAACCCATTTAACTCGGAACCCCGAACTCGTATGTCAATTTCGAGGATACCGTTGAATTCCTCGTAAAATTCTGCGTAATATAGAACCAAATTTATAAAGATTTATGCAAAATTAAATTTTTTCGAGCGGCTGATATGTATTTATGACTTTTTATCCGTAATTTAAATTTTTTTTTCTTAATGATGACGCGATTCACGCCGATTGTTTTGTCGTCGATCAACAGCTCGGATCAAGAGTCCTAAGCGTGCAAAATTATATTCCTGTACGTAGACCGGTTTAGAAGATATGAACAAATTTCTAAAAATCAACAAATTTTCATCTCGATATCTCGCCAGATCTCCCCTGACCTCGCCTGACTTCCCCAGAACTCGCCTGACCTCCTATGACCATAAGAAACCTCCCTTGACCCCGCCAGACCTAGTCTGATCTCGCATGACCCCGCGTGACCTCGTTTGACCCCGTCCGATGACCTCGAGTAACCCCTATCCCCATACCATGACCTAGGATAACATCGCATGTACTTCAAACCCAATTCTCTCGGAACCCCGAACTCGTATGTCAATTTCGAGGATACCGTTGAATTCCTCGTAAAATTCTGCGTAATATAGGATCAAATTTATAAAGATTTATGCAAAATTAAACGATTTAGAGAAACCTACCATGACCTGGGTCAACATCGAATAATTAAAACCCATTTAACTCGGAACCCCGAACTCGTATGTGAATTTCGAGGATACCGTTGAATTCCTCGTAAAATTCTGCGTAATATAAGACCAAATTTATAAACATTTATGCAAAATTAAACGATTTAGAGAAACCTACCATGACCTGGGTCAACATCGAATAATTAAAACCCATTTAACTCGGAACCCCGAACTCGTATGTCAATTTCGAGGATACCGTTGAATTCCTCGTAAAATTCTGCGTTATATAGGACCAAATTTATAAAGATTTATGCAAAATTAAACGATTTAGAGAAACCTACCATGACCTGGGTCAACATCGAATAATTAAAACCCATTTAACTCGGAACCCCGAACTCGTATGTCAATTTCGAGGATACCGTTGAATTCCTCGTAAAATTCTGCGTTATATAGGACCAAATTTATAAAGATTTATGCAAAATTAAACGATTTAGAGAAACCTACCATGACCTGGGTCAACATCGAATAATTAAAACCCATTTAACTCGGAACCCCGAACTCGTATGTCAATTTCGAGGATACCGTTGAATTCCTTGTAAAATTCTGTGTAATATAGGACCAAATTTATAAAGATTTATGCAAAATTAAACGATTTAGAGAAACCTACCATGACCTGGGTCAACATCGAATAATTAAAACCCATTTAACTCGGAACCCCGAACTCGTATGTCAATTTCGAGGATACCGTTGAATTCCTCGTAAAATTCTGCGTAATATAGGACCAAATTTATAAAGATTTATGCAAAATTAAACGATTTAGAGAAACCTGCCATGACCTAGGTCAACATCGAATAATTAAAACCCATTTAACTCGGAACCCCGAACTCGTATGTCAATTTCGAGGATACCGTTGAATTCCTCGTAAAATTCTGCGTAATATAGGACCAAATTTATAAAAATTTATGCAAAATTAAATTTTTTCGAGCGGCTGATATGTATTTATGACTTTTTATCCGTAATTTAAAAATTTTTTTCTTAATGATGACGCGATTCACGCCGATTGTTTTGTCGTCGATCAAAAGCTCGGATCAAGAGTTCTAAGCGTGCAAAATTATATTCCTGTACGTAGACCGGTTTAGAAGATATGAACAAATTTCTAAAAATCAACAAATTTTCATCTCGATATCTCGCCAGATCTCCCCTGACCTCGCCTGACTTCCCCAGAACTCGACTGACCTCCTCTGACCATGAGAAACCTCCCCTGACCCCGCCAGACTTAGTCTGATCTCGCATGACCCCGCGTGACCTCGTTTGACCCCGTCCGATGACCTCGAGTAACCCCTATCCCCATACCATGACCTAGGATTACATCGCATGTACTTCAAACCCAATTATCTCGGAACCCCGAACTCGTATGTCAATTTCGAGGATACCGTTGAATTCCTCGTAAAATTCTGTGTAATATAGGACCAAATTTATAAAGATTTAGGCAAAATTTAACGATTTAGAGAAACCTACCATGACCTGGGTCAACATCGAATAATTAAAACCCATTTAACTCGGAACCCCGAACTCGTATGTCAATTTCGAGGATACCGTTGAATTCCTCGTAAAATTCTGCGTAATATAGGACCAAATTTATAAAGATTTATGCAAAATTAAACGATTTAGAGAAACCTACCATGACCTGGGTCAACATCGAATAATTAAAACCCATTTAACTCGGAACCCCGAACTCGTATGTCAATTTCGAGGATACCGTTGAATTCCTCGTAAAATTCTGCGTAATATAGAACCAAATTTATAAAGATTTATGCAAAATTAAATTTTTTCGAGCGGCTGATATGTATTTATGACTTTTTATCCGTAATTTAAATTTTTTTTTCTTAATGATGACGCGATTCACGCCGATTGTTTTGTCGTCGATCAACAGCTCGGATCAAGAGTCCTAAGCGTGCAAAATTATATTCCTGTACGTAGACCGGTTTAGAAGATATGAACAAATTTCTAAAAATCAACAAATTTTCATCTCGATATCTCGCCAGATCTCCCCTGACCTCGCCTGACTTCCCCAGAACTCGCCTGACCTCCTATGACCATAAGAAACCTCCCTTGACCCCGCCAGACCTAGTCTGATCTCGCATGACCCCGCGTGACCTCGTTTGACCCCGTCCGATGACCTCGAGTAACCCCTATCCCCATACCATGACCTAGGATAACATCGCATGTACTTCAAACCCAATTCTCTCGGAACCCCGAACTCGTATGTCAATTTCGAGGATACCGTTGAATTCCTCGTAAAATTCTGCGTAATATAGGATCAAATTTATAAAGATTTATGCAAAATTAAACGATTTAGAGAAACCTACCATGACCTGGGTCAACATCGAATAATTAAAACCCATTTAACTCGGAACCCCGAACTCGTATGTGAATTTCGAGGATACCGTTGAATTCCTCGTAAAATTCTGCGTAATATAAGACCAAATTTATAAACATTTATGCAAAATTAAACGATTTAGAGAAACCTACCATGACCTGGGTCAACATCGAATAATTAAAACCCATTTAACTCGGAACCCCGAACTCGTATGTCAATTTCGAGGATACCGTTGAATTCCTCGTAAAATTCTGCGTTATATAGGACCAAATTTATAAAGATTTATGCAAAATTAAACGATTTAGAGAAACCTACCATGACCTGGGTCAACATCGAATAATTAAAACCCATTTAACTCGGAACCCCGAACTCGTATGTCAATTTCGAGGATACCGTTGAATTCCTCGTAAAATTCTGCGTTATATAGGACCAAATTTATAAAGATTTATGCAAAATTAAACGATTTAGAGAAACCTACCATGACCTGGGTCAACATCGAATAATTAAAACCCATTTAACTCGGAACCCCGAACTCGTATGTCAATTTCGAGGATACCGTTGAATTCCTTGTAAAATTCTGTGTAATATAGGACCAAATTTATAAAGATTTATGCAAAATTAAACGATTTAGAGAAACCTACCATGACCTGGGTCAACATCGAATAATTAAAACCCATTTAACTCGGAACCCCGAACTCGTATGTCAATTTCGAGGATACCGTTGAATTCCTCGTAAAATTCTGCGTAATATAGGACCAAATTTATAAAGATTTATGCAAAATTAAACGATTTAGAGAAACCTGCCATGACCTAGGTCAACATCGAATAATTAAAACCCATTTAACTCGGAACCCCGAACTCGTATGTCAATTTCGAGGATACCGTTGAATTCCTCGTAAAATTCTGCGTAATATAGGACCAAATTTATAAAAATTTATGCAAAATTAAATTTTTTCGAGCGGCTGATATGTATTTATGACTTTTTATCCGTAATTTAAAAATTTTTTTCTTAATGATGACGCGATTCACGCCGATTGTTTTGTCGTCGATCAAAAGCTCGGATCAAGAGTTCTAAGCGTGCAAAATTATATTCCTGTACGTAGACCGGTTTAGAAGATATGAACAAATTTCTAAAAATCAACAAATTTTCATCTCGATATCTCGCCAGATCTCCCCTGACCTCGCCTGACTTCCCCAGAACTCGACTGACCTCCTCTGACCATGAGAAACCTCCCCTGACCCCGCCAGACTTAGTCTGATCTCGCATGACCCCGCGTGACCTCGTTTGACCCCGTCCGATGACCTCGAGTAACCCCTATCCCCATACCATGACCTAGGATTACATCGCATGTACTTCAAACCCAATTATCTCGGAACCCCGAACTCGTATGTCAATTTCGAGGATACCGTTGAATTCCTCGTAAAATTCTGTGTAATATAGGACCAAATTTATAAAAATTTATGCAAAATTAAATTTTTTCGAGCGGCTGATATGTATTTATGACTTTTTATCCGTAATTTAAAAATTTTTTTCTTAATGATGACGCGATTCACGCCGATTGTTTTGTCGTCGATCAAAAGCTCGGATCAAGAGTTCTAAGCGTGCAAAATTATATTCCTGTACGTAGACCGGTTTAGAAGATATAAACAAATTTCTAAAAATCAACAAATTTTCATCTCCATATCTCGCCAGATTTCCCCTGACCTCGCCTGACTTCCTCAGAACTCGCCTGAACTCCTCTGACCATGAGAAACCTTCCCTGACCCCGCCAGACCTAGTCTGATCTCGCGTGACCTCGTTTGACCCCGTCCGATGACCTCGAGTAACCCCTATCCCCATACCATGACCAAGGATAACATCGCATGTACTTCAAACCCAATTCTCTCGGAACCCCGAACTCGTATGTCAATTTCGAGGATACCGTTGAATTCCTCGTAAAATTCTGCGTAATATAGGACCAAATTTATAAAGATTTATGCAGAATTAAACGATTTAGAGAAACCTACCATGACCTGGGTCAACATCGAATAATTAAAACCCATTTAACTCGGAACCCCGAACTCGTATGTCAATTTCGAGGATACCGTTGAATTCCTCGTAAAATTCTGCGTAATATAGGACCAAATTTATAAAGATTTATGCAAAATTAAATTTTTTCGAGCGGCTGATATATATTTATGACTTTTGATCCGTAATTTAAAAATTTATTTCTTAATGATGACGCGATTCACGCCGATTGTTTTGTCGTCGATCAAAAGCTCGGATCAAGAGTTCTAAGCGTGCAAAATTATATTCCTGTACGTAGACCGGTTTAGAAGATATAAACAAATTTCTAAAAATCAACAAATTTTCATCTCCATATCTCGCCAGATCTCCCCTGACCTCGCCTGACTTCCCCAGAACTCGCCTGACCTCCTCTGACCATGAGAAACCTCCCCTGACCCCGCCAGACCTAGTCTGATCTCGCATGAGCCCGCGTGACCTCGTTTGACCCCGTCCGATGACCTCGAGTAACCCCTATCCCCATACCATGACCTAGGATAACATCGCATGTACTTTAAACCCAATTCTCTCGGAACCTCGAACTCGTATGTCAATTTCGAGGATACCGTTGAATTCCTCGTAAAATTCTGCGTAATATAGGATCAAATTTATAAAGATTTATGCAAAATTAAACGATTTAGAGAAACCTACCATGACCTGGGTCAACATCGAATAATTAAAACCCATTTAACTCGGAACCCCGAACTCGTATGTGAATTTCGAGGATACCGTTGAATTCCTCGTAAAATTCTGCGTAATATAAGACCAAATTTATAAAGATTTATGCAAAATTAAACGATTTAGAGAAACCTACCATGACCTGGGTCAACATCGAATAATTAAAACCCATTTAACTCGGAACCCCGAACTCGTATGTCAATTTCGAGGATACCGTTGAATTCCTCGTAAAATTCTGCGTAATATAGGGCCAAATTTATAAAGATTTATGCAAAATTAAACGATTTAGAGAAACCTACCATGACCTGGGTCAACATCGAATAATTAAAACCCATTTAACTCGGAACCCCGAACTCGTATGTCAATTTCGAGGATACCGTTGAATCCCTCGTAAAATTCTGCGTAATATAGGACCAAATTTATAAAGATTTATGCAAAATTAAATTTTTTCGAGCGGCTGATATATATTTATGACTTTTGATCCGTAATTTAAAAATTTATTTCTTAATGATGACGCGATTCACGCCGATTGTTTTGTCGTCGATCAACAGCTCGGATCAAGAGTCCTAAGCGTGCAAAATTATATTCCTGTACGTAGACCGGTTTAGAAGATATGAACAAATTTCTAAAAATCAACAAATTTTCATCTCGATATCTCGCCAGATCTCCCCTGACCTCGCCTGACTTCCCCAGAACTCGCCTGACCTCCTCTGACCATGAGAAACCTCCCCTGACCCCGCCAGACCTAGTCTGATCTCGCATGAGCCCGCGTGACCTCGTTTGACCCCGTCCGATGACCTCGAGTAACCCCTATCCCCATACCATGACCTAGGATAACATCGCATGTACTTTAAACCCAATTCTCTCGGAACCTCGAACTCGTATGTCAATTTCGAGGATACCGTTGAATTCCTCGTAAAATTCTGCGTAATATAGGATCAAATTTATAAAGATTTATGCAAAATTAAACGATTTAGAGAAACCTACCATGACCTGGGTCAACATCGAATAATTAAAACCCATTTAACTCGGAACCCCGAACTCGTATGTGAATTTCGAGGATACCGTTGAATTCCTCGTAAAATTCTGCGTAATATAAGACCAAATTTATAAAGATTTATGCAAAATTAAACGATTTAGAGAAACCTACCATGACCTGGGTCAACATCGAATAATTAAAACCCATTTAACTCGGAACCCCGAACTCGTATGTCAATTTCGAGGATACCGTTGAATTCCTCGTAAAATTCTGCGTAATATAGGGCCAAATTTATAAAGATTTATGCAAAATTAAACGATTTAGAGAAACCTGCCATGACCTAGGTCAACATCGAATAATTAAAACCCATTTAACTCGGAACCCCGAACTCGTATGTCAATTTCGAGGATACCGTTGAATTCCTCGTAAAATTCTGCGTAATATAGGACCAAATTTATAAAGATTTATGCAAAATTAAATTTTTTCGAGCGGCTGATATGTATTTATGACTTTTTATCCGTAATTTAAAATTTTTTTTCTTAATGATGACGCGATTCACGCCGATTGTTTTGTCGTCGATCAACAGCTCGGATCAAGAGTTCTAAGCGTGCAAAATTATATTTCTGTACGTAGACCGGTTTAGAAGATATGAACAAATTTCTAAAAATCAACAAATTTTCATCTCCATATCTCGCCAGATCTCCCCTGACCTCGCCTGACTTCCCCAGAACTCGCCTGACCTCCTCTGACCATGAGAAACCTCCCCTGACCCCGCCAGACCTAGTCTGATCTCGCATGACCCCGCGTGACCTCGTTTGACCCCGTCCGATGACCTCGAGTAACCCCTATCCCCATACCGTGACCTAGGATTACATCGCATGTACTTCAAACCCAATTATCTCGGAACCCCGAACTCGTATGTCAATTTCGAGGATACCGTTGAATTCCTCGTAAAATTCTGCGTAATATAGGACCAAATTTATAAAGATTTAGGCAAAATTTAACGATTTAGAGAAACCTACCATGACCTGGGTCAACATCGAATAATTAAAACCCATTTAACTCGGAACCCCGAACTCGTATGTCAATTTCGAGGATACCGTTGAATTCCTCGTAAAATTCTGCGTAATATAGGACCAAATTTATAAAGATTTATGCAAAATTAAACGATTTAGAGAAACCTACCATGACCTGGGTCAACATCGAATAATTAAAACCCATTTAACTCGGAACCCCGAACTCGTATGTCAATTTCGAGGATACCGTTGAATCCCTCGTAAAATTCTGCGTAATATAGGACCAAATTTATAAAGATTTATGCAAAATTAAATTTTTTCGAGCGGCTGATATGTATTTATGACTTTTGATCCGTAATTTAAAAATTTATTTCTTAATGATGACGCGATTCACGCCGATTGTTTTGTCGTCGATCAACAGCTCGGATCAAGAGTCCTAAGCGTGCAAAATTATATTCCTGTACGTATACCGGTTTAGAAGATATGAACAAATTTCTAAAAATCAACAAATTTTCATCTCGATATCTCGCCAGATCTCCCCTGACCTCGCCTGACTTCCCCAGAACTCGCCTGACCTCCTATGACCATAAGAAACCTCCCTTGACCCCGCCAGACCTAATCTGATCTCGCATGACCCCGCGTGACCTCGTTTGACCCCGTCCGATGACCTCGAGTAACCCCTATCCCCATACCATGACCTAGGATAACATCGCATGTACTTCAAACCCAATTCTCTCGGAACCCCGAACTCGTATGTGAATTTCGAGGATACCGTTGAATTCCTCGTAAAATTCTGCGTAATATAAGACCAAATTTATAAAGATTTATGCAAAATTAAACGATTTAGAGAAACCTACCATGACCTGGGTCAACATCGAATAATTAAAACCCATTTAACTCGGAACCCCGAACTCGTATGTCAATTTCGAGGATACCGTTGAATTCCTCGTAAAATTCTGCGTAATATAGGGCCAAATTTATAAAGATTTATGCAAAATTAAATTTTTTCGAGCGGCTGATATGTATTTATGACTTTTGATCCGTAATTTAAAAATTTATTTCTTAATGATGACGCGATTCACGCCGATTGTTTTGTCGTCGATCAACAGCTCGGATCAAGAGTCCTAAGCGTGCAAAATTATATTCCTGTACGTATACCGGTTTAGAAGATATGAACAAATTTCTAAAAATCAACAAATTTTCATCTCCATATCTCGCCAGATCTCCCCTGACCTCGCCTGACTTCCCCAGAACTCGCCTGACCTCCTCTGACCATGAGAAACCTCCCCTGATCCCGCCAGACCTAGTCTGATCTCGCATGACCCCGCGTGACCTCGTTTGACCCCGTCCGATGACCTCGAGTAACCCCTATCCCCATACCATGACCTAGGATAACATCGCATGTACTTCAAACCCAATTATCTCGGAACCCCGAACTCGTATGTCAATTTCGAGGATACCGTTGAATTCCTCGTAAAATTCTGCGTAATATAGGACCAAATTTATAAAGATTTATGCAAAATTAAACGATTTAGAGAAACCTACCATGACCTGGGTCAACATCGAATAATTAAAACCCATTTAACTCGGAACCCCGAACTCGTATGTCAATTTCGAGGATACCATTGGATTCCTCGTAAAATTCTGCGTAATATAGGACCAAATTTATAAAGATTTATGCAAAATTAAATTTTTTCGAGCGGCTGATATGTATTTATGACTTTTTATCCGTAATTTAAAAATTTTTTTCTTAATGATGACGCGATTCACGCCGATTGTTTTGTCGTCGATCAACAGCTCGGATCAAGAGTTCTAAGCGTGCAAAATTATATTCCTGTACGTAGACCGGTTTAGAAGATATGAACAAATTTCTAAAAATCAACAAATTTTCATCTCCATATCTCGCCAGATCTCCCCTGACCTCGCCCGACTTCCCCAGAACTCGCCTGACCTCCTCTGACCATGAGAAACCTCCCCTGACCCCGCCAGACCTAGTCTGATCTCGCATGACCCCGCGTGACCTCGTTTGACCCCGTCCGATGACCTCGAGTAACCCCTATCCCCATACCATGACCTAGGATAACATCGCATGTACTTCAAACCCAATTATCTCGGAACCCCGAACTCGTATGTCAATTTCGAGGATACCGTTGAATTCCTCGTAAAATTCTGCGTAATATAGGACCAAACTTATAAAGATTTATGCAAAATTAAACGATTTAGAGAAACCTACCATGACCTGGGTCAACATCGAATAATTAAAACCCATTTAACTCGGAACCCCGAACTCGTATGTCAATTTCGAGGATACCGTTGAATTCCTCGTAAAATTCTGCGTAATATAGGACCAAACTTATAAAGATTTATGCAAAATTAAACGATTTAGAGAAACCTACCATGACCTGGGTCAACAACAAATAATTAAAACCCATTTAACTCGGAACCCCGAACTCGGATGTCAATTTCGAGGATACCGTTGAATTCCTCGTAAAATTCTGCGTAATATAGAACCAAATTTATAAAGATTTATGCAAAATTAAACGATTTAGAGAAACCTGCCATGACCTAGGTCAACATCGAATAATTAAAACCCATTTAACTCGGAACCCCGAACTCGTATGTCAATTTCGAGGATACCGTTGAATTCCTCGTAAAATTCTGCGTAATATAGGACCAAATTTATAAAGATTTATGCAAAATTAAATTTTTTCGAGCGGCTGATATGTATTTATGACTTTTTATCCGCAATTTAAATTTTTTTTTCTTAATGATGACGCGATTCACGCCGATTGTTTTGTCGTCGATCAACAGCTCGGATCAAGAGTTCTAAGCGTGCAAAATTATATTTCTGTACGTAGACCGGTTTAGAAGATATGAACAAATTTCTAAAAATCAACAAATTTTCATCTCCATATCTCGCCAGATCTCCCCTGACCTCGCCTGACTTCCCCAGAACTGGCCTGACCTCCTCTGACCATGAGAAACCTCCCCTGACCCCGCCAGACCTAGTCTGATCTCGCATGACCCCGCGTGACCTCGTTTGACCCCGTCCGATGACCTCGAGTAACCCCTATCCCCATACCGTGACCTAGGATTACATCGCATGTACTTCAAACCCAATTATCTCGGAACCCCGAACTCGTATGTCAATTTCGAGGATACCGTTGAATTCCTCGTAAAATTCTGCGTAATATAGGACCAAATTTATAAAGATTTAGGCAAAATTTAACGATTTAGAGAAACCTACCATGACCTGGGTCAACATCGAATAATTAAAACCCATTTAACTCGGAACCCCGAACTCGTATGTCAATTTCGAGGATACCGTTGAATTCCTCGTAAAATTCTGCGTAATATAGGACCAAATTTATAAAGATTTATGCAAAATTAAACGATTTAGAGAAACCTACCATGACCTGGGTCAACATCGAATAATTAAAACCCATTTAACTCGGAACCCCGAACTCGTATGTCAATTTCGAGGATACCGTTGAATCCCTCGTAAAATTCTGCGTAATATAGGACCAAATTTATAAAGATTTATGCAAAATTAAATTTTTTCGAGCGGCTGATATGTATTTATGACTTTTGATCCGTAATTTAAAAATTTATTTCTTAATGATGACGCGATTCACGCCGATTGTTTTGTCGTCGATCAACAGCTCGGATCAAGAGTCCTAAGCGTGCAAAATTATATTCCTGTACGTATACCGGTTTAGAAGATATGAACAAATTTCTAAAAATCAACAAATTTTCATCTCCATATCTCGCCAGATCTCCCCTGACCTCGCCTGACTTCCCCAGAACTCGCCTGACCTCCTCTGACCATGAGAAACCTCCCCTGATCCCGCCAGACCTAGTCTGATCTCGCATGACCCCGCGTGACCTCGTTTGACCCCGTCCGATGACCTCGAGTAACCCCTATCCCCATACCATGACCTAGGATAACATCGCATGTACTTTAAACCCAATTATCTCGGAACCCCGAACTCGTATGTCAATTTCGAGGATACCGTTGAATTCCTCGTAAAATTCTGCGTAATATAGGACCAAATTTATAAAGATTTATGCAAAATTAAACGATTTAGAGAAACCTACCATGACCTGGGTCAACATCGAATAATTAAAACCCATTTAACTCGGAACCCCGAACTCGTATGTCAATTTCGAGGATACCGTTGAATTCCTCGTAAAATTCTGCGTAATATAGGACCAAATTTATAAAGACTTATGCAAAATTAAACGATTTAGAGAAACCTACCATGACCTGGGTCAACATCGAATAATTAAAACCCATTTAACTCGGAACCCCGAACTCGTATGTCAATTTCGAGGATACCGTTGAATTCCTCGTAAAATTCTGCGTAATATAGGACCAAATTTATAAAGATTTATGCAAAATTAAATTTTTTCGAGCGGCTGATATGTATTTATGACTTTTTATCCGTAATTTAAAAATTTTTTTCTTAATGATGACGCGATTCACGCCGATTGTTTTGTCGTCGATCAACAGCTCGGATCAAGAGTTCTAAGCGTGCAAAATTATATTCCTGTACGTAGACCGGTTTAGAAGATATGAACAAATTTCTAAAAATCAACAAATTTTCATCTCCATATCTCGCCAGATCTCCCCTGACCTCGCCCGACTTCCCCAGAACTCGCCTGACCTCCTCTGACCATGAGAAACCTCCCCTGACCCCGCCAGACCTAGTCTGATCTCGCATGACCCCGCGTGACCTCGTTTGACCCCGTCCGATGACCTCGAGTAACCCCTATCCCCATACCATGACCTAGGATAACATCGCATGTACTTCAAACCCAATTATCTCGGAACCCCGAACTCGTATGTCAATTTCGAGGATACCGTTGAATTCCTCGTAAAATTCTGCGTAATATAGGACCAAACTTATAAAGATTTATGCAAAATTAAACGATTTAGAGAAACCTACCATGACCTGGGTCAACATCGAATAATTAAAACCCATTTAACTCGGAACCCCGAACTCGTATGTCAATTTCGAGGATACCGTTGAATTCCTCGTAAAATTCTGCGTAATATAGGACCAAACTTATAAAGATTTATGCAAAATTAAACGATTTAGAGAAACCTACCATGACCTGGGTCAACAACAAATAATTAAAACCCATTTAACTCGGAACCCCGAACTCGGATGTCAATTTCGAGGATACCGTTGAATTCCTCGTAAAATTCTGCGTAATATAGAACCAAATTTATAAAGATTTATGCAAAATTAAATTTTTTCGAGCGGCTGATATGTATTTATGACTTTTTATCCGTAATTTAAATTTTTTTTTCTTAATGATGACGCGATTCACGCCGATTGTTTTGTCGTCGATCAACAGCTCGGATCAAGAGTTCTAAGCGTGCAAAATTATATTCCTCTACGTAGACCGGTTTAGAAGATATGAACAAATTTCTAAAAATCAACAAATTTTCATCTCCATATCTCGCCAGATCTCCCCTGACCTCGCCTGACTTCCCCAGAACTCGCCTGACCTCCTCTGACCATGAGAAACCTCCCCTGATCCCGCCAGACCTAGTCTGATCTCGCATGACCCCGCGTGACCTCGTTTGACCCCGTCCGATGACCTCGAGTAACCCCTATCCCCATACCATGACCTATAATAACATCGCATGTACTTCAAACCCAATTATCTCGGAACCCCGAACTCGTATGACAATTTCGAGGATACCGTTG
This sequence comes from Cynaeus angustus, assembly GCA_030157275.1. Lineage (NCBI taxonomy): Eukaryota > Metazoa > Arthropoda > Insecta > Coleoptera > Tenebrionidae > Cynaeus > Cynaeus angustus. Next base: position 23,918,646 of record CM058058.1, read on the forward strand.
AATTCCTCGTAAAATTCTGCGTAATTTAGGACCAAATTTATAAAGATTTAGGCAAAATTTAACGATTTAGAGAAACCTACCATGACCTGGGTCAACATCGAATAATTAAAACCCATTTAACTCGGAACCCCGAACTCCTATGTCAATTTCGAGGATACCGTTGAATTCCTCGTAAAATTCTGCGTAATATAGGACCAAATTTATAAAGATTTATGCAAAATTAATTTTTTTCGAGCGGCTGATTTGTATTTATGACTTTTTATCCGTAATTTAAAAATTTTTTTCTTAATGATGACGCGATTCACGCCGATTGTTTTGTCGTCGATCAAAAGCTCGGATCAAGAGTTCTAAGCGTGCAAAATTATATTCCTGTACGTAGACCGGTTTAGAAGATATGAACAAATTTTTAAAAATCAACAAATTTTCATCTCCATATCTCGCCAGATCTCCCCTGACCTCACCTGACTTCCCCAGAACTCGCCTGACCTCCTCTAACCATGAGAAACCTTCCCTTACCCCGCCAGACCTAGTCTGATCTCGCATGACAACGCGTGACCTCGTTTGACCCCGTCCGATGACCTCGAGTAACCCCTATCCCCATACCATGACCTAGGATAACATCGCATGTACTTCAAACCCAATTATCTCAAAGCCCCGAACTCGTATGTCAATTTCGAGGATACCGTTGAATTCCTCGTAAAATTCTGCGTAATATAGGACCAAATTTATAAAGATTTATGCAAAATTAAACGATTTAGAGAAACCTACCATGACCTGGGTCAACATCGAATAATTAAAACTTATTTAACTCGGAACCCCGAACTCGTATGTCAATTTCGAGGATACCGTTGAATTCCTCGTAAAATTCTGCGTAATATAGGACCAAATTTATAAAGATTTATGCAAAATTAAACGATTTAGAGAAACCTACCATGACCTGGGTCAACATCGAATAATTAAAACTTATTTAACTCGGAACCCCGAACTCGTATGTCAATTTCGAGGATACCGTTGAATTCCTCGTAAAATTCTGCGTAATATAGGACCAAATTTATAAAGATTTATGCAAAATTAAACGATTTAGAGAAACCTACCATGACCTGGGTCAACATCGAATAATTAAAACCCATTTAACTCGAAACCCCGAACTCGTATGTCAATTTCGAGGATACCGTTGAATTCCTCGTAAAATTCTGCGTAATATAGGACCAAATTTATAAAGATTTATGCAAAATTAAACGATTTAGAGAAACCTACCATGACCTGGGTCAACATCGAATAATTAAAAGCCATTTAACTCGAAACCCCGAACTCGTATGTCAATTTCGAGGATACCGTTGAATTCCTCGTAAAATTCTGCGTAATATAGAACCAAATTTATAAAGATTTATGCAAAATTAAACGATTTAGAGAAACCTACCATGACCTGGGTCAACATCGAATAATTAAAACCCATTTAACTCGGAACCCCGAACTGGTATGTATATTTCGAGGATACCGTTGAATTCCTCGTAAAATTCTGCGTAATATAGGACCAAATTTATAAAGATTTATGCAAAATTAAACGATTTAGAGAAACCTACCATGACCTGGGTCAACATCGAATAATTAAAACCCATTTAACTCGGAACCCCGAACTCGTATGTCAATTTCGAGGATACCATTGGATTCCTCGTAAAATTCTGCGTAATTTAGGACCAAATTTATAAAGATTTAGGCAAAATTTAACGATTTAGAGAAACCTACCATGACCTGGGTCAACATCGAATAATTAAAACCCATTTAACTCGGAACCCCGAACTCCTATGTCAATTTCGAGGATACCGTTGAATTCCTCGTAAAATTCTGCGTAATATAGGACCAAATTTATAAAGATTTATGCAAAATTAAACGATTTAGAGAAACCTACCATGACCTGGGTCAACATCGAATAATTAAAACCCATTTAACTCGGAACCCCGAACTCGTATGTCAATTTCGAGGATACCGTTAAATTCCTCGTAAAATTCTGCGTAATATAGGACCAAATTTATAAAGATTTATGCAAATTTATTTTTTTTCGAGCGGCTGATATGTATTTATGACTTTTTATCCGTAATTTAAAAATTTATTTCTTAATGATGACGCGATTCACGCCGATTGTTTTGTCGTCGATCAACATCTCGGATCAAGAGTCCTAAGCGTGCAAAATTATATTCCTGTACGTAGACCGGTTTAGAAGATATGAACAAATTTCTAAAAATCAACAAATTTTCATCTCCATATCTCGCCAGATCTCCCCTGACCTCGCCTGACTTCCCCAGAACTCGCCTGACCTCCTCTGACCATGAGAAACCTCCCCTGACCCCGCCAGACCTAGTCTGATCTCGCATGACCCCGCGTGACCTCGTTCGACCCCGTCCGATGACCTCGAGTAACCCCTATCCCCATACCATGACCTAGGATAACATCGCATGTACTTCAAACCCAATTATCTCGGAACCCCGAACTCGTATGACAATTTCGAGGATACCGTTGAATTCCTCGTAAAATTCTGCGTAATTTAGGACCAAATTTATAAAGATTTAGGCAAAATTTAACGATTTAGAGAAACCTACCATGACCTGGGTCAACATCGAATAATTAAAACCCATTTAACTCGGAACCCCGAACTCCTATGTCAATTTCGAGGATACCGTTGAATTCCTCGTAAAATTCTGCGTAATATAGGACCAAATTTATAAAGATTTATGCAAAATTAAATTTTTTCGAGCGGCTGATATGTATTTATGACTTCTTATCCGTAATTTAAAAATTTTTTTCTTAATGATGACGCGATTCACGCCGATTGTTTTGTCGTCGATCAAAAGCTCGGATCAAGAGTTCTAAGCGTGCAAAATTATATTCCTGTACGTAGACCGGTTTAGAAGATATGAACAAATTTCTAAAAATCAACAAATTTTCATCTCCATATCTCGCCAGATCTCCCCTGACCTCACCTGACTTCCCCAGAACTCGCCTGACCTCCTCTGACCATGAGAAACCTTCCCTGACCCCGCCAGACCTAGTCTGATCTCGCATGACCCCGCGTGACCTCGTTTGACCCCGTCCGATGACCTCGAGTAACCCCTATCCCCATACCATGACCTAGGATAACATCGCATGTACTTCAAACCCAATTATCTCAAAGCCCCGAACTCGTATGTCAATTTCGAGGATACCGTTGAATTCCTCGTAAAATTCTGCGTAATATAGGACCAAATTTATAAAGATTTATGCAAAATTAAACGATTTAGAGAAACCTACCATGACCTGGGTCAACATCGAATAATTAAAACCCATTTAACTCGGAACCCCGAACTGGTATGTCAATTTCGAGGATACCGTTGAATTCCTCGTAAAATTCTGCGTAATATAGGACCAAATTTATAAAGATTTATGCAAAATTAATTTTTTTCGAGCGGCTGATATGTATTTATGACTTTTTATCCGTAATTTAAAAATTTTTTTCTTAATGATGACGCGATTCACGCCTATTGTTTTGTCGTCGATCAACAGCTCGGATCAAGAATTCTAAGCGTGCAAAATTATATTCCTGTACGTAGACCGGTTTAGAAGATATAAACAAATTTCTAAAAATCAACAAATTTTCATCTCCATATTTCGCCAGATCTCCCCTGACCTCGCCTGACTTCCCCAGAATTCGCCTGACCTCCTCTGACCATGAGAAACCTCCCCTGACTCCGCCAAACCTAGTCTGATCTCGCATGACCCCGCGTGACCTCGTTTGACCCCGTCCGATGACCTCGAGTAACCCCTATCCCCATACCATGACCTAGGATAACATCGCATGTACTTCAAACCCAATTATCTCGAAACCCCGAACTCGTATGTCAATTTCGAGGATACCGTTGAATTCCTCGTAAAATTCTGCGTAATATAGGACCAAATTTATAAAGATTTAGGCAAAACTAAACGATTTAGAGAAACCTACCATGACCTGGGTCAACATCGAATAATTAAAACCCATTTAACTCGGAACCCCGAACTCGTATGTCAATTTTGAGGATACTGTTGAATTCCTCGTAAAATTCTGCGTAATATAGGACCAAATTTATAAAGATTTATGCAAAACTAAACGATTTAGAGAAACCTACCATGACCTGGGTCAACATCGAATAATTAAAACCCATTTAACTCGGAACCCCGAACTCGTATGTCAATTTTGAGGATACCGTTGAATTCCTCGTAAAATTCTGCGTAATATAGGACCAAATTTATAAAGATTTATGCAAAATTATTTTTTTTCGAGCGGCTGATATGTATTTATGACTTTTTATCCGTAATTTAAAAATTTATTTCTTAATGATGACGCGATTCACGCCGAATGTTTTGTCGTCGATCAACATCTCGGATCAAGAGTCCTAAGCGTGCAAAATTATATTCCTGTACGTAGACCGGTTTAGAAGATATGAACAAATTTCTAAAAATCAACAAATTTTCATCTCCATATCTCGCCAGATCTCCCCTGACCTCGCCTGACTTCCCCAGAACTCGCCTGACCTCCTCTGACCATGAGAAACCTCCCTTGACCCCGCCAGACCTAGTCTGATCTCGCATGACCCCGCGTGACCTCGTTTGACCCCGTCCGATGACCTCGAGTAACCCCTATCCCCATACCATGACCTAGGATAACATCGCATGTACTTCAAACCCAATTATCTCGAAACCCCGAACTCGTATGTCAATTTCGAGGATACCGTTGAATTCCTCGTAAAATTCTGCGTAATATAGGACCAAATTTATAAAGATTTATGCAAAACTAAACGATTTAGAGAAACCTACCATGACCTGGGTCAACATCGAATAATTAAAACCCATTTAACTCGGAACCCCGAACTCGTATGTCAATTTTGAGGATACTGTTGAATTCCTCGTAAAATTCTGCGTAATATAGGACCAAATTTATAAAGATTTATGCAAAACTAAACGATTTAGAGAAACCTACCATGACCTGGGTCAACATCGAATAATTAAAACCCATTTAACTCGGAACCCCGAACTCGTATGTCAATTTTGAGGATACCGTTGAATTCCTCGTAAAATTCTGCGTAATATAGGACCAAATTTATAAAGATTTATGCAAAATTAAATTTTCTCGAGCGGCTGATATGTATTTATGACTTTTGATCCGTAATTTAAAAATTTATTTCTTAATGATGACGCGATTCACGCCGATTGTTTTGTCGTCGATCAACAGCTCGGATCAAGAGTCCTAAGCGTGCAAAATTATATTCCTGTACGTAGACCGGTTTAGAAGATATGAACAAATTTCTAAAAATCAACAAATTTTCATCTCGATATCTCGCCAGATTTCCCCTGACCTCGCCTGACTTCCTCAGAACTCGCCTGAACTCCTCTGACCATGAGAAACCTTCCCTGACCCCGCCAGACCTAGTCTGATCTCGCATGACCCCGCGTGACCTCGTTTGACCCCGTCCGATGACCTCGAGTAACCCCTATCCCCATACCATGACCAAGGATAACATCGCATGTACTTCAAACCCAATTCTCTCGGAACCCCGAACTCGTCTGTCAATTTCGAGGATACCGTTGAATTCCTCGTAAAATTCTGCGTAATATAGGACCAAATTTATAAAGATTTATGCAAAACTAAACGATTTAGAGAAACCTACCATGACCTGGGTCAACATCGAATAATTAAAACCCATTTAACTCGGAACCCCGAACTCGTATGTGAATTTCGAGGATACCGTTGAATTCCTCGTAAAATTCTGCGTAATATAAGACCAAATTTATAAAGATTTATGCAAAATTAAACGATTTAGAGAAACCTACCATGACCTGGGTCAACATCGAATAATTAAAACCCATTTAACTCGGAACCCCGAAATCGTATGTGAATTTCGAGGATACCGTTGAATTCCTCGTAAAATTCTGCGTAATTTAGGACCAAATTTATAAAGATTTAGGCAAAATTTAACGATTTAGAGAAACCTACCATGACCTGGGTCAACATCGAATAATTAAAACCCATTTAACTCGGAACCCCGAACTCCTATGTCAATTTCGAGGATACCGTTGAATTCCTCGTAAAATTCTGCGTAATATAGGACCAAATTTATAAAGATTTATGCAAAATTAAATTTTTTCGAGCGGCTGATATGTATTTATGACTTTTGATCCGTAATTTAAAAATTTATTTCTTAATGATGACGCGATTCACGCCGATTGTTTTGTCGTCGATCAACAGCTCGGATCAAGAGTCCTAAGCGTGCAAAATTATATTCCTGTACGTAGACCGGTTTAGAAGATATGAACAAATTTCTAAAAATCAACAAATTTTCATCTCGATATCTCGCCAGATTTCCCCTGACCTCGCCTGACTTCCTCAGAACTCGCCGGAACTCCTCTGACCATGAGAAACCTTCCCTGACCCCGCCAGACCTAGTCTGATCTCGCATGACCCCGCGTGACCTCGTTTGACCCCGTCCGATGACCTCGAGTAACCCCTATCCCCATACCATGACCAAGGATAACATCGCATGTACTTCAAACCCAATTCTCTCGGAACCCCGAACTCGTCTGTCAATTTCGAGGATACCGTTGAATTCCTCGTAAAATTCTGCGTAATATAGGACCAAATTTATAAAGATTTATGCAAAACTAAACGATTTAGAGAAACCTACCATGACCTGGGTCAACATCGAATAATTAAAACCCATTTAACTCGGAACCCCGAACTCGTATGTGAATTTCGAGGATACCGTTGAATTCCTCGTAAAATTCTGCGTAATATAAGACCAAATTTATAAAGATTTATGCAAAATTAAACGATTTAGAGAAACCTACCATGACCTGGGTCAACATCGAATAATTAAAACCCATTTAACTCGGAACCCCGAACTCGTATGTGAATTTCGAGGATACCGTTGAATTCCTCGTAAAATTCTGCGTAATATAGGACCAAATTTATAAAGATTTATGCAAAATTAAATTTTTTCGAGCGGCTGATATGTATTTATGACTTTTGATCCGTAATTTAAAAATTTATTTCTTAATGATGACGCGATTCACGCCGATTGTTTTGTCGTCGATCAACAGCTCGGATCAAGAGTCCTAAGCGTGCAAAATTATATTCCTGTACGTAGACCGGTTTAGAAGATATGAACAAATTTCTAAAAATCAACAAATTTTCATCTCGATATCTCGCCAGATCTCCCCTGACCTCGCCTGACTTCCCCAGAACTCGCCTGACCTCCTCTGACCATGAGAAACCTCCCCTGACCCCGCCAGACCTAGTCTGATCTCGCATGACCCCGCGTGACCTCGTTTGACCCCGTCCGATGACCTCGAGTAACCCCTATCCCCATACCATGACCTAGGATAACATCGCATGTACTTTAAACCCAATTATCTCGGAACCCCGAACTCGTATGTCAATTTCGAGGATACCGTTGAATTCCTCGTAAAATTCTGCGTAATATAGGACCAAATTTATAAAGATTTATGCAAAATTAAACGATTTAGAGAAACCTACCATGACCTGGGTCAACATCGAATAATTAAAACCCATTTAACTCGGAACCCCGAACTCGTATGTCAATTTCGAGGATACCGTTGAATTCCTCGTAAAATTCTGCGTAATATAGGACCAAATTTATAAAGACTTATGCAAAATTAAACGATTTAGAGAAACCTACCATGACCTGGGTCAACATCGAATAATTAAAACCCATTTAACTCGGAACCCCGAACTCGTATGTCAATTTCGAGGATACCGTTGAATTCCTCGTAAAATTCTGCGTAATATAGGACCAAATTTATAAAGATTTATGCAAAATTAAATTTTTTCGAGCGGCTGATATGTATTTATGACTTTTTATCCGTAATTTAAAAATTTATTTCTTAATGATGACGCGATTCACGCCGATTGTTTTGTCGTCGATCAACAGCTCGGATCAAGAGTCCTAAGCGTGCAAAATTATATTCCTGTACGTATACCGGTTTAGAAGATATGAACAAATTTCTAAAAATCAACAAATTTTCATCTCGATATCTCGCCAGATCTCCCCTGACCTCGCCTGACTTCCCCAGAACTCGCCTGACCTCCTATGACCATAAGAAACCACCCTTGACCCCGCCAGACCTAGTCTGATCTCGCATGACCCCGCGTGACCTCGTTTGACCCCGTCCGATGACCTCGAGTAACCCCTATCCCCATACCATGACCTAGGATAACATCGCATGTACTTCAAACCCAATTCTCTCGGAACCCCGAACTCGTATGTCAATTTCGAGGATACCGTTGAATTCCTCGTAAAATTCTGCGTAATATAGGATCAAATTTATAAAGATTTATGCAAAATTAAACGATTTAGAGAAACCTACCATGACCTGGGTCAACATCGAATAATTAAAACCCATTTAACTCGGAACCCCGAACTCGTATGTCAATTTCGAGGATACCGTTGAATTCCTCGTAAAATTCTGCGTAATATAGGACCAAATTTATAAAGATTTATGCAAAATTAAACGATTTAGAGAAATCTGCCATGACCTAGGTCAACATCGAATAATTAAAACCCATTTAACTCGGAACCCCGAACTCGTATGTCAATTTCGAGGATACCGTTGAATTCCTCGTAAAATTCTGCGTAATATAGGACCAAATTTATAAAGATTTATGCAAAATTAAATTTTTTCGAGCGGCTGATATGTATTTATGACTTTTTATCCGTAATTTAAAAATTTATTTCTTAATGATGACGCGATTCACGCCGATTGTTTTGTCGTCGATCAAAAGCTCGGATCAAGAGTTCTAAGCGTGCAAAATTATATTCCTGTACGTAGACCGGTTTAGAAGATATGAACAAATTTCTAAAAATCAACAAATTTTCATCTCCATATCTCGCCAGATCTCCCCTGACCTCGCCTGACTTCCCCAGAACTCGCCTGACCTCCTCTGACCATGAGAAACCTTCCCTGACCCCGCCAGACCTAGTCTGATCTCGCATGACCCCGCGTGACCTCGTTTGACCCCGTCCGATGACCTCGAGTAACCCCTATCCCCATACCATGACCTAGCACAACATCGGATATATTTCAAACCGGTTTTTCTCGGAACCCCGAACTCGTACGTCAATTTTGAGAATACCGTTGGATTCCTCGTAAAATTCTGCGTAATATAGGATCAAATTTATAAAGATTTATGCAAAATTAAACGATTTAGAGAAACCTACCATGACCTGGGTCAACATCGAATAATTAAAACCCATTTAACTCGGAACCCCGAACTCGTATGTCAATTTCGAGGATACCGTTGAATTCCTCGTAAAATTCTGCGTAATATAGGACCAAATTTATAAAGATTTATGCAAAATTAAACGATTTAGAGAAACCTACCATGACCTGGGTCAACATCGAATAATTAAAACCCATTTAACTCGGAACCCCGAACTCCTATGTCAATTTCGAGGATACCGTTGAATTCCTCGTAAAATTCTGCGTAATATAGGACCAAATTTATAAAGATTTATGCAAAATTAAACGATTTAGAGAAACCTACCATGACCTGGGTCAACATCGAATAATTAAAACCCATTTAACTCGAAACCCCGAACTCGTAAGTCAATTTCGAGGATACCGTTGAATTCCTCGTAAAATTCTGCGTAATATAGAACCAAATTTATAAAGATTTATGCAAAATTAAACGATTTAGAGAAACCTACCATGACCTGGGTCAACATCGAATAATTAAAACTTATTTAACTCGGAACCCCGAACTCGTATGTCAATTTCGAGGATACCGTTGAATTCCTCGTAAAATTCTGCGTAATATAGGACCAAATTTATAAAGATTTATGCAAAATTAAACGATTTAGAGAAACCTACCATGACCTGGGTCAACATCGAATAATTAAAACCCATTTAACTCGAAACCCCGAACTCGTATGTCAATTTCGAGGATACCGTTGAATTCCTCGTAAAATTCTGCGTAATATAGGACCAAATTTATAAAGATTTATGCAAAATTAAACGATTTAGAGAAACCTACCATGACCTGGGTCAACATCGAATAATTAAAACCCATTTAACTCGAAACCCCGAACTCGTATGTCAATTTCGAGGATACCGTTGAATTCCTCGTAAAATTCTGCGTAATATAGGACCAAATTTATAAAGATTTATGCAAAATTATTTTTTTTCGAGCGGCTGATATGTATTTATGACTTTTTATCCGTAATTTAAAAATTTTTTTCTTAATGATGACGCGATTCACGCCGATTGTTTTGTCGTCGATCAACATCTCGGATCAAGAGTCCTAAGCGTGCAAAATTATATTCCTGTACGTAGACCGGTTTAGAAGATATGAACAAATTTCTAAAAATCAACAAATTTTCATCTCCATATCTCGCCAGATCTCCCCTGACCTCGCCTGACTTCCCCAGAACTCGCCTGACCTCCTCTGACCATGAGAAACCTCCCCTGACCCCGCCAGACCTAGTCTGATCTCGCATGACCCCGCGTGACCTCGTTCGACCCCGTCCGATGACCTCGAGTAACCCCTATCCCCATACCATGACCTAGGATAACATCGCATGTACTTCAAACCCAATTATCTCGGAACCCCAAACTCGTATGACAATTTCGAGGATACTGTTGAATTCCTCGTAAAATTCTGCGTAATTTAGGACCAAATTTATAAAGATTTAGGCAAAATTTAACGATTTAGAGAAACCTACCATGACCTGGGTCAACATCGAATAATTAAAACCCATTTAACTCGGAACCCCGAACTCCTATGTCAATTTCGAGGATACCGTTGAATTCCTCGTAAAATTCTGCGTAATATAGGACCAAATTTATAAAGATTTATGCAAAATTAAACGATTTAGAGAAACCTACCATGACCTGGGTCAACATCGAATAATTAAAAACCATTTAACTCGAAACCCCGAACTCGTATGTCAATTTCGAGGATACCGTTGAATTCCTCGTAAAATTCTGCGTAATATAGAACCAAATTTATAAAGATTTATGCAAAATTAAACGATTTAGAGAAACCTACCATGACCTGGGTCAACATCGAATAATTAAAACCCATTTAACTCGGAACCCCGAACTGGTATGTCAATTTCGAGGATACCGTTGAATTCCTCGTAAAATTCTGCGTAATATAGGACCAAATTTATAAAGATTTATGCAAAATTAAACGATTTAGAGAAACCTACCATGACCTGGGTCAACATCGAATAATTAAAACCCATTTAACTCGGAACCCCGAACTCGTATGTCAATTTCGAGGATACCATTGGATTCTTCGTAAAATTCTGCGTAATTTAGGACCAAATTTATAAAGATTTAGGCAAAATTTAACGATTTAGAGAAACCTACCATGACCTGGGTCAACATCGAATAATTAAAACCCATTTAACTCGGAACCCCGAACTCCTATGTCAATTTCGAGGATACCGTTGAATTCCTCGTAAAATTCTGCGTAATATAGGACCAAATTTATAAAGATTTATGCAAAATTAAACGATTTAGAGAAGCCTACCATGACCTGGGTCAACATCGAATAATTAAAACCCATTTAACTCGGAACCCCGAACTCGTATGTCAATTTCGAGGATACCGTTGAATTCCTCGTAAAATTCTGCGTAATATAGGACCAAATTTATAAAGATTTATGCAAAATTATTTTTTTTCGAGCGGCTGATATGTATTTATGACTTTTTATCCGTAATTTAAAAATTTATTTCTTAATGATGACGCGATTCACGCCGATTGTTTTGTCGTCGATCAACATCTCGGATCAAGAGTCCTAAGCGTGCAAAATTATATTCCTGTACGTAGACCGGTTTAGAAGATATGAACAAATTTCTAAAAATCAACAAATTTTCATCTCCATATCTCGCCAGATCTCCCCTGACCTCGCCTGACTTCCCCAGAACTCGCCTGACCTCCTCTGACCATGAGAAACCTCCCCTGACCCCGCCAGACCTAGTCTGATCTCGCATGACCCCGCGTGACCTCGTTCGACCCCGTCCGATGACCTCGAGTAACCCCTATCCCCATACCATGACCTAGGATAACATCGCATGTACTTCAAACCCAATTATCTCGGAACCCCGAACTCGTATGACAATTTCGAGGATACCGTTGAATTCCTCGTAAAATTCTGCGTAATATAGGACCAAATTTATAAAGATTTATGCAAAATTAAACGATTTAGAGAAACCTACCATGACCTGGGTCAACATCGAATAATTAAAACCCATTCAACTCGGAACCCCGAACTGGTATGTCAATTTCGAGGATACCGTTGAATTCCTCGTAAAATTCTGCGTAATATAGGACCAAATTTATAAAGATTTATGCAAAATTAAACGATTTAGAGAAACCTACCATGACCTGGGTCAACATCGAATAATTAAAACCCATTTAACTCGGAACCCCGAACTCGTATGTCAATTTCGAGGATACTGTTGAATTCCTCGTAAAATTCTGCGTAATTTAGGACCAAATTTATAAAGATTTAGGCAAAATTTAACGATTTAGAGAAACCTACCATGACCTGGGTCAACATCGAATAATTAAAACCCATTTAACTCGGAACCCCGAACTCCTATGTCAATTTCGAGGATACCGTTGAATTCCTCGTAAAATTCTGCGTAATATAGGACCAAATTTATAAAGATTTATGCAAAATTAAACGATTTAGAGAAACCTACCATGACCTGGGTCAACATCGAATAATTAAAACCCATTTAACTCGGAACCCCGAACTCCTATGTCAATTTCGAGGATACCGTTGAATTCCTCGTAAAATTCTGCGTAATATAGGACCAAATTTATAAAGATTTATGCAAAATTAAACGATTTAGAGAAACCTACCATGACCTGGGTCAACATCGAATAATTAAAACCCATTTAACTCGAAACCCCGAACTCGTATGTCAATTTCGAGGATACCGTTGAATTCCTCGTAAAATTCTGCGTAATATAGAACCAAATTTATAAAGATTTATGCAAAATTAAACGATTTAGAGAAACCTACCATGACCTGGGTCAACATCGAATAATTAAAACTTATTTAACTCGGAACCCCGAACTCGTATGTCAATTTCGAGGATACCGTTGAATTCCTCGTAAAATTCTGCGTAATATAGGACCAAATTTATAAAGATTTATGCAAAATTAAACGATTTAGAGAAACCTACCATGACCTGGGTCAACATCGAATAATTAAAACCCATTTAACTCGAAACCCCGAACTCGTATGTCAATTTCGAGGATACCGTTGAATTCCTCGTAAAATTCTGCGTAATATAGGACCAAATTTATAAAGATTTATGCAAAATTAAACGATTTAGAGAAACCTACCATGACCTGGGTCAACATCGAATAATTAAAACCCATTTAACTCGAAACCCCGAACTCGTATGTCAATTTCGAGGATACCGTTGAATTCCTCGTAAAATTCTGCGTAATATAGGACCAAATTTATAAAGATTTATGCAAAATTATTTTTTTTCGAGCGGCTGATATGTATTTATGACTTTTTATCCGTAATTTAAAAATTTTTTTCTTAATGATGACGCGATTCACGCCGATTGTTTTGTCGTCGATCAACATCTCGGATCAAGAGTCCTAAGCGTGCAAAATTATATTCCTGTACGTAGACCGGTTTAGAAGATATGAACAAATTTCTAAAAATCAACAAATTTTCATCTCCATATCTCGCCAGATCTCCCCTGACCTCGCCTGACTTCCCCAGAACTCGCCTGACCTCCTCTGACCATGAGAAACCTCCCCTGACCCCGCCAGACCTAGTCTGATCTCGCATGACCCCGCGTGACCTCGTTCGACCCCGTCCGATGACCTCGAGTAACCCCTATCCCCATACCATGACCTAGGATAACATCGCATGTACTTCAAACCCAATTATCTCGGAACCCCAAACTCGTATGACAATTTCGAGGATACTGTTGAATTCCTCGTAAAATTCTGCGTAATTTAGGACCAAATTTATAAAGATTTAGGCAAAATTTAACGATTTAGAGAAACCTACCATGACCTGGGTCAACATCGAATAATTAAAACCCATTTAACTCGGAACCCCGAACTCCTATGTCAATTTCGAGGATACCGTTGAATTCCTCGTAAAATTCTGCGTAATATAGGACCAAATTTATAAAGATTTATGCAAAATTAAACGATTTAGAGAAACCTACCATGACCTGGGTCAACATCGAATAATTAAAAACCATTTAACTCGAAACCCCGAACTCGTATGTCAATTTCGAGGATACCGTTGAATTCCTCGTAAAATTCTGCGTAATATAGAACCAAATTTATAAAGATTTATGCAAAATTAAACGATTTAGAGAAACCTACCATGACCTGGGTCAACATCGAATAATTAAAACCCATTTAACTCGGAACCCCGAACTGGTATGTCAATTTCGAGGATACCGTTGAATTCCTCGTAAAATTCTGCGTAATATAGGACCAAATTTATAAAGATTTATGCAAAATTAAACGATTTAGAGAAACCTACCATGACCTGGGTCAACATCGAATAATTAAAACCCATTTAACTCGGAACCCCGAACTCGTATGTCAATTTCGAGGATACCATTGGATTCTTCGTAAAATTCTGCGTAATTTAGGACCAAATTTATAAAGATTTAGGCAAAATTTAACGATTTAGAGAAACCTACCATGACCTGGGTCAACATCGAATAATTAAAACCCATTTAACTCGGAACCCCGAACTCCTATGTCAATTTCGAGGATACCGTTGAATTCCTCGTAAAATTCTGCGTAATATAGGACCAAATTTATAAAGATTTATGCAAAATTAAACGATTTAGAGAAGCCTACCATGACCTGGGTCAACATCGAATAATTAAAACCCATTTAACTCGGAACCCCGAACTCGTATGTCAATTTCGAGGATACCGTTGAATTCCTCGTAAAATTCTGCGTAATATAGGACCAAATTTATAAAGATTTATGCAAAATTATTTTTTTTCGAGCGGCTGATATGTATTTATGACTTTTTATCCGTAATTTAAAAATTTATTTCTTAATGATGACGCGATTCACGCCGATTGTTTTGTCGTCGATCAACATCTCGGATCAAGAGTCCTAAGCGTGCAAAATTATATTCCTGTACGTAGACCGGTTTAGAAGATATGAACAAATTTCTAAAAATCAACAAATTTTCATCTCCATATCTCGCCAGATCTCCCCTGACCTCGCCTGACTTCCCCAGAACTCGCCTGACCTCCTCTGACCATGAGAAACCTCCCCTGACCCCGCCAGACCTAGTCTGATCTCGCATGACCCCGCGTGACCTCGTTCGACCCCGTCCGATGACCTCGAGTAACCCCTATCCCCATACCATGACCTAGGATAACATCGCATGTACTTCAAACCCAATTATCTCGGAACCCCGAACTCGTATGACAATTTCGAGGATACCGTTGAATTCCTCATAAAATTCTGCGTAATTTAGGACCAAATTTATAAAGATTTAGGCAAAATTTAACGATTTAGAGAAACCTACCATGACCTGGGTCAACATCGAATAATTAAAACCCATTTAACTCGGAACCCCGAACTCCTATGTCAATTTCGAGGATACCGTTGAATTCCTCGTAAAATTCTGCGTAATATAGGACCAAATTTATAAAGATTTATGCAAAATTAAATTTTTTCGAGCGGCTGATATGTATTTATGACTTTTTATTCGTAATTTAAAAATTTTTTTCTTAATGATGACGCGATTCACGCCGATTGTTTTGTCGTCGATCAAAAGCTCGGATCAAGAGTTCTAAGCGTGCAAAATTATATTCCTGTACGTAGACCGGTTTAGAAGATATGAACAAATTTCTAAAAATCAACAAATTTTCATCTCCATATCTCGCCAGATCTCCCCTGACCTCACCTGACTTCCCCAGAACTCGCCTGACCTCCTCTGACCATGAGAAACCTTCCCTGACCCCGCCAGACCTAGTCTGATCTCGCATGACCCCGCGTGACCTCGTTTGACCCCGTCCGATGACCTCGAGTAACCCCTATCCCCATACCATGACCTAGGATAACATCGCATGTACTTCAAACCCAATTATCTCAAAGCCCCGAACTCGTATGTCAATTTCGAGGATACCGTTGAATTCCTCGTAAAATTCTGCGTAATATAGGACCAAATTTATAAAGATTTATGCAAAATTAAACGATTTAGAGAAACCTACCATGACCTGGGTCAACATCGAATAATTAAAACCCATTTAACTCGGAACCCCGAACTCGTATGTCAATTTCGAGGATACCGTTGAATTCCTCGTAAAATTCTGCGTAATATAGGACCAAATTTATAAAGATTTATGCAAAATTATTTTTTTTCGAGCGGCTGATATGTATTTATGACTTTTTATCCGTAATTTAAAAATTTATTTCTTAATGATGACGCGATTCACGCCGATTGTTTTGTCGTCGATCAACATCTCGGATCAAGAGTCCTAAGCGTGCAAAATTATATTCCTGTACGTAGACCGGTTTAGAAGATATGAACAAATTTCTAAAAATCAACAAATTTTCATCTCCATATCTCGCCAGATCTCCCCTGACCTCGCCTGACTTCCCCAGAACTCGCCTGACCTCCTCTGACCATGAGAAACCTCCCCTGACCCCGCCAGACCTAGTCTGATCTCGCATGACCCCGCGTGACCTCGTTCGACCCCGTCCGATGACCTCGAGTAACCCCTATCCCCATACCATGACCTAGGATAACATCGCATGTACTTCAAACCCAATTATCTCGGAACCCCGAACTCGTATGACAGTTTCGAGGATACCGTTGAATTCCTCGTAAAATTCTGCGTAATTTAGGACCAAATTTATAAAGATTTAGGCAAAATTTAACGATTTAGAGAAACCTACCATGACCTGGGTCAACATCGAATAATTAAAACCCATTTAACTCGGAACCCCGAACTCCTATGTCAATTTCGAGGATACCGTTGAATTCCTCGTAAAATTCTGCGTAATATAGGACCAAATTTATAAAGATTTATGCAAAATTAAATTTTTTCGAGCGGCTGATATGTATTTATGACTTTTTATTCGTAATTTAAAAATTTTTTTCTTAATGATGACGCGATTCACGCCGATTGTTTTGTCGTCGATCAACAGCTCGGATCAAGAGTCCTAAGCGTGCAAAATTATATTCCTGTACGTAGACCGGTTTAGAAGATATGAACAAATTTCTAAAAATCAACAAATTTTCATCTCCATATCTCGCCAGATCTCCCCTGACCTCGCCTGACTTCCCCAGAATTCGCCTGCCCTCCTCTGACCATGAGAAACCTCCCCTGGCTCCGCCAAACCTAGTCTGATCTCGCATGACCCCGCGTGACCTCGTTTGACCCCGTCCGATGACCTCGAGTAACCCCTATCCCCATACCATGACCTAGGAAAACGTCGCATGTACTTCAAACCCAATTATCTCGAAACCCCGAACTCGTATGTCAATTTCGAGGATACCGTTGAATTCCTCGTAAAATTCTGCGTAATATAGGACCAAATTTATAAAGATTTATGCAAAACTAAACGATTTAGAGAAACCTACCATGACCTGGGTCAACATCGAATAATTAAAACCCATTTAACTCGGAACCCCGAACTCGTATGTGAATTTCGAGGATACCGTTGAATTCCTCGTAAAATTCTGCGTAATATAGGACCAAATTTATAACGATTTATGCAAAATTAAATTTTTTCGAGCGGCTGATATGTATTTATGACTTTTGATCCGTAATTTAAAAATTTATTTCTTAATGATGACGCGATTCACGCCGATTGTTTTGTCGTCGATCAACAGCTCGGATCAAGAGTCCTAAGCGTGCAAAATTATATTCCTGTACGTAGACCGGTTTAGAAGATATGAACAAATTTCTAAAAATCAACAAATTTTCATCTCGATATCTCGCCAGATCTCCCCTGACCTCGCCTGACTTCCCCAGAACTCGCCTGACCTCCTCTGACCATGAGAAACCTCCCCTGACCCCGCCAGACCTAGTCTGATCTCGCATGACCCCGCGTGACCTCGTTTGACCCCGTCCGATGACCTCGAGTAACCCCTATCCCCATACCATGACCTAGGATAACATCGCATGTACTTTAAACCCAATTATCTCGGAACCCCGAACTCGTATGTCAATTTCGAGGATACCGTTGAATTCCTCGTAAAATTCTGCGTAATATAGGACCAAATTTATAAAGATTTATGCAAAATTAAACGATTTAGAGAAACCTACCATGACCTGGGTCAACATCGAATAATTAAAACCCATTTAACTCGGAACCCCGAACTCGTATGTCAATTTCGAGGATACCGTTGAATTCCTCGTAAAATTCTGCGTAATATAGGACCAAATTTATAAAGATTTATGCAAAATTAAATTTTTTCGAGCGGCTGATATGTATTTATGACTTTTTATCCGTAATTTAAAAATTTATTTCTTAATGATGACGCGATTCACGCCGATTGTTTTGTCGTCGATCAACAGCTCGGATCAAGAGTCCTAAGCGTGCAAAATTATATTCCTGTACGTATACCGGTTTAGAAGATATGAACAAATTTCTAAAAATCAACAAATTTTCATCTCGATATCTCGCCAGATCTCCCCTGACCTCGCCTGACTTCCCCAGAACTCGCCTGACCTCCTATGACCATAAGAAACCTCCCTTGACCCCGCCAGACCTAGTCTGATCTCGCATGACCCCGCGTGACCTCGTTTGACCCCGTCCGATGACCTCGAGTAACCCCTATCCCCATACCATGACCTAGGATAACATCGCATGTACTTCAAACCCAATTCTCTCGGAACCCCGAACTCGTATGTCAATTTCGAAGATACCGTTGAATTCCTCGTAAAATTCTGCGTAATATAGGATCAAATTTATAAAGATTTATGCAAAATTAAACGATTTAGAGAAACCTACCATGACCTGGGTCAACATCGAATAATTAAAACCCATTTAACTCGGAACCCCGAACTCGTATGTGAATTTCGAGGATACCGTTGAATTCCTCGTAAAATTCTGCGTAATATAAGACCAAATTTATAAAGATTTATGCAAAATTAAACGATTTAGAGAAACCTACCATGACCTGGGTCAACATCGAATAATTAAAACCCATTTAACTCGGAACCCCGAACTCGTATGTCAATTTCGAGGATACCGTTGAATTCCTCGTAAAATTCTGCGTAATATAGGACCAAATTTATAAAGATTTATGCAAAATTAAACGATTTAGAGAAACCTACCATGAACTGGGTCAACATCGAATAATTAAAACCCATTTAACTCGGAACCCCGAACTCGTATGTCAATTTCGAGGATACCGTTGAATTCCTCGTAAAATTCTGCGTAATATAGGACCAAATTTATAAAGATTTATGCAAAATTAAACGATTTAGAGAAACCTACCATGACCTGGGTCAACATCGAATAATTAAAACCCATTTAACTCGGAACCCCGAACTCGTATGTCAATTTCGAGGATACCGTTGAATTCCTCGTAAAATTCTGCGTAATATAGGACCAAATTTATAAAGATTTATGCAAAATTAAACGATTTAGAGAAACCTGCCATGACCTAGGTCAACATCGAATAATTAAAACCCATTTAACTCGGAACCCCGAACTTGTATGTCAATTTCGAGGATACCGTTGAATTCCTCGTAAAATTCTGCGTAATATAGGACCAAATTTATAAAGATTTATGCAAAATTAAATTTTTTCGAGCGGCTGATATGTATTTATGACTTTTTATCCGTAATTTAAAAATTTATTTCTTAATGATGACGCGATTCACGCCGATTGTTTTGTCGTCGATCAAAAGCTCGGATCAAGAGTTCTAAGCGTGCAAAATTATATTCCTGTACGTAGACCGGTCTAGAAGATATGAACAAATTTCTAAAAATCAACAAATTTTCATCTCCATATCTCGCCAGATCTCCCCTGACCTCGCCTGACTTCCCCAGAACTCGCCTGACCTCCTCTGACCATGAGAAACCTTCCCTGACCCCGCCAGACCTAGTCTGATCTCGCATGACCCCGCGTGACCTCGTTTGACCCCGTCCGATGACCTCGAGTAACCCCTATCCCCATACCATGACCTAGCACAACATCGGATATATTTCAAACCGGTTTTTCTCGGAACCCCGAACTCGTACGTCAATTTTGAGAATACCGTTGGATTCCTCGTAAAATTCTGCGTAATTTGAGACCAAAACTATAAAGATTCAGACAAAGTTAAAGGTTTTATGGCGACTTATATAAATCTGAACCATGACCAAGCACAACATCGGATATATTTCAAACCGGTTTTTCTCGGAACCCCGAACTCGTACGTCAATTTTGAGGACACCATTGGATTCCTCCTAAAATTCCGCGTAATCTGAGACCAAATCTATATAGATTCAGACAAAGTTAAAAGTTTTATGGCGGCTTATATAAATCTGAACCATGACCTAGCACAACATCGGATATATTTCAAACCGGTTTTTCTCGGAACCCCGAACTCGTACGTCAATTTTGAGGACACCATTGGATTCCTCGTAAAATTCTGCGTAATTTGGGACCAAATTTATAAAGATTTATGCAAAATTAAACGATTTAGAGAAACCTACCATGACCTGGGTCAACATCGAATAATTAAAACCCATTTAACTCGGAACCCCGAACTCGTATGTCAATTTCGAAGATACCGTTGAATTCCTCGTAAAATTCTGCGTAATATAGGACCAAATTTATAAAGATTTATTCAAAATTAAATTTTTTCGAGCGGCTGATATGTATTTATGACTTTTTATCCGTAATTTAAAAATTTTTTTCTTAATGATGACGCGATTCACGCCGATTGTTTTGTCCTCGATCAACAGCTCGGATCAAGAGTTCTAAGCGTGCAAAATTATATTCCTGTACGTAGACCGATTTAGAAGATATGAACAAATTTCTAAAAATCAACAAATTTTCATCTCCATATCTCGCCAGATCTCCCCTGACCTCGCCTGACTTCCCCAGAACTCGCATGACCTCCTCTGACCATGAGAAACCTCCCCTGATCCCGCCAGACCTAGTCTGATCTCGCATGACCCCGCGTGACCTCGTTTGACCCCGTCCGATGACCTCGAGTAACCCCTATCCCCATACCATGACCTATAATAACATCGCATGTACTTCAAACCCAATTATCTCGGAACCCCGAACTCGTATGACAATTTCGAGGATACCGTTGAATTCCTCGTAAAATTCTGCGTAATTTAGGACCAAATTTATAAAGATTTAGGCAAAATTTAACGATTTAGAGAAACCTACCATGACCTGGGTCAACATCGAATAATTAAAACCCATTTAACTCGGAACCCCGAACTCCTATGTCAATTTCGAGGATACCGTTGAATTCCTCGTAAAATTCTGCGTAATATAGGACCAAATTTATAAAGATTTATGCAAAATTTATTTTTTTCGAGCGGCTGATATGTATTTATGACTTTTTATCCGTAATTTAAAAATTTTTTTCTTAATGATGACGCGATTCACGCCGATTGTTTTGTCGTCGATCAAAAGCTCGGATCAAGAGTTCTAAGCGTGCAAAATTATATTCCTGTACGTAGACCGGTTTAGAAGATACGAACAAATTTCTAAAAATCAACAAATTTTCATCTCCATATCTCGCCAGATCTCCCCTGACCTCACCTGACTTCCCCAGAACTCGCCTGACCTCCTCTGACCATGAGAAACCTTCCCTGACCCCGCCAGACCTAGTCTGATCTCGCATGACCCCGCGTGACCTCGTTTGACCCCGTCCGATGACCTCGAGTAACCCCTATCCCCATACCATGACCTAGGATAACATCGCATGTACTTCAAACCCAATTATCTCAAAGCCCCGAACTCGTATGTCAATTTCGAGGATACCGTTGAATTCCTCGTAAAATTCTGCGTAATATAGGACCAAATTTATAAAGATTTATGCAAAATTAAACGATTTAGAGAAACCTACCATGACCTGGGTCAACATCGAATAATTAAAACCCATTTAACTCGGAACCCCGAACTCGTATGTCAATTTCGAGGATACCGTTGAATTCCTCGTAAAATTCTGCGTAATATAGGACCCAATTTATAAAGATTTAGGCAAAATTAAACGATTTAGAGAAACCTACCATGACCTGGGTCAACATCGAATAATTAAAACCCATTTAACTCGGAACCCCGAACTCGTATGTCAATTTCGAGGATACCGTTGAATTCCTCGTAAAATTCTGCGTAATATAGGACCAAATTTATAAAGATTTATGCAAAATTAAACGATTTAGAGAAACCTACCATGACCTGGGTCAACATCGAATAATTAAAACCCATTTAACTCGGAACCCCGAACTCGTATGTCAATTTCGAGGATACCGTTGAATTTCTCGTAAAATTCTGCGTAATATAGGACCAAATTTATAAAGATTTAGGCAAAATTAAACGATTTAGAGAAACCTACCATGAACTGGGTCAACATCGAATAATTAAAACCCATTTAACTCGGAACCCCGAACTCGTATGTCAATTTCGAGGATACCGTTGAATTCCTCGTAAAATTCTGCGTAATATAGGACCAAATTTATAAAGATTTATGCAAAATTAAACGATTTAGAGAAGCCTACCATGACCTGGGTCAACATCGAATAATTAAAACCCATTTAACTCGGAACCCCGAACTCGTATGTCAATTTCGAGGATACCGTTGAATTCCTCGTAAAATTCTGCGTAATATAGGACCAAATTTATAAAGATTTATGCAAAATTAAACGATTTACAGAAACCTACCATGACCTGGGTCAACATCGAATAATTAAAACCCATTTAACTCGGAACCCCGAACTCGTATGTCAATTTCGAGGATACCGTTGAATTCCTCGTAAAATTCTGCGTAATATAGGACCAAATTTATAAAGATTTATGCAAAATTAAACGATTTAGAGAAGCCTACCATGACCTGGGTCAACATCGAATAATTAAAACCCATTTAACTCGGAACCCCGAACTCGTATGTCAATTTCGAGGATACCGTTGAATTCCTCGTAAAATTCTGCGTAAAATAGGACCAAATTTATAAAGATTTATGCAAAATTAAATTTTTTCGAGCGGCTGATATGTATTTATGACTTTTTATCCGTAATTTAAAAATTTTTTTCTTAATGATGACGCGATTCACGCCGATTGTTTTGTCGTCGATCAAAAGCTCGGATCAAGAGTTCTAAGCGTGCAAAATTATATTCCTGTACGTAGACCGGTTTAGAAGATATGAACAAATTTTTAAAAATCAACAAATTTTCATCTCCATATCTCGCCAGATCTCCCCTGACCTCACCTGACTTCCCCAGAACTCGCCTGACCTCCTCTGACCATGAGAAACCTTCCCTTACCCCGCCAGACCTAGTCTGATCTCGCATGACCCCGCGTGACCTCGTTTGACCCCGTCCGATGACCTCGAGTAACCCCTATCCCCATACCATGACCTAGGATAACATCGGATATATTTCAAACCGTTTTTTCTCGGAACCCCGAACTTGTACGTCAATTTTGAGGACACCATTGGATTCCTCGTAAAATTCCGCGTAATCTGAGACCAAATCTATATAGATTCAGACAAAGTTAAAAGTTTTATGGCGGTTTATATAAATCTGAACCATGACCTAGCACAACATCGGATATATTTCAAACCGGTTTTTCTCGGAACCCCGAACTCGTACGTCAATTTTGAGGATACCATTGGATTCCTCGTAAAATTCTGCGTAATTTGGGACCAAATTTATAAAGATTTATGCAAAATTAAACGATTTAGAGAAACCTACCATGACCTGGGTCAACATCGAATAATTAAAACCCATTTAACTCGGAACCCCGAACTCGTATGTCAATTTCGAGGATACCGTTGAATTCCTCGTAAAATTCTGCGTAATATAGGACCAAATTTATAAAGATTTATGCAAAATTAAATTTTTTCGAGCGGCTGATATGTATTTATGACTTTTTATCCGTAATTTAAAAATTTTTTTCTTAATGATGACGCGATTCACGCCGATTGTTTTGTCGTCGATCAAAAGCTCGGATCAAGAGTTCTAAGCGTGCAAAATTATATTCCTGTACGTAGACCGGTCTAGAAGATATGAACAAATTTCTAAAAATCAACAAATTTTCATCTCCATATCTCGCCAGATCTCCCCTGACCTCGCCTGACTTCCCCAGAACTCGCCTGACCTCCTCTGACCATGAGAGACCTCCCTTGACCCCGCCAGACCTAGTCTGATCTCGCATGACCCCGCGTGACCTCGTTTGGCCCCGTCCGATGACCTCGAGTAACCCCTATCCCCATACCATGACCTAGGATAACATCGCATGTACTTCAAACCCAATTATCTCGGAACCCCGAACTCGTATGTCAATTTCGAGGATACCGTTGAATTCCTCGTAAAATTCTGCGTAATATAGGACCAAATTTATAAAGATTTATGCAAAATTAAACGATTTAGAGAAACCTACCATGACCTGGGTCAACATCGAATAATTAAAACTTATTTAACTCGGAACCCCGAACTCGTATGTCAATTTCGAGGATACCGTTGAATTCCTCGTAAAATTCTGCGTAATATAGGACCAAATTTATAAAGATTTATGCAAAATTAAACGATTTAGAGAAACCTACCATGACCTGGGTCAACATCGAATAATTAAAACCCATTTAACTCGAAACCCCGAACTCGTATGTCAATTTCGAGGATACCGTTGAATTCCTCGTAAAATTCTGCGTAATATAGGACCAAATTTATAAAGATTTATGCAAAATTAAACGATTTAGAGAAACCTACCATGACCTGGGTCAACATCGAATAATTAAAAACCATTTAACTCGAAACCCCGAACTCGTATGTCAATTTCGAGGATACCGTTGAATTCCTCGTAAAATTCTGCGTAATATAGAACCAAATTTATAAAGATTTATGCAAAATTAAACGATTTAGAGAAACCTACCATGACCTGGGTCAACATCGAATAATTAAAACCCATTTAACTCGGAACCCCGAACTGGTATGTCAATTTCGAGGATACCGTTGAATTCCTCGTAAAATTCTGCGTAATATAGGACCAAATTTATAAAGATTTATGCAAAATTAAACGATTTAGAGAAACCTACCACGACCTGGGTCAACATCGAATAATTAAAACCCATTTAACTCGGAACCCCGAACTCGTATGTCAATTTCGAGGATACCGTTGAATTCCTCGTAAAATTCTGCGTAATATAGGACCAAATTTATAAAGATTTATGCAAAATTAAATTTTTTCGAGCGGCTGATATGTATTTATGACTTTTTATCCGTAATTTAAAAATTTTTTTCTTAATGATGACGCGATTCACGCCGATTGTTTTGTCGTCGATCAACAGCTCGGATCAAGAGTCCTAAGCGTGCAAAATTATATTCCTGTACGTAGACCGGTTTAGAAGATATGAACAAATTTCTAAAAATCAACAAATTTTCATCTCCATATCTCGCCAGATCTCCCCTGACCTCGCCTGACTTCCCCAGAACTCGCCTGACCTCCTCTGACCATGAGAAACCTCCCTTGACCCCGCCAGACCTAGTCTGATCTTGCATGACCCCGCGTGACCTCGTTTGACCCCGTCCGATGACCTCGAGTAACCCCTATCCCCATACCATGACCTAGGATAACATCGCATGTACTTCAAACCCAATTATTTCGAAACCCCGAACTCGTATGTCAATTTCGAGGATACCGTTGAATTCCTCGTAAAATTCTGCGTAATATAGGACCAAATTTATAAAGATTTATGCAAAATTAAACGATTTAGAGAAACCTACCATGACCTGGGTCAACATCGAATAATTAAAACTTATTTAACTCGGAACCCCGAACTCGTATGTCAATTTCGAGGATACCGTTGAATTCCTCGTAAAATTCTGCGTAATATAGGACCAAATTTATAAAGATTTATGCAAAATTAAACGATTTAGAGAAACCTACCATGACCTGGGTCAACATCGAATAATTAAAACCCATTTAACTCGAGACCCCGAACTCGTATGTCAATTTCGAGGATACCGTTGAATTCCTCGTAAAATTCTGCGTAATATAGGACCAAATTTATAAAGATTTATGCAAAATTAATTTTTTTCGAGCGGCTGATATGTATTTATGACTTTTTATCCGTAATTTAAAAATTTTTTTTCTTAATGATGACGCGATTCACGCCGATTGTTTTGTCGTCGATCAACAGCTCGGATCAAGAATTCTAAGCGTGCAAAATTATATTCCTGTACGTAGACCGGTTTAGAAGATATGAACAAATTTCTAAAAATCAACAAATTTTCATCTCCATATCTCGCCAGATCTCCCCTGACCTCGCCCGACTTCCCCAGAACTCGCCTGACCTCCTCTGACCATGAGAAACCTCCCCTGACCCCGCCAGACCTAGTCTGATCTCGCATGACCCCGCGTGACCTCGTTTGACCCCGTCCGATGACCTCGAGTAACCCCTATCCCCATACCATGACCTAGGATAACATCGCATGTACTTCAAACCCAATTATCTCGGAACCCCGAACTCGTATGTCCATTTCGAGGATACCGTTGAATTCCTCGTAAAATTCTGCGTAATATAGGACCAAATTTATAAAGATTTATGCAAAATTAAACGATTTAGAGAAACCTACCATGACCTGGGTCAACATCGAATAATTAAAACCCATTTAACTCGGAACCCCGAACTCGTATGTCAATTTCGAGGATACCGTTGAATTCCTCGTAAAATTCTGCGTAACATAGGACCAAATTTATAAAGATTTATGCAAAATTAAACGATTTAGAGAAACCTACCATGTCCTGGGTCAACATCGAATAATTAAAACTTATTTAACTCGGAACCCCGAACTCGTATGTCAATTTCGAGGATACCGTTCAATTCCTCGTAAAAATCTGCGTAATATAGGACCAAATTCATAAAGATTTATGCAAAATTAAACGATTTAGAGAAACCTACCATGACCTGGGTCAACATCGAATAATTAAAACCCATTTAACTCGAAACCCCGAACTCGTATGTCAATTTCGAGGATACCGTTGAATTCCTCGTAAAATTCTGCGTAATATAGGACCAAATTTATAAAGATTTATGCAAAATTAAACGATTTAGAGAAACCTACCATGACCTGGGTCAACATCGAATAATTAAAACCCATTTAACTCGGAACCCCGAACTCGTATGTCAATTTCGAGGATACCGTTGAATTCCTCGTAAAATTCTGCGTAATATAGGAACAAATTTATAAAGATTTATGCAAAATTAAACGATTTGAAGAAACCTACCATGACCTGGGTCAACATCGAATAATTAAAACCCATTTAACTCGGAACCCCGAACTCGTATGTCAATTTCGAGGATACCGTTGAATTCCTCGTAAAATTCTGCGTAATATAGGACCAAATTTATAAAGATTTAGGCAAAATTAAACGATTTAGAGAAACCTACCATGAACTGGGTCAACATCGAATAATTAAAACCCATTTAACTCGGAACCCCGAACTCGTATGTCAATTTCGAGGATACCGTTGAATTCCTCGTAAAATTCTGCGTAATATAGGACCAAATTTATAAAGATTTATGCAAAATTAAACGATTTAGAGAAGCCTACCATGACCTGGGTCAACATCGAATAATTAAAACCCATTTAACTCGGAACCCCGAACTCGTATGTCAATTTCGAGGATACCGTTGAATTCCTCGTAAAATTCTGCGTAATATAGGACCAAATTTATAAAGATTTATGCAAAATTAAATTTTTTCGAGCGGCTGATATGTATTTATGACTTTTTATCCGTAATTTAAAATTTTTTTTCTTAATGATGACGCGATTCACGCCGATTGTTTTGTCGTCGATCAACAGCTCGGATCAAGAGTTCTAAGCGTGCAAAATTATATTCCTGTACGTAGACCGGTTTAGAAGATATGAACAAATTTCTAAAAATCAACAAATTTTCATCTCCATATCTCGCCAGATCTCCCCTGACCTCGCCTGACTTCCCCAGAACTCGCCTGACCTCCTCTGACCATGAGAAACCTCCCCTGACCCCGCCAGACCTAGTCTGATCTCGCATGACCCCGCGTGACCTCGTTTGACCCCGTCCGATGACCTCGAGTAACCCCTATCCCCATACCATGACCTAGGATAACATCGCATGTACTTCAAACCCAATTATCTCAAAGCCCCGAACTCGTATGTCAATTTCGAGGATACCGTTGAATTCCTCGTAAAATTCTGCGTAATATAGGACCAAATTTATAAAGATTTATGCAAAATTAAACGATTTAGAGAAACCTACCATGACCTGGGTCAACATCGAATAATTAAAACCCATTTAACTCGGAACCCCGAACTGGTATGTCAATTTCGAGGATACCGTTGAATTCCTCGTAAAATTCTGCGTAATATAGGACCAAATTTATAAAGATTTATGCAAAATTAAACGATTTACAGAAACCTACCATGACCTGGGTCAACATCGAATAATTAAAACCCATTTAACTCGGAACCCCGAACTCGTATGTCAATTTCGAGGATACCGTTGAATTCCTCGTAAAATTCTGCGTAATATAGGACCAAATTTATAAAGATTTATGCAAAATTAAACGATTTAGAGAAGCCTACCATGACCTGGGTCAACATCGAATAATTAAAACCCATTTAACTCGGAACCCCGAACTCGTATGTCAATTTCGAGGATACCGTTGAATTCCTCGTAAAATTCTGCGTAAAATAGGACCAAATTTATAAAGATTTATGCAAAATTAAATTTTTTCGAGCGGCTGATATGTATTTATGACTTTTTATCCGTAATTTAAAAATTTTTTTCTTAATGATGACGCGATTCACGCCGATTGTTTTGTCGTCGATCAAAAGCTCGGATCAAGAGTTCTAAGCGTGCAAAATTATATTCCTGTACGTAGACCGGTTTAGAAGATATGAACAAATTTTTAAAAATCAACAAATTTTCATCTCCATATCTCGCCAGATCTCCCCTGACCTCACCTGACTTCCCCAGAACTCGCCTGACCTCCTCTGACCATGAGAAACCTTCCCTTACCCCGCCAGACCTAGTCTGATCTCGCATGACCCCGCGTGACCTCGTTTGACCCCGTCCGATGACCTCGAGTAACCCCTATCCCCATACCATGACCTAGGATAACATCGCATGTACTTCAAACCCAATTATCTCAAAGCCCCGAACTCGTATGTCAATTTCGAGGATACCGTTGAATTCCTCGTAAAATTCTGCGTAATATAGGACCAAATTTATAAAGATTTAGGCAAAATTAAACGATTTAGAGAAACCTACCATGACCTGGGTCAACATCGAATAATTAAAACCCATTCAACTCGGAACCCTGAACTCGTATGTCAATTTCGAGGATACCGTTGAATTCCTCGTAAAATTCTGCGTAATATAGGACCAAATTTATAAAGATTTATGCAAAATTTATTTTTTTCGAGCGGCTGATATGTATTTATGACTTTTTATCCGTAATTTAAAAATTTATTTCTTAATGATGACGCGATTCACGCCGATTGTTTTGTCGTCGATCAACATTTCGGATCAAGAGTCCTAAGCGTGCAAAATTATATTCCTGTACGTAGACCGGTTTAGAAGATATGAACAAATTTCTAAAAATCAACAAATTTTCATCTCCATATCTCGCCAGATCTCCCCTGACCTCGCCTGACTTCCCCAGAACTCGCCTGACCTCCTCTGACCATGAGAAACCTCCCCTGACCCCGCCAGACCTAGTCTGATCTCGCATGACCCCGCGTGACCTCGTTTGACCCCGTCCGATGACCTCGAGTAACCCCTATCCCCATACCATGACCTAGCACAACATCGGATATATTTCAAACCGTTTTTTCTCGGAACCCCGAACTTGTACGTCAATTTTGAGGACACCATTGGATTCCTCGTAAAATTCCGCGTAATCTGAGACCAAATCTATATAGATTCAGACAAAGTTAAAAGTTTTATGGCGGTTTATATAAATCTGAACCATGACCTAGCACAACATCGGATATATTTCAAACCGGTTTTTCTCGGAACCCCGAACTCGTACGTCAATTTTGAGGATACCATTGGATTCCTCGTAAAATTCTGCGTAATTTGGGACCAAATTTATAAAGATTTATGCAAAATTAAATTTTTTCGAGCGGCTGATATGTATTTATGACTTTTGATCCGTAATTTAAAAATTTATTTCTTAATGATGACGCGATTCACGCCGATTGTTTTGTCGTCGATCAACAGCTCGGATCAAGAGTCCTAAGCGTGCAAAATTATATTCCTGTACGTAGACCGGTTTAGAAGATATGAACAAATTTCTAAAAATCAACAAATTTTCATCTCGATATCTCGCCAGATCTCCCCTGACCTCGCCTGACTTCCCCAGAACTCGCCTGACCTCCTCTGACCATGAGAAACCTCCCCTGACCCCGCCAGACCTAGTCTGATCTCGCATGACCCCGCGTGACCTCGTTTGACCCCGTCCGATGACCTCGAGTAACCCCTATCCCCATACCATGACCTAGGATAACATCGCATGTACTTTAAACCCAATTATCTCGGAACCCCGAACTCGTATGTCAATTTCGAGGATACCGTTGAATTCCTCGTAAAATTCTGCGTAATATAGGACCAAATTTATAAAGATTTATGCAAAATTAAACGATTTAGAAAAACCTACCATGACCTGGGTCAACATCGAATAATTAAAACCCATTTAACTCGGAACCCCGAACTCGTATGTCAATTTCGAGGATACCGTTGAATTCCTCGTAAAATTCTGCGTAATATAGGACCAAATTTATAAAGATTTATGCAAAATTAAATTTTTTCGAGCGGCTGATATGTATTTATGACTTTTTATCCGTAATTTAAAAATTTATTTCTTAATGATGACGCGATTCACGCCGATTGTTTTGTCGTCGATCAACAGCTCGGATCAAGAGTCCTAAGCGTGCAAAATTATATTCCTGTACGTATACCGGTTTAGAAGATATGAACAAATTTCTAAAAATCAACAAATTTTCATCTCGATATCTCGCCAGATCTCCCCTGACCTCGCCTGACTTCCCCAGAACTCGCCTGACCTCCTATGACCATAAGAAACCTCCCTTGACCCCGCCAGACCTAGTCTGATCTCGCATGACCCCGCGTGACCTCGTTTGACCCCGTCCGATGACCTCGAGTAACCCCTATCCCCATACCATGACCTAGGATAACATCGCATGTACTTCAAACCCAATTCTCTCGGAACCCCGAACTCGTATGTCAATTTCGAAGATACCGTTGAATTCCTCGTAAAATTCTGCGTAATATAGGATCAAATTTATAAAGATTTATGCAAAATTAAACGATTTAGAGAAACCTACCATGACCTGGGTCAACATCGAATAATTAAAACCCATTTAACTCGGAACCCCGAACTCGTATGTGAATTTCGAGGATACCGTTGAATTCCTCGTAAAATTCTGCGTAATATAAGACCAAATTTATAAAGATTTATGCAAAATTAAACGATTTAGAGAAACCTACCATGACCTGGGTCAACATCGAATAATTAAAACCCATTTAACTCGGAACCCCGAACTCGTATGTCAATTTCGAGGATACCGTTGAATTCCTCGTAAAATTCTGCGTAATATAGGACCAAATTTATAAAGATTTATG
The DNA here is from genome assembly GCA_030157275.1 of Cynaeus angustus. Lineage (NCBI taxonomy): Eukaryota > Metazoa > Arthropoda > Insecta > Coleoptera > Tenebrionidae > Cynaeus > Cynaeus angustus. The sequence continues at coordinate 23,950,515 of CM058058.1, forward strand.
CAAAATTAAACGATTTAGAGAAACCTGCCATGACCTAGGTCAACATCGAATAATTAAAACCCATTTAACTCGGAACCCCGAACTCGTATGTCAATTTCGAGGATACCGTTGAATTCCTCGTAAAATTCTGCGTAATATAGGACCAAATTTATAAAGATTTATGCAAAATTAAATTTTTTCGAGCGGCTGATATGTATTTATGACTTTTTATCCGTAATTTAAAAATTTATTTCTTAATGATGACGCGATTCACGCCGATTGTTTTGTCGTCGATCAAAAGCTCGGATCAAGAGTTCTAAGCGTGCAAAATTATATTCCTGTACGTAGACCGGTCTAGAAGATATGAACAAATTTCTAAAAATCAACAAATTTTCATCTCCATATCTCGCCAGATCTCCCCTGACCTCGCCTGACTTCCCCAGAACTCGCCTGACCTCCTCTGACCATGAGAAACCTTCCCTGACCCCGCCAGACCTAGTCTGATCTCGCATGACCCCGCGTGACCTCGTTTGACCCCGTCCGATGACCTCGAGTAACCCCTATCCCCATACCATGACCTAGCACAACATCGGATATATTTCAAACCGGTTTTTCTCGGAACCCCGAACTCGTACGTCAATTTTGAGAATACCGTTGGATTCCTCGTAAAATTCTGCGTAATTTGAGACCAAAACTATAAAGATTCAGACAAAGTTAAAGGTTTTATGGCGACTTATATAAATCTGAACCATGACCTAGCACAACATCGGATATATTTCAAACCGGTTTTTCTCGGAACCCCGAACTCGTACGTCAATTTTGAGGATACCATTGGATTCCTCGTAAAATTCTGCGTAATTTGGGACCAAATTTATAAAGATTTATGCAAAATTAAACGATTTAGAGAAACCTACCATGACCTGGGTCAACATCGAATAATTAAAACCCATTTAACTCGGAACCCCGAACTCGTATGTCAATTTCGAGGATACCGTTGAATTCCTCGTAAAATTCTGCGTAATATAGGACCAAATTTATAAAGATTTATGCAAAATTAAACGATTTAGAGAAACCTGCCATGACCTAGGTCAACATCGAATAATTAAAACCCATTTAACTCGGAACCCCGAACTCGTATGTCAATTTCGAGGATACCGTTGAATTCCTCGTAAAATTCTGCGTAATATAGGACCAAATTTATAAAGATTTATGCAAAATTAAACGATTTAGAGAAACCTGCCATGACCTAGGTCAACATCGAATAATTAAAACCCATTTAACTCGGAACCCCGAACTTGTATGTCAATTTCGAGGATACCGTTGAATTCCTCGTAAAATTCTGCGTAATATAGGACCAAATTTATAAAGATTTATGCAAAATTAAATTTTTTCGAGCGGCTGATATGTATTTATGACTTTTTATCCGTAATTTAAAAATTTATTTCTTAATGATGACGCGATTCACGCCGATTGTTTTGTCGTCGATCAAAAGCTCGGATCAAGAGTTCTAAGCGTGCAAAATTATATTCCTGTACGTAGACCGGTCTAGAAGATATGAACAAATTTCTAAAAATCAACAAATTTTCATCTCCATATCTCGCCAGATCTCCCCTGACCTCGCCTGACTTCCCCAGAACTCGCCTGACCTCCTCTGACCATGAGAAACCTTCCCTGACCCCGCCAGACCTAGTCTGATCTCGCATGACCCCGCGTGACCTCGTTTGACCCCGTCCGATGACCTCGAGTAACCCCTATCCCCATACCATGACCTAGCACAACATCGGATATATTTCAAACCGGTTTTTCTCGGAACCCCGAACTCGTACGTCAATTTTGAGAATACCGTTGGATTCCTCGTAAAATTCTGCGTAATTTGAGACCAAAACTATAAAGATTCAGACAAAGTTAAAGGTTTTATGGCGACTTATATAAATCTGAACCATGACCAAGCACAACATCGGATATATTTCAAACCGGTTTTTCTCGGAACCCCGAACTCGTACGTCAATTTTGAGGACACCATTGGATTCCTCCTAAAATTCCGCGTAATCTGAGACCAAATCTATATAGATTCAGACAAAGTTAAAAGTTTTATGGCGGCTTATATAAATCTGAACCATGACCTAGCACAACATCGGATATATTTCAAACCGGTTTTTCTCGGAACCCCGAACTCGTACGTCAATTTTGAGGATACCATTGGATTCCTCGTAAAATTCTGCGTAATTTGGGACCAAATTTATAAAGATTTATGCAAAATTAAACGATTTAGAGAAACCTACCATGACCTGGGTCAACATCGAATAATTAAAACCCATTTAACTCGGAACCCCGAACTCGTATGTCAATTTCGAAGATACCGTTGAATTCCTCGTAAAATTCTGCGTAATATAGGACCAAATTTATAAAGATTTATTCAAAATTAAATTTTTTCGAGCGGCTGATATGTATTTATGACTTTTTATCCGTAATTTAAAAATTTTTTTCTTAATGATGACGCGATTCACGCCGATTGTTTTGTCCTCGATCAACAGCTCGGATCAAGAGTTCTAAGCGTGCAAAATTATATTCCTGTACGTAGACCGATTTAGAAGATATGAACAAATTTCTAAAAATCAACAAATTTTCATCTCCATATCTCGCCAGATCTCCCCTGACCTCGCCTGACTTCCCCAGAACTCGCATGACCTCCTCTGACCATGAGAAACCTCCCCTGATCCCGCCAGACCTAGTCTGATCTCGCATGACCCCGCGTGACCTCGTTTGACCCCGTCCGATGACCTCGAGTAACCCCTATCCCCATACCATGACCTATAATAACATCGCATGTACTTCAAACCCAATTATCTCGGAACCCCGAACTCGTATGACAATTTCGAGGATACCGTTGAATTCCTCGTAAAATTCTGCGTAATTTAGGACCAAATTTATAAAGATTTAGGCAAAATTTAACGATTTAGAGAAACCTACCATGACCTGGGTCAACATCGAATAATTAAAACCCATTTAACTCGGAACCCCGAACTCCTATGTCAATTTCGAGGATACCGTTGAATTCCTCGTAAAATTCTGCGTAATATAGGACCAAATTTATAAAGATTTATGCAAAATTTATTTTTTTCGAGCGGCTGATATGTATTTATGACTTTTTATCCGTAATTTAAAAATTTTTTTCTTAATGATGACGCGATTCACGCCGATTGTTTTGTCGTCGATCAAAAGCTCGGATCAAGAGTTCTAAGCGTGCAAAATTATATTCTTGTACGTAGACCGGTTTAGAAGATACGAACAAATTTCTAAAAATCAACAAATTTTCATCTCCATATCTCGCCAGATCTCCCCTGACCTCACCTGACTTCCCCAGAACTCGCCTGACCTCCTCTGACCATGAGAAACCTTCCCTGACCCCGCCAGACCTAGTCTGATCTCGCATGACCCCGCGTGACCTCGTTTGACCCCGTCCGATGACCTCGAGTAACCCCTATCCCCATACCATGACCTAGGATAACATCGCATGTACTTCAAACCCAATTATCTCAAAGCCCCGAACTCGTATGTCAATTTCGAGGATACCGTTGAATTCCTCGTAAAATTCTGCGTAATATAGGACCAAATTTATAAAGATTTATGCAAAATTAAACGATTTAGAGAAACCTACCATGACCTGGGTCAACATCGAATAATTAAAACCCATTTAACTCGGAACCCCGAACTCGTATGTCAATTTCGAGGATACCGTTGAATTCCTCGTAAAATTCTGCGTAATATAGGACCCAATTTATAAAGATTTAGGCAAAATTAAACGATTTAGAGAAACCTACCATGACCTGGGTCAACATCGAATAATTAAAACCCATTTAACTCGGAACCCCGAACTCGTATGTCAATTTCGAGGATACCGTTGAATTCCTCGTAAAATTCTGCGTAATATAGGACCAAATTTATAAAGATTTATGCAAAATTAAACGATTTAGAGAAACCTACCATGACCTGGGTCAACATCGAATAATTAAAACCCATTTAACTCGGAACCCCGAACTCGTATGTCAATTTCGAGGATACCGTTGAATTTCTCGTAAAATTCTGCGTAATATAGGACCAAATTTATAAAGATTTAGGCAAAATTAAACGATTTAGAGAAACCTACCATGAACTGGGTCAACATCGAATAATTAAAACCCATTTAACTCGGAACCCCGAACTCGTATGTCAATTTCGAGGATACCGTTGAATTCCTCGTAAAATTCTGCGTAATATAGGACCAAATTTATAAAGATTTATGCAAAATTAAACGATTTAGAGAAGCCTACCATGACCTGGGTCAACATCGAATAATTAAAACCCATTTAACTCGGAACCCCGAACTCGTATGTCAATTTCGAGGATACCGTTGAATTCCTCGTAAAATTCTGCGTAATATAGGACCAAATTTATAAAGATTTATGCAAAATTAAACGATTTACAGAAACCTACCATGACCTGGGTCAACATCGAATAATTAAAACCCATTTAACTCGGAACCCCGAACTCGTATGTCAATTTCGAGGATACCGTTGAATTCCTCGTAAAATTCTGCGTAATATAGGACCAAATTTATAAAGATTTATGCAAAATTAAACGATTTAGAGAAGCCTACCATGACCTGGGTCAACATCGAATAATTAAAACCCATTTAACTCGGAACCCCGAACTCGTATGTCAATTTCGAGGATACCGTTGAATTCCTCGTAAAATTCTGCGTAAAATAGGACCAAATTTATAAAGATTTATGCAAAATTAAATTTTTTCGAGCGGCTGATATGTATTTATGACTTTTTATCCGTAATTTAAAAATTTTTTTCTTAATGATGACGCGATTCACGCCGATTGTTTTGTCGTCGATCAAAAGCTCGGATCAAGAGTTCTAAGCGTGCAAAATTATATTCCTGTACGTAGACCGGTTTAGAAGATATGAACAAATTTTTAAAAATCAACAAATTTTCATCTCCATATCTCGCCAGATCTCCCCTGACCTCACCTGACTTCCCCAGAACTCGCCTGACCTCCTCTGACCATGAGAAACCTTCCCTTACCCCGCCAGACCTAGTCTGATCTCGCATGACCCCGCGTGACCTCGTTTGACCCCGTCCGATGACCTCGAGTAACCCCTATCCCCATACCATGACCTAGGATAACATCGGATATATTTCAAACCGTTTTTTCTCGGAACCCCGAACTTGTACGTCAATTTTGAGGACACCATTGGATTCCTCGTAAAATTCCGCGTAATCTGAGACCAAATCTATATAGATTCAGACAAAGTTAAAAGTTTTATGGCGGTTTATATAAATCTGAACCATGACCTAGCACAACATCGGATATATTTCAAACCGGTTTTTCTCGGAACCCCGAACTCGTACGTCAATTTTGAGGATACCATTGGATTCCTCGTAAAATTCTGCGTAATTTGGGACCAAATTTATAAAGATTTATGCAAAATTAAACGATTTAGAGAAACCTACCATGACCTGGGTCAACATCGAATAATTAAAACCCATTTAACTCGGAACCCCGAACTCGTATGTCAATTTCGAGGATACCGTTGAATTCCTCGTAAAATTCTGCGTAATATAGGACCAAATTTATAAAGATTTATGCAAAATTAAATTTTTTCGAGCGGCTGATATGTATTTATGACTTTTTATCCGTAATTTAAAAATTTTTTTCTTAATGATGACGCGATTCACGCCGATTGTTTTGTCGTCGATCAAAAGCTCGGATCAAGAGTTCTAAGCGTGCAAAATTATATTCCTGTACGTAGACCGGTCTAGAAGATATGAACAAATTTCTAAAAATCAACAAATTTTCATCTCCATATGTCGCCAGATCTCCCCTGACCTCGCCTGACTTCCCCAGAACTCGCCTGACCTCCTCTGACCATGAGAGACCTCCCTTGACCCCGCCAGAACTAGTCTGATCTCGCATGACCCCGCGTGACCTCGTTTGGCCCCGTCCGATGACCTCGAGTAACCCCTATCCCCATACCATGACCTAGGATAACATCGCATGTACTTCAAACCCAATTATCTCGGAACCCCGAACTCGTATGTCAATTTCGAGGATACCGTTGAATTCCTCGTAAAATTCTGCGTAATATAGGACCAAATTTATAAAGATTTATGCAAAATTAAACGATTTAGAGAAACCTACCATGACCTGGGTCAACATCGAATAATTAAAACTTATTTAACTCGGAACCCCGAACTCGTATGTCAATTTCGAGGATACCGTTGAATTCCTCGTAAAATTCTGCGTAATATAGGACCAAATTTATAAAGATTTATGCAAAATTAAACGATTTAGAGAAACCTACCATGACCTGGGTCAACATCGAATAATTAAAAACCATTTAACTCGAAACCCCGAACTCGTATGTCAATTTCGAGGATACCGTTGAATTCCTCGTAAAATTCTGCGTAATATAGAACCAAATTTATAAAGATTTATGCAAAATTAAACGATTTAGAGAAACCTACCATGACCTGGGTCAACATCGAATAATTAAAACCCATTTAACTCGGAACCCCGAACTGGTATGTCAATTTCGAGGATACCGTTGAATTCCCCGTAAAATTCTGCGTAATATAGGACCAAATTTATAAAGATTTATGCAAAATTAAACGATTTAGAGAAACCTACCATGACCTGGGTCAACATCGAATAATTAAAACTTATTTAACTCGGAACCCCGAACTCGTATGTCAATTTCGAGGATACCGTTGAATTCCTCGTAAAATTCTGCGTAATATAGGACCAAATTTATAAAGATTTATGCAAAATTAAACGATTTAGAGAAACCTACCATGACCTGGGTCAACATCGAATAATTAAAACCCATTTAACTCGAGACCCCGAACTCGTATGTCAATTTCGAGGATACCGTTGAATTCCTCGTAAAATTCTGCGTAATATAGGACCAAATTTATAAAGATTTATGCAAAATTAATTTTTTTCGAGCGGCTGATATGTATTTATGACTTTTTATCCGTAATTTAAAAATTTTTTTTCTTAATGATGACGCGATTCACGCCGATTGTTTTGTCGTCGATCAACAGCTCGGATCAAGAATTCTAAGCGTGCAAAATTATATTCCTGTACGTAGACCGGTTTAGAAGATATGAACAAATTTCTAAAAATCAACAAATTTTCATCTCCATATCTCGCCAGATCTCCCCTGACCTCGCCCGACTTCCCCAGAACTCGCCTGACCTCCTCTGACCATGAGAAACCTCCCCTGACCCCGCCAGACCTAGTCTGATCTCGCATGACCCCGCGTGACCACGTTTGACCCCGTCCGATGACCTCGAGTAACCCCTATCCCCATACCATGACCTAGGATAACATCGCATGTACTTCAAACCCAATTATCTCGGAACCCCGAACTCGTATGTCCATTTCGAGGATACCGTTGAATTCCTCGTAAAATTCTGCGTAATATAGGACCAAATTTATAAAGATTTATGCAAAATTAAACGATTTAGAGAAACCTACCATGACCTGGGTCAACATCGAATAATTAAAACCCATTTAACTCGGAACCCCGAACTCGTATGTCAATTTCGAGGATACCGTTGAATTCCTCGTAAAATTCTGCGTAACATAGGACCAAATTTATAAAGATTTATGCAAAATTAAACGATTTAGAGAAACCTACCATGTCCTGGGTCAACATCGAATAATTAAAACTTATTTAACTCGGAACCCCGAACTCGTATGTCAATTTCGAGGATACCGTTCAATTCCTCGTAAAAATCTGCGTAATATAGGACCAAATTCATAAAGATTTATGCAAAATTAAACGATTTAGAGAAACCTACCATGACCTGGGTCAACATCGAATAATTAAAACCCATTTAACTCGAAACCCCGAACTCGTATGTCAATTTCGAGGATACCGTTGAATTCCTCGTAAAATTCTGCGTAATATAGGACCAAATTTATAAAGATTTATGCAAAATTAAACGATTTAGAGAAACCTACCATGACCTGGGTCAACATCGAATAATTAAAACCCATTTAACTCGGAACCCCGAACTCGTATGTCAATTTCGAGGATACCGTTGAATTCCTCGTAAAATTCTGCGTAATATAGGACCAAATTTATAAAGATTTATGCAAAATTAAACGATTTGAAGAAACCTACCATGACCTGGGTCAACATCGAATAATTAAAACCCATTTAACTCGGAACCCCGAACTCGTATGTCAATTTCGAGGATACCGTTGAATTCCTCGTAAAATTCTGCGTAATATAGGACCAAATTTATAAAGATTTATGCAAAATTAAACGATTTAGAGAAGCCTACCATGACCTGGGTCAACATCGAATAATTAAAACCCATTTAACTCGGAACCCCGAACTCGTATGTCAATTTCGAGGATACCGTTGAATTCCTCGTAAAATTCTGCGTAATATAGGACCAAATTTATAAAGATTTATGCAAAATTAAATTTTTTCGAGCGGCTGATATGTATTTATGACTTTTTATCCGTAATTTAAAATTTTTTTTCTTAATGATGACGCGATTCACGCCGATTGTTTTGTCGTCGATCAACAGCTCGGATCAAGAGTTCTAAGCGTGCAAAATTATATTCCTGTACGTAGACCGGTTTAGAAGATATGAACAAATTTCTAAAAATCAACAAATTTTCATCTCCATATCTCGCCAGATCTCCCCTGACCTCGCCTGACTTCCCCAGAACTCGCCTGACCTCCTCTGACCATGAGAAACCTCCCCTGACCCCGCCAGACCTAGTCTGATCTCGCATGACCCCGCGTGACCTCGTTTGACCCCGTCCGATGACCTCGAGTAACCCCTATCCCCATACCATGACCTAGGATAACATCGCATGTACTTCAAACCCAATTATCTCAAAGCCCCGAACTCGTATGTCAATTTCGAGGATACCGTTGAATTCCTCGTAAAATTCTGCGTAATATAGGACCAAATTTATAAAGATTTATGCAAAATTAAACGATTTAGAGAAACCTACCATGACCTGGGTCAACATCGAATAATTAAAACCCATTTAACTCGGAACCCCGAACTGGTATGTCAATTTCGAGGATACCGTTGAATTCCTCGTAAAATTCTGCGTAATATAGGACCAAATTTATAAAGATTTATGCAAAATTAAACGATTTACAGAAACCTACCATGACCTGGGTCAACATCGAATAATTAAAACCCATTTAACTCGGAACCCCGAACTCGTATGTCAATTTCGAGGATACCGTTGAATTCCTCGTAAAATTCTGCGTAATATAGGACCAAATTTATAAAGATTTATGCAAAATTAAACGATTTAGAGAAGCCTACCATGACCTGGGTCAACATCGAATAATTAAAACCCATTTAACTCGGAACCCCGAACTCGTATGTCAATTTCGAGGATACCGTTGAATTCCTCGTAAAATTCTGCGTAAAATAGGACCAAATTTATAAAGATTTATGCAAAATTAAATTTTTTCGAGCGGCTGATATGTATTTATGACTTTTTATCCGTAATTTAAAAATTTTTTTCTTAATGATGACGCGATTCACGCCGATTGTTTTGTCGTCGATCAAAAGCTCGGATCAAGAGTTCTAAGCGTGCAAAATTATATTCCTGTACGTAGACCGGTTTAGAAGATATGAACAAATTTTTAAAAATCAACAAATTTTCATCTCCATATCTCGCCAGATCTCCCCTGACCTCACCTGACTTCCCCAGAACTCGCCTGACCTCCTCTGACCATGAGAAACCTTCCCTTACCCCGCCAGACCTAGTCTGATCTCGCATGACCCCGCGTGACCTCGTTTGACCCCGTCCGATGACCTCGAGTAACCCCTATCCCCATACCATGACCTAGGATAACATCGCATGTACTTCAAACTCAATTATCTCAAAGCCCCGAACTCGTATGTCAATTTCGAGGATACCGTTGAATTCCTCGTAAAATTCTGCGTAATATAGGACCAAATTTATAAAGATTTAGGCAAAATTAAACGATTTAGAGAAACCTACCATGACCTGGGTCAACATCGAATAATTAAAACCCATTCAACTCGGAACCCTGAACTCGTATGTCAATTTCGAGGATACCGTTGAATTCCTCGTAAAATTCTGCGTAATATAGGACCAAATTTATAAAGATTTATGCAAAATTTATTTTTTTCGAGCGGCTGATATGTATTTATGACTTTTTATCCGTAATTTAAAAATTTATTTCTTAATGATGACGCGATTCACGCCGATTGTTTTGTCGTCGATCAAAAGCTCGGATCAAGAGTTCTAAGCGTGCAAAATTATATTCCTGTACGTAGACCGGTCTAGAAGATATGAACAAATTTCTAAAAATCAACAAATTTTCATCTCCATATCTCGCCAGATCTCCCCTGACCTCGCCTGACTTCCCCAGAACTCGCCTGACCTCCTCTGACCATGAGAGACCTCCCTTGACCCCGCCAGACCTAGTCTGATCTCGCATGACCCCGCGTGACCTCGTTTGGCCCCGTCCGATGACCTCGAGTAACCCCTATCCCCATACCATGACCTAGGATAACATCGCATGTACTTCAAACCCAATTATCTCGGAACCCCGAACTCGTATGTCAATTTCGAGGATACCGTTGAATTCCTCGTAAAATTCTGCGTAATATAAGACCAAATTTATAAAGATTTATGCAAAATTAAACGATTTAGAGAAACCTACCATGACCTGGGTCAACATCGAATAATTAAAACCCATTTAACTCGGAACCCCGAACTCGTATGTGAATTTCGAGGATACCGTTGAATTCCTCGTAAAATTCTGCGTAATATAGGACCAAATTTATAAAGATTTATGCAAAATTAAATTTTTTCGAGCGGCTGATATGTATTTATGACTTTTGATCCGTAATTTAAAAATTTATTTCTTAATGATGACGCGATTCACGCCGATTGTTTTGTCGTCGATCAACAGCTCGGATCAAGAGTCCTAAGCGTGCAAAATTATATTCCTGTACGTAGACCGGTTTAGAAGATATGAACAAATTTCTAAAAATCAACAAATTTTCATCTCGATATCTCGCCAGATCTCCCCTGACCTCGCCTGACTTCCCCAGAACTCGCCTGACCTCCTCTGACCATGAGAAACCTCCCCTGACCCCGCCAGACCTAGTCTGATCTCGCATGACCCCGCGTGACCTCGTTTGACCCCGTCCGATGACCTCGAGTAACCCCTATCCCCATACCATGACCTAGGATAACATCGCATGTACTTTAAACCCAATTATCTCGGAACCCCGAACTCGTATGTCAATTTCGAGGATACCATTGAATTCCTCGTAAAATTCTGCGTAATATAGGACCAAATTTATAAAGATTTATGCAAAATTAAACGATTTAGAGAAACCTACCATGACCTGGGTCAACATCGAATAATTAAAACCCATTTAACTCGGAACCCCGAACTCGTATGTCAATTTCGAGGATACCGTTGAATTCCTCGTAAAATTCTGCGTAATATAGGACCAAATTTATAAAGATTTATGCAAAATTAAATTTTTTCGAGCGGCTGATATGTATTTATGACTTTTTATCCGTAATTTAAAAATTTATTTCTTAATGATGACGCGATTCACGCCGATTGTTTTGTCGTCGATCAACAGCTCGGATCAAGAGTCCTAAGCGTGCAAAATTATATTCCTGTACGTATACCGGTTTAGAAGATATGAACAAATTTCTAAAAATCAACAAATTTTCATCTCGATATCTCGCCAGATCTCCCCTGACCTCGCCTGACTTCCCCAGAACTCGCCTGACCTCCTATGACCATAAGAAACCTCCCTTGACCCCGCCAGACCTAGTCTGATCTCGCATGACCCCGCGTGACCTCGTTTGACCCCGTCCGATGACCTCGAGTAACCCCTATCCCCATACCATGACCTAGCACAACATCGGATATATTTCAAACCGGTTTTTCTCGGAACCCCGAACTCGTACGTCAATTTTGAGAATACCGTTGGATTCCTCGTAAAATTCTGCGTAATTTGAGACCAAAACTATAAAGATTCAGACAAAGTTAAAGGTTTTATGGCGACTTATATAAATCTGAACCATGACCTAGCACAACATCGGATATATTTCAAACCGGTTTTTCTCGGAACCCCGAACTCGTACGTCAATTTTGAGGATACCATTGGATTCCTCGTAAAATTCTGCGTAATTTGGGACCAAATTTATAAAGATTTATGCAAAATTAAACGATTTAGAGAAACCTACCATGACCTGGGTCAACATCGAATAATTAAAACCCATTTAACTCGGAACCCCGAACTCGTATGTCAATTTCGAGGATACCGTTGAATTTCTCGTAAAATTCTGCGTAATATAGGACCAAATTTATAAAGATTTAGGCAAAATTAAACGATTTAGAGAAACCTACCATGAACTGGGTCAACATCGAATAATTAAAACCCATTTAACTCGGAACCCCGAACTCGTATGTCAATTTCGAGGATACCGTTGAATTCCTCGTAAAATTCTGCGTAATATAGGACCAAATTTATAAAGATTTATGCAAAATTAAACGATTTAGAGAAACCTGCCATGACCTAGGTCAACATCGAATAATTAAAACCCATTTAACTCGGAACCCCGAACTCGTATGTCAATTTCGAGGATACCGTTGAATTCCTCGTAAAATTCTGCGTAATATAGGACCAAATTTATAAAGATTTATGCAAAATTAAATTTTTTCGAGCGGCTGATATGTATTTATGACTTTTTATCCGTAATTTAAAAATTTATTTCTTAATGATGACGCGATTCACGCCGATTGTTTTGTCGTCGATCAAAAGCTCGGATCAAGAGTTCTAAGCGTGCAAAATTATATTCCTGTACGTAGACCGGTCTAGAAGATATGAACAAATTTCTAAAAATCAACAAATTTTCATCTCCATATCTCGCCAGATCTCCCCTGACCTCGCCTGACTTCCCCAGAACTCGCCTGACCTCCTCTGACCATGAGAAACCTTCCCTGACCCCGCCAGACCTAGTCTGATCTCGCATGACCCCGCGTGACCTCGTTTGACCCCGTCCGATGACCTCGAGTAACCCCTATCCCCATACCATGACCTAGCACAACATCGGATATATTTCAAACCGGTTTTTCTCGGAACCCCGAACTCGTACGTCAATTTTGAGAATACCGTTGGATTCCTCGTAAAATTCTGCGTAATTTGAGACCAAAACTATAAAGATTCAGACAAAGTTAAAGGTTTTATGGCGACTTATATAAATCTGAACCATGACCTAGCACAACATCGGATATATTTCAAACCGGTTTTTCTCGGAACCCCGAACTCGTACGTCAATTTTGAGGATACCATTGGATTCCTCGTAAAATTCTGCGTAATTTGGGAGCAAATTTATAAAGATTTATGCAAAATTAAACGATTTAGAGAAACCTACCATGACCTGGGTCAACATCGAATAATTAAAACCCATTTAACTCGGAACCCCGAACTCGTATGTCAATTTCGAGGATACCGTTGAATTCCTCGTAAAATTCTGCGTAATATAGGACCAAATTTATAAAGATTTATGCAAAATTAAACGATTTAGAGAAACCTGCCATGACCTAGGTCAACATCGAATAATTAAAACCCATTTAACTCGGAACCCCGAACTTGTATGTCAATTTCGAGGATACCGTTGAATTCCTCGTAAAATTCTGCGTAATATAGGACCAAATTTATAAAGATTTATGCAAAATTAAATTTTTTCGAGCGGCTGATATGTATTTATGACTTTTTATCCGTAATTTAAAAATTTATTTCTTAATGATGACGCGATTCACGCCGATTGTTTTGTCGTCGATCAAAAGCTCGGATCAAGAGTTCTAAGCGTGCAAAATTATATTCCTGTACGTAGACCGGTCTAGAAGATATGAACAAATTTCTAAAAATCAACAAATTTTCATCTCCATATCTCGCCAGATCTCCCCTGACCTCGCCTGACTTCCCCAGAACTCGCCTGACCTCCTCTGACCATGAGAAACCTTCCCTGACCCCGCCAGACCTAGTCTGATCTCGCATGACCCCGCGTGACCTCGTTTGACCCCGTCCGATGACCTCGAGTAACCCCTATCCCCATACCATGACCTAGGATAACATCGCATGTACTTCAAACCCAATTATCTCAAAGCCCCGAACTCGTATGTCAATTTCGAGGATACCGTTGAATTCCTCGTAAAATTCTGCGTAATATAGGACCAAATTTATAAAGATTTATGCAAAATTAAACGATTTAGAGAAACCTACCATGACCTGGGTCAACATCGAATAATTAAAACCCATTTAACTCGGAACCCCGAACTGGTATGTCAATTTCGAGGATACCGTTGAATTCCTCGTAAAATTCTGCGTAATATAGGACCAAATTTATAAAGATTTATGCAAAATTAAACGATTTACAGAAACCTACCATGACCTGGGTCAACATCGAATAATTAAAACCCATTTAACTCAAAACCCCGAACTCGTATGTCAATTTCGAGGATACCGTTGAATTCCTCGTAAAATTCTGCGTAATATAGGACCAAATTTATAAAGATTTATGCAAAATTAAACGATTTAGAGAAGCCTACCATGACCTGGGTCAACATCGAATAATTAAAACCCATTTAACTCGGAACCCCGAACTCGTATGTCAATTTCGAGGATACCGTTGAATTCCTCGTAAAATTCTGCGTAAAATAGGACCAAATTTATAAAGATTTATGCAAAATTAAATTTTTTCGAGCGGCTGATATGTATTTATGACTTTTTATCCGTAATTTAAAAATTTTTTTCTTAATGATGACGCGATTCACGCCGATTGTTTTGTCGTCGATCAAAAGCTCGGATCAAGAGTTCTAAGCGTGCAAAATTATATTCCTGTACGTAGACCGGTTTAGAAGATATGAACAAATTTTTAAAAATCAACAAATTTTCATCTCCATATCTCGCCAGATCTCCCCTGACCTCACCTGACTTCCCCAGAACTCGCCTGACCTCCTCTGACCATGAGAAACCTTCCCTTACCCCGCCAGACCTAGTCTGATCTCGCATGACCCCGCGTGACCTCGTTTGACCCCGTCCGATGACCTCGAGTAACCCCTATCCCCATACCATGACCTAGGATAACATCGCATGTACTTCAAACCCAATTATCTCAAAGCCCCGAACTCGTATGTCAATTTCGAGGATACCGTTGAATTCCTCGTAAAATTCTGCGTAATATAGGACCAAATTTATAAAGATTTAGGCAAAATTAAACGATTTAGAGAAACCTACCATGACCTGGGTCAACATCGAATAATTAAAACCCATTCAACTCGGAACCCCGAACTCGTATGTCAATTTCGAGGATACCGTTGAATTCCTCGTAAAATTCTGCGTAATATAGGACCAAATTTATAAAGATTTATGCAAAATTAAATTTTTTCGAGCGGCTGATATGTATTTATGACTTTTTATCCGTAATTTAAAATTTTTTTTCTTAATGATGACGCGATTCACGCCGATTGTTTTGTCGTCGATCAACATCTCGGATCAAGAGTCCTAAGCGTGCAAAATTATATTCCTGTACGTAGACCGGTTTAGAAGATATGAACAAATTTCTAAAAATCAACAAATTTTCATCTCCATATCTCGCCAGATCTCCCCTGACCTCGCCTGACTTCCCCAGAACTCGCCTGACCTCCTCTGACCATGAGAAACCTCCCCTGACCCCGCCAGACCTAGTCTGATCTCGCATGACCCCGCGTGACCTCGTTTGACCCCGTCCGATGACCTCGAGTAACCCCTATCCCCATACCATGACCTAGCACAACATCGGATATATTTCAAACCGTTTTTTCTCGGAACCCCGAACTTGTACGTCAATTTTGAGGACACCATTGGATTCCTCGTAAAATTCCGCGTAATCTGAGACCAAATCTATATAGATTCAGACAAAGTTAAAAGTTTTATGGCGGTTTATATAAATCTGAACCATGACCTAGCACAACATCGGATATATTTCAAACCGGTTTTTCTCGGAACCCCGAACTCGTACGTCAATTTTGAGGACACCATTGGATTCCTCGTAAAATTCTGCGTAATTTGGGACCAAATTTATAAAGATTTATGCAAAATTAAACGATTTAGAGAAACCTACCATGACCTGGGTCAACATCGAATAATTAAAACCCATTTAACTCGGAACCCCGAACTCGTATGTCAATTTCGAGGATACCGTTGAATTCCTCGTAAAATTCTGCGTAATATAGGACCAAATTTATAAAGATTTATGCAAAATTAAATTTTTTCGAGCGGCTGATATGTATTTATGACTTTTTATCCGTAATTTAAAATTTTTTTTCTTAATGATGACGCGATTCACGCCGATTGTTTTGTCGTCGATCAACATCTCGGATCAAGAGTCCTAAGCGTGCAAAATTATATTCCTGTACGTAGACCGGTTTAGAAGATATGAACAAATTTCTAAAAATCAACAAATTTTCATCTCCATATCTCGCCAGATCTCCCCTGACCTCGCCTGACTTCCCCAGAACTCGCCTGACCTCCTCTGACCATGAGAAACCTCCCTTGACCCCGCCAGACCTAGTCTGATCTTGCATGACCCCGCGTGACCTCGTTTGACCCCGTCCGATGACCTCGAGTAACCCCTATCCCCATACCATGACCTAGGATAACATCGCATGTACTTCAAACCCAATTATTTCGAAACCCCGAACTCGTATGTCAATTTCGAGGATACCGTTGAATTCCTCGTAAAATTCTGCGTAATATAGGACCAAATTTATAAAGATTTATGCAAAATTAAACGATTTAGAGAAACCTACCATGACCTGGGTCAACATCGAATAATTAAAACTTATTTAACTCGGAACCCCGAACTCGTATGTCAATTTCGAGGATACCGTTGAATTCCTCGTAAAATTCTGCGTAATATAGGACCAAATTTATAAAGATTTATGCAAAATTAAATTTTTTCGAGCGGCTGATATGTATTTATGACTTTTTATCCGTAATTTAAAATTTTTTTTCTTAATGATGACGCGATTCACGCCGATTGTTTTGTCGTCGATCAACATCTCGGATCAAGAGTCCTAAGCGTGCAAAATTATATTCCTGTACGTAGACCGGTTTAGAAGATATGAACAAATTTCTAAAAATCAACAAATTTTCATCTCCATATCTCGCCAGATCTCCCCTGACCTCGCCTGACTTCCCCAGAACTCGCCTGACCTCCTCTGACCATGAGAAACCTCCCTTGACCCCGCCAGACCTAGTCTGATCTTGCATGACCCCGCGTGACCTCGTTTGACCCCGTCCGATGACCTCGAGTAACCCCTATCCCCATACCATGACCTAGGATAACATCGCATGTACTTCAAACCCAATTATTTCGAAACCCCGAACTCGTATGTCAATTTCGAGGATACCGTTGAATTCCTCGTAAAATTCTGCGTAATATAGGACCAAATTTATAAAGATTTATGCAAAATTAAACGATTTAGAGAAACCTACCATGACCTGGGTCAACATCGAATAATTAAAACTTATTTAACTCGGAACCCCGAACTCGTATGTCAATTTCGAGGATACCGTTGAATTCCTCGTAAAATTCTGCGTAATATAGGACCAAATTTATAAAGATTTATGCAAAATTAAACGATTTAGAGAAACCTACCATGACCTGGGTCAACATCGAATAATTAAAACCCATTTAACTCGAGACCCCGAACTCGTATGTCAATTTCGAGGATACCGTTGAATTCCTCGTAAAATTCTGCGTAATATAGGACCAAATTTATAAAGATTTATGCAAAATTAATTTTTTTCGAGCGGCTGATATGTATTTATGACTTTTTATCCGTAATTTAAAAATTTTTTTTCTTAATGATGACGCGATTCACGCCGATTGTTTTGTCGTCGATCAACAGCTCGGATCAAGAATTCTAAGCGTGCAAAATTATATTCCTGTACGTAGACCGGTTTAGAAGATATGAACAAATTTCTAAAAATCAACAAATTTTCATCTCCATATCTCGCCAGATCTCCCCTGACCTCGCCCGACTTCCCCAGAACTCGCCTGACCTCCTCTGACCATGAGAAACCTCCCCTGACCCCGCCAGACCTAGTCTGATCTCGCATGACCCCGCGTGACCTCGTTTGACCCCGTCCGATGACCTCGAGTAACCCCTATCCCCATACCATGACCGAGGATAACATCGCATGTACTTCAAACCCAATTATCTCGGAACCCCGAACTCGTATGTCCATTTCGAGGATACCGTTGAATTCCTCGTAAAATTCTGCGTAATATAGGACCAAATTTATAAAGATTTATGCAAAATTAAACGATTTAGAGAAACCTACCATGACCTGGGTCAACATCGAATAATTAAAACCCATTTAACTCGGAACCCCGAACTCGTATGTCAATTTCGAGGATACCGTTGAATTCCTCGTAAAATTCTGCGTAACATAGGACCAAATTTATAAAGATTTATGCAAAATTAAACGATTTAGAGAAACCTACCATGTCCTGGGTCAACATCGAATAATTAAAACTTATTTAACTCGGAACCCCGAACTCGTATGTCAATTTCGAGGATACCGTTCAATTCCTCGTAAAAATCTGCGTAATATAGGACCAAATTCATAAAGATTTATGCAAAATTAAACGATTTAGAGAAACCTACCATGACCTGGGTCAACATCGAATAATTAAAACCCATTTAACTCGAAACCCCGAACTCGTATGTCAATTTCGAGGATACCGTTGAATTCCTCGTAAAATTCTGCGTAATATAGGACCAAATTTATAAAGATTTATGCAAAATTAAACGATTTAGAGAAACCTACCATGACCTGGGTCAACATCGAATAATTAAAACCCATTTAACTCGGAACCCCGAACTCGTATGTCAATTTCGAGGATACCGTTGAATTCCTCGTAAAATTCTGCGTAATATAGGACCAAATTTATAAAGATTTATGCAAAATTAAACGATTTAGAGAAACCTACCATGACCTGGGTCAACATCGAATAATTAAAACCCATTTAACTCGAGACCCCGAACTCGTATGTCAATTTCGAGGATACCGTTGAATTCCTCGTAAAATTCTGCGTAATATAGGACCAAATTTATAAAGATTTATGCAAAATTAATTTTTTTCGAGCGGCTGATATGTATTTATGACTTTTTATCCGTAATTTAAAAATTTTTTTTCTTAATGATGACGCGATTCACGCCGATTGTTTTGTCGTCGATCAACAGCTCGGATCAAGAATTCTAAGCGTGCAAAATTATATTCCTGTACGTAGACCGGTTTAGAAGATATGAACAAATTTCTAAAAATCAACAAATTTTCATCTCCATATCTCGCCAGATCTCCCCTGACCTCGCCCGACTTCCCCAGAACTCGCCTGACCTCCTCTGACCATGAGAAACCTCCCCTGACCCCGCCAGACCTAGTCTGATCTCGCATGACCCCGCGTGACCTCGTTTGACCCCGTCCGATGACCTCGAGTAACCCCTATCCCCATACCATGACCGAGGATAACATCGCATGTACTTCAAACCCAATTATCTCGGAACCCCGAACTCGTATGTCCATTTCGAGGATACCGTTGAATTCCTCGTAAAATTCTGCGTAATATAGGACCAAATTTATAAAGATTTATGCAAAATTAAACGATTTAGAGAAACCTACCATGACCTGGGTCAACATCGAATAATTAAAACCCATTTAACTCGGAACCCCGAACTCGTATGTCAATTTCGAGGATACCGTTGAATTCCTCGTAAAATTCTGCGTAACATAGGACCAAATTTATAAAGATTTATGCAAAATTAAACGATTTAGAGAAACCTACCATGTCCTGGGTCAACATCGAATAATTAAAACTTATTTAACTCGGAACCCCGAACTCGTATGTCAATTTCGAGGATACCGTTCAATTCCTCGTAAAAATCTGCGTAATATAGGACCAAATTCATAAAGATTTATGCAAAATTAAACGATTTAGAGAAACCTACCATGACCTGGGTCAACATCGAATAATTAAAACCCATTTAACTCGAAACCCCGAACTCGTATGTCAATTTCGAGGATACCGTTGAATTCCTCGTAAAATTCTGCGTAATATAGGACCAAATTTATAAAGATTTATGCAAAATTAAACGATTTAGAGAAACCTACCATGACCTGGGTCAACATCGAATAATTAAAACCCATTTAACTCGGAACCCCGAACTCGTATGTCAATTTCGAGGATACCGTTGAATTCCTCGTAAAATTCTGCGTAATATAGGACCAAATTTATAAAGATTTATGCAAAATTAAACGATTTGGAGAAACCTACCATGACCTGGGTCAACATCGAATAATTAAAACCCATTTAACTCGGAACCCCGAACTCGTATGTCAATTTCGAGGATACCGTTGAATTCCTCGTAAAATTCTGCGTAATATAGGACCAAATTTATAAAGATTTATGCAAAATTAAATTTTTTCGAGCGGCTGATATGTATTTATGACTTTTTATCCGTAATTTAAAAATTTTTTTCTTAATGATGACGCGATTCACGCCGATTGTTTTGTCGTCGATCAACAGCTCGGATCAAGAGTTCTAAGCGTGCAAAATTATATTCCTGTACGTAGACCGGTTTAGAAGATATGAACAAATTTCTAAAAATCAACAAATTTTCATCTCCATATCTCGCCAGATCTCCCCTGACCTCGCCCGACTTCCCCAGAACTCGCCTGACCTCCTCTGACCATGAGAAACCTCCCCTGACCCCGCCAGACCTAGTCTGATCTCGCATGACCCCGCGTGACCTCGTTTGACCCCGTCCGATGACCTCGAGTAACCCCTATCCCCATACCATGACCTAGGATAACATCGCATGTACTTCAAACCCAATTATCTCGGAACCCCGAACTCGTATGTCCATTTCGAGGATACCGTTGAATTCCTCGTAAAATTCTGCGTAATATAGGACCAAATTTATAAAGATTTAGGCAAAATTAAACGATTTAGAGAAACCTACCATGACCTGGGTCAACATCGAATAATTAAAACCCATTTAACTCGGAACCCCGAACTCGTATGTCAATTTCGAGGATACCGTTGAATTCCTCGTAAAATTCTACGTAATATAGGACCAAATTTATAGGGATTTATGCAAAATTAAACGATTTAGAGAAACCTGCCATGACCTGGGTCAACATCGAATAATTAAAACCCATTTAGCTCGGAACCCCACACTCGTATGTCAATTTCGAGGATACCGTTGAATTCCTCGTAAAATTCTGCGTAATATAGGACCAAATTTATAAAGATTTATGCAAAATTAAACGATTTAGAGAAACCTACCATGACCTGGGTCAACATCGAATAATTAAAACCCATTTAACTCGGAACCCCGAACTCGTATGTCAATTTTGAGGATACCGTTGAATTCCTCGTAAAATTCTGCGTAATATAGGACCAAATTTATAAAGATTTATGCAAAATTAAATTTTTTCGAGCGGCCGATGACCTCGAGTAACCCCGCCGCATGACCTCGAGTAACCCCTATCCACATACCATGACCTAGGTTAACATCGCATCTACTTAAAACCGGTTTTACTCGGAACCCCGAACTCCTACGTCAATTTTGAGGATACCATTGGATTCCTCGTAAAATTCTGTGTAATTTAGAACCAAATCTATAAAGATTCAGATAAAATTAAAAGTTTTATGGCGACTTATATAAATTTGAACCATGACCTAGCACAACATCGGATATACTTCAAACCGGTTTTACTCGGAACCCCGAACTCGTACGTCAATTTTGAGGATACCATTGGATTCCTCGTAAACTTCTGCGTAATACGGATCCAAATTCATCAAGATCTAAGCAAAATTATACGTTATAGAGCGACTGATATATATTTTCGACTTTTTATCCGTAATTTGAATTTTTTTTTTTTTAATTATGACGCGCTACACACCGATTGTTTTGTGGCCGATCAACAGCTCGGACCAAGAGCTATGAGCGTGTGAAATTATATTCCTGTACGTAGACCGGTTTAGAAGATATGAATAAAATTTTAAAAATCAACAAATCTTTATCTCCAGATCTCGCCAGACTTCTCCTGACCTAGCCTGACCTCGTCTGACCACGCCATACCTCACCTCACCCCGCCTGACCTCGCCCAACCTCGCATGACCCCACTTGACCCCGGCCGATGACCTCGAGTAACCCCGCCGCATGACCTCGAGTAACCCCTATCCACATACCATGACCTAGGTTAACATCGCATCTACTTAAAACCGGAAAAACTCGGAACCCCTAGGTCAATTTTGAGTATACCGTTGGATTCCTCGTAAAATTCTACGTAATTTGGGACCAAATCTAATCTAAGATTTAAGCAAAATTGTACGTTCTAGAGCGGCTGTTTTATATTTGCGACTTTTTATCCATAATTTGAATTTTTTTTCTTAACTATAACTATAACTTAACGCGCTACACTCCAATTGTTTTGTCGCCGATCAACAGCTTGGACCATGACCCCACTTGAGCCCGGCCGATGACCTCGAGTAACCCCGCCCCATGACTTCGAGTAACCCCATCCATGGAAATTACCCAAAAATTGTAATCGACCGTATTGATGAGAGAAGTGAAAAACAAGGTTATCCCGAGTCGCGTCTTCCAAAATTCACCGATGAAGAACTAGTTTATATAAAAGGAACTTATGATTTTCATTATAGCACACTTTATGCCGAAGCCCAAAAAGAAGCACCTATTGACGATATTAGTTATAACAGCGATTTGAATGTCAAACAGTTCACCGATGAATCTTGGGATGATTCTGCTTCTACCTGGCTAAAAGTAAACTTAAACACACTATAATCTAAAGAAATTCACCGACTTTTTGTAACAGATTGTTCCGTGGGGTTTAAGAAAAATATTAAATTGGTTAACTAAAACTTACAATAATCCAGAAGTTTTAATCACTGAAAACGGATTCTCAGACCGTGGAGTCCTTGAAGACGAAGGCAGAATTAATTATTACAGAGTAATGTTTTGATCGATTTAACCCAACACTTTATATTCTATTTTTAGGAATATTTAAGTAATCTAGTAGACGCAATAGTAAAAGATGGAGTGAATGTTACAAAATAATTTTGAGTGGATTAATGGATATACGTAATTACTTGTAACTACAGTGTGTGCAGCATTACTATCAAAATGCTTTTAAGGGAAAGTTTGGTTTGTACGCGGTAAACTTTGACAGTCCAAATACAACAAGAACTCCCAAAGTATCTGCTAAATTGTATAAAAGTGTAATAACTACTAGATGTTTGGTAGACACTTGCAAGTAATTTTCTGTAAAGTCAGAATCCAGTACATAATATTAACATAAATGATGAATATTGAGTTTTGTATATTGAATGTATATTGAATGAAAAATATTGAGCCTTTCTTTCGTCGCCCTCCATACTCACTCATTCTTATTCTTTGAGTTGTTCTTAAAGATTTTACCAAAAAGAATATCAAAGACCTTTCATATCATGTCTTTTTTATTGTAACTAATTTGTAATATTTTAATAAGTATTTAATTGCAATAATATTTTTAGTATCGATATCGAGTGGAAAACTTGCGTGGATGCCATAACCGCTCATTTATAAACAAACTTCTCATGCTACAATCTAGTTAAAACTTTCTAAATTGATAAAACTTATTTCTAGTTTAAAGAATATAAGTACTACTTGTTTAAGTGCTTTTCTGAATTTTACAATCACACCAAAAATTTGACACTTGTTTAATAATATTCACTATTTATGCAAAATGTTAACTTTAGATCTTGGTTTATTAATAGGTATTTACACTCGAATGCGATAAGTTGAATTTTACATTGCGAAACTTTGTTTAAGGCACGACCCCGTTGGGCGAGTAAAATAACCTAACGCCTAAGATCTGTACAATTTTTTTTAGCCGACGTACTTTAGATAATAGAAATTTTATTTAATTGCGGTTAGGTTTCATATACTCACAACTTTATTCAACCAGTCACTTTTTTTTTGTTTCGAGTTGAGTAAAGTCAAGTCAAAAATGCATACAACCCTTTTTTAGCGAACATAAGAAACTAACTAAATATAAGATGTAGAATTTAAGAAAGTAAAGTATATTTTGACAAATGAGTCCTGTGCGGAAAAAACAAAAATGAGAGTCAGCGAGAGAGAGTGGACACTTACCTTGGGGTTGTTGTCAACGGTGGAAGTCAACAGGAGACTTGGGATGATTTTCAGAAAAGCTTGCGACCGGTCACTCACGGGAGATTATGATTTGATGCGTTCGGTTTACGAGATACGAGCGTACTCACTTTTTTAAGAAAAAGAAAAAAGGAGAGGGAAGGGTGAAAAAAGTGCACACTCTCACCTGATTAAAATTAAAAATGATGCGCAGCCTTCAAACAAAAAGTATAGAGGGTTGCCTGCCCTTAAGAAAATAAAAAGTAAAAAAAATAATATAAATAATTAAAATGATATGCGAGGACGAAACAAGTCCATAAAATTCATCTTTACAGCTGTAAAAGAGCATATCTGTCCGGAAAGTATATTTTGACAAAGTGCTCAGCCAAAAAGATATTTTGTTTGTATTGGGATTATCAACATAATTTTTAATTCAAAACTTTATCTTGAGTACCACGTATTAAATTTGAAAAAAGCAAAAAAACACTTGAAAATATATAAAAATCTATGATCATTTCGATTACACAAGAACATTTTACAAATAATCACCTGATGTAATCCCTTTTTACTAATCTTTAAGATAAGATTATCTGGTATTTTCCTCTTTCTTTGCTGCTATGTTCCCTTGTTTTGTTATAAAAGACTTTTTTTTTATAAATTCAAACACAAATTCTTTTCCAAAACGTATTAAAACAATTTTAAAATGTACTGAAATGTTATGTAACAAATAACTAAAACGGAAATTACACTTGGCACTTCTCACGACTTTATTATTTATAATACTTAATAACTTCAATTCCACAAACAAAACATTGGAAAAAGTGCATGAAAAAATATACGGTAAAAATAAATTATCTATTATAATTTGCAATCAGAAATTAACAAAAAATCTATATGTATATTTTTTCTTATAATTTAAGTGGATAAATTAATGTGGATACTTAAAAAATTCCATCTTGATATATTTCTTTTGCTACTTAAACAAAGCTTCAACTCAAGATAAGATAGAAATTCAAACACGTATAAACTAAGAGGCCATTTCTATAAATACTGCACTTTTCACAATAAATGTAGTCTCGTTCACGATGACTTCTAGAATCATTATCTCAGCTTTCTTCTTGGCGGCTGTCCTTAAGTACGATCTTTTTTTACTATTTTCTTTTTATTATCCTCTTCACTAATTTCAGCAAAGCTGAACTAGTTTCCGAAAACAAGTTTCCAGATCATGTGAAATTTGGCGCTGCAACTGCATCTTATCAAGTAGAAGGTGCTTGGAACGAAGATGGAAAATCTGAAAACATCTGGGATCATATCTGCCACGTAAATCCAGACTTCATCAAAGAACATCACAATGGAGATATAGCTTGCGACTCATATCATAAATATAAGGAAGATGTAGCAATGTTAAAAGATCTAGGAGTTGATTATTACCGATTTTCTTTGTCTTGGAGCAGAATTGTTCCGCTTGGTCTAGCTGGAACGCCCATTAATGAAATAGGAATTCAGTATTATAGAAATTTGACCCAAGAATTGTTAGATAATGGAATTGAACCTTTGGTTACTATTTTCCACTGGGACACTCCAGAGATATTGGAAGATATCGGAGGTTGGCCAAATCCTGAAATAGCAGAACACTATGCATATTTTGCTAAAACTGTGTTTGAAAATCTTGGAGACTTAGTTAAACTCTGGATTACATTCAACGAACCTAAACAAACGTGCTTGCAAGGATATGGTTCAGGAGAAAAAGCTCCAGGGTTATTGGCAACCGGAGTAGCAGACTACAAATGTACTCATAACTTACTAAAAGCTCATGCAAAAGCATACCACATTTATGACGAAGAATTTAGAGCCGATCAAGGGGGCAAAGTTGGTATCGTCATTGACACTGTGTGGTATGAACCAGCTAGTAGTAGTGATGAAGATGCAGAAGCATCAGAAAGAGCTTTGCAGTTTACTGTAAGAATCTTTTACTTTACTTTACTTATTACTTATATGATTTTAGTATGGATGGTACGGAAATCCAATCATCCATGGAAATTACCCAAAAATTATGATCGACCGTATTGATGAGAGAAGTGAAAAACAAGGTTATCCCGAGTCGCGTCTTCCAAAATTCACCGATGAAGAACTAGTTTATATAAAAGGAACTTATGATTATCTAGCACTTAACCATTACAGCACACTTTATGCTGAAGCCCAAGAAGAAGCACCTATTGACGATATTGGTTATAATAGCGATTTGAATGTCAAACAGTACACCGATGAATCTTGGGATGATTCTGCTTCTACCTGGCTAAAAGTAAACTTAAACACATTATAATCTAAAGAAATTCACCGATTTTTTTGTAACAGGTTGTTCCGTGGGGTTTAAGAAAAATATTAAATTGGTTAAGTAAAACTTACAATAATCCAGAAATTTTCATCACTGAAAATGGATTCACAGACCGTGGAGGTCTTGAAGACGAAGGCAGAATTAATTATTACAGAGTAATGTTTTGATCAATTTAACCCAACACTTTATATTCTATTTTTAGGAATATTTAAGTAATCTAGTAGACGCAATAGTAGAAGATGGAGTGAATGTTACAAGATACACCGCGTGGAGTTTGATGGATAATTTTGAGTGGATTAGTGGATATACGTAATTACTTGTAGCTACAGTGTGTGCAGCATTACTAACAAAATGTTTTTAGGGAAAAGTTTGGTTTGTACGCGGTAGACTTTGACAGTCCAAATAGAACAAGAACTCCCAAAGCATCTGCTAAATTTTATAAAAGTGTAATAACTACTAGATGTTTGGTAGACACTTGCAAGTAATTTCTCTAAAGTGACATTATAGTGCATAATATTAACATAAATGTATCAAAATATTGAGCTTTTCTTTCGTTCCTTTCTTCAGCTCAAATAAGATGCGTTAATGTTCCATACTAACTTATTCTTAGTTTTATTGTTTTATGAAACGAGAATTTTCAATTTTCAAGTTACATAAAAAAATCAGGACAAACCAATATTACATAAACGATTAAAAATATTAAGTTTTTCTTTCGTCCATTCTGAGCTCAAACACTGATGTTTCATTCTTCCAACTTATTCTTATTCTTTTCCATACAAACAAAGCAACCATAATTAGCCTTTGAGTCGTTCAAATTCTTAAAGATGAAGAAAAAATTTTCAATCAACACTTAACAGCTATACAAAAAAAAAAAACTTTTAGGGCAAATTAATTTATTAAAAATAATAAGCATAATCTCATACCAGTAATTTTACGTTACCACCGGTATTGTGCCCTTAACATCTCCAGATCGTTACATTGCCCGAAAAGTTTGTTAGACCAGTCTTAAGTCTTACCATCGATTTGTTATTTGGTTGTGTAATAATTATATTTGCCAATTAAAGTCACTAAATGAGTTTTTTAAAACGCTTGTCCAGATCTTCAATCGATAGGTTCCATTTATTAAGTCAGTCAGACTTTTCAGTTTATAAAGTGCCGTGTAATTTCCAGGTACTCATTTAAAAACCCCTTGCAACTTTTTAAACTTAAATTAATGATAAAAATAAAATTTAATGAAAAACTGCTATTATACTTAAATTATTTTAAGCCTTATATTAGTTGTCGACATAATGAGTTTGTAAGAAACGAAAAAATCTATTTAAAAAAGACAAAAATCAATTAATTAGTTAACTTATTGTTATTTATAGCTACAGAGAAAAAATATACCAGTAAATTTAACGAAAATATAATAATATTTTATGTATACGCATCAAATTGAGGCAAATATCCACTATACTTTATTTATTTAGAAACCGTTGTGAATAATTTGAGAAACTGTAAAATATAAAACTGATTTTTATAATAGAAAAAAGAAATTAGTTTAAAACGTCTTTCATTTAAATATTTCACTTACAAACTAAACATTAAATTAGAGCATCTTATTCCAACCTATAAGACAATATTTTGCAAATCAGCATAGATAATAAAAAACGAAATGTTACAATAATTAACGTTTGGATTCCGAATCGGGAGTCCATTTTACTACATTTATGACCCCCCCCCCCCACTTTGAAGAGAACAAGACCAGTGTGATCGTAATTTATTTTCAAAGTTTCCTTTATACAAGAAATTTGTTGAAATAATTTTTACAACAGCTGACACATCCAGTAATTTGTAATAATTTAATGTTCGTTGAATAAAGATGTCACGTTTTTGACCGTAGTCAATTTTCCAACAGCACAACAAAACATTTACATCAAACTTCTAAGACATTTTTTTTGTTGCACTGTAAAAATGAGTCTTTCACAGCATCAAACAAGTGAAATTATTCTAGTCTAGACTCTAGACTAAAATTCAGGTCACTCACTGCTGCACATGGGAACCAAGAAACACCGCCTTCACCTTGCTAATTCCACACTCTCTGAACAGCAAATTACATTCGCGTGATCTAGCAAATTATATACTTGACGAACATATTGGAAATTTTCAAAAACAAAACAAGAGATTATCTGGATTCTTCAAGAAATTGCTCGTTGGAAAAAAAGCAGGCGTCAGAGGCATTCATTTTATGCCTGGAATAACATAATTTTCTTATCAACTTAGAAATAATTGACTTAATTGATCATATAATTACAAAAGTCTAGATTAGGGTTTTTACTACTTCTAAAGCTTCACAACTAAACCTGTTCCGAGAAGCAACATCTTTATGCAGATTCCTCTTCTGGTCCATTCCGTAAGAAAAAATTTTGATTAAACGTGAAACGCCATGTTTAAATGCAGGACAATAAAAACAAACAAATAGATCCTGATATAATGAAACTATAAGCGCTCACCTCTAAAATGACTCTCGCTTTCAAATACATAACTTCTAACAAGAAAAACGTCGCCTCAGTCCCGTTTCTCAATCTTTAAATCTCCAGCTGATGCTCACAGGCAGCCGTATAAATATATCTGTTAGAGGCTACTTTGGATTTTAAATGAGCCTAGTCTTCGTACCCAGCACGGATTTATTGATATCGTAATATCTAACTACCTATAAATTCAACTCTTATCCTTCAAACCCTTGATATAAAAAGACGCTCAATCGGCAAACAGCATTGCCTTAAAAGTAAAACTGACTTAAGTAATTTTGCTATAAAACAATCCAGATAATAAGTAGTTCGCTCGTAAATTCATGACGAGAAGTTTGGTCGGCGAAATCAAACGAGCGATTGCCACCCTTAATAGAGTGCTAAATATCTTTTAAGTATTTATTACATTTAAATCGCTATAAAAAAAAATAAAAACTCCGTCTGATGGCAGTCGCCGCCTCTCGGTCGCATACCTGCTCATTACAGATCATAAATTATGATGAATCAAGGCTGAAACAGGCGATACCATCTGCGGGAAGACCAATTTTCTGAATGGCATCGCCTTCGAAGAGGTTCTTGAAAGATAAGCTACATATTTGTACCATTTTAACTCACACCGTACGAAAGCAGCACAAAAATAATTCACGTGGCGCAATCAGTTAGTTCTTAGAAATTCAAAGTGAATACGAACGGAGCTAGAATCACTGAAAAGCATAAGAAAAAAGAAGAAGACGGAAAACGAGAATAGGCAGTCGCAAAAGTTAATTTTATTGTTAATTAAACTTTAAAAGGTGTAAGAATCCTATTAAGCCAGCTAAGCAAACGAAGTTCTCATTTCAATACCTTTTGATCCAAAAAATAACTGGTAATTTTACAATAACTATGTATCTCATTATAGAATTAATCTTAAGCGACAAAATACTTTCTCTGATTAAAAAAAAAACAAAATTGGATCCTGCACTCGTATCTCTATTTACAAAATGCAAAGTCATTTTGGTTTTATTACTTATTACCTAATTAGTCACAGTTACGGTGCCATTCAAAAAGACAAAGTAGAGCTTTATTTAAAAAAGCTGACCTTGATTTTAAAACCGCTAACTTGCTACAGGCCCTCTTCTCTTTGATAAAATCCGTCTTGATTAGTGTAATCCAAGGGATATTTGAAAACCACTCACACAATACTCACAACACCACACAATTTATTGGTACACATAATAACAATGATAAAAATCCCGAAAGTATACATGAAACCGGAATTGATTCGTCTAGGTATATACATGAAGAGGCGCTACAAGTTGTAGTTGAATAGGTGTTCTGAAGACATGAGTACTGCTCTAAGCAGGTGGTTGAAACCAGGTTCCATGACATCAATGGACGAGAACACCAAACAAGTTATGTAGCTGCTTAATGTGTTGCCTACACACATTACAATTAGGAATATTTTTGCAATTAAAGAAGTTACCGGTCCCAGTTTTGGAGCAAATGTCTTGTTTTTATTTAAAACAAGAACTAAACTGAAGTGCAGTAAGATGTACTTTGAACTGTGCACAGTATTAAAAGGCACACATTTAGATATTTTTCTTTCATTAACTGCAGAAGAGATTCAAGTTGTTCGCTCGTAACAACTAGGATAAATTCCAATCCAATTTTATCTCTAAAAGACATAAGAGTAAATCAAATTTATTTAAAAAATAAAAGCACAACAATCTAAACAAATATTTAGGTACATACGTCTAAAATGATCTAACAAAGAGGAACAAATGTATTGTTCGAGTAAACGATGATTTTGGAATGGAAGTGTATCATCATAAATATGCAATTTAAAAATGGATGTATAAAAACAAAAAACATACAACAAACATGTCAACAAATCTAATTCCGAAACAACAATCACATATAATGGAGGTAAAAACCGTTAAATCGCGCTAAACTTTCAAAATATACTAACTAATTACATACAAAAAAATTTTCGTCGTCACTATCGACATTGTTCTTATAAAAATGAGAAAACTAAATCTAGTTATAAATAGGGGAGACATTTATTTAGAGTCCCAAAGGAACCAGTATGACTATAAGTTACCGCCTAAACCTTACAAACTACATGTTAATATTAATTTTGTAATTGGGAACTTGTATAGTATTGAAATTATATTTGTCTAAGGTCGAACTGGTCAACGCACCTATAAATTATCAATTATAGAACGATTTGATAAACAACACCGTACTTAGCCTCAAGAAACACGGTACATAAACGTAATTAAGTGCAAATAAAATGATAATTAGCATGTATCGGGTCCAGAGAAATGTGAGTGTAAGCACCTTAAGCAGTTCGCCTCCAAGCATCGGATCCGCACACATATATATATATATAAACATGAAATATTTTAAAAAGAAAGTAATATTTACCACTACAAAAACGTGGGATTATAGATTTCTCATTTTGATCTTTAAAGCGACAATTGCTCGACTGTTATTCACAGCCTTGGGTACTAGAAGATATCTACAATGTTAAATTGATGACGGACTTCAAAGCTAGTGTGAAAAGTATAAGAAATAACAAGAAAGGTCGGAACTTTAATGCTAAACAAAGCGTATTCGTTTTTCGTTTGCTCCGCTCTACGAAACTTTTTTTTAAACTACTTAACTGTCGCGTCCACTTTGCATATATTTAATACAAAAATAACAATCAATAAAATATATACATTATGTACAAAGCATATAATTTGTTCTAAAATATCCGACAGAGAAGTTGGAAGTAATTTATAATAATGACCGATAAAGCTGATTTCTACTTTTGAAAATGCAAAATCCAATTTTCAACAAATTTTAAACGACTTGACGTATTATATGATGGGTTGTTACAATAAATATTACCTTTCTGATTCATCTAATTAGGTCAAGATTTAAAAAAAAAAGCTATAATACAAAGAAATAGAATGAACTAAATGCATTTTGAATGTAGTTACCACCTTAATATACTTGAAATGAAATCAGTGTTAAAAAAAAGTCAAACGGAACAGTTTCCAACTAATACAAACAAACAGGATATTTTGGCAGAAAACGAATTTGTAACTATTTAAAAACATTGATCTGTTTAATGATGGTTTATAGGTTTAAGAACCAATTCATTATTTGCTTTTCAGACGTATTGCTAATAAGAGGAAAACATTACCTAATATATTTACATGTTTCCAAAGTAAAAACTTTAGTTCGATTATTATGCACTATATAAATTTAAGGGAGACAAATGTGAGATTGAGAAGACACATTCAAGAGCAAGAATGATTGAAAATGGAGATGTATACATAAATAAATTTTGCAACCAAAATTTAAAGCAACTAGAACACTAGAAGTATCTCGGAAGAGCATGTTGCAATAAACCCAAATTCAGGGTTTGGAATTAACCCTTATCTACGATATGTTAAACACACTTAATACAATTTTACATAAAATTTTCTACAAGCAACCTACTAAAATATTCTAAAGTTTGAAGTACGAAAACATGACGCCTAGTCAAAAGTTCTCGAAGTTTTCACGCCAATTTTTGTTGTGTGAAAACCACAATTCCTATAAATTAAAAACCATTCAACTAACCAAAAATAAAGTTTTCGAAAAACTACAACCTTACAAACAAAATTTTTAAAACTAATAACGGCGCATTTAACAATCAAAACTAAAATCACAATTAAGATTTACAGTTCGATTGTCATAGCAAATTACATCGACATAAAAAAAAATCGTCGATCATGAAAACGGCCTTTAGTTATTATTCTACTTTACGAAAATTGTATGTTCGATGGCTCAGCAACAATCGCGGATAAAAAAATTGTGATTAATAATTATCGAACTTGCTAAAACTTTTAATCGTAAATTTCGTAATTTTTATACACATTGTGGCAGTTTTGAGAGGTCTTTCAGTATTTTGTCGAGTTGTTTTTTTGTCAATTTTTTATTTTCATAATGAATTGACTATTCATAAAAAATAGTATAAATTTTGTTCCTCGTTTGAAAAAATCATACATTAATTAGCAATTTGCTAGTACAAAAGAACAATAACCAGACGTGAATGTATTAAAAAATCAATTTATCTACCACAATTAAATGCACATTGGTTACTACTTCTTAAAAACTCCTGTTGCACAATCCCTGAATATTTCCCCAAATATGCATCTAACAATTATTTTAGTATTTAACTTGCTTATATTAAATAGTACTTGCTATTAAAAAAATACGCTTAATACTTTAGACCTCCACCGATCTCTCATTTTAAAATGTTTGCTCTTGCAAGTTCCCAATTTACAAAAGAAAAACTCTATGTTCTATGGCTACTTTGTATAATCTATTCTGCTTTATCAATTCAATAAATGTATAATTGTTAAAAACAAATTAATATTAGGCATTAATTCAACAATTAGGCTTGACCCTCCCCACTAAAAAAATATCACAATAAAGTAATGCTTTGTGCTTAAATAAGCTCGGGTTAAAGTGATGAAAACTTTGGCATTACATAAAATGTCGTGATACGTGGTGTAAACATTAAACCAAAATTCAATAAACATTTCCCAGTGCTGCATACTTGTGCATAACGTCGACGAATAAATTTGATCTTGTATCATTTTCCTCTAATATTAAATTATTCGTTAACGTTATGGGATTTCGAAAAAATCGTAATTATAACTAATACAATGCTGAAAAAAATAATACCTATGATGTACCGTAAATTGTATTCACAGTCGCTCACAATCAACCTCCAGAAAAACTCATGGCAAAATTAAGTGACTAGCATTCAATATTGCTTTTTAACAATATTACCCAAACGGTTGAAGTAAAAACAAAAAACCCATTACGTCACTAATATAATTAAAAATCGAATAAATACCTACTTTGAAAAACGCGTTCTAACTAATCGTTTAAATATCATAAATTCACTTTGAAATTCTTCTTGTGTAGTTCTTCCGTCTCGGCTTTAAGTTTCAGTAACTGCTCTTGTAAAATGTCGGTAATTTGTTTTCTCGCTTCTACATCCGTAGCTTTTCTCTCTTTCAACTGTCGGACCATCTCGGATAAATCTATAGGATTCCCGTAGTTAAAAGTTAAATTCTTCCCCAACCTAAGAACGTATGGTGGTTCGTTGGGTAAAACGTCGTCCATTCCAATGTGCCAAATCGGTATCACGATGGGAGTAATAGGAGCCTCAAAAATCATTCTACCTACACCCCACTTCAGTCTCATATTTTCTTTGGTCATATTCACTTTACCTGAAAAAATAATCATGAGTAAGTTATTGAATTCTTAAATTAGAAGCAGCAACCTTCAGGAAAAATGTGAACCCAAGAACCTTTGGCCAGTTGTTCTATGCAGAAATCAACCGCGTCTTGATATACGCCAGCACCTCTTACAACAGGGATGCATTTTCCCAAACTGAAGAAGTAAGAGTGTTGGGAGCACGTAAAACAAATGTCGTGGGCCGCCAGCGACCAACGCATCACAAATCGACGCATAAGATGACGCCATTTTAAAGTTCCTAAAAAAAAAAATGTAAAAAGCTATGCTGTTATTTAAACAATTTCTAACAAAGTACTAAACAATGGTCTAAATTCACAATCTTAATGTTTCTCATTTGAAGAAAAACAACAATGATTGCAGTTAATTACTATGCATGTAACGTACTTTAAGTAATTGACAGCTACGAGCTATTTTTAAGACTAGATTTGCTCTTTTGGTTACTTTTTTTTTTATCAATACCACGATATAATGCATTCCTTTTATTGACATGAACTAATTAATGTCTTTGTTTTTTTTTATCGCACAAGTGCAATTTCCCGTTAATTTCAGTGAAAATTTAAATTTATCAGTTAATATAAAACCCACGTAAATTTCATTTTACCATTACCAATAATCGGCCATGCTTGTATATTATTACGTTATTTGGTTACATTTAAAAAGATCCTTAATACCACATGATTACACATCTACCAAATAAAGTTTTGTGAAAAATAGTAAAATTCCACATTTTAAAATTGATTTTATTGTTTCCCACTTAAATAGGCTCACGAAAAGAATACATAAAATAGTTATTTCACAAATAACGGGCTTAATAGGAGTCATGCCATAAAAAGCATTGTGTAGGAGCTTTACATTGAAATTAAAATTTAGGTATATTGTACCATTTACTACCTATAAAGGCAAAATATTTTGTAAAAACACATGCGAAAAATCTATAACTGACGTAGACTGATAAGAATTATATATTTAAAAAGTGGTAACCATTTTTTTATCCGAGAATCATAGAAGGAATTTTTTAGAATTGTTACTAAATGTTTATTAATCGCCTATTAAAACAAAACCGAACCTAAATCCAAGGATTGATTTGTGGCTATAATTTGCAAAAAATACATATCGGTTTAAATGCTATTGTGGTTAGTATTCAGTCAGACATCTACTATCAATTCACATAATTTAGTCATCCAAACTCCATTCTTTAGCCTTTATAATGACCTAACCTTGATTTATAGTTTGTTAGTTGGTTTATATTCACATATGAATGGAATAAAAGAAACACGAATTTAAGACTACTATCGCCACTATTATTAAAATTCGATTTTTTTCTCTCTCACATTTCGCAGTGAGAATCTTTATCTTTCCTTGGTCAAAAATACCGTCTCTACCTTAGAATTAACTGTGCTTTGAATATCAAATATGGTATTATCAACCAAACCTTCTCTAAAATTTTAATTTCAAATTTTGCGCCTTCTATGTTATGATCGTGAAATGTAAATCACTAGCACATGACAGAACTGCCACATGTTAACCGCACATTTCAGTCAGTATGATGTTTAGTCTAAAGCGAATTGACACTTTTAAATGTTTTACGTGGCCCAATGCCCTTGAGATTTAATCTTTCTTTATGCATCAGTTCTATTGAAGATCTAATTAGTTTTATAACAAGAAACACTTTAAAGCAAAACTACTTTTGAAACATTCTTAGAATTACTAAACAAAACGGTGTGATGGGCACCTAAAACTTGTTTAGAGCTTTGTTAATTGTCATTGCAATGAACTCGCAATTACCTTTCATTCGGAATATTCATTACATACAATTGCTATACAATGGATACAATGGAACAATCATTATTAAATGTGTGTCATCAAACAATGATTATTATCAGTAACAGCACGTTAAAATGAAATACAAATTCCATTATTAAAAAGCTTGATAAAGAAGTTGTTTCTGACGGAAGTTGTGTCTACCTAGGTGTTTATCGAAAATTATAAAATAAACACAACCCCAAATTATGAAAAGCAAACATTCTTGCAAAAAATAAACAAACCTTGGAAAATAGTGTCACAATCATAGTGATGACATGTAACAATTTATTGTTATTAATCTAATATTAATGTAAAAAAGGATAATTATTTGTTAGGTTTAACTTGTTTTTAATTTGAAATTTCCTTCAATTGTTGGTGCAACCGTAATCGATAAATCTAATTTTTATTTGTGCCGAATTGCTGCTTTAAAATTTATTTTTTTAATCATTTTGTCAGCAATTAAGCAAATACTTTACTCACCCCAAATTCCTGGGTCATCGAAACAAGAATGATGATTTGAGACCGTAATGAGAGGCACATTTCGCGGTCTGCTATCCAATGTAGAAGTAATAATATGACTATTGTGTATTTTAGCTCGATTTAACCACTCTAAAAAAAACACATACAGGTAACTTAATCAAAATTTTAACCAACTTTTACGGATTAATATTTTGCTAAACAATCCTACAGCTGCCACTGTTATAGTACTCGCAATGCTCCATAACTTGGTAGGGTTCCGAAGTTTGGGAATGATCCAGTCAATGTTGTACACCATTTTCGCACTAACTGACATGTTTTAATAGTTTAACATATCGTCATTGTTACTTTCTTTGTTAATAATAAATCTAGAGAGACCACTAATTTGTTATAAGATCTTGCATAAAAGCGCGAATTATGTGATACGGGGGTGTGCACATGCGGACGCACATCATTTAGTTGAATCAATTTTTATCATACGAGCTATTTAGAACGGTGGGGACATAAATTATGTAATAACTTATCGTTACGCACCAATACGACAAATTATCGTACTCACGTAACACACAACGCGCGAAGTACACGAACACCGTGTTCGAAATTTAGAATACTGATAACGTTACGAGATTGAATATTGAATTGAGCTCTGTCCGAGTTGCACATCAACGATGACGTTTGCATTTGACATTTGGAAATGTCAAACACTGACAATCAAAAGTCATACTTTCTAAAAACATAACGACAAATATTAAATAAAATGAGCACCTAGATGAAAAATGTCAACAAAGTTGTCAAACGAAAATTTCATCAAATTAGTGATGATAAAAGTAAGATTTAAGAAGCTACTTCTAAAACACTGGCCGTTATGGATGGAATTTTTTATGGAATTGTACATCTTGAAGTGTCACCTGTCAAATAATTCATGAAAAAATGTAAAAATATTTGTGTTTAAGTGACTAAAATGTTTGCATTTTTCGATGAAAACTGACTTTGATTAGTACCATGAGTACTAATGCAACGCTAGAAGAATTCAAGAGATATTTTAATGTTAATACTGACATAAGCGATGTAAACTTTGTCAAATTTAATGTAGAACCATATGATTCTCTTCGACAACCTCACCAATTTGGTGAGAAAGTTTGCTTATTATATAGGATAGAATTGACTGTGTTTAACATAAATGTTGCCTTACGAATCCTTGCATTTAAATATGTAAGTACCCGTTATTAAACCTTAAAATTTGTAACTATTTAAACTTTCAGGAAAGTTATGCAGAAGTTTTAAAATTAGAGATCAACGTATTCAACGAACTTCTTTCAAGAGAAATAGCGTCGTGTAAAAATTTTCTACAACGTAGAAGAAACATTAACCTAGCTTTTGAGGTTCTTACAAAATTTGCACAATTATTTGAGAGCAGAAGATTAATTGTTTTGACTGTTTTTGAAAAACAAAGAAGGGTGATGACAAAAGTGGATGATGGAGGCATTGTTGTCAAGTGTTGTAATGAAAACTGGAAGGATAAATATTTAGAGTTAAACTGGACTATAACTTGGCACATAGATACGTACGAAGTGACTGACTTTATAGAATTTTATTTGAATTATTCAGGTAGATAATAAATTGAATTTTGTCTTCTATTTAGTTCAAGGCAGTAAATTTTAGATATAGTTACCACAAAATAAATGAAAATAATATCCTGTTTTTGGTTTTAAATTTTGAGAAGGTTATTATAATTGATCATTATAATTTATTACTTATTCAGATTAAATGTGGTGTTTTTTTTAACTTTTTTTTGAGATTGGGTAACAAATAGACTTCTTATTAAAAAAAAAACCTTCATCAAAATAATGGGATGTCTTTTTTAAGAACAGTAATTCTGGCTTATTACCACTTCAAATAACAGGTTACTATAAAGTAAGAACTTAAGATTAATGGCTTGTAAGTGGCAAAGTACTATGAATGTTAAGTTTTCTAATGTTTTTCCAATCTAATGATTTTGAATTCTTTTTTATATTAAAATCTTTGTTTCAGTTCTTCAATCAACCTGTGCAAACAAAGTGAAACAAAAGCTTGAAATTTTAGTTGGACCCAATATTAATTTTCAGTCTAAACTGAAATTGTGGCAGTCACTAATGCAGGATCTTTATGGCGCTACTCCAAAAGCTCAACGTCCAAAAAAACTAACAACAAATTCGACTGATGTATTAGAAATTTCAGACTCAGACAGTGATGAAAGTATTATTGAAGTGCAACCAAGTTTGAGTGTCTCACCTATAAATGATAAAATTATGATAATAGATTAAACTATATTCCTATATGTTAGTCTGAAAACTATTGTATATATTACAATGAATGTGTGCATTGTAAAATGAAGTGATTTTAAGAAATATGTTTTTTATTCTAACAAAATAAAGATAACTATCTACAGAGAATCGGAAAATATAACATCGTCATTAATTATTAGGTTTTTGTATATTATTTGTTGCTGCAATAATGTGTTATACAGTCAAACAAATTGGTTAATTTTTTAATAAAATTGTTTGTTAATTCGTGTTATGTTAGAAGTAACAATGGCATATTTGTAATGAAAATTTCTTCGATCCAAAACTTGGTGTTTTTAAAGAATAAAAAAATATAGTTAACCCACACACCAAAATGTCAGTTTATTAACTGACGCGCGTTTCGGTAGCTATATATATATATATATATATTATATATATATATATATATATATATATATTATATATATATATATATATATGAGGATACTATGTTTTTACTTATCTTCATAGTAAACACAAAATTATACAGAACCGTCATTAAACTATTTATTTTGTAACAAACAAATTTTTTTCAGAACATTATATATTAACAATTGTTAATCTTATCTTAAATGATCTGAACTAAAACTACCCCCTCTCTTCTTAGACTTTGAGTGTTGTCCTATCCCACAGCAAGTGCTTTTTGCTTTTTCTGTAGTTCTTTCATCATCTTCATGTTCTTTCGTTTCTACCGTAGACACTCTTCTAATTTCAAACTTGTCTGCATTACTAATTTGAAACCGTCTATTAGAAACGTCGTCTTGATCAATGGTCCTAAATTCTCTCATTTTGTCATTCGTGCTAGGAATATTTTCAGATTTCTCTTTCTGTACTGGCGGTAACTGATCTAATTTACTCATGATCGCTAAATGTTGTAAATTAGGTAAATCAGACTGAAGTAACGAATATCTGACTTTAGGTCCTTCACTTTCTGGTGGATGGCGCGGAAACGCAAAATTTATCGAGTCTTTTAAAATAGAAGGGCGTTGTTTCAAAAGCTCTGGTGAGGGATCTGGTGGATGATGAACTTCAAATTCGTCATCTTTTGGAATTTCAGTAATAGTAGGTGCCAACTCTTCTTCGTACATGAAGTCTTCATCTTCTTCAAAATTATGATCAGAAAGTGATTCTACGTTTACTGGTAGGGGTTCAGGAGTAGGAGTATGTTCAGGTTCTAGAAAGTCAGATATAAGTTCTAAATTTGATCGATCTTCTTTTTTCGGTTCTACAAGAGAATCAGGGACTTTTTCAGTTTCGTTTTGATATTGGGGCGTATTGTCTACCTGATAGGCTTCTTCCAACAATAACCGTTGGTAACTGTCGTCAGGGGTAGATTCTATTGCACTATCAGGCTTAGTTGCGATTATTCTTTCAGAGTGGATATTATTATTAGATACACTTGTACTCACATCCACTAGTAAGTAGTGATACTTAACATCAGAATTCAAAAGCTCATTATTTATGGGAGAATCACCCGATGTCTCTAGCAATTGCTTAGAATTTATATGTTCTGTTACATTTTCTTTAGTTTTATTTGAACGGTTCCGTTCTTCAGATTTATTTTTTGGGCAACTTTCTGATTTGCAGTTTTTAGACAATTTATTGTTTTGCATGTCACCACTGCTACTACTAAAAATTTCTTCAGAACGCGTTTCTGGTAATTGATTTTCTGTTATAGCGTCTTCTTTATCTTCACGCTGTGGTGTGATGTCATAATCTCTTTCTGCATTTTCCGTTGCAAACATAGCACTTACACTCGTTATTTGATTCTGCTTTAAACAGTACTCTCTATCAGAGCTCTGTTGAAATAAATTGACTCCAGAAGCAACACCAAAAAATTGATCGCCTGCGTTTTCACCATCGTTTAAAACCATAGATGATACATTTTGTACTAGCACAGGTATCGTTTTGTTTTCAAGCATGGATCGGGGCATACATACCGGACCATCAACTAAAATATATTCTTCATTCTCATCTCCTGTCTGTATCTTTAATGCCGTTCTTTGAAGAACGGCACTACAGTAACAGGGTTCTTCAGAATCAGGGGTTGTGTAAGGCATTATTAGTGATTTGTCACTGTTTGTATTTTTAATTTTAACTGCAGTTGTACGAGAAATATTAATATTTTGATTAAACTTCCCTTCCAAACAATTGACAGGATCTTTGCAGTTTTGTTCACCACTTTCAAGTGCAGAAATTTCTTCTGGATTTGGCATGATATCTACAAAAACAGAATAAAACAATGTACTGTTTTTAAAGTAACATACTGATTTTTTTCACAGACTGAGTAGATAATTCGGGTGACTGGTTCACTGTATGTTTTGATTGATTTTCCAGT
Source organism: Cynaeus angustus (assembly GCA_030157275.1). Taxonomy (NCBI): domain Eukaryota; kingdom Metazoa; phylum Arthropoda; class Insecta; order Coleoptera; family Tenebrionidae; genus Cynaeus; species Cynaeus angustus. The sequence goes on from CM058058.1 coordinate 23,991,874, forward strand.
TCTTTTGGAATATCTCCAGTTTCTGTTACATTAGCATCCTTTTGTTCAGCGGGTGTAGGCAAACAAGTATTGTCACATGGATCATTACAAAGAACTAAATTACAACGGTCATTATCAATAGGCATTTCGGTGACCGGCATCTCTGTGACCGGCACCTCGGCGACCGGCATCTCGGCGACCGGCATCTCGGTAACCGGCATCTCGGTAACCGGCATCTCGGTAACCGGCATCTCGGTGACCGGCATATCGGTGACCGGCATCTCGGGGACTGGCATCAGAGTAACCGGCATCTCAATTTTGTCCTCGTTCTCTTCATCTTCTATTAGTGGAGTAAGAGGCATTTTTAGTTCCTCATTAACGAGAGAATTTGAGTGAGTGTTTTTAACTAAAGTTTCAGGTTCCGGCGAAATATTTGGTTTTGATAACTGCAATTCTGGTTCAATAGATTCACATGCATCTCTCGGACGTAACGGTAAATTAAGTTCCTTTTTTAACTCCTCTATTTGATCATGCATTCTTTTCTAAAATCAACGTAGGAGCAATTGTAGAACAACGATTTTATAGCTTACCTCATTTAAACGATTTTTGTTTGCTTTAATGTGACTTTCAAATAATTTCTCCATCTCCTTATCAGTGTACAAATTGTTTCTTAGTATGTCTTCAGTAATTTTTAACAAGAAATGAACATACTCTGATTCTTGAGGATCGTTACTAAAAAATACCAACAATTGAGTTTATCAAAACCGGTTTAGCAAAAATTTGCAACAAATCTACAGTATAGACAGCGTGACATACGTTTTACATGGTGTACATTCATTACATGGTTGCATTGCTTGCTTTTGCTGCTTTGTTGCAGTTGTTGGTTGCTTTGTTTCCTTTTGTTGACGTTGTGTCGTTGCGAACTTTTGTGGTTTGATCGGCTCCTTTTGATGCTTTGTTTCTTCTTTTTGTTTTGTTGGTTTCGTTACTTCTTTTTGTTTTGTTGGCTTCGTTACTTCGTTTTGTTTTATTGGCTTCGTTACTTCGTTTTGTTTTATTGGTTTCGTTTCTATGCATTCGCATTTTTGTTCCTCTTCTTTTTGCTGCTTCGGCTTTTCCTTAACTAATCCTTTGCTTGGCTGTTTAGAACAGTGACTTCTGACTTTATCACTGTTCTGTCCCGATGTTTGTGTGCTTACGGTTATATCATTTTTTTTATTAAATTTACACGGATTAATAACCCATTCTTTCTATTGAAATATGCATTAAACCATATGTTTATATATTATGAGAGTAATATACCAAATCAGGCATTTTGCATGTAGGTGCACTATAACATCTCTGATGATACTCTAACGGACAGCCAGCTGATGAACGGGCACTGGGAGAACAGGATCTAGGTTGTCTAAAACAAATATCGAAATAATGAAATCATTTTCGACATGAAAACTATTACCTGGAACCGCATGAGCTACGACGACTCCATGACATATTATTCACATAATTGGAGTTACACGCGTTTTTATTGTAACCTTTAGGAGATGAACAATCAACTACTGCTTTAGCCTCTCTAATTTTTTTGTAGTGATTAGCCATATGAAAATATAAATCAAATTTCGCGAAAGTCATTGTACCTCTGATTTGTTTGTATCGACCGAGGTTACTGGGAAATTCATAATATCGATTTTAGCCCCCATCACAAAAATGGTTAAATACATTCTAAGGCATCCACGGAAAAAGGGAAATATGGATAAACACTACAGACTTATATCAACAACATGAAAGATAACATGTATGATATAATCTAATACCAACAAATAAATAACATGAAAACAAAGGTACCTACCCCACATGTCTGCAACTTTTACTAAAATTTATGTAAAGGGATCAACGAAAATGACAAGACTGTCAATGTAGACATATCAATAAATAAACATAATTAAACATTATCTTTATATACAATCTGGAATGATAAATAACAATACTTTTATATATGTACATGGACGATAAGAGAACAAGAAGTTGGTGGTTTAACGTAAATAGAACAGAACTTTTAAGTACGTAACGAAAATACTTTAAATTTGATTTAACATTTTCCTAGTCAGTTTCACGTCTTTAAATAAATAGATGGAAAGTCACTCCGCTCACGTGTACAGGCAACACTAAACCCATTTCAACTAGAATTTCAATTTTTGCATGCTGTTACCCTACAGCATTACTTGCTCCCTTAGTCATTTTTTACTAGTCCGAGTTTTGGGAGCAATGAAATCTAAATCTGGAATGGTGGAAATACTCGAGATCACATGTCTCGCCGGCACTGATGTAGCCTTCTTGTTCTGAGGCGTTCCATAATTTTGCAACGTCTCAAAATGCGTTGGATTCATGATTATGTTAGTAGTCGCATTTGTCCAGTTGATCTGAGGCGGTTTCCCTGGATTAAGAGCAGATTTCTGCTGATAGCCATTAACTTGAGACGGTGGTTGACTTGATACGAAATCACTCCAATCATCATCATCGTCGTCGTGGTTTGAAGACTGACTATTGGAAGATGTAGTGGTCCCAGGAAAATTAGCAGCATACTGACTACTAATAATAGATGGTTGAAACTGAGAGAGTGGAGGTCTGAAAAGATTCGGTTGAACCGTGGTTTGAACTACCGATTTTGGTTGAAGTGTCATGTTTGAGGACAGTTTCGTTTGAACTAAACCACTTGGAGTTATAACCGGAATTGGTTGTTTGGGCGCCTGAACATGACTCAAATTTAATACTGACAAAGGTAGATCTGGAGTAGCTGTTCTCTCCGGTAATATCGACTTGACAGGATTGGTAACACACACAAAATCGCTCCATTCGTCGTCGTCTACAGAACTCTCTTTACTCATTTCTGTAACATCTTCTTTCGATTCATGTTTGCGCGAGTAACTCAATTCGATATTTTGTATATCCTCGTCGGTAACTCCTGGATCAGGCCAATTAATCTGCATTACAGGCTGAGAATGTTGAACTGTTGGTTTCAGAGGTTCCAAAGAAACTGGTTTGAGTGGACTTAAAATCTCTGTTTGAGGCAATGAAGAATGAAAATCGGTAAATTCGTCTTCGTCATCCTCGTCAGTTGTTTGTTTTTGGACCGCTGAAGTATCTGGATTGCTATTCAAAGCAATTCCAAAGATATGTTCATGATTATGTGGCGGTTCGTTTTCATCGGCACGAATTGTAGTCGGAACTTCAAATTCACTCAAATCTTTCACAGTTAACGTGGTACTTTTGACCTCTAATGTGTTGGTAGTTTTTTCTTCAGGCAACACCATCTGAAAATCATCAAATTCATCGTCGTCCTCTGGATCTACAACTGTTTCTTTTCTTGGCAAATCAGGCGTTAGTATAGTTGGTTGTAACCAACCCGGTTTGTTATTTAAATCATTCGCTTCAGTGGAAATATGTGTTTCACGTAAAGGAATTAGTTTCGGTGATTGGAAAGGGGAGAAATCGGATTGTTCACTTGATGATTTCGAAAACTCTTTGTTTTCTGCTTCCGACGACGCTGACGCCTTTGCAAGTTGTTTTCCAGTAGATTCAGTTTCAAATAAATTTGGTGCTGTTTCAATTTTGTCCGATTTGATTGGCAAGAAGTCGGATTGAACAAGGCCTTGTGGAGAATCTTCAGGTACATTTCCCTGCAGTTCCGACGACACTGCTGCAAAATTACATCAAGTTTTATTTTGATATTAAAAAAAAAAACAAAAACTTTTAATTGTGTACACGAAATAACTGAAATAAAAAAATAAAATCTTTAAATTGCCCTTTATTTAGCAATTCCTAGAACTAACTCATTTGAGTCATTAAAAAAATTCACTGGATCATGCATTCTATTGAAATCTCTCCTCATATACTTACATTGCAACCAAAGATCCCATTCATCCAACAATTCATTGGAAGGTGAAGGGGATTGATTAGAATTGGAATGGGTAGTTGAAGGAATGTCTAATGAAGCTACCAACTGTTCTAAATCTAAGAGCATTGTTTGTGAATCTTTTGTTTTGCGTGTATCAGTACGTCATCAGGTTTTGTTTAGGATTAGTGGAAATAAACATTAAGGAATCCATTTAGTGAGCATGGAAAAAAGTTATAAGTATATTAGCGTTCAAAACTTGTATCAACTATATCTGATAAAATTAAAGCAAATACTTACAATCAAGAGGATTAATGAGTCCTGAACCGCTCCAATCAAATTGTGCTGTAGGAATATCACTGTTCTTTTGACTAGAATTGGACGGACTCGAGGCATTTTGCACAGGAATAGGTGTGAGTATTTCAGTTTTCATAGGTTCTAATGGTGTTAAACCTAGGTTGGCAGCAAACCTTGGCATAGAAGGATTCCAAGTAGGCCCATACAACTGAAATTCATACCCATAAGATCTTTTATCTGAAATAAAACATTACTTACTATGTTTCTTGTATCAATATTTAAAGCTTTGAAGAATAATTTCTGACTATTTGACTTAGACCACTGATAAATTAAGGCTTTAGTTTCAGTCACATCCTTTAATTCATGAAATACTGCATTTTGCTTAGTTTCATCAACATATTCAAACTCATTGATTTGTTTATCCACTAAAGGGAATATATCTTTTAAAATCGTTTCACTTTTATCAGCCGCATTTTTCTCGTTAATTGTTAAAAACGTGGGATTTTCAGTCTGAGACGCAAAATCTGCAAAGTCTGAAGATTCAAAGTCTCCAAAGTCCTCATCATTTTGTTCAACACCTTCTGTTAATGGGGGGCATGTAAATTCGTCAAATTCATCGTCTGAAACCATAGGTGGCTCATCTACAACCTGATTTTCATTAGGTTTACTAAATTCTCCAAACTCATCATCTTCATCATTCAATTTTAGATCAACATTACCAGCCATTACAGTTGACGTAAAATCATTCAATTTATCAACAGACCCAGATACATACTTATCTTCATCTATAATATCATGTAATTGTTCCATGCAATCATCATCTGATTTAATCTCATTAAATTCATTTATGTCTGATATATCATCCGAGTCGCTTGTTTTTTCCTGAATACTTTCACTAAAGGCATCAAACACATTCTCCTCAGTTATAAAGCTGTTCAAATTACTTTGACAAACATCAGTGTTAACATGATTTTGTTCAATACTATTTTCTTTTTTTCGTAAACTTTCATCACATATATTAGCAGAGCTAGGAGCTGCATAGTGAATATCAGACAATTCATCATCTTGATCATTTACTTCATTCGTTTTTTTTACAGGATCCTCCTCTTGTTCTGGTGAAAGACTGTCAGAAAGATCATCTTCTTTGTTACCAAAAAAATTTAATTGTGATATAGATTCACTATGGCTACAATTGACTTGAAATTCACACTCTTTAAAGACCTCTATTTCACTTAAACTTTTTCTTCTATCTTGAAAATCTTTATCAACTTCTTCTGTAATAACTGAATCTGCTATATTTTGGTTTGGCATCTCTGAAGTATGTGTGAATTTTTGGCTTTTATTAAAATTTATATCTAAATTGACTTGTACACAATCAGTTTTCAGTTCTTTCTCTGGTGTTTTTTGAGGAGAAGATGGTGGAGAAAGTTCTGCAATTAGGTGAATAAGTCCATTATAAAAGTTGAAACACAATATTTACCATCACAGTCATATGAATTTGCAGCCGCTCGAAAATCTCCAAATTCATCGTCGTCGTCTTCGTCAATAGGTCCAACAATTGGAGGTGGTGAACTGCTCAACAGTGGTGGAATCAAATTCGACATCTGTGAGAAGAACAGATTATACACTTGAAACCTCTTTACACCACGAACGACCTTGAGGAATACCACAATGATTAGAATGCAAATTACCTCAATTAATAGAAATTTACCTGAATGTTAAGAACGTAAAATATGTCAACTGTAAGAGACGATAACACAGAAAGGAAATGTATTTTGTTTAAATTAACAAGACTTTTATAACAGTACTGCACAAGTTTTTACTTATACGGTGTAAATACCATTAAGTTATTTTTACACACAATTATTGTATTATTTCACCTACTACACTTGACAGCTGCAGCCATATTAACCACAGATTGGAGTAACCACCAATAAGAAATGAAAAAGAAATCACGTGAGGCATCAACTGAAAAAGGCGGTAAACTTAAAAACTGTAAGTTATTTGTAGATAAACCAACGTTTAGTGTACTGAGGGGTACTTATTTAGTATGCACACATATCATGCTGCAATTTAAAAACTTTGAAGTGAAATGTTGTTTTTAGCACCACTTTTAACGGAATCGAGTAGATTTGCATTTTTTTAGATGTTGGCAGAATCGTTACCTATCAATTTTGACATTTCAGAAGTATCATATCATAACACGTCAAGAGCCATAATCAATAAATTTCTAAGGAACAAATAAGTGTACCATTCCATAAGACATAACCTATACAACTTAGAGCTCAACTGCAACGTTGTCTGCAAGTTATCCTGTTGTTTGTGATTTTTGTTTGTTAAAGTACTTTTCCATCTTAGCTGTACATTAACATTACATTTTTTGTGGTCTTATTATCCTACCAAGTTGTAGCTTGTAATTATGGAAGCTGAGACAGTTCATACCTGTGAAAAATTAAGACAACTGATTTTAAATTCAGTTGAACCGTTTGTCATTAAACAACAGTTGAATTGGAACCTCCTCTCATGGAATTTACAAGACTGGCAAAAATTGTTAAAAAATGAGCAGCTGCCATTTCGTTGTGGAAAAAAAACGTTTACAAATGTGTGTAAATAAGTACACATTTGACAGATCTTATGTCTTTTAATGTTTAAGGAACCTCAATGGGAAAGAAGCACTGTTACTAAACTTGCTACTTTTGAGCAGTTTCTGACATATTCAAAAACAAAGAGTGATAAATGGATGTATTTTGACTATAAACATCTAAGGGAATGGCTTAATAATATTGGAGCACTTAGAGATGTAACTAAAAATTATTACTGTAAAGTTATTGATTCATCATTAAACTTGCAGAATATCAATTGGGCTAATTTTGGTTTCCCTGAATTAAATTCAGAAGATTCAACAATATGGATAGGATCAGCAGGTGCTCACACTCCATGTCATGTTGACACTTATGGTTGTAATTTAATTGCTCAGGTCTATGGCAGGTGGGGCTGTATTTTAAAAATAACAATTAAAAACTTATATTTTTGTAGAAAACAGTGGATTCTATTTCCACCAGAAGTAGATTTGAAGCAATCAAGAGTTCCTTATGAAGAATCAAGTATTTATTCTAAACTCAATTTTTACAGTCCAAGGATTGATGATTTTGAGGGTATAAAATTTAAAGTTACAATTTAAAATGTGTAGGAGTTAAACATTGCAGAAAAATAATTTTGGAACCAGGAGATGTTTTGTGTGTGCCTCATAAATGGTGGCATTATGTAGAAAATCTAGATCTTGCTATCAGCATAAATATTTGGCTACCTCTAGTAAGCAGTTTGTCTTAAATTATTTAGATATTTATATCTGTTGCAGCCTATAGATGATGAGGAAAGATTGAAAGAATCTTTGGTTCAATTATTCATCTCACAGATAGTAAAGAATTTAGACCAAGAAGTGAAAGATGTTATTTTGAACCCTAATTTTGATGAGGTTGAGTCACAACACACATAAATTGTTATTTATAAAATTTTCTAGGATGTGGAAAATACGACTTTGGAGAGCTCAATGGATTTCGTCAAAAAGTTTAAATATGTTGTCAAAACAGATCAAGAAAAAGATAAAAAAGACGATATTGAACTGCAAGAATGCTTTAAGAAGTATCCGTTTTTACATCAGGTAGTCGAGCTCTCTGATAAAGATTTTTGTCAATTTATAAACGAACAAAGAAGTCGCTTTACAAACGAGGACGCCCTGGAACAGCAGAATATTTGTGCTCACCATGATTTAATTAATTTGATAAATGCGTTCACACATTCAGATACCGTACAACTTATAAAGAATAAATTGCTTAAGTAGCATATTATTATTATTATTATTTTTGTATAATATGTTTTCATACTTACTTTTCAGTGGTTTGATCAAATATACAATGAAGGGTATAAAATAATTCTATTTTTGCACGCTTTGGTTTAATTGATTATAGAAATAAAGAAAACTTAAAGATATAGCTGCATATTATAATTTTTCATTTTTTAATAAAGAAAAAGTCACAAATTTCAGTTTTCAAATTATATAATCTAAAGTTCCTACGCTTATGCAACCAATCTTACACCTAACGTACTCATTTTTGACAGCTACAGCTGCAAAAATGTCATAATCGACAAATAAGAAACACCGAGTTCGAGATTGCTAACAAATAACCATAAAAAATTATTGTGATTGTGAAAACAAATATATGACTTTTTTGTTAACATATTACATTGTGAACAATCCTTGAGGGTGTGCTATAAAATGTAAAGTGAGGGCGTAGCTAAAAACTCAAAATCTAAAATCAATGATCCTGGCGTTTTTAAGACACGTATGTGATAAGATATTATAGAAATAAATTTAAAATATTAAAGATGCGCCATAAACTATTATTTTTTCTCTTCGTGTGTTTGCTGTGCTGCGAGTTCTCAGAAGAGGATTTGCAAGGACCTCCAGACAACTCTAAAAGTGAAAAAAAAGACGATGAAAAGGCAGAGGGTAAGTTTGTCGCGTCACAGGAGGAAGATGACGATGCTTCTGTCCTGAAAGTAGTACCTGCGCCTGATTTAACCAAAGAACGCGAACGAAGAAAAGGTAAGGTGACCGTACACGTGGAACTCAGGGATAGAGGTTTTAAATTAAGACATTCTAGGTGACACGAATGCTAATGATGAAATTTCAGACGCCGTAGACCTTTTTATGCTTGACCAAGCCAAAGTCATCCAGAAAATGGTTCAAGAAATTGGTTTGAAGAATGTTATGATTGAAGAAACTGATCTTGATACATCTTCTGATGTAGATGAATTACCACCTCCACCTGAAATTGTAACAAAAGAGTTGACAACTGAAGAGCTAACTGCTAAGCTAATTTATGACGAAGCATTGGCTTTGTTGAATAAGACAAGACCTGATAAAAAGCATGCTTACCAGATGTTACTTAGAGCTTCTGAGAAGGGCAACAATGAAGCTAAGGCTTTGGTAGGATGGGCGCGCGTTTTTGGAAATCCTTTGGAACAAGATTTGGAAGCTGCCAAAGAAATTTTCCAGTCCTTGGCTGAAATTGGCAATCCTGATGGTCATACAGGTTTAGGTAATTATTTTTAATTGAAAATTTCATTTAAAAAGTTAGACTTATAAATTAGAAATTGAAATTACTTCAAAAATACACTGATTTGTAGGTTTTCTGTACGCATCTGGCCTGACTGTAAACGTTAGTCAGGCTAAGGCTCTGGTTCATTATACATTTGGCGCTATAGGCGGGAATACTTGGGCACAAATGGTTCTGGGTTACCGCTACTGGTCTGGAATTACTGTTGCACCAAGTTGTGAAAAAGCTTTAGATTTCTATAGGCAAGTTGCAGACAAAGGTATATTAAAGAAGATGGCAGTTATCATTAACTAATATGATACATTGTTTAGTCAGTCAAGGAGTATCATTTGGCGGAGGTGCTGCCATTCAGAGAATAAGACTCTTGGATGAACTAGAAAATGGTTATACTTCAGGAATTTTAGATAATGACCTCATTGAGTACTACCAGTTACTCGCTGAGAAAGGAGATATTCAAGCACAAGTTGGATTAGGACAGTTGCATTATCAAGGGGGAAGAGGCGTCGATTTAGATTATCAGAAAGCTATGCACTATTTTACCCAAGCCGCTAACGCCGGAAATGCTATTGCGATGGCCTATTTGGGAAAGGTGACTTTAATTTTTCCTTACTGAGAAAACTATCAAATTTCAGTTGTCCCAACATCTAAATTTGGTCCATTTACAGATATATCTAGACGGAAGTGATGAGGTGAAAGCCGATAACGACACAGCATTTAAATACTTCAAGAAAGCTTCAGATTTAAATAACCCAGTAGGCTTAAGTGGTTTAGGTTTGATGTATCTGTACGGGCGAGGGGTTGAAAAAGACTACACGAAAGCCTATAAGTATTTTTTGGCTGCAGCGGATCAAGGCTGGGTCGATGGTCAACTTCAACTAGGAAACATGTATTTCAGCGGTTTAGGAGTGCGAAAAGATTATAAATTAGCCAATAAATATTTTTCTTTGGCTTCTCAATCTGGTCACGTCTTGGCCTATTATAATTTAGGACAAATGCACGCTCAAGGAACTGGAATGTTAAGATCTTGTCCTACAGCTGTTGAGTTGTTTAAGAATGTTGCAGAAAGGGGACGCTGGGGAGAGATTCTCATGCAAGTAAAGTATTGAACCAAAGTGACATGAATGTTTTCTTTTAATACAATATTTTAGGCTCATTCAGATTATAATGAAAATAGATTTAACGAGGCTTTTGTACAATATGCATTACTGGCGGAGTTGGGATATGAAGTAGCTCAAAGCAATGCTGCATTTTTACTAGATAGAAATGAAGTTCCAATGTTTAGCATCCAGGAGTCTCTTGCGAGGGCGCTTTTGTACTGGGGACGTGCTGCAGCTCAAGGTTACTCAGCAGCTCAGGTACAACGGCTTATTGTACCAAACAGTTAAAAAACAACCCATTTTTAGGTAAAGATGGGTGACTATCATTATTATGGTTTGGGAACTCCCGTCGATTATGAAACCGCAGCGAGTCACTACCGCTTAGCTTCAGACCAACAACACAATGCTCAAGCAATGTTTAACTTAGGCTATATGCATGAGCAGGGACTGGGAATGGCTAAAGATATCCATTTAGCTAAAAGATGTTATGATCTGGCAGCAGAAACCAGTGCCGATGCTAAAGTTCCTGTTGCTCTGGCATTATTCAAGCTTAATCTAATCTTTAGTTTGAACAGTTTAGGCGAGGTTTGTAAAGGTGTTAGCTTATTGGAAATTAACTAATAATTTTTATTTGTATTCACAGAGCCATTTGTCCAGTCTCTTTGATTTCAATGAAATGTTTGGATCTAACTGGGATTTGTACTTGATTACGACTTTGACGGCTATCTTGGCTGCTATTGTCTACTTCAGAAGACCTCAGATACCGCAACCAGTTTAAAAAAATTGTTTTGTACATTTTTTTATGAACTGTCACATGTTGAATAATAAATGTTACTTAAAATTATATGAAGCGTGTTAAAAAAACACTAAGAACATGAAAACACACAAATTACAAATATTAGGTGATTCAGGAGCCAGGTGTTAAATGTCACTAAAGTAATAAACTCTTAATATCTGTAATTTTTTTGCTTATTTTAAACGTTCTAGTGCAATTATTTGAAGGAATTTGAAGAAAAATTGAAGGGTATTAGTTATTGAAATTTTGATAGCAATGAGTTAAGTGTGAATTAAATTCAAATCTATCGATGGTAATAGCAGTTTCATTACCAAAACCAACAAGTAAAAAAAGTAATTAATAATATAAATAATTTTAATTAGAAACTGGTAAACAATAGTAATTGTACTATTGAAGTTATGATGCAGTTTTTTTTTTGTTAATGATCTCCAATTACAATTTTTTCATTTCTAAAGTAACATTGGATTTTACACTTAGAATTAATTATAAGCTGAACGTTTTACTAGTTACGCTGTTCTACTTACTTATAATTTACATAACCTTAGATTTAAGGAGTGAAGAATGTGGGTCAGTTTTGTCATTTGCTCAAATCCCGTCACAGAAGACAATCAACTACGAAAATGAATACTAACAGGTGACAAATCATATTAAAGTGAATCAATCCACCTAAAATTTCAAAAATTCAAAGCATGTTTGCGAGGTTTACATTTTATCCAACGTTGTTCTACAATGTGGTTATGGAAAAAATTTCTTCAAGACGATGGTATGACAGGATAGATGAGAACGTAATTTTAGGGGCTTTACCTTTTCCCAGTCATACTAGACAGGTAAAATCATCTTGTCTGCTTTTCTTTTCAGTTTTTCTTTAGCGAGTGCGGTAACATTGATCTTTCCTTCCACGTATTCAATAGAGTGACCTTGACCAAGAGATCGTTTGAATGATCTGCGAACTTGAACTATTACGTTGACAAACGTTTATAGAGGTTGATTTAAACTACCACAACAGAAAAAATAGTAGATAAAAAGTTTCAAAGGAACACAAGTGGATGGAATATGTGGACTGCAAATTAAAATTTTTTAGACGACCTTAAAAAATCAATTATTTTACTTCCAAAAATTGGGACTAAAGTGCCCCTTTGGCGTTGTGGGGGGAAAAACTTTATCTACTTGAAATGCCATGTTTATAATTAACATTTTGAAAATTTCGAGGTAGTCGGGAAAAAGAACAATATACATATTGGACATGGACATATTGAACAATATAAACAATGTGATGATAAAAATCGGCAACATAAGCATTTGGCTGTGGCAAAAAAATATAGAACCCATATAAAATATAGAAAAATCATATCCAAATGAATTTTGTGGGCAAGTGTCTATATGAACTAACATAGGACCAGATACGGGGTTTAATTTTATAATAATACAGCAAATTTTATTATAACTTTGAACGTCGTTTTTTTAATTTTTATTTGTGCTTTATGTATTGTCTGTTAGTTGTCATCAGCCTCACTGACTCTGCAATTGTGCGCTTGAATATAACAAGCTTTTCCGCTTAATATACTCTGTATAGTGAATACTGTGAATAAGCTGTTAGCTCTTTTTTTCAACATTTCAGCTTGTAGAAGATGAAAATGTTAAAGCAGTAATTTCCATGAACGAAGATTATGAGTTGTTTTTTGCCAACAATGGAAAGGTATTAAATCTAATATTATAATCTCAACCTACTATGCATTTTTAGAGATGGAGCGCGTACGGAGTGGAATTTTTACAATTAGCAACCACAGACATTTTTGCAACACCATGCCAACAGAAACTTAAAGATGGTGTTAAATTTATTAATTTATTTGCTAATAGTAACCTAGCTGTTGATGAGAAAAAACCAACAGTTTATGTACATTGTAAAGCTGGTAGAACTCGCAGCGCTACTTTAGTTGGATGTTACCTTATTCAGGTATGAATAAGTACTCAATATGTAGCTGAATGCAATAAAATCGTAGTCCTATCGATGATCAACTACTTGTTCAACTTCATAAACTGTAAATCTAATTCTAATAAATTATTTTTCTTCTAGAAATACGGTTGGACTCCAGAAAAAGCAGTGACCCACATGCAAGACAAAAGACCACATATCTTACTACATACCAAGCAACTAGAAGCTTTAAGAATCTTTTATGAACAGAACATTCCCAAAATCGATGACAATAATTAGAGGTTCCAGTTATGACTAATTTATTAGTGATATCGTTTGACAACATTTTTTCATAACTTGATAATTTATTATGACAATTTATAAAGAATTCGTACAATAGTGTGAATAGAATAAAATGTTGTTGTCTACTATAGCATTTGATTAAACATATGCAATCTCCTACTCCTCGGCTTTTTGGCTGTTGATGGCCCAGAACTTCCTAATTGTTTTCCCAACGCCAATATCATTCACGTTGTAATAAAGAAGACCTCCCAAAGTTGTGGCAGAAATCAAATACAGTAAGCCCATTGTTAGTTTTGGAAAAATATTTCCAACAATAATAGGACGAACATAATCAGCCACACAAGCTTCTAGACCCCTAAAATTTTTCATTTTAAATGTATTTGTGTTAATGTTTAAATGTAGATTACAATGTTGAATATGTTACTCAATTGGGCACATGATAACCACGCAGAACATAAACTAAGTTTTCAGTTGCCAGTTTTTCATTAAAAACTTATTGTACATTGAGCCTTAAACAGTTTTTATTTAAATATTGACACAAACATTGAAAAACTGACAATGGAAATACATGTTTGTGTACCCTACACACACACCACATAATTTTTCTTACCAATGAAAGTGAATGACAGCAGCAATTGAGAGAAGATTATCAAAAATAAAATTAGGAGCGACCACAGCTGCTGGAAATATTACAATCAAGCTCAACGACAGAGCTTTTTCAATTGGCCACAATTTGCTATGATCTGCAGACATCATTCTCACTTGTGATGCAGTTACTCCATTGTGAGGCAGCAACAGATTCAAATTCCTCTGATCATTTTTATTTAAAATTGATTGATTTGTATTCCATAATGAGGTTGAGTGGTCTCGAGTTACAATAACTGCGGCAATTTTTAGAAAATTTTGAGGTTGGCTTGCTCCAGCTATAAAAGTTATGTAATCAATAAAAATCTACAATAAAAATCAGAATAACGCACCTGGTAGTCTTGAAGCATTGCGTAAAATTAGACTTAAAGCCATTCCAAAATTTACTAGTTGATTATTTTGCAATATTTGTGCTCCGAAATTCGAAACACCACAACTCTGTCAACTTTTTGCAGCTGTCAAACTCAAACGTCAATTACGTTGAAATAAAAATAATTAAATATTATTTTTATAATGTTCTCTGTAGCGATTTCTAATTTTTATTTTATTTTGTCCTAAAAGTAAAAACTGACTTCATGCCACTAAAGTGGCTTTTCAAAAATGATCACGTTCAAATTGTTAGGTTAGGTTTAAAACTAGAATTCGTTTAGCGGAGAAATTTAAACACTAAAAGTTTATTTCCTAAAAAGTATTACACGAGCAAATCTTCATCAAGTACATATTTCCCAAGAGCACCGTTTCTAAATGCTTGTAACATTGTGTGAGCGGCTTGTTCTAAATTAGGTCTAATGACATAATTATTATTTGCATCTCTTAGCTTCAACATTTGGTTATTTTGATCACTAATTTGTGTTAAAACGTCTAAAATATTATCACTGGCTTGTGAGAGCTTAAAAAAATTCACATAGTTATAGTGTCCATTCTTGTTTAGCCAAAACAGTAAATAATCTGCTATTATTGTTTCCCCCACTAAACTGTCTTTTATAGTTGCACACAACGTCAGTTTTAGTCCTACTTCTGTACTGTCAATCTTTGGCGATAAAATTCCAGGAGTATCCAACAAATAAAACAGGGGATTTTCACTTATTTTTATTTTCTGCAGAACGCTTCTTGTGATTCCAGGGGCTGCTCCAACATGCGTAGCATTCCCTTTGTGCAGATTTCTTACACGTAAGGCATTAATCAGGGAGGATTTTCCCACATTAGGCACACCAATTATCATAACACAGTGGTCTTCACTTCCAGTTCTATTGTATCTATCAGACTGTTGTATTATATCCTGTGCAATTGGAAATAAACTTTTCACACCTTTACACTGCTGATTTTTACAGTCTGTAAAAATAATATGTTCATATTCGTTTCTTAAACTGTGCGTTATCTTGGGAATAATTTTTTTGTCAATCAAGTCAACCTTATTAAGCACTAAAATGTGAGGTTTAATTCCACTTATAGTATGCTTGAAGTCATTATTTCGTCCTGAAATAGGAATGCGGGCATCATGTACTTCAATAATGCAGTCAATAGAACGTAGTTTTTGTTGCATTTGTTTAAGGCCACGACCCATGTGACCTGGAAACCACCTTAAAATATCCTTATCTATAGTTTTAAAAACACTTCTAAACATATCAGGAGACACATTGCGGGTCATTTTTCAAAATGACAAAGTTTTTAAAGCTTTTGGCAACCACTTGACAGTAACTATAACCTATAACTTGTCAATTTTTATAAGACGTTACATTCTTTGCGCAGATTGTACACATATTAATATTTTATACAAGTACGGTAAGTGTGCAACGTTACAAATATTTTTTAAATTCATAAAATGACCTAAATATAAAAAACAAGTTAAATTTAGCGCCCACGTGTCTGGTGTGTTTGCTTTTGTTTTCTTTTATGTTGGTATTTGTTTGTAGTGACGCTAGACGCCATCAATCGTCCATTTTGGTTCGTTGTAAGAAAAACCGCCGGTGTTTCATTAGTGATTTAAATAAAAACATGGTAAGTGTTAACAGTTTGTTGCGTCTAATATGCTAATATTTTTTAACCCCAGAACCGTCGTTCCGAAACTACCACAAAAGTGTTTGTTGGGAGCCTTCCTAATGGAGTTACCACCGACGATTTACGCCAATTATTTGCCCCGTACGGAGCTATTGCAGAATGCGATATATCAAACAGATGTGGATTTCTACACCTGGAAGACCACGATCTTGCCATGAAAGCAATTGCCGAACTCAATGGAACAAATTTTATGGGCGGGAGAATATCTGTAGAAAAAGGACGTGTCAAACCCAGGCGTGGTCCTGGAGGCGGTGGTCCTATGCGAGGTGGCAAAGATAGAGGAGGCCCTTATGCTAGAAATGATTTTAGGGGACCTCCACATAGAAACGGTGGTGGTTTTGGCGGTGGCCGTGATTATCCACCATATGGTGGTGGCGGGGATAGATTTGGAGGTTATGATAGACCTCAACGAGGAGGTTATGATGGTGGTTACGGTGATCGAAGACCTGCCTACGATGATCGTCGTGGTGGAGGCTTTGGAGGCGATCGCAGACCCTTCAGCAATGATTTTGGTAAGTTTTATGTAGGATTGTTGTTATTTTGTGATGCATTGAAAGCCAGATCGCCGTCCTTATGGAGATACTCGAGGTCATGGGTTTCCAGATGGACCTAGAGGAGAGTTTGATGACAGAAGACCGCCCCCTACAGAATATGATGATAGGAGACCATTATTGAATGATAGACGGCCGTTGTTAGATCAGCAGGGTCCACCACCGAGGGGCCCAGGGTCATTTGATAGAGGAGCTCCTGTTGGCGAACTATACAGCAGAAGAGACCAAGGACCTAAACCAATGTAAGTACAATGATGTGGGGTTAATTTTTGTGCAGTGTATAAACTATTTCATAGTGTGACTAGTTTAATATTTTTTGCTACAAAAGTATGTTGTCTAGAGTATAGTGTTAATAATGGCAGCCATTATTTACAGTTGTGAACGCTAAATTATTAACTCACAGAGTACAGTACTCTTTTTGTGATTATCGCTATTTTAGACTTAAGGATTGATTATGAATTCTGTTTAATATTTGCCTTGGTTTTTAGGGGTGGCACTGGCGGATTTCCAGACCGCGGGGGTTACGGTACAGGCTCTTCGAACGGTTACAGCGGTGGCTACGGCAGCCCTGCAGCTAGTGCTCCAGGCGGCTACGGAGGCCCCACGGGTGCCCCCGCTAGCGGTTACGGCACAGGAAGTGGTAGTTTCGGAAATCCTCCTCCACAAAGTGGCGGTTACAGCGACAACAGAGGTTATGGTACAGCTCCTACGTATGGAAATCCTGGCGCGTATGGTGATTCATATAGTACAGGAGCAGGAGGGCGTGGTTCCTACGATGCCGCTTACCCTCCACTACCACAACAGAGAGGAGGGTAAGTCAAACTGGAGTGTACTTTTTAGCAAATACCACGAAACGATGCCTCTTTGGTGATTTTTTGGGAGCAAATTTAAAAGTAATAAAGAGGTATTGTTTCAGGAAGTTTTGGTCCAAGATTTGAGACTGAAAACAGTTTTGCCTAGTATGAAGATAAAATTAATTTATTTAAAACAAATGTAAATATATACTAGATGGTGTTTTCATTCTATATAAGGAGATGTAAGTAATTTACCCAAGTTTCTTTTTTATTTACAGTTATTTTTAAGCTGGCGTTGCGTTTGGAGTAGAGCGACATCTCAGTGCGGTACGTCTTACTATCATGCGGATACTAGCTTAAAACGGACTTATTAGAGGTAGATGTGAATATACATAAATTTTACATGACAAATAGTGCGCAAATAGTAGTCAAATTTGGGTAAATTTGTGTATTTGCGGTAGGATTTTTGTGCAATGGAAGCGCCAATTAGCCTTATATAGATTGGAAATTTTCAGTTGCTGATATCTACCTGATCTAAAGTAGCTTAGTTATTTTTGTTCTAGGTTAGTATAGTTCCGTATCGATTAGGTAGATTTTTTATTTCATTATAAGTGCATTATTCCCATTAATGTGAAAGAGAAAAAACGCAGTGAAGCGATCCTTTTGATTTTCATCTTTTTTTTTTATATTTCCATTTAGTGGTAATGCGTACGGTGATGGCCTTGGTCCTTGTACAAACACGGCTTCCGGATTCAAGCTCAGAGCCGAGTTAAAAATGAATGTACATAACTATGTTTTTACTGAATTACAGCGTGAGCGCAAAATAACAAGAATAAATGTTTATTCATTTTTTATAAAGATGCGTATTTTCTCTAATAAAAAAAATCATGGCGCCCAAATTATTCTACTGCGTTTTTTATTGTCCATAGATTAACGAATACAATGCGTTTACAACTAGTTTTAATGATATCAACTTAAGAAATTTTTGTATTTTTAATCCGTGAGTTGTATAGTTGACAGTTGTCTGGAATAAATATTGTCTGATATCTCGGTTATTTTCTCATTTATCCTTCGGTTAATTTGTTCGATTTTCAGTGCGTTCACACTCGAAAATGTTTCAGTTAGCGCTTAAATTATGCTTAAATTTAAATTTCAATCGCCTTGATCAATCGGCAACATAATAAATGATTTGCGAACGCGTTCCACATGCTTAATATAGTCTGACTAAAGTCTTTTGAACGTTAACATTACTTGCAGTTTTGTTTGAATGAATAAATTAAACATACGGTATTATAATTGCAGTAAATTAAAGATTTTTTTTTAGATTGTACATTCCTATGCGAACTTTTCTGGGCTTACTTACGTAACGCAGAGCGTAGAAAATACTTCCGAAATTTTATTTATAAGTGGATTATTTAATTCTATTTCAATACTTACCGCATTTACGATTTTTTGAAATCATCGTAATGAAGATTTAGATATCAGATATATTTTCCATTATATATGCCCATTTTGTCGCCGAGTTTCATGATTGGTTCAAGAGAAGTACGATTTTTACAAAGATTTAATTTCAGTTTTTATTGTATTTTTGATTAATGCTTTTTTTTTTGTTAATAGGTACAATTTTACCCAATAATATACCTATGTGCAAAAACTTTTACATCAGCGGTGATTAGGATGTTGAACAAGTCTATGTACATTTGCTTAAAGGTGTTTGTAAAGCGATATACCTAATGGTGTTTAAGTTTAACCCCGAAGAATAAGTATTTAATGATGGAAGGTTATCATAAAATACTGAATTTAGAATATCAAGCTTAAACAATACTAATCCTGTTATTAGCTGAGAAAAAAAAAAAAACATTGGGCTCGCTTATCACGATCCATTTTTAATGTGTTATACTCGTCAAAACGTGCCATATTAAACTTCCACAAACCGACCAAATGCCTTTAATTAAAAATGTTGAAACGGACATTTACATTTTCAACATAAACGCATTGAATAACAAGTAACTTTATACATCAAAACCCCTGATTTTAAATGTTTTTATGCATAGGATATATAATTTTGCGGTGCTTACACATGTTTGGATGTGCAAAATTGGAGAAACACGGCAAAGCTATTATGTGAAAAAATAATTGTTTTTTTTCAGGCTTTACTTAAAATGAGTAAAGTTTTCAGTTTTCCAAAGAGTTATTTTCACAACTGGAAAAATGTAATATTTGCGTCGGGTACGTACTAATTTTTTCATCAATTGAATGTTGATAATAAGCGAAGACCCACGGTTACGACTGATGTTCAGTCTGTTTAAAAGAATTTGCGGAATTCTGACTGCGTCACGAGATAGCGCACAATCCATTCAATCATAAATATAAAAGTTTCGTTCACAAATATCTAAATTTTATTCGTTCCCAAGACAACACGTTCGTTGAACTTTGCTGCTTATCGCTTTGCTTTTCTAGCTTGCCCATGTTTCATTAATTTTGTACTGAAAAAAATAAAGTAAAAATGATTTAGTCTAAGCACATTCAGATCTGATAAGCTCTAAACGTTGGTCACTATAGTCTAACATCGTCAATTTTCCACCATCAACGAAAATCATGGTACATGGTAATTATAGTAAAAAAAAACGTTTCGGAAAGTAGCTACATAAATGCATAGCTCTAATGGTCCGAAAGACCACGCTAACATGTCTTCATAACACGTTCCCCGCCCTGTGAGCGAAAATGCTAAATCAAAACAATGGAAGAAAGAAATATCGCCTTGCGGAAAATAAACCAGTGCCAAGCCATCGTCGGTTTATGTACACGAACGAACTGAAGATACGTGCGTCCCCAGCCAAGGTCCATGATGTTATCAAGTAATGTTTTTGGTCGTAATGCGATTCGAAAAATAATCTTTTGGGTCAGTTCGCCGCATTCGTCAAGAATTACGAGCGTTTTCTTACAGGTGAGGTATTTGTAAAAATTGTTTTAATATCACGACAAGATAATAAGGCACTACCTCAAGAGACTGAAGCCATATTTGCGCATAAAGCGTCCATCGTTTTAAATTACCAAAACTGACTAAAATAATCTTTTTTTGTACTCCTTGGGCGAAATTTAAATTCTTTTTACCATTTTTTATTTGAAATTGTTCATGTGTATAAAAAATATAAAGATTTAATCTCACAGGTAATTCAGTATGGAGCGTCGAAAGTGGTGAAGTGGGAGAACCATTACGAGAATGTTTGGAAGATGGCTTCGTTGAAAAACCGAGCGTGAGTATTTTTACTCAAATTTATCTCTTGCCTCCTCAAGCAGCTCTGGTGATTCTTGAGCTTCTTCCTCTTCCTCCTCCCCCAACATCTGTTCATGTTCTATCCTTTTCAATTCGTTTTCGTAAATCATTTGTTCGGTGCGTAATATTAAATCTATAACTGTATTTTTAGCCTCCTCTTCAATAAATCGTTTCTGAAAAAACACCCTTATATTTACAAACTACAGCAAACACATTAAATTTACCCATCTTTCCTGTGCAATTACTTTCCTTTGTTCATCCAACCCTGCAAGTTCTTTTCTCTCTAGTTCCTCTATCTCAAGATTATAGCGATATTTGAATAGATAATGACCAAGGTAATGTATTGGATCTCTTGGTTGCTTTTCTGTTATCTCAGCCAAAGCAAGAGTTAAAGCTTTGCCGAGGTGTTCTTTCAAGTATCGCACATCTTCTGATGATTCTTTGCTTTCGAGTATTTGACCTGTAGTTAACAAATACGTAGTGTTATAAAGGATATATTTTTTAATACTAAACTTTCATTGTAGGTGGACGAGTCTACAGAACCTATGCGATCAAAAGCTAGTTGCTGCTGGTCACGTTCTTTGAAGAACTTGAAGATTTTATCAAGAGAATGACTAATTTCCTTGAAGTAGCCCTTTTCTTGGGCTTCCTGAAATGTGATGAGGCTGCCATCACGCGTCAGTAATCTGCCGGAAGGAGTAAACTGAAGACCATTGTCTTCAAGAATTTCTGAAAGCAATTAAAGTAGTGATGAATAAATCTTATTTATACAAAAACCTGAGAGTTTTACATCAGAATGTTCAACCTTCCAACTATTAACTTTCAGCTTTTCGTAATTTTCCATATGTTCTTCTAACTGGTTAACGATGGGCACGTATTTCCTGTTGAGCAAGAGGACTTGCGTTCTATACATTGCACTCATGGTAACTTCTAGCTCGTCTTTTAGTTCTTTCAAATGGTCTTGCATGAGTGTTGTGTCCCCATCTAATTGGAACAGTAAAGTTTCAGCTTGTTGCTGGAATTCCTAAAATAATTTTAATTATAAAAATTTCCACGGAACAGAAGTACACACAATTTTTTCTTTTTTCAGTTGTTTCATTTTATCATTAAGCTGTCTTTCCAACTCAGAAATCTTTCGATCTAAATCATGCAAAATTAGAGAAAGCTCCGATTTATTATCAAAAGATGTTAAAATCCGGTTTCTCTCTTCAACGACTTTAGCGATTCTAACTTTAAAATCATGTGTCGCTTCATAAATTTTATATGTAATAATTTGTATAGTAATGTCGATTTTCTCCAATGCGTCTATTTTCGTTTGTATAATAACGTCGGAGTCCCTCAAATTTTGTAATAACTTATCAATTAATATTCTAGAAAAACTCATCAGAATATAGTTCCTTGTTACTTTTATCATACTCATTTGCGCTTGGTATGGGTTCGATATCTTCCGTAGAGTCGAGAGATGATTTGTGTAATTGCGTAGGATCGTTGGTATCCATTTTGATAGTAATTTAACAGTTTCGGGAATCTAGACTTGTCAAGAAAAAATGTTGACACATTTAAAATTCGCGCTGCCTGCGTTTGGTAACTTTTAGGGGTCTCTAGATTTCATCTAGGGATTTTGACGTTCCGTGTTTTGGTAGTGTTGGCTTGTGCTTGTCGTTTGAAATTTTAACTTAACGATCTAAAGTTTTGGATTGTTTATTTACGTTTATTGTAAGGTTTTTGTGAATTAGTTTTACGTGTTTTAGATGGAGCAAGATGAGTACGTAATATTGATTATTTTTTATTTATATAAATAACGATGGTTTTTTAAGGATACGGGAAAAAGCCAAGCGAAGATCATCGGTAAGAAATGTCAAAACTTGGTTTTAAAATTTATTGTTAAAAACTGATAATTTATGGTAGTATTCGAGCTTTTCCAGGAGAAAGCAAACTCGTAGTTTGGTTAGAAACGTTCACAGTTTTTATTTTAGCTTAATCGCAATTTTTATCCATCATTCGGCTGTGATTTACACTTCATCCTCATAAAATAAACACACACTGGGGCATTGGTCCTTTCTTGGGTATTTTGATACTTTATGCATTTTTATACAAAACAGTTATGGACTGAGATTATTGAGTTTCCTATTTTATCAATTTGAAAAATTTGGCACATTTTTTTCCTGTATTGTTATTTCAATTCTTTCAACCAAACAATATTTGTTCAAAAGATTTCAGTTGGACGAGGGTAATATATAAAAATAATAAAATAACAATTAGAGCACTTCATTAAAAGTTTGAGCTGAAATTATTTAGAATGTTTTGTTTTCTAAAATACCTTCCAAAGTTTTTCTGCAGTTTTGGGGATCCTTTTCTTTGCTAGGTTTTCCTTGTCTACTTTCCTCATCGTTGGTCCTTAGTTTGGTGCTGTTTTTTTTTCTTTCTTTATAGTTGATTCATGTTTCCGTGGGATTTAGTTTTTTAAAATCTATTCCATTACGTTAATAGTAAATTCTGGGTATGTTTGGCATTGAACAAATAGAATGGTATTGGTCGCTCTGTCAGAATTTATTACTCCTCTGAAAAATTTTTCAATTGCAGATTCTTAAAACTCCCAAAGCACGAAATCCATTTGAAGAAATTGATGTCACCGAAACCTGCGCTGAAAACAGCATGATGAAGCCAGCCCGCAGGGTTAGCTTTGCAAGTAGCAACTATATAAAGTCAGTATTATCATGCTGCAAAAACAAATTTGAGTTAAACTTTATTTTAAAGGCAATTCACAGTAGATCCGGAAAAAGTTACAATTTGGGACACCACCTATGAAGAAGATGTTAATCACACTAATTCTACACAATCATCACGAGAACAGCTAGTTACTACATCCACTAAATTGGAGCAATTTACTGAAATGTCTACTTTTGACGACGTTACTACAAATGTAGTCGTACAGGACATGGAATTAACACAACAGAGTTTTTTCGTTGATAAAGAAAACATACCATATTGTCATCCTCCAAAAATAAGCATAATTGATTACGCCAAAAGAATTTCGTCTTCCCCTGTGTCATCAGATTTAGTCAGCGAGGGTAGAGATGAGGCTGCCAAGTCAGAACAACACATTCTGGATACAAATGGTTTCTGTCATAAAATGCAAAAACACAAAAACAGTGTGGAAAATAACGAAAACTTGGAATTCACTGGTATGGACTTCACTTGTCAGGTCTCAACGACAATGTCTGAAATGAAGACGAATGTGAGTGTTCAACATGATTTAATGGACGCTGATATGGAATTTACTTGTCAAGTGCCAAAGTTAGCAGAGAACAATACTTCACTTGATATGGATGTAACTTGCAACTCGTCACAAAATAGCACAAATATTGAAGCTGTAGATAGGGAAGGCATAGTACATGATGTAACGAAAATGAATGATGATTTAGAATTTACCTGCCAAGCAACAACCAAAGATTTAAATTTTGTAAAACCGCCAGAGTGTACCAATGATTTTCAAGCAGTAAACTCAGAAACTGATATAGAATTCACTTGTCAAGCTCAGATGACTCGTTTAAACGTTATACAATTACCAGGACAAACAAATGCTTCACGTGGTTTGGAATTAATTCCTAAAATGCCAGTACCTAGCAATACCTCTAGTGTGGAAAACCAATCACTGAAAACAGATGATATGGATATCAGCTATCAGGAGGTTCCAGATTTAAATTTAGTAAAATCACTGATAAAACCAGACTTGACTGCCATATCAGTTAATACGAAAATCGCTAGCAAAATGCCCGACATCAACAGTAAAGTAGACTATAATTCGTCGAAATCAAATGATATGGAATATACTTGTCAGGCAACAAGAGACTTTGTAAAATCACAAGTAAGTGTTGATATGGAATCCACATGTCAAGCACAGATGAAGAATATGAACTTTGTACATTTACCGGCGGAATCAAACATTACTACTAACACTTCACTTGGTATGGAATTCACTAGGAAAATGCCACTATGTAATGTAACACAAAGCAATATTCCAATTAGCGCAGAAATTCAGCCTATGAAAAAAGGCAATATCACATATCAGGAAGAAGCACCACAGAATCTGAATTTCGTAAAATCACTCATAAAACCAGACTTAACTGCCAGATCAGTTGATACAGAATTTGCTAGTGAGATGCCAGAAGTCATCAGTAAAGTAAACCATCATTCGTCGAAATCAAATGATATGGAATTTACTTGTCAGGCCACAGCAACAGACTTTGTAAAATCGTCAGTTAGTTTTGATATGGAATTCACGTGTCAAGCAAAGATGAAGGATATGAACTTCGTGCATATACCAGCGGAAACAAACATTACTACTAACACTTCCCTTGACATGGAATTCACTAGTAAAATGCCACTATGTAATGTGACACAAAGCAATATTCCAATTAGCGCAGAAATTCAGCCTATGAAAAAAGACATTACACAACAGGAGTCAAATTTCATCAAATCGCCGGCAAAAACAGACCTAAATACGGATCTAGCTTGTGAAATTTTCGAAGTTAAAAATGTTGAGGATCAGTCATTGAAATCTACTGACATGGAATTTACTTGTCAGGTCCCTGTCCAGAATGAAAATCTTGTAAAATCTACTAAAACAGAGAGTAATTCAAAATATTTAAAACTTGACGAAAGTAGAGAAAACAATAAGACCAACTGCACCGACCTTAATTTCTCAAAAATGAATTTTACAAAAATAGAGGATATGTCGTATCAATCTTCACTTGGCACAAACCCAAGGAAGGATCTAAAGTTTGGTCGAAATTTAGATTTTACTAACCCAAATAATGACTTGACTTGTCAATCGTCATTATTAAAGTTACGAGATGAAACGGCGTTAAGTTGTTCGGGTACTTCAGTTAAAAAGGACATAATCAAAGTACCTAAAGTACCTCAACATGAATTAAAAAGGGTACCTATTAGAGAAAACAAACAAGAGCCTAGTCTAATCAGTGAGTGTTCTTTTCCATTAAATAAAACAAATATGTTGTCAAAAATCGATACATCTATAGATTTTCCAAGCCTTCCGTTGATACATCAATCGAAATCGTTACGAGAATACTCAATTATGGAAATTGATGAAAGCTGTAACACCCAAAGTCGCATACAAATGTCAAATGAAAATCAGCCAAAGAGCGTAAGAAACTACTTAACGTCACAAAAAGATATTTTTTGTGATGAGCTAAAGTCACAATTTGAAGAAAGTACGCAGTTTAGTTTTTTCGATCCTGTAAAACACGGACCTCAAAATAATTGTCCGACTCCTTTAAAAACTGACGGGACATCCAAAATACCCGTTAGAAAGCAACACTTTTCCAACAATATTGATTCAAAAAGTTCCCGTATTTTCCAAGATTGTGAATTAAGTGCTTGCAGAACGCCTGACCCATCATTTCACATCAATTTAACAAATTTCAGTTCCGGTCTTGACGATACTGACCAATTACTTCAATGCACGTATTCTAAACCCAGTTCAGTCTCGTTTATGATATCAGACCCGGAGGAAAAGAATGAAAACCTTGCTTTGAATTTAGTAAGCATAATGCATATTTCTAAACCACACATTAGTGATAGCCTTTTTGAAGGAGGCTTGGAAACGGGAAAACAAGTCTCTGAAAATTCCCCTGATATTTCACTATATGAATTGCCAAGAAATAGACTAGCTGCTACTAACGATACTTACGTTTTGAAAAACAAAACCGGTAGTGATAAAAGCATTGGGCAAGATGTGGTTAGCACACCTCCTCGATTAGTGTCTGACGATGATTCAGTCGAGTCGAGTATAGGTGTACTAAATGAGTACGACATGGATTTAGAGATGGAAAGTGTAGAAGTTCCGAAAATTGAACTCGAGTTAAAAAAGTGCGATGTAAAAATCAAGAGAGTAAGTGAAATCTCCGATTTACTAGTAAACGTTACCGCACAAAGAAACCAGATTTTCAATTATCTTCAAAACTTCAGTTTTAAACCGTTCGAAGTTCCCGAGTTGGTAGAGACTGAAAAAATATCTCGTGACAGCATCGAGTCAGTTGAAGAAACGAATGATGAAAATAAGGATTTTTGTCCGACTATGGAAGTAAAAATTAAAGATCACCAAAAAAGGTACGTTGTCGTTAGTTAAGTTCCCTTCAGCCAGGTACTCACTTCTTAAATTCTGAAAAATATCTAAATTTTTTACATGAACAACACTATTTTACAAATTAATTTCAGTTGTCAAAACTGTTGGAAACTGGAAACTACACATGGCTTTACTCATCATTTTTCCACCCTGTTTGGAACTCTTGGTTTTGTTGTGGAAGTCGACGTTGCATCTAATAAAGTGATGAATATTCAAACCTTCGATAAACTAGCGGGTAAGAACATAGTGTTAAGGGTGCAATCTTAGACTGAAATAGGCGGGAAAGTCTATATAAACGGGGAGTGGCACCACGATTTTATATGACTAGCTTTCAGAGCCGAACGTGGACCAGATTTTTGATAAAATGACAAAAACTAGACACTGTTGTTAAATTTTAAACTTTTTACTGTTTCAGACGATTAATGAGGTAGTTGAGGCGCATAAGGTATCAAATATTTGTTTTTATTTTTATCATTTCAATGAACTGTTTATTAAATTAAAATTTCAATAAAATGTGCACACTAAATCTTCATTACTTTGAAAAAGATAGATATAAATTTGTAAAACGGAAGAGTGTATCGGCAATAATGGTATATTAAATTAAGTGCATCTCACTGCTGCTACTTTTTCCAGTTATAACAGTTTCAAATTTTATCATTGGAACTAGAAATGTTTGTCACAAATATTTCAAACTTTACAACTTCTGAGGCGCAATGAATGAATGTCCGTACTATGTTTAATAACCCCCGTCAAGTAGCACTGTTAGATAGCGAATGCCAGCCATCATTTCCAATAGTTTAAAGCTGTGTCTCAAAGATGTTTTGCCCGGCAACGTTTGCCTCGAATTTTAAAAAAAGCTTTTTTTTTTACAGTGGTTTTCTTAAGAATTGTATATTGGTGACATTTTGTATAAGTATAAGCCTAAAAGTAAAAATTACAATTAATTAAATTATCAAAGTGTTAAAAAGGGTCGATGGATGTTGAATTCGACGAAACATTGCAAATTTATTGGAATAAAAACGCCATAGATCAATTAACAAAAACTAGCGAACCATTGCTCAAAAAAACAAAACGAACAACCACAGATACAAAAAAAACAAATGTCACATGTGCTCAAAAAATTTGGACCGAAAACAAAAACAAGTTTGTTCAAAATTCGTTAAATTCATAAAAATCGCAAAATGAATAAACTTTAAAAATAAATTTTTAAATGATAAGTTATAATAAGAGCCAGTTTCGTTGGTGCTAAAAAAGAAAACAATGAGGATGGGCAGGTAAATGAAAGCACCCTCTGTTATAAAACAGAAAAGTTATTTAACTTATTTTGCGGCCACGTGCGGGCAGCACGACCCGGTACCGTATTCAATAAACCACAATATTTCACAAGATCGCACCCTTAAGTTACATTAAATAATTCCATGTTTTTTTTTTAGATACGTCGGAACCACTCGCACGTTTCGTACTGAAATCGTTTCAAAATAAACTGAACAATGATCACATAAAATCGGCTTTGGGAGAAAGTTATGACATTCTTTCCTTACTGGATTATGTGAAAATGACAATGTTGCGATTTCATTCTTTCCAAAGGGAATTTTTGCAATCAAAAGGTCTAGCTATTGATGAAGACTTCAGGTAGGTGGTTTAATTTAGGTGATCTGATCTGACCTGATATTTTAATTTTAGGGCGGTTTATACCGTACGCAGTTTACCGCTGGTTTGCTCGTTCAAAATATTAGTAGATGTTAATAATTTAGAGCATTTGAACTACGAGACGGATATTCATCTAAAATCAGAAATAGGAACCGTCAACGAAAATGAAATAAAAAAGTTAGCCGAAAACTGCCAGAAAGATTTGGATTTTTTCGTGTCTTTTCTACAAAAAATACAGGAGTACATTTCTGTCAAGGAAAAGAGGAAAATACTTTTAAGAATGAAGGAATTGTAGTTTCCATAATTTTTCGATTTGAGTACAAGTTGAGTTTAAATGAAAAGATATTTTTAAGAGTCGTTTATATATAACTATACATTAATAAATAAATCTTTCTGTTGTAATCTTTTTACATTTACCGCTACAACTCTTATTGTTATTTATGTTGGTTAAACGACTTTAACTGCTAGAAGAACCAGACGAGTCTGCAGCCTAATTCTCTCGTTCAGTTTTCCTAACGGTCAATAATGGAACATTTTGCGCTACCGACCCAAATTTACTTGTCCAGAAACTCATTTTTGTTGCTTGGCTGCCAAGGACCGCTATAAACCGTGCTAAAAAATTATTTTCTTTATGTTGGTAGCGCAAAAAATATACAACACACGAACGATAAGCGACCTGGTACAGAGCGCTTACCCATCTCGTGTCGTAATCAATAATATCCTAAAACAGGAATAAAAATCTAACAAAAACAAGCAAATAGGTACTTTGCACGAAAATCAATTGAAAATCAACAATAACAAGATGCTATAATTTTAATAAACAGCCACAATCGTGGTCCATTTAAAAATTAGCTGGTAGTTTTTCCAAGCAAAATAGTAATTCCGTAGTAAAAATATGTAATAATATGTTGTCTACCTAGAAGTGCGATGCACCTATAAAAATTTATTTAGGTTTGTATGGAACGACTTTGTGATCGGTATCTCCCCAGTTTTTATGAACTTCGGTATTACATTCACTGCAATACAAGTCACCTCCACAATCGAAACATCGAAATTTGGCGTCGCTGTTACACAGGACACACCACGGAAGCTCCGGTGAAGATCGGTTGATTTCTTCTTCGTTTGAAGAACTTGGCGTTAATTTTTTAAAGGTGTTTTTTGGACAGCGTTCTTCTATAGCTACTTCGTCCATTATCTAGAAAAAGATAAAGGTAAAATTACGAGAAATCATTCAACATATTACACCATATCACTAATTGTAAAGGCTACCGTACGTAGTCTAGAAAAACATCCAAAAAATACAATGAAAGTGTAAAATGGAAATTTGCCAGAACTAAAAAAAGGAAAACCGTCGCTCCAGCTGACGAAGATTACGGGGCAACTAATTACTATTTTACATAGACGAAGAAGAATTTATCAAGAAAAGAAAAGAAATTATCATAGATTGACTGCATCTAATTTTGGTTTGGCTCAGTTTGCAAATTATGGAAAATAACAGACCTGAAAAACTTTTCTAAAAATTTTTTGGCATCTGAATTCAATAAGTGCAGCTATTAGGTTGAACTGTCAAAATGAAAGAACTGCAAAATTAGGATTTGAAAGACAATTTGGTGTTGCATCTGACTGTGGGCTTTTTATTGATAAAGACAACTGCTTCTAGGTGTTAGTCTTGGTGGAATAATAGTTGATAAACACATTTTAGAAATTAAGTGTCCTTGGTCAATAAGAAATGGAAGTCTACAACAAGCAGTTAAAGAAGAAAATAATTATTTAGTTTTGAAGCAGACACATCAAGTTGAAGAAAAAAAACGTGACTACTTCTACCAAATGCAGAGACAATTAACTGTAACACGGACAAATGAATTGTTATTTTATGGTATGGACTCCTATTGGATTTTATATTAAAAACGTAAAGAACTTTAATTTTATTAGCGCTAGTTATTTATTTGTCTATAATTTCGGATGAAAAATTAATTTTAGGAAGCAATGTTGCCGAAATTGAAGACATTTTATTATGAAACAATAGCACATTTACTGTTTTTTTTTCCTTTTTGTATAATTTTTTTTTAATGTTTCAGTTCTAATATTTTCCTCTACCTAAAAAAAAATGTGATAAGAACCACACATTTGCACTACAAATTGGCATCTGCATTGGCAGCCTAAGCTATTCACAACTACAGATAGGTCTGCCCAAAAATTGAGTACTTAACTTTTTTAATGATTTCATAGGAAGTGTGTTCTTTATAAAAACTATTAATTAAAATGTCCTAACACGCACTATAGAACGCCAGATTTATTTCATGACTATTGTCAATTTTTTGACTGTTTTTATCCATAATTTGTTAATGCAATACCTTTTTGGTAATCTTATCAACATCCTCCTCTGAACTGCTTGAATCATGTAAATTGCTAATATATGGTCCCTCATTTGGTCTTACGCCTTGTTCTCGTAGAGTCGCCAACCTAGCCTCAATTTCATTTTGAGGATTATGAGCTAACTCAATGTCTCTTTCATTAACAAACTGTTCCAACAATGAGTCAGCTTTCTGTTGATCCGTCCTTGAGTCAACAGTAAATATCTACAATAAACTTGTCAGTTTTTTTCCTTCAATTTGAACTTAATTACAGGTTTGCTTGGTCCTTCAACATAATCATTTTCACCCTTCAAATTGGCAAGTCTCCTTCTCAACTCAGCCTCAGTGGGTGGGGGCCCTTTTTCCTCTTTTAGTTTTTCTAACCGGTCCAAAAGTTTTTGATCAGCAGGTGATAATCCACTCCGTAAAGCTTGAATTTTTGAATCTTGTTTATACATCATAATAGGTGGTGCTGCAGGATTTTCTAAGTTTTCTAGTCTTCTGCAAAAGTTGTTAAGGTTATAATCACTCACAGTTAAAAATACCTCAACAATTCAGCAATTAAAAATCAGAATCAAGATATTAGTAAAAGGAGCTATAACATTATGTTAGTTATTACATCAATCATGTAAACATTACTTGAGAAAAGCGTCTGGTGGTGGAATATTTGCTTGTGGTGTACTTGTTCCTGAAGCTAACTTGGAATAACATAATTTACACACATTGTGTTCATTATGGCCTTTGTTGGGTATCTTACACTTCTGTTTTAAACATTTATTGCAAAAGGAAAGTCCACAATTTGAACAGCCCATCTAAAGAAAATAAAAATAATATTTAAAAAAAAGCGAAATTTTACTTACTTCTTTATGGAAAAAATTAAACTTTGTATTGCAGTGGTTACAGGACATAATAATATTGCGAGAAAAATACGATTTGATATATTTATAACTGATAACCAATTAACTACGGTTGACAGTGTTGACACTAAAAATAGTAAATAGATTGTAAAATTGATTATTTTTCTTTTAAGTTGCAATATTGTTTTCCTGTTTCAGATATGAAAAATATTCCCTAAATTTCCAGCCTTTTTATTGGAAGCTTACTGAGATTTCCTTTACTTTATGTTGGTATTCTTGACTCTGACCTGACAGACCGGTTATCACAGCTGTCAAATTTGACATGGAGAAATGTCATTCGCACAGTGTTTGCGTTGTGAGAATGTTGTAAAAAAAAATAAAGAAATTAATGTGTAAATAATTCTAACGTTTTAAATTGAATCACATTGTTGATTTTAACTGAAAGCTATGGAAATGTTGTAGTGACACGGATTGTTTATGTAGTTTTACTCACACTGAAACTTTTTACCTTGTTTTCTGGATATTTTGAAAAAACTAGCTCCAAGGATGCGTCTAAAAAAGGCTGCAACCCTCATCGGTGCAGTCTTGATTATACTGGTAATGTTTATGTTATATTCAGCAAAAGATTTATCAGAATTTACGAAAAAGCGACAAGCAAGCCCAGATTTTGAAAGTGTGAGTATTGTTGCTAGTTAAGTAGAAAATTACATGGGATTCTTTCAGTCAAAACTATCAAACTTAGAAAACAGAGTCAAGCAATTAGAACATGACTTAAGTCAACATGGTAATGAGGTGGAATCTATTAAGAATGCAATAAAAAGTGTGGTACCACAAAGTCCATCCTCACAAGCTCTCAAAAACATGCCAGTAAATCAAAAAGATCATCTAAAACCTATTATTACTGAAATACTCTATGAATCTAATTGTCCCTTTCAATTAAACTTTGTTCCTAAAACTGACATACAAATGTTAGAGGTTTATAAGAGATTAAAATTTGACAATCCTGATGGTGGTGCCTGGAAGCAGGGTTGGAAAATAGAAGTAGATGAAAAAGACTGGAACAGACAAAACAAACTGAAAGTTTTTGTAGTACCCCATTCTCACAATGATCCAGGCTGGATTAAAACAGTAGAAGAGTATTATGTAAGTCAGACCAAGCACATTTTAAATAACATGCTTGTGAAACTACCTGAAGATCCTCGGCGAAAATTTATATGGGCTGAGATTTCATATTTTTCAATGTGGTGGGAAGACTTAGGAGAAGATGAACGAGAAGCTGTTAAAAGACTGATACACAACAATCAACTAGAAATTGTTACAGGAGGATGGGTGATGAATGATGAAGCTAATTCTCATTGGATTTCTATAGTACAACAACTGACAGAAGGACATCAGTGGTTGCAACAGAATCTGAATTATACTCCTCAAAGTAGCTGGTCGATTGATCCATTTGGAATGTCACTAACTCAGCCAGTACTGCTTAAAGAAATGGGATTTAGAAATATGTTGATGCAGAGGATCCATTATTCTATAAAAAAAGAATTAGCTAGCAAGCAGCAGCTGGAATTCCGGTGGCGACAATTATGGGGTGAGATTACTGTTTCTCCCGTAATTTTTGTTACAGAAAAGATTAGTTAGATCAAAAAGTTAGCAACGATATTTGTAATTAGAATAGGCGCAGGCGTCAATATATTCTGCAACAAAAATTTAAAATGTAACATTTGTTTTGACTTTGCAACATTGCTGCATAATCCATGTAGTAAATTTGAAAATCACTTGATCATGTAGGATGTTTCTTATCAGCTAAATTTCATGATTAACGTTATCATATCAGCGTGTAAGAAATTTATTGGTAGAATAGTAGAACTGTTTTAATTTTTTTTTATCATAATTTACGTTGGTATCGGGTCTTCGAACCACAGACAATTCAATGACATTTTTTATTTTATTCAATTATAATAAAAAAAAATAGATTACATAAGATTTCTGTCAATCCGTTTAGTCGACAAAACAGAAAAACCCTTTCAATGATAAGGAAAGCTTTACAAAAATATGTGATCACAGTCGCTATAACCAAAGTTTTATAGATGGATCCGGCCACACAGACATGTTCACTCACATGATGCCTTTCTACGGTTATGACGTCCCCCATACTTGTGGCCCCGATCCAAAAGTATGCTGTCAGTTTGACTTCAAAAGACTTCCAGGACACGGCCTTCATTGTCCCTGGAAAATTGCACCTAAAGAAATAACAGATAAAAATGTAGCTTCCAGGTAGTTTTACGAATAATAATACACCTACTTTTTTTTTATCATTGTAATTCATTCCAGGGCAGAGTTGTTATTGGACCAGTACAGAAAAAAATCTAAATTATATAAAACTAATGTAGTCTTAGCACCTTTAGGCGATGATTTTAGATACGATCATTCGACCGAATGGGACGTTCAGTATGAAAATTACCAGAGATTATTTGATTATATGAATTCTAATCTTAACCTGCATGTGCAAGCACAGTTTGGGACACTCACTGATTATTTTGATGCCCTTCATAAAGAAAAAAAAGATGGGGAGTTCCCTACATTATCAGGTGACTTTTTCACTTATGCTGATCGGGATGATCATTATTGGAGCGGATATTATACTTC
Organism: Cynaeus angustus; assembly: GCA_030157275.1. Lineage (NCBI taxonomy): Eukaryota > Metazoa > Arthropoda > Insecta > Coleoptera > Tenebrionidae > Cynaeus > Cynaeus angustus. The sequence goes on from CM058058.1 coordinate 24,026,247, forward strand.
AAGACCGTTTTATAAAAGAATGGATCGGATTTTGCTGTCTTATATAAGGTAACCAAAAAGCCACTTACTTCATGTAGGATGATGATTGGTCATTTTAACGTTTAAAAAGTAAATGTAAATATTTTGAACTCTTTTTGGAAACATAATTTGACAGAATTTTGAATCAAATGTAAATATTATTTTCAGTTTTTGTGTTGGCACAGAAAATATTTAATAGCCAGTATAGAAAATTGAGTGACGAGATCGATCTTTTTCTACTTTAAGGGATTACATGTATTAGGAAATTTTAATTTTTTTATCAATTGGTGCAACATAGCAAGAATATTTTTCCAAAATTTTCTGGTATTATATTTTGTAGAGCTGCTGAAACTATCCTTACTTTGGCATACTTAAGCGGCAAACCGGGCTCAGCATGGATATCTGACAGAGAAGTTGGTTTAGAAAGACAACTATCTGAAGCACGAAAATCCCTTTCACTGTTTCAACATCATGATGCCATTACAGGAACTGCGAAAGACCATGTTGTTATAGATTACGGAAAAAAGTACGAATCGTGGTACCTTAACACACTCTAACTGTTTTTTTTTTTAGAATGTTGACGGCATTAACCGGTTGTCAGCATGTAATTCAACACGCAGCTCATATTCTTTTGTCAGGAAAAGACGCCGAAACTCCGGATCATAACGCTCTTTTTTACAATATTGACGACGTGCGACATTCCCATGATGCCATTGCTGAGCGACACCAAATTACAATTGGCCCAGAATTAAGGACGAAAAGAATTGCAATTTTCAATTCTTTGACTTTCTCTAGAGAGGAAGTGATTACATTCCATGTTTCCACGCCATATGTTGAGGTTGAGTTTAAGAAATTTAACGAATTGTTGTAATTACCTTTGTGTAGGTTCTAGATATGAAGAATAAGAAAATTAAGTGTCAAGTGTCTCCGATATTTGAATATGGATCTACTATGTCACATACGAAATACCAATTATCTTTTGTAGCACATATTCCCGCTTTAGGTTTAGTGTCTTTCACAATAAATGCACTCTGGGAGTATGAATCAACGACGTATGTAGCAACATTAGTGTGTATTTGTTTTTAAAGGTTTATTTTAGGGAAACTGTACGGAGTTCGATTAAAATTTACAATCAATACGGAGATGTCCAAGCACCAGCTGCGTTTACTGATGGTTTGGTGGTTTCGCCTAGTCCCCACGAGTTTACATTACACAACCATAAAATCAGTGCATCGTTCAGTAATTTAGGTCTGCTGAAAGCGTTGAAAGTTGGAAACAACACAGTTCCGGTCCATTTGGATTTTGCAAAGTATGTACATATCGAAAAGCGATAAGCTTATTTTCACATATTGTCTGACTACTTTATATAAATTAACATGGTATATGCTTAGAAAATTTTGTTCATGTAGCTGTTTTGTGAAAATTATTATATATGATTTGAAAAAGATGGATAACTATTGAGAAAGGATTTATTTCTAAGGTACGGTGTCCGGCAAGCTGCTGAGAGGAGTGGCGCTTACTTATTTTTACCAGATGGAGACGCTGTTCCTTTACAAATAGAAAATACAATAGTGAATGTCATTGAAGGACCTATAATGTCGTTGGTGACGGTGCAGTTGCCTTATGTCCGCCATACTTTGACTTTATACAATTCACCAGGTAAAAATATTTGAGCCTTTTTGATACTTTTTGAAAACACTGCAACTTAATTTCGGTTGTATAACCAAAACCATGTTTTACAGGAGCGGACGGTTTAGGAATTGAAATTGAAAACATCGTGGATATTGCCAAAACTTCTAATTTTGAACTGGTGTTGAGGCTGTCAACAAACATAAAAAATTCAGACGAATTCTTCACGGATTTAAATGGCTTTGAGGTTTGTTGTCGATATATTTCATCATGTCATAAATATCACGTTTGATTCCAGATTCTTAGAAGAAAACATTTCCAAAAACTTCCTATCCAAGCGAACTATTATCCAATGCCTTCAATGTCTTACATTGAAGATGAAAAAACCCGACTGAGTGTCTTAACCGGAAGCCCCCTTGGGACCAGTTCATTACTTGAAGGTCAAATTGAAGTAATGCTGGACCGTAGACTTAACCAAGACGATAATCTAGGTCTTGGGCAACCTGTTCACGACAACCATCCAACTAAACATGTCTTCAGGATAATTTTAGAACAGAAAACACATCTGTGTCAAGTAATATGAGACTCAATAAGATTGACATAGCATGACTTGTAATTTCCAGGCAACAGCAGAGGGACATCCTTCAGGCTTCCCTACTTTGGCTGCACATGTAGCGTCACAAACATTACTAAATCCGTTAGTTCGTTTATTGCGAACGGAGGATGAAGATTCTGTTTCGCAGCCCGAGTATTTGAGTGTGAAATCGGAATTTGGTGTTGATTTCATGGTTTCCACCCTCAGAACCGGGATAACTTTAAAAGGACAAGATCATGTGGGTTTTGTTTTACATCGGCAGTTTGTGGACGTGTGCTTTGCAAATCAAGCTTTATTAAAACAATTTCCACTAAGTCAAGGATCAGTGAGTGTAACAATTGGAAATTTAAAAAATCTATAACCTATATTTCAGGTAAACATCAGTGAATTACTTACGACGGAAGTCGGAAGTAAACTTTACAGGACGTCCTTATCGTTTTTGTTAATGAAGAATGAAGTCAACATTAAAGGTGATTTATTGATGTGTCCGATGGAGATTCAAGCTTTCATCTTAAAAAGGTGAAATTGTAGCACAATTGAGAGTTCATGATGTAAAAAATTAGAACTTTATGTGTTTGAGGCCTTCTTTATTTAATTTGTCTGTGTTACTTAGTGTTAGTGTAAAATCAAGATTGTTACATTTTTATAGTTGACTACTTCCACTCTAAATGTAAGAAAAATATTCTTTTGTCTACTATGATGTTGGCTTCAAATTTAAATTCTTGGAGGTAAAACGTATGTAGTTAATGTAAATCAAGATGCAATACTTTAATATACTCTTAAAACTGTTCCATTGAGAATGTAACTAAATTCTACAACAAATGTTATAATTAGCACTCGGTTACCGCAATTGTCATAAAACTACAGGACTACTCGTTTTTTTTCTGTGCTCAACAATATTAGTATAATTGTTTTTTGAATTATAAGTTCAATATTAGATTTTTTTATCACATCAGCAACAAAATTAGGGTTGCCATTCAAAAATGGTAAATCCGCCAGGCATATTTTTCTGTTACATTTTTTTTTACTTATAAATCGATCTTATTTTTAATGTCCAGTACTTTTTGGGAGAACAGTGCTAAAATAATACATGTAAGTGAACCTGTGATTTGTAATAAATTGAAATTTAATAGATATTATTATTATTAAAAAAAAATTGCAGCCAATATTGATGTTGGACGCTTTCATCACTGTGTGAACACCTGCTTATAATTTAAGTAATAAATACAATATGTTTTAAAATCCACTCATTTTATTCCATCATGTTATTCACTATGAAATGGTCATTTTTTAATGGTTTGAGTGATTATTTTATTATAACGTATATTTGTATTTTTCTTAATACTAATTTCCAAGACGTTTCTTAGGTTTGGTTGTATATTATATAGAACAGTATATACAGTCTGCCCCGAAAAAAGCGAGGCTATTTGTGAAGTACGACATCCTACCACTTATCAACGATGAGTTGATACTATTAATAATCTAATTTAATAGTTCGTTTTTACTGCAGATGAAAGAACATAAATTTCTAATAAAACGTTTATTCATGTAATAAATAATTGTAGGTACCTATATCTCCAAGTGTTGCTAAAATTAACCTTCAAAAAATTTAGGAGTATCCAAATGGTCTTGCAAATAATGCGGAGTAAGTGAGCAAACACTGTTTGTTTGTCTTGAAAGAATGGACATTGTGTCACTATCTCTTGCTTTCCTACAATTAACGATGTATAAAAATAACTTCTAAAATTTTCATACCGTTTGCTATATGCAGATTTCATTTTTCCAATAAACGCTCTAAAGAACCACAAGAAAAGAACAAAAGCCACTAGTACCAAAGTGATGCCAATTGCCCACCACACTATCGATCTTTTAAAATCTGGATCATCATAATCTTCAAACATATTTTGAACGAAACATGTAGATTTGTCCAATTCATGTCGGCGCAACCACATGATTTCTAAATTTGTTGAATTCAGCTGATAGCCAGCAGTTTCATCGGTAAATATGGGTAATTTAAATTTTATTTGCAGGCATTTGTCACTGTGGGGCCAGTTGTAGGGACATTGAAAGATTTTAGCAATCATCACATATTCGTTTCTAAAAAGGATGACTATAGACACTGATATATTTAAAGAAAATGTTTACGTTATATTGCGCTGTAATGGCAAGTTTTCATTTTCGCAATAGGCAATGGCTATGCCGACCACACATGTCTGGAAAGCTTCAATTACTTCAGACTTATTGAACTCAGCTAAAGATCGTCCGAACACGTTGACTGTTAAGTAGGACGAAACAGGTTCTACCGTTGAAGGTACAGGTATTGGTGTAGTAGTTGTAGTAACAACTGTAGTTTTCGGTTCACCTGAAAGTCATAATTAATACAATTAGTATTCGACTAAACTGTTTTTTTACCCGTTCGTTCAAACTTTATAGTAAAATTATTTTCACCCGCTACGGTATTGTTACACGCTGCATAAACTGATGACTTTTCAAACAGATACTTTAAAGGTCCCGTCACTGTATTCGCAAAGATACGTCCGTCAGTTGCACCAGTTGTTGGTGCTTCTCCTCCTTGTATTTGTAGATAATTTCCATCTGCCATGCTCACTTTTGATACTGTTACTGATATGAAATATCCGTCATCTACAGTAATAACTATAGGGTTGTCGGTCATATTAGATGATCGCCAAGTAAATGACTTATCAATGTGAATTTTGACTGGATCATCGCAGTTGACTGACAGCCCAAAGCCTGTAACAAAAAATGCTAATTTGTAATCTAATTTATTTATACATTTTTTAATTTTACAAAAATTTTAGGAACATGTTCACACTTTTATAACATTAAAAACTAAATACGTGAAATTAGCCAAAAATTAAAAATGATATCTGATATTTTCATATACCTAATCAATAAATGAACAAAGAATTGCTATTAATATCAATAGAGAGTATATATAAAGGTAAACAGTTTACTTACAAATGAAAATCAACAAAATCAAATAACCCCCAGTTAAGTTTCTCATTTTAATGAAATACTGTAAACATTTAAATTAACTAAAAACACAACTACACAATTAACTGGAATTTTTAAGCCCTGGAATAAAAATTGTATTGATAAACCTAAGATAAGATTAAATTTATAAGTCAACGGAAATAATAGCGATATCTAAATTAATGTGTCAGAGATAGTGTGCACCTTATTCTGTGATCGATTAAACGTTGTGTTTGTATCGAAGGGTATGTGCGGCAATTTTTAGTCTCTTACTTTAAGAGGCGTCATCATCATTATTACCTATTTCCAGTTTTATTCACATTCGAGTGTCTTCTTTCTTTTCTTTTTCATTCTATTCCATCGCCGCTGCATTAGCGGTATTACTTTCTATCCAGTGTTTTGTTTTCTTACTTCTTGCCAAGTGGGCCCTCTGTCCTCCAAAAATTCTAGGTCTTTTTTCTGCCTCTTTTATTTCCAATATGGTTTTCACCCATGTTTTCTCCTTAAGTCTAATTAAACGTTGACACATGATAATAAGCAAACTATCTGTCCAGATGGAAATTTTACGTTTTTTTGACATTTGAAAAACTTCTCTTTCTTTGTTTTTAGAGACATTAAACAAAAATATGCTATCAGTAAAAAGTTATGGCCAAATAAAAACGCTCATATCAAGTCCAATATGCAAAATGATACAACGTTCAAAATCAAATGCAGAGTACGCAACGGAAGTAAGCAAACAAACGACCACCAAGTCGTGCGGCGCCAAAAAGTACGTGTTTTTTTAAGTGTGGCCAGTTTCGCACATTGAAGGAAAATTTTTTTCTTCATTTAGTCATAACTTTTTACTGACAGCTTATGTCTTTATCAATGTATATACATAGGTGTTTTTCAAGAATGGTTTCTTGTGGCAAGGGTTTTTACACTGTATAATCCTTTAAACTTCTTCAAATCTTTGAATCAGTTCCTTTGCTAATTATTACACGTCTTTGATTTCTTAAATCTATAACTTTTCTTCCTAAGTCTTCAGATACATATCTATTTTTCCCTCATGCGATGTTTCAGGCAAGACAACAAAAAAAAAAGGAATTTGAGGCTGCCATATTTTTTTTTTAATCATTATTTTTCATTAATTTAGTTAAAAAAATACATTTTTGTATTAAGAATAAAAAATAAATAGGCAGTTTTGAAATGATTTGTACATTATTTCACTTATAGGTAAATATATTATATTCTAACGATTTTTATTATTATTAATCAATTCAAATAAAATTTAACAAATAAATTAGATTCATTAGAACTAATAAATTGAACAAAAAATTCCTATAAATTAACAAATGAAAATCGTGTCGATTGCTTTCAATGTCAAAGTTATGTTCTAATAAATTAACAGGAATAATTTGTGTTCTACATCTATTAATATAACATAATTTTTATTTTATTACCCATCGTTCTACTTTAGATCGGTTGTTTTCCACATCCTTTTTTCATAAATTAGTAACCGTGAAGAAAACTTTTCTAAAAAGATAAAAGGCACTACTTTCACAGACAAATTCCTTTGAAATTTAAAACACCGCCTAATTATGTAGACAGTTTAAAAGTAAAAATAAAATGTGGGCGGTTAAACATTTATCCCGACTTAAAAGTCAAACTTTAATGGTGATCTATTGATAATGATGAAATGACGTTTATAAAGGAAGAAAATCAAAACAGTGTGGAGCAACAACTCATTTTTAATTAGTCAATTTAATGTTTCAGAAAATGAGCTGAGCTCTTTTTTTGACATGAATTTATCTAAACTACTAAGTTGGCACTTTAACGATCCGTTAAGTATACGATACACTATCTTTAAAACTGATGGTTCTCAAAATAAATGTAAAATATTAGGTGACTATGCTTCGATGTAAAGATAAGAACAAAACGATTTTTGTAATTAGATAAGCGTTCAGCAATAATGTTAATAATGAGAAGTCATTGTTGTGCGGCTTAAGTAGATAAAAGTAAATTAGAAAATGTCTAGCCCAAAAATAGACAAAACGTGAGGAATGGAAAAATATTTCAAATGCATGAAAATAGAATAGACTCTCATGAAAACATTAAATTCTAAGTTTCTATTGACATGAGCAGTCTGTGGCACTGTTAGGTTGCCGAGTTACCGTGTGTCAAATCGTGGAAAATTTCTTCTTAAAAGATTTGATATAGTCCAAAAATAGATTAAGTATTTCTCACATAGAATTCTGAACACAGATCATGCCCATAATGCGGTACCATAAACATACTTTACAAACTCATTTACGAAACCGCGAACTTCCTTTATATTAATTCAATCCTCGAGTCAATGTGTCAAATCATTGCTTAAAAGGTATACATTATCTCATTACCCAATTAATTCTCGACCCTCTGATTCCTTAGGAAGCTCGAATTAATAATGGTCCTTCAAAAAATGTTAGGTAATCCTGTGACAGTTCATTAAACTTTTCAGGTGCAACATTGTAAACAATTTAGCTTAGAATTCTATATTTTCGCAGAACTGTTTAAATTAGGACGCAATTGAGTTAAATGCTCATTGCAAGTTCAACAACCATCTGTTTATTTTTGTTTGCAATGTGCCGACTGCAATTGCTATTATATTTCAAACACAATAACCCAAAATTTTTATTTGAATTTGAATGCGGAAAATATCATCTTACCTTGAATTACCCTGATTTATCGACATTCAAGTTTTGGATTTATGGGACACGTTTGGTGAATTATTTGTCTCCTTTGCATTAATTTGAATGGGAATCCAGATTTCACACATTTTAAACAAACGTAGTTTAAATATTATTATAATTTTGTTCGGTTAACAGATGTCATTCCCTAATTAAAATCCTGTGTGGTCTGCCCTGATTTAAATGATAGTGTTATAATCATTAAGATCGGTATTTGTTTTTTATCACCAATTGAGCTTGTTTACACTTTGAGAAAATCCACCTTTGCCTAAATTAATTGCATATTTCTCCGGTCACCAAGAATTTTGAATTTACAGACAATGAAAAATTAAGATCCCTCATTTATATGCAAAAGCTATAGTGTTTATAACTACGTGAGCCGTTTATTTTCATGTGTGTTTGCCATGAAAAATAAAAATATTTTCAGATTCTTCCCGCCATCATCAGTGTGATTTCCTGCCACTTGTTAAAATATCTACCTCCTTGCGAAAAGATTATTTAACTTAAAATAAAAACGTGGAAACTGTTTCAAGTTCAACAACACGACTGTGTCGTAACAAATGCCTAAACTAATTTTGGAACAAGAAAAGTGGTAAATTTGGAAACAAATAGCATTACCACGTGACTGTTGCGGTCAAACTTGTAGTTATTAGTGAATTTACAAACTAAACTATTTTGGCCCCACTAAAATATTGTTTGCATGTATAAATAGCATGGGCTGTTAAAATTTATTCAATTAAACGATTGTTGCTGTATTAAACTGAGGCTTGAACAAAACGAGTCAATTAGTTAGATGCATCAATAACAGTAAAAATGACTGGACTTGTCAACGAAATTAAACTATTTAATTTATTACACCATGCATTTAAGATTAAGCTTATTACTTCTAAACTCGTAATGTCTGCTTTGATTTTTGGGGAATGCCGCTTTGACATTTTGAATATGACATAAATTAATAAAGATTTTAATTACCTGGTCAATTTGTCTTGATATTAAGAGTACATGTGGAACCCATCTGTGGTCGTGGAGCAATAGTTTCATAGCTTTATCAATGAACGAAAACTTTGTATTTGAACAGTCGCTTCTAATCACTGAGACAGTGAGGACGTCATTTCGGATTCGCTATAGATTTACGTAGAGTTTGTGAAATTCGCACTTTTCAAGAATAGTGACACTTTTATTCTTCAACAAAGTTGCTTTTTTTAAACCTCCTATTCTGCAGAAAAAGTGATTTACACTGTAAGTATTATTAGGATTGTCGCTAAAATTAATTTAAACAGAAATAACTTAAATGCGATTTGTATAAAAGAGCCAACTGAATTATCTTACTTTTTGTAAATCGTTCGTATCAACAAAACATTTTAAGTTAATGAACTGAAGAAAGAATAAACAATGACAGGTTTTGTATAAAGGTCACGAACTGTTTTTATTTATTGCAGTAATTATTTTCTTATGAATGAATGATATAAACCAATATTAACGTACATAATCTACCAATAAAACACTTCCCATTTTTTTAGATTTAGTCTAGCATGTTATGCTATATGAAAATATGAAAATGATATGAAAATTAAAAAACTAAATTTAACTAAAAGTAAAATATAAAATTTGGCAAACCTACGACAGGTGAGTGATTAAAATTATTTTTAATATTAATTTTTCATGTTTTGTAATATTTTTTTTGATTTATCTGTTTCATCCTATCTTTATTTTAACTGTGTTGTATAAGTTTAAAATTATTAATTAAATTCGAATGAGATGAAAACATCTAAAATTGTGTCTAAAACTTTGCACAACACACAAGCCTGTGGCATACATATATTTTAGACGAGTACATGGAAATTCTCACACAAAACAATAATGACAACATATGAAGTGTTAATGGTAAACGAGTGTCATCATATTATATAACACATAAAATATAGCTGTTTAAATACCATGTAACTCCTCCTTGTGTATTTATTTATTTATTTACGTTCTCTGTAGCATCTTTGTAGAAAAAGACCGTAAATCTTCTGTTTGTTATCGAAAACGTATCATAAACCACCAAAGTTTTCACATTTTTTAATAGAAACGCAGATAAGTTAAATAAATAATTCTATTTTAAAAATGTGATTTAAACACACTTTTCTGTGTACCTGATTTCTAATTTCCACATGGTTAACTTTTGTGGATAAAAAGAGGAAACCGACCAAAGATGAACAACTGTAAACTCATTCTGTATTAGAAATTTATAAAAACAAAAGAGAATTTTTTTGCCAATAAGTTGCATGGACCTCGTTCGCTCTCTATTATCTAATATTTTAACACATGTGTCATCGTACGTCGACTTGAAATAAAAACGTGACCATAAATTATATCAAAGTGTCATCAAAAAAAATTATCAAATCCTGCACTACTCGCTAGGCAGCATGTATTTCCGGCCGTATTAAAAATCCAACCTGGCTTTGAGATTGTATCACAATTAGGACTTAAAAATAGAACAAAAACATTTTAGTTTTTATAAAAGCAAACATTATCGTTTATTATGTAAGCAAAAAAAAGATACTCGTACAAAATATTTTTATCATACAAGTCTAGAGGGTCATATATTAAAAAAAAGGTTATATAGTACATCTGACATATTATGTCAGCTGTTTGTCTCGTAAAAAAATTGATATCAAGATCAAGTAATGTTGAACTCTCCAGTAAATACGATTCTTCCATGTGTTCCCATTGATTTTAGTATACAGAGTGGTATAGTGATATTCGACCACTACATATGAAAAAAAATTAATCTAATTTTCAGACCAAAAATGTTTTGTTTAAAAAAGAAGTGTACGTTGATGTTATGAAAATAAACATCTCTAAGTTTCAAGGCGCATTCAGACGTCACCTCAACGTCTTATAAGTTGAGTAGTTCGCAACTTAAAGCGATTATTGGTCAATCAAATTTGGATCATAAATAACGTCGCGTCGGTGACCGACCTCTTCGAACAGTCTCAGTTGCTTTCTAATATAATTATTCCTGTTGATAGATTTTTAGGAATTGATCAGAGAAATTAACACAAAACACCAAGATACGAATTAAGGTTAAACAGTTGATATTTTATATTAAAAATTAAAGCATCTGTAAAGAATTTATGATCTTTCAGTTCGTAGCCGGCTAGAAAACATTACTCTGTTCAATAAATTTTACACTCTATTTAAATGGTTAAAGAGAATACCAACATTTTGTTTAAAAAACTATGATCGAACATTTTAATTGAAACAATGCGTGTATGATATCAATTTCTGTGGAAAAATTAATAGTAAATTATTGCGACCTTGCTTATTAATTATTATGAACATTTCGATATCTTTTTCACGTTTACATACATTTAAAATATTTTTCTGTGATTATGTGGAAAACATAATTTTAAACGAGAACACATGTAACATAGCAGACAACATATTTATATTCTTTTACGTTTTTATTGATGTTGATTTAGATAAATTTATTCTTATTCGCCTGTTGACAAACTATTTTTGTTATTTTTCTAACTAAATGTGCTAGGTGTCTTCGAATTATGGCTACAACTTGCGTTGGTCTGAATTCCCGAAAAAAATATTTCGAAAGTATCTCTGTGGTGCCAAAAGTAATAAAATTTCTTACCTAGTTTTCAAAAAATATAGTTTTTATCTCAGGAATTCAATGTCATTAATTCGAGTGTACACTATTTTCATAGTGCACATGCACATTCTAATTTATAGAATTTAGGTTTTTACAAAAAAATAAAATAAAAATTCTTTTGTTCCCAATTACAAAAATATTGTTTTTATAAAAAGTTATATTTAGGATGATACGACTTTTTATTTTTTTTTATTTTAAATGTACACAATTTACAAAAATCCAAAAATTCAATAAAACCGTGATAACTGTATTTTCAGATTATAAAAGTAAAATTGATGCTTTTTAAAGAAAAAAAATCCTATTTGTTTTATCTGACATTAAATACTCACTTTTAAAATTACAAAAAATATGATCTAATTTTAAAAAATTATATCAAAAATAAATTACTTTTTGTTCCGTAGAAAGAGTAGATCAGCTGCTACAATGTCTTATTTTAACAAAATATGTAAAACAAAATTAAAATATGTAAATGATATTGGAAATAAAATTTATCCAAATTATTGAAATTTAAACAATATGGAAAAATATGCACTAGAACCTTCATATGCTTAAATGTTTGGACATTTTTTTATTTTCTTAAATTACCTAAATTCTTTGGATCTTTTGTTTCCTTCATAATTAATTTTGTCCTTGAATTTTAATCATCTTATATGGTATGGTGGTGTGGTTCTTGTAAATTAAACTGTCAGATTCTTTGTATTTTTTGTATTACTCTAGTTTTCTTTTCTGCTGAACTTGCATCCTTGGAACTTCTATGTTTTTTTGGATACTTTAAAGTCTTTATGCAGTTTTTATAGTACTTAGTTCAAAATTTTTAGATCCTCTGTATTTTCAATACTGTTTAGATTCAAATTGTTTTAAAATTTCCTAGACTGTTACGATTCACTAGAGACATTAAATCTGTTGACGTTGTGTCTTTTGTTTTGAATTTCAATTTCCTATTTTAAATATTTTTTTAAATAATGCATTTTTATATACTTTAGATTCTCGTGATTCTAAATTGTCATTTTTTTACGATTTTAAGATTCTGTTTTCGATTTTCTTGAATTGTATTTTCCTACTTTTCTTTGAAATTTTTTAAGAATTTTCTAGATTATGTACCTTTGAATGATTTGTATTTTTCTTTTAGATTTTTCGGTTCTTTGAATTGACCAAATTTTTGAAATTTTCTAGAAGCAGAGTTTGCAATGCCTCTTAATTTTAAAATTTTGCAATTTTTTGTGGATTCAAATTTTCTGGATTATTTTTTAATTTTTAGATTTTTCCATTCTTAAAATCTCTCCATCTGTAGACCCAGACCCGCTACGAACTCAGGATTTTTTTACTGCTGTATTTTCTGTAAACGGATATTGTTACAGCCATTTCAAAATGCCATGTCAAAAATAACAAATATTCACGTATTTCTCTTAAGAAAAAATGGATTTTATTTCTATAATATTAGAGCGCATTTATCATTTTTGTTTTATAAGAATATTAACGAATTTTTTGTTTTCCTGAAAAACGAGATATGTTGAGCCTCCGCATCCTTAAACCTATCGCTCTGATCAAAACCGCTTGCTGAAAATTTATAAACAAGTATGATCTGTAAGATAGTAAATTAACAAAATGACTCTAATATAATTGAAATATTATTTGAATCCATTTCGTTTAAAGTTTAAATTTCAAAATAATAAATGTGCGGAATTGAAATATTGTTGATCAGGGTCCGCGGTTTGTTAAATCCGACGCGACGAACATCCTGTCTAACGTTTGTTGGTCTATTAGACTAATTTATTGGTATTATGGTACTTGGTGGGTTATTTTGTAAGCACCCTAGTTACTGATTGTCCAAAGATTCATGCTTTCAAGCCATCAGATATCTAATTAGGAAATTGATATCGTACAAGATTTTCATAACAAAATGATGCAGTTTTGTTTTTTATTATTATTAGTATTATTTTTACCACATAGTACCACATACATACCATTGCATTTATTTTTGCTTATTTTTTTCCAGATACACACATCACCTGGTGTTGATTTTTCCAAACTCATCCTCGCAGACTACATAATGAATTTAAATTACGTTATAATTTTCACAGTAGTTGTCGCTTATACTGCAGGTATAAATAAGATTTAATTAAAACCAGTCTAACATACATAAATTCGTAGGTTCAGCCCTCCACGGGCCCTGTGAAGGAAACGAGCAGTGCGGCACATTAGATACTTATTGCAGAAATGGAACTTGCGTGTGTAAAGAAGATTTTGTGGTATTTTACGACCATTGTGTACAATGTAAGTGGAATGAATAAGTAATTTATTTTGTAAAAATGAATCAGGCGCCACCGCGAAGACCTTGGTCAGATACAAAATATTCTTATGTGAGAAGCATATATTAATAAATAAACTTAAACAAGCGCCTACTGGTAACAAATTTCGTTGTGTCGAAAGATTAATAAGCACACCCAACATGTTTAAGGAAAAAATAAAGCGGTTAACGTATTTATTGTGTTGTAGTGGTAATTAAGTATGTTGTTTGTTGTGACACATTGGTAGGAAATGTCTGTTAGGATATTGTGATAAATGAACGTTTTTTACCCCTTTACTGATACGAAGATATAATTGAATGGACAACAAATTAACCTATTAATTGTCAATGTTTTATAGTACTAATTGTTTCAGTACAGAGTACAGAGGGGAATAATCATTGTTTTTTTTTTGACCCTGTATGATGATTATTAAATTATCCAACGTTGTTTATTAGTGTTACTACATATCTGCTGTGAGTGCACCGAAAAGCAAATCTGCACAGAAGTGCTTCAGCAAAAAATCAACGCAAAACTTTTCTATTAAACGTGGCGTCAAGATATCAGATAATTGCCACATAAGTGATGGTCGCTCGCTTGATTCGTCTTCATTTCGTCTTTTTTCTAACATTTTATGGCAGCGTTTTACGATGAGTTTGTATATTTTAATTAGGAAACAACACTTACGCGCAATTAAAGCTTAATGTGTAGCATTTCTCGGTTGTAAATCGTCTGTCGGTTCATGAACTGTCAGAAGCCCCTAATAAGTTTTATGACACTTTTTTATGTTTTAGTGGCTACTCCCCATATCGCTTGCGCACATAAATCAGATTGTGGTGCAATATTGGGACAAAAGGGTTTCTGTAAAGGCCACAAGTGCGTCTGTAAATCATTCCATCATTTCTTTAACAAACAGTGCATTAAAAGCAAAGGTAATGTGTTACTTGCAATGTGATTTATAAATTTGCTCTTTTTCTAGGACTCGACGAAAAGTGCGACAGTAATCATCAGTGCTACTGTGGACAAGACTGTAATGATAAAATTGAATGTGCAAGTGGTATGTGTGCTTGCAAATTTGGCTTCAAAAAGTACAGTCGCAGGTGTATACCTGATCCTAGTGTTGTAGTCTTGAAAGCTTCACCGGCGCCATCAGGTTCCTCCTTAATCGAACATTCTGCTTGTCGACTATTAGCGATATTTTTTATAAAATATGGTATGAATTTATTTTAATAAAAAACAACCCGAAATGTAGATGTGCTTTTCAGTTAACGCCATGAATGTGACTCTTTATTTAATTTACAAGTCCGTGTTTCCTGTGTTTAACTAAATGAGAGCATTTATCTCTAAAATTATTCTAATGTCTACGAGACTAGGGCAATTAATTATACAAAGTAGCCGTTAAAAGGGTTATATAACGTAACTGATACTGCTCATCATTCAAATCATTAGAATTTCTGGCATAATTTTTTCTGTCACTTTAAATAAACTGATATAATTTATGCATTACTATTATGATGATTGACGTCTCGAGAATTTAAAATAATTGGACAGTTGCGAACATAGAATTTTGTTGGAGCATTATAGCATATTTAGAGGGTGAGTCATTTTTATGATCATTTTAGTGATAAATTCGAATTTTATATTTACAGGAAAACGTACGAGTTTACTGCGTTGAAGGAACATGTGGTAACATTACTTGTATTTTCGTTTTGTGGTGTACAATGTTTTTTTTAGTACTGGCTATAAGAATTAACATAATAAAAACTTTATCTGAATTTAAGTTTCGATATGGAGGGAATTTAGTAAAATTTTGTAGAATATTAGATTTAATCATTTTGACATCTCTTGACATTAAAAAATATGATCGATAGAATTAAATAAATTGCACAACCACAAAATCTAAAAACAATCTAAATTAAATTAACATAAAAATTCTGAAGAATATAAAGATTGTAACGAATTCAAAGATTTTGAAGGCAATTTGAAAAATCAAAAGAATCGAAAGAAGCGAAAATCTAAAAAGTATTTTGACAATATAAAATAATAAAAATAAGAAAAATCTACAGTTTGAAAAAACATATTATAATCAAAAAAATCTAGTAAATCTGAAAAATTCAAATTATATTCTATATAAGAATATAACAGTAAGAATATAACAACCTCAAATCAAAGAAGAAACATATACTGAAAATCTAGAAGATTTGGATAATTTAAAAGATTTCAAGAGATTGCAAAGAATCGAAAAAAATCCCAAAGTCCAAGTTAACCTGAAAAATCCAAATATCCGAAGCCGAAAAATTATAAAGCTCTTTTTTTTAAAGTCAAAGGTGGTATTTTTCTAATCCCAAGATCGGTAAAATTATATTATAATTAATAAAGAAATAGTAAAATTTGTACAGACTCCTCCAACACTAATGGCCACCTCCAAAACAGCCTTCATTTTTAAAGATACAAATCTGAAAATTTGGACTTACTTATAATTGATGAGGCCCTAGAATCTCATCCAGAAACTTGTTTCTTATCACCTACAGTGTAGCGTTGCGACGTCTAAAAAAGTAATTTTTACAGTTTTTGTTTGTATAATTGTATATACGAGAATTATCGCATATCTTGATTTTTTTCAGTACAATAGTATCAAAAATAAGTCAGTTTTCAGTTTATATTTTATGTAATTTTGGTTTATTTGTGGAAAACATTATTTTACATTCGTGATATCAGACATTTCCCGTCAAAATTTCGTACTACGTTTATATTAAATTTTCAATCGAAACATATTGGCAACGAATACTCTCAAAAAAGTCATTATTGGTTTAGTTGTAAGTTTCTTAGAAATAAAAGAATCATTAATTAAAGGAACTACATTATAATGAGTTTGTTGTCACTCACTTGAATTCTTTGATATCTTTAAATTTAGTGTGTCTAATACAGTGTGCTTCCAACAAGATGGATTTGTAAATAGGTTACCTAAGATCTAGTTACAACAAACAAAATCACTGTGGGGTTGCCAAAACACTTTGCAAGTATAAAACACTTGCAAGTATAAGTTTTCACTCAGACTAACTTAATATCATGATTTCAAATTTCAACTTTGAAAACTTTGTAACTTTTTTTAAAATGTTCTATTAAGATTTTTTGGAATTACTATATTATTTCCTAACTACCCATTGTGGGACACTGGATAATTTGGATGAATGATTTATAAATCACGAGAACGTGAAGAATTAAAAAAAAAGTTATTATAGATTCCGTTTTGGTTATTTACAAACTCTAACGTTGTTATTTGTTATTTAGAAGTTTGATGGCAAAATTTTAAGCTTATCCAAAGTTAGGATTTTTATGCCTCAGCAATTTAAAAAATTCTCAAGATCAAAGGTTTGGAGATTTTTAATAAGCAGAATTTTGGAGTTTTGGAAAAAATTACAGGCTAATTTTAATATGTCACTTAATCACATCATTAGGGAATATGCAAAAACTAAGTTAATGTTTCTACATTCATTCTATTCCTATTTCTAAAATTTTCTTTTTCTTTTTTTAAGTTAAAGCATTTATTACACTTTGTGCATACGCATATGCAAGACAATTTTTTTAGTAATATGGCATAAATTTAAAATTTGACAAAACTTGCTTTTTCGCAAACATCTGGCATCGAGAACATTCACAAATATTTAATTATTTAATTAACTTTAAAGAAACAAAACCATAGAACCCAAATAAACTGTCGTCTATGTTTTTGTTGGTTTTAGATACCGTATGTAAAACAATATTACCGACAATGCGTGCTAATAGCCGCCTCTAATACATACATTCAATAGCTCTACAATATTATGAATTACCACAAAGATACAATAGTAATGTCCAGTTTGTTTTGTAATATCTACAAATTTCACCTGTAATACCTCATTTTTTTAAAGTTGTTTCACATTGTCAATTTCTTTTTGAAATACTAATTTTTTTAAGACCACAAAATAGCCGGATAATTAACAGGTTCATTCGCACTCATAATTCGTTTACTAAGAAATTTTAAAACTCCCTCGCCTTGTTTAAAGTATTCATTTTCAATTAGTTTCTTAAAAAAATATTAGATAGATGTAAACTT
The DNA here is from genome assembly GCA_030157275.1 of Cynaeus angustus. Lineage (NCBI taxonomy): Eukaryota > Metazoa > Arthropoda > Insecta > Coleoptera > Tenebrionidae > Cynaeus > Cynaeus angustus. The sequence goes on from CM058058.1 coordinate 24,044,224, forward strand.
AAATCTTTTACAAAAAAAAAAGAAGCCAACTCAAACATGAACTGATAAAGTGGGATTCCAATAACAAAATTTAGATTTTCATATACCTAGAGTTTCGTCGGAAAAAAGGTGTGATTTAATGTTTCATCATCGTCTATTGTATTTAAAAACTACTGGCAATATTTGACCCTTTGGCCTAAATCAAGTGGCAGAAGTTCATGTTTACATGTTAAACAACACAAGAAAATTGCAAATGATAGTCTGTTGCACTAGAATTCGCATATAAGTTCTTCAATTACATTTCTAACATTTCTTCCATTGACTTCTAGACTAGAACGTTCAGTAATTTATATTAAAATTCTTTTACTTTTACTAAACTTGATAAAAAAACGTCTTTTGCTCTTGTGAAAAAGCCATAATCTTGGTACTGAACGCAGGTGACCACAATTTTCGCAAACGTATAGGTTACAAAAAGTCTCAAAATAAATAAATAAATAAATACAATATATATACACAAGAGATTTTTTACTTAACATTTTATTCATTTAAATTTAAATAAATTGCATTTATTATTATTAAATGGATATTTTATTATTCTAAATAACAAAGAAAAATAAGACGAAGTTTTCGGTTATTTGTATACACAAAAAATATCACATTGTGGCACATTTATTTCTAAATAAATACATTGCAGAAAAATTTAATGTGTAAAGTTTAGAAAAAATTTAACACATATAAAATAAAACAATTTGTGTACACGCACACACACTAATGATCTAGAATACGCATATTTCCAGAAACTATTTTATTTTCTAAACTGGCACCTGAGGGTATATCAATTCTGTCTCCATGGTTTGCTATAATAATGACGGTACCCTGAAACTCATCTATAAAAACAAATCTTCCCACGATCACAATTTTACCTTTAGAGACACCCCTCGACCAAAAGTAACATCACCAGAAACAGTAAGGTGATCCAACTCAATCAAATTCGGTATATTAGCAAAGCGTCCCAAAAAGTCCTTTACTTTAGCAAAATGGTTGTCTCCTAATTTAACCAGAGGTGTAGTAGGAAACATTCGCTGTGGTGACATAACCAAGGATCCGTTTTTCAAACTGTATAGATTACTCATAACCAATAAGAGATCTGATGTTTTTTTCACTGGTAAAAATCGACTTCGAGGTACATTTATTCCTATGGCTCCTTCAAATGATTTCATGGCGGCACCAACGGCTGTTTCGAGCTGAATCACGTTCAGGCCGTTATTCAGTGTTTTGTTATTAATGATAATTTCCAAATTGAGTGAACCATCTTCGAGAACTCTGTCAATTGCTAAAAATGATATTAGTTTTAACGAATGATTATAATGATGCAACTACAAACCATCGAGTTTGGCCCACAAGTTGTTTGTGTTGAAAAATTTGAAAGTTTTTACTGATTTAAAGTCATCGACGTGTTCTTTGGGAACTTGTGCGATTTCTAAAAGACGCAGTTTGTTTTCGTATTGCATTAAAGTACCGCCCTGAAAGCAAAATATGAAAATTATAATAGCTATTGTTTATGTAACCTGGCCGTAAAAACGACGATTTTTTGAAGAAGCCGACGTTTGGAAGAGAAGTGCAGCGACCGAGTCAAAAAATCGTCTTTACGATTAGTGTATGCGAGATTATTTGGGAGATTACAAGAAATTAATAAAATTTGAGATGCAGAATGTAAGAAATTGAGGTTCAGTCCATAAAATATATATCTTAAACGATGAGTCCATAAAATTCATCTTTAAGGCCGCAACAGAGTCCGGAAAGTAAACGCTAATAGAATGGTCGCCCAAGAAAATCGTCTTTATATAAAAAAATTGGCCACTAAAATGTCTATACAAATTTATATACAGGATGTTTTTGAAATGCTTATACAAAGTGAAGAGGGTAATAGACCATGGTGAATAGAGTCCAGAAATCAAAAAAAGTTTAAATAACATTTTTTTTTCGTTTTTAATATAAAATTAAGTTATTAATATCAGAATGTTAGTGGATACAAATTTTAGAATGATAAACAAGGAAGAATTTTAGATATAAAGTCAAAAATTTTGGAAATTGTAGAATAGATGCTCTATATCAGAATGCTAATCAAGTTGGAAATTCTTCGTCTTTGACCAGACAGTAAAAAAGTTCTACGTCTTTAATAATCTTCATTCCTTGGCTCGTCACTTTTCGTCGAAAAATTCAGTTACAAAATATGTTTACAAAAGTTTTCTAAAGCTCAAAGTAAGCTTTAAGCCTTAGCAAGTCTTTGGATGACAAATGTCTGTCAAATGCTTTTAAATTTGACATTTGTCAATATACAGTTGCTACGATTCATTAAAAAAATTAAATATGCATACTATTTTGTTGTCAGTGCCGTGGAATGTAGTAAAAATTTGGACATACATTTCAAAAAAAATCTGTATACTACGTATTGTATCGTATGCCGCATTCTCAATTAATAATACATATTAAAAAAATTAGTTGTCAAATATCAAAAATGCGTGCAGGCTTGGTTACCGCGACATAATGACACCTTCAGCGGCCTAGGCCGCTAAAGATTCCGTTTGCGTCCTATCTGTGGTAACATAAACGATCATTTAGCAGTGTATTATGCGATAAATTAAATTTAGAGATTTTTATCTACTTGTTTAAAAAATAAAAACATGGCACCCACATACCTTAACGTCGGCCCTAGTTTTATCAGTAACTTCCATGACAAATTCGTGTTGAATTTTATCCTTGGGATTCAACATTAAGTTTAAAATATTCATGTTAACTGTAGCGCCTAAATTATCTATATTGGAAATGAAGCAATATTCTCTTCCGCCTTCTATGAATTTTCGAAGAAGACCAGAATTTCTAAAACTACTGTAAAAATCTCCGTGACCTGGAGGATACCACGATTCCAAATCATTATGAACATCCACTTTTTTCGCAATTGGCATTAACGTATCTCTATTTATCCTGGGATAGCACGACTGGGTAAAAGTATGAATTTCTACTTGAAGATTTTTGTACTTCCTGATGACTTTTTCCGTATCTTCATCGGTGTTGAACGAATTCATTAAAATTAAAGGAACATTCACGTTGTAAGTCTTATTCAGATGCTAAAATTAGAAATATTATTTAGGAAGTCAAGAATTCTTTATCTCTTACCTCGATTTGTTGTACGGTGAGATCAAGAAAAGTGAGGTCATTGCGTACGGCTATGACTGATTTTGGCCCATGACATCCCATAGAGGTACCAAGACCACCGTTGAGTTTTACAACTACTAATTTATTCAGCATTTGATGAATTGTATCTGCAGTTGGTGTTTCCAGAGTATTATAGTCTCTGACAGCATCATTAGGTAACTTTTCAATTCGATTCCAATCAACGGAAGGGCCAGTTTCTTCGAGAAATCTTCCAAATAAAGAGGTAAAACCGGCGAACTCTTTTCGGATTTTATCTTGATCATCTTTGGAGGCAGTAGAAAGAAGTTTTTCTAGCTCTTTTTGGAGAAGGTTCAGTGCGTCTCTTTTGGTGGCTTCCCAAAATTCGCGCGAACCACTCGAAGCTCTCGTGTGGCCCCGAACCTAGAAACATATTTTTAAAAGTAAAAAAAAAAACACAAAATCAATGTGGGTAAATACTTTGGGATTGCACAATAATGTTTGAAATTTCAAATTGAATAATATACTGTAAGTTAAACCCTTGACAGTATAGTTGTCACAATCATCTCGTTATCACAATTTTAATTGAACATGACTATCAGTCTCGAGTAGTTTACTTTGCAGCTCTAGTAATTAGAATCAATTTGTTGTTTAATTTAAAAACACAACTTGTATTATTACAAAGTAGTTTTACATTGACTTAAACGCACTGTTTATGAATTTGACCTTGTCTAAATAAAGTTACCTGCGTATTCAAAACGTACGTACCTTTTCTAATAAATTGTCCATTTTTCGCCGCTCCGCAGACCACGAGCGACAAAACACAACTACAAACTGAAGTGCTCGATAGCTAATTTATTTTTATATACGAAGTGATAACGCTGAGACATATTTTCATGTTCATTGATATGAATGTTGAACAGTGTCATCACAGAACATTAATTTAAAACTATCTGTAATCGTTAAATCATTCCCGCTAATGATCTGTACATAAATAACATTGATATGAGGTGTATTAAACGTATACGTTTAAGTATATGTTGTAAAAATGTGCGCGCACATGACGGAAAACACTTCTTCGAAACTGAAGGTTTCACACAGTTTTTCATTATATGTACAAGTAATATTTATTGTAAAAACTAATTATGAAAAAAATAATTTCATAGAAAATTTTTTTAGCATATAATTGCACATTTTTGTTTTTTATTTTATAGTTGCAAATAAAAACTTTCAAACGTGACAAACGATTATAAGTGACAAAATTTATTATATGTCTATACTACGTTGCCACCCTTCCTTAAATTTATGCTATAATAATAATAACAATTTATGTCATAATAAAAATTTTGAAATAAAAACAAGAAATTAAACTGAATTAATTGTTCATTATTTTATAATATTGTTTTGTGAAATGAATTGGTATCTCAAAAACCTATTTCAAGTTTTATAGGCAAACAAAGCCACCATTAATTCAGAAATAATGTTATTTTTGCAAGTTAATTGTAATTGGCGCAGAATTAAAATCCACATCATTTACAATTTGAAAACACTAATTATTATTAGCTACAATTACTTAATGATATTTAATATAATTTAAGTTGCACTCTTGATTAAATAAAATAAAAATTACTGAAATAAAGTGTCTAATAATTATTTAGAAAAAGTACAAGTTGTTATGAAAACTTGAAATGTCATGATGATTTACTATTTTTTCGTTATTGTAGTTAAGCTTGCTGAAAAGCATTATTTTTATATACTGTGTGCGTGTTTTTGGTATTTTTTGTTGATGTCATTTCATTTTTTAATGCTTCTGATTTCATTTGTACATATCCTACATATCTTTTTAGTCCAATTTTTTTTATAAATATTGTAATAAATTCAATTGAAATTGTTTTTTAATTTCTGTTGATTAATGATTAATGATCGTGCAACACGATCGTTAAAATTACTAAGGAATTTAAGATTTAAGGATTTAAGATAAAAATGCTGGTACCTTATCGATCCAAATATAGAATTAATTTATAAATTCCAACTAAAAACAATATTAGAAAGTATATTTTACTTTAAACTGAAATGAGTAGTAACATATCTGTTTATTAGTTTAAAATTATTATATAATGATTTCTGAAGAAAATTTAATACAATTTGCTCGAAGTAATGATCTAATTAATTTATGATAAATTGTAATTTTAGACATTTATATTTTTTAAATAAAACTTTTTGTTTGCTTGATTTATTACTTTTTATATTTGTAAATGAAAAGAAATTTACAAAATTTGAACCTAAAGTGGTGAATAGAATTCTGAAAACGTCCTTGATATTTATTGATACAGACGACAAACTAAAAAGCATTAAAATTGCTTTTTACAACAAATAAATATCCAAATTATGCAAAAAAATGTCTTTCCCATTCCAGATTTTTGCGATGACTAAGGCTAACAATCAATAAAATTGAAACAAACGTTAAACTTAAAATATAAAACTGCATTACCAGGAACTGGCTATTTCTAACAAATATCTACCAAACGACATAGACCGTGTTGTGTGGGTTGAAATATAAATTTACAGTCAAAACTAGAAAACGACGGTTTCTGCAAATGCTTTTAGCAGAAAGTAACTATAATCGACAATGTGGCATCATTAAAAGTTTATGTTGCACTAGAATCAATGTTTACGGGATAGGTTTAATATCTACAAGAATTTTCTTAATTAGCTTACAGAATGAGGTTGTTATAATACTGGAAGAACTCTATAATGCTCCATGCGTTCATTTAGATCGATCAAACATCCACAGACCAAATCTACAACGTAATAGCTTCTAGATAAAAAGAAGTAGGTAATCCAATTTTTTAATGACAGTTCGCTTAACACTATTTAAATCCATTTCTTTTTATCTCAATTTTTGAATCTCTTTCGAAAATGCTTCTTTACGTATAACAGGAGCCGACGTAAAAAAAATTGACACATGATTGACAGTTAAGTAACACGTTATAAATAAACGCAGTCAATTGCCAAAAATTAAAATTGACTCAGCCAAATGCACTGTCAAAAATAATAAGTTTTAAAGATCTTTTCACTCAGAATTGAAACGAATCATCACTCTGATGATGGTATCATAGATACCGAAACATATGAAAGTGTGTTTCTAAAGTGTGTGTTTGGTGTAGGGGTTTTTAATATATTTTAATCTTTCATATATTTTATATTGGGATTGTTCACCCAAAACCGTTTCTAGCGCGTTTGAATACTTTAGAAGTTATAGCCAGATTAAGTTTAGAGTCAAATTGATATTAATAACGGCCGGTGCCAGATCATCGCTATACCAATAAGTCTTCACATGAGCAATCCGATAGTATCGCAATTTTAATCAAAAATCCAGTTTTAGTTTATTTCTGTCAATTTTTTTATTTTGCAACTTCTAAAATATAATAATAGAAATGGTAATCAATAATAGTAACTAGTAGGCCTTGGTTGAGTCAAGGAGGTCTTTAAATTACATCGTGATTTTTTTGGGTGGAACCGCAAGTGCTGGAACGATGAAACTCGGTTTGTATGACCTACTAAAATAATACTGCCGCTTGACAATATGGGGACCCCTAATGCACCAGCACGAAAACAGAAATCATAGTTTGATTCTAAACTGGCCTCAACTTAAATTGGCGATAACTACCAAAATATTCAAATGCGCTATGAACAGTTCCGGGTTGTTATCAAGTGAACCATTCTCTACCATATGCACTTGATCTTTTGTTGATTTGAGGTAGGCAACTTGAAAGGTTCCCCGTGTGAGTGTAAACAAAAATGGCTTTTATAATTTACGAGGCTTACTCTCATGGTAACAAACTATATAATTATTTATTTAGTAGTAGGCGAGATATATGTGCGAAATTGTGACTGTTTGTACTAACAAAAACCAAAAAAATACGTGTTCTGAAATAAAGAAAAAAATCGGCAAAACGATCCTTGCGGATATTCGCAGGGAAGCTAAAGAAAGGCACAAGATTCGTTACGGAGACAATTATATGAGTTTTGTACAATAACAAAGTTTTGTTTAAAGAAGGCAGTAAAAACCATTCTAGAAGATAAGATTTATGTCCTGTCAGGTATGGACAATAAAATCACTCATTTCATTTTATAGCCATCATCTTTTTATTTTAGACTTCTGAAAAAGATAATGGGAAAGAAAACGTGTAAGATTAAGGTAGATAGTCTGTTTCTGACAGAAAAGCCTGGATTGTGAACTTCTTAATGGCTTTAGAATTAATCTGTTGGAATTAGCTAAATCAGCAAGTGCATAAGCAATGCCAAACTTAGACTTTGAATGATAAAAAATTCTGCATGGTACGTCTGTGAGTCAATTAGCAAAGTAAGGAATAAGAGAAAAGTAATTAATAAAAATTACCGAACACTCGCCAGCATGGGTCGATTCGGCCATGTCTACAACAGTTGTCAGCATTGTATCTTCAATTAATTCTCTAATAATTCTGGTTAATTTTTTCTATTGTATAAATATTAGTTGTAGTAAAATTGAATTGACAAACTTGATGACAGAAATTTTTTTTCGCTGAAAAACAAATTCTACTAAACAAGATTTAAATCATTTAGTATTTTGATTGGTCAAAAAATGGCCTTTTGCATTTTCATTTGAATTAACTATACAATGTGTAACAGCAAGCCAAAATTTTTAGATAAAATGTGAATTGTTGCCTACCCAACACAGCTTTAAAACTGCAGTTACTGATGCGTCTAAATGAATTTTTTGTTTTATTTTTTTCAACATCTATGTATTAGTCCATAAAAAAATATCTCTGTAATAAAGATTTCATACACGTCATACATTCTCTGTTATGGTTAGAAATAAGTGTCAATAAAATGTAAAATATTAATTTTTAACTTTTTTTTTCTTTGTACCTAATACAATTTTATCGCTGTCTGTTAAGATAATAACACAAAGACACTTATCTACAAACGTAAGTTTTAATGACCGTACCCATGTAAAATTTAAACTTGAAAATGATTTGGAAAATTGAATTCAAGTGTTTTTGCTAGTTGATAAGGTTCACCGGTCATGCTAAGGTCGTTTAAGGACATAGACGTAACAAGATGTAAATACAACATCGCGATAACCTTAAACTAGTGTTATCAATAACAAACATAATTTGACTCACTTTTTTCACATCTGCATCGTCACCAAGCATCGTGCCTTCCTTCTAATTTCTCGTAAATTTGATGTTTTGTAAATTTACGTCGACAGGTTATCAGTGACTACGCATGCGTACAATACAGAGTACAGAGTCGTACCAAGATCAAGATGTCATTCCCAAAGGGCTTACCACATTTCACCCAAGGCAAAGTTATAAAGGGGTTCGGAAGGGGCTCAAAGGATTTAGGGATCCCAACAGCCAACTATGACGTCGACGTAGTTAACAATTTGCCTGTGGAAATCCAGCCTGGAGTTTATTACGGTTTTGCTAAAGTGAATGGGGGACCTGTATATAATATGGTGATGAGTGTTGGGTGGAACCCCTTTTACAAAAATACGCAAAAGTCAATGGAAACGTATATCATTCATAAATTCGAAGAGGATTTCTATGGAAAAGTTCTAAAAGTAGTCATGCTTGGATATCTTAGACCTGAGAAAAATTTTAACAGTGTAAATGAGCTGATAAGCGCGATTAATAATGATGTGGCAGAGGCTGAAAAAAAACTTGAGGAGGAAGAGCTAGCGCAGTTCAAAACACATGACTTCTTCAGCGATTAATTCTATTATTTAATAAATAGAACTATTAGCAGTATAATTATTCTTCATCATTTTCATTTCCTGGTAAACAAAACAATTAATAATTAAAACTTTGATGACTTTCACAATGTTAGATAAACAGAGAAAAGCAAAACAATACAGCTGTAAAGACCAAAAAAATGTTTGAATCAAGGCCTTTGGTGTGTCAACTCTACAGGTTTAGGGAATATTTTTTGTACAGAAAAATGTCAAATATAAAGAGGATTCAAAGTGCCCGCTTTATATATAAATGTAAGCAAGCGGAAAATTTTGTGTTTAATTCCGGTGCTTTTACTGTGATCATTAGTTACTTCAAGTTTCCTGTGACACCTGATTAAATAAAAAATTTGGAAAATTAAGTAAAGTACATTTCTAGTAGTTATTTCTAAATTTTCATGCTTTCCACCATATATGTATTATCTGAACAAGAATTCTTTCTTCTCAAACCTTTTTTTCCTAAAACTAAACAAAAATACAGTCAGAATGACTACTGTAAATTTATTAAACTTAATTACAACAAAGTCAGTCGTTTTCATAACAAAAATATGGTATAGATTTTGTAAATAACTTGTAGGTACTACGTTGCTTAAATATATAAAAAATACCAAACATTAAATGACACTCAGTTATCCGTCTGCATAGCTTCTTCTATATCACTGTTTAACTGGGACGAAATCCAAGCCAGACCCCACTTTAAGTTAGTTAACATAAATTTCATTGCTTTGGTCCATTGTTCTTCTGAATTTAACTGAATTCTGTAAACAACAACATTAAAACGTGCACCAAAGAACACATCATAATTACTTTATTGAGTAACTGGCGTCGTTATCTTCAATTTTTCCTTTATTTGTTCGATACGGAAAACAAAATTGCTTATTGCCTTTTTCTAGTTTTTCAACTTTCTCCTGAAACTGTTGCAAACAATCCAGAAAGGCAGCCATTCCATTGTCAAATTTCGTATCCCAAAGAAACTTAAACCCGCCTGAACCATACAAAGGAAATTCTTTTTGTTCGCCAATCACCTAACAAAAAAATCAGTTTCTGTCAAATCAACTGAAAATAATATACCTCGATGTATGAATGATTGCCGTAAGGAACTAATCTATATCTTTCGAACGTCAGATTGATTTTCCTTGCGAGTGCAGAGAGTAACAGTGCGGTTTGACCCCAGGCGGCGTTAATTTCGGACCAATCGACAGGCGCTGAAGGCAACCGCCCCAAACAAAAATTATTTATAGTACCAAAATGGCCTTTGTGCCATATATGAAAAGTGGCATTAAATACGTTAGTTTTTTTCAACTTATCGAGTTGCATCTGAGTATAGTTGAGCTGACACTCTAAGCTAAAAAAAAAAAAAAATGTAGCAATGCTTCTGTGAGATGGTTTATACCTCTTTGCCTCGTCACATGCTTGCGTATAATTTTTCTGATGTCTAGTGTACTCTTTGTAATAGATTTCGCGTTCCCGATCAAGCCTTCTAGCTTCAGCTTCTTGCTCAGCGATAGCGTTTTGTAGTTCAATTTCTTCCTTTGTAAGTGCTTCCAACTCTTCTAAAAACCGCTTCTCTTCCGCTTTTAGATCTTCTAATTCTTTTTCTAACTCATAGAGTTTAGGTTCGTTTGTGTCGTTCTGAAGCCTAAAACAATATAATTTTTAAATATTTGGCCTCAAAATGACGATATATAGAAAAAAATAATAAAATATATAACTTCAAATATTGATTTTTACATTTAAGGAGTAGCTAAAAAAATATTAACTTGACAATTAAAAGTTAAACATGTCTTAAGGCACTATCAGAATTGAGTGATATCCATGTTAGCAACATGTGGAAGAAATATAAGATCATGTGTACCATTTTGGATCAAATTTAAAGTGCTCTACTTACTAAGAATAAATAAATTTGTGTACATACATTTTGTAATATCTGAGATAATCTTCATAATCATTCTGGGTATCTTGTAGTTCTTGTTCTAAAATTTCTATTAAATAATCTGTACACTCATCACATAAAGGATGATCAATATTTGAATTGCCTGAGAGAGTATCAAATAAAGCTGCTTTTCTCTGTAAGAAGAGTACTATAAACACTCAAGTGACTCTGATAATACCTACTTTATATTCATGACTTAAAGAATTCATTTCATTTTCATCTGATATAAGCATAAAACCATTTCCAGAATCAACTAATCGACATGGAGGTATATAATGATCAAAACTAGTGGCCTGAGATTCTAAATCTACATCTGGATTGGAATGTACTGGTACTAAAAATACAACAAATTAATGGTGCAAACTGTGGAAGCAATTTTTTTGTATTACAGTTCAATTCTGCTGAAATATGCTCACTAAATGAACTCAATGAATCATCTAATCTTAATGGTTGTGAACACCTTTGGCACATAAATGATATTAAAATTTTTTCAGTTTTATCTTCAGCCATTTTTACGCTCTAACACACATTGCTTCAACAATTTTTTCTAAGATAAACACATATTTTGTTACGATCGTTGTTTGACGTTTCACAGATGTTTGATGACAATGTAGCGAATCTGCGCAAGTACAGAAGGATAGGGATTTTTGTTTTTAAAAATTAAAAAAACTCGAATAAAAAGATTATCTGCGTGTTCAGTTTTATTTCCAATTTTGTGAATCACCGCACCATGTCATAATTTCTTGAAACAACAACGTTATTATTTTAACAATACAAGTAAAGAAATAGTCGTGAAAATTCTTATTTTGGTTACATTTAGAGACACAGTTGGTACCTATTTTTCACTGTCACCAACCTTGCATTTGACATTCGCATATGTCAAAATTTATATAACACAAAATGAGTGTGGTTAAAGAATCAAAATCATTCGATTATTTGGCGAGCCCGGATGGAGAAGATGTTGTTCAAAAACTGGGAGTTATTTTCAAACCGGTGGCTCTTACATCGTTTGCCGTTTCAACTATAGATGTAATGCTGTACTCCCATCCAAAAACTTACATGCAGACGATAGGAAGATATATTCATATCAGCTGGCCCATTTTTGGAGCTTCCACCGCGTTCGTCCTCGGCAGCAATATTGCCGGTTCCATACGCAAGAAGGATGATAAATTAAATTGGTTTATAGGAGGTCTCTCTGCTGGAAGTGTTTTTGGTATTTGGAGGAAACACACAATTGGAGGTCTTGTAGTTGGTATTGCTTTGGGAGTACTAGCCATTGCCAAAAAGGACTGTGTTCAAAATAAAACGTTTTTGTTGTACCCAGATCAATTGCGCCCTGAGTTTGGAGGCTTGAGATCTGGACATCAAGATTTTACATTAATGAAACACAGGCCAGGGAACTGGACCACTGGCGAGTAAAAGTTTAAATTTAAGTATTGTGTTGTAGTTCATTGTAAATAAATAAATTATAATTATTTATGTTACTTTATTAATTCAGAAACCACTTTGTAGCACTGGGATAACAGTAACAAGCACATTATAAGTCGACAATAAGTTAACACTTGATTACTGGGCTATGTAATCATAATTATATATTTAACTAGCACAATATAAATAATTTGTAGTAAATAAAGCTATAAAATTTCAACTTAACCTACTTACACAAAACAAAAGATGAGCAGTGATCTATCAAACATTACCCTTGAAATGATGCTTTCTGAGGACTTTTTAAAGCTCATGGTCAGAGTCTTCAGAAACGTGGTTGACGTCTTCGTTTTCATAGACTTCATCCTCAATTTCTTCTTCAATTTCAATAATCTCTTCTTCCACTTCTTCTTCATCAGTCACTTCCTCCTATGAATTAAACAAAATGAACGTAGAACTCTAACGGAATTGAACTTACATCTGAGATGTCATTTTCAGCAGCAGTAGCACCACTGACTGTCGTATACTTAGATTCTTCAACGAGATCGTCGCTTCGCTCGCCGTTAAATCTTCGAATAGAACCTGATTCTGTTCTATTCCCTTCGTTTACGAACTCGACTTCCTCCTCGTCTTCATCCTCAGTCTCTTCCTCATAAACAATTTCTTCGATTTCTTCAACTAATTCTTCATCACTTCCTAATTCTTCCTCATCAGATTCACTCGTCCTTGAGTCATCTGGTTTTACCGAGGGAGGTTCTAGTTTTTGTTCTATTTGTACAGGACTACTAGGTTTTACAGAAGTTACCGTTTCAACACTTTCAGTGGACGAGTTTGCGTCTAGTTTGGCAATTTCTTCTTCTTTTTCTAAAGATTTTTGTTTCTCCGGTAATTCTGTTAAATCAGCATCAGTGTTCACTATACTGGACGCAGGTTCTAGCACAGACAGACCGTTATTAGCAGATTTTTGTTCCTTAAGCGGTAAGTTGTCTACCAATTGAACTAATTTCGTTGTTCCAATAGCAATATCCGATTCAGGTTGTGGCGAGTTTTCTCTCTCTGGTTCAAGAATATCACCAGAAACCAATAAATGTGATTGTTTTGTCTGTGGGGCTTCATCTAGTACTTCGATCACTTCATCTTCATTCTGTGTTTCGTCAGAGCTTTCGTTTGTTTGTCCAATTATGTCAAGCTGCGCGTTTCGTTCACCAATATTTTCTATAGCTTCTCGAATTAAATCGTCGACTTCCTTTTCCAAATTCTTTACCTCAAATGCTTCAGTACCATATTCGTTTTCCAAAGTAATTGACGGTGCTTCAAAATCTTGTTGTTTTTTTAAACTTTGTAGAAATTCTTCAATGTCTTTTTCTATGGCGGATGGCGGCTTAGTTTCTTCTAGCCCCACCAACTGTTGTTCAAACTCAGTTTCGTTATTTTGCTCGGTTTCTGATTCTCCTGTGTTTTCTAGTGGTGTGGTTAAAGACTCGTGTTCGACTGCAAGATCCTCTATTATTGGTGATTCTTCAAAACAAACTTTTTCACATGTTTTTAAGTCATTTTCTAGTTCCTTTTCTAGTGTGGTTTCAGTAGCCTCTTTGGATTCTTCAAGTCCATTTTCTAGAGAAAGATAAATTTAAAACAAAACGAATTCAGGACGTTTTCTAGAATAAATGCTATAATGATTTTAATTCGAAAAAATAAGGTTTAAAATTAAATTTGTTTAAAGTGTAACTGACGTTTGGTGATGGCAAAGAAAAAGTTAAACAGGTGACAACACTTATGTGTTAAAGGGCCAAACAAACAAATTGGCAATACAATTTTGCAGAAATTAGGTAAAAAAAATAATCAAGTGAATCAATAATTTTAATGCAAACATTGCATTGCCACACAAAAAGTTAATTCCTGTTTTTTTCTACATACACATTAACGTACCTGAAGTTGAAATCAGCTTTTATTAAGAAAATTTTAACATGGAATCCAATACATATTAAACCATCTACTTATAACAAAAAATTACCGATACAGTTGGAGAAATTCTGAGGAGCAGCAAGTTGTGGTCAATCCAATAACCATACTCTCGTTGAATCATCAAAAATCAAAAAACGCTATTTCGTACACGACGTCAATTGTTAAAAATAAGCAAATCCACAAAATATAATTTGGTTTATTAACATTCTCTAGATACATGCTCGTTACAAAAACAAAAAATGACTGATACAGTCATGCTTTTAAGAGTCCTGAAATTTACACCATTTATTCTAGAAAATTAATACATACTGAGTCTACAACAATTGAAGACAAAAGTGCGATTCTAAATATAAAATGTTTAAACTACAAGGCACTTAATATTTGCCGTTACAAAATAAAACACTCATGCCTTTAAGTTTAAATTTAACAAATAGCATTTATTGTTATTAGTTATGTCGGTACTTACCGGAATCGAGACTTATAACAGAGAGGGTCATTTTTCCAGAAAGTACGACAGCTGGATCTTCCCCGGTCGTGGGTTCTGGTTCGATGGCAGATTCAGCCACTAGAAGATGGGACTGAGCCGGCAAGGCACCTTCCAAGTAAATTTCCTAAAAGAAGTAGAAAAATAGTGATAGTTTCTGAAAACTGAACTTTAAAAACAATCAATCCTGACCAAACTGCAATGTTTTCAACTTTTCTGTCTGATAATGTTCATAAGGCTATGATTTATTACTACAAGAAAATTTAGAAAAAACAGCGTGCTAATTACCTGAGGTGATGAAACAGGTTCAGGCTGAGAAGGTGGAGGCGATGTAGGCAACACAGGCGAATTAGGTCTTGACCATTTTTTGCCACCCTCACAACTCGCAGTCATTTCCATTCCTAAAACTTTGACTGTTGGTTGTTCTTCGTCTTGAGGTTTAACAGCATTCCCATTTGATAACGTTCCATTGACCAAATCCTACAATTACTTTCTATTATCTTAAAATCTACATTTAAAAAAAAACAGTAAAAAAAACGACACAAAGCAGCTAAATTTCATTTTCTAAACTCAATAATTAAAGAAATGCATAAATCGTTTACCTGGGGAGGCATATCATTTAAATAAGGATTCGGTGTAAAGGTGAACGCAATTACTCTTCGCTATTCGTAAGAATGTGATACAATAATGAGAAACATCGAAGAATTCCCCCATCCCTATGTATAAATGCAGTACTGACTAACATATCAAAAATTTGAAAATTGAATTATCCCCTCCTGCGTATAACCACCCTTCATCAATTTTCAAATAATAGCAAACGCTAGAAATTCTTTCGAATTTCTTATTATTATACACCATCTACAGGGAATGCCAGTTATATAACGAAATCCACAACAAGTGATCTTTTACATGGAGCAAAAAAACTGTAAAACCAAATCTACAATGTAAAAATGAAAACTGCGTCTAAGCAAAGCATAGCACAGGGGTCAGTCAGCAAACGTTTCATTCTCGGTTAAAGGTTACATCGCTGTTACCTGAGAGGCTACCTCGCTGCTTTTGCGGCGAGCTTCGATTTCTTGATCGACTTCGTCCAATAATGCTGACATGGCATTAACGACTACGAAGAAAGAGTGTCATTTTGGCACTACTTTTTCAAAACAAAGAACAAAGAAGTATAACATTTAACAGGTCTTCATATGCTTACGATAAACCTGTTAAAATATAAATTTTCATCGAATAAGACTTCGCGGACGCGTCGAAAGGTTGTGCTCAAAAGGGGTCATGCAAAGCTAAGCCAAGCTGCTAGTGCGGGTCAGGAGGGACAGGTCGCACCTGAGTTTTGAGAGGCACTTTAGACATTTGCTCAACGATGCGTTCCATAGCCAACTCTGTTTCACGCAGACGTTGTCGAAGGTGATCCAGCTCTACGTCCCCTGTTGACACAATAACCAACCCATTCTATAGAAACCCAATTTCCCTCCTGTACTACACTAGACAGTGACTTGATTTTAAGTACATTTCCTTTTATGTATTAAAAAAGAAAAGAATGCAAAAAGAAGTAATAATTTGATGAAATCTAAAGCAAAAAAGTTGACGGAAAAAAAACAGAACTGGACAAGGTTCTATCTACCATACTGCTAACCATGATACATGGAAAACGAATACCAAAACGAAAAATAGGAAGTTATTTTTTTACGGGTGAGAATAAACTGGAACAAAATAGACTGAAAAAGATCATCTTCACGGCCTAGATACACAGATAGCTATTTTAATAAATTAGGATGCTAGAGCACATAAACATGAGAATTTTGTTAGATTGTAAACAATAAATTTCGAGCAGCCATTATAATTCTTTGACAGAAAGTCTAAAAGTACTAGTACTGATTTATAAACGAGACGTTGTCTGTTTACTGATTTAAACAAGTCACATAGCACTAATACGGTAAAATAATTTTAGTTGATGGTATAGCTGCCAGTAAAAAAACATGTCAACATAGACACTTTTGTATCCGTCAAATGTAAAAAACTTCTTGAATCCATCGAACATCAAATCTTATATGCAATTCGTACATAAACAGATTCTATAGACTCGGCTTACCCAAAAAGTCTTAATATAACGTACTTGTTACAAAAATAGACATTAGAGATATTGTTACAGCTGTATATACACCAAAACAAAAAAATAATGAAAATGTCCTTCTTTTTTAAAATGAGAAATAAATAATGAAACTTTTTTTGAAGGTTTGTTTAGCTCATATTATTCTTACAAAATTTAAATCATTTACAATTGTCGACCCTAATAAACTTTCATATCATATCACAAAAATTTGACTAGGAGATTATCATATTTCCAAAGTTTTTCAAAGTCTTGAAAAGAGTTAGTTACTTTATAACTATTTCTCAAATCTTTTGCATATTATTATGCGTTTGGTACCATCCCAACAACGAAACCCGATTATTTCATTTTAAAGTTCGTAATTATAAGTACTAATGCAAATAATGATTTTAAATGAAGTGCATAGATGATAAGCCATGTAGTAAAGTACATGATAGCAAGGATGGTGCATAAATTAGTGGCATTAACTTTAGGCATGACTTACTTGCATCACGTTCTAGCCATCCTATTGCAACAGTGGCATGAACACAAATAACATACACATAACTTCTTGAATTAATATAAAAAAAGGATCGTATTTATAGGTAGAATCAATATCCTTAATATCATTATCACTTAATCGCATAAACTAAAAATAAACTTACCCAATTTACTGGCAACATTTTCCCTTGTAAGCCTTGTTCCTAAGCGAGACGATTCAGATTCGAAAACTTCCTTTCGGAAATGCGGATCTGGATCAACAGGGGGATAGATTGAAGTAACGTTTTCAGGCTGTTTTTTGAAAATAATCTACAAAAAAAAAATTGTAAAATCAAGTTTAGACCATTTTAATAATAGAACATTACTTTCATTAACGTGTAGGTGAAAAAGATGACAATTCCTATTGTGTAAATTGGCATAATAATACTCATACTACTAGTTGCTTGCTTGGAAGGAGGTACCACATGACCTGCTCCTCCTATGGTCGGTCTCATACCGGGAATAGGACCGGGCTGAAACAGAATAGAGCGGTATTTTGTATTGTTTTTATTATTTGTTAATTAGAACACTAAAGAGTGTAAAAAATTTCAAAAAATTCATGTTTCCAGTATACCACAACAAATCTTAAAAAATATTGTAAAAAAAATTCCATCACAAAAATCGAAATTCTAGTTTTCTCAACTGAATCATATTGGATCATAAGCAAAATACGCATTGTAAGACCAGAAAAAGCCATAACTTCTAAAGATTTAATAACATCAACATATGGCTAGATCAGCAGATATCGATACAGCTTGTAATAGCTAAAAACAGGCATCAATAAAACCTAGATATGTTTGTTCTGTTACGAATGAACCATAACCCAATTTCTTAGTACACGGTCACAAAAAAACAAACCCACGGAGCATAAAAACAAGCATATGACTTATTAATCCTGACCGGGCAAAAAATCTAAAAATATTCCAATGAAATAAGTAGGTAGGACATGGATAAACGAATTAACACGCAGCTCAGTGAGTTGGGTACCTTACTATCCAAAATAGATCTGTGATACGCCAATTAGATGTTAGTGAGGAAGGTCTGGAGTCAAAATCTTAAATTCAGTAAATATAAAGTGATGGAGAAACATTAATTTATTGGTGTAAAAATAAGATAATGTTACTTCTATAACTAAGTTCATATCATCATATTTCCTTTTTGCTACAAAAATTCGGAAATAGTTTTTATACAAGATCCGAAGAATTTTATCAAAATGGAGGATTTTGGTAAAAATAATTCCCTTGGAACAAAACCAAGCCAATAATTATCTCGTTCTAAATATAAATTCAAAGACTGCAGTGAGTTTTGAATTTTATTTTTACGTTGGAAAATTAGCTTGATTTGTGGTATTATTGTCCTATTAGGTTTTCCGATAATTTGGGCTAACTGTCTAAGTGTATTTATAGCTGCAGCACTGCATTCTAAAAATATTTTTTCTTAAGTAACACACTATTTTAACTTGTTTTTCAAATAATCAATATATTTAAGTGTCAGAAACTATGTGTGCAATTGTAACAAAAATAAAATTAATTAGTTTAATCTGGTTAGTGGTAAGCAAAACATGCCAAGCAAAAATTATCTAACAAACGTGAGTTTAAATCTGTAAATCTATGTATTTTACGCAAATTGTTGCATTGTTATTTCTATTAGAAAAAAATTGATACAGAGTTTGGATATTTTTTTGCTGCAGTTCTCCAAACATAAAATTCTAAAAAATCAAAAATCATTTTTTCCTTGTTTTTACTTTTTCGTCTTAAAATTTTCTAATTGTTGATTAATAGATCATTTTGCACTATACCAGCTTTGGAATGGAAGGCATTAAAAATTCATTGTTAATAGCCACCTAGGGTCTTTGAGTTTATTTAAGACAAAATGACCTAAGCATGTAACACAATAACAAATATCTGATGCAGCAGTGTTCTGATGCAATGGCTTCAGAACACTGCTGTTGGTTTAAGACATTAAAGAAAAGATATTTGTTTTGTCCAGACGCTTGAATGATCGTTTTTTAAATAGCTTAGTTAAGATTTCGAACAGTAAAAGGCGAATTAATTTCATCCTTACAGAGGTTCCTGTTTTTGTCTTAATTATTAAATGTGTCACATCGCATCAATATTTTTGACTTGCTTAAGTGTCACTACGAAATTGCAAAATTCTACAGCAAAAGACAAGTTTTCTAAATTTTCATTATAAGCACGAGATTAGTATTAAAATCTGTTATTCTGAGAAATTTTAAACTTGTAGGGAACGCTAATATCTTAAACTTGCTTTAAAAACTGCTATTTAACCTTGCATTTTTTCCAGTTTGGTAGCTTTGTTAGCTGCCAAGTTTGCCGCTTTAAAACTGTCACGAATCACCTATCAATGACAATATAATTGCAGGGAGACAGAGCTGCCAATACATTTCAAATCCTAAAGCCTGCTTTGAGGTCAAAAAAATAATTTCTTTCATAAGAAACCAATCGAAAGCACGAAAAAAAGTAGACGTAAAAGCATTGGCGGGACGTAAATAAAACTGAGTACATTCATATCCTAAACTGCCAAATAAAATGCTCAATATCTTCACAATTTTGATCAACAGGAAACTTTACTATTAGTAAATTGAACTTACTCTTCCTTCCACAATTTTAGGGGGTGGGCGTGTTGGTGCTGCTGCTTGTAGCTGAGGAATAGCTCTACCTCTTTCTCTAAATGCTGGATGAACTAATTCAGTCCTTAAATGCATTGGTCTCTCTTGTCTGATATCTGAAAATATACATAAAAGTCTTAAGACATCAAGTATTGATCAGTGACCAAACCACATGCTGTTAGGATGCGTTTATAACGTTATTTCTATAAAATAAATATTTTCCTTTTTCTTAACAATAACTAGCATAGGGTTAAATCGCGTATTTATTATTGAACTAATAAAATAAGATGAGCTTTGTTAGTAACTGTTGCTATGGCAATTAGCGTTATCTCTTACTCGATATAACAGAATCCGATTTGACTGTTACTCTATGAGGGACGCCAAGCCTCCAAGGGGCAATTCCATAATTATATTTTAAGCATAGGGAACCATTTAAAGATCGAACCTCATCTAAGATCTGTTTAACATTCTGTCCTAATCTAACTTGTTCTTGTAAAACCACCGCGACATCAATACCGCAAGTGTCTAAGATCTCTTGGCGGCACCTTTGTACAATTTCTTTGCCTGTCAATGGTCTATCTTCGTTCCCTTTAATAATAGTTCCACATAACTCGGACATTATTTTAATTGTGTTAACGTCAGTTTCCGAGATTACATCACAGCATCCTGAGTGCGAAAAGAGAAGATTATGAAGACAGATTCTAGAAAGGTTTAGTTAGGTTAGAACACTTACCTGAAGATTTATCGATAGGGCTAGGCTTTATTTGTTGGTTCGCAGAACCCACAAGCATTGGGTAAAACACCTTGGGCCACAACACTGCAAAACACCCCACGACAATCACAACAACTAGCATTGTCTTTCGAGGGCTCAAGTCGTTTTCCATCTTCGGGCAGTTGTAGCCCCCCGCAGTCGAACTTCGAAGTCGTTCTGTCATTGCACGTTCATGTTCTTAGCACTACTGTAAGAATTTAACAAAATTTTGGCAAGGGACTCGACGCAAAATACAGAAATACACCGATGACGGAAGCTGTGCGCGGGGATGGGATTGACTGAATTTATTATTAATCGCAGATCAAAACAAAATGCAGTGGCGTGCGTGTGAAACTTCAATTCGGAGTGCGTTCCGAAACTACAACCAAAACTATATTTAATTTTTTTTTATCTAATAATTTTGTTGAGCAGGGGAATTAACAGGATTAACACGCTTTAACCTCAAATTTAAGTCAATCTGAGGTTTTAGACAGTGCAACTTGTAATTTTAGTAACTTCATACTTACCACCCTAAAAATGAAAGACGAAAATTTTAAATATTTATGTCAAAGGCCGGTATTTCTGCTCCTATCATACTAATATTTTAAACAAAATTTACTGTAACGTAAATAAGGTCTTCGATAACGTAAGAATTCAACAAAAACATTCAGCAGGAAAAAAGTTAGATTTTTTTCGCTAACATGATGTAGTTTAGTTGGTGAGTGCTTGGTTAAAACGAAATTCAACAGGAACCGTAATAAAGAGGATATGAACTTAGAACAAACTTTCTATTTTTGTTTTCAATTTGAAATTTTAAAATCGAAACATTATTTTGTATTGGGACTTGTTTTTTTTTTTTTTCATTTATATATTCCTACCGATTTTTGCGATGGTCAAAACTAGTTACCTATTGTCATTTAAATGGCAGTGTCAAAAAACACCGAACTACCAGAACTTTCTAAAAATGGGATCCCAGAGGCAGAAAAGCCATTATCTGTTTACAAACCAAATAAAGTCTTCATTAACAACGTCGATAGCTACAATTCGAAATATATAGCAGCTGTAAAACTCAACTTGGCAATTCTTATAAAACTTTCTCCTCATTGTAGTACATATCCGATCAAATCCATGGTATAACAAAATTTTCGGGAACTACTAGTGCGGATGAACAAGTTGGTGAAGAGGCAGAACAGCAGCTTAACATTCCACTTGAAAACATACCTTCTGAAAGATACGAATTTGTTGGAACATTAAGCGAATTTTATAAAATTCCTTCTGAAGACATTCTTAATATTCTCAGTGAAGATAGCGAAGATTTTCGCGAAGAAGTATTGAAATGTGGTTATATAATTTACGATATTACTAGCAACCCAAAAGAAATACATAAGGCGCTTAAAACTCTGTCTTTTATTACAGAACAACTTGATCACGTGCAGAATGAAGGGCCGAAAAAATATGAAAGTTTTCTTGAAACCAAGACGTTTATTCTTATTTCTACTGCTATGACGTGGGGTTTGACAAAACCTTTGGATCCCGTACGTTTTTGAGTTTTTGCATACTTTGTGTTCTAAATTAAAATCCTAGGATGATCCAGATCTTCCTTTTTCGGAAATTGATTACAGAAAACGGAGACCTCACCCTAATTACCGACAGCATTACAATTGTGAGAAAGAAGTCATCAAAGTCGGACAGAAAGTAATTATTTTGCTAACTATGTCACTTTCTCAATTTTACAATCTTTAGTATAAAGAAAAACTAAAAACTTACGTTCTCTGCTCTGGTATAACCTACGGAGAAGAAGAAGATATTCTGGAATTTTACTTCAAAATGGCGTGGTATAACGAAATCCTTCCAATTTTTGACACTGGCAACAACAAAGTTCCCTTTATTCACGTTCGCGATTTAGCAAAGTGAGTACAGTGAGTCGTCCTTCAATTCCTCTTAACATTAAAAAAGAGCTTTGCATGGTTTAATGGAATTTACACCTTCTAAACCGCAATACATTTTGGCAGTAGAACAAACACCGACGACCTTAAAACAATTCGTTAAAAGCCTCAGTAAAGCACTGTCTGACGGGAAAACAACCAATGTCGTTGCCGAAGAAGCTTTTCTTTACAAAAACATGAGCGTAACATTACCACATACTTAAAACATATGTTTTTCAAGTTTTTTTCTAGCAAACTATTTTTGAAAGATGTACGGTGAATCTCAATATGGAACCAGTTTTTTTGGTTGAAACACTCCAAGTGCAGTGGCAAAACGAGACGAATATAGCAGAAAATATGAACCAACTTGTTAATGAATTCAAAACTAAGCGCTCTCTAAAACCCGTGAAGGTAATTCTTCATGGACCACCAGGCTCTGGAAAAACCACTTTAGCACACCGATTGTGTGATTGTTACAACTTCAAGTATGTATCGATTCCTACAATGTTAGAAGACTTCATTCAAATTTGGGTAAGAAACTAGTTTAGCTTGTCACTGTATCTATATTTTTCTTTAGAAGGAGAGTATGGTTAAACCCGAAAATCCAAAAGATGAAAATCTAGACGAAGAAGAAATTGAGGATGAAATGGTAGAAGAAGAGGAAGAACAAGATCCCCAACAACTATTAGAACAAATAAGAGAGACTCAGATGTTTATAGAAGGCGGTATAGACAAAATACCTGATGACTACATCTCTGGTTTGTTAAAAACGTACTTAGCAAAGAATTTTTGCCAAAATCGAGGTTACATCCTTGATGATTATCCGCGCACCATAGATCAAGTTCGTCAGTTGAAACTTTAAAATATTTTTATTTAAATGCGATTTCAGGCGAAAGAATTGTTTGGCCAAAGCCAAGAACAAGAAGGAGGAGAAGAAGAAGAAGCAGAAGTGATAGATACGGGAAAAATCTTTCCAGATCTTATTGTCAGTTTGATAGCGACGGATGAATTCATTACCAAGCGCATTATGAGACAACCAGAAGAAGAAATCAAAGTATGCATCCAAAGTTTGTGACTTTAAACCTTACAGTTTCTTAGGATACTCCTAGCGCTGAAGAGAACCTTCTACGAAGACTAGATATCTATCGAGAGAACAACACAGACGATAATACAGTTCTGAATTATTTTGACGAACTAGAAATCGATATTTTGCTGTTAGAAGTAACAGACGATCAAGCTGAAGAAATGGCTTTGATTCGTGGCACACTAGGACCACCACCCACGTTCGGATTGACTCCAGAGGAGGAACATGAGCTTCGTACAATTGAAGAAAAAGAACGAAAACTACTGCTAGAGAAAGAACAATTGGACAAGCAGATGCAGATCGAAAAATCAGAAGAAGAGCGTAAGAATAAGATGGAGTACTGGTCGGAAACACTAGAGAAATTACAGATTGAAGAAGAGAAGCTTTTAGTTGCCCAGAGTGAGCCGCTGCGACATTATTTGATGAAGTATGTGTTTCCTGTTCTTACTAAAGGCTTGATAGAAGTTGCTACCTTGAAACCTGAAGATCCCGTCGATTATCTTGCAGAATTCTTATTTAAAGAAAATCCCGAAGGAAAAATATTTGATCCTTCTTACAGCCCTGAATATGAAACTCTTTACAGCGAGTTTAGAGGCTACTTTGAAGATATCATCGAAGGAAATGAAGCGTTCGAAAAATGAAACAAATTTATCGAATAATACATTTTATTTTGTAATTTGAAATCACCTACTCTATACATTATTAGAATACATGTTTATGCAATATAAATAATTTATTACTATTGATTTGAATGCCAAATGACTAAGAAGCTTGTCTACTTCGCTAAGACAATAAATTAAAAATTCAGCATGAGTCACTTCACCAAGATGCTTTGAGCATTTCGATGACGCAACCTATTTATCATTTCTTATTAAGTAAATATCACTCGTCCATCTTAAGACTATCAAAAACTAGCACTAAAACTAAAGTTACTGTACATAATGAACCAAAGGTAAGTTTTTAAATAATGGAAGATGTCGGGACAAAAATATTCACACCCTTTTGGGAACAATTTGGATATGACTAATCACAGTGATTGCATTTCAACTAGAAAAAGGCTATGCGCCTTTCAGGCTTCCGTTATCTGTTCCCTAACAATTGTATATAAACTGTTCCAAACTTGAACGAAAACAATCTGTGTCGAACTCACCCTCTTCAAAGAAAACGATTAAAAGTTTTGATGATAATTTGGAAAAAATGTAACCGACTGGGGCAAGTTCCGTGTGATTCTAGTGCATATACCAACAATATATACAGTCACAGGGACAATCTTATGTACAATATGGACTCAACAATTTCAAACCTTCCGAACTCACATCACATTAAGGTATTTTGAATATGAATATTTGGTACAAGTTACGAAACTACAACTAACTAAGCGCCGGCAATTAGCACCACACCTTGAGAAAATCCTTTTGCCGCAACGGCGACTTAAGTATACATACCGAAAACTGATTCAGTAAAAATAATTTAGTGGGATTTAATCCAGGGAGTGTGCGAATTTTGTGCTTGACCTAACTACAGACAGTTTTACAAAGAGCTAAAACGTGGATACTAAGCGTTCACAAGGATGAAATGAGCAGAATTAGGAACGTAATTCATGGCGTTACCGCTAAAAAATCGACTAAACGGTTAGCTCTATTCAATGCAGCATAGAACCGGCCATGAAGTTTCTGAATATTAACTATCTGACATTATAATGATGTTATAGTAATACTCGTAAACTATATAACACTAAGCCATAACATCGAGAATTTGATAGAAGAGTATAAAAGGCGACTTGTGTCCCGCTCCCCTTAGGACTTGAGGAGTTTGTTGGCACGCTGGTTTGCCACTGCAATGCGCGTTTCGTTGCTCTCACCCTAACCAACAAACATATAACCAGTGTGCCCCATCACATAAAACTACGGCCCAACCCAATCCGTTCCCGGACCGCATGTCACAACTCATCAAAAAAGCAACATAAAGCTGGCTCAAAATTAACAACCGGGAATTTATTGTCACAATTTTAAACGGGAAAATATTCACACAATGAGAAAATGGGAACGGATCAGGTTTGCAATCAATGTCTGTAATAATATTAGTGTTTTTGTGTTGTGTGTCTACTTGAGAAGATCGTGGGCACGTTGGTTGGCCACCTCTATCCTTGTTGCATTGGACTCGCCCTGAACCGGACCATCGGTTTAGTAGGTATGTACGAGTAGATGTAGTGTCGTGGAGTGAACGGCAATGTAAACAAACAACACCCAGATTATTAAAAATTCAAGCAAAATTAGTAAGTCATTCGTCAGTTGCGCCAATGGGAAACGTCATAAAACTCAATCATGATTTTATAACGTTTCGATTTATTCAGTGGTAGAAGCTTTTTGAAAAGAAAAACAGTAAAGCGGTTATGTCCAAAATTAATTTAAAGTGCATCGAAAAATGCTAAGTATTCTAGTGCTCGCAAACAAAACCGATTCAAAAAGCTCAACAGGGTGGGGCTACTTAAATGTGAGATTATAAACCAATTTTAAACTGCTTATTAACCAGATAATATCTGATTAGCACTCGCAGAAGACTGGTCTGGAGAATTGCGCTAGTAGTTTAAAAATAATTCTAAATTCTAGATGATGAAATATAACGCGGCCTGTTTCAGAAAGAATATTCATGAGTTTTCTTATATGTTATGCATTACGCGTTCCTATGTCACCTAATGTGGAGCAATGTGAAAACATCACTCACTCTGACAGATACTCTGAAAGTCAAAGGTTGATTTTTTTGTCTCACTGAACGAGGTTAAAATAAAGAGGAAAATGCCTCTTGTGGCAACAAATATTTTAGGCATGTACATAGTTTGTCAAGGCAAACTTTTACGCTTTTAAGTTAGAAACTAATCTGTGAAAATCAAGCCATCACCAATTTGCAGATGCAATATTTCCAAATATTCAATTTTTATTATTTAAAGCTAGCATGAATATTGTAGAGAACCGTAGCATGTGCACACTAATCTATAATAGTCCTAATCTTATAATAGTTAAAAATGAAAAAGACATAATTTGTTGCTTTAATATGCGAACTACATTGAATGTTAAAAATGGTGGATGCGCCAGATTAACTTATTTACAACACGGCTGAATTTCAATTATTCAAATTTACAAACGATAGAAAGGTAAATAAACGAGAAAACGATTGTGTTCAAAATTTTGTTAGCTATATACTTTTTTTTTAGTTTTTTTTTCTGCAATTAAAATTTGAAATATGTAATTTACAAATCGATGCTTTCGTCCTCCGTGGAGAATCGATCTGCATATTCTACAACCTGTCAATTTCCAACTTTCACCACCGACCCTGTGACCCTAGACCCTCAAATTTCCTGTCTAATTTAAAAGGTTTGACTAATATATGTTCAAACCCCTGTTGCATGTAATCCTCTTGATTATTTAAGCAGCCTCTCCCTCATCATTTCGTAACTAAACCAGAACTACTTACCAATGTATTTAAATTTAGTAAATTAATATAAAATCCAGTGCTAGCACAATATCGAACGAATAATAATAAAAACAACCATAATTACCTTGAGATTGATACGATCGACCTGTCTGTTTTGGTTCTCCAATTCTGAACCCATATCGATAGCCATATTGCGTAAGTTACCGATCATTGTGTTTACTTGTCCCATATTCTCTTCCATTTCCTCTTCACGAGCGTCGTTGGTAATACGACCGATATATCCTCCTTGCGGTCCTAAGCCGTTGCGATCGTCCATCATCCTTTGCGGTTGGTTGTTGACGACTTTGCCGTCGTCGTTACCTTTCCATGTTCCTTCGTCCTCTTTAAACGATGATCCCCTACGAAATAAAACAAGTAAGTTTTATTGAAACAAGGTGCGTATTCCCCGAAACGGACTCACTTTTGACAGGGTAAAACGCAAAGACCGCAACATTTTTCCATTCCAGTAAGGTTCTTTTCGGCCTCTCGCATATCGGCGTTGATCTGGTCCATGCCATCCTCGATACGATCCAGTTGTTCTGTACAACACCGACTTGGATTAACATCCGATTGGCTTCAATCTGGTTTAGCACATTAACTCGCTATTTCGAATACGTGTTTGCGATGATTGTGTGTGTGTCAGAGTTAGACAAACCGCATGCGCATGCTTCTATTCTACAAGGAATCCCCGAAAACGGTACTTACACCGTGTTCAAGGATTCTATTAATGCACTACAGTTCTAAATGTAGTAAGTAAGCAGACTAGTATCAGTAAAGTCCATGCTACTCGAGATGTTTTTAAGAACGGGCTGAGCTGGGAAATAAGAGAACTGACAGTGTGAAATACACGTTTAACGGTTATGTGAGTTAGTGTTAACTTACTTCGACAGTGTTAATCCTTCATGTATGTAGTTGTCTTTGAATCATGTATTATTATCCATTACAAGGTTTATTCATTGCGGTTTTGGCTGAAATGCCTTTTCTTTCTCGGTAGAATGTTATAAATAACGAAAGTAAAAACATTTCAACACTGACTGTACTTCATTGATCTGTTTTGGACACGTTTTCTTTTGAGGAGGATATGGGAAAGCTGTGCAGAACGATTTGGAAAGAGGTCATTCTTGGGTTTTACTTGGCAGCGGAAGACTGTTGCTAACCAAACATAAAACACAAAACTTGAACTATTCTCTACATCAAACTGTTCATAGTTTGGATTAAATTTAATGTGTACCTACAGACTAGCAAGTGGCTCAACATGATTTAACTATGTAAAGTACAGAACTTAAACAATAAACTTAACATATTTTTTCTGCATTACGTATTCAAAATACGCACACAGGTATTGATTATTTACTTCACATTTAATATTTTGGAACTCTCACGTATTTGCTGCGTGTATAAAAATGAAAGTTCAAAACCTGATCACGTTTTTCTCGCTCAGTAAAAAAGTACTTCCAAACAGAACCCGGTAAAATTCACAGTTCTAAATAAAGCGTTTTAATCGATACTCAACGCTGTATCAATCTAATTTACCGGATCATATCGCTTCCAAAATTTAGCGTTTGTGAGAGGAGATATCGACAGTTTGTTTCAAATTAATAAAAATTTTCCTTTCGTATTTGATAAAAGGCTTTCAACTTTATTTCAACGAATGGATACATTTTTGTTACGATGTCAGAACTGTTTCAATTTTAATATTAATAAAATGTTTAATTATTAGTTTGATAACTAAACAAATCCAAGAAAAGAACAGTTGACATTATGGTGGAGGCGCCAGACAAAATCACATTTATTAGTATAGAAACTTTCCTGTTGCTTAAAAAAAGTAATGTTTCATGTTTACTCAAGAAAGTAATTATGTCGGCTGAAATATAATGCAACTACGTACTAATTCAATCCTTTACTTTTTTTGTCTCCTTTCTGTGCACAGACTCTGATGTGATTTCGTTATGAATCGACCAGGCGCTTGTTACAAACTTTTAAAATAAATAAATGTCACGAATTCCGCCCTTAAGTTTACACATTAGAATCGATATCAAACAAATGAGGGTCTTGCATTAATAACAGCCTCAATTATTTACAACTTGAACTCCACCAAACAGAGTTTAGAGTTGAATACATTGCGTATTGTTATATTTCCGAGAAACTTGTTGCAACTGACCCAAATTTTCTTTCAAAGTTTGCCAATCGAGAACCTCTACATTTTAATCCCTAGGTCGAGTTTTTTATAATCGTCTGGAAGCCACTGAAGCAAGTGATCCTGTGAAAATTTCCCGGATCACGAATATTTCAAAGACAAACTAATGTGCTTGCCTGAGCCAAGTCGAAGTGAAGCTCACTGAAGCATCACGTCACAATAAAATTGAAAGACGAATGTGAGATAGAAAGATAATAGGTTTATAACGGGTCTTCGAGAAGAGAATTGAAATTACATTAAAGTTGCCAGCATACAACGTCAGTTCAGCCATCAGCTTACCTGTGTAATCTTCATAAATCGTCCTGCACAACTAAGTGACTTTGTGTCATTTGTATTTGTTGGGTAAAGATCGGGAGGGCATGAAATTTAATTGAAAATGTCGTGTGGTACGGATCTAAGGAGTGAGAATATGTTGACTGTAATCGGTGGGTGAATTGGAATAAGAGAGACACAGCGAGACTAGATAGTATGCTTACCGCCCTGTTCATCCAGCATGACCAGGGTTTTCATCCCGACCTCGTGGCTCTACAAACATCAAGACAATCAGCTTGGAAACCTGCGTCCGTTCTCACCATGTTCTCCCGTTAAAAAGTCAGACAAGCGAACACACGTGTGTTTGCTAGACCGGTAGTTGTTAGTTCCATCGTACCAACACCTAAAGTTATTTCACCAGAAAGAAAAGAATACATCTATGGCGAAACCTGTTAGCCCACACGTCAAATTAAAATAAAATAAAACCGTCCCAACGAAAGCTCTGTTAATCAAACACCTCCCAACACTTTTCAAGAGCTTACCGCCTTGATGGTGAAGCAATGCCATAGTCTTGGTTCCAGTTTCCTCACTCTACAACATCACAGTGCCAGTAGCATACTTAACAACAAAATACAGCACACAACTATTTTACAACACTCATAAAAAAACAAGTGGGATAAGCAGAAGTATAAGTGGAAGCAAGTGACAAGCAAAGCGACAACAGCATGCGAAACGTGTTTGTCGAAATGCAAGTGTCTTAGAACTGCAAAATGTATTCTTGTTAGTATCATTATAATGTAACCTTAGTTTATATGACAATACACCACATTAAAATGATGGTGGACGACGCCACGAGTACTTAAGTCACTTTGTATCTCTCGTGGCGGCCTCCCAGTGAGATGAGGTACACAACAAGTAGAGCGAGTCACAATGACGGATATTGGGTAATATGATGGACTGGGTAAAGTATGATAGAGTGAGAGTGGAGAGAGACTCACCTCCCTGGTCATCAAGAGCGACCAAGGTTCGGATTCCAGCCTCCTTGCTCTACAGCAGCACAAAACAAGTGTACATTGTATGTTAGTATATGTTAAGTGGTACACGCCCGCTACAGATAAGCACTCAGTATATTTTATGTTCGGTTCGGAGAGACAGAGAAGAGAATTTACAGATAGAGTTTGAGCGAGTAGAACGGGTAGCCCGGCAAGCTGTGGATGTGACGATAAGCCATGTTATTAAACGGAACGATGCCACCCCCGACACTCTTATAACAACTATGTGTTGTTATTTTTCAGTGGATTTAAACAACAATAATCGTTTCCACAAATGAAATCGTGTTTGAATGACTTCAAGGTAGTGTCATGCAAACATCATTTCCTACTTTAAATTCATTTTATAAAATAAACAAATAATCAAAGTAAACAGCCATCACGCGAAGTTTTTTCTTAAGACGCTATTGAGATGATATTGATCAAAACCCCCGAAACCTTAACTCAGTTCAGATTTTCCTCTGACTACAACGTGATTCATCAAAACAGATTACTTAAACACAATCAATATCCAACTGGTGCATTTTTATTTTTGCCCAATAGATACAGTAGAACATACAATTGGGTGTCTACATTCTATTTCACCTTCTTTCGAATTTTGGACACTGAGGCATGCAATTTAATTAACATTTAAGCATACAAACACAATAGATTACATCAATGTGCAAATTGTAGATATAAAAAATGTAGGTACTTCATAAACCGTATTCAATTATCACTTAAAAATTAATTTCCACCTACTCAAAGTTGAATCTATATTTATCCAATCATTTTAATTATGTAGTGGTTTTACTAATGAAATGTATTTTGTTATTTATAACTTTTATAATTGTTGTAGTAACCTTTAATCAAAAATTCTTAAAATAAAACGCTTCTGGTTACAAGGATTCCTATAAAAGTGAAATGAAGTCAAATTTCTTATTCTATTGTTTTTACTTATCTTATAAACATTTGTTGCGCTTTATTTTACTTTGCACGATTGTTTTGCTTTTTTTCTCTAAAAACTACATTTGTTTGCAAATTATTATACAACTGTAGGTGGTTTTATATGCAAAAGATTAATTACCACTCCAATGCTTTGACGCATATCATACGTCAAACTAATAAACTGATCACAACATAGTACTCCAATTTTGTGGAATTTTAGACAAACAGCAAACTCGAAAATATCAACTTTACGATCGAAAAAAGAGAAGTTTAGTAGAATTTACATTTTTTTATGTGTTGGTACACGTGCTTTTGGCTTTGGCATTTCAGATCAACATTGCATCTTTGCCTATCAATTATATTTTAATATCAAATTGTCAAAAACGCTCTAAAATCACAAAGTTTACAACAGATTTCAAATTTTAAAGACTGCTTTGTTGTCGTTTCCACTTAAAATAAAATATCTTGTTGTGCATACATTGATGGTACATTTACAAATTGTATAACATATGTTGCATTTCACATAATATTGTAATACATTTATTTAGGGATTTTTGTTAAACCTACCCTTGCATGGGTAGGGATGAACACCCCCCACTGTACATTTCTTACTTTTAAGACAGTACCTTCTCAGAGTTGCTTTGAGATAGTCGCTTCAGAGAGTTGCTTACAAGAGTTGTTACATTGAAATCAATAAACATCTACAATCAAAATCAACGTATTATTGCAAAATTTTGAACTAAGTCGTTTGGAGTCACCAGCGACTCGAGGTTGAATCGTCAACATTTTATTGGTCCTTCGAGCCGGATTCGCAACAGCGGATCTACAACAAATATAGTGAAAATCATTTTCGCGGGTCGTAACAACGGCTAATCGTCGACAACAGTCGCATCTCACATCCAGGGTAACAATTCGTCACATTCGTGGATACAACAGTGTCCAATCAACGGGAATCGCCAGCATTCCAAATCAAGACAGCAAGCAGCCCTATCCAGAAGCTACTTATTTCAAGACAAAGGTCCATCTCAGCCTACAACGACACAGTCTAACAGCAATTCATCAGTCATCTAACAGGTTAGTGCATCACACTAGTCCTTTACTTTCTCCTATTCATCTAAAGATCATCGTGTACGATCAAAGTCACTACAGTGATAAAATTCGAAATTTGTAATTCATAACACTTCATTACGATGACAGAAAACACAGCCGCTGACCTCAGACCCTTAATAGCACGTCGCGCTGTTTTAAAATCAAAATTAACCAAATTCAACACTTTTCTAAATAAACCAGAAAATAAGGAAAAATTTTGCGAAATTCGTAGACGCGTAAAGGATTTAGAGCCGTGCCTTCGCGAATTCGAAGACCTTCACTCACAAATTCAAGCCGTGGACTCTAATCAAGCACCAGACGACGAACTAACTAAATTTGAAGATGACTTTTTTTCGTTAACGTCGTTCGCCGACGATCTTTTAGCTCCACCAGAGAGCGTAAATACGCCACAAACGTCCGGTGTGCCTCTGACTCCTCCAGGTGAATTGAACTCCATCTATAATAGCTCATTTGTAAAACTGCCGAATATTCAACTACCTACTTTTAGCGGCGCATTTACGGATTGGGTCACTTTTCGCGACAGTTATCAGTCCTTAATTAACGACAACGCAAATTTAAATGACATACAAAAGTTTCATTATCTGCGTAGTTGTGTGCAAGGTGAGGCATTAGCTACAATCGAGCATTTAACCCCAACAATTGAAAACTATAAATCCGCGTGGAAACTTCTTGAAGATAGGTACGATAATAATCGGCTGATAATCCACCATCATGTAAAATCATTATTTTCACTACCAACTGCATCACCAAAAGATCCCAAGATTTTACGTCAAATTTTGCAAACAGTTACTTCACATCTCAAAGCATTAGAGTCAATTAAACGCCCGGTAAACCATTGGGATGACTTACTAGTGTACTTACTAAGTACAAAATTTGATTATCACACGACAGTTGCATGGGAGTCTACATTGTCCAACGAAATTCCGACTATGAAACAGATAATTCATTTTTTAAACCAAAGGTGCCAAATGTTGGAATCATTGGAAATTAACAAAAATCAAACCACTAATGTTCCAAAGTCAAATTCAAAGGTTAACAAATACGCAAATTACAATCTACGAAGCAGCTCTCATTTTAGTTCGCAAGTCACAAATCAGCGGGCAAAATGCGTTATATGTAAACAAAATCATTCTCTGTACCAGTGCAGAACGTTTTTAACATTTTCAATTAATCAACGAATAGCTGAGATCAAAAAACACAAACTTTGCGAAAATTGCTTAAGATCAGGACACACAGCCCAAAAGTGTTTCGCAGGATCGTGTAAAAAATGCAATTCTAAGCATAATTCACTTCTTCATGCAAATCATTTAGAAGTAACACCGCCGATCACAAATAATTCGCCGGTGTCAGAACCTACCATAATTCCTGGACCTACTACAAGTCATTGTTCACAGGCCATTTACAAACAGGTCATTTTATCCACTGCCGTAGTTCGAGTTCCAGACAAAAACGGTCAATTGCAAGAATTACGTGCACTATTAGATAGTGGTTCAGAATCTAATTTTATCACTCAAAATGCCGTCAAAAAACTTGGATGCAGCACCCAAACAATCAAATTACCAGTTGTCGGTATAAACCAATCATACACAACCATAACCCAAAGCACGAATATTGAAATCAATTCAAAATACACTTCATTTCAATCGCGTGTATCATGTCTAGTAATTCCAAAAATTACAGAAAACATCCCATTAGTCTCATTCAATTCCAAACTTATAAACATGCCAAAAAACATTTCATTAGCCGATAGTGAATTCAATCGATCGCGTCCTATTGATCTTTTAATTGGCAATGAATTATTCCTCCGTTTGTTATGTATTGGACAAATTCGTTCGAAATCCCACGGTCCGATATTTCAAAAAACCCAATTGGGTTGGATAATTGGGGGTGAATTGCCCATTTCAACGCCTTCACCATCTGCGTGCCATTTTTCCCAACATTTTGAACAGATGGTTAACAAATTTTGGGAAATTGAAGAATTTGGTAATAAATCGCCTTTGTCGGTTGAGGACCAGTACTGTGAGGAACATTTTACAAGCACTTCACAAAGTGATGCTAGTGGTAAATTTATTGTTAAACTCCCATTTAAAAATGACCCACCAAGCTTGGGTATTTCCAAGACTGCAGCCATAAACCGCCTACGGTCAATGGAACGAAAATTTGTAAACAACCCCGAACTGAAAGCAGACTATTTCCAATTTATAAATGAATATCGCACCCTCGGTCACTTAGAACCGGTACCTGAGTCAGAAGCCGAAAATATTCATTATTCAGCTTCATATTTTTTACCACATCACGCGGTTTATAAATCTGATAGTACAACGACAAAACTCAGAGTTGTCTTCGACGGATCTTGTCGAACAACTAATGGAAAAAGTTTAAATGACAATTTATTTATCGGTCCTGCGCTGCAACAGGAATTATTCTCAATCTTAATTCGTTTTCGCACACATCAATACGTCGTAACAGCAGACATCGCGAAGATGTATCGTCAAATTTTAGTGAATCCGTCAGATCAAAATTATCAACTTATCGTTTGGAGAGATCAACCTGAGTTACCTATTGAAACGTTTCGTTTAAAAACGGTAACTTACGGCCTCGCATGCTCACCGTACCTCGCGATTCGGTGCTTGCACGAGCTCGCACATCTTCATTCAAAACAACATCCCAAGATCGCGGAAATAATCAAAAGGGATTTTTATGTGGACGATCTAATAACTGGATCAGACACCATTGAAGAACTAATTCAAATTCGCGAAAAAATTACTAACATTCTGGCAGAAGCAGGTTTTGAATTGCGCAAATTCGCGGCCAATCATACATCGATCCTACCCACAATGAACCAGACAAATGTTAATCAAATCATCGCGTTAGATATGCAGCATGCCAAAACATTGGGAGTTTTGTGGAATGCGGAAAAGGACACCATAACGTTTTCGGTCGACGTGAACTCTAATACAGTCACTAAGCGTTCAGTTCTAAGTGTTATCGCCAGAATATTTGATCCACTTGGCTTAGTAAGTCCAGTGACAATCACTGCAAAAATCATTTTACAGGAAATTTGGAAACATCAAATTCATTGGGACGAATCGCTTCCTGCTCATTTACACTCAAGGTGGATTGAATTTTTGCGTACATTTTCAAAATTAAAAACGATACAAATTCCTCGAAAGGTCATTCCTGAGGTCAATTTTCATCGAATAGAACTTCACGGTTTCAGCGATAGCAGTGAAACATCATATGGCGCATGTGTTTACATACGCGCAATATTTGATAACGAACAAATTTGCTGCAACTTGTTATGTGCAAAATCTAAGGTAGCCCCTCTAAAGGCAATGACAATTCCCAGATTAGAATTATCCGCCGCCGTTTTGCTTGCTCAACTAGTCGCAAAAATCAAGATTCAATTGCACATTAATTTTGACCAGATTTTCTACTGGACCGATTCTACCATCGTATTATCTTGGATACGTCTACAGTCAAGTTCCCTTAAAACCTTTGTTGCAAACAGAGTGTCTCAAATTCAGACAATAACATCTCCGACCGAATGGCGTCATATACCATCGGAACAAAATCCAGCAGATTTAGTATCGCGAGGATTAACACCTCATCAATTAAATAATTCCCAGCTGTGGTGGAATGGCCCACAATTTCTTCACGACAATCAATATAACTTAAATTACAATCATTCTCTGATATCATCGGAAAGCGAAGTACCCGAATTGAAAACAAAATGTTGTTTAGTCACACAAACACCTCAAGATGACAACACTTCAAATATTTTGTTAAATCGATTCTCATCATTTTCAAAACTAGTCAGAGTCATGGCGTACATATTACGATTTAGTAACAATACAAAACCGTCTAATCAACATATTTCGTCTAAGCAATTATCATGCTCCGAATTAAAACAAGCACACGATAGAATTATTAAATTGGTTCAACGAGAGGTTTTCAGCGAAGACATACATTACCTAGAAAACCATCGCAGACTTCCCAACAACAGTAAATTAAAATCTTTAAATCCTTTTATTGATGATTTCGGTTTACTTCGAGTTGGTGGTCGTCTTGTAAATGCTCAAATCGCGTATGAACGCAAACATCAAGTAATTTTGCCAAAAAATCATATAATTACTCGATTAATTATTGAATCCACTCATTATCAACAGCTTCACAGTGGTTGTCAAGCCACAATTGCAGCATTAAGACAAAAATATTGGATTTTGTCGTGTCGAAACGCAGTTAGAAAAATTATTTTTTATTGCATAAAATGTTTTCGGGTCCAACCAAAATCATATTCTCAAATGATGGGCAATTTACCGGGAACCAGAATCACACCGTCGCGTCCTTTTACCATCACTGGTGTCGACTACGCGGGTCCAATACTCATAAAAAATGGTCATGGTCGTACGTCTAAAACCCTAAAAAGCTACATCGTCTTATTTATATGTTTCGCTACTAAAGCAGTCCATATTGAATTAGTGTGTGATTGTACTTCATCAACATTTCTCAATGCCCTTAAAAGATTTATAGCGCGTCGCGGCAAACCTAGCCATATATATTCGGACAATGCCACCAATTTTGTTGGTGCAAATCGCGAATTAAGAAATCTCCTTCATCAAGCGCAGGTACAAACTTCGATTTATAAGTTTCTGTCAAATGACCAAATTAGCTGGCATTTTATACCTCCTCGTGCCCCACATATGGGTGGATTGTGGGAAGCAGCTGTGAAGTCTGCTAAATTTCATATCAAAAGAGTTGTAGGAAACGCGCTGTTAAACTATGATGAATTTTACACTGTGCTGACCATGATCGAAGCATGTCTTAACTCGCGCCCTTTATCCCCAATATCGAATGACCCATCCGATTTTTCCGTTCTTACTCCTGGCCACTTCCTAATCGGTGATGCACTAATCGCTCCCGCGGAACCCGATGTCTCGGAAGTGCCATGTAATCGTTTGAGCAGGTACCAGCTACTGATTAGACTCCGTCAGCATTTCTGGAGCAGGTGGTCAAAGGAATACCTGACTCAACTACAGCAACGCACCAAGTGGACTTCCCCGACCGATGTTTTCCAGGAAGGAACTTTAGTCCTACTTCGCGAAGACAACGTTCCTCCGCTCCAGTGGCCCTTAGGACGCATCGAAGCCGTGCATCCCGGAAAAGATGGACTTATCCGTGTAGTGTCTATCAAAACAGTGCGCGGAGTGATCAAACGACCCACTAGTAAAGTGTGTGTGCTTCCGCTTGCTTAAATAATGCGTCCACAGACAAAGACTACTTGTAATTATTAATATTTGTACATATATTGTTATTGTATATTTCTTGAAAGGCAGTGCTTTCAAGGGGGGGAGCATGTTGCATTTCACATAATATTGTAATACATTTATTTAGGGATTTTTGTTAAACCTACCCTTGCATGGGTAGGGATGAACACCCCCCACTGTACATTTCTTACTTTTAAGACAGTACCTTCTCAGAGTTGCTTTGAGATAGTCGCTTCAGAGAGTTGCTTACAAGAGTTGTTACATTGAAATCAATAAACATCTACAATCAAAATCAACGTATTATTGCAAAATTTTGAACTAAGTCGTTTGGAGTCACCAGCGACTCGAGGTTGAATCGTCAACAACATAATTAGTACAAATTCTATTTTGGGATTAAACTAATCGTGCATATAATAAATAATTTATTCCTCAGATTATTAGGTCAGGAAAAGTGTAGCATAGATAATGATTTTACCTGTGAAAACTGAATTTGGATAATAAACAAAGACTAATTTTATTAATAATCAAGATAGGTTTATAAATGTTAAGTTTTAATTAAAATTGAATGTTTAATGAAGGTACCCACAGTATCTTTAGATATATACACAAGTTGGTTTAACCAAAAACTAAAATTTAATCTCTTTTAGTAAACTGAGCTCGTCTCAAAAAGATCGGAAATAATTTTTGAATGCAGTTCAAGTTAATTTGTATTTTTTCTCTACGTATATAAGTTTTTGAAGTGTAAATACTTTATAAATACTAATAAAATACTTATTGATTTTCACATTTAACAATTGTCGTGAGGGACATGTCAATGACATAACCAACGTTTAATCTCAAAATGCCAAAAAGAAACTTCGACACAATTGACAGTGTTACCAACTGATTTCTGAAACCAAAGTCTACAAAGACCCCGTTTTGATTCTGTCCAATGATATTTTTTTAGTAAAACAAATTTTTGATCGATAAATATTGCATCTATGATCCAAAAAAAAAAAAAACACTAAAACAAAAATGACTTATTTCTAACTGCCCTATAGCCAGATATTGAAAATATAGATATTTTTGAGAAAAAAAAGGTGGATCAAAAAATGAAGGAAGTCTTAATATTCTATTACGCTTGGTTCACACAAATTATCTTTTCTTATATTCCAATTACATTGCTTTTAATTAGTGATTACATGTGTTCTTGCCACACTAATTAAAGTTTCATTGAAAATAATTTTCTTTTCTTAGACTAGATAAGTGACTAGAAGTAATGTTTAAAAGCAAGAGCCTGAATTTGCAAACTGGCAAAGTTCCAATTGGACAATGGTGGAATTTAAATTAGATCCATCGTAAAAACAAAATTGATTTTAACGGGATGGCTGAAAAATTAACTCAACAACTTGATAAAACATAAAGTTCGCCTATTATTTGAAGTTGTTTTCTGGATATTTTACCAATTTTTATACAAAACAAAAATGATATACTAAATCGATTAATCGAAAAAACTTTTCATCGGAAATAGCAATTTCTGAGCATGCAGCAATTGTCCTGCATTTTAACTTGAAATTTTCGACAAACTGGAGGAGTCAGAATAAAGAAGTGACACCAAACAGAAAACACTCTGTATATTAAAGATGCGCCCAGCATTTTCAGAATAGTTAATGACAGCACTTTTAGAGCATTTTGAAAATATCAGGTCTTCGTATGTGTTTTTAGTAATTCGCTAGAAATAGAAGATTACTCTAGTTATCCACAAATTAACACTTGGAAGCGAAACTTAACCCAAACATTACTGCACTGCTAAAAACTCGAAATGTCAAGAGACTAACACTATAAATAGCCAAAGCAACACTTTGAAACAATCAAAATGCAAGAATTTCCTTATTGACACATATTTTGCAAATGAAAAGAAAAGGAAAAGAGAAGTAGAAAACCCATCCCAAAGCTGTTAAGCATAATTTTGAACGGGAAGTTTAAAATGAAGTGCACTTATAAATCCACTGTCGTCAAACCGTGTTGGAGGTGGCGGTGGTCGCGTCAAATATTCTGTAGTCTGCGAGTGTGTGTGTGCGAAAGTGCGTATGGGTTTCTTTATCTGTACACGTAACACAGCACAAACACAGGCACACTTGCAGGGCTACCGCTACCACAACATTGAGTCCATGAAAGCACACCGCAACCGTCCCAAATAACCCCCCGTTCTTCAGCAGAGCCCCACGGTAGTCCTGCTCTGCACCAGAAGTGGCTCAGACTCGATTCACAGGACAGAAAGAGACAGTGCAAGACATGCAGCACAGAAATACATCAAAAACAATTCCCACACAATTAAACTGAATTCATTATAACAAAGATTGTATGGAAATTGCAACACTGAGAGCAAAGAAGGTATGAATTATTACAAAATAAATGAACTAAAAAATAAATCCTGACACCCCAGATTGGTTCATTTATGAAAATTCAATTGTCACGAAATTTATCACCTAGAGAAAATTATTAACTTATGGTTATTTCGTGGTCATAAATGAAAAGGCTTGATAATTACCTCTTCACATAGTGCCAACATGCGTCGGGTGCTCTCCAGAGACTGCAAAAATATTTCGTGTTAACACCGGTGGTGGGTTTGTGTGGTAAAGCTTACCTCATCTGTGACTTGCCCAGCCTTAAGCTGGAGTTCCTGAAGTTCGGTCCTGGGGGCCCCATTCTCGGCGGCTGGTGCAGGTGCCGGCATTTTCTGGCAAAGGAAGAATGACAGATAGAATAATTGGCAAAAACCGGTCGACGCACAAATCTTTCTGCTTGAGACTGTACTTTACATTGTTTGACCCGAGAAAATCAATAATCGCGTAGAGGCAACCAAGACGGGCGCGTTCTCGCTTCTGAATCAAATGACTTTATGCGAGGATGAAAAATGAGATGACATCACAGTTATTCTCACGAATGCACTATTTAAGATTGTTAAGATATTCGTTTACATAAAAACACCGCTGTTTGACTAAGCTGGAGGTTCGGTGGGGAAATTGGATATGAACTTACGTGCTTTTCTTCGGTTTTTACACGGAGGAAGAGATTAACAACTAACTATTGAGCGAAATTGGAAATCGGCGACAAAAACACCAGAGATTACGTCTCACATAACAACTTGACAGGAAAACTGTCAAATGTTAACACATTTAGTTGACAACAGACACTGAACGAATGGTGGGGAAAGGGAGTTGTGAGATGCGGAGAAATTTCGACGTTTATATTGCGCATGATCCGATAACTAAAAAAAAAGGAGGGAAATTTAAATGTAATATACATTCGCAAATTTTTTGACATAAATAAACACAAATCAATTTAGAATTTGTAGAGTCAAGTATTTAGAAGTAATTATAAGTTTAGTGTTATTGTTATCATTGTTGCTACAAATATTCTTGTTTTGGTACTAATCTACAACTGGAAATTAACTTACAATAAAAGATAACAAAATTTAAAATTAAAACAAGTCGCTTTAAATGCGGAAACCTTAATTTAAATGAAATTAAAAGTAATTACAAGTTTATGCCTAATTTTAAAAGTAAAGTTTGTAAAAGACTTTATAAATAAGCAATGTTAAAACAATAAGAGCAAGAGTTGCTAAGAGTTTGTAAAAGAGTTCAAAAATTAAGCACAAAGAAGTAAAATATTTGGGTAAAAAAAAATTGCTTTGCTTTGTTTCGTTCGTGTGGTCAACCAGTAAAATATTTTAAGATTAGATTAGTTTTATTTCAAATTAAAGAAATAGTATCTATTAGTTATGTACGATTAGTTTTTTCACTAAACCACTAATCATAAGAAACTAACCCTATTCAAAACGTATTTTGCAAAATTCCAGATTTACGATGCTACTAACTGAAACTTAAAAAGTCAATGTTTTGAAGAATATCACAGTTAAAAGTATTTTGAGAATTTAGCTAGAGACTTTCTAATTTCGAAACTCTCTGAAGTTATCAAGTTTATGGTCTGAATTTTCAATACTCTTAAGAAGATTCTTTAATCAGGAAAGACAATAGTCATCATCGCTCTGATTTTAATAAAGTTTTTCTCGCTTAAAAATAATTCGACATTTATTTTAACGATTTTCGGAAAGAGTTTTAAAGGGTCATAAAAACACTTGTTTTTGTGTTTCTGACATTTCTTTTGTCTCCCGCTAAACTACATACATTTCTGTGGATGAAAATTTGCTTAAATTATAAAAAACGCATATATGCTTTTTATCTAAACCACAATCAAATTATAAATGATAACCAGACATTGTGCGGGCTTAAAAAACAATAAATTCAATAATTGCACCACAGTTAATTGTGTTGTCGTTCACTGATATTTTTAAATCTTAATTCTATCTTGCAAAAAAGATAAACTTATAAATTTATTTAATGTCACCTTTTTAATCTTTATTCAATATTAGTATGAAATATATTGTTATCATTAAACAAGGTACATTTCCGTAATTTAGTACACATAATCGATTTTCATATGGCCAAAAATGTTTCAGGTTAACAAGGTTTTCCAAGTTTTCGGAGTAGCTGAAAACTAATTTATGGCGATATTTGTGTACACCCCAGTACCACTCATTATAATTTTTGCGGTGATCGATACTATAAGGCTTGAAGTAAGCAAAATTTCACAGAAAATTACTATGAGATAAAAATAATACTTCGAAATAATGATAACATTGAGTCACTCAAGTGTGATTAATTGCCATTTTTTTTAAATAACGTTTATATGTCAGTTTTATTATTCCTTTACGCAAGCTAGTTGTGAGTTAAAAAAGTAATTTACAATTCTGCGTACATCAATAGTTAATTGAAGCATTTTTAATACCTTTCTGAAAAGTTAACTAGTTATGTAATTATTGATTAGACTGAGTACTTATAGTTGGTAAAAGATAAAAATAATATTTGTTTTCTCTTTGTTATTGTAAAAAAAAGCCACGCGCATGGAAAGAATTATTTATTTCATTTAAAACTATAACAAAACCGAAAACATTTTTTTCATATTTTCAAACATAATAAGTTAAATTTTATCTAATTTTAACTCCCAATATTGCTGACGCAACTTTTTCAATTTCTTTATGAACAACATTAACTTCAGACTGCACCAGAGTTTTTTCCATATGTCTATAAATAATCCTATAACAATGACTAGCTTTTCCAGTTTTGGGATGCGTAAATTCGTCGACCAAAACCACTTGTTCTATCATATCGCCTCCAATATTTCTTACTAAATCATAAAAGTCGTTACTTGAAAACTCTTTACTTTCAGGAAGCCAAAAACTCATGTCGTTTATACATTGTGGAAACTGACTCACAGGTTTATAAGTAACATTTTCATCACATTTTACTTTAAACTGATTTAAAAATCCTGAGTCCTGAGACCAAAACAGGCGAATATCAGGAATCTTGTACAGACACATTGCTATTCTTTCAAGGCCTAATCCAAAAGCCCAACCAATTCTATCCTCAATGCCTGCATTAGTTAAAATAGGTTGTCTCATAATACCACATCCAAGCAACTCAAGCCAATTATTTTCATGGAAAACTTCTAACTCCCAAGATGGCAGAGTGAAAGGAAAATGGGTATCAATCCACCGATATTCGATTTTTTCACCAAATAACTCCTTAGCTAAACCAGATAATGTACTTTTCAGTTCATGTTCCATTAGTTTAACCGCTTCTAAAGTGTGACATGCTTGTTTCTGTTGAGTACCAGTACTCTGAGTGTTGTTTCCTACTTCAAAAATTTCAAGGGTATCCTCCTGGGGAAATAGATCATCCCTCGTTTTCAGGCGCACCGCGTCTACTTGATGAAACACTGGGTAGTGAGTTCTATCAATTTCATCTCTTCGATACACATCTCCAGCCATTAAAAAATTGTTTAAACCAGCTCTCATTAAATCCGACTGATGAGCTGTCATATGGGCTCTTAATAAATACTCTCTATTGATATAATAACAGTCCGTCTTTGACCTCGATGGATGATCTTTCGGTGTTAACAAACTATCAAAGTTTTGATCCACTGTCACAATCGGTGATAATGTGTCGTATACCGAGAAAATGGGGTTTCCACGAGCGTTAACAAAACGTTTATAAAAAAAGTTGATTATTCTTTGACGAACATGATTAAGGGGATGATTTTCTCTTGTGTGGATGTTCCGTCCCAAATGTGAGATTATTTTGTCGGTAACATTAGTGAAATCGTCTTTTAAGTAGGTGTTTTGCAATAAAGTCACATGGGACTGTGCTTCAGGTTTTGCAGATGATGATAACAGTCTTACTATTTGGTAGCTGTTAATATTGTGAATTTTCAACATTTTGGTTATGGTGATTGTTATTTCTAACCTTAAATTGTGACAGATGTGACAGTTCTGACAGAGGAATGTCAAACCCTGCTAGTGTAGCTAAGCATGTTTTATAGACATACCAAGTCTCTACCGCTCATTGTGTGACGTATTAGGTGACCTGGAGTCAAAATTATCCAACAATATATAATTTACATCCCAAAGATAATAAATATTTGTTAAAACATTTTTGCAAAATGTAAAAAATTAAACTAAATCTCTCCAAC
Organism: Cynaeus angustus; assembly: GCA_030157275.1. Taxonomy (NCBI): domain Eukaryota; kingdom Metazoa; phylum Arthropoda; class Insecta; order Coleoptera; family Tenebrionidae; genus Cynaeus; species Cynaeus angustus. The sequence goes on from CM058058.1 coordinate 24,088,830, forward strand.
GATCACAATTATTTTGAAAAAACAAAAAAAAGTTCAACACTTTTATCCAAAAATAAAATTTATTGAATTAATTCGTATTTTTGAAGTTGCAATCACGGTTTGATTATAATTTTGTTTTTCCCTTTTGATTCGTGCGATAGTTACTTAAATTTATATATACAGTTAACATAATAAAAAGCGAGTTAAAAATTGGGTCTCAAAAATCAAGAAATATGAAGCCAAAGTTTATAATTTTTGTTTAAAAAATAAAATTATTTAAATATTTAAAAGCTAAAAACAAAAAATTAAGATGCGCCTATTTTTTCGCTTGTTTATTTCTTCTGTAATTTAGAAATTAGTTGTAGTTATTTTGCCTAAAACCTGGTTTTTACAAATTCAGAGAAAAATTACAAAAACTTCAATAATAAAAAAATGTTAGAAATTTCTTAAAAATGAATTACAGTTCTTAGCACATACACAAATTTTGCTAACTATTTCGATTTTTTCGATTTTTTGTGTTTGCCTAAATCTTAAAAATAATGAATTTAGCTAACTAGCAGTTAACGTGATTTTTTATTAGCTTTCTACAACGGAACAATTCACGGAATCAATTTTAGATTTTAATCATTTTTTAAGTATTTATATAGATATTTTGAATATTACACATATGATATATTTAAAAAAAAAAAATTATACTAAAGCAGTTGCTGACCTACACATCAAAAATTTTGTCAGAAACTTGCTGACACTCGTTTCAGCAACGGTGATTAAACAGCTTTGCTACCGAAAAGCGCGTCAGCAAATTTCTGACAAAAAATTTGGTGTATGGGTTAGCAAGTGCCTTTTTAAAGTGTGGTGACCACCAAGTAAGTAAGATCCAAGAAAATATATTGAATCAATTTTTTAGTTAAAATATAGCATTCTCCAAATTTGATGGACACGGTGGGCATACATTTTCAACTAATTGTTTAAAATAATCGCATTGCTGTATAACAGCAAATTGTATGATTTTTATTAATTGATTTTAAACTCAATTGGAGGCACAGCTTAGATTGTATAAGCAAATTTTTAGAAAAAAAAAAAAAAAACATCTTTTTTTTTTAGAAAAGTATATATGTATGTAAGTACGTTTATTTTAAAGTTTAGTTTATCTAGATGTTTATCAATTGATAAATTTATAAATAAAAATTTTGCAAAAAAACTTGAACAGCTGATTTTACTAAAAGAGTGCCTACGAGTTTAATGAATGATTCTACAAACTGGAATGTTCGCTTTGTTTAAAATTTAGCTAATCTATTAATAAAATTAATTACAAATAAACTTGTATTTTATAATAATAATCAGGTTTAACGTCGAAAGACGAGTGGTATTGTGAAGTCTTGTCTTTATCGCTGTATAGACCAGATGCTGGTAAGCATACTAGTTTTTTCATAGTCTACGCGTCGATAATATATTGGGTGAAGGTCGTCGACTTTCCGGCTGTTCCCGGTACGTCGCGGCGCATCGGATCCATTGTGAATGTAAAACGGGGAATTGTGGGAGTCGACGGGATCGGGATAAGATTCGGCTGTCAATCCACACAGGAAGTGCGGTCGTGTGTGTTTCGCAGTAAAATAAAAAACGGGAAAAACGCTCATTCCTTATATGTCATCAAGTTTGGCTTTTTAGTGCGCGACGTCTTTACGATGTTCACTGGCACTCTACGTATAAAACTATGCAAAGCCGAAAATCTTCGTCCTACAGACTGCGCCAAACGTCTAAGTGTGATGAATCCCTATGTGAACATCGCCGTAGACGATATCCATCTAGCCCAAACCACTACGAAAACGAAGACTCTTGATCCTGTTTGGAATGAGTATTTTGAACACGACGTCGTCGAGGGCACGACGCTTACTTTGACTGTTTTCCATGACGCCGCCATCCCACCAGATGATTTTATCGCCAACTGTAGCATACCATTGGGGGACCTACAGGCCCGTGACAAAGATTTTTGGGTGAGCGAGGCGTCGCGACGCTCTCCGCTTATTCGGCGAGCTATCAAAATTGCGCAAAACCGATGTCGTGTAAATAGCTGAGTGTTTACATGAAAGCCAATATTGATTTACTGCACCCTAAAACTGTAGAACAAGTCAGCGTAATCTGTTAATAGGCTATTTTTGGAAGGGGTTTTCAGGTTAGGTTTTTATTGGGAGTTTTCATGGGTTTGGGGATGATTAAGTGCAACGAGTAGACACCCATATGCCATATTTGATGAACATCTATTCTAGATTTTAATACCTATCTTTTTCTTTGTTTAGTTATCATGAAGTTCCAGCGTTTCAAAAAGTAAGCCATACAATAAACAATTCTAAGATATTTAGTTACTTCAAAAAAATTCAAAAAAGATGGTTTTAACTACTTATTGACGTAGGAAACGTAAAAAGGTCAAAATTCTAACAAGAATTTAATCTAGTTTGTAACAAGACTAGAAGCTATAACTATAAAAATGATGTAATATTAATTTGAAAATTATAGAATTCCTTAAAAGCAGGTTTTAAAAATTCTGTCCGTCTAAATTTTAGAATTTTTAAAACGTAAGGAAACCTAAAAACTTCTTGATTGGCTCATTCCTAAAGATCATCAAATTTTTGTCAATTCTAAATGAAAAATTAGGAATAAGAAGTTTTTGAGAGAAACTATAAGGCTTTTTAAATACTCGTTTTCCCAGATTCTCAAATTCTAGGAGCTTTAATTTCTTTTCAGATACTAAGATTCTCAAATCTTAATTGGGAATTTCTGAGTTTTCAAAATCCTCGAGAATCGACACAATACTTTATAATATTTTTTCTGTAGATCCTTATATCTTTAATTTCTCAAAAAAAAAGATATTTATTATTTTGTATTTTTAAGCATTGTGACGTTCACTAAGTTATTCTATACTTGTAAGAGTAGAAACATTTTTAGTCTCTAAAATTTGTTTAATGATTTCTTAAATTTTTGCAACAATGAAACTGTAAATAGTCTGAAAACTAAAGAATAAACATTGTAATTTTCAAATTATTCTATATGCAAATTTAATGCTTTAAAATCTCGCATTCTAAGGACTTAAGATGTTTGATCAGTTTTTCTAAAAAACTCAAATGCTTTATAATATTTTAAGTTTTACATTATGGAATTTGTAGACAATAAGATGCTTGTTTCTCCAGTTTATCAAATTTTGTGCACCATTTGATTTTCACCTGGGAATTTCTTAATTTTCAAATTTTCAGCGAATTTTGTAAATCTCAATTTGATAAACAATTTTCAATACCTAAAATCTTGTGTTTTTATATCTTGAATTTTAGTGAAATTTTAATAATTTAAATCATCTGTAGGTACACACTCAAATATTTGTCCCTTCGTCAAATTGTCGATTATCATATTTTCAAAAACCACCATTTCTAAATTTTTAAATTCTCAGAGAATTTACACTGATTTTATCTCCTCCGGTCTCTAAATACCCAAATGCTTAAGATTTCAGTATGTCAAATTCTTGGAGTTTTATTTCATATTTTTAAATAATAAAATTAATTTTTTCGTTGCGCATTTTTAAAATTTAAATTCGTAGAGAATTTAGATAAGTATTCTCAATTCTCAAATTTAAAGGTCTGCTCCGCCAGATCTTGTGCATTATAATTTCTCAAATGTAAAAAAAGATCTTACAATAAGTTTTCTAATATCTTGAGACGTTCGATCAGTTATTTTTTGTAAATATAATTCTTGAGACCGTTTTCAACACCGAGACACTCATGTATTGAATCTTGAGAATTTAAATAGTTAAACGGGAATTTCTTCATGCTCAAATTCTCAATGAGTTTTTGACTAATAGTTTCCAATTCTCAAATCTTTCAGTTCGCTTTGATCACATAAGAAAACTCTTAACCTCTGAAATACTCAAGAGTTTGCGTATCTATATGTAAAACCTCGTGTTTTGGATATTAAGATCTTAAAGTCTTTAAGAGAGAGTCAGAGAGTTCTCAGTTTTCTTAAGTAAAAAAATTCTCAAAACTGTCTATTTGAGTTAGAAATGCAACTAAACAAAGAACAACCCCAATTTTTAGATTCAGACATAAACGTTTGCAAGAAGAAGTTGCAATGTAGCGCAAATGCTAGATTTTTCTAACTCTTGTTCATTTTGCAGGTGAATTTAGAACCAACAGGTCGCTTACACCTCCAGATCGATCTTGTTCAACGTAGAGGTAATAACACAGGCGAAGTTATATAGTGTTAAGCATCATCTAATTTTCAGACGATGGAGACACACGTGAATTTAAAGAACGTCAGCAAGTATTCAACAGAAGACGCGGTGCCATGCGCCGAAGAGTCCATCAAGTCAGTGGTCACAAATTCATGGCAACCTATCTCCCTCAGCCCACGTTTTGTTCACACTGTGGTGATTTCATCTGGTAGGAAAACAATACAAATCATTTTTTTACTAAAAGACAACATTTCAGGGGTGTATTAGGCAAACAAGGCTACCAATGCCAAGGTACCTCCAGTGTTCTTATAAATGTAGTCAATATTTTTTTGTAAATACAGCTTAGTTCTTTAGTGTTGTAGATAAAAGTGCAAAGTAGTTGTTCATTTTCTAGATCAGAATTATCCTAAATTGACGTTGTTTTTGTTTTTGAGTTGCAGCATTCTTCTGGCATGGCTATTTTTACAGCTTGTCTTAGATGTTGTAAGTTGTTGTTGTGGTCCGAGGTGGTGATATAATTATTAATTTGAAAAATACAAATTTGTTACAGTCTGCACGTGCGTGGTCCACAAAAGGTGTCATTCTTTGGTCCTGACAAAATGTCCGGGAATGAAAGACGAAGTAAGACTCACTATTAACATTTATGGAGTTAATTTTTTCTATTGTAGACCAAACAAGAAAATACCGGCTTCAGTGTCAATATTCCGCATCGATTTGTTGTTCACAACTACAAGAGATTCACGTTTTGTGACCATTGTGGTTCGTTGTTGTACGGGTTATTTCGACAAGGGCTCCAGTGCGAAGCCTGCTCTCTAAATGTTCACAAAAGGTGCCAGAAGAATGTTGCTAATAGTTGTGGAATTAACGTTAAAGATCTTGCTGAGATCTTGAAGCGAATTGGTGCAAGAACTTGTTTATATTACTGACCACCAGGTAAAAATTTTGTTTTAGGAGTAACTCCAGACAAACCCATGCACCCTCAACGTTCTAAATACACACCAAACACACAACCTCAAGAAGGTTCAGCCGAGAATGCAGAAACAAACAGGGCGAGTGTTAACACAACCAAGGAAAGCGAGAATGCTTCTCTTCCAGAAAAGGACGTCGCGTGCTCGCACAAAATTGGTTTAGATGACTTTAATTTTATTAAAGTTTTGGGAAAAGGCAGTTTTGGTAAAGTTATGTTAGCAGAACGAAAAAGCACCGAAGAAATTTTTGCCATCAAAGTTCTTAAAAAAGACGTCATCATCCAAGATGATGATGTTGACTGCACCATGACCGAAAAACGAATTTTATCGTTGGCAGCAAAACATCCTTTTTTAACCGCTCTTCATTCTTGTTTCCAAACTAAAAATCGACTCTTCTTTGTGATGGAGTACGTGAATGGGGGAGATCTAATGTTCCAGATACAAAGAGCGCGAAAATTCGATGAACCTAGAGCTAAATTTTACGCAGCTGAAGTCACGTTGGCGCTCCAATTTCTTCATAAGCATGGAGTTATTTACAGGGATTTGAAGCTGGATAACATTCTTTTAGATGCTGAGGGTCATTGCAAGTTGGCAGATTTCGGAATGTGCAAAGAAGGAATCTCTGAAGGGATCACCACGACTACATTCTGTGGTACCCCTGATTACATTGCCCCTGAGATTTTACAAGAACTTGAATATGGTGCTAGTGTTGATTGGTGGGCTCTGGGAGTGCTAATGTACGAAATGATGGCCGGACAACCACCATTTGAGGCAGATAACGAAGAAGACATGTACGAGTCGATTTTACACGACGACGTTCTTTATCCAGTGTGGCTAAGTAAAGATGCTGTTAACGTACTAAAAGGTTTCATGACCAAAAATCCTAACAAAAGACTGGGATGTGTGGCTTCTCAAGGCGGAGAGTCGGCAATTAAAATGCATCCTTTCTTCAAAGAGATTGACTGGTTAGCTTTAGAGCAAAGAAAGGTAAAACCTCCTTTCAAACCTAGAATTGTAAGTCGTGTTAGAAATCATTTTTTTAGTTTAATGGTTGTGGTTTTTAGAAAAGCAAGAAGGATGCTCTCAATTTTGACACAGAATTCACCAAGGAAGAACCAGTGTTAACTCCTATAAACACCGAAGTCACAAACTCCATAAACCAAGAGGAATTCAAAGGGTTCTCTTTTGTGAACCCCCATTACAACTCAACTCGTAACACTGCTTCTGCGGACTAAATTTAGTCTGTCTTGTTTATTTCAACCATATGAGAAGCGTACATCTAACTCAGATCTTAGATAGAATATTTCTGTGATCTTACTGGATTATACCAGAAATACAATGTATAATTAAGAAAGGCGGCCTAAGCTCTGTAAATATTTTAACTGATTGAAAGTTTTATTAGATCGAGTCAATTTATTACTGTCGTGGTAGCCTTCGCACTGACTCATTTCAACACATTTGTGTTCCTAACCAAAACCGACTACAATATAAAAAGAAGAGCTTATTGCGAGAGATTTGTTTAGACCATTATTATTGTTAATAATGATATAGTTTATGTGAATTTGATTTAAAATGTGGCACTAGATGTACAATAGCCACATGATAACAATAAACGTGGAGAGCAATCATAACGCAAAGCGTGCCTGTTAATGTTGTATTAATTAAAATAATTTATCTGCCACATTAGCAAAATTTCATATTCAAAGAAATGTAACTTATGTTTGTTGTTGGAAGGATAAAATGTTTCATGTCAGTAGTAAAAAATAATTATTATAGTCCAGCCAGCTAATATAGTGATGGATGTTTAGAGAATTTCCCATCATTAAATATTTTAGCTTTTGAGTTTTTGTTCAAGTAATTAATAATGTTAAACAAATTTGCGTCCGTTATTGTGCCAAATTTTCTTTGCCTACCTCCTCTATGAAGATTTAACATGCAACCAAATTATTTTTGTTGTTTTATTAGTATGACGTGTAAATTAATTAGATGGCATTGGTATTAACTATACCTGTTTCTCCAAATGTACTTAACATAAATAAATATTATTTAGTGTATTATTTGTTTTTTATTTGCCTAATTCCAAATCCAGACAATGAACTATAAAAATTAGAATTAGAAACAAAAAGACAAAATAAATTTTAGGCGTAAAATCAATAGATTTTAAAAATTCATAGAACAAATTCAACACAATAGCCTCATTTTTAAGTATCATAAAATAAAATTTTGTTTATTTAAAATTGTACTAATTTTTAAAAAGGTTAAAATTAGGAAGAGTGTGCCAAAATTCCGATATTTATAATTGCAAAGGTTATAATTAAGGTTTATACATTTTAGACGCCAAATATTTCTTCGCCTGAATATTTAAGAAATAATCTGTTTAATTATGACTAATTTTAATAATTATAACATTTCTTAATTTTAAACCTAAAAATAATTGTTTTTTACACAAGTGTGTTTAATTTAAAAAAAAACGTTGCGTTCTTTGAGCATTCCCCAATAACGTGCTATTGAGAAGGTCTGCGAATTTTTGAATACCTACCTTGTATAGGCTATTGAAGCGAAATTCAAAGTGTAATATGATTTGGTAATATTTTCAATTGTTTCGTTTATTTGAAATTACTTATAAATATCAATAATAGAAATTAAAAAAATAAAAATATAAATAAATATTTTAGATCCTTTAAACCCTTTGTATTTTTCATATCTCTTGTTTTTTCTATATTATCTGGATTTTAGAAACTTTCTAGTTGCCTTGAATTGCTTTCAGATTTAGATTTTTGGTCGGCATTCTTTATGTCTATTGTAGTAATAATTCGTGGTCTAATTTTTCTAAAAAAAATTATCTAAAAATTAACATGTAGCTGTGACGACAAAAAACAACAAAAAAAGAAACCAGAAGCAACAGCTATGAAGCTGTGTTCATTTTCACAAAAAATATTGAAGACTACGAATTATTTTCGGCTTGATAATTCAACGACAAAAATTTTATTTCTAAGACAAAATATCATTCACAGCTCCAGTTCATAATTCCAGTTAAATAATCTTTTTTACCAGTAATAATTGTCCTAAAATTCAGTTGGCAAGTTTAATCAAAACTTTATTTGTCAGAAAAATTTTTCGTTAAAAAACAAATATTATTGGACGAGATTCAAATTATTGGCTAAAACAATATTCCTGTTGGTTTGTCTTTTAAAACTAACTTCTTTTAGTTCTAACAGACAACTTTCATCCAAATTTAGTTAGTCGACAACGGTTTCCTTATTATTGCCCCCTCCCTTCATTATTGCCCTAAAATGTCACCACATTTTCCAAAAACCCACAATTAATCAATTGTGACATTTAACTCTGTCTTAACGATCGCCAGTGTGATCTTCCGCACGCCCATGGTTTCCTACGAGGACGCCATCTGTACCTCAATTTTCCATATGTGACATTGGGTTTTTGTCCCTGCTGAATATCCGGGTGTTTAAAGGCGCTCACTGAGGATTGTGGGAGAGGTATCTAGAGGTCGGGAATTCGGGAGCGCCGTCGTCGTCGCTCGTCGTCCATGGCTGCTGTCAAGAAGTGGTGTTTGTATAGCTGTGTGGCCGTATGTGGCTGTCGGTGTTAATGTAGTTCCCAATTCTTTAACAAACAACTAGTTCGTCGGTGGTGGTGTGTGCGTGCGTTCCCAATGTTCACGGGGACCATCCGCATCAAGATATGCGAGGCTCAGGGCTTGCGGCCGACAGATTGCTCGAAGCGCCACAACATGACGTTCGGCAAGGCGGCCGACGACCAGCTGATGGACCCCTACGTTACCATCGACGTAGACGACACCCATGTAGCCCAAAGCACCACCAGACAAAAAACACTCGATCCTGTTTGGAACGAGTACTTCGAGCAACCCGTCGAGAACGCCAAAACACTCACATTGACGGTCTTTCACGACGCTGCCATCCCGCCAGACGTCTTCGTCGCCAACTGCAGCATACCCTTCGAGGACCTCGTCAACAGGGAAAAAGACGAAGCCGACTTTTGGGTAAGAGCCTCCAATACAACCATAGCATTTTTAATTAATAATATTTATATTGTCACTGGTCTTTTCTTTTCTAACTTTTTGAAATGTTGAATTAAAAGAAGACAGAAATGAAAAAAAATTGTGGCGGCGACCTCGTTTGTACCGAAATCTTTGGGGAAATTGCATAGAGGAAATGATATCATTTTTCCGGACATTGATACCACCTGCGGTTTATTCATGACTCAAGGGCGTATTTATTCTAATTATTTATGTAACTTGATTGTCTACTTTCATGATTATTGTAGAGGGTCATGGAGTTGATATGTCCTCATGTGTCTCTCTCTCTACTATAAATTTATACTACAATACAACAAAAATAACATTCATCTAATTATCATAAATGTTTCCATTCACCCATTCAAAAATACGATTCAAAGGTTACAATTTACGTGGAACTATTAAAAAGAAAGCAGCGCAACCGTACCAACTTCTTTTCCTTGTTGGTTGTTGGAATTCTTTTTGGAAATCAAATTATTTAATATTATTAATATTTAATTAGTCATAGAATTGCGTAACTTTACAAAAAAATTCATAAATGAAAACGTGGAACCTTTGGTAATTTCCCAATGAGTCATAAGTGCAGGATGTACAAGATGTACAAGTTAGATGAAACGAATTGACATAAACTGATTTGTTTCTTTAAGTAGCCTGCATTTCTCAGAAAATAATAATTATTTCCCTCTTTTTAAATAGTTCTATTTGATATTTGTAATTTCATATTCTTATATAGGCTTTCTCGAATATTTTTAAATGTAGCGCTAGCTTACATTAAAATCCACTTGCTAAATATTTTCACACAATTTTTTTTATAAAAATAGCAAAAGTCTTTTTTTCTGTTATTGTAGATCGTTGAGTATAATTTCAAGTGGATCCAGGATTATTTTCTAAGGTTGAAATATCACAAATTATAACAGGAAATCTGTCTTCTATAATTGAATAAAATTAAAAAATTAATTAAAATTAAAATTAGTAAATTAAAAAACAAATTTTGTGGATTTTTTGTTCCTGTACAGCTGTTGCTTTTGTTTTTATCACTTTTGCTCATTTTATTATTATTTTTTTTATTGTTAATTAATGTAGTATTTAGAGATTTTATGACCTTTTTTTTCCATATTTGTTTCATATGCATGTTATTTGTATATTTTATAGATCATAAACTGCATACTTTGCATATCATACACAATTTTTTAAACAATTTTTACAAGCGTGAACGACGATAAGTATAAAAAAATACCGATCAAAGGCTTAAAATCGGAATGCATATGCATATAAAGAATACAAAGGATTTAAACAATGTAAGAGAATAAAAATTCCAACAATAATTTTAAAAAAAAACAAAAAATCTAGTGAGAACTGGAAAGAATCTAGAAAAACAACAGATTGTAGCGTATGCGAAAAATTCAAGGACACTATAAAAAGAATCTAGAAAATTCCAAAGAATCCAAGGAAATTCCAAAGGATTAAAAAAATCTGGAAAATCTGGAGAAAGTAAAGAAGTAAATTTTCAAAGAGTGCATTGCTAACAAATAATGAATTATTCAAAAGATAAGAAGGGTGCAAGCGATAAAAAGAAATTAGAAAAGTAAAGCAATACATATAAGAAAATCTGAAAGAGGACAAAGAATTCTAAAATGAGTTAGAAAATCTTTGACCTATTCAAGAAATAATATAAATACAAACAGTTCAAAGCATGTAAAGGACTTATAGAGTCAAATCAAAAGCTTTTGAAAAGAGTTTCAAGAATTTAGGCAATATATAAAGTCGAAAAAAAATTAATGGATTAAAAAAATATTGAAAAATAGAAGCACTCCAAAAATCGTTCAAACGATCTAAGCTTATGTATATAGGAAATTCAGAAATTGAATCAGCATAACAAATTCTGAACAATCTAACAGTACTAGAAAGAATTTCGAAAATCAGAAGATAGTGTTTAATAAATTTGAAGGATACATTTTATAACATATGAAAGATAAAGAATCCAAAACGACTAAATCAAATATCCAAACAATTTAAAGATTTAACTGGATCTCTTTGCATATTTTTATCAACCTCGTTGAATATTGTCAGCTGTTTAGTAATCAATAGGTATATTTACAATTAAAAAACAAAACGTTTTTAGTTTGTTTTAATAGACATTTTGTAAGTTTTTTTTTTAATTATAATGAAAAAAAATTTTTACTCTTTGGAAGGATAAAAGAAATTGTTCTTGTAAAACTTAAATGCAAAATTACAAATCCATTTAAATATTTGTTTAAAATGAAAAATCATGTGATTGATATTTAATTGGCCTAATAAACTGTAGTTGTATATTTAATTGCCAAATCTATTGGATTCAAGGTTATATCAAATTTTTGTTTCAAATAAATGTGAATAAGTTGTTTACCTACTTGTTTTTTATAACAAACACGTAAACTTTTTTTTTAAATAAACCTTATTGGGAAAAAACTACAAAAGGAATACAAAATTTTTCCCAAGTTTTATGAGAAATCTATAAAAATGTATGTGTTCCAAACATTCTCAAATTAATGGAAAAATCTTCCTCGACTCACAAGGACCATGCAGATTTTATGTTTAAACTACCGAAAGTATGATATTGTAGGCTATTTAAAACTAATATTTGCTTGACTGAAAATAAATCGCCTCATCTGACAATTTTCATAAGAATTGTAACACCTATCATCTCAAAAACAAAAACAGGATGTACAGTCACTGTGACTGCTCATGTGTAAGATTATGAACAAGGTAATGGATGCCAAATCCCTAGATATTTATATTTTCATTCTTTCTAATCATCCAATTGGTTCTAGTTTCGGTTTTTGAATCCCAGTATATTACTCCTGAAAAATATACTCAGCTATTTTTACTACATTGTAACTGTTTTGATTGTCACATTTGCGTTGAGATCTAATGCTGGACGTAAATGTCATGTTTTTCGTCGAAATTTCTTTCTACCTACCACTTTAAATTGCCTAATAAATTTAAGTAGGGAAGTAATGTTACAATGTTACATGTTTGAAAAAGAAATTTTCACCATTTTCAGTGAGAGCTCCACATGGGAAATGCATGTAAAATGTTTTTGGCAATCTAGTATCACTTTCTAATCAAGTGGAATTGACACCGAGTAATGTTTATTTTGGAAACAGTTTTATAAATATTTATTTGAGTCGCCAAGGTATTTCCTAGTTGGTGAAATTTCAAAAATTCTAGTCGCATGAATTTCACGCATTTTTTCATGATTCGTGAAAAATGATGTTAGATAACGGACTGTAAATTAATAATCGAGGCCACAATTTTTTTTATTTATGTGCATAAAACAAAAAAGCGTGCACCTGCTCCTTTTGAATGTTTGAAAATGACTCATCAGTTCATCAGGTAAATAACTTCCACCTTGAGAATGTTCCTTGAAGACAGTGACGAAACGTCGGCATTTTGCCAGCATCCTATGCATGTACTGTTCATTTATTTATTAACTTTAAATGTTTTTTCCAGGTAAATTTAGAACCCAAAGGCCGTCTCCATGTTAGAATAGACTTGAAGTTGACAACGAAAGGTAAACGAATTTTTTTAATTGAAGGGTTGTTTTCTGACTGGGTTCTTATGCAGATTACCATGGAGCCAAACCTCGCGAGTTCAAGGAACGCCAAGGATTTAACAGAAGACGCGGCGCCATGCGACGGAGGGTCCATCAGGTTAATGGTCATAAATTCATGGCGACTTTTCTCCGTCAACCGACCTTCTGTTCGCACTGTCGAGATTTTATTTGGTAAGTTTCAAAGTTTTTCATGCACGGTGAATCGAAATTGTAATAACAAATTGTGTTTGTTTCCGGGGCCATTAACTTCACAATGGTGATTCTGTTTTCAGGGGTTTGGGCAAGCAAGGCTATCAGTGTCAAGGTACGAAGCCGTCAGCTGCATGTCAATGTATTTAATATGCACATAGTGCAGCTTTGCTTTTTTTATTATGTTTTGTCTTGTTTAAGTACCCTCTGGTGGTCATGTTTTGGTGGCAGCTTTTAATAGGACCCTAGAGGGTGGTCAAGATTTTCCATTGTATAGGTGTGGTTGCTTTGATCTTTTTATAGCATGAGACCAAGTTCTGGATTCGGTGAATATTTTAATCGATTAATTTCATTTTTGATTTGCAGCAGCAACGGCATGGCTCTCTTTATATAGCTTTTTAAATTTTATTGTAAGTTTATTGCATTTTTTTCATTTTCTTTCTTTAATTAACTTTTCTGTCATGCAATCATGTTAAGTAAAGAAGCTTCCCATATAGTTACGAACTTTTGGTTTATCATTTTTTTTTCGGTAATTTGGTTTGAATTAATTGGATCATTTCGATGAAACTTTTTTTCTTCGCGAAATTTTAAAGTGGAATTTCTTACAGTTTGCACCTGCGTTGTTCATAAACGGTGCCATCTCCTAGTTGTTACAAAGTGTCCAGGAATGAAAGATGAGGTAAACATTCTATCTAATCATTATTATGCTACTACTTAGATCTTTTTTGTCGTCGATTTTTTTAATATTGAAAATTAGATTCATATCGTTTATTACACGTAATCGTATCCTAAATTGTTGGGCACTAATTACTTCGTTCTGGGTAATGGAAATCTTAATGATAACATGAAGTGTTACAGATTTGGTGAATATGAAATAATCAAGTTGTATTTTTTTTCCATTGTGTGCCCTTTTTCCCTTTTTACGTATCCAAATGGTTTTTACCTTCGCTCAAAGCCGTAAAATAAAGTGTCGTCGTGTTAATATTCAAAATAAAGTAACCCAAAGGGAGAGGATCTCGTTAAAGTCCAAATAGTGGTAAAAAGATTTCCACCGCGATACGCGAGAGAGCAGGAAAATAATACTTTTTTTTTACAAATATAGTAGTCTAAATAGATACCATTCTAAACTTCGCGCCCTTTTTTTTCTTTACCTTAATATTGATTGTTACAAATTCAAACATCAGATAAGATCGTTAAGTCAAGACTATTAGATCCAAGATTTTCCATTTAATATTGACTTTAATAAAAGTTGAAATTGTTGTATTAGTAAACACCGAAATTATGAACTTGACCTTGTGTATCAAAATCTAAATATTTTCTCTGCTTTGCCTTTAGTCTAGTCAACAAAGTACAAGATTTAATGTGAATGTGCCGCATCGTTTCGTTGTGCATAACTACAAACGATTCACATTTTGTGATCACTGTGGTTCTCTATTGTACGGTTTAATCCGCCAAGGACTCCAATGTGAAGTTTGTTCCTTAAACGTACATAAACGCTGCCAGAAAAATGTCGCAAATAACTGTGGTATCAACACGAAGCAGATGGCCGAAATTCTTTCGGAAATCGGTACGTTGGTGTTTTTTTTGTCTCAGTGGTTCTAAAGGATAAATTGCAGGTGTTTCTCCTGATAAGCAGCCGCTAAGGAAAATTAAATACGTATCAGGTTCGGGCGCTAACGGCGCCAATTTCGAAGGTCAAAGTGAGAATCAAGCATCAGAGAACGAGCAGGAAAGCGCGGATGAGCTGACGAAGATGATGGAAGAGAAGTTACCTAACAATGGTAATAGAGTCAGTTGATTTTGTATATAGTTAAGTTTGTTTGTTTCAGGAGAAGGCGCTGAGCGCAAGAGCAAATCAAAGATAGGCCTTGAAGACTTCCACTTTATCAAAGTATTAGGAAAAGGTAGTTTCGGCAAAGTGATGCTCGCCGAGAAGAAAGATTCCGAAGAAGTATACGCTGTGAAAGTATTAAAAAAGGATGTAATCATTCAAGACGACGACGTGGACTGTACTATGACGGAAAAGCGTATTTTGGCCTTGGCCGCGAAACATCCCTTTCTAACGGCATTGCACTCGTGTTTTCAAACAAAAGACCGTTTATTTTTCGTTATGGAATACGTCAACGGGGGTGATTTGATGTTCCAGATACAAAGAGCGCGAAAATTCGACGAACCGAGAGCTAGATTCTACGCTGCCGAAGTCACTTTAGCTTTACAGTTTCTGCACAAACACGGAGTCGTCTATAGGGATCTCAAATTAGATAATATCCTTTTGGACGCAGAAGGACATTGTAAACTGGCCGATTTCGGGATGTGCAAAGAAGGAATTTTGGAGGGTATCACGACCACAACGTTTTGCGGTACTCCCGATTACATCGCGCCGGAAATTCTCCAAGTAGATAAGTTTTATTAAATATTCAAAAGTCTAACTTATGGGGTTTCAGGAATTGGAATACGGTGCTAGTGTAGACTGGTGGGCTTTAGGGGTGTTGATGTATGAAATGATGGCAGGACAGCCACCATTCGAGTCTGATAATGAAGACGATTTGTTTGAATCAATTTTACACGATGACGTTCTGTATCCAGTGTGGTTGAGCAAAGATGCTGTCAGTATATTGAAAGGTTTTATGACGAAGAATCCGAGTAGGAGATTGGGATGCGTGACTGCACACGGCGGGGAGGCCGCTATAAGAGTACATCCATTTTTCAGAGACATGGATTGGGCCGCACTGGAACAGAGGAAAGTCAAGCCACCCTTCAAACCAAAAATTGTAAGTATTAGAAAAAGAGCTGGAAATGTAAGATATCTACGTAAAGCGAAAAGTGTGATACTGAAACAAACTTTATTAAATGATGAAATTATTCACTAAGTTGACATTATCGTAAACTTGTAATGAGTTCATTGTTTTATTCTTCGTCTGTCTTACTTTTTGTTCCTTAGATCAGTGGGTTTGAATGTCGTCCGAATTTTTATAAGGAAGTGCTTCGTAGTGTATTTACGGTAATGTTTTTAGATATCGCACTTTAGTTTGTAAATGCACGAATGGTAGAGATCTTTCGAGATAAAACGTTTTAAAAATAGATAATGCTTAGGTTTACTAATTTTTTTTTAAATTTATGTCATGGCACAAAAATACGAAATTATTTAGGTAGGTCGAATTAATGTTCCTCACATCAAAACTGAAAATCGATGCGATTCTGCACCGGAAATTGGAATTATGTAAATAACTAATAAAAAAAGGGTTGAACTTGTTTTGGTTGGCGTGTCGATTTGGTTTTGCTATATTTATTATTTTTCCCGAAAGCTGATTGAGTTTATTAATTGATTTTATGGATTTCATTTTGCCATTCGTTAAAATGATCCGTTCCATATTTGTGTTGTGACAATTAAGTCGTTCAAAAACGAAATTCGTAGTACTAGAGTTGTAAGGTATTTGTATCTTGTATACATTGTTTGTCTTTTTCTTGCAGAAGAGTAAGAAGGATGCCTTGAACTTCGACGCCGAGTTTACGAAGGAAGAGCCGGTCCTGACACCAGTTAGCAATGAAGTGATCCATTCGATCAACCAAGAAGAATTCAGGGGTTTCTCATTTGTCAACAGAGACTTCAATCCTTCACGCTTTGTCGCTGAATAACTACAAAACTCATAAAATATCCTTCATTATCGATCCTTTGGTTACTCGGGTAAATCATAAGCTTGGAAGCTTTAATTTTTGTGAAACTTAAGGAAAGATGCGCCAGTACTCATGTTATACTGTTATTACTGATAATATTTATTATATGAAGCAAAGTTTATTTAATTATTGCAGATGAAGAGTTTATTTAAATTGTTTATATTTTGTACGTCTCCTATCTAAGATTGGTCTTTGATATAAATTCTATTTTATAATTTCTAAGCTAAACATTCGTTGGGGCCCCATTTCATTGGAGCTACATAGCGCACAAATATATTTTCACGTGTTAATTGCTGAATGGTGAAGTGGGGCTGTTTGGGGTTTCTGTGATTTCCAGAATTACCTGTCTTTAACTCTAGTCACTGAATGGCCTACGCTCTGTAAATATCAAAGGAGTAACACGCAAGTCGGTCGCGGTTGGCCACTCTAATGTTAATTATATTAAATTTATTAAATTGACGCACTTTCTGCAGAAGCCTTAGATTGCGGTTTGTTCTTCCCCGGCCGAACTTGCCCTTCATGAGGACTCATTCATACAATATTGTCTTTTTTGTATTATTTATTAGTATTGTGATATTGTGGGAATTTGCAATAGATTTAGTGTAGGCCGTTGGGCCTTTTTAGTTGTCTTTTAACGGTATCGTCTACAAGTATAGTTTTGCATGGACAGCGACCCGCACTAGACAGAAATAACAGTTTTATCAGTCACTTGTCAACGTAACACTCTACACGTAATGATACGTATTAGGGAAATGTGCATTATTTTAAGGAAGCTTACGTAGGTTGTTTACTATTTACCAAAGATTTTATTTATTATTTTTTAACGAGGTGAGTGTGTAAACGGTAATAGTTTATGTAGAAAATGTAATTTATTTCGTTGATTGCGTGCGAATTTTTGTGCAATGGCTTAGGACAAGATTCGAATGTGTGCGAGCCCAAACACATTTTAATCACGACACGATATGTTTTCAGTTTTCAAATATGCCATGCCATACTAAGCTGCTTAGATAACATTCAGCGCTACATTTCAAAGAAATGTACATATTGTTAAAAGTAAAAAAGAATATAACGTTTTAGATATTTATTAATGTGGAGCTTAGAGTAGTAGGTAAATTAATACAATTAACCCACGCTAATTTTAGTGTATGTCTAGATAATATCTATATCACAGGTCTGTGTTAGCACCGAGCTGTTCAAGAATAACTTGAGGTTGGCAGTGTAGAATAATTTAGTTCTCTAGTAGAGCCTCAGACTCCCTCTCACTTGTTCGGTTTTTGCCGTTAAGGCGCGTGCTTGCATACGGTGTTGTGCCAAACCATGTCCACCCTAACCCGCACCCTTTCCGCACCTCCTACCACTGTCTGAACCCCACTGTCGCATTGTTATTGTTTATATCATATTTGTACTAGCAATGTGTTGTAAATGGTGTACCTATTTCTCTGACGGTGTACTAAATTATAAATAAACATTATTTAATGTAATCTCATCTATTTACCCTTTGCAAACTGTACATCGCAATCTTTTCTTACTTCTTTTAATACATGTTCACTAATATCTTATTTCTCTCTGACACCATAGCTAAGCCAGAGCGAATTAAAAATGTTTCCTTATTATTTTGAAGGAACAGAATCGTACAGTACCGCACCACAAATTTCATAGTTCAGACTGTTAGTGTTTTATGATTTTTATAATTTATAATCAATTTGTGCGTATATTTTAAATGTGGATTTTTTTAATTTGTTTTAGTAGGCTTATGTAATGCTGATATTGTTTATTTATATCGAATGAAATTGCTGAATTTCTAAAAGTAATCGTTCTGAATTTATTTTTGTCGTATCTTACAATTTTCTTATCTTGTTTTTATGTTTGTTACAATTTAGATTAGGTATACATAAATAAAACTATGATTTCGAAGGTGATCTTGGTAGTTTTTAAAGTAACTCCTTACCGCCTATTGATTATAATCTTTTAGATAGTGTGTTTCATCGATTAATGTACTTGTTAATCTATATCGTTAGTTCTAATTTAAATATTTTTTGGGTCCACTTTTGCGGCCCTAATAATGAATTTTATGGACTCACCGTCAAAATATGCTGGATCTCATTTGGCACACTCTGCATCTTGCATTTTGTTAGTTTCTTGTGATCGCCCAAAAAAATGGTGACTTGTAAGCCTCGCTGTGTTCGTCATACTCTTTAAAAAATCATCGTCTTTACGGGCTTGTAACATAAATCGCTTTTAGAAGGATTTTGGTGGATTTGACATAAAATCTTAATCTCAAACTCCAGTTCCTGATTTTCTTCAAGTTTCAATTTTCTTAATCCAAATTTCATTATTTCTGATTTTTAATTTTATCCAAATATACAGTGTCTAAACATAAACTTGTTTTAGTTCTTGAGTATCTAATAATTTTCTTAAATAAACGTTCAAAAATATCAGAAAACTTCAAATTAAAAAAGCATCCCGCATTAGTGCGCAAAATACTATGAAAACTTCCAGTCTTGAAGTTTCCTAGACCATTTTTGGTTTTTACGGAATGCAAGAAACACGAAATTTTGTTGTGTGTAGACTTTCTTTTCCATTTAATTGCATAAAATTTCACAGTTAACGCAATCATGGAAATTAGATATTACTATTCGGACTCAAAAGTGGATTTTCGCATTTCTGGGTTGTTTTTCAGATGCGCCGAAATCCATAATTTTGCCCGCGTGTTTTACAAATAGCATTTTTAATTTATTAATGAAAAAACCTAGCACAATATCACCAATGAAAAATGTAGAAAATATAAATAATTTGATGTAATCGCCGTTTTATTGGGTCAGCTTTATTTTTGCAAGACAATAAAAAATGTTTCAACATTCTTCAAAAGTCGGATTTTTACCTTTTGGAAAAACCAAATTTAATGGTAAATTTACTAAATTTAATTTTTATATATTTCTTGACAATTTTAAAGGACATAGTTCTGCTGCTGTGGTTTTAGTGTTTGTAAAGCTCAGAAAGAAAGAAACCTTGAAACTGAAGCAGCAAAATTGAAATTAATAAATGTTCGATTAAATACGCTGGCGTTGTTCATTTTTTAGTGTTTTTAGTTTCAATCGATAATACTTAAAATGTTTACGCAAATGTGGTTCTTGCATTTTTGAGAAACTTTTGTCGGAACGTAAGTGTAAATTATCATAATTAATATTAATATTTTTAGTGCAATTAAAGCTTGTACTGCACCATTTATTTGCTACTCATTCTTTTTTTGTCTGCTGACATAGTTTGCTAACCACTTCCCCAGATAACCCACAAACAGATTTATCACAATTATGACAAAATTTCCAGTCACTTTAATCAGCCAATAATTAGATTAACTATTCACAATGACCAAAACCTTGAAGATGTCCTTGGTTCCACTCATTGATCAAACATTACCATAGTAACACCACTTCTTTTCGGTAAATTAAAAGTTGTCAAAACTAAGTAATGTCTTCCCAAAAAATGAACAATAATAAGCTCTATCAAGAGCTAAAATCCGAGCTTGACCATGACAAAATGTATTGGGTGCGAAACGACGCAAAATTAAGGGCGGTTGTGTCATCAAAATCCTATGATGAATTCAGGTAACATCAACCTTGTAATAACAACGCGAAAAAATTGAGTATGCTTGTTTATAGAGATATTGTGGCAGCCGCGCATTTGCAACCTGTAACAAAACAAGACAAAGAACGACGCCAAAGAAGCTGGAATACGCTGACAGATGGGAACTAAAGCAACTTTACTTTTAGTCTTCTATTAATAGAAATTATTGGAACATTCAATAAACTAAATTATAGCATCAAAAATCATCCCAAAACCATTTTAAAAAATAGTACAAGTCTCTAATAGAAATGTAAAAATATCAAAATATTGGAATTTTTGAAGACTCTACTGCTTCCTTGGCTGTTGGATGGGGCATTGTGGTTTCATAGGGTGGTTCACTGGCGGTTTGTCTTTATGGATGCTTTGCACTGCCTCTGCAGGGAAGTCAGCGTGGCCTTTGGGGATTGCCCCTGAGATGGTTGTTGTTTTAGGTGGACTACCTGAAATTGTGATTCCTGTCGTGTCCTCGGTGAGGCCACCGGAATCTTTTCTGGTCTTATGCTGGGTAATTCTCATCCCTCCGGCTTTCACTGTTAAAAATAAATTGTTAAGGGGTTAGTTTCAAGGCTACTGCGACTTACCAGCAGGGGGATGTCCAGCCTTCAGTTCACCGTCTTTTTGCTTAGGGCTTGACATTCTTGTGCAATATGTTGTAAACAAACACGTATTCACACGTCGACCTTCTGTTGCGTATTATTTTTAGTACTCAAGTTTACCTTATCAATGTTTTTATGCCACTAGTATTTTGACAAGGAAACTTTTGTGGGAGTACTGGTACCCGCGGTCGAGAGAGGGCGCAGTTGTTGCCGGAAGAAAGCACAGCTAAAGTAAATATTTAATTTTTCTTTTTACTATTGCGAATATTTGGGTGTTTAACGTGTACATTTGTGCATTTGATCTATCTATTTAGAGACGTAGATTTTTTAAATCCAGGATTACGGTCAAAAACCGTGTATTGTTATCGGCACTACAGGTTTCTGTAATAAAAAAATTCGACCTCGAGTCGCATTGATTTATAGGTTATGAGAACGTGGAAGTGTCAAACAACATATTTTTTACAAGAGAATAGGTAAAACTCTATTTTAAGAGAGAAATTTAGAGCCTAGTCCACGATGGTGTATCTCGAAAATGATTCGGTAATTTCCTCCCTCTTTCCCCGTTCTTCTTTAACCGATTTTTCTTTCAGTTCCTCTCAGAACTCACCAAGTTGTTTCAGAAAGCTAGACAGAGTGGCTCTGTAACGATGGTTTTTAAACGCTGTAAGTTATGAGAGTTCCTAAAAACTCGTTTTTATATTTTTCCTTCAGATGATGGACGCGACCGTCCCATTCCTAGAGAAGGGAAGCCCCCATTGCCCGCTCCTCAGGAACATATGTGTTTAGTAAGAGCCAAGTCTAGGACTAAAAAAATTTCCACAGTGATTCATCAGAAGGACATAAATAAATTTCAAGTAGCATATAGCAGTTTATTGAAAGGAAACTTAGATGGACTGAAAAAGTTAAAGAAATCTAAAACGAAGACGAAAGCTGAGTGACTGCAATTCTCGTGTGTTCATGTTTTATTTTGGGGGTGGAAATGCGTGTACAAACGGATAGGATAAGATTTTGAGTTGTGTTGAGTATTTGTAAAATTTTACGAATAATATATTAATTTTGTAAGAGTATATATTTTTCATTTCAAATAAAAATCCAGAATTTCAAAACCGGTTTTTTTTCAACGTCATGTCCACGGGGCGATTACATAATTTATTATTTTTACAGTCAGTTTTTTTATTGTATTAATTTAACAACAGGCAAATTTAAATTAAAATAAGGACACTGATTCCTCCATTGTTGATTCACTTTACCTTCTGTCATAAGACAGTGGTTTGCACAATTTAAAAGTGCTTCGCTTTTAAAGCACTTGTCACAAGTTAAGATGCAGATGTCAGTAGCGTCCAGCAATGATCCCGGATAAGCGCTTAGGACTCCAATTAAAAGAGATATTGCAACGAAAATGTGTAGAGATTCTGAAAAAATTCATTTTGTGCCTACTAATAAATAAATATAAAATATTTACTTACGCATGTTTTTCTAAAGGCCCCAGTCACTCGTCTAAACTCTAAATCGCGGACGTTTATTCTATGATGTTATCAATGTTTCAGGCGCCGTTTTTATATACGCGCTTTTCTAATCGATCAAATAGTTAGTATTGGGACAGGACAATAACAATATATTGCAAAAATGCGTTAATAATTAATAGGCCTTTAATGGTGCCATTAGATTGATTACCAGATGCCAACAACTTCTATTGTTGGTTCGTAAGAAATTCTGTTATAGAATTTGTGATAATTAATTATTATTATTATTATTATTATTATTATTATTATTATAGTTATGAAATATTTCATTTTATTTGCTTAAAGAATTATTATTGTTATTTTTATTTAGATATGGATTTCAGAATCTACCACAAAAAGTTAAAAAAAATATTTGTTTTAACGTCAGACCTTCCATTTTCACCACTTCTGGTTTTTATCTTACGATCGTTTCAATAAAAATTACGACAAAATAATGGATTTTAATGGACAAAGTAACACAAGAATACCATTCATATAAAATTTGTTTTCTCGTACTGGATATGTCTAACGTTTATCAGCAATTTAATGTTACAGTTCGAAAAGTGGTTATAAATGGTTTGGATCTAGTCAAGGAAGCAGGTAAATTTTTTTCTTTCTCTTTTAGCATACTTTTTTTTACCCTTCTTTAAAAATCAGTCTGTTTCCATTCCAGTTGTGATATCTAATTTTTCACAAATACTGTACAGATAAAAAATTCTGGAAGTAGTCACTTGTTGAAGATTTCCAAGATTTATCAATATATTTATTTGTGTTCTATGTTTTCCAATGTTTTTTTATTTTCCTTGGATTTCATAAAATATCGAATCAGCTTCTATATTAGTCCATCCCTGGAAGCTATATTTGTTTAGTTTATGATTGGTAAACATAATAACGAGGTTTTAGTATGAGAATCAAACAGTTGTAATTACAAAAAAATTACTTTACAGCTTCTATGGTCATTAAATCATGTTACGCATTTGAGAGATAAAACAGATAACGTGGTTTAATGACTAATTAAGCCATAAAGTCAGAATTAGAATTTTTTGTTATTAAATTTATATTTTTTGTTTGCGTCGCATTTGTTTTACACAAGTAACTTTTTTTGTGTGCTTAAATAGTAAATACACGATTTTTCCATTGTTGGAATATTTAAAAATAAATACTACAAACTGAGCATTATTGTAGAGATATTTTTAACCAATAAATTTTAAAATTTCAACTTTGCAGTATTTTGGCGCATTACTTTAAGATTTATATGTTTGTGTACATTTTTGTTTAATGAAAGTAATTTGTAAAAACTTAGCTAGTTTCAATTACAAATTATAACACTATAATTTATAATTGACGTTAGTTGAAGTTCTATGAATTGCTAGTTCCAATTAGAAATTGTAATACTACAATTTATAACTGGAATTAGCAAAGTTTTTACGAATTGTAATGAAACGAATGAAATTTGTTTACGAGTCGTTTCATTTTATGCATTTTTTGGTCGTGATGCAATGTAATCACAATTTTATGTTCTAATAATTAATAAAATTTGAAAACATATGTTTTAATTATTTGACCGTCATATATCTAAATCAAAAGCTGCCAAATTCAGAGTAGTCTTGAATACTTTCAGGATTTTTATTAAAATTTATTTTTTGGCCTCTGTTCAAAAAATTAAGTCTTTAGGTAGTTACTTTTATAGAAATGAACATGAGAGAATATTATACACACAAAAATAAACTCGAATTTTAAAAGAATAAAGAATATTAGAAGTTCTATTAAATCATCGAACGGGTTGACATTCTATTTATTGTTTAAAATTTTCGCGATATGAAATTTTGAATTATTCGAATTTAAACTAAAATTTTCCATGAAAACTTCCATAGTTAAATTGCCTACAACACTTGATAATGGAGATTTGATTGCTTTATAGAAGCATAATTTTTATTGGTCAAGACAACACAGCAAAATACGAAAGAATAGTTGACATCCTCATCCAGAAACTTGACATAGTTAAAATCCGATCGATAACGGTTTCACTTCAGTTCCTAGTACTTCAATGTGGCTACACCACTTAAGTCTCAATTGAAAAACCCACAGAAAAATTAAAACGATTCTAACATAATGTTACAAAACAGAAGTAAGCTTTAAATGGTTTCAAGTAATTCGTCGTGACAAAGATTTTGAACGATAAGTACAGAAAAGTCTTGGGCAATTGATGCACATCAATAATTCTTCAGATTAAAAAAAATATTTTGATTTGGATCTTTCGACAAAATACTCTTGCAAAAAAGTGTCAATCAAATCGACAAAACTGTATTGTCTAAATTTCTAAAATTGTCGCAACTTATTTTTGAGCGGTCACATGGTTTAATGTACTTAGAGCCGGAGCTATACACAACACATTTTTTTTAATAATTTTATAATTTTATGTTATTCAAAGTATTTTTTCAAAAAAATTGTTATTTATTTCATCTATATTCATCAAAGAAATTTTTGGGTAACGATTAATTTCTAGTCGCTGCTTGAATTTTAGTGCATGTAAAAACACAAGCAAAATGTTTTTTTTTGTCGAAAACTTGTTTTTTTATTAACTAAATCATTCTTTTAAACTCCATTTAACACTCCCATTTCGTAGAGAGAAAATTTTACAGCAAATTATCGCATTTCGCTTATTTTCGCCTCACTACAACTTTAAGTTTATAGCATCTAAACACGATATTCCGCGCTGTTTCTATTTATAGAGTCATCATTTTCACTATCCTAAAGTTTAACAGTAGGTACGAAAGCATAAAAATCATTGTGAAATATTTCTTCCTTAATGAATTTTCTTGAGCAAATTCTAGTGAAATGTATGTAATAAAACATTTTTGCTCATTTATTTCATGTAAGTAAAGTGCTTTTGCACGACAACCTATTCTCTCCATTTATGCTTTGAGATCCTTAAACAACTATTACTGAATTTACATGTTACACGATAACGGAGAGCTTTTACATTAGAAAAAACAAACACGTATTATGTAAGAGGGTGAGGAACTTGTCAAAGAGCTATTAGACTTGTATTCTTTTAATAAAACATTGTTGATGCAAATTGCGTTTCAGGAGAAGCCGGAGCTTACTGTGTCTGAAACTTGTTTTCAAAAGCTCATCAGTGACGTAATTAACTCAAGATCGACTTGTTGAAGTAAAGCTAATTTTAGGGGTCTTATTTTTTGATTTTAATGAGAACGAGACTTTGGGTTATTGTATAATGTTGGACACGTTGCAATTTTGACGTTAGAGATAGAAGTCATGCTTATCAACCATTTTTTTTTGGAAAAATCATAATTGGACTCATGGATCCCATAAATGTTACGCCCACTT
Organism: Cynaeus angustus; assembly: GCA_030157275.1. Classification (NCBI taxonomy): domain Eukaryota; kingdom Metazoa; phylum Arthropoda; class Insecta; order Coleoptera; family Tenebrionidae; genus Cynaeus; species Cynaeus angustus. Next base: position 24,114,582 of record CM058058.1, read on the forward strand.
TAACAGAGTGCTTGTAATTGTTCAGTAAACAAGCTCATCCGGAGCTGTTCCGCGAAAGGATCCTTCACTTATCTTGCACATGGACATTTTTAAATAATGCATCACGTGCATTAAACACAGTTATTCCATTTCCCGCATTCCTTTGCACATTAAACGTGACAACACGAGACTAGTTAGATCTAAAAACCACGTACAGGAATCAAATTTAGACTTCAAAGTTCGAACATTCTTTTTTTTTTCGCTAATTAAATAGTCGTATCAGCAAAGCTTCGCTTTGACTCGATCAATTAAACTGAAATGTTTGTTTGTCGGATCAAAGGATCTTTATTTGCGGCGACGTGAGTCCACTCGACGTCTTTCACACATGTTGCGGACCACCTCTTGGTGTCAATCAAGAACGCCACGAATTCGTATCGATCGTGATAGCTGTCGGTTGCTTAGCGAGCTGTTTATTATTAGCAAACAGACCGTTAAAGGTCTGTCAAGTGTTAAAAGTTATTGAAACTCTTGCAAATGGGTGATGATGAAGATACCAAGGCCCAGAAAAAGAAAGATGATAAAAGCGGCGCAGCTGCTGAGGACGAGATTGATGAACGACTCGAGTTTATCCTTTCTTATTTTACAAAGTCGTACAAACTCAAACAAGAAAGATGGAACAAAATGTTGGCAGTTGACGAAAACAAGGTAAGATTTTCTTCAATTTAACTCTTCTAACAAATCATTTTAGAAACTTATCTTGAACTTTCTCAACAATCCCAAGGCGAAGTTTATGATTATTACGATCACTGCGTCGGGACTCTTAACACCGTTTACTGAATTCAATAACCAAATCAGATCTAAATACACGTATTTTATCAAGAAGAAGGAAGAAGTGGTCACTATGGAAAACTTCACCAGTGTCGTCGTCTTTGGTGACATGGCAGCAAAACCGATTGAAGAAATGGGTGTTCTTTTAGACACTATTCTTTTCCCAATTCTTGGTAATCCCGGAAACCAGAAAAATTGGCCAAAAGTGGTAGCAGATGATGTCGTCACTCACGTTCGCACCTTTAGAAATGCGGTGGAACAAGTAACAGGTTTTTGTCGTTCATTACAAGTCGCTATAATTTTCTTTCTAGATCAAAGGCGCAATGAAAAGTCAAACAATTTTACCGATGCCCCAAGGAATGTCTAGACTCTATGAATCAATTAAAACTTTTGACGTTTCCAAAGGAAACAATATTGATCTTGTTCTCAAAGCGTCGTTAGAAAACGGCGTGACTAAATGGTCAAATGTCTGCAACGAAATCTTGAAACAGAGCTCCACCATAGCGTTTGCGGGCGGCAATAATCCAACACCAAGTCGGGAAGTGGAATTCTGGAATGCGCGTTTAAGGAATCTGGAGTTCATTTATGATCAACTTAGAGATCCTCGAGTTAAGCAAGTTGCTAAATATCTTGAAATGACTAAAAGCGCCTACCTTGCTACTTTTAAGAAACTGTTTAAAGATGTGGTTGCTGGTGTTATTGAAGCTCGAGATATTTGTCTCTACCTCAAACCTATGGTACGTCATTTTTCAAATTTTGAAGATGGTGAGCTTATCGACAATGAAGTCAACGTTAAGCCTTTAATACATTGCATGGGTCTACTTTGGGCCAACTCAAAATACTACTGTGCCAACGAAAAAATGGTTATTTTATTCAGAGAAATAGCCAACATGTTGATCGATGCCAGTAACCGTCAGTTAGATCCTAGCTCAATTTTTCAAGGAGAACCAGACGAGATGCACGAAAAAATTAATAAGACTTTAGACATCTTGAACTTCTTTTTGAACTCATTTGAAGAGGTGCGAGAAAACTTACCTTCATACTACAAAAAAGATGACGATGAGATGCCCGTTGTGTGGACTTTCCATAAAAGAACTGTTTTCCAAAGACTTATTGACTATATGATTCGACTTCAAGAAATAATGGAAATTCTTGGGACCAATCTTGAGTTTAGTAAATTAGAAAAAGTCGAGTTTGCAGGGTTAAAAGGCCGGTTGTTGTCACAGAAATGTGAGCAAATTTTTGATGAATTTGGCGCAGCGTACAATGTCTTCAACAACATTCAATACGATCCTTGTGACATCGCTGACGACAACATTCTTAAAGACAAAGAGGATTTTAAGAATAAATGTGCCGATTTTGATAAACGTCTAGCAGCTATATTTTCTCAAGCGTTTGATGAATGCTTCAACTTAGAAAGCATCTTCAAGTTTTTAGCCGTTATTGGAAATTTGCTTGAAAGAAGTGTCATTAAACAAGAAATAACTCCAAAATATGGCAGAATAATTGACGTTCTCAATCAGGAACTTGACACAGTTAAAATCATTTACGACGAGGGTAAAAAGAATGGAGTTCCCATCGATAAGGGTTTCCCTCCAGTCGCTGGTACTTTAATGTGGTTATATAAGTTAAGACAAAGAATTGAAAAACCCACGGAAGAATTAAAACTACTCGAAGATGACATTATAAAACAAGAATGGGCTCTACATGTTTTCGAAAAGTACGACGAAATGATGAAAATTTTGAATGATGAGTACAAGGAAGTTTTTGGTGATTGGTGCAAATCAATACCTTCTCAAATCGAAACAAGTATGAAGAAGTTTGAGTTGGTTCGCAAATCCAATGGATTGGTGATTTTGAACTTTGATGATGAGTTGGTTGCTGCTCTACGTGAAATACGGTATATGAACTTCTTAGAGATACCGGAAGTTCCTCCAGAGGCTATAGAGATTTATGAAAAGTTTGAACTTCTTTTCGAATGCCAACAAAAGTTTAACAGAATTGTAGAATGGTACAATCATTTGAAACTTAATACACTGGAAGTTGAGTTCAATTTAATTTCGCCAGAAATGAAAGAGGTTGATGATCTTCTGGAATCAGCTATTTCTTCAGTTACTTGGAGCACCCATGATGGCTCTGTTTTGATTACAATTTATGATAAAGTAAAAGACTTATACGAGCGCGTTGTTCATTGTCAGAAAAATTTACATGAGATAGCAGCCAATATGGACGAGTGGGTATCGGTTCCAATATGTGAAAGACGCGAAGGCAAAAAGGAGAATTTGTTGTACTTGGAAGACATACCGGAACGCGTCGCTAAACGTTTTATTCAGATCGAGCGTTCGCACGAAGAACTTACAAGACTTTTGGATGAAAATTATCAGTTGTTCTTTAATATTCCACAAGTTGTGGAACCTCCGATTGAGGAAATTTCTCCTGAAGAAACACCAGTAGCAGAATCTCCACGTCCAAAGAAAGGCAAAAAAGGGCAAAAAGAAGAGAAAACTGGGCCTGATAAGAAAGCAAAGTCTGTAAAAGACAAAAAGGGTAATAAACCAAAGAAAAAGTCTAAAGATTCAGAGATACCCCAGATCGATGTTCCCGTGGAAACAGCTGTAGATCCACACGCAAGCTATCGACAAGAGCACTGGGTAAAATACTTAAATTATCTTGATCACCGTATTAAAAACAAGCTAATCGAAGCTTGTCATAAGAGTCTAATATACCTTCTCAATGAAAGTGGCGATGTATTACCAGCTTTTCCTCTTTTTGAATTATCAATAGAACTGCATGATCCTGATATCGTGTTTCGTCCAACAATAGATATATCAGAAGATGATAATTTTGTCGAAGTAATAAACGATTTTCTAACTAACATTTACAAAATGGCGGAAGTCATGCATAGAGTAGATCCGGAGAACCCTGAACCCAACTACTATAACGAGATTAAAACTGAAAGTACATTACTTAAGTTGGATCAAGAATTTGTTAGCAGGATAATGTTAATGCGAGAAGACGCATTCGAGTTTAGCAAAGAGTTTGATGAATTTATTCATCTTTGGACCGACGATAGACATGAATACTTGCGACAGTTTTTGATGTTTGGAAGATTACTAACTACGGAAGAGCTTGAAAAAATTTCGGAGTTGAAAGAGACTCCACCATCAGTGGCTCAGTTCAAAGAACAAATAGATGTTTATGATGATAAGTACAAGAAAGTGATAGCAATGGACGATGAAAAAATATTGGATGGGGGTTGGATTAGGATCAATTGTAGACCGTTGAAACAAGCTATTCTTAACACTATCTGCAAGTGGGGTAATTTGTTCAAACAACATCTTTATGATCGTGTTATTAATAGTCTTAATGAGCTTGATGAATTCATCGTGGAATCTATAGCAGCTATGCAAGTAACACTAGAAGAAGATGATTATGATGGATTGCTGAAAGTGATGGGATATTTGTTTAAAGTAAAAGAAAGACAGTTAGAAACCGACAACATGTTTGAACCGATAAAAGAAATTATGGACTTACTTTTAGAATACGGAATGGAGTTTCCAGAGGATGTGCACGTTCAACTCCAAGAAATCCCAGACAGGTGGCAACAATGTAAGAAGGTTGCAGCTACAACCAAACAAAACGTTGCACCATTACAAGCTCTCCAAGTCAATGCTATCAAAAGGCGGATCAACTTGTTTGAAATTCGCCAATCTATGTATCGAACCATGTTCAAAAAACTGCCGTTCTACAATTGGGGCTGCAAAGATGTGTACGCTTTATTGGATAAAACTAATTCTGAACTCCTGGAGTTGGAAGCCGAAATGGAGAAACTGCAAGAACAAGCTAATCTCTTTGAGTTGACTTTACCAGAATTCAAGCCGATGAATGCTGCTAGAAAAGAAATCCGGCAGATTAAACAGTTGTGGGATTATGTTTATATATTCAGATCTTGTATCGATGAATGGAAAAAGACTCCCTGGAAGAAAATAGATGTGGAAGGGATGGAAATGGAGTGTAAAAAGTTTGGGAAAGAAGTCCGAGCTTTCGACAAAGAGTTACGAGTGTGGGACGTCTATATTCAGTTGGAAGCTGTCATTAAAAACATGTTAACTTCCTTGAGAGCTGTAACGGAACTACAAAATCCGGCTATCAGAGAACGTCATTGGAAGCAACTCATGCAAGCAACCAAGGTAATTTTTTTCATAGTTGTTCTTAGAAAAAATAGCTTACAACTCGTTTACCTTATTACACTGCTTTCATAAGGCTCAGGAAAGACTGCCATCTTATTATACAGTGAGTATAATAAACACAACAAACTACTCTTTTATACCATTTTTTAATAAATCATTTTCATAATATGTTGTTTTTGCATACCCTTTACATGTCTCATTCTTAGGTTCGTTTTGTTATGGATGACTCTACCACGCTTAGCGAGCTATTGGCTTTGAATCTACACGAATATGAAGACGAAGTGAAGAACATTGTTGACAAATCTGTCAAAGAAATGGCAATGGAAAAAGTTCTCAAAGAATTAAACGCGACTTGGATTAACATGGAGTTTGGAACAGAAATTCACGAACGAACTAATCTTAAACTCTTGGTAGCTTCTGAAGAATTAATAGAAACCTTAGAAGAAAACCAAGTCGCGCTTCAAAACATGATGACTTCCAAATTTATCGACTTCTTTTTGGAAGAAGTCTCAGATTGGCAAAAAAAACTATCAAACGCTGACCAAGTTATTCAAGTGTTTTTCGAAGTCCAACGTAAGTGGTGCTATTTAGAAAGTATTTTTATAGGATCAGAAGATATACGAAGTCAATTACCTGAAGACACTAAACGTTTCGAAAAAATTGACAGAGATTTCAAAGAAGTGTTAAACGAAATGCTGAAAGACTTGAATGTAGTGAGATCCACGAATAAGAGCGGACTTTTTGATAAACTTGATGCGGTGTTGTCTCAACTGACTTTGTGCGAAAAAGCGCTCAATGACTATTTGGAAACGAAACGCTTGGCATTTCCACGTTTTTATTTTGTCTCCTCTGCAGACTTGTTGGATATTTTGTCCAACGGAAATCAGCCCGAGTTAATCCAGAGACATTTAACCAAGTTGTTTGATTCTTTAGCTAAACTCAAATTTGAAAAAGATGGTGGTAAAAGTACAAAACGAGCTTTCGGCATGATTTCTAAAGAAAACGAAGAGCATGTTCAATTTAGTGGTTTATGCGATTGTTCTGGTAAAGTTGAAGTGTGGCTAAACCGAGTTATAGATATTATGAGGAAGACATTACAAAATTGTTTTGCTGAAGCAATAGTAACTTATGATGAAAAACCGAGAGAAGTTTGGATATATGATTATCCAGCTCAGCCTGCTCTTTGCGGTAAAATAAAATTTTGTTAATTTTTTGAAATTATTGTTGATTTTAGGTACACAAATTTGGTGGACTACTGAAGTAAACATAGCGTTCGCACGATTAGAAGAAGGTTACGAAAACGCATTAAAAGACTACCAGAGAAAACAAATTAATCAACTCAGTGCTCTCATTAATTTGCTTCTGGGCGATTTGACGGCAGGCGAACGCCAAAAAATCATGACTATCTGTACTATCGACGTGCACTCAAGAGACGTTGTCGCAAAGATGATTGCAATTAAAGTCGAAAATTCACAAGCGTTTCAGTGGCAGAGTCAGCTGCGCCATCGATGGGATGATAAGATTAAAGACTGTTTTGGAAACATATGTGATGCTCAATTTAGATATCAATACGAATATTTGGGTAATACTCCACGTTTAGTGATTACTCCTTTGACTGACAGATGCTATATAACTTTGACTCAAAGTTTACATTTAATTATGGGAGGAGCACCTGCTGGACCTGCAGGAACCGGCAAAACTGAAACAACAAAAGATTTAGGGAAAGCTTTAGGGATGATGGTCTACGTCTTCAATTGCTCGGAACAAATGGATTATAAATCAATCGGAAATATTTATAAGGGGTTATCACAGACGGGTTGTTGGGGTTGCTTTGATGAGTTTAATCGCATCTCGATTGAAGTGTTATCGGTGGTTGCTGTTCAAGTTAAAATTATCCAAGACGCGATAAAGGATAAAAAATCCCGGTTTAATTTCTTAGGACAGGACATTGGTTTGGTCCCCACGGTAAGTAAACGTAATATTTTAATAACACCTTGTTAATAGATGTGACAGGTGGGATTGTTTATTACGATGAATCCTGGTTACGCCGGTCGTACGGAACTTCCTGAAAACTTGAAGGCGTTGTTCAGACCATGTGCCATGGTCGTGCCGGATTTTGCTTTGATATGTGAAATAATGTTGGTCGCTGAAGGATTCCAAGAAGCTCGACTTTTAGCGAGGAAATTCATCACTCTTTACACTTTATGTAGAGAGTTACTGAGTAAGCAAGACCACTATGATTGGGGTCTAAGAGCTATTAAATCTGTGTTGGTCGTTGCTGGTTCTTTGAAACGAGGTGACAGACAACGCCCAGAAGACCAAGTACTGATGCGTGCGTTGCGTGATTTCAATATTCCCAAAATCGTTACCGATGATGTTCCTGTCTTCATGGGTTTGATTGGTGATTTGTTTCCCGCTTTGGACGTACCCAGGAAAAGAGATCCAGAATTTGAAAAAACTATAAAAAAGTCGGCAGTTGATTTGAAGCTGCAACCAGAGGACGGATTTGTTCTGAAAGTTGTTCAATTGGAAGAACTGTTCGCTGTAAGACATTCGGTGTTTGTTATTGGGAACACTGGAACTGGTAAGACCATGGTCTGGAAAACTTTAAATAAAACTTATCAAAATCAAAAAAGAAAACCTGTTTATAACGACTTGAATCCTAAAGCTGTAACAAACGATGAGTTGTTTGGTGTCATAAATCCTGCCACTAGAGAGTGGAAAGATGGACTTTTTTCTATCATCATGAGGGAACAGGCTAACTTAACTGGAGATGGTCCGAAGTGGATTGTCCTTGACGGTGACATTGATCCTATGTGGATTGAATCTTTGAACACTCTAATGGATGACAATAAAGTTCTAACTCTTGCTAGCAATGAACGTATTGCGTTAACTCCATCGATGAGGTTGCTGTTTGAAATTGCATCATTACGAACAGCCACGCCAGCAACCGTTTCTAGAGCGGGTATCTTGTATATAAATCCGGCAGATTTGGGATGGAACCCATATGTGGCTTCATGGATCGATACAAGAACGCAGCAGAACGAAAAAGCAAATCTTACTATACTTTTTGACAAATATGTTCCCCCATGTTTAGAGGTGTTACGGCACAAGCTTAAGAAAATTACTCCCATTTCTGAAGTTGCTCATGTATCTATGCTATGTTATCTTCTAGACTGTTTTCTAACCTCCCAAAACGTACCGCCAGAATGTCCCAAAGAATGGTACGAAATATACTTCGTTTTTTGTACTATTTGGGCCTTTGGATCAGCCTTGTTTCAAGATCAAATTGTTGACTGGCGGAACGAGTTTAGCAAGTGGTTTGTAAATGAGTTTAAAACCATTAAGTTTCCAGTCACTGGTGGTAACGTCTTTAGTTATTACATAGAAGAGGAAACTAAGAGATTCGTTCCGTGGACAGAGTTGGTGCCAGAGTTTGAACTTGACCACGACATTCCATTACAAGCAACTTTGGTCAACACTGCGGAGACCACTCGTATTAGATTCTTTATGGACCATTTAATGTCGAAAAAAGTCCCTGTGATGTTAGTTGGTTCAGCTGGGAGTGGAAAAAGTGTCATCGTAGCAGAAAAACTCTCTAATCTCTCTGAAAATTACGCCGTCACAAACGTACCTTTTAATTTTTACACAACATCAGAGATGTTGCAAAGAATATTAGAAAAACCTCTGGAAAAGAAAGCAGGAAGGGTGTACGGTCCTCCAGGAAGTAAAACAATGATTTATTTTGTTGACGACATGAACATGCCAGAAGTAGATAAGTACTTCACGGTACAACCACACACATTGATTAGACAGTACATGGATTATCAACACTGGTACGATCGCCAAAAAATGTCTTTGAAAGACATCCACAATGTGCAGTTTGTTTCGTGCATGAATCCCACAGCTGGTTCGTTTACCATCAATCCACGGCTCCAACGTCATTTCTGTGTTTTTGCTGTCAGCTTTCCTTCACAGGACGCATCCGTTCATATTTATACCAGTATTATTAGTCAACATTTCGGTAGTGAGCATTACAAATTTAGTAAGAATATTTTTAAACTGAGTCAGTCGTTAGTGGCCGCAGCTGTTTTCTTACACCAGAAGGTAGCTTCAACGTTTTTACCAACTGCTGTAAAATTCCATTACACATTCACGTTACGAGATATGTCAAATATATTCCAAGGAATGCTATTTACTACGGGGGACGCGATTAAAACCCAGACTGATTTAATTCGTCTTTGGATACATGAATCTAACAGAGTTTATGGAGACAAACTGGTAGAAAAACGCGATATAGACACTTATAATAAGCTAGTCGTTGAAGCGGCCAAAAAAAGTTTTGAAGAAATGAACGAGAGCGAAGTTTTTGAACAACCAATAATTTATTGTCATTTTGCTGAAGGAATGGGTGACCCTAAGTACTTTCCTATAATTGAATTCAATCATTTAAGCAAACTTTTGAATGAGGCTTTGAGTGGTTACAATGATTTAGTTGCTGCCATGAATTTAGTTCTTTTTGAGGACGCCATGTACCACATTTGTCGCATTAACAGAATAATGGAGGCTCCAAGAGGTAATGCTTTGCTAATAGGAGTTGGAGGCTCTGGAAAACAGTCTTTGTCAAGACTTGCGGCTTTTATATCATCTTTTGAAGTTTTCCAAGTCCAGTTGAAGAAAGGGTATTCAATTGCTGATTTAAAAGCAGATTTGGCTCAATTATATCTTAAAGCAGGGTTAAAAAGTGTTGGTATTGTTTTTCTAATGACTGACGCTCAAGTGCCACAAGAAATCTTTTTGGTTGCAATTAACGACATGTTAGCTTCTGGAGAAATTAGCGAATTATTACCTGACGAAGATGTTGAAAATGTTATTAATGCAGTACGAACGGAAGTTAAAGCCACTGGAGTACAAGATACAAGAGAAAATTGTTGGAGATTTTTCATTGACCGCGTTAGAAGACTGTTGAAGACAATATTGTGTTTTTCTCCTGTTGGTTCAACGTTAAGAGTGCGAGCTCGAAAATTCCCAGCTATTGTAAACTGTTCTTCTATTGATTGGTTTCATGAATGGCCTAGAGAGGCTTTAGAGTCTGTTTCAAAACGATTTTTAGCAGAAATTGAAGTGTTGCCTGAAAATTTGGTACCGTCTGTCTCCAAATTCATGTCAGATGTCCACGAAGTTGTAAATAAAATGTCTCAAATGTATTTACAAAATGAAAAACGTTATAACTACACTACTCCCAAGTCATTCTTAGAACAAATTGCGTTGTATAAAAAACTACTGACTGAAAAAACCAAAAATTTGGAAGATAACATCGAACGTCTAGAATCCGGTTTACTTAAACTTGCGTCAACTTCTGAAGAGGTTGATGGCTTAAAAGACGTTCTTGCTCTTCAAGAGGTAGAATTAAACGAAAAAAACGAAGCTGCTGGTAAACTGATCGCCGTTTTAAGCGCCGAAAATGAAAAAGTCGCTAAAGAACAGCTTATAGCAAGCGAAGAAGAAGCCAAGGTTAAACTTATTGAAGAAGATGTTACTGTAAAGCAAAAGATTTGTGCAGATGACTTGGCAAAGGCGGAGCCTGCTTTAATAGCAGCCCAACAAGCGTTAAACACGCTAAACAAAAATAATTTGACTGAACTCAAGTCATTCACTCAACCCCCTGACGCTGTAGTTTCCGTTACTGCTGCAGTACTAATATTATTTTCATCAAAAGGAAAAATACCAAAAGACCGCAGTTGGAAAGCGTGCAAAGGGATGATGGCGAAAGTAGATCAGTTTATGAACGACCTAATTTTCTATGACAAGGAAAACATGAGCCCCGAAGTCGTTAAAGCTACGTTGGAATATACAAAACATCCTGAATTCAGTCCTGAAAAAATTTTGAGCAAGTCGGCTGCTGCTGCAGGTTTGTGTGCTTGGGTTATTAATATCTTGAAATTCTACGATGTGTTTGTGGTTGTTGAACCGAAAAGAAAAGCGTTACAAAAGGCAAACCAAGAACTATCAGAAGCTAGGGCAAAACTTGCAGAGTTAAATGAAAAATTAAACTATTTGGAGTCACAATTGGCAATACTTAAGGCTGATTTTGATGAGGCTATTGCAGCTAAGATGAAGTGTCAAGCTGAAGCGGACGCTACAACTCAAATGATTGATTTAGCTAATCGGTTGGTTAATGGTTTAGCATCTGAAAATATTCGTTGGAGAGAACTTGTGAAGTTGTACAAACTGTTAATCATTACGCTACCTGGAGATGTTTTACTGATCACGTGCTTTATCTCCTATGTTGGGTGTTTTACTAGGAGATACAGGACTGAAATGTTGGATAAGTATTGGTTACCGGGCTTGAAGAAAATCGAACCGCCAATTCCAATGACCGAAGGTCTAGATCCACTATCGCTACTTACTGATGATGCTAAGATTGCCGAATGGAATAACGAAGGTCTACCAAATGATCGCATGTCTACTGAGAATGCTTGTATCCTTACAAATTCCGCTCGGTGGCCTTTAATGATCGATCCACAGTTACAAGGGGTCAAGTGGATCAAAAACAAGTACGGAGAATCTTTAACTGTCGTCAGATTGAGTATGCGAAATTATTTAGACACTATAGAGAAATGCGTTAGTGAAGGACTAGTTGTTTTAGTCGAAAATATTGGCGAGACTCTGGATGCCGTGTTAGATCCACTTCTTGGAAGAGTTCTAATCAAAAAAGGACGTGCTATCAAAATGGGTGATAAAGATGTCGATTATAATCCCAACTTTCGAATGATTCTTCACACTAAGTTGGCTAATCCGCATTATAAACCAGAGATTCAAGCGCAAACTACGTTAATAAATTTCACTGTTACTAGAGATGGTTTAGAAGAACAACTTTTAGCAGAAGTGGTAAAAGCCGAACGCCCAGATCTAGAAACTTTGAAATCTAATTTAACCAAACAACAGAATGACTTCAAAATTATACTGAAACGTTGCGAAGATAATTTATTGTATCGTTTGTCTTCAGCTACAGGCAACATTCTAGGAGATGTGGAATTAGTTGAAAATCTCGAAACTACGAAGAAGATGTCGAGGGAAATAGAAGAAAAAGTTAAAGAAGCAAAGGTGACGTCTGTTAAAATAGACGAAGCACGTGAACAATACAGACCATGTTCTGCTAGAGCATCCCTTTTGTATTTTATTCTCAACGATCTGAACAGGATAAACGCTATTTATCAGTTTTCACTGAAAGCTTTTAGTGTAGTGTTCAAAGAAGCACTTTTGAAAGCAGAACCAGCGGAGAAACTGAAAGATCGAGTGGTTAATTTGTTAGACAGTATTACCTTTGATGTTTTTATGTATACAAGTCGTGGTCTTTTTGAATGTGATAAATTGATCTTTATGGCGCAAATGGCTTTCCAAATCTTACTGACATCTGGAGAAATCCAACATGATGAGCTAGATTTTCTGTTGAGATACCCAGTGATACCAAATTTGACATCTCCTGTTGATTTCCTTACCAATTTGTCTTGGGGGGGCATTAAAGCATTATCAGAGTACGAAGATTTTAGAGGTTTAGATAAAGATCTGGAAGGCTCCGCCAAACGTTGGCGCAAGTTCGCGGACAGCGAATGTCCAGAGAAAGAAAAGTTTCCCGGTGAATGGAAAAACAAAACGACTTTGCAGCATTTGTGTATGATGCGGGCTTTAAGACCTGACAGAATGACATACGCTGTTCGCTGTTTCATAGAAGAAAAACTGGGTTCTAAGTATATCACAGCAAGGAGTGTAGAATTTGAAAAATCTTACAAAGAAACAAGTTCTTCTACACCAGTTTTCTTCATTTTGTCGCCTGGAGTAAATCCATTAAAAGACGTGGAAAAGCTAGGAAAAAAGCTTGGCATTAGCACAGACGCAGGTAATTTCCACAGTGTGTCTTTAGGCCAGGGTCAAGAAGTGGTAGCTGAAAGTGCGATGGACCAGGCTTCTGAACGAGGAGGCTGGGTCATTCTTCAAAATATTCATTTAGTAGAGCGTTGGTTGCCCACACTGGAGAAGAAAATGGAGCAATGTGCAGAAAATGCTCATTCAGACTTCAGATTGTATTTAAGTGCGGAACCAAGTGCCGATCCGTCAGTTTCTGTAGTTCCTCAAGGAATTCTAGAGTCGTCGATTAAAATAACGAATGAACCTCCAACTGGAATGTACGCTAATTTGCACAAAGCGCTAGACAATTTCAGTCAAGAAACGCTTGATATGTGTTCCAAGGAGGCCGAGTTTAAAGCTTTCTTGTTTTCTTTGTGCTATTTCCATGCGGTGGTTGCTGAACGTAGGAAATTTGGGCCCCAGGGATGGAACAGGAATTATCCGTTTAATGTGGGCGATTTGACTATAAGCGTCAACGTGTTGTATAACTACTTGGAGACTAACAACAAGGTAGGGTTTATTAGATGTTGCCTTTTTAGAACCTATGACAGTTTCTTACTCATTTATTCCGCTTTTAGATCCCATACGAAGATCTTCGTTATCTTTTTGGTGAGATAATGTACGGTGGTCACATCACTGATGATTGGGATCGACGATTATGTCGGACATACCTGATGGAATATATGCAACCAGAATTGGTCGAAGGCGATTTACAATTTGCTCCCGGGTTTTTCGCACCCCCCAACATAGACTACGTTGGGTACCATCGATACATTGATGAACGATTGCCCCCAGAAAGTCCATATCTTTATGGACTCCATCCCAATGCTGAAATCGGCTTCCTCGCTAACACATCAGAAATTATGTTTAGAACTATCTTCGAAATGCAACCCCGAGATACTGGAGCAGCGGCTGGTCAAGGATTTTCCAGAGAAGACAAAGTGACTATTTGGCTTATAACTGCAATTTTTCAATCCATTTTCTAGGTAAAATCTGCCCTTGAAGACATTTTCGACCGTCTCCCTGAGGAGTTTCCTGTCGCTGAAATGATGGCTAAAGTCGAAGACAGAACCCCTTACATAATTGTAGCATTTCAAGAATGCGACAGGATGAACAATTTAACACGAGAAATGAGAAGATCGTTGAAGGAGCTAGATTTGGGTCTTAAGGGCGAGTTGACTATTACTTCAGACATGGAAATTTTAGAAGAGGCTCTTTTTATGGACCAAGTTCCTGACTCTTGGTCATCGAGAGCTTATCCCAGTATGTTGCCTCTGGGACAATGGGTCGGTGATTTAGGGAGTCGAATTAAAGAATTGGAAGGTTGGGTTACTGATTTTTCGATGCCTTCCACGGTCTGGTTGGGCGGCTTTTTCAACCCTCAGTCTTTTCTTACCGCAATTATGCAGCAAACTGCGCGTAAGAATGAATGGCCTTTGGACAAAATGTGTTTGTTGACAGACGTAACAAAGAAACAAAAGGAGGAATTTACTGCAGCGCCTCGTGAGGGTTCATACGTTCACGGGCTTTTCATGGAAGGCGCGAGGTGAGCGGACATTACAACATTGAAAATTCAATGAGTTTAATTCAATTTTGGTCAACGTTTCGTTCAGGTCACAGATTGAAATTTCCATAAATTGTTCAGTGTAGTTGACCGAAAATTATTCAGTAAAATTTATGTAATTGAAATTTGTTCGAGTAAGCACGGTTAAACTTTCGGGTTTTGTGTTGCAATAAAACATAGAAGTCGAGAAAAAAAGTGGTAGCTTATTAGGATTATGTGTGATTTGTTGCTTTTTAGGTGGGACACACAGATTGGCAGCATTGCAGATGCTAAGCTTAAAGATTTATTCCCTGTAATGCCGGTTATCTTCATTAAAGCTATTACACAGGACAAACAGGATTTGAGGAATATGTATGATTGCCCTGTTTATAAAACACGAAGCCGAGGACCGACTTTTGTTTGGACTTTTAATCTCAAAACGAAGGAGAAGGCTTCCAAATGGACTCTTGCAGGAGTAGCAATTTTGTTGCAAATTTAACAGTAACTGTTATAACTGTAAATAATGTTAATAAAAATGTTTTTAAAATGGCTATTATTATTTAATCGTTAGTTTTCAGGTTCTTAAAACTTATAAGCTTTAAAATTATATAGCTGAACTAAAGTGATAAAAAAGTAGAATTTAACAGTTTCTTACCTGAATTGCAGTAAACTTAGTTTTTACCCAAAGTTAAAAAGTTAAAAATTGATTTAACGGAAAAAAAGTCCATAAAATTGTTCTGATGAATATTTTTCAGTAACACAGTCACTATGAGGGGAAATTAAAGCGTCGCCAGGGTGAGTAAAAATGTAACACAATTTTAATTAAAAATTTCATACCTTTGAGCCAACTTCACCCCAGTTTAAAAGATTGGATGCAAAGAACAAACATCAAAAGGTCATTCAATTTTCTTGCCGCTTTTTCAGTTATTTGTTTGTACTAAAGACGGAATTGGAATGGAAAGAAGAAGCGAAATTTCATTAATATCATCTCGAATGGGAATGATCATCAGATAAAAATCGCCTGATAATTCTAAATACATACCACGTTTTGTTTTTATGCCGTTATTGGCTTTGTTATGTAAGCGAAATCATGTTGAATTACGATTCTCTCGATATTTTCTCCTTTTTATTTTCCAACAGAAAAATAGCGTCACCTGTCCACTTTTCTTGAAAAAAACCGTTTCTGGGGGACCTCGTAATGGAATAAATTGTCGGTGTCTTGGCATACTCTCGGAAGCGTTTAGTTGATCGAATTTCCTAATGAAATCAATTATTAAGATGAGGTGTTGTTCGCGGCGCGAAACTTCTGGATGGTATTCGAATTCCGTTCCATATTTATGGGTGCGACGCCCTGCATCGGTCGAAAGCGCACATCCCTCACTGTGTTCTCTTGGGAATTGTGCGTACATTGTTAATTCAACGATATAATACGCGAATTTGCCTACAAATTACAAACTACCTTTCTAGAACCGGTTAAACATTTTAGTTTCGAGTAGAAATGTTTCCAACTAAATTGCACAAGCTGTTGATTTATTGGTTTTTTTCCTGTGCAATTTTCTTCGAAACCTTAATGCATATTTTAATAAATAATAAATTTATAAATGATTTAAATGATTCTCTTTACAACGCTTTTCGGTGAAATTTACACATGTGTCCGGACAAATCTGTGAAAAAATGACCTTTTGGGATTAATAATTGAAATTTAAACATGTACATGGAGGTACATTTTGCTGGTTGCCAGCACCGCTTTTTGTTCACAAAATAATGTAATTACAGCGTTGTTTATGGCTTTAGACAGTCATGCTAGTTTTTCAACTCAACAAAATTAATAAATAAAAATCTGTTTTTGTGTTACCTATATTTTTAAAATTACATATCGTGTAATTTTTTTTGCACATTTTAAAAGATAATAAATCTATATCTAACACATTCACCATAATGTTATAGCAATATACCACATTTCAGTTCTTTTCTATAATCATGCTAATTGCTCTTTAATAATTTATAACACCCCTAAACTGGTAAATTAATTTCTTAGATCGATGCATTCGGCCTGTGTGAATTATACGCAAACAAATCATTTCTAGAAGTTTCAATTTTCACGCCTTATAATTAAAGCCTAGAGAAATGGAACGCCCAAGAGCACAATTTGTCATCGCTTATAACAAACCACGCCCGTCCTTGCTAATTTCTTCTTTACCACCGATATTCCAATACTGTTCCCTTAATCCTTTCATTTGACTCAAACTTGGAACTGTAGATTTCATCGGACAAAAATGTAATTTTCACCCTTCTAACTTTGTTGCGTTAATTAATTGACGTCGTGTTTGTTGGTGGTCAGTTCAATCTTCCCTTTCAGCCCCAACTTTATTAGAAAGGATCTGGGTTTTATTCCACGTTCGTTTCTCTGTACTTTGAATTCGATATAAAATTTTGTAGCAGGAACTTGTACGTTATAGGCACATATGAATTCGAATTGATCTTGTTCCTAGACAGTCCCTTTTATCTCTTGCAGACAGTTTGTTCTAAGTTTGGCTGTAAGCACCTGGGTTGAAACGGCAAATGGCGCCTTTCCCGCAACACGACTTGAAGAATAACCCTTAAAAAGTGGTGCAACTGCAGTGCCCTTTCAAGTGTAGGAAGATATATTATACTGGGTCAACGATAATGTCTTTACTTTCGTGTTCTTATTATTTTCCAATTTATTACAAAAAGGTGGAAACATTTTATGATGATTTGTGACCTTACATTTATTGTTTGTACATTAACTAAAGAAAATGCGGCGTATCTTTGACATTACGTATGTGGAATTGTTTGTTCACTATCTCTTTGCTTGGTCATAAAGGCATGATTAACAAGAATTTTCTCAAAGCACGAACATGAATAACTCAAATTTTTGCAGAGTTGATGAAAAATTACATACTTAATTATATACATTTTAAGAACAACACAAACATTTTTAATCGATATCCTAAATAAACTAACAAAGAATGTGTTCAAATTAATTATGAAATATATTTCTCTTCAAACTCTAAATTAATTGTTTTCTCTTTCGACATAATTGGTAATTAAATTTAAGGTTTAAGTTTGAAATAGATACGATGAATACAGATCTGTGACATAACGTAAAAGGAATATTGTGAATTATAAATTACCAATCAGAGTTTGATTACGTGCAAACAAATATGAAAGTTATGAACATAATACCCCAAGGTGCACGCATATAAACTCAATGCATATTTTATGGAAATTGCAGATGAATGTGATTATTGCGTATAAAACTCTTAAAATAAATATTTGTGCGTGCAAAAAATAAGAACTATACAAAATTCAATATAGCTAGAATTCAATGAAACGTTAATTTATGTTTTATTACAATTTTTAACAAAAAGTATTTTTTAAATTTATTTTGTAAGAACAAATCAAAAAAATTTTAGAATCGATTTACAATTTTGGTGAATGCGCGAGGACAATTCATTGTAAAGAATTCCATTTTCATTGTTTTTTCTTGCAATAAAATGACACTGTTAGAAATTCTATTAGGAATTAGGTCAAAATCAATCAACCAAATTAACTTTGAATTTATTATTAAAATTTCTTTTATGTATGGAGCACAACAAAAGAAATGAAATTTTTTTTCGTGATGCGGATTTTATATATCTCATATCAAATTTTGTTTATAGAAAATAAAACCTTTGTTTCATTTTATCTCGATTAAGTTGATTTCATGCAGCTCGAGCACGTAGCTAGCAAAGTGGCGTTCGTAAAAAAGAGCAATAAAGCAACTTTTTAATTTTGATTATGCTAGCGTACGGTAATTGAGTTATTATTCTCTGGTTGAAAATTTTGTATAACTATACGAACAACACCTTTTTCTGATTAGAATGATGAATTTACTTTTCGTTCTATTAATTAAATGTTTAGAAAGTTGTTACAAACATTAAATACTTAAAGAATGTGTCGCGTCACGTTAATTACTTACTAAATTAGCTCGAAACTATTTTAAACTAATTCTTAACATTCTGCAAATGTTATCTTTAGTGATGCGCTGAGTAAATATCTTCATTAGTGGCTTATGAGAACTTGGGATAATCAATAGTGTTGCTGTCACGTTTCTTAGAGCACGTGTTTCTCGACATGTACATGAAACAGATTCGCCTCTGGAATTGATGTTATAATCAGAAATTATCTTCGTTGCAAAATTGTTGTAACTTCTTGTCTTGTCCTCTTTTTGTTACTATTATTTCATAAAAATTACAGTATGTCTTCTTATTGTTAATAAGGTATATTTATAAGCTTTAATTAAAGTTTCTGCTTGGATTTCGACACGCTACCAGTTAATTAATTACTACTAACAAGAACGGTAGACGAAGCAGTAATTATTTTTGGTACAATCTTGAATGTGACTTTCTTGTAGTTCACAATAATTTTATTAAGTTATAATAGGCGTGTTCGTTCCAAGTTTAAAGTATGTTAGCCTAGGAAAGTAGTTCAAACACTAATACGTGTCAGTTGTAGTTCAATGAATAGATTATTCGGTTTGAGCGACACAGTTTCATCAATTACTGGTAAGCTAAGGAGTGTAAGAATTTTTGTATTTAAAAGACGTGTTCAAGTGTTTTTCAGAATGATGACGACTAAATGGAGTCCCAATTTTTAATTGTCATTTTGTATTCGTAATTCATGTTTAATAAACCGTTACGCTAGGTGTGTAACTAGAAATATGAAAACTTTTAATGTCTTTTTTTGCCAGAATGAATTATACACCACTTTGCGGAGGAATGAATAAGTTAGTAAAGTTAAACTGCTTGTGTTACGTGATATCCTTTGAAGGATGGTAATGAATTTATCAGATATTAAAGTTTACGGTTAATAAAATATAACATTTGAATCCCTGCCAGTTTACAGGCAAGATACGAGTATAAAATAATTGTAATAAAGGGTTAAAATTAGGAATTTATTTATTGTATTTCTAGAAAAATGCACATGTAAATACATGTGTCCCAGAACACTCGCACTTTTCTTTCTCAAAATCTGATATAAATGTTGATATGCACACAAAAGTGGTATAAATAATAATTTTTAATTTCTATATTTTTTTACCACCATATGTAGATATTCAATCAAATTGAAATCTGTAGCTGTTTGTTACTACTTCTCTTTTATTTTTAAGTTTTAGTTTGTTTTTCGCCTAAATATCTTCGGAGTAAATATTTTTTAAATAAAATAAAGTAATGTAGATAAAATAAAATTTTTGAAAATATTGTAGCGTTCAAGATATTAAAGACAAAACAAATTTATATCAATTTCCTTCTACATCCAGTTGTGTACTACACCAAAATTTCAAGGCTTTCCATAATCCACGTTCCTCGTAACTCGTCTGTACCTCAAATTCCCTTTAAGTTATTTGATCCGTTTCAGAGTTTTTAAATGTAAAAACCAGAAAAATTATAGTCAAGTTTTTTTTAATCTAAGCTCAAAATAAGTATGTGATGATTATAAAATATAATTAATTTCCATTTACTGTAGCAATAATATTGTTCAACTCAGTTTATTATCAGTTCTAAAATAAGACATAGTATGAAAATTATATTAGATTCCGAATTGCTTTAAAAAAAAAGATTATTATTTTTGAAACGACAATTAATGCATTCACCATTGGTAAATAGTTTTGTGTAAAGTTTTTTACGAAAGTACCATTACATAAATGTAAGTGTTATATTATTAGAAAATATGGAGCAGGTTTAAAAAATATGCAAAAATATGTAATAGAAACTTTTAAAAACAAGCATATTCCTTGCATCTTTTAAATTCTTCAGTTTAACCAATTTATTTAGAATTTTAATAAATTCATGTTTTTTTGTATTATTTGCATTCTATTAATATCTCAGATTTTGTATTTTTGAGCATCTTTAAATTTTTACATCTTATCAACACTTTAGATTTAGGGAATTTTAATAATATTTCTTTTTTTTAAATATTTCTTGATGTTTTAGATTTGATATTTTTAAAGATTGAATATTTATATCAATTTTCTAAATTTTTATTATTTTTCTACTTTTAATATTCTTGAATGTTTCATTTTTCTAGATCATCTGTATGCAGTAATGCTACTTATTAGCTGTATCTACTATACTTTTGAAAATAAAATTAAAAATTGTATTTAAAAAAAATAGATTTAAAAACCTCAAGGTTATTAAAAGAAGATTTAAATTATAATGAAATTTCTAATTTGAATTCGATGCTCCTAAAACCTGAAAAAATGACACGCTCTAATTTTCGCGTATAAAATATTGGGATTTTAAAATTGAAAATTTAAATCTATTTCATATCTGAATTATTGACTGGTTGACAAAGACTTAGCAGTTGTTTAAGCAGAACATGTACTGTAACTGAAAACGACCAACGCTTTTGTGCGATGTGATGTTTAAGTTCAGTTGACCGACACATGAACACAAGCGCCGTAACAGGGTGGGGATAAATTGCTTTTGACGTTAAGAGAATTTAGCTGTAATTGCAGATTTTTATGCTTGTTTTCTAAAATTCCGCTAATATTCTGTTATCTTTAGAGTCTGTTAGTAACAGAGCTCTATTACAGCAGCCATAACAGACTGTTAGAAAGTTGCATTATTTGCAATTCTGTAAGGGGTTCTGTTAAGACCCAAATAACATTTGTGTAATTTTTTCGAAAATGTAAGTTAGTAATAATCGAATTACGAATTGAAACATTAAGTGGACAATTGCTTAGTAGGTAAAATACTGATCATTTTGTTACTTGTCTTCACCCTTTCATCACCTTGTAAGTGTTTCTTCGAGATATTAATGATAATAATTAAGTACTTGTGTTGTGTTCGTTTACTTCATTTATTCATAATGAATAAAAAAAGAAGGAGATTGACAAAGCAAGTCAAAACCAGTATAAAGAATATTTACGGAAGAGGACAAAATTTTCAGGACTGGCACAATAAATCGATCCATTGATCCGGAATATAATAATAATTGTTGGAAGAGTACCAACAACACATTTATCAAGTCCATAGGTGTAGAATTTTTAAATGTATACAAGTCAAATAATAAAGGACTTGAAAGAGAAAAGCTGGAATTTGAGAAAAGAAAATTTAAGAAACTTTAAAAAAAAATCAACTGAATTTCGAAATTTGTTGGGTTAGAGTCATCCAATTAGCAGAGCGCAGGCGTCGCACGAAATGTTAAACATAACAGCCCGCTTTTGCTCGTCGTAATTTTACAGAGGCTTTTACTGATACACTGTTAATAACAGTGCATAGTAGTGGTTAGAGAATTCCAATTTGGTAACAGACTGTAATTTTCACAGTAACAGAGCTTTAACAGAATGTTAAGAATTAGAGAATAGCAGCATTTGTATCTGTTTATGTTTTATAATTATGATGAACCACCTTGTATATTGAAATTACCATTTTCACACATACTTTGGGTTGCACAATATAATTGTTATCTAGGCAAAGTATGTCACCAACAAAGTGATTCTGTTGAGCTACAGTTGTAGTTACTTACTGTGAATTCATGATATAGCGAATAGCGTGTAATTATGCACTTCACATTACGTACTATAATAAAGTGGTATCGTTTGTGAAAGCTTCAGTACGAAATGAAGTTGCAAACTATTACAATTGGTATAATTTATTTATAAAATAGACTGTAATTTTTGTAATAATTTACAAAAAAACAGTAACAAAATTTGATTATTCATCAGTTTAGTTCAGCTCTGCAAAACTGTGAATTAATTAATGTTATTGAGATATTTCTTAAATCTTAAAAAAATCTAAAAATCAGTCACTGTACTACGCTCTGTGTTACCACCTCAGAATCGCTTTGGTCTGTATGCTAAGCTTTGTCGCCGGATTACTACTATTGTTGCTGTTATGATTAGTTGATATTCACACCGAGAATTACGGGTGGCTAGCCGCCCCTTTAGTGGTATGTTTCGGGCTATAGATCAGCGTCACATATCTGGAAGATTCCCTACGCTCATTATTAGGAGGATTACCTGAATGGCTTTTGGCGGTAGCAGGGTCGGACGTGCTCACTCTGCGGGCATATGTTTTAATTTTCTCGCAGCCGACAGAGATGACTCATGGGGGCAGACGCAGTAAGGGCGGCATTTTCACGTTACTATGACTACGACCGCCGGCATCACAAGCTGTTTCTAGTACTCCACAAACACAAATCACCCAGTCATTAACGAGAAAAATTGAAATCTGGACACAAAACTCGACCTTTTTTTTTTCAGAGGTTTCCATCGATCATTTGTGAGAAGTGATGATAGTTTCACGAAAAGATGGCTCGTCTTATGTGAAGTCTTGACAAAACCTGAGTCTAGGGATTTCTAGCATATGTATGACTTTGTTTGAAATATTCTCGTTCTATTCAAAGTTTCCGTCGTGAATATTAGATTAGTGCACGTGTATTACTGGTTGCTTCTAAAGCTTCAATTTAATTAAATTACTGCAATAATTTATTAATACACTGATGGAAGATGGTGTAGTTGTTACCACTGTTAAACAGCACGTCAAGCTCAAAGTTAGAAAGTTACTTAATTAATATCTTAAAATAATCCGATATGTTGAACACAGGAAGGATCAAAGCTCTAAAAACTATGTTCGAAGAGGAAGGAAGTTTTAAAATAAGTTTGTCTTTGTGTTACATAAATTTGCTAAAATATGGACGGAGCTGATTCATAATTTATTCAAAAATCTTGCGTGTTTTGTACAGCTGTCGTTTTTCATTCCGTTATGTTGATTCTGCGCTTCTCAACTTGTTGACAACCTCTAACGAACTTCGATGCAAATAAAGATGTGTTTAAAAATTTTCCGAGCGTATCTGATTTATGAGTTTTTACAATGAAAACTGAAATATGGAAATTTGTGAGCCTTATTTTAAGACAATTTTTTTGTATTTCCGCTTCAAGACACGAGCTAAAATGAAAATTCTATATAACTCAGGTATTTGTTAATGTTTTTATTCCATCATATTTTATCATGAAGCAAACAACTTTTTACTTCCACAAATTGAACTTGACTTCCTCAAAGTTTCAAGTGAACTCCTAATATTTTACTAAACAATTATTATCGATTAGCTGTGGAAGTCGTTCTTATATAAATTAGAAATGCAGCTGCCTTATTAAATTTGTATTCGGGAACGGCGTTGTACCAATGAAAATTCAAAGGATGTTATTGCAGCAGAATAGAATTATGAGACGTAGGAACAAGTGTCCGGATGGGCTGCAAAATTTAAAAATCGTTTAAAATGTCTGAAGTCGTATTACGACAAGGTCTCAGACGAATCGTTAATAACTTTGAAGGACGTGTCCAAAATTTTGATTGGGCACATTTTCCTTTGCATTAAACGAAAGTTAAAATAGAAGTTGTAACAAGATTAAAATTATAGAAACTAGCAAATACTGCGGAAGTACAAAAATATTTAAACTACATTATTCAGGGTTTGTTATGAATTATGATAGAACAAAATCGCTGACGAAATGGAAGTTAATTCAAATTTTATATTGTCAATATGTTATTACACCTAATAATGTTATAATTTATGGTTATATTTAGTAACTATTATTATGCCACTGTCAGCTGTTGTTTGAAAGAGCAAGTTTGTTGTATGAGTAATGGCTTTTAAATTAAAATTCGGTAATGTTGATTAAATGCTAGTTTTGTGGCTAAATATTAAATTGAATTGAAATAGGGCAGTTTTTAGACAAAGAATTTTACTGAAGAGATAGATGAAAAAATGATAAATATAACAAATAGATTGTGAACGCTGATATTGACAAATCAACCTAATTTGAATCTTCACACAAGGAAATCGTTACACATAAAGGACATTATAAAAAACTAATCCGTTTACTACGCAATTGACAAATGTGCACGCAACATGCATGAGATATAATGAATTATGTATTTTTGATGCAGGTACGCTATTGCGTTTGTGCTACATCATATTACTTCTCGAGAGCGTGAAGGCGCCTTTATTTTCAATGCCTATGGGATGAATCGGATCACCCGAAAGTTTCTTCACAACTTTTTAATGTTTGACATCACACCAAAACTTCGCATGGAAATTTTAGGACGTAGTTCTCAGCATTTCGACGCAAATTCTGGTCACATTACACGCATTACTTTTATTCGTGTTAACAATTAAAAAGTTTCCGCTGTATGCCATTGTTGTTAAAAAAATGGCCACGTAAAAAGAAGAATTGAGGGTTTTTAAATTGTTTACTAACCTCTGCATTTATTTATAGGGTGAAGTAATTTGGTTTTTCTAAAAAAAATTTTTAGCTGCTTTTTTTCATTCTCGTTAATTATAGTGTTCATGCTTTTAAAATGTTGCAAAAAGTGAAAAAACACTGAAATATCTACCGGTTTGGCAAAATATTTCATTATAAGAAAAGGAATCCAATTGGTTCAAAATATTTCTGTCGTTTTCTTAAAACAAGAATTTCTGGAAATTACCAAACTGTTTTTTTTTGGTTTTAATCTAGGTAATTTGTTATTGAAAAATTAGTGTATACAGGTATATACTATATGTATACATGTATACTGAACTATATGAAGACATATATACAATATTATTTCAAGGTACCCATTCGTCTTACAAAGATGTTTCTATTGATAAATTCTTAGCCTAAAGCGGTATTCACAATGAGAAGTGAGTAAATTAACGTTAATTTCCACGCGACTTGATATACAATCTGTGTGGAACTTGATAAATTCACGTTAATTTGCACACTAATTTTCATCTATACACTACAACAAAGTATGTTTATTTAATAACAAATAATTATTATACTATTGCTGTGCAGTAGTATTTTATAAAAATATTTCGAAAGCTCAAATACTGTGGTTTTTTAGGTAAAAAGTAGAAATCAAATTTTATAACGAATAATTTAGTTTTTTTAGATTTTTTTTTAAAACTCCTTAAGTTTCACCAAGTACAGACTTTAACTGAATACGTAGTGAAAACTGTAAACAATCTCGTATATATTTTTATGTCCAAAAATACGTGCACCTACGTA
This sequence comes from Cynaeus angustus, assembly GCA_030157275.1. Taxonomy (NCBI): domain Eukaryota; kingdom Metazoa; phylum Arthropoda; class Insecta; order Coleoptera; family Tenebrionidae; genus Cynaeus; species Cynaeus angustus. Next base: position 24,140,089 of record CM058058.1, read on the forward strand.
TAGAAATTAAATTGACTAAAAACCAGAATTGAAAAAGCTCACAAAATGTTATGTGATCTGTTTAACACGCAAAGTAAAATTTATTAATAACCTATTTATTGTTTTCATAGAAGCACGCATAGTTTTTATGATTAATGTAGTCACAAAACAAATTTTATGTTAAACTTAAGCATAAACTTGTTAAAACTGTGTAATCAGTTTTATTACTATTTTACCACGAAGCTCTAATTTTTTTTAACATTCCGCAAAATCTAGCATACATTTTTGAGATCGTTTGGGCGCGCAATATTTTAAAACTATTGCACCGATTTCGTATTGGATAGACAGCCTAACTTTTATCCGCCGAGTTAAGAAGTTGATCGCGTTAACTCCCGCGTTCCGATGAAATATTTGTCGCTTTTCTTTAAAATAAAATCCAAGTTCTGTCAATAAAAGCGTCAAAACCATATTGAAAACCCCAACGCCATTTATTCTTTAAAACGAGTTTTTAAATAATAAACCTCCATTAGCTCGCTTGATTTAAAAACCCCCCAAATATTTGAACACCGCCGTTCTTTATTTCAAGTTATCGATTGCATATTAAAAACTCAGCAAGGCGCGGCCGAACTTCTCCAATATTGCGGTGGAGGAAATGGAGGTCTGTACACAAACAAGCTTTGCAAATTAATTTCGGATATCTTTGGTCTAAGGTATCTTCGGGTGCGGCGGTCTCGACGCTCTGGACCGATTTCACGGCCGTTGTTTCCGGGACTCGCCTCGTCGTGCTTCGCCCGGATTCGTCCGGGTCCGGGTTTCAGGTCTGCTGTCCGGGCGGAGTCAGTCTGCAGTCCTTTTACAGCATGGGGGTAGTTCTCTTTGCTCCGGGATTACAGAGCGCAACACCTGGTTAAGTGCATACGCGTGGTCGAAAGCCGGAAGGAGTCTAGCACTTCTTTTGGCAGCGCATCGCCGAGTGTCATTCGTGTCAATTTACGTGTCTTTTCAACGTTACAACGATATAAACTTCGAAGTGTTTTTGTTTTGTGAATGTTAGCATGTGTTTGATATCGCAATATGATGCGGGAGTTTACGCCCACGACGACGGCGTTGAGATGTTGTGCTGAGGCTACGGCGGATCCTAAGTAAACAAAGGTAGGCGAATTTCATTAATAAAGGAGCTAAATAATCACTAATTTAAATACTTATTTTAAGAAGGGACCAAAATGCGGCCGATGTTTTCTTATAGGCAAACGAGGGAATTCGTAATGGATCTAATTAAGTGATTTTAATTCAATAGATTAAATATTCAGCTTGAGCATTACATTCAATACAAGTCTCTGAATTATCCACTAATTTTAAATTAACGCAAAAAAGGCAACTGGTGAAATTACACTTTTATTAGCATCCATGAATAAATTAAAAGCATTTAAGTACTTTTTTTCAACAATAAAAAACGTTTTTAAACGGTACGTGCTTTAAAAAGGAAATTTTATTGTTTTTCAATTTTTTTTTCTAAATTATTTTGAAAAATTTGCTACGGGTAACTTACACTACGTTTGATTCCTCTTAAAGTGTATTAAAATAAACAACAAAGTTTACTATTTGGTTACTTCAGTACATCTACTTTTTGAGAGACCAAATTTGGAAGTAAATATAGTTAAAATAAACATCTAGTTTTTGTGTTTCTAAAATAAAAAAATCTAGTTTTAAACGAATCTTTCTATTTTTAGTTACAATGTATGAAACTTGTAAAACTCTAAAAACTTTATAGTTGCATTATCATCTCGTTCACGCTTGAATTTTATAGGTAAATATTTTTCATAACAGACCTACAGCGATGGAGTTATGGAAAAAAAACACGTTGAAATTAATTTATTTTTGTCAAAGATTAACGGGTATTTTGTAATTTATGCTTATTGACAAAGTTTCAATGTACACTGGTTTATATCCAATTTTTACTCAAAATGATTTTCGACGAAAATCCTATTAGTTTTGTTGCTATTTTTAGCATGAATGAAACGAAAATAAAATACACGTTTCTATGAAAATATGGTGTCTGTGAGTAAATATTTATTTATTTGGAAATATAATACAATACAAAAAGTAATACAATTATCTTTTAACTAAAAGAAATTAGCACTGAAGAGCATCATGGCGATTAGGAAAATAAATTTACAATTTGTTTTCTTATTGATCGTTTATTTAATTACGTTCATTTAAAGTTATCGGTGCTGCAAAATTGTCGATTTTCATGCGTGGGCGTCAAAATTTGTACATTAATAGGAGCGAAGTAGAAATATATACCTACGTAACTCCACGTTTCCGTTGTTTAAATAACACATAAATCTATAAATCCATATTTAGAAAATTTGTGCTTCGAATTTATACATGTTTCTAAATACATATTTGGATTGTAACTATCAATTTTGGGTTCCCTATTATGTATTGCAATGGTGGAATCTGATTACTATATTTTTTAATATGGATACGACAGTGAGCTGAGTTGAGTTGCGAGAAAAAATAAAATTTGGATTTTCTAAATACGGAGGTAGTTTTTAAAATATCCTGTTTATTAGCCCCCAGTAATGGTAATGATTTTATCCAAATTAGCTTCTGAAATAAAAAAAATTAATCTGAATTGTACAAATTCTTGCATCTTCTGTTTTTATTCATTTTTTGATGTATACTATATAACTATATTTGTCTGTAATTCTATGTAATAAAAAAATTACAGGAATTTTTGTATAAAATCTAAGCAGCTTTTATTAATAATTTTTTTTCGTAATATTGTTCATAAAAAAGTTATAAGCGTTCTTATTGATTAGTTTTAACATCTTCTAGTTTAAAGAGGATTGTCTTTTATTCATTTTTTTTTAAATTACTATAAAATTTTGGAAATGGCAGATATTTTTAGGATTTTAATATCTAAATCTAAAATTAAATAAAATTGCTTTTGTAACACTAGAAACTCATAATAGTAATATTTTATTATTTATAATTAAACAAATATTAACTATTATTAGCTTGTATTTTTTACTGTATTAATAATGTTTTTACTCACAGGATATTTTTAATTTTAATTCGAATATTTTGGAGGACTATGAAGTGTGTAAGTACGTAATAAAAACTTTCACGGTGGTTGGGCAAGACAAAGCATTTTTTCGTTCTTCCGAACTAAATATTGTTTCCATTTTAGAAAATTAAAAAAAATACCAAAGTAGATATTAAAAAAAACAATGTTTGTATAAGAAACAATCTTTAGCTTAATCGTACGAAAATTTGCGTCTTTCTCAATGTACGGTCTAAGAATCTAAGAATCTAAGATTTTCTTATTCCACTTTTTTTTTAAAGATTACTATAAAAAACATAATGCGAAACAATGTTTAGTGTAATTGTTGGAGAACTCACTCATTTCACTCGTAATAGATACAGTTCAGTTACAATATTCTTAATTGCTCGCAGTTTAGACAAATGACCAAAAAAAAATTATAATTATTATAAATTGTTAAAAACCATTTTCTACATATCTGGGACTTTTTTTGTGCAATTACATACATTACAAGTACATAAAGTAGCACCAAAACAAATACCACATTAATTATGGAACGTTTGATGGCTCCTCTTTTTAATCACAATAATCGAAGCAGGTACTTTTCCAAATTATCATGAGTTGTTTATGAATACTTTTTTCTGATATTGATGTTATCATGCATGCTATAATGGTAAATAATATAAATTCTATAAACTATGCAATGCTATTTCTAAAACTTTTTAACTAATTTACTATTATTTATAATATTTTAATTAAGAAAAGAGGATTGAAACATCAATTAACAGATTTCTCTTTATTTGCTCATTTATTTATTTATTTATAATCGTAATAGAAATGATTTATGATTACTTGTTGTACAAATTCGGAGTTGGTTCAACTAATCTATCTTAAAGTAAGACTATTAATTTATTGCACACCTATTGCCCAAAGCACTAAAAATTTATGTTTTAGTGTTTGTGTTTACCAACATTGTGTTACATTTCCGTTTTCTACATGTGAATTTGTAGTCAACCAACGAATATTACAGCCGTGACTTTTAAATGGTTTACGATTGTCTTAATTACTCATAAAGTTGACCCAGAAGAATAAATTCTTTTATTACTGCTCTGGAAGACAATTGTTAACTAGGCCAGACGTTAAATTACCACCAGACAGATTGTAAAACGTAATTATTATCCAATAAAGTGTAATGTAAAATTTTCTGCAAACATAAATTAATAAGCTCCACCTAACAAAGACAATTTTAATTAAATTTTTCCTTTAAGAATGTGCGAAATGTGGCACAAAACTTTCTGGATTACGGGTATGACAATAGGTTTATGAGAAAATTCGAAATCTTAGAAACTGAGCTCAGTACAATTCTTATCGGAACTCGATATGTAAAGCTTCTTATTGAATACATAAAGCTCCCGCGTTCAGCTCGTGTTATAAAATCCGAGCATTTCTTGGTCAAATGACGTGAAGAAAAATTAGATTAACATAGTAATACTATTTTCCACTTTGTTATCGCTTTAATCTGTCTCAAATGTGTATTCTTCTATAGATTTCAATCCACAGCACGTGAGTTTGTAAAGACCCTTCATTGATTTTTTAATTCAACTGAAAAAATTGTTATTTTGTCATTCTTATATCTTTACAGATCACGTACGTGCCATCTTGGATATCTTTTTATTACAGACTGGAAACCCTTCGCACAAAATTTTATGATAACGTATCGCTCATATTCTTATACAAATAGACGATATTTGTAACTGTCTTTTTGTTTAATGGTGGGTACGTAGAATGCTTTTATTAAATGATTAAAGTTGTAGCAAGTAAACTACGATTTTTAGCAAACCCTTTTGTTTTTTCTTTAAGTAAATAATTTGGATACTTTGATGTTGACAGTAGTGGACAGAACATTTCTCTAGAAAATGCAAAACTAAATTGAACGCCACAGTCTGTGTAAGCGAAATAGTTTGTCACAACAAAACATCGTAGTACACGCAGTTTAAAGCTTTGGGTTGATCAAATTAAACACGATTAGATGCAAATTACAATATCAGATAACTATAGTACGTTAATTATACCAAAAATTTACATGTGATTATTTACGCCTTATTTGCAGCGTTTGCAATGGTTAATTTATGCATGTATTGGAGTAAACAACTTGAAAATAATAAATTTCCGGACATTTATAAAATTAATTATTTTACTACACTTTCTAATTTTCGTTTATTGACGCGTTTTTTTTTATTAAAATATGTATTCTCATATGAAAAACCTTTTCATTGTCAAAATAAGCTGAATTCTGTCATAATGTTTCTTTTTAATTAAATTATATTTGGGTACAACAAATGTACACCAAAAAATGGTTTCATAACCAATTAGCAGCATAAATATACAATTAAAAGCGGTAAAAATGTTTAGATGCCTGATTAAAATTTTAGAAAAAAAGAGTTATTTGGTTTATTTTGATTTTGTTATTTCTATGGAGTATAGAGTATGGAGCAATGAAAATATTGTTCGATCATTTAATTTTTTAGGTAACAAAAGGGGCGAATTTAAAGAATTGAAGTTCAAAAATTCTAATTTTTGATCTTCACGCACACCAAATTAAAAAAAAAATTTAAAATTTCCCACCCAAATTAAAAAGCCTTGAGCAGCTTCTAAAATTTCTACATACTTTTTGCCTTGTTTCCATGTCATGAGTTCCAAAAGCTTACCTGCCGCAATTTTTTGCTAAATTATTCCTTCAAAAACCGCCAAAGGTTAAAATCTTGGAAACTTCAAAAGTCTGGAAGCCCCAAAGCGCCTCAAATGTTATTAAAGTTTATGAGAAATACATAAGCAAAAAACTTCTACAATTATTCTGATTTCCCCATTTTCTTTAAGACAACCCACTTCCAACTTTGGATCGCTTTAAAAACAACGCTTTCCTTATTATCTCATCATGAAACTTGCCTTGACAAAACGATTATAAATCTAATGCTAACTTCCACATTCCTAATTTTAGTAACACTGGAAGGGTTGGAATTTTTCCTTCATAAAAATTTTTCCGGGCCAAAAGTTTGCCATATAATTTCGGTTAAAAATACAACGTCGGGTCGACGAAATATTGATGTTATTTTTTATGATTTAAAAATGAACACATTTTCATTCAATTCGGATCAGTGTGGACGAGTATTAAAGCATCCGTAGGGTTTCGGACTTAAAACTACATAATGAACACATGTTAACAAGGAAAATGAGCGGACTCGTGCTTAAAGTTTCAAAAATAACAGAAACAGTCTCGCTGAAAAATATCTCGTGCAGTAAGGACATAAAAAGATAAAGCAAAGGTATACAAAACATCCTTTAAAAGGAATATAAATTTCACAGTTAAAGCGTAGGTAAATAGCGTAAGCAGCAGCGTCATACTTTTAATTAAAAAATTAGAGGCTCTCCAAGCCTTGGAGATTTTAACCTGGAATTAATTAAATTTTTAAATTGCGAGCAATTATTGATCTAGATTAATTAGATTAATTACAGAGAACTAGCTGTCGATTCAGATTTGTAGTGCACTACAACATGCATTGTTGTTTTAGTATTAAGTCTCCCTATTAATTACGTTAAATCTTTTTAAATTTTAAGAACGTGTGGGACACAATCTTGCAAGTTTTCTCACTTTTATCTTTTGTGAGTTTTAAAGGGCCAAAGCTCGTTAAAACTAGAAACCAAACGTGTTTTAATTAAATTCATCGTCTCGGAAGATTTTGTATAATAAGAGACTAAACTAAAAAAATTGAATCGATATTCATTAAATTGTATTAAAATCGAGCGCAAACTTATTTGCATGAATATGCGAAGACTCTGTTTACTAACTTATATGAATAATGCAAATTGCAAGACGGGAACCCGAGCAGATTGTTTAAATTTTTTGAAGCAAATTCACTTCTGTTGCTCTTATATTAGAAATCGCGCGATATTGCGCGTGGGTTTCAAGTTTTTTATACTTTGAACTCCAATAGAAAAACGGGAAGTCTGGCTAAAAATCCCTCGGAGAAAACCCAGCCCAAAGACAAGTATTATCGAATTGCCAGTTTATGTTTCCTGGTCGCAAGACTATGAGATTTTTATGTGTTATCTCTAATATTGACATTTATTATTATGGATTCATCGGTTTAATTTGTTTGTTTTAACTTGGATAAGTCGTTAAACCAATTTGTAAATTGAATCTCAGTAACAAAGAGGAGAAAATAATGAAGAAAAATCACTAATAAATAAACTGAAATGGCCGTTTCTTTTTGTCTTGTACACATAAAACGTAAGAGTGGCGTTTATCATCAATCCCGATGGTAGTTCGACCACGAAGAGGGAAACACGTACTGAATTCCCAAGTATTTATTTGTAAAATCGTACAGATATATTTGTGATTCCTGGAAAGGATGAAATAAATAATGAAAGCCCTGTTGCGGTGTCCAAAAGTTGGAATTCAAATAAATGAATAGCAGGAAACATACAATTTTAATTTTTAGGGTAAATTAGTTCACACAGAATGAAAGATTTAAGGTTCTTAACCCTTGAGCCCGCAACTTTCTTAATTATTGAGGACGTGCGAAATGAGATTACGCTAATTCAGTTTATTATTTATTCTACGTACTTCAATTTTACGAAAGTTGCTCGAACTCTAATAAAGCCGGTCTTCCATAAACTCAAACAAATTTAAATCTGTCTAACTTAATACATCTTATAATCGCTATCCACGTTTTAATTGTCTTTCAAACAAAAGTTTGGTGTTATTTTTTTACATTACGGGCAATAACAAAAGAACGTCACGTTTATTACAATTTTGGTTTTGTATTTTTTGGGGAATTTTTCTAGATAATCTAAATAAACTTGGATTTTGAAAAGCGGTTTTAAATTCTTTATAGAAAGTAAACTGCGTTTTAATTATCAGCTCTGAAACAACAAATTGTATTTCATAAAATTGTTCGATAAATTGTTCTGTCCAATTTTTGGCGCTGAATTTCCCGGACCGTGCAATATCGACAAAATTTTATTATTTTTTATTATAAACATATTTTTTAATTGGGAGCTCAAACGAGTTATACGAATCGTGTAAACAAATTTAAATAATATTTGTTCCAATCTTTTGGGAGAAATTTGCTTCATAATTTGTCATGAACATTAAATCTACCAGCACCATAATATTAATGACCGTGGTGTTTGATCGGCAACGCGCATCTCCACCCATCTGATCAGTTCAATGTAGCTAAAAATTACCAGGACAAATCTCTGGAGAAATAGGACGAAAAACCTAGTATTTAGGGCTGTAGTTCTTATTGCCTGAGGGGTTTTGACCCTTCAAAACAAGCAATAAATTTTCAGAGACAATAAGGGAAAATAACTGGAATAATAATCGTGTTAAGATCGCTGCAACGTCTGCTTTAACAACTGCAATAATGTGAAATGGTCTAATAAAAGGCGAGAGAATTTGATTGCAGGTTAAAAACTGCCATTTGACCTCTTCAAGCTTGAAACTCACATAGATGCATTTAGTGGTCGGCAATTTACAGACTTAACAAAAGAAACTGAACCGCAACAAAGGAACCTGAAATTAATGCGACCTTTTTCAGTCATTTCCGTTTGTAAACAAACGAGGGAAAGGAACTGTGGAAATTTTGCGTATGTGGCTTTAGGACGGATTATGCACATTTAAATAATTCTGGGTCCGGACAAATTTGCTTGACAAATTTATTTTAAATGACACATGGTGAGTATTTAACTAGATCAAAAATAGGGGCGAGCGCAAATAGAAAAAGTCAAATAGCAGTTGACTGCGAGAACATTTTAAGTCTTTCGTTTTCTAATATTATATTCTACATATTTTCCTAATGTTTCTTGTCTCCTATTTAGGCGTCTTAGCATTAGAATCTTCTTAATCTGAGATTCCCAACTTGAGCAACAGCCAAATTGTTTTCATAAACCTAACAAGATTTCGACTTTATGGTTATTATTATTGAGTTTTGCAAGCACGTGCTGCCAAAATTAGCCGATGAAAATATATTTGTATGTTAAACAGTCAAGTGTCTTATAATTCCTCTTTTCATAAAACTTTCTTATTTTTGTTTACATCGTAGTTACAGCAATAAGCTTGTACTTTCAACAGTTTTATAAAAGTTATATAACATAGAAATAATAAGCTTGAACATATAAATTACAACTTTGAATAAAACTTCAATTTCTTTTAAATCGTTCAAGTCTTTGTTGCATTGTTTTCAAAGAAAAGCTGAAATTTCATTAAGAGCTAAGTTGGGAATAATCTGCGACATAAAAAAAGGTTTTGAAGGATATAAAACCTTTTCGAAGTGATTTTTCATCAGTCATCAGTGAAGATTTAAAAACAGATCTCACAACAGACAGTAAACTTTTATAGCCACATTAAAACGAAAATAAAAAACGAAACGTCTGCTTAAATCAAAGTAAACATTTCGGTAAAGATAAAAATTTAATTATGAAAAATTGGTTCACTTAATGGTTGAAATTTGGATGATGGTGCTGTTGTTTACTGAATAAGTGAAAGCAGGAAAACACTCGCAATAATTTCTAAAACGTTTATTATGTTGTAAAAGGGTTTAGTGATTCCGGCAAAACGCACCCTCTTTACTTCCGACCATCTCTCTTCTTAACCTTCCGACCATACCATCTATGCTCTTTTAGGCTCATTCTTTTCCAAATTACTGATAATATTTTTAGGACGTACCTTGTCAGTCTTGAAAGGATTTCTTTTGTAGAAAATGTTGGGTAAAGTATGGAGCGCTTAACGCGAATATCAAAAGCTGAAGATTTAAATATTTACTTGGAACGTTTAAGTTAACAGATTAAATTAATTTCCTAATAATTTCAAAAAGTTTGTTACAATAGAGAGAATTAGTTTAGAGCTTTCCATAAAAATGCTAGACGCACCAGGTAACATTTTTCAGTTAAATTCTTTAGAGCTATTGAGCTGTGAAAGTAGACTTCGTTAACGGAGCTTCAAAGGTATGATATTTTTTCTTTAAATTGTCAAATGTTGGATGCATCGATCAAATTTTTTATAATTTTTTTTAATTAAACGTTCGTTTCGTGGTTTGAGTTACAAATAATTGCAGTCTCTTATTTTAATATAATTCAGCGCTTTGATGCAACGCTAAATTAGGCACAAAAATAAATTACGCCTCAAAACTCAGTGCAGATTCTCTTAACAATAATTGCATTTTCTATCTTTTATCTTTCTCGTCAGTTAAAATAACGACATCTACAACTCCTCACGCATTTTCTGAATCACACTTCATCTTCTTCATCCTCCCGGCAAAATATAATTTCCCAAAGAATATTTTTAGATAATTACCCGTTGTGAGGTGGTGCGTGAATAATGAAAACATGTTTACCGACCTCGATTTACGTTGAAATTTCATAACGAAATCACTTCTTGCTCCCGGTTATCACAAAATTAATTAAATTAAATCAGAAAGAGTGATTTATTGTCACAATTCTTTTGGATCGTCGCGAGTCCCAATTTAATTAGGTATAATATTTTAGAGTAATTAGGCATCAGCTTATATTCCGAACTTGCAGAATTCAAAAGGAAAATCGTCGCAAACTCGGGAGGTGCTGAACTTTTTAAGTCGTTAAACTGATGATGGATAGCGCGTTTTATAAATCTGAGCACCTTATGAGCTTGATCTTTACACTAAGATTCTTGACAAATTGTCAGGAGGTCTATACGTGACTTTGCTATTATTTTAAACAAAGCAGGTGAAAAATTAAAGCTGAACTTTACAATTACTTCCAGTGTCGGATTGAGCTGTTCCTCAATGTGGCAGTTGGCAATAAAACTCACTATTGGTAAAACTGGTAAGCGCAAGAACGGACTTGCACTTATTACATCCATTTATCATTTTCTACGACTTTGTCAGTGCTGTTTAAAACGAAATTTATGGATCGTATCAATTTTCTTACTATTATAACAAAAAGCTGGTACTATTTGCTGCAAAACTAAGATTACAAGAGTTTACATAAGCTTGTTCTAAGCAACATGTGTGGCATAATACACGAAAAGTAAACTTCTTAAAAGCAGAATGAATTCGCCTAAACGTTATTAAACCGGATAATATCGAGATAATACTCTGTATCCAACTTATAAGTATGGAAATTTCTTTCTGAGGAAATAAAAAGATGAGCAGAAATGAACTAATTTCTTAACAATGCCAGCCTGAAGTGTCGTACTTAAATTCCTTGCATTATTTGCCCTCACACGACATATTTAGTGGTCACTTCATAATCAGAGTCTATTGTTTGAAAACTAAATTAGTTTGCGTATAGTACAGGACAAGGTCATAAAAACTAGATCCGAAAATAATTTATCGAATAATTCAATTCACTATAATCACTTCTAATTTATAGATTCCAATTTCTACTTATTCAAAGTATTAATTAACGCCAGAGATCTAATGCAATTTGAGTTGAAGCTTCAATTTAGTACCTTTGCTGATTGATTGTGGTGCTGGCGTAAAGTGGTAGTTTACATGACCCGTCTATAAACATAAACTCCGTAAATTTGTGCTTTACGTGTACTTGAGTTTGTCATAACTTTCAGAAATATTAAATTGCATTTATGATGATACTTTTTAAAGATTGTTCGATATGTTTCTGGACGCAGTAAGAAGTAAGTGTTTTGCTTACATTGCAGTTTTCTGACATGTGTCTTTTTATAGGCGAATAATTTTCTTCGATAAGAGTGTGTAATGTCGAGGAGAATTGTTTCCAAAATTATTTTCCGATAGTCGTAAATATCTTGGTCGAACGACGGCATTGAAAATATGAGGAAGCAGAAATACAGTTTTATTATTTTTATTTGAAAGTAGTACCACGTACATCGAATGTTTATATTGTATAAGAACATCAATTTACGTTCTAATAACTTTGCAAAAAAATAGATGTTCACTGATTTCCACCACAGTGGGATAAATTTATGATTTTTTTTTGGATAATACACGAACAAGATCATAATTTATATACTAAAAAACCAACTATTTTTTAAAGAAATTGTTAATTAAGTTTTTAATAAGTTTCACAGTGCGCTTCACAGTTTTTCTTTTAGTTAACATAAAGTAAAATGAGCGTATAAAAACACGAGACGAAACTATTTGATCTTTTTTATCATGGTAAATTTATAAAAAGTGTAAATAAAAAGAAAGTTTTAGTAGCGCCCTAAAATGGTTACTCCAAAAAAGTAAACTGAGCAGAGCAAAAGCATTTTTTTCTAATAACTTTTTGTTACTGTACATTTTTGTTACAGTAAACAGCAACCATTCTAGAGTGGTAGTTCAGTTCTAATTCTAATTCATGTTACAATCTCATGATTTAATTTTTGAATGTCAAACTTGAGGATTCTAATAATCCAAGTTTTGTTATTCAATTTATAGACCTTAAAATTTGCATACTTTTGTAAATCTTGGAATCTAAGACCCTAAAAATATTAAAGATCAAAGACTGAGATTCGTTTAATCTGCAAATCTAAGAACCAAAAATTTGAGAATCTAAGAAATAAATGGCCATTTGCACCGATATTATTTAAAATTAAATAATCTCTTAAGAATTAAAGATACTATTGATCTAACAACTGTAGCAAAGAAACTAAAATATTGTTTGATATTAAATATTGAAAAAACATTTTTACAACTAAGAATTAAAAAATTCCAACATTTCAGATTCATATTTATTAATTTAATAATGTAATCAAAACGATTGAGATTTTGAGAATCTGTCAAATTGAAAACTTTAATGCCTAAAAACCTGCGACCTGAAAATTATAGGTACATTGAAGACCTGAGAAATCGAGCATAAGCGATCTTGTAATCTCAATAAGCTGAAAATCTAAGATTAAAAGCTTAAGAACTTAACAATATAAAAAAATAAAATTTTAACATTTAAGCGTCCGCGAATATGATGGTCAGTTACACCGACAGTGTTTAAAATTAAGTAAAGAACAAGCAACCTATTGATATAACATTAAAATTGTAGTTAATGAACTTTAACTTATTGTTAAAAAATATCTGTGTAAATGTCTATATGAATTTCAGAAGAAAAAAATCCATGAATTTAAAAATAAGGATCTAAAAATGCAGAGAAATGGATACTTCGTGAAAAACTAATAAACTGGGACTTAACAAACTAAGTACTTGGTAGTTAGAGCATGGAAGAACTTTAATGAGGTTTAATAAACTAAAAAAATAAAAATCTAGAAATTTGAGAGCCTGAAAACGTGGGAAGCTGATAACCTCAGAAGCTATGGATATAAATATTTTAGATTTTGAGAAACATGGAATTTAGAATTTTGAATTAAGGTTTGCGATTACTTTTAGTGGCGTTTCAGGTTTAATTTCGTAATTTGTGTTCAAATGACGGATTCGAGTTAGTTGTAAATAAAGGTTATATTAGGCTAGTGTTCAAAATTTATCGCATATATCCGTAGATGTGATTTTGTTATAATTTAGTTAAACAATGATGAAAAATCGCTAAATACAAATTGTTATTTTTGTAATATTGTTTGTGTCTCATATTCATTCAGTTTTATTCTAATTTTTTTGATCAGGTGTTAAATGGAAAATTTCAGGAAACATAATTTTCATCCATTTTATTGCGCCAATATCGAATATATTAAAATAATTGAAAACTCTGCCCCTAGTCCCATTTGAATAAAAACCATTTTCCCCAATATCCGCTATATTACACTAAATAAAACGTTATTACGCAAATTCGGTTGTCGCAGTTATGACAGCCCGAATAGACAGATAAAATCCTGAAAATTGATGAAATGCAGAAACAATTTCCGTTTTATTGCTGTCATTTATCACATCATAGATCACATTAACGTAGCTGAAATGAAAAACGATGCGTAAAAGGACGATTTCTGTAAGCAGTGCTAGACACATCTTACCCCTGAAAATGATGCCGTTGTGGTTGACTGTAAGTTATCAGGGTTGTTGTTTGGGGTTGTCCGCATGCTTTTATGTTATTAAATTTAACGTTGTGTCTGAGCTGCGGTGCAGAAGTTTATTAGCAAAATTCTAAAGTCATTGTCATTGTTAATGTATTGTCCTAAACGTTAGTGTTTCGGATTTTGCTCTTAAACTTAAAAATAGAGAATGGTGGAGGTTTTTGCTGCTGCAGTCATTTATCATTTTTGGAATCATTTCGAGGAAAGAACGACGAGCGTAAATTATTGTCGGGCGTGACTTTTTAAAATTGAGTTAAAATCAGATTTTTAAAGAGTGCGGAAGTGGAGGCAAATTTCTAATTAAGCACTAGTCTTCTGTAAAGGAATTGCCACTTTAAGAGAGTAGATCAATACTCTGAAAGCGTTGTTGCTGGAAACTTTATTAATATGTTATTCATGTCGTGACACTTTCTAGTAAGGAAAATTGGTGGCTGTGGAAGGAGACATCTTTTACGACACATCGTGTTGGAAGAAAAATTATCTGGTGAAAATTAACATAGGACTAGTTTTTTTAGAAGTATCAGTGGCTGTCTGGACATCTGATCAAAATGGAATTTTAAAGTAAGGGAAATAAACTCTATCATGTGTAGAACGACTAAAATCAGATTAGATCACAACTTTGCGAGCTTTTAAACTAACTCCAGACTTTTTCAGTTAAAGGTCGCTGTCTTAGTATAAAAAATAGTTTCTAGTAGTTTTTTATGCACGATGCTGAAACTGCGGTTTTTCTTTGAGGCTAGTTTGAACTAAATAGTCTCTAAATGGTAATAATACACTTAGTTTAGTTTACAGATTAGTAGTAGCACGCAAATGTCGTAGCTGTCGTGTCTGAGTCAATTTACAATTCTGTTGTTCTCATGTGTTATGTGGAATTTAATCCCCGAATTGCAGAATTATCCAAAGCACTTGGAATTCTTGATTATCACTCTCTAAGCGTTATTTGTAGTACCTGATGTAATTTTGATCATAAAGGCAGCAGGTGTACGATTTATACTTAATCATATCTCTATATAATAGAAACAGACGTTTCGTGTTTGCTGGCGTACTCATTCCCACCCCGACTTGTTATTGTGACAATGTAGAACTACATTTTAAAAATAATTCGAAACTCACATAACAATAGCTTAGAAAAAATGATGCTCGGAACAAAACCACTACAGAATTTCGAAACGGATGAAAATTTATGATGACGTCGTCATCTTAAGAATTGCATTGGCGAATCATAAAACTCCCAAGAAATGCGGAGAGGAGGAGTTCCATTCTTCTGATATATCAAAATTCGTAACACGAACTTGTGCCAACATAAAAATAACCATTTTCCTAATAAAATTTATGTGACATTAATGAACAAGCAACGTAGAGCAGAGGTGTAGATTTTATCTCGCACGTTGTGAAAAATGACCCGAAATTTTTTTCTAAATTAAATTTCTTGTAAAATTGACAGGGCGCGACATTGTGCAAAAAGAACTTTGTAGGGTATTGATTGCTGGAATTCAGCCCGAATATCCATTTGCGTGCAATTCGCTGGTTTATCGATTTCCGCCTTTCTTGCACTTGCATATAAACGACAGATCATTGAATGCATTAAAATAATTGTGGGTTTTCGTTGACCTGTGCGTAATGAAATTCTGGTTTCGTGGGAACATTTGTTCTTAGACGATTTAAATCTGTTGATTGCGAACGACTTAATGGATCGCAAAGAAAGTGGAAACTAGAATAACCATTTAGAGCTTCCAGTTTGAATTGTTTTCCTTATCTTGTTGTTCCGAGTGTCATCCACACTTTGAATAGCTTTCGAATGAATTAATTTATCGCGGTGAAACTCGGTGTGGAAATTAGTGAGATTAGTCTTTTCAGAAGATGTCTTTGATTTGAATTGACACCAAATGGGTGCTAAAACCGTGTTGTAAAAATTAAGCAAAAGTTGAATTTTGCTAAATCCACTGAGGTTTTCCAGGGAGTTATATATAATAGGTTAAAAATTACCATTTTATTAGAGTAGCATTACCGGTAATTCAAAGAAAGTTGCCGGAATCTCATGGTTTATTCAAGTGGTTTTCTTGGGCATCATAAAATGGTTTGTTTAAGTGCCCATAAAACATTATAAATGACCAGACTTACAAACATTGTTATTGTAGTAGCGACTTCAATGAAGGAATCGAAAAGCTTGAGTTTTACCGACCGTAATATATTCTCGTTTTCAATTCCACTCACCCGGCGCCTCCACCATTCTGACGCTCTTTGGTCCACTCGCAGAAAACTCCATAAAAGTAGAGATTGTCTGAGTGAATTAAATTTATTAAAGGTCGTTAATGTTTACAAGCTAAGCTTCAGCGTCTAGCCAAGATTTAGGTTGAAATCGGTGGAATAATGCGAAAAATAGAACGGAAGAGGTAAATTGTTCACGTTTTTCTTAGAAATTTCCCGATAATTTCAAGGTGTTGCCCATAAAATTTATGGCATTCTGGGAGTAACAATTTTTCGTCTTAAGAGCGAAATTTTCTGTCGAAAATTGTGTTAAACGGGTAAATGTGGTATTTACGCGTGTTTTGCTCCCGAAGGTAGTAATTTGCATTGCAAAGAGTCAGTTGCTGAGTTTAAAAGGCGTAAATAAAGAGTTGGGAAACTAACGAGGATTCTAATAATACACCTGACATATGTAGAAGGTTCTGATGATAACGTAAACACGAATTTGGTGTAAATGTATTCTGTAAACGCTTCGATACATCGGCGGAGAAATTACCATAAAAATGTAGTGATAATGTAGTGTTTATTCTTAAAAAGGATGCGTTACTGTTAAAAAGACAATAGAATGTGAATAAAAAAATTATATGATATAATTTTGATATGTGCTTAATTAATTGTTAATTTGATCTCAAAAAAAGAAACGATATTTGTTATTTTAATTTTGTTTAGTTGTATTTTATGACTGACTTCATTTGTTAATTAAATTTTGTTTACTTATACTGTGCTCACTTTATTTATAAAACGGCTAACAAACATTAATGTAATTATTTAATGTACAAAAATTCACTTTGGAAAGTTATAGGTATGTTTTGGAAAACACCTATACAATTTTGTGAGTAAAATTCAATAATTTTGAAATTTTGAAATATTTAAAAAATAAGCTCCATGATATAAAACACAATGAATTCTTGTTACATTTTTCTTTTTGTAGAGCTTATATTTATGATATGTTATGAAAATTAATACAACAAAAAACCGTTTCATGACATTCAACATATAAAAAAATTATTACAAAAAATTGTTGCTTTCATAATGAATATAGTTCTCCAAAATAGAAGCATGATCAATAATTTTTGCCATATTTTATTGAACAGTTGGAGAGGAGAATTTGAGTAGGTATACAAAACTTTAAAGCATGAATAAAAAATGGGGAATATTGTGATAAGTAGCAAATACTGAATTATACATAACACTCACAGAAAATGGAACAGAGAGTTCAAAAGTTATACATTGTTTAGTAAGTCACGGAATAAAACTTAAATTTGTATATTAAAATAAATAACTTAGTCTGATAGTTAATTTTGCAGTGATGCCGTTGCTATAACGTATTAAGATGTAATAATTTTAATTTCAACCTTAAAATTTTGTCTACGCCGAAAATTCATTGACAGTAGAATTTATCGAACCACCGTGGACCATCATTAAATAACATAATTGTTATAACTTGTTATGATGTAGGAAAATTTGCTTTGTTGTTCAAATTTAAACATGTCGACCCCATCTGCAAGTACTCTATATTAAATTTATTCTCTATATTGAATGAAATTTATTAACACAATTGTGTATGTAATACAAAGATTTCCACTTTGAATGATTAAAGTAATAAAATAGCATTTATTCGTAATGGCTTTAGTTCAGCAATACTGGATAAAGTCAGTGACAGACGACAGCATGTAATTAAAAACAACGCTCGCTTAAAGATTAAGGAGAGAACTTATTGAGTTGTGTTGATGAAAATTGCACAAAAGACGAGAGAAGAGAACGAGTTACATCGATTGATTTCAACTCTACAACAACAATAAACTCGAAGTTCGTCGAGTTTGGTGTTATCTGTCAAACTGTGTGAAGTCTTTAGAACAATACGAAATCTAAGGAATTCCATTAATTCGGAGTCCAAATAGAAATAACCGCATGTAATTTCAAGAGACTTCCTAAAATAAAAAGTTAGAAGAATAAAGTGGAAAAAAAGTACTCTCACTATACAATGCAATATCTCCCGAAGAAAATTAAAAATAGAAAAATGTAATTTATTCACAGTACGACGTGACTGTAAAACAAAATTGCTTTTTGTAGAAATCGAAAACTGACAAATGTCAGACACAAAGAATTCTTAAAATACTTCTAAAATTGCTACTTTGAGCGTAATTGCGCGTATGACCCACAAAAGCTTTGTATTTTGTAAGGGTAAATCGTAACTATGTATGTGTGATCAATACAAACTAAAAAAATCCTTTTGTTTTCGAGGGAGAAGAGAACGCAAATATCCGAATCCCTCCATTGAATGCAAACACGCTCCCCAGATAAATCCGGAATGTTGAATAAAACATACCACCAGTTTCTTTTTTTTTAATTTGTGCAAAGATCAAACTGTGATTAGTAAGTTATCGACAAACTGCAAGAGTTTATTAAGATAGTTCAACGTTAATAATGACTTTAATATTTTAATGACGCTTTTTAGATTATGATAAACAAGATGGGTGCAATCATGGCCTCCACCCTTTAAAACCATCAACAACTGCCATTGTCATTTGACGCTATTAATATTCATCACGAGATTCCAAATGGGCCGTAAAACAGAAACAGAAATCATTAATTTATACAAATGCCTGCGATGTTTGATTAATATTTGGGACGAATTCGAATTTACGAACCGCACATTTATAAAATCAATACCAACACATAGTCAGAGACATATTTTCTGCCGACGCCGTCAAGGCACGTCATTAATCTTTACGAAATTTATATCTGTAAGGTTTGCATGACTGAACTGTTTGTTTTGGAGATGGGTACAGTTTCATTCAAACAGACCCACGAGAGGGTGAGAAGATTAACCCCGCTTTGAGGGGTTCCCCGCACAAAAAAATCAATCACTGCCAAACTTGGTACAACGCAACCAATCAATCTGTTGTTAACAATGCCAACAAGAAAAGGCAAATTTATTATTGCGGCTTTGGTTAAAAACTACCAAATGTCAAATTAAAACGGACATTTTCTCTCGCAATTTGGGTCAAACCATATCAATCGATCTACATGCTGTCATTTTCTAGATTTAGTCGTTGTGCTATTAAATAAGCATCTATATGTCGTTTATAGCAGAAAAACTACCCAATTTTATCCGGTCGCAACGACTGCAAGACATAGTAATTTGAGATAATACCTACAACTTCATCAACTTTTATTTGCTTTTGTTCTTGTTGCTTCGAGTTAACGAGACACGTATAAATTAAGACTTAACAATATAAATTCATTAACTTTAAAACTCGACGTCTAATTTCCTAGCTCTTATTACACTTTATTCTCAACATTCATCACTGTCAGATATAATCTACATAAAGATAGATTTAACACCGTGTCAATCACTTACATATTATCACTTCGCATAAAAACTGTTTTTTTAATTCATTAAAGGCGTAACTAGACAAAATAACAAACACGCAGACCATTTATCTTCTGGTATTTTAAATAAAACTACTTGGTGGATTTAATAGAAAAATAACAGATATTTTAATACGCAAGTGAGGACGTCATTTTAACAATTTTCATGCTGACTAAGAAGCTTCTTATTTAGATTTCACTTATAATTTTTAAGGATGCAAATATAAAATGAGTTTCCTCCTTTATTACAATGTTTTCGAGCTAAAGCAATTTTCTCTGCAACTTAAATTTTATTTAGTTATTCTATTTTCTCTAGCAAGGTGTACTTCTCTAACACACAAAAAAAATAAAATAAAGGAGACGGATAAAAGAGTACAATTTTTTTATTTGTTGGATGCGCCAAGAAAACGTTACATTAATAAAACTGCAGTCACTGGTGGTTTGAGATAAAAAATATTTTGTTTTGGTTGAATGATGAAATATTTCGCAATAGATAAAAGATTATTTTGCAATAAACAGAATTTAATTCACATAGGCAGTTGGTTGTATAAATTCACAATGAGGATTTATAGAATATTCAATGTTATTAAAAAACGCTAATTACGTATACTGCTGGCTCACGTTTAGCAATAAGAGTTACAAGGAGTTATACAATTTTACAACACGAGTTTCCTTCGATTCAGTGATAAATCTGAAAAATGACCCATAAAGTGGTTTATGTCTTACAAAAAAAAATTCAAAATCTGGACATGACTTCAATTGTAAACACGCAATTACCGTCAAAATGAAATCTTTTGTTTGGTGGATTTTTAGCGTTTCAGGCGAGATGTCATAAATAAGTAAGCAATTTAGAAGAAATGTCGTCCAAAGTAAAATAAGCAGAAGCTCTATGCTGTATAAATGAATGTTAAAAATTGAGTGGAATGTTGCTTTAAATTTATTCCGTCTGAGAAATGTTTGTCAGTTATAGAAGTTATGCAAATTATTCACAGTTAGTTTGGAACAAGTAGTAATTGGTTGAAACAGATTCTTAAAAAAAACAAAATCCATTGCTATTACATTTATTTCATGTTTTCAGCTTACAATCCAAAAATTTCCAAAAACATTCTAACTCCATTCCCCCAAAAAATTTCTACTAGAAATTCCACGTGACCGTTTCCATTGACATTTGCTAAGTCTATATTTCTAGTAGCTCCATGATGTCTTCCAAAATTCAACAACTGAACTTTTGTCACAAATTTTCCGGGAAAATCGTACGTACCATTAATGAACGTTTCTCCATCGTTAGTACTTATAATCTCTCGGAGTAAAAGTTTTACTTCTGGATAAGATTCATCAAGGCTACAAATTTTATCACCATAATTTCCTATATCAGGTTCCAATGGACTGACTCCGTAGATACAAAATTTGGATACATCTGGTGAATGTGTAGAGAGCCAAGTAGTTGTTTCATCGCTGTCGGCACATTTTACACCAAGAGCAAAAATAAGGAAGAGCAAATTTTGCAACATTGTTGATTCGATTCTGTTACTGAACTCAAAGGTTTAGAGGTACTATTTATAGATATAAAAAAAGATTTTTTTCCAAGTATTGAACTTCTTGTGATTATTGATTCATTAATTGTTTTCTAGGTACTTGCAATTGAAATAATTATCAGTTAAAAAGCTTTCATGGTTTTATAAGTGTCATTTAAAGAAAAAAAAACTTGTGTTATTCCAAGAAATGTGTGATTTTGAAACAAACGTTTTATGTACTATATTATTTAATTAATATCAAAATTTGCTGTCTAAAAACAGAAAAATCAATTTTAAGTTAGTTGGTTAAGTACATCGTTCGGTTAAACAAACATATGAAACTTCAAAAATAAAAAAAAAAACATTTGATACAGTTATTGAACAAATCAATTATTTAAATTTTTGTTTTGCTAGTAATTAACCTCTTTCGACTTAACCGCCTAAGTACTGAAACGACATTAAAAAAGATTGAAAGTGGCTAATATCTGAAAATGTCAAATATAAAAATCGAAAAGCTGAAAGAAAAAACAAACAATTAGAAAGTATTGCACGAAACCAATAGAAAATTGGAACAAATGGAAAGATACAAAAAAGGAAAACATACTTTGTTATCACAGAGTTGATGATTAAAGAAAATAGTGATAAGGTGTTTTATTTTGTTTAAATTTTTGTTTTACCATTAGTTAACTTAATTTAAATTATTCACTAAATTATTGGAACGACAGATGTTACGTCGTCAATTGACGCCTGCACAATTATTTATTTTTTATATTATTTTATTGTTCTTAATTTTATCATAACAATTTATATCCTAACTATTTGCATCCTGTAGAATGAAGGTCCATTTTACGTCTTTACTCATGTTCTGTTCGTGTGTTCGGAATTTCCAAAACTTCATAAAAATTTACTTGGGTAATTCCACTTTGGCCCTACACCATAAAACTCTTCTGTACTTGGATCCTTCGTTCCACTACAAGTTCCTTCCTCAAACTTTCCACCACTTTCTTCATTTTTTTTTAACAAAAAATGCGCTTTCCAATTTAGCTCTACCCTCAATTTGAAATTTAGAATTAGGAAACTCTTGTTAATAATTTTAGTATTAAGTTTTTCTTCTATGTTCAAAAAACTCTCTCTTCAGCTTTCAAACAAGTAAGATTCATTTTACATAAACTATTGTCAAATTACATTTGGTGAATCTAAGTTAAATGTTAAATAAATTTTATTACAAGAATAGCAGTAACTAGCTAAACAATATTAAGTTGGCGTTTAGCAACAGAGCTAGGGCCATCACCTTGTACCTGATTTATCAACAGAAATATCAGATAAAATTTGATTGATTACTGTGAGTAAATTTAGTGATGACTATGATAGAAGGTACTCAAATACACAATATTAAAAAATCTCAAAACTGCAATTCATTTTATTTTTTGTTTTGTTTAAAATCTAGAAGCTATAAACGTTCAAAATCATTCTAATTTTTTTGGTTTGAAAATATTGCGAATGCTTATGTAACATTGCTATCTTGATTTTCGATATTGATCGCATTTGTAGCTCTATGGTATCTCTCAAAATTTAACAACTGACTTGTTTCTGTCCACCCGGGAAATCGTGAAAAAAGTAAGCGGAAGTGCCATCAAGACGAGTGGTTATAATTTTCTGAAGTATAGAAATCGCACTTTTAGATTAGAAGTATCAGTTTGACAGAGAACGTCGCTATAATTTCCTTCATCAACGGCTGTTTATAGAGGAAAGTAATTGCAATAAGCTTACGAAGGTTGCAGAGTTGACAACGTTGTAGTTTGTGCTCAGAGAGTAGTAGTCATTGTTAGTTTGTATACCAAAAATAAAAATTAGAAAAAGCAAAATGTAACATTATTGCCTTAGACTTGTTTCTGAACTAAAAGGATTTGTAAATGTGAAAGGAAGTAAGTTCTGTATTTGTTTTTGATAGACTTAATATAGCAAGTGGTAAACGCTAAATTCGTAAATGTTGGTAATTAAAAATACTCATTTATTCATAAACAAATAGTTTTTACAGAATTGTAATGTAACAAAATAAAAAACACTTAAAAATACACCGTTCGTTGATTTTTCTTATTGTAGTTTATAACCCATAAACTTCCAAAAACATCCTTATTCCTTTTCCAGAAAAAATATCAATCCAAATTTCTGTATTACCATTCATTCCATCGTTTTTTATATTAATCGCATTTGTAGCTCCATGATATCTTCCAAAATTTAACAATTCAACTCTTGTCACTGTTGATCCCGGAAATTTTCGAGAAATAAAAGTTGAAGTTTCCCCATCACGTGTAGTTATAATTTCCCGGAGTAAAAGCTTCTCGTTTGGATTTGAACTACCTATTTGACAGAAGCCATCACCATAATTTCCTTCATCGACTTGTGTTCCGTCAGGAAAATAATCACAATAAATAATCGAAGGTTCCCCAGTTGAAGGTACTGTGGATTCTGTCCAGACAGAAGGATGATTGTCAGATTGGACACCAAAGGCGAAAACAAAGAAGAGTAAAATTCGCAACATTGTTGGATGAAATTTAATTCGGAACTAAACAGGATGGAGAAAAATGTGATAAGATTAAAATTCTTGTTTTCCTGTAAAAGATGACACAATAAAAGAAGATAATATTTGAAAACTCAACTTTAATCAGAAAATAATAGATAGATATACATCAATGGATAATCTCGCTTTATCCACATTCAGCACCCCATTTTGTTGACAGACTGTGACCATTAGTTACGTGGCGCACCACAAGGGACAGTGACAGTTGTTCATACTCTTATTAACTGTCAAATTATAAAATTTATGGCACTCTCCCCTCAAGACTTAGCCGCGCCCTCGTAATAAGAGTTTTGCTCCTCTGAAAGGTCTTTTCAGAATCAAACTATTCCCTATTCGTATACATGGGACTACAGGGGTTATGTGGAACGAAAAGTCGGTGTAATCTCAAAGATAAATGGTTTTGATTAAAATGAGCTTACTCACCTTTTTTAGAATCTATAGTCAAAGTTTTCCGTAACACACCAACGTTTGTCTTGTTTAATAGATTTTTGTATCGAGAGCTATGCGGTAAGAAAGTTTTATTAAGACAAAGTTTGAGAACATCTTGGAGAGTGCTTGCGATATATGAGCGGTAGTTTAAAGTGGTGTTTTTTGAACGAGAATAATAGATCGGTGGGTCATTCTCTGAATTGGGACGATTTAGATTTTAAATTGCTATAAGACTAAAAAACTATAGGTAGTCGATGTATCAATACTTTTTAACCAGACAATTGTAAGATTGTTACATTGATAAACATCAGAAGAATAAACATTAAAATTTTTATTGAGAATAACGCAAATTTATAGCCCATTTATGCGAGCGTTTTTAATCCATAAAAGAGAAATTTCAGATTTGTAGAATTATCATTTAAAAGCATATAAAATATCAGAATCTCAAATATGGGAATTCAGAACCTGAGATTTTAAGCGCAAATGATCTAAAAATGTAAATTTTATAACTGAACATATAGAATGTCTTTCTTTTAGTCATAGAGTTCTCAATGTAAATTTTAAAACTAGAAATATTTACGATCTAGTATTTTAGCACCTGACAAACTTAAATGTAAATATGAGAACTCTAAACCTGAAAATTTAGATACTTTTAATCATAAAATGTGCAAGTCACACATTTAATCATAAAATGTGCAAGTCACACATTTAATCATAGAATCTTTGATTCTACAATTTCGAATACTACGAAATGTGAATCTAAACTTTGAAGGTTAGTTATCACTAAATATGATGATAAGTAAGATGATTTAACAAAATAATGATAAGGCGTTAAATGACTAAGTGTAAGCATTTATCAACGGAAATTTAGACTTAAGACTATTAATTTAACTTAAGATAATAGCAGCAAAGCCTACCTTTTATCAATAAAAAATATGTCAGATAGGTATATTGAATATCTTAAATAACAAAAAAAATGTAGGTATGTATTAAATCCAACATGACAAAAAAGAAAAAAGTTACAAAAACAATAAGAACAATAGCCATAAACAAAAAGGCAAATGAAAATAAACATTGACTGAGATGAGCCGACAAAGAAAAAATTGGTCATGACGTCATCGTACAAAAAGTGGTAATAGAGAAGCAGAGAAGCGGAAAAAAAAAGTGAGAACAAAAAAATTTTCTGTGACCTAACCTAACCTGTGATAAGAGAGAAGTAATAAATAAAATAAAAACCAAGAAAAGGGAAAGAAAATAGATACATGGGCAATGGGCATAATATAAATGTGGAATATTAAAAGTCTTAGAAAAAAAAAGTTTAAATGAGAAAGAGAAATATAGAATTTTCTAGGTCTCACTGAAATTAAAAGGACAAGCAATAATAAAATTAAATGACTACGGAACAATATGGTCAGGCGTGGAAAGAAAAGAGGAAGCCAAAGTTAGAGTAGCATTAATTAAGAGATCAAAGTATGGACAGTGTATTAAAATAATTTCAATAAAGATAGACAAAGAATGTCTAATAGTTTAGCCTACGATCGGAAAAAATATTTAAAAGTTAAAAAAAAATGTCCAAGACAATTTAGGGTATTAAAATTGGGAATTATGGGACTATAGTATCAAAAGTCGCAAATTTTTGTTTTGAACGATTAAAAAATGTTAATGTTATATAAAATAATGTTTATATAAAACACAAAAATTTAATATTCTATCTTATTTCAAGATTATTGTATATACTTAGTACAAATTAACAAAAAAATCGCTTCGTTTATAAAAAAAATATGAAAAGAAAAATTGTGAACACTGTTAAAATATTAACGCCTGGAGATTGTTACCTTTGAATATGTGCCCTTCTTATGTATAAAATCTAAGGATCTAGATTTTTAAATATATAGATTTTAAAACTTTAGCATTTGGAATGTAATATGTTTTAAATTAGATATGAATTAAATGATATACGAGATTTGATAACTTAAATTTTTCTAAACATTCTTATTTGAGAATCAAATTAGAATATTTAGAAGCTATAACTTTTAAATATGAATTGAAGACTGTGGAATCCAAAATTCTAGAACAGGATTTAAAAATGTAGAATTTGGGAAAATGTAAGTTCTAAAAGGTAGGATCAAAGAATATTAAATTTGAAAATTACTACCAAGGTAAAATAAAATCGGCTACGTTTAAAAAATCCAATCCAGAGTCCAATAAAAAAGTTTACCAAGAACTGAATACTTAAAAACTTAATATTAGTGAAACCTCCTTTACGTTGAAAACTTGATGTGTTACATTTTTTACGGACAGATATGAATTCATCACACAAAATAAAGGAAGAATTTAGGAAAAAATATGTGTAAACTAGGATTATTACACAATAAATAAAATTTGAGCATTTCATTTTAAACAAGAAAATTCTAGAACACATTAAACACATGGAAATTAAATTTTATGATCATGAAACTTCAGTTCGTTTCTCTTGGAAAGATTAACTACTGAAAAAAGTAGTTAAATCTGACGAGTAGAGTCATTTAGTAAAATTGAATTTAAAGGATTAAAGTTTCTGTGATGAGTACTTGAATTCTCAGTTTAAATTAATTTTGTAAAGTGTTTAAATTACGAGGGAATGCTACGGTTATTTTTTGTGAGTCAACATAACAGAGTTTCGAGTATTACATAAATTGTCGATGAAAAGTTTAGTAACCATAAGAATGTATAAAAACCACTTTTGATCGCAGATGTGCCATTTTTTCTTCCGATGGCTGCTTTCATATACTAAATAATATTTTGCTCGTTTATCGATTGATAACCTTTAACCCTCCGAACATTTCCCATTATGTAAATATAGTATTACGTAACCGTGTTTTTGTTTCAGAACTGGTGTGGTGGTGTCGCTTCGTCGTGAGAATGTCAGTGTAACCCTCCAAAAAACCCCTACCTAAGTGTCCAAGGTGTTGACTCGGTGTCCAGGCGTTAAACAGTTTCCAAATTTCCGGTCATGTAGCATGAAGATGTCAAGTGCGGGTTTCCTAGTGCTAGTCCTCGTGCTTTTAGTGACTTGTTCGGAGGCGGAACCGGCGACCGAATTCGCAGAAGCCTCCGATGGCGGTACAGCCTCCTTGCCATGCACTTTGGCCCCAACCCATCCCCCAGACAAAGTGAGTGTAGTGCTATGGTACCGAGGCACTGAACAGAATCCGATATACAAGTACGATTTGAGAGGCAACAGACCCCAGCATTGGGCTAACGCATCCCTCGACAACAGATATTTTCTGAGAGTGCTCGACGATGAAAGGGCCGTCATGAGCATTTCGCCCACGAAATTGAGTGACGAAGAGATGTTCCATTGTAGGGTCGATTTTCACAAATCACCAACTAGAATCACGCATGTCAATTTGACGATTGTAGGTGAGTTTTTGATGGATGAAAATTATTGATTTTATCAAGTATGCACGAGAGAGGATAAAACTTCTGGTAAAAAATGTACACTCCATGCTCTGGAGAAACACGTCTCTAGAACCTCTCGAGAGGCTATCAAACTGAATGTTTAAGTTTAACTTTGAAGCGTTTGCTGCGACGCAAATAAACTACCAAAAAGGCTTGAAATTGTAAGCGTAGCCAAGGCTAAACAAATACAGACGTTTAGCAACATTCTTTCTTATGAATAATCAAACATTCTTTTTGGCAGAATTCAGGCATAATAATGAATTAGTTTCAGCTCAGATTGAAAATATATTACGAATTTTCCGTCTAAAAGAAATATTTTACTCTTATGTAAAATTAATTAAAGTTGGCAGTAGATTTTTTGGTAGACACTGTATATTAATTTTGTACTCCCCGAAACAGACTAGATAAACAAGGCTTGTAATTAAAATTAAAATTTCCAAATTTGACCCATATCTTTCTATAGTTCACAGAATATTATTGGAACACACTTCTAGACTTTGCGTTTTATATTTGTAATAAGTGACATCTATTGGCTCTGAGTTAAATTGTTCCACTTTTTCCAAGGCTCAAGTAAGTACTATTTTTCCACGAAACCTAATAAACGCACTGATTTGCGAAATCAATACCACATTTCCTGCACCACACGTTTGGTTGACAATACTTCTGTGTTCAAAATTGCTTTTTTTACAACCAATAGCAGTTTGAAATGACTCTCGTTAGTTTTATTTCTGACGTAGCGAATTCTGCATTACTATAAATAAATCAAATTATTTCATTGTGACGTCTGTTGAAGTTGGAAAACCTCTAAATAACAATATACTCTTCTATTATAACTATTATAAATTTATCTCTTCACATTCGCTCGACACATCTATTAGCACATAAATTTAAAATTTAATTTGAGCAACTACTCATAAAGTTGGACATTAATGCAAGCGAATTTAACTGATATTTTTGACGTTGGTTATACGAATAGAGAAAACAGTTTACTGCCACAATGCCAGATAAAATGTTTATGGCAATAGAGCGTACCGGAAAATTTAAAGCTATGCATCAACGGACGACAAGCTAGGATAATATGAGGAGGAGCAAAATTTTACGATTATTTATGTGTTTCGGTTACCATGAAAATATGTTAAAGTGCTCTAAAGAGTGAAGTAATAACGTGGGTAACAAAATTTACGCCGTTTTTAAACTTTAGTGAAGTATAAAATAAGAAAAAAAGTATGAAAAAATAAAAAAAGTCTACGAGTAAATCAGAAGAAATTTAATAATCGTTATTTGTTGCTCGCGAAGATTATGAATCAAGTCTTTTTGATATTTTAAAAATTGATTAGTTTTCTAAAGGGCGTTTTTAAAAATTGAAATTTTGAAAATTACGATTGTTTTAATGTTATTAAAATCTTCATGGTTCTAAAAATCTTTAAGACTTTAACATGTAATGTCTTAAACCGTTTTAGAAATTTAGGAATCTCAGAAATCTTGAATAAATCGCAAATGTTTAATGATATAAAAGTTTGATTTAGAATTTTTTAAATTTTATCATAAGTATCAATACTACAGTAGTATTTCTTTTATTATTTTGAATTAAGAATATTAAAAATTATAAATATAGTGTTAAAACTTAAATCTGTTTTCACGTTAACAAAAAATTACAGATCTTAAAAATATAAAAAATCTCAAAAACTATAAAAACAAATTTTTAACATTGAAAAGAGTTTGCCGGTCACTGCTTGAAATTAGATATCTTGAAAATTCCTCTCTTCCAAAATATATTACCAACCTTTTTTAAAAAAAATAGTAAAATTTATATGTTTTTCAACTATAAATCTCATCTGAGAGCTTGGATTTTAAGAATCTCTGCGTTTAAAATCTGAGACTTTATCATACAAGCATTTATAATATTAATTTTTTTCTTTTGACCTTCTCAAATATTGCAAAATTCAGGATTGCATTATTTATAAATATGCAGGTTCCAGAAATCACAAAATGAGGGTTGTAAAAACCGAAAATTTTAAAATTTGTATTTCGATCCTCATGTGTTAAAATTATTGAATAAGCTTTAAAAACGTAAGAATTTTTAATATCACCTTCTCGAGTATTGTTGTATTTAGAGCCTTAATATAAGAATTAATGAATCAAAAATTTTAAAATTATAATTCTCAAAAGCTGGATTTAAATGATAATTAATCTTGAGTATAATTTTCAATTGTTGCAAGTTTCTTCAGGATGTGCGTAAATACAAATTCTGTATTATTAGAGCGCCAACATTAGCCTTTGCGGATGAAGCTTGTCCCATAAACTCAAACTTTATGCATGCAAATATGGGTTGCTGGCACGGTACAATTAAATTATTCCACTATACATATTTCCAAATGTGACACAATTTATAATTGCTTTGAATGTAGAACAGCTTCATGCCTAATAAAAATGTGAGAATGTGAGAATTTCTCACGAATTCAATTTGGAGCTTCTAGAAGCATCAATTCCCCTAGTAAAAGGGTTATCTTGATTGTAAATTAAACATATTACTGTAAACACCACCCGACTTAAGATATTCATCAAAACAATGGTTAGCAATCTTCAAGGGATGCGGAGGGTCTCTTTGTCTTCAAGTAAAACCGTCAATTCGACGTTATGAATAATGTAGACATCAGAAGCAGTTCATACCAAATTGATCTTCCTTTGTTCAAATGTATATTGCAAGTTGACTTCAAATTAATTTTATTGTCCTCAAGCATCATTTACTTAGAGGTCAGTGGATTTTAGTTTTTATTGGAAACAAAGTTCCGTTTCCTGTTTGTAAAAGCTCGCCAAACTAAGTACTTACGTTCTGGAAAATTGTAACGTTTGTTATTTCTAGCGCCTTTCTGCGATCATCATGCAGTAAAATGGGTGTGTTCCATTTTTTCACTACATTAGTATTTTATTTCAAGAACATAAAATTTGTAATTCAAAAGCTCTTCCGTCTCTGAAACTTATTACGTTCTTTGTCATCTCTGTATGTTCTCTTCATCAGCATCACTTTCTTTCGTTATAATTTGATTTTCCTCACTTCTCTTAATGTGACGTATACGTAAAAACCTCCCTTCATGGCTCGTATTTGCACCCTTCGTGTTGTATTTAATGCGTCCCTATAGCATCGAACCCTAACTTAATCGGTGGAGGTATGCGGAGTCTAGGTTCAATAAGTGACAAGATTAACACTGAACGGGATGCATAAGAACGGGGATCGTCTTACTGAGGGTGATATATGGACCGGACAAGTGGCAGATTAATGTAGGGGAGTCGAGAGTAATGTGGTTTTATTTTAAAACCTTTCAGTGGATATACCGACGCCCATCGTATATTCTACTTGCAAGCGACTTATTTTAAAACACAAGCGGTTGAAAATGGACACAAAAGGAAAATAATGCAGGAGCTCTAAATGATGTATGAAGTTGGTCATGTCGCAGACGTAGCACGAACGCTCGTTTTTCTACAATTGGAACGATTTTTCAGAAATTGTTTATTTGGTACATCCGGAAATATAAACTAGAGATATTTTAAAGTATCTCAAATAGAAACTGTACATGTACAGGTCCGTCAACACTTATGTCTCAAGTTATTTATAGAAGCAATGTAGCGCTACAAACTGACCCAATCACATTTTCTCTATTATTAACCATATGTGAGATACATGCAAAAAAAAAATTGAAAAATTTAAAGCAAAAGGTATAAAAATGAAATTAAAACACGAATTAAATCATGTGGTGCCCAGAAATTCATTTTATGATAAGATTTATGATTTTCGCTGGTAAACCGTAAGCTGGCCCTAAAGTAATTTATATTACCCAATTTTTTATCTAATTTGCGACAAGGATTATCCGAAGTCCAAGGTCCGCATAAAATCGGCCAACCATGGATTTCGGGAACTTCTTATGTTAATGTGGGTAGAAAAATTGGGTACTATAAATTACTTTAGAGACTGCTTATGGTTTACCAGACAATACCATAAATCTTGTTAGAAAAGGTAAAGGTTCATGTTTCAATATAATTTCAATATAATTTTTTACCATAAAACGAACAAGGTACGTTAAGTTTAGCTCCATTTTATTGCTTCTGATTTTTGAAAAAGAGGATTTTTTACATTTATCTCATATAAGGTTAACAATGATTATGGTCAGCTTGTAGCGCTAGATTGTTTTTAAATGTAAAAAAATCGGCTCCGACATAAGCGTTGGCGGACTCTTTCCAAGTTGCAAAATATTCTAAATGTATTTATGATAGATATATGTAGACAAAATTAACTGATTATTTGTGGAGAACTACTAATTCCAAGCTTCAATGCTTAGCTTATTATTGATCAGCAACTGAGTAAGTAAATATGAATAACCAATATAAATATTTGCGTCATTACTGTACGATAGAGATATAGAAGAAGTAATGGCAGAACTACAAACATAAATTATAGTCCATTAAATTTAAAAATATCTGTCGAATGCCACAACAAAATGTAAAACCAACAAAAAGTATATACATTTAAATGGATTTATAAAACATACATATAAACCCAGCCAGTCCATTTTTCAAATACAATAAATCTTTGATTAAAGCGACCACACATAAGCTTTTTCTGTGCAACACAACAAACTCTAGACTTAACGTCAGAATAGATGGACACATCAATACATATAAACAGTATTTGTCCATTTTGGCACGACCTCCCCTATTACCTCCACTGCGTAAGTTGGGGATCAACTGTGATGATGATGACGCAATTCCGCTAAAACGCCGCCGTAATAAAACAAAAGGGTAGAATTGCAGCGTCACGAAATATTACTGAGGGAGTCTCCGTCATACACCTGCATCCCCTTCTTTTTGTCACGGTAGTCGCGTTTTAGGGACATAAATAAATAAACCGGAGGGGTGAGTCACCTCGGGCCAGTTGAATAATTCACATCAGCTGTATTATCACAGTTGCAATAATTGCCGGAGAGATATGAACTGAAAAATGTTGTACGTCAACTTTAATTAAAGCTTGTAAGACTCGTAATAAAAATTTACAGAGAGGTGAAACTGTCCCCGACAAATTTCATTTCTTCAATAATTTATGTGGGGCAGCGGTGACCGCTCGAGTTAATTAAAAACGGTGCTTTTTTCCTGGGAAAATCGGAAATGACGTCAATTTTGTTTTAGGTGGTTAGACGTATGTTTATTTTGAGTAATTAATCAAGTGAGTCGCGTGCCTCGACCTTTGTTTATCTTTAATAATAAATGAGTGTCTGAGGCTGTAATCTGAGAAAGATGATAATTGGATTACTTACGCAAGGGTTATCGTCGTGGAAAATGTCCTATGTCTCATACAATTTGTATTCTGTTACGCAACTGCGTAGACGCGTCTCGTCGCTAGATATCAACCACTTGAACGGTTTTTCACGTGGAAAAGGGTAATACTTAATGACTATGATAAGAGTCTATTGGAAAAATCAAGAACCATCGTTTATTTCCATCGAGGAAGTTTGAAGGAAACCTTTTGAGAACCGATACTTTGCTTCGACTTATATTGTAGTTGCAAAAAGATCACATTTCAAAGGTCAAGAAGATGATATTCACAATAACCTGAATTGTTATGTTCGGGTGAACAAGAAAAAGGGAAAATCGCCAATTTGGAAGTCGGGAACAATGATTGCGTGGACTAACGTGACTAATTCACGTTTTCATTTGTGGCTGCTTTTGCATAAAAGCATTAATTTTATGCAAACATGTAGGCAGAGCACGATTTTATATCTTGATATTTACAGCTCTAAATGCAGGAAAGGTTTAAAATTTAATTTAGTAGTGGAGTTTGTTGATCTATTCTCTGCTTTAATGCAATTCACAAACAAAAAGCCAATTACTCATATGGGAAAGCGTTCTTTGTTTAATTTAACCAATGATCAAAAAGTATAAATCAAAAGCAACACTTGATCCTAAATTTAATAAAAAAAATACCTCATTTGTTTTTTTTTGGGATATAACTTGTTTTACGTTTTCTAAAAAAAAAAACAAAGCCTAACAAAGAAATTTTTTTAATTAACTCCACTCCAAAATAATTTCTCCGCATGAATCAATATTTTTAAGTTAAACACAATTGTTTCTTTATAATAACGTCACAATACGTGTAGAAATAAAATAATCAGTTATCATTCGATAACTATTTATCAGTGATAATTTTTGTATGTACTGTAACATTTTTTAAAATGTACGGAATTACATTGTCTAAAATACAGAAATAAAATTCTCCAAAAATATATAGGAGATTTTTTTGTAATAGTGAACACGCGTATTATTTTTATCCAAAAATTTCCACTCGTTTGTCTGGAATCTAAATCTATATATGTATGTAAGAAAGGAAAAAGTATAATTGCAGCGACCAAGCAAAAAAATCCATTAAATCATATGATTTTTATTTTCCAGCAAGCAATATATTTTTGTAATATTATTATCGTACTTTAGAACGTTTATGCATATTTTAGGATGAAATAGAATTTATGACCATGCAAAATCTTACGACTAAAATCCTGGTGTGGCAATTTTATTACCTACATAAGAATTTATAATGGCAGAGTGCCATTTCATAAAATTTTTGCCAAGAGCTACAAAGATTGGATTTGATTTTATGAAAGTAAGCACACAAATAGAAAACCGCAAACTTTGTAGTCGACCTAAATGGCAGCATATCAAACATATTTAAGAGATTAATTAGCTTAGTTTACAACAAATTTGTGCGAAAACGGTGGATAAATGTTTCTAGTTTGGTTTTTTGTACTAATTTTAAAACTGATGTCTGAATTTTTCTATTATTTCAAAATTTTAAGATATTCCCAGTGAAGAATCCATAATTATATATCTGGGAACTATTAGTGTCTAAAAGACTAACATTTAGAAAATTATATTATATTATATATTTTCCCTAATTATTAGATTCTAGAATATCACTTTTAATTGTAGAATTTTTGTATCTGAAAGTTCAAACTTTGTTTTCTTTTTTAATTTTTTAATTTCAATACAGAGCAGTCAAAATCTAATCTCAGATGAAAATATTCAGAACTTAAAACTTTAGAATCCTAGAATCTAAGAAGTTATGATTCAGAGTACCATCATTTAGATATCTTTTTATGTAGATATTTAGATAAAAATTAGAATTCAAAAATGATATATTTTTGAATCTAAAAGTTAAAAGACCAGCATTTAAAATCTGAAACGTTAGAAAATTTCAACTTTTTGCGCCTAATAGCAAAATTTACATTGAATCTAACTATTGCTTGTAATTTTCCGACACTGGAACACAATGTGCACTTTTTCCTTTCTGTAGTGGTTATTTTTTTTTCTGAAAGGTGGGACCGCTACTTTTCTTCTGTACACATTAATTTATTTTAATGCCCCATTAACTTCTGAAAAAAGTAGAAGATAAGTTAGATTTTCACATGCACCACTGGATTTATCTATTTGTTAATTTAAGCCATCTGGCTACAACTATCCACTTTAAGCACAGATAACCGCGTTTTACTTACTCGAAGCAATTCGTGAAATAACGATAAAATAAAGCGACAACGAAATAAAACCACCGCTAACAATTCAAGACGCGTATAAATTGTGGTAAATCTCTTTAAAAGGGTTAAAATCATTGAGATTTTCCGTTTAGATACTCAGAATATTGCAAGTGTTAAACTTTCCAAGTAGTTGAAAATTGTCTGTTAAACGAATTTTGATGTCCCGTTAATGTGTAACGAATGATTTGTTTTGTCTTGTTTCGACTGTAATTCCTGTGGTGAGCCAAGTTCTGAAGACACGACGATTATTTATGACCTTTACTTTGTCGAAAGTTATGTGTTATGCGACTCCGGGTTTCTTAGTGATATGCTTCGGGGTGCTTAGATTACACCAAGGCACGCAATATTAGCTTTCCGCTGATCCTTTTATTGCGTTCTATCAATTTCTAACAGGTGGCTGTCGTAAAATTTAAAACTATTTATGAAATCTAATGTAAAATGTACCGGCATGATTCTAGTTTATTTTAGTTATGAAACAAGTCATGTATTATATTCAAACCAACTAAGTAATTGAAACTTGACTTTTGTTGGGAAAATATATTCTCATGTGACTAATTTCGATTCTTTCGTAGTTGAGTGACGATGTTGCTAATTTTCTGAGAGCCCTCATTAACTAAAATTACCACTAATGGCTTAGTTATAATTAGACTTTATTAAAGTTGATGGAGTTCTAAGAACTGTTGCTAATCCATTGTCTAACATTTGCGCTTGAATATATTTTGGGAAATCACATTTGTCCAGAATTTTACTTGGTTTAAGATTGTGGGAGTAAATATTTGGAATCGTAGTGTCTTCCCTGGATAACTTGGCATTGAGATAACTCGGCTTTCGGAACTCTAATGTCCAGAAATTTAATAATTTAAAGTAATCTAATTATGTTCGTGCCCATGGGTTGATTTGCAAAAAATTTAAAAACTTGAAAAATAAAGTTTTTTGAAAGTTTTAGCAATGAAGACGACACTAGTTTAACAGTAATTACGTTTTTATAAATAATGATATAATGTTTTTGTATAATAATTTCAAAAGATAGTTGAAGCTGAAATTTTTTGAATTTTCTGACTTTTTCTTGAATTCTTAAATTGGTTTGGATTGTTGGATTTATTAATTTTTTAATTTTTTTTGTTATCTTGTAGCACTTTGGATTCTCATTCTTTAGAGTTTTTAATACTAAAAAACATATTTTTGCTCCTCATAATTTTAAAATTTAAAAAATTTCTAAATTCTTAGACTGTTAAAATTCATTGGTTTTTTTAATGTTTAGAATTTATCGTTTTTTTATATTTTTCAGATTTTCTAAATTTCTACAATTTTTATGACTTTACAAATTGTTTTTTGCATTCAGCACTTGAAATTTGGATTTGTTGTTTCTTTAATTTTTTCTTCATATTTTTTTTAATTTATTGAAATGTTTCGAAATTTTCTTACCCATTCTTCTTACCTGCAGTATAGATATAATTGCAACGGAAAACAATAGTTACGTTAGATTATTCTAATCCCACTTCATTTGTGTTAATACAATAAAACATGTTTTAAACAGAAAATTTTAATTAATTAAGGTGTGTGGTCTTTGGATTTCTGACGGTTTAGACCAGCTGTAAGTTTTCCTATGTAGATATTTTAATTAATTTTTAATAATTTAATTCGCTTAAGGTTTTGCATAATGCAACGAAGTTGGTTGCATATTTTCTTCATGTTGGTGGTAAATTATAAATTGATTTTCTGCCACACTAATTAATTCGAATTAATTTGTCTTTATAATAGGTAAATAGCAAACCAAGAATGTTATTCATAGTTTTTTTCCTAACTTTAGAACTATGAAAGGCAGATAAAAATAAGGAGGTACAACTTTTTTGATAAAAGAGCAAAAATGCAGCTTTCAATTAAAATGAAAAACTTTTAATTAACTGGGTTTTGTCTAAACGTAACTTGTTCAGATAATTAAGCTAAGTTGCTTCTACATGAATTTCCCTTTAGTAACCATTATTTTATATTTTAATTTGAAAACTCTTCTTTAAAACTATTTATAAAGTAAGACATGAAAACTTCTTAATAAAATGTTTCTTTTATTTGCTTCTCAAGGCTTTGACGAAAGCAACACAATTTTCTAAAAGTCAACAAAAAGAACCTGCACGCCGTTTTTAGTCAATTTTATAAACATACTGTGTGTGTTTGGTTTATATATTATTAAAAGTCCTCGGGGGCATTTTTTGTAACTTGTTGAACCAAAAGCTCAACCGTTAAAATCCACACTGGGCATTTTTCGCTTCAGCCGGGCATCTCCTGTCGACATTACGTCTCATCACTTCTGATTTTCGTCGCGTCAGAATCATCTTTCAGTACAAATGTAAGCTCTTCGAAATTCAATATGCCGGTTTCGTCGCAACATCGACTCCTCTTGATGAGAAAGCCGATTACCCTATACAAATTGCGCGTTGCTTTAGTTCAGTAGTTATTTGGGTTAATTAAGGATTTTGAAAGACAATTTTATCCAACATCGCGTTATTGTAAAATTGCCTCGGTACGCACCCTTGTTAATCCATTGTGAACAAAATGGGTTTCTCCTTTTTAGCTTCGATTGAATTCTTTCGCAGTTAACGTCATTTTTTTGCCATCTAGAGTGTCTGTTTGGAAGATTAGGGTCAGTATTTGGGTTTGGTATAAATCTGTGTTGGACCGATTACTCTGGTTCTGAGCTGTCCAATTTGGAATTTGTTGTTATGGCGTATAAGTGTTCACTGTATTTCAAAACGCTTGTAAAATTCCATCCTTTTGGCCTAGTGCCCCGTTACACAGAGAGTTCGGAGACTTATTTATGACTATCCTTGCTCGCCTCGATGCCCATAAGGATACAGCGCTTTTGCATTGGCAACTAGGAGACTGTGTTTTTTTATTATTGGAGATATCTGCAACCCTAGAGAATATATGGGGTAAAATAAACATTATTTATTTCACTGACATTCTACCTTTGTTTTTTGGTTTAGATTTACAAGTCTCCTTGCATTTAATGAATTCCAAGTAGTAATATGAAATTGGTTGCCACTCAGTATAATATAATCTCATCGCCACAATATTTGTTTTAGTAGCCATTTAATTTCCAATTACCCACCTTTAATTTTTTTTTGCAAAAACATGTCATTAATGGTTGTAAATATTTATTTATTGCTTAATTCCGACATCCACAGAGCATTCGGTAACGGCCATGTTTTTTAACCTTTTTAAATAAATTATTTTATTAATAACGTTTGAATATTAAGCACAAGTTTTCATTATTGTTAATTTTTTATGATTTTGCCTCTATAATACTGCTCAAATTTTTATAAACGGACAGTGAGTATAAACTCAATACAATTTATTATAGTAGTATATGACAGCAGGAGTTTGACCCTTATTAAAACACTTATTACAGACCACAGAATTTCAAACTACCAGCTTGAATTGATTTATTGTATTCGCTTAGATTTGTTAATTTTACTAAAAGGAAAAAATAGAAGCACCGACGCTAACTTCGGACTCTTCTGATGTTTTTTTTATTATACTGTGGTACAAAATACATGCTTTAAACTTTGTAAATTATAACAGAAAAAGCAACCCCACGGATACTTTGAATGTTCTTAACTGGATTAGAGGTGATTTACAGCGAGCCATAAATAATTATAATTAAACTCTAGTAGCATATTTTCCTACCTTTTGTTTGGGTAACCTATTTATTTTCAATAATTACACCAATCCATTTTTGTTCTCTTTATGTTTAATTTAACTAAAATTAAATATTGATTTATCAGTAGCAAGTAATTGGATAAAATATTCTCTTTTATTTTTAGTCTGATGAAAATATGTATACACAAAGTGAGTCAATAGTGCGATATATTCGATCCTGCCTTTCGCATCATGATACGAGACTTAAAAAAAATTAAATATCTTGGCCATCTTGCATTCAAAATTTAAAAACAAGATATGCATTTAAATTCATCAGAATATGTAAAAAAATAAATAAACGGCCTTGGACTATTAGAACACCCTGTCTAAGATAAAATATTTTTGGAATATGCACTTCTTCGATTCATGACGCATTGACAAGTCTCATCATGAATGCGAAGAGCAGGATCTACCAAGATCGTACTATTGACTCACCCTATAAATATAATAAGATAATAATGAACAATGTAATTTAAAGAAAATTTTCTTAGTTTTGATTGCGTTGATTGATTGAACAAAAAAATTCAAGTAAATTATATTGCTATAAACCAATTATCTTTTTCACTTAAAATTATAGCGTTATTTTTAAAAATACAAAAATTGGTCAATTTTAATATCAAATTAACTTTGCTACCATTAAATGATTATAGCAAAATTCTCGTTATTTTCTATCGACAAAAATCCCTATAATTGCAAAATGTTGTATAAAAATAAAACGGCTTAATTTTATTACCGCTACGGCTGTGTTATACTTCTACAAAAAAGAGAAATAACCTCATAAAAATGATTACTAAAACGATTCGTATAAAACGCAATAATATCGTTAACATTGGAGAAGATAGTGATAACTCGGATAGAAGCAATTTGTAAGAAAATTTAAAATACGCAAATATATACATCTTGTTAGGACGAAATATGAAAAAATCAAAGGAAATAACATTGGTTAGATCATAGGAGATAGAAAATAAAGAGAAGTATAATCTCAGTAATTTCAAGTAAAATACAAATATGACATCAAATGTAAGTTATGCAGAATGTTTAAAAAAATATTCAATAGAATTTTTTGCTCACTTTATATTTTGGATTTTTGATTTTGATTGGAATCGCTTCTTTGTATTTTTTCCTCTTTCCACTTTTCCTACTACTTTTTTTTGCAATTTTCCAATTTTTTATACCTTTGAGTTTATTTTTTAATGTCTTGCATATAATTTTCATTTTTTTCAATTCTAGAATTGATATTTATTTTAAAACCGCAATTGGTTTGCATTCTTTGCGGATTTGAACCTTTTTTTAGAGGCTAGAATTTTTAGGTGTATTTTTTTATATCATGCATTTTTTGTATTTTTAACGGTTTTTACACGTTTACACTTCTTTATATGTTTTGAATCATATGAATATTCTAAATTTTCTGTATTATTTGTTATAAAATCCAAAAATTTTTTGAAGAACGTGTCAAAAATTATAATTAAAAGTCTAAAAATGGCCTAATAAAAGTTGTTTGATAACTCAAAAAAAACTGCAACATAAAAAAGTGTAACTCATATTTTCGCACCTTAGTGGTTGTTAATACTTTTTAAATTCATTAAACTTTAAAGATTTTTTTGCTTTTATAGTGTTTCTTTAAAGTTCAATAAATATACATTACGTGTTCTTTCCGGTTTTTCAGCGTTTTCACTTTTTTATTTCTGGAGAGTCCGTACGGAAACACATATTTCATTTCACATTCTACACCGTATTTCGTCAAAGTTACATCAACTTTCTTTGATTTAAATGCATAAGTTTTATGTGGAAAACATTCTTCTGCATTCGTGGAACTTTTATTTTGTTAAATTCGAACTCACATTTGCCTAAATAGAGGTTTGTCTAAACTCAGTGTTACATTAATCTAGTAATGTTGGCGTACCGTCTTTAAAGTTATGTGCAAGTTTATGCACTTCATTGACCCAAGTTTCTGTTTGAACTTTGTGTTTAACAACATTTGTAAGTTGAATGGGAGCATACAGTCGGAATATTTTATGTCGTTAGCATAATTGTACAACTTGGATAACAGCTAGGATCTATTCAAACATCATCAAATTAAAAAAGAACGTAGCTTAATTAGAAATTATCTATAATAATTATAAGAACAATTTTGTGCATTGTTTGTGATTTTCCGAGCACGTTTATTTATAGCTTTATCTAAATTCTAAAAATTGCTGAGAATAACATTGTTTTTGGATCCTTTTGTTTTGTGTCGCATTGTATTATTTTCAGCAACACAATAACGCGTGTTCCCATACAAGTAAAATGGTTGTTTCATTTGTTTCTTTGAACGTATGTTGGCAAAGATCTTTTCTAAAAAGTCCCGTTTCACGTATAAATATTTATTCAATTGTTCTCCTGTAGGAAAATATTTTAGAAAGAGCACGTGACCTTACGACTCATATTGGAAAATTTATGTTAATGGTATGGTTTTATGAAAAGTAGACCGCAGTTTTCCTCCGCGACCGAAGAGGGAAATACGTGTAGTGTTTCGCAATTTCGCTTGATTACGACTTGCGTAGATCCCAAGTGATACAATTTATCTAAAACGACGGCTTTTAAAAATCAATAGTGGAATTACTGAAATATTGCAGTAGCGCTGAACAAATTCAGCCAGTGTAAACTGGCGTCCGAAAACCACATCTCTGAAAGGTCAATATAATTTTATTATGTCCCCGAAAGCTTTCAGTTATTTTAAGGTCAATTTCTCCCGCAAGACATTGCGTTTTATGTTTTCACGAAAGACGAATATTTCACCTCATCTTGCATTCCGACCAAGGATCGACATGTGCGTTTCTCGGATCAATTTCTGGCATTTTCCGGAGGCGCCCTGAGATATTAGTAACTCGTAAACTCAGTTCCGGAAACGATTTTTCACGTTTTGTTACCGAATTTTTGGGGTAATAACTAAGCGTTTACGGCATGTAATTAAAACGTTAGAACGTCGATTTTAATGGTTTTTAATTACTGCCAACCTTACGCCACTATTGTTCGCAAGTCTCATTATACTTTTCAGACGGTGTCGTCGACGACTTGCAATTTTAAAATTAATCTACATTGTGAAGTTGATAAAAGTATCTATATCGCATCCAATATTGATCACGTTAGTTCCATACACGCACTAAATGCGCTTACGTAAAGCGCGGCTTCCTAAGAAATAACCCAATTACTGAGACAGCGTTGTTGCAGATGCGCCCTCCAACGTTCGGTATCCTAAAAATAATTACCTAATTTTTAGACAACCATAAAATATAATGCAAACTCAGACAAGCTCCAAATTATTCTTTATTATCTATATCAAATTTATGTTTGCCGGAGCAAAATTCGAGAAGTTGAGCATTGTTTCTTTAAAAGTTTAATATAATCCGGGTTTTAGTTAAACAAGCTTGTCGTTGGGCTTCCAAACTTTGTAGGTTAATCACAAGTCGAATTCTGGAGAAAAACTTAATAAAGAACCGTCTTTTCTTTGCAAAAGCAGACGATAACGTAAATGGCCAATAATAACCGTGCACAAAAGTTAGAAGATTCAGTTTTGAGACGCCTCGATCGGTCATCAGATTATAAAAGATGTCGACATAAACACACTTCAGTGGTTCTTTTAGCTACATCAGATTTCAATATCTTTAAGAGAATCGTGAAGGAGTATTCTATCTGCAAGATTATAGCTGTTATCAATCCAGTTCTCCTGATTTTTCTCGATGTTACCTACGCGTTTCGGTGATGGATACAGTTTTGTGTGCTGGGAAAAATACCACCTTTCAAGAGTGCGTTAAGGTCAGAGGTCACATC
Organism: Cynaeus angustus; assembly: GCA_030157275.1. Lineage (NCBI taxonomy): Eukaryota > Metazoa > Arthropoda > Insecta > Coleoptera > Tenebrionidae > Cynaeus > Cynaeus angustus. The sequence goes on from CM058058.1 coordinate 24,182,789, forward strand.
CCTTTCCTAATTTTGTTTCCATTGTTTACCCAGAAAAATTTAAATGTCAAAAGGTACCCGAAAATTTATTACGAAACATTTTACCAACCATAAAAAATTAAAGACTTTATTATTTGTCAGTCTCTCAATTCAATTCAATTATTCGTTCTTCAGGGCACATATAATTTTTAACAACGTTGTTAAATAAAAAAAAAACTCAGACTTAATCGAAATAATCTATGAAACGATTTAATAATAAGACCTTTCAATTTGTGACTTATTATTCTTGAACTTGAGTTTTCTCGGTCTTTCTTTGGTCATTAGGCATGCTTAGAGGTTCATTTTTGTGAATGAAACTTTATGCAAATAGCAAGATTTGACTTTTGATGCGTTCAGAATTGCGTCACATTCATTCTTTTTGAGATAAAAGTTTAATAAAGCGACTGTAAGACTGCTGAATTCTGAAAACTGCTGAACATGGAATTATTAGAATTTATTACACCATACTCTGAAATCAAGTACTTACTAATTAAATGCCAAAATGCTTTTAAACAAGTTTTTGGCTGTTATAAAAAGAATTTAAGTACTTGAAATATTTATGACCTACCAAAGTTTTTGTTGTGTTATTATGAAATTTATTATGTGTGGAAAATAAGCAAAAAAAAATTGTTAACAAGTTGTTTGAAGTAAGATAAAAACCCGTTTTTAGGGCAGGCAAGAAACTAGAAGTTATTATTAATTGGCAGCCAAAAGTAAACGTAGTTACAAATACTGTTTATTATTTTTTCATAAATAGTTTGTTAAAGAATGTTTAATAATAAATGTATTGTAACAAAAAAAATTAACATTGGGGGGACTTTGTTTCCAAAGAGTAGATTTTATTCCATTTGTTTTATTTATTTATTTTTTAGCTTGAGGGTTTACAATTTTTAAAACAATTTATTATTATTATAGAACGCTTGAAAATAACGATAAAATAACCAAAATTAATGACTAATAAATAATTTGTATTAGCCTGTTAAAAAATTCCACATGTGAACAAATTTTAGTTTTCTTATGTATTAAAATTGAGTGTATTATAAATGCCAAACATTAATAAAAATGATGCCATGGAATGAAATATAATCCATAAGCTCAAAATGTTGCAATGAATGCAAAGCTTTTAGACAATCTGAAAAAGCTACTTTAAATTTCAAATAGTTTTAAGAAAGATGTAAAGAATAAAAATAATAGAATATAGAATATAGAATAACAAAATTTAGATTATCGATTATTATGTTGAGATTCTAAATGCTGAATTTTAAAATTCTAAAATAATCAAAAGATATTAAAAAAAATCTAAAAATAAGAAAAATGAAAAAAAAAGATATAAAAAGTTAAAAGAAAAGTCCAATGATTTCTAAGGTTATAGGTAAAAAATTCACTCAACCTGGGCATTCTAAATAAACTTAAAAAATTGAAAAGTCTTAAGAGTATCAAAAGTCAAGCAAAAAAAAAGGTGCAAAGAATTTAAAATACGAAACGATTCAAAAACATTAAATCTAAAAAAATTAAATAATTTAAAATAAAAAAAAATTTAAGGACTTAAATATTGCATTGCATGTATTTGCAAAAGTTTTTACACTTTATTACATATTTTGTAATTATTCTCTACATTATATTATATATATATATATATAATAATATGTATATATATAGATATATTATTGATTTTGGGCTATTTAGTTATGCACCTATAACTCATTGGTAAATAAAAAAATGATTTGACTTCACACGTTTGAACGATGAATTTTTTTTTTTTCGAAATTCGTTGATATTACCATTGCACCAACGGTAATCTTTCCATTTTGTGTATTGACCTTTTTGACGAGTTTCAAATATTTTATTAAAATTTTGGACGATGTTACGAGAAGGGTATAACATGGTTAATATTAGAAAAAATATTAAAGGCAACACGTGTGTTATAATTTAAAAAAACTCGATCTTTTAAATAGTCGCTTTTTTTTGGTCTCTCTGTAAATGTATATGTATTTTTGATAAATATGAATAAGCAATAAATTTTAATTGTCGCTCTGATGATGGTAGCTTTGCTTTTGACTTTTTGGTGTGTGAGTTTTTTATATAATAATATTTTGTTTGTTTTTAGAAACACCAAGTTTTGATACAATAAATTTTCTCAGTAAATAAATTGATAGGTCTTATTTTTTCTGAGTATACAACCAGAATTTAAGAAAGAGTAGTTAAAAATTGTAAGAGAAAATTGTAATTATTTAGAAACACATATCCTCTAAATTTAGCGTCTTTTTCTTTCTTTTGTAAGTTCGTTTTTAGCCTGAACAGATGGTAAAGTTATCTTGTAATTGAAATTAGGATTAACTGTGTCAAAACAAACAACTTAAAACATTCAACATTTTTTTATATTTTCTTGTAACTATAATTCTGTTGAATACACCAGAGAAATATATTACATTCTATTATTGCTACTCGTCTTCCTGTGATTTTATTAATTTTTTTCTTATTATCGATGATTCTTGACAAACTTCGATTCTCTTTTACACCCTGTTAAAAACGACTTTGGCGAAGAATGTGTTTAATTCTAGAACTCTGTAATTATGTGTTTGAATGAATGAATTTTTCTTGAAACTCTTTGATGCATTACTAACATAAATCTGGAGTGTGAGCATAGCGAGGTTATGTACATAGAGGGATGCGAGAAACCAAATATACATGTTGACTCGTCACTTTTCATCGTCGCCTGCAATTCATATCTCTACAAGATTAAGTGCTTAGACAAAAAATAAATTTGATATTTTGCTTATGCATGACACAACATTCGTCATTTTGCATTCGAAGATTCTCTGCTTATTAAGAGTCATGTCTTTTTGTCCATAAAAATTTATGAATAGACACGCGCAGATATCAATACGACTGAAAGCAAATATCGAAGTTAAAATACAATTTGCATTTTTATTTTATCTTGTTACGGTTCTGCTCCTTTTGTCCTCCGAACATTTCTTGGCGTTAATTTTCTTAAATTGATTATTCAGAGGAGCACTTCGTTGTTCTTAGTCGTTTTTATTAATATATCAACGTACTAACGCTCTTCCTGAAACTTGAGCTTTCGTCTTGTTTAAAGGCGACACCGTGGCGATGAAAGATCCTCGGCGGTTTAATATTAAAAAATGTAATAGCTCGTCACCGTAACATGGCGTAAAATTTTAATTTGATGATTACATAACAACAAGAAAAGCAATTCACCGAGATTCCAGCACACGGCGTGTATAATTGTCAAAGTTTGCCGGAGGGTAGTTTTGCTTTGGCTTTTTATTAAATAACATCTATCCAATTAAAACTTTACACTATAATGTAGGTAGATAAGTAAAGAGTAGTTGTAGACATTAATTAAGTTATAGTGCAAATACTAAGTAAACTTGAGCGACGGCTTTAATAATGACATAATGTTTTTTTGAGCTGGGTCGTTGTTACATATCTCTAAGTGCACTTTCAAATGCAAAACTCGCAAAAACAGACAATACAGAATATGAATGTCCCGTTTTTATTCATTTCTCTAAATCGGCGCTTTCTGTTAAAATCCCTAAATATGGTGTTTGCGACCCATTCTCCGTTGCAGATTATTTCTAGAATTCCTCATTATGACGCCGTAAACTTGAAACAACCTACTTCGAGCTTCCGCCTTTTATAAAATCAAACATCCTGCCAAGAGTTCCTCGATTTTGCGTTTTATGTGTCGAAGTATATGACGACTTTTTACAACATATAAAAACCAGTGTGACAATGTTTTTTTCATTTCGTCTTGGAACCAAAGACTACAACTATTGGCAACAAACAAATTTAATTCGCTGCGAGAGAGCATCAACATTTATGGCTTCGTTCGACATCTTATGGTGACGGAAGTGAAAAAATTCGATTTTAACTTACAGAAACGAGATCGCAAAACTTTTAAGTAGATTTCTTAGACGGTATTATCCGGATAGGATTGTACTTTAAAATCTCGGAGACAAGGTGAGAGAATTTTACATTTGATCTACGATAAAATGACGATTGAAAAAGTGGTGCGACTGGATTTTGATTGTGTCACGTACGAGCTTATTTTTAGAAGAGTATATAAATAAACCCGCTGTCTTTTTGACGGTAAGGCTTTACAGTTCTGCTTTGCATAAATATATCGTTAGGGTGGCTGTGGCCCGAATATGGCCAAAGAGGACGACAATTAAGATATTTTACGTTTGTTGGCAAGATTGTCGACAATGCTGATAACGGCGAGGATTTTTGGAATCAGGTTTACTGTACTTGGAGTTAGTTTTATGGTTACATAAAATTTTATAGACAATGTGGAGGTAATTAAAAAAATCAAATTCAAAGCTTTCCATCACTCAATTAAAATTATGGCATTTTACACGACTTTGCACTTTTTGTTTTATAAACCTGAAATGTAATTAGTGTTATTACTGATCTGAACGTTAGTTATATGTACCCGGACATAAATTTAAAAAGATCGAATTACGTACTGTTGCGTGTGTGAGCTTAACAGTGTTAGTTGAACCTATGAATTTATTACAATATAATATATTATCCTGGAAGTAATTGGTGATTAGTGGACAACATTATCAAAACTGATTTATTGGGTTGGAAAGTATCTACTTATGGTTGTAAATATTTTTGCCTATTAATTTCTTATCACAACTCGATTGATTGTACAAAACTTAAAATTTCTTTTATCGATATTGATTTTTTGCGTATCTTCTATAAATCTTTTCGTTCTGTTATATCAAGTTTTTTTTTTAGAATGACCCATGCCATTATTTGTTGTTAGAACTTTCTCAGAATTCACTGAACATACATACTAACCTACTTATATAAAAGTTTGAATTTTCGAAGCAATGATATATTATTATTGAACGGGGAAAAGAGTATGATTCTTTCCAAATGAGAGAACTAAAAGCACACTTGGCATACTTTTCCTATTAGGTCCGCACGTAGTACGATAAACTTGAAGCTAATTTGTACTATAACTTGAGAACAGTTTTTAAGACAGTTTGTAATTTGGGTTAATATAAATGAGACATGTGATTTTCTCCTTTTACACGCAGATGATAAAGTGATTTTTCAGATTTTATCATCATAGCCCTACCTTATCTTACCTTACTACCAAAGTTCCAGGTGTTTCTTTGCTTTCAAATTTTGTAACTAATACATTTAATAAGTAAGTCAAAAATATCAACTGCCCGAAATTTTCTTGTCGTTGTTTGTTGTTTATTCCTTAAAAAGTTGTAGGTATTCTGAAAGATTGTAAAGTAATTTTAAGAGTTATTTTAGTTTATTATTTACTACGATTTGTTTTTTTTTTGAAAATTCTACAGTCTCTGAAGAAGAATTTTGAGATTAAAACATTCTGATTTTTGTAGAATATGCATATCATTTTCTCTATGAGTACTTAAAATATAAAAGTATGAAATAAATAAGTAGCAGTTAACGAATTGTCACTTATTTCCCAAACTCGAGCAAAATTCAATTGTGCGTTCAAGTCAAGAAGCTTTTTGAATACATCGGTGAAGAAGAGTGACAAAGCAAATTTTCGAATGCCGGCAAGTTTTATACCAAGTACAAAGAAAATTCGTTGATGTATAGTCGAAGTATAACATCTTATTTAATAATATCCTTGTATTTTTTCCCTTCCGAGCCGTCATTTTTAAGTATTATTAATTAATTTTTTAAAAACTACGTAATAAAAGATAAATGGCAATCTGGCTACAATAATTAAAATGTTAACCAAAAATAACAGCACAAAATGTTTTCGACTAATTACCGCGTTTAAAAATTTTACGATCAATTTGTTTTAATAACGATAATAAAAATATTTCTGCTGAATATTTAGAAATTTATGTGAAAATATTTTTATTACGATTTTTTTAGTAGCTAGTTGAATTTTTTTAAGAACACTTAATTATATTTTTAATAATACAAATGTATATACATACGTAGATAATCTTTACAATTAAAATTATAAATTTATTGTTGTGAATAAATCTGAAAATTAATTAATTTTACAAAACTACATAATTGTTTAAACCTTTAATAAGTACTGTTTTAATTTAGTTTCTTTAATTTCGTTACTAGCTACTACAATAAATGTAACGTTGTATTAGATATTTATAAAAATATAAATAGGATATTTTTTATTGTAAAACTTATGGTCATGGTTTCCACCAATATAATTAATCCAGTCAGCAGCTTAATTTTGTTGGAACCATAATTTTTAATTAATAGAAATCCATAAAACTAACAACTGAGAAAATTACAGGGAATATTTATACTTAAAACATTTATTTATGCAATTTTCCAACTTCTGTGAACCTCCCGACTTGAAAATTTACGGCTTCATTAAGTCTAAATTGGTAAACGAGTCAGGTCCCCAACTCACAAAAGTTGGCTCAATTAGTGCTAAAACTCAAAAGAATAAATGCATCGGTACTTTTAAAGAATAAGACACTAAACTTTTCTTTCACAGGAAGAACTGTAGTAATTCACGAATGCAAAACACGATCTCTTTAATTATCTGAATACAAATTACCACAACACAATCATGCACAACGTTATTTGTCATTTTTCACATAAATATTGCGTTAGTAATAGTTATAATAATAAATACGCTGTTGGTCTATGTCGGTTCTGTTAGTTTTGAATATTTGTACAAGATAGATGATTTGTTTTTCAAAATATAGCGCTTTTATAGGAAATACACTTTTGTTAAATTAAAAAAAAGCTTTTAGCATGGAGCGATGTGAATAATTTCATTACTAAAAAATTGCACGCAGTAAAAAGCCCCGTGTAACAGTACCAAAATTGAATTAATTATTAATGGGTGGTTTATTTTACACGGTTCTACCGTACGTAAAAAACTTGTGTATTGGGAAAATAATTTGATTCTCTCGTATTACAAGAATGCGAAATTGAATTAAACGTCTTCAAGTAATGACGTTTTTATTCAAACCGATGAATAAATATGATGAACCTTGACCCACATCTCGAGGAATTCAAAAAACAAATTCCTCGGCAAAAGAGGAATGCTAAGCCATTTTCTTTGTAAAGTGAACACACATGCAGATCTACGCGTCAATAATAATCAAAATCACTTAAAGAATCAGCAGAATGATGATTCTTAATCGCACCGAGTTGGAAACAAGCTCGCTTAGGAATAAAAGGTGGTAAAGGAGCGGTATAATTGCGAAAAATTTATTGGAGTCGAAGGAGAACACTAAGACGGTAGAATTTCCAAGAGCGCTGTAATATTTTTCAAGAGTGTCAAGGAAATGAATCGAAATAATGCAGTTTTTCTTTTATAAAACGGGTTACATTTTTATGTAAAGAAAGTCGTTTATATAAAAAGCCATTACTTTTTGCCCGGCTCTCATTCTTCGCGTTTGATAAATTGCGTTTTCAATACAGAACGATGGGATAAATGGTAATTTATTCCCCGAAGTCGACCGAGTAGAAAACCTAACCGATTTTAATCGAGATCATTTTTTTAGTTTAAGTTTAATTAAAATGGATGGAGGAGGAACTGCGCCGGAGTAGAGAGAATGTCACAAAGGTTGAGCTTGAATTCTCCTTTTGCTGCTTAAAGCTATCGATTTATAAACTACTAAACAATCATAATTCAACTGGATCCCAGCGCTTAATAACAAGTTTACAATAAAACAAATTAATAATAGTTTGATAAAGTGGCGGCCGGGAATTGATTTATTTAGGTATACGTTATATTAGTATGAATAAGAAAAGGCCATTTGTAACATTTAAGAAATGTTTAGAAGTAGAAGAGAAAAATTTTGGCCCGGCGCATCCACCATTTTGCGTATTGTTTCTCAATTGTATTTTGTAATTTCTGTAGTTTTATCATTTTTAAATTTATTTTTTGCACAAAACAGAGCTGTTCTATAAAAGACTTAATTTTACATCTATCTATCTATACTTAGTTTGTACAAAACAGTTGTCGCGCTCCACTATGGTAATTTGCATATTCTTTGTTCCTAGGCTGTTAATAACACACATCCCATTCAATTCATCGTTATTCAAGTTCATTCGTCTGCAATCAACGGTGTATTTTTCAATTCACAGAAAATAGCAGCAATTAATGGCGAAAACCATTCATAAGTTGTTATCATCCAGATTTGGGTTAAATGAAAAGATCATTTATACTCGTGTGCTCTCCCGAATTAGTTCAGACGTGAAAAAGCTGGATTACCGTAGTGGCGGGTTTCGCTTAATTTTTTCCCCTCATTATCGCTGATGCTGCTGAAAATGCAGGTTTTTTAATGATTTCTGCGTTAATTACCGTAGAACGCTCGAAAAGTTGCGCAATGAAGTACCTAAAAACTGGACAGGAAACTGAGTAATTGAATTGCAGCAATTCAGGCTAACAAACCGAAACAACACGGATACCAACGAAAAAGCTGAAAGAACTATTGTTGGGTCGAAGCTGTAAAAATTCCACTACCTGTCGTTACAGAGTGTGTGGCGCTTCACGATCCTGTCAGAGAACGGGGAAATAAGACAGTGACATTTACATTTTTGGCATTTGCTTTACCGTTTTTCTGGATTGTTTGTTTTATTGTAAGACATTTACACGCATATTAATAGCTTTGAGGGTGGATTTTCCGCAATTCAGACTTTGTTTAATGTGCAGTTTACTTTATAACACTTGTAGTTATAACGATTATTTCATTAAGATTTATTTTCGAGAATTTTAATAAAGAAAGTAGTCGGCAGGAACACGATTTTAATTACAACACCTTTTACAAACGGTGGAATTAATAATACGGCCACAATGTTCGCAAAATTTACTTTAATCAATTATCTGCACCTCTGCGAAGTCCAATCAACACAGGAAAACTCCGAATAATTCCAGTCACATAATATTGCCTGGCTAGAACGAGCAGCATTCTTTTTCTTTCAATTAAATGATGCGAAAGGGTTTTATGTGCAGTTTACGAACTAAGTTCTAAAACTAATAAAAAACGCAATAATTAAAAAATATATGGGTACTTTTACCAAAAGAGGAATTCGCATTTTTCTCTACAATTTTTTGATGTTTCTGTGGTTTTTAAGTGATTTGAAGCATAAAATAAAAATATTTTGTTGTTGTAAAACTAGTTTCTGCGTATACAGCAAATTTTACTCGTATGCTTGATCTGAATAATCAGTTAAATCGTTATAAAGTCGATTTAATTTGAAAAATGATGAGGTCAGTTTTTATAAATAACCCACAGATGTTATTTAACATCTAATATTTTTACTAGAATAAGTGAAACATCCCAGATGAGACGAGTTTATAGTTTTGTTCGTCTTTACAAAAGACTTACCATAAACGTAATTACGGAGCTTCTAATAAATAAATTTAATGAATATCCTTTGTATAATATAATAATTTAATAAAACAGGGGTTAGCGTGTCACACAGAGAATTGTACCTTTGTTGTTTATTTCGACTAGTTTCCCAACACCGTAATGCAGTTAGCTAAACTCTGGTATAGCATCAAACATTTTGCGGGAGCAAGTGAACCAAGTTTGATTGTAATGCATTTTGTCATAATACAATTTCAGGAATTTGCGACACATTCCACTTGTTTAACCGAGTGAATTCCCGTATTCTTTGATGAGCGAGCTCCCGAGACTCGACGCTGTCGAAAAGTTGCTAAAAGTGGTTAGCGACACAGTTAGTTTAGATTTAGAAGGGTCCGCAAATCGAAAGGGACCGTCTGAACTCCAATCAATAAATTATTCTTACCACACCTTTCCACATAAATTTGGGATAAATCGGGGAAGCAACAACGATCAATCTTACAACGCGAATGTCTGAGGCTTCTTAAAAAATGAGCTCTCGACCACTTCAATTAAAGAGTTCGATCAGAGCGAAAAAAAACGCAACAGTAAACATTTCTCACATATTAGAAACAATCAGTCATTTGGATCAAAACATTGTCGGCACAAAAAAAGCATAAAAAGAAATGCTTTTTCGAGTTTGCAGACACTTGTGTTTTCTTTCAGCTCTTTTATGGTTGGAGATGGAAAAGTTGTCAACAAAAGGCAGCAACATTGTTGAGTTTTTGCATTGAAACTCGAAAACACCTGATCTTGTCGTCAGTGGATTATCTAAATAATTGAAAAATTGAGTCAAGTTCAGGTTTAGTCTTCATCAAAGCTCATCTGCATATTAGAGCGAATGCGTGATAACCACGCATGCAATATCAACCACATTACAATATTTCAAATAAATGTTTTCCTAAGCCAGATTATATCGAAGTGGGACATTTAAGCACGTAGGGACTAAAAGAGACCCCTTGAGATTTCTCGGCTTTGTTCATTATACCACAAAGAGGCAGAAAACGATATATTATACGTACCTATAGTTGGTAAAGTGGAATGAATATAGACATAATCATAAAGATTAAACTTTCGCCAAGTAACCTTTCCACCACTTAGTTTATTCTTGTGCGAATATAAATACGATGGAATATCATAAAAGTTTAATCACTTTGAACGTTAAAAGTTAATTGTGGGCATAGAAATAATTGCTGCTAAAGTTGTATTGTGGAAAAATGATTGAATTCGTGTTTGTACTATAAATTGCAGAACCAAAGTAATCCGCTTACACGTCGTAACCAATTTAAAGTTTAGTAAAACTGGATTAAATGCTCTCATTGAACAAAAGAACTCGATAGTTTCAAAACAAATTGCCTATTTCGCGTTCTAATCAAACTCCAATTTAGTGTTGTGAGAAAAAGCAACGACCAGATATATTTTGTAAAATTATATGGAAGCATTAAATGTTTTGGGGCTAAAACAGAGAGTTATACGAACCACAATAGAAAGTTATTTAATTATTTATGAAGAAATGAGACTGTTTTACAGACTGAAATCTCAAGAGTTTAAATACTTCATGTATACAGCAATAACTATTAATTTGAAAATCTGTACTTTTTTTAAAGTTGGAAGTTAACACGTCGTTAAGAATTAAGAATATTTACAATTTTTAGTTCGTTACTACTTGAAAAGCTACTTCGGTAGATTATCGCTCCAGTTTCGAACGATAAAGGTAGTAGCTTTTTATGGCAACAGAATATAAGTGGAATTCAAACTCCAAACGCTTTTTATTCCGCTGGCTCATCAACATGAAAGAGATTCTCGCCTCAGTGGACTTTAGTATAATGAACTACTTTGGTATATCAGCGTTTCGTTATTTTATTATCATTTTCTTAGACTATTTTATTTTCTAACAAGACAGTGATACAACAGGATATGTCACAACATCAGCTTGATTAAACCGTTATGTTACTTAAATTTACTGCACCGTAAACGTAATTGAATGTTGTCTATAAAATTTGAAATTTCTTTGTTATATATAGTACCTATAGCAGACGTCCTACTTTCAGAATAGCTAAAACTTAATGTAAGGCATAAGTTGAAAGTTTTCCGAAGGTTTGAATTATCAACGCGAATTCTAGTTTAAACCTTTTTCATGTGATAAGTAACAGTTTCCAAATTTTTCTAGCTTGCTTTTCCAGACTTCTTAGATCGATCACTTTGGTTTGATTTTTCCACTTCTGAACTATGCTGTTCTTGACAATAACTAATGATCTTGGCTGGCTTTAGTAGTTTTGTTTATTGTTTTATCACGTTCAACTTTACATAACCCTTTTAACTTTTAACGTTTTGCTTTCGGTTCCATTACTCAAAAACATATCTTTCATCGTCCTAAATATCTGGTTTCATTCACCCCGCTTCCGTTGGCTCTTGTTTCGACCAAATAAAATATTGCATCCTGGCTTTATCTATCCCTATGATAAATTGTGAAGAGATAAAAGGATTTACAAGAAATTTTACACATGATCAGTTTCTAAAATCGGTTACTCGGCAACTTCAATTTCAGCGTCGCTGTTGATGTTTAAATTTTTTTTTCGGATTTTTTTCAACTGGCAACTTTATATCCTCTAAAAGTAGCATAGATCATTTTTTAGGGTCCTTGATCGTTGAGGACTGCTTCCGGACAACAAGACGGATTGAAGGCAAGTTATCGGAGACCGAAACGTGATAAATGATGTGTCATTTTCATAAAGATTGCGAAAAATGCGGCTCTCCGCTGTTTCTATTATATATTTACGGAATTCAAGAGGGATTTCCGCATACATCTTAAATATTTCATTTCGTTGAATTCTATTTTTGGATATTATTATTCCTACACAATCTATAATTATAAAAAGCTATATATAGTACGTACATCAGATCAGAAATACTTTAAGTGCCTTTGTTGGGACTTTTTATTTCATAACTCATCGAATTACATCAATTTCTAGTGGATGAGTTCTGTCACAGCACGAACAAAGCTTTTACCTGTATTTTTTTGTGTTGTAAGTGTTGAACAAACATGAATGTCGCCTCTGTGTTTACCAATAGAAAGCAAGTTTACGTTTTAGAGAAGAGGTAGTTTATTTTTATTTGAAACTAAGTGCACCTGCTTCTATTATTAATGGATGTTGACATTTTAAACTAAAATATTTCGACGAGACAAGTTTTTTAGTAAGTTAAAAAGCCGATGTTCATCAAAAGAATAAAAAATATATACGTTTGTAGAGCTCGTGTTTGACATGGAAATTTGCAAGAGTTAGATAGAGCTTTAAGCTGTATTTAGTTTAGAAGCTTTAGTCTAAATTTATTTTGTAGAAGTATTCTTTTATACCGTTATTTTTGATTTTTCCTTTTGATTTGGCAATGAAAAATTTAATAAAGGTATATATCCATACTGTGTCTTTTTGGTGTATCTGAGCATCCAATATGCTTTAGTTCAAACGTTGCTCTTGGAAACGCCACAAAAACTCGAGCCTGCTACAGAATGTAAAGTTTAAGTACCTATCGCAGAGGTTTATTAGAAGTAAAACCAATAACAAAATTTAATAACTTATCACAATGGCTTTGAATATTGTACAAATTACGTTTGATTTGTTTAATGTGAAAAATTATTACAACACAATATGTTTTTTCTGAAAAAATTCAATTGTCTTTTTCCCATTAAATTACAGAATTGAAATTCAATTTTTGCATTGCAGTTTGTCTAGAAGTAATATTTGTACAGTTATTTCAAAAATTACGAAGCAACATTAGGTTTGATACCTACACCTAAATTAAATTTACGAATGTTTTATAGTTTAAAAAAATGGATCTTAATTTTCTCTCCACATTAATGGATACTTGAAAAAATTTAAAAACTTGGATAAACGGGTTCAAAAACTAGTAAGTTATGTAAAATTTAAAAAAAATGCATAGATTAGATTTAAGTTTTGTATAAACAAATATATAATTGATAAGGTTTTTAGGTCCTGTGATTTTCAATTTTGCAAGTTTTGAGTTTTTAAGTTTTCAAGCCATTAGATTTATAGATGTTGAGGTTCTGAGATTTTTAGTTTCTTGGCTTTTCAAATTCTTAAGTAATTACTCAGATTCTCAGATTTTACTCGTAACCTAAAAATCTAAAAACTTTACAACTTGTTTGGTAGGTTATTTTTCCAGATTCTTTCTAAGATTTCAAAACTTAGATTGTTCTTCAAGATCTTATGTTTACGCCTTTTAGGTTTTCAAGTTTTAAGATTATTAAGTGTTTAGGTTCTGAGGTTTTCATATATTTAGGTTTTGAAATTTTCTACCTTAGAGGTTTTTAATTAATCTCAGGTTCTTAGATTTTTAAATTTTCAGATATGTAAGTTTTTGTGAATTTGAGAATGTAACAACTGATTTTATAATTAGAAAGCCGAAAGAGTTGGAATAATGAAAATTTATGAAACATTGAAAACTTAGTAACACATAATCAAAATCAAAATTTCAATAATTACTAAGTTTGAAAATTATGAGGAATACTCAGATTTAGACGTGTAGACTGAATTCTTATAGAATTCGGCAAATTATTTGTTCTCATACTTTCGTTAAAACTCTCAAAATTTTAATGCTTCGCTTAAGAGCTTCTTACGTTTTCAGGTTTCCAAGTTCTCAAATTTACATTCAAATCTTCAGAATGTGAGAGCTGAGAATAACACTGTCTGTGATTTATAGGTTCAAAAAAGATCTGATGCCTCATATTTTTAATTTCTAAGATTATCAGATTTTCAAATTCTTATTTAAAATGGTAATACTAAATTCTTCTGAATACTAATATTAATACTAATAGTAATTCTGAATCCTGGATTAAGTGTTTTAATTCTTAAAAATAATTCAAAATCTCAAACATTACTTACTTATAAAATTGACATCTTGAAAATCAAAGACTGGGGAAATTAAGAATATTTTTTACTTTTTAACTATTTTTTTAAACTTTCACCGCTGAGCAAAAAAATCGAAACTTTCAAAATTTGGGAACTCAAGAATATGAGATTTTATGGGAGAAACTGACAATCGAAAGCTTACAAACTTAAAAAAGTGCGTAAAATATAAGGTCTAACAATTTTTGCAAATCTTCTATTTTTAAATTTCAGTTCTTTTAGTTTAGGTCGTAATTTTTTCAGGTTTTTAGCTTAACAGGTTTTCAGGCTTTTAGATGAGGTTTGATGATTTAACTGTAAATTAAAGTTTTTTATTGAAGCTTAAGAAATAGCTGAGAAAACTGGGCTAAAGCAATGATAATGAAATTTAGAAATTTAGTAAAATTAAAAACAACACTATGTCAGTTGCGATTGACAATCTAATATTTTAAATATTGTGTACGGAGTATAAAAATTAACAAAAGTGTAAAAAATAGTTTATATATCGATAAAAAGAAAAATGTATGTAGAGAAATAAAGAATCAATATCATAGACTTACACTGAAAACAGCTGTGTTTGCATTAAAATCAAGCCCAGGTAAGTTTTCTCCCCAAAATTTTGTTGTGACAACAAAACCAGAGGCGCAGCAAGTGTGCCGTATTGAATTGTGCTTTACTCAAGCAAATCCTGTTACTATTAATCTTATCTGAGGCGGTTTAACTAATTAAGGTCGGTTTAGTTGGTTAAAGTAGTTTGGAACTCAAAGGAAGGACGTCGTGGTTAGCAGTTAGTAGCTGCTCAAAACCATGAGCAGGCGTTTTCAACAAAACAAGCTTGAGCTGAGACTCTTCAACTTCAAAAAAACGTTTTCAAATTATTTTACCGACTAGATATAATCAGCTTCGTTAATAGCGTATACAAATAATGGCATATGGAAATGAGGGTAGGTAGATATACATGAATAAGTTAGGGACCGAGCGTCCCTTTTTCTCTGCAGGAAATCACATTAAGTCGCAGCTTCGATCGTCATCCGTGCTCTCTTCTGTCTTTGCTTCTCAATATTAAATTTAATGCATCGTCAAAGAAAGCGTTCTCAATTTAAATATTACACGGGCTGTCTTTACTGTTATTATATTGTAACAAACGAAAGAAATGAATTCTTGAATGTTTGAACCGTACTACCTACGAACATTAAGTGATTTTTTACGAAAGAAAATCGACATCAATGGTAAACATTTAGTCAAAGAAAAGATAAAGAAATATAGTAAAATAAAATACACGTCACTCTGAATTTTCCTAGTGCACTTAGACCACTTTATTAAACAGAAATGGTAACATGTTATATTTTTCGCCGCTAGAATGCGCTTCCACAACTGTGTAGATCAAAGCTGCTTTCTTCGCAGAGCCAAGTAGTCGTTTTTTATTAAAAACTTGAGCGTTTATATTATAAAATAGAAATACTCCTAACTGCATCGAGGTAAAACGAAATTTTCACCAGGAAGTGCGACAACCGGTTTCTGAAAAATTTAATAATATTGATCTATCTGCTATCGACGTTTTCGCAAAGCCGTCGAGATTTAACTGTTGATAAAAACTTGTAGGAAATAGTGAGCTTTTAAAGTAAAATACTTAAATACGAGTTTCCAAGTTCTCAGTCCTTAGAATACTGAATTTATTCTGAAAATTAAGTATATGCTAATCTACCAGTCTTGAAAATTTCGTTTGAAATTAAACCAAGGTTGTTTTTTAGTTTGGTTTCGCAATTTCGTACGTACTGAATGCAAACGTTAAAAGTTGGAAAGTTACTTTGAATATACAAATATCAAAAGTTTGCTTTTGTAAAGCTGTATTAAAAAAAGCTTTTAGTAAAGAAATTTAATAATAGTCTGAAACGTACAAAATTTAATATGTACTTAATTTTTGAATACTAGTTAAATTAGTGTATTACATACATTGATTATAAAATGTTCTTGTAAATAAGTAGTTAATCACAATTTGTCAGTAAGATATACGTAATTACAAATTAATGTACACAATCAGTTGCTTAAATTGTGTCATTAGTGGCTCGTTCTTTTATTATACAAGTTATTTAAAAAAAATTGAATTTTAATCCTAAAATATCCCAATTTTGTGTGCCATTGTTGTAATCGAAACGTAGAATTTTTTGCAAGCAGAGTTTGATCAAAGAATTGAACTTAGTACAATAACACTCCGTGAACTCCAAAAACTCATGCGAAAATTTCAAAGCGAAAAAGCTTCCGAAGCGCTTCCTATCGTATCGAACATAAAAAGCTCTCTAGTTAGCATTTTGAGAGAATGAAAACAATAGATTTAATACCCTTAGCGTTGAGTTATTTCTCAAATAATACAAAGTAAATTATGCATTCGCATTTAGAATCACAGGAATCTCATTCCGGACGACGAGCCTATGTTGATTCAACTGGAAAGTGACTCTTGGAATTCAGGAAAGTCCTTGCAATCCACACCTGAAATTCAGCCGAATAATTGGCTTTCACATTTGTAAGCGGATGAAGGAAGGTATTTTGCGGCATACTTAAATAACCTTTCGGTTTTTTCAGCGGAAATTTCATGATTTTTTCTTCGGTTGAATTTGAAATCATTTATAAACAACCGTCCTAATGATCACGTAAAACATGATAAATGATGGCTGTCACAAAAGAGTAGATGAGATAATTATCTATTTTTACATAGCGATACTTTATTTATTGTTTTATCGACAATTTACAAGCGCTACTAGTGTTGACACTTTTATTAAAATGTAACAAGTGCTGATTGCTTTTGTCTGCTATCGACTTCAGTTTCTTTGAAATATGATACAATTTACTGTGCTGATCGACAAGAAAATATACGTCGGCGAAAGCAGAAGTTATAAATCAAGAGCGCAATGTGTTTCATTTCGTTCTTAATAATTAATTACGTTTTATCTTTTGATTGTAGCGGATTTCTTAATTGTTTGCTTTTTCGAATTATTAGGCTTGGTCGGATTACGTTGATCTCTTTGTACAAAGCAAAGGTTAAGCTAAGCTTTTAGTGATTTTTTCAACTAACCCATTAATTTTAACTGCCAATGACATGACCCAGTTGTGGAGATATCACCTATAAAGATAACTTAACAGCATAATTTTCGCTATTACAGTGCAGCATTAAACATTAGCCTTAATACGAGGCGATGGTCATAGTTAACTAAATTAACTTATTTAGTGGCAAACTAACTGTACGTTTGAATTCTCCTCGCTCTAGGTATACATCGGAAGTTTCACCAAACTCGATAATAATTTAATTTAGAATTAATACCCCGACTTTAGCTTTGTACACTATTATACAAACATGTAGAATGCAGGTAGATCTATGTCGAATGCTTGTAGATTGTCAGAAAGTTGACGGGAATTTGGAGCAGGATTGGATTTTACTTAGTGCAAAAAGTTATCTCATGGGTAACAGTTTCGGTTTGTAAATTCATTGCTCTTCAGTTTTATTTTTCCAATTTATAAAACTTAGCCCAAACAAATATTTTTAGGTGAAATTATGTTTCCTACAAGAAGATCGCAAGCTTTGTCAACTTCGATTATGATTAATTAAAATTAATGAAAGATAAATTTAATGATTTCGTGTCAAGATTAAAATAATGTTTAAATACATTTAAATCAGCGTCAACTCCCGTGATTAATTAACCCTAAGACGCATTTATAACAATAACATCCTCTTAACAACCTCATCTCCTCTTTATAATGGAATGTGTCAAACTTATTGATAGAGACAGCGTCGACGGATTAGCAAAATGAATAATCGTGTTTCATGAAATTATCTTCAGGAATAAAAAATGTGTTTTCTCTAAATCAGTTTAAACGAAATGATGAATCAATTAACGCAAAGTACTCTCATTGGTTTCATTTCGATGTAAAATGAATCATATGGTCGTGACATTTTCGTATTTCACTCTTTCACGTTATTAATAGATACAATGAAGCAATTAAGTGGAAATGAATTTATAATTTCGGGTGAAATTTATCGTTTTTTGTCGCCTGTTTTAAATTTTCCATTTAACGGCGCTAATGGAGTCCGATCCGAGTAATGGAATTGATTTCTGAAGGGGACACTCCAGCTCACATTGATATTCTCGTCGGTGTTTTCAGGCTTTACTATATTAAATTCGGGGAAATGAAATTTGTGTTATTGTGGAAAATCCACTGTTTCTTATTTAAAAAGTGTGGACGTCGGCAAAATCCCCACAAACGGAAGGGCCAGAAGGAAGTAAACATAGTTAACGAGTATAATAACCTTTTTTATTGATCAAACAGAATCCAAAGTTCCAGCTTTATATAATTTGGTTTTGTTGTTGCTTGTGTATCACAAATTTCTTTAATTGTGTCAATATAAACACGAAATTTGATCAACTCCGGTCACGTTCCTTTAAGACGTAAAGTCGATTCAACACACACACTTGATATATAAATCATCAAAAAATTTGGTGCAAAGCTTAACGTTTAGCAATGTACTTCACATTTGAATAAATAGGAATTGGCGAGATGAACAGACAACTAAGCCAGTTCACAGGATAAAAAGGGCTAATGAAACCCGGATATAAATCAACGGTGGTCGTGGAAAAGCCGTTGTGACGTCACCTGCGATTAGCAACCTTACTATATCATTTCCGCCTAGTTTCCTTCCACTTTAGGTCAATAATAAAAAACGAATTTGCAAGGAGGTTAAAATTTATTGTACTATTCCTGAGTTAGAAGTCTAGACAAGCAAAAATCGCGTTTAAGTATTGATTTATTTACAAATAAGAACAAACCTATTACAAATTCTTTAGATATGATCCCATTTTACCATAAAATATTTTGGAAAGATTCCAATTTCTAGAAAAATTTGCCGCGTTGATACATTTTTATTAACATTTTTTATTACATAACTAAAAAATAACGTTTAAAGGCAGATTAAGCAAATTTAATATTGGCCTGTTCGCATGATGTGTTATTTGCATTTCTTGCAGTTTAAATAACGAAATCGAGTTCTGTTGTAAACTGGCTAAAAATAAAAAGGTGAAGCATATTCGGTCCAAATTGCTGTAAAATTTCGTAGTAGCCATAACTTCATGTCATCGCTCTTTATAAAAACCATAAAAATGCGAAATTGCTATGTAAATTTTTTATGATTTTTTGACAGGCTCTACTTTGTTATTTCTATCGTAATAACGTGAAACATTCAAATCGAGAACAACTAATAAAATGTTATATCGCGTGTTGTAATTTTAATAAGGATTAAAGTTTATTGTTCTGTATTGACTTTTTAATGTTGTTTAGATTGCCATCGTGGCTGTTTATTTCTGATGTTGCTGTACAAATTAAGTTACACAAATTTACAAATTTATTTACATGCCATAAATTAGAGATCGGGCGAGTACTAGTGGTTAGTAAATTCATCCAACAATTACTCTGAGCTAGTTGACGTTTTTACAAATCTGGATTAGCCCAGATTTGGGTCGGAATTATAGTGTGACAGATGACAGATAATGTATGTGATTTATAAGCGACAGGTGATAACAAAGGAAGTAATTTACCTAGAGGGTTTTCGGTCGTAATTCCGTTCTAATTAGTGGATGAAACTATCGATCTTCATAGACAGATGGAAAACATTAAATTTACATTGTTTTTGTTTCTAAATACGAGTTTATTTTGTTCTCTCATCATGAGAGGAATTCCTGGACATTTTTGCTATGATCAATTTCTAGGTTGCGGCAGCCGCTGTCATTGACTTTATGAAATTCCTCAAATGTTGTCAAAGTGCTTTTCCACAACTTGTGCAATAATGCAAGTCTTACTGCTTTATTTTGCAACAAACTTCCATTGCTCACGGCTTTAAGGTAATTCATTTAAACGAACTATGTTGGATCAAATCGGCTGCCGCATGAAAATTAAAAAGAATCGTCAATTTCCTAATCGAAATCTAGAGCTACCTAGCCTGTGCTTTAAACACGATACTCTCTCAATTTAATTGAAATTCACTACGAAGATAAAACCGGTAAACTTCAGTTTCTTGGAACTAGTGGATCTAAGAATCTGAAATCTTAGATTTCAAACTCCACGAATGTGTTTTAATCTCAACATCCTCCTAATAAACAACAACATTTTAGACTTGGAAGGAAACATACTGAAAAGTACAAAATACGCCTTGTGTGAATTAAATCTAAAAAATCAATGTCCATTCCACGTTTCGGTTTTGTATTTAAGTGCACATTCATGTAGCAGCAAATCGTAGTTAAATGAAATTAAATTACATTTTTAAAGCATATGCTGCGTTTTTATTGAAACACCAAATCTTTGTAAAAAAAGTATAGCGTGGAAAAGTTCGATTTAGTGAGTGCGCCTAGTTTTTATCAAACAACAAATATTTGCGTTTTAATAAAAACGATGTGAAGTAGGACTGATTAAAAACAAATGATCCACCTGTTTATTATAGCCGGTTGGTGCTTAAAAAGATGGCACAACTTTTCAAAACGTTACTATAAACATCTCGAGGTTAATTAAATGTAATAAAATCAGTCAGCATTGAAATTAAATTGCATTTACCAAAAACCAAAAGTTAATTTAATGTTCATTTATCCCGTTAAGTTTAATTTGATTGAAATAAATTTAAACGTTATACGGGGAATTGACATATGCAGCGTTCGAATATAAATTTAGAATTAGAAAATTAATAGATAAGAGTATATTATGATATAAGTGAATAAAAAGGCGGTTAAAACACGCGTTACGGTTCATAGTAAAGTTTTTCAAACGCCGACAGTGCTTTAAAGCCTCTTATATACGTATTTCATACACTATTTTTTATTATACCTGCTTTACAATCTGAAAATAAAAAAAAAATATAATGAAATTTATAATTTACAGTTGTCGTTTACGTTGTGCTACTAGTAGGTACTAATTTATTGTCTTTCAAACATCTTACAGATAATTTTTACTGTCTAAATAATTTTCAAACATGGCATCCACTAAAGACCTGGTTTTGCTCGCTTTTGCGTATTTTAATCGAAAATTCTAATAAAACTATAATAAAAAGAAAAACATTATAAAATATTACAAATAGATGACCAATAATTTTTCATTACTGGTTTAGATTACACCAACAATGCACATTTGCGCTAATTTAGAAACAAACTGGCTGATTGAACTAATGTACAATTCACTGTATCAAAATACGTTGAACGCATTAAATGTCCATTTGGAATTAATTACTATTTATCAATAGTACTCACATTCATTTTACAACAATTGTAAAGTAAATAAAATCACTGCTTGCAACCTAAATTGAATACTCAACTTGCTAATAGAGATGTATTTATATTTACTACATCGCTTTATTTTCCTCAAGAGTGTCGTAAAGTTTTGCGAGGGTCACAGGTTTATTAAGCCTGTTACTTATTTGAATAACGCTGGTGATTATAACAAAAAATGAAATTACTGGAATAAGAAACAATAAAATTATGACAATGAGAGCTTTACTAATAAACCAAATTTTTGATTTCTGCAATGAAACGACTTGTTAGAGACAGATCTGGTCGGAACAGTTTACAAAGAGACAAAACGTTAATACTTTGTAATTGCTTGAAATGAGTAATTTAATTCTCTTAAAACAAACATTTAGGATGTTTTTCCAGAAGCTTATTTCCAACGATGTTACAAACATGTTTTTCGTATTACGTTCATTTAGCAAATTTCCAAATTGCGTGTAAATCCACCGTTATATGTACAAATAGCAAATAGAGATGGATCCGACGAAACCGAGCAAAAAATTAAATTTGACTTAATATTCAGCACGCCTTGTTTACCAAGATTAGTTCTATATAAATATTTGACTAGAGACCATGTTATGGCAGAAACCATATCGGATGTATTTACTAGAAGGATTGACAGGAAGAAAGACAAACATCTCATGATGCGGAAATTGCGTGCTGTTTGCACCACTCGTAAAAAATAGCTTAATCCAATGGTCGAGTATTTCTGCCAGCTTTTGTTCAGAGATGATT
This sequence comes from Cynaeus angustus, assembly GCA_030157275.1. Classification (NCBI taxonomy): domain Eukaryota; kingdom Metazoa; phylum Arthropoda; class Insecta; order Coleoptera; family Tenebrionidae; genus Cynaeus; species Cynaeus angustus. The sequence goes on from CM058058.1 coordinate 24,205,118, forward strand.
AATGTAGAAAATTACAAGTTTCGGTGTTTTAATAAGGAATTTATTTATAATTGGTAAGTGAGTCCCTGTCATCTATTAAATCAGACATCAGACGAGCTTGTTATAACAATTCAATTATGTTTGGAAGAGCTTTGTTAAGATTTTAAGGCGTGTACAGTCATCTTGGAATCTACCTTGAAACACTTAAATTATGAAAGAGCGTGGTAGACGGAGCCGCTGTTTTAAATCGAAATGAATATTTAAAATTTTATGACAACTTGAGTTGAGGTAGGAGACATAAGGTACAAAATGTAACAATAAAACTAATGCCCGTTATGAATACTAAAATACGATGTGTGTAAAAAGTAAGACTTTGTATCATTGCGCGCTTGCAGCAGTTCTCAGAAGAACATAATGGTGGAAAAAATCAATTCTTAAACCGAGCAGCAGACTTAGATAATGAAGTTTCTTGGAAGAAGCATAAAAGCAAATCCTACTTTCGTATTTTGTACAATTGCAGCAGATTAGAGTGTAACTTTGCTACAAATGAAATGTCTCATTTCTTTGTGCAACATAATATTGTTGTTCGCATCAAATCTCAATGAATAGACAACCAACCATGCAGAGGTAATGATTTTAAAAACTTGTTGAGTTTCAGTCCTTTGAAATTTCTAAGTTTCAGGTATATCACGTTCGAGTGGTTTTATTCATTATATAAATGCTAATAACGAAATACACGGATTATGTCGGTACTCAGTGTTTTATTATGCGTTCGTTTAGGGAGATTATTAAATTATTTTTTGCGGTAACAATGCAGGTCAGCTGTCAACAGCAACGTTGGTATTTTATAATCCAATTTTTATATAAAAAAATGATTTCAAAAGCTGTAGGAAAGTGAATGATGTGCGGGATTTATTAAATTCGGCTTTGTTTTTGAGGTTTTTGTGTAGAGTGATGTTAATTTTTAATAAATAGTGACTTTTTACAAACTCACTACTTCATTTTGCTCAAAAAATAAAGTAGCTCAAATAGAATAAACAAAGGAGTGTCTGAGATAAACAAGACTCTTACTCGATTCAAATGACAGCTATGGCAATTAATTATTGTCTAAACATAATTGAATGAAGGGTGGAAAAATGAAACCCAAGCGAACTTGGCACAAAAGTTAGTTTTCTATTCTTTGATTATATGTCACATGTAACAAAAGTGAACAAAAATAAAAACGTGCGTATTATTGTGCCTACACAAACGAGACTTGCATAGAAATTTCATTAAAACTACTTCGTCTTTAATGAATGGCACTTCAGTAGAACTGCTTTTCTCGAAGTTTTGTGTAATGCACTTATGAGGAAACGTACAGTTATACAAGTTTGGGTTCGTTTTTATTGTTTGGTTGGTATGCATTGTTTGGATAAGTTTGTTGCCGCGCTTGAAAACTGCACACGATTGTGTACCTAAGTTTGCACTACGTTCACAGTTTTTAATTAAAGGAATAATTAACGGTACAGCTGTTTCGAGTAGTTATGAGTTTTTGTCAGCTTAAACATTTTGACGCTTCAGACTGGTCTACTCAATTCATCGTTTATTGTTACACTATAAAAAGTAAAACAATCTGACTATTTCTTTTAGACACATTTTTAGACAATTTTAAAATCCATAAAAAATTTAGAACTTATATAGTTTCATTTTAATATGAACAGTTTTCATACAAATTTAAAAACAAAGTTTTAAATGAAAGTAGAAAGTTGTTGACGTTGAACTAAGTTACTAAATTATTTACATAGATTTTATGCACAGCTCATGAAACTGTTAGCAGTTATAAAGTGAACTTCCGAATCAATTACAGTTTAGTGCCTATAAATCAATCATAAACTTAGAGACGTCTTCTTAGTAGAAATATATTCAAAAAAAAATTATCTTATGGTACTAAAACTAATAAAAGTACATTCAAAACAAACTGAAACTAGACAAAGAATTTACACATTTAGATGAATATGCAAATGATTTTATTAATTTGTTGATTATATTGCGCTTGGCAATTTAATTTTGTTTACATAATTTACAATTTTATATTAATATTTTAATTGAATGAATAATTGAATCATAATAACATAATGAAGTATCGCGCAAAAAAATAATATCCATAAATAATGATAAACACCAATGATGCATCAAAAACTACAAAAAATGTAACACGACAATAATGAATAATTAAAAATGAAAGCGTGTGCATGGTACTAAATAATGTGCTTGCATGTAGAAACAAATTATGATTTTTAGATACATATTTTTGTCCAGTGTTTAACATTAGCGGGACTATAATAGTTAAACCATAACACTGTTGTAAGTGTGCAAGCTACCAACATGATAAATATGATTTTCAGAAGATTATACAAAAGTAATTTAAAAGATTTAGGTATTTTTATGTGGGGTCTGATGCGAAGAAATCTTGTAACTTTAACAAGACCGGAAATTTGATTCACAGATCAGATGCTCAGTGTTGATGCTGAGCACGCGAATTTAAAAAAGCTTTTTTGGAAAGCTAATTTAAATAAATCCAGCATTAGATAAAATAATTAAGTAGTCTTTAAGGTTTTCTAAAAACTAAGTTCTAAGTAAATAGCCTGAGGAACGTCAGTTTTTATTAGTGACTTTTGGACGTTCTTTTTCTTGAGATCTTTCGATCCGTTTGGCCAGTTGTACACTTATCTACCAAGTAATGTATACCACTTAGCAAAGAACACAAAAACATTTATTTAATGACCTCCCTTAAGTGAAATAGAAAGAAATCTCACCTTTTGACGTCAGCTAATACGTTCTTTTTTCAGCTTTTTAGTCGAGCCGGAAATTAAATGAACAACAATCTCCCAGAATTGCTCTCTGATTCCAATAATCAATTACCAGATTTATGAGAGAGTATTTTTAAATTACCACAAGCTCGAGCGTCCAAATTGACCATTCCAAATATTTAAATAACGCTCCACAGATTCTATAATAATTAGTCTTGGGTAGCGAAGCTGGGGTTGATGTAATGTCCGATAATTCGGGCAGTGGGGGATTTACGCCGGGAATATTCTCTAAAAGGAAACCTTGACTAAAATCCCTGCTAAAAGACTACAGATATGATACGCGCTTTTAAATTCAATTCCATGCAGAATTCATTTGACGCTTCAATTCCTGAAGAATTATAAATGAAGAAGAAAATAATTAGTTCAACTGCTGAAGCGTTGATCCGGGAAAATTGCAAAGTTTTGAATACATAAAAAAATTAAGTCTGCACATTGTTGACGGTGTAGGTAGTTTTTTTAAATTTAAAATTATCAAGTGGAAAAGTTATGCAAACTCGATGTAAAATGGGAGACGAAAAAATAAAAAATGGACCATTGAAACTTTACTGGAGTAAACTTCAAAGAAACTTTATTAGTTTGTTGTAATAGAAGGTTTCATACTTACCTTTGCGCTGTTAATTGGAATTGGAGCACCTAGAAATTTACGTGGCACTTTTGATTTTGTAGCAGTGGGAATTTTGAATACGAAGCACAGTTACAAATTTTGTGCTGAAATCAGTTTCCAGTTTTTCTGGAAGAAATCTAGGGAACTTTAAATTAATCAAGAACTAAATTAAATTACAGAGTTGGTGTCTTTTACAGCTTAGGTACCGCGTTCACACGAAACAGTTAATGAAAATATATCGGGTCTAATTAAATTTCTTTTTGCTTTGATTTTAACGTAGATGTGAAACTGCGTAGATTTGTTAATTATATCTTACATTTAACGTAAAAGTACAATTTTGGGTGTGTATTCCCTTTCTGTAAATTTTGATGAGCCAGAAAACAACAGGTCACCAATCCCTTGCCAACGGCTCTGGAAGATAAATCCCATGTCCCGAAGAGGATCTCAACTGGAGATTTAGGCGCTATCCTTAGGCAATTTTCCGGCGAGTTCTCGTAATTATGTACGGCGGTATTCGTGTCCTAAAATATGGTGGCTTAAGAGAATCAAACGGGTTAAAAACCCTCGAGGTCCCACCGATAACCTTACCCTTCGTGGTTTTCAATTAATTAAGCATCACGTCTTCCTCTTTTTCTATAATATGTGAAATTTGTGGTGTTTTAATTAATCTCAAAACCGGAAGCCCTGTCAAAACCAAACATTTGAGCGATCCCTTTTCTTGCTCAAGATGGCAGAAAAATGGAATTTATGTTTCGAACTTGCTGAGCGTGTCAGATGTTCGATTTAAATGAAAATTGCTAACATTCGGAGAAAACTCAAAGAATAAACAGAGTTAAAATCGAATTAATTCAGTGAATTGTTAGACGTTCCAAGTGAAATAATTTTTCAAGCGTTGTGGGATTTAGGTATTAAATCCGAGGCCCTTTGTGAAAAAGACGCAGTCTTTAATTTAATTGTCGGTACTCGGTGTTATTTTCGTTTTTCCGACCCCAAATTCACCTTTTATCACCGAACAATGCCACAAAATTCCATTCAACGAGCTGTAGAGACACTGAAAAATGAGCAGCTAATTTTAGAAGCTTTTCAATAGTAGTGACATGACTAACTAGCAACTACTCATGCGGCTATGAATACTCGTTCTTAGGCCTTTTGTAATACTTTAGAACTGTCAGAGCACTTAAACACACACGCTCCATTAAAACTTTCACAATATGAAAGCATTTTTCACTTTGTATTAATCCTTTGTCTAATTTTTCTCAAATGCGTTTCATTTACACAAAAAAATGTTGAAACAAAAGTACAGCAGAAAGCTTTCCGAGCATTTTTAATTCAATTATAATTCGGCTGAGTAATAACAGTGAAAACTTGACCAAGCGAGGCTGAACCTTGAAATTACGATGAAATGCAGAGTTTCTCTCGCTATGACAGAAAAATTTAAAATTTAGACTACTTTACTTTATGGCTAATTGTACTGTCTACCACATTCGTCTGTAATAAAACAGTGCTTTTGTAGGTTTTGACTGGACGAACACAAATGAAAATGAACTTCACTTTATTAAAAATGTAATGGAATTTCTAGTTTTTGCCATGAGCAAGAAACGTAAACATAACTGTGCTAGTTTTAATGAAAAGAACTCTTAGTTATCGTTAAAAATTATTAAATTTTATTTGTACGTTTCAAGTTTTTCAAACACGATGAATGGAACTGTAAAACTGGTTATTCGGTGAACTAAAACTTACATTTATTTTCAGACTTAATTAACTTTTATTTCAGTGATTAAAAATAAAAAAACTCATGTAAAAGTAAACAATAATTAATGAAAAAGTTGATTAATGATCACAGCTTCGTTCTAGTAATCAGATTAAAGGAGCCAAATTAAACTTGACAAGAGCAGCTCTTGATTTTAATTTTCTCCTACAAAGTATGTATTATACTTTACTCTTCATATCTAAACTGTATTGCTTAAACGATAAATACGTCTGGTACCTACTACATCTATCGTTTTTAGTTTTTCAGTTGCTTTTATTCATTCATGGATTAAAGACAAACAAATACCATTCAAAATTTTTTCACACAATTTTTGACCATTTCTATTCTCTCCATACCTTACTCCTAATTTATTGTTGGATACTGTGAAATTTAGTTCGTTTATGTTAATCACGTCTAAACTAATTTAGTTCGATCTAATTCTATTACAGGTTTATTTGATGTACTTGTCCTAATTTAGCAAAATTTTACATTTTGTTGTAACTGCTAAAGAAAAATCAACAACTTTACGAGGCAATCATCTACATTGGTTGTTCTGTAAGCTTTTAGTTACAATTAACTTTTTTTTAGTCTGTTTCGAAACTTTTTTTATTAGCATCAAAAACTGCTGGTAAAATTGAGCATTCCGCGGTAATTCTGTGGTCTCCTCTTATGCTTACCACCAAACTAACAAAAATTTAAAAAAAAAGTTTCTTTCAACACTTTAATTACGATTTGTCTAAATTGCAACTGCGAAAAATGGCTTTTCTAACAATGTTTTTGTAACTACTATGCCTGGTCTACTACTAAGTATTAACAGAACAGCCCTGGTATGCACAATGCATCGAACCAATAGATTATTTACACATTTATTTTTTTGATTTTGTTCCAATAGCCGTAATTAATTTAGATCTATTATTTTAGAATTTGTTTATAATTTTGAAACCACTGGATGCTTTATATTATTTCATCTCTTCTATTTTCTAGATTCTTTAAATTTTACAAATTTTTATGCCCTGTAAAACATTTAGAGTTCTAATTTTTTTGATTTTATGCTATTTTTTGTATTTTTACACACCTTTAATGTTTTGGTTTTCTAGATTATTGAGGCTTTCTAATGCTTTGATTTTTAAATTTTTTATTTTTCTGTGAATTCTTTAAAAAATTTATTTTCTCCTACATTTTCTAGATATTCTATACTTTCAAAATTTTTCAAGATTTTCTTTGATGTTCATATTTGTTGAATTCTTCGTATGTCTTAAATACTTTCTAAGCTTCACATTTAGTTTATTCTTTATTTTTCATATTTAAAAAAAAATCAAAAAATGGTTACGTTTTTTGATTTTTTGTAGAGGAAAGTAACTAAATATAGGCTACCATTTTATTTTTGACTAAAAAATATAAAGCTATTTAATATAATTTCACTCAGACATATGTCTTTAAATAACAAAGCAACTGTCTTATGTTTTTATTAATTAACTACGTTATCACAATTGAACTTTAATCAAAATTGCAAAATAGACACTAAATATGGAACAGGTACTCAAATATGGGCTATAGGTATAAATTTAATGATTTTTTAGGAAAATAACAATAATAACCGTTTATCTTGGAAGAGTTCATATCAGTTTTAAGTTCTATAAGTTCAGTTTTCAGGCTTAAGCGTTGCAAAGTCGTTCTTGGCACTTTGAAAGTTTTTGCTGCTTTTAAAGTACCCACTTTCTTCTCGCGAACTACTTTTATTGCTTTGGCTATTTGTTTTTTATCCCAATTTTTCCTTGTTTTTTTAATGTTGTCGGCGGCATTCTGAAAATAAAAATTAATACACTTTAAAGAGAAATATCCTTCACCTAAGTACTAGTACCTAAATATTGTCTAGCCTATATTTAGGATCATAGCATAGTCCATATTCGAAATTGTTAAGCTAAATAAACTTAACCTTATATTTTACAAGTCATACATCACAAGCTATTAATCAAGCAAAAAAACATAAAATTAAACATATATTTTATCATATATATCACACATATATCACTATATATTATATCAAATATATAGTTACAGCATTTAGACCTTATTATCATCACAAAATAACATACTTTTACATACCTTAGAAAATTTTCTAACTGCGACGAAACAACAGGGTCTCACCTTAGCGATAGTTCGCGCCAGAAACGATTATATCGTTTTTCAATTATTTGTTTCCGAGAAATGTTACTAGCCCATATTAAAGCACTAGCCCACATTTAGTTACTCTCCTCTACTAATTGAATTCTGTGTTGGATTTTATAGCAGTGAGTCTGCGGATTGTTTTTATTCTTATGTTTGTAACTTTTTCAGATTTTGTTAATTTTCTAGTTTTATAACAACTTTTAGATCTATAGAACTGTAAAAATTGTACGTAATACGCAGAATACAGGGTGTTATGAAAGTCCATATACAACTTTATCCACCAGAACAACTCATACTAAACTCCAAGAGTTCGTTATTAAATTTTCTAAAAACATCTTTTTTTTTCAATTTTTGTAACCTTTTATTTGATACTCCGCACACGAATTCGCTTGTGCACCGGAATCATTGGTGTTCCACATCCGTTTCACGGGCACGTTCGTTTTAACTATCGATAAACGGTCACCTAATTTAAATTAACATGATTTTTTTTACGCAAGTGGTCGAAATAATGTGGGGAAATCCTATAATGCTAGTTCAGACACAAGAATCTACGAACTCTTAAAAATTACTTTTTAGGTACTGCATTTAGGTTACTGATATAGGAATCACAATCAAAAAATAATAATAAGGCCGTGATCTTATGTGTTACTAACTTATTGTTAGCCCAACTACTTATGTGCTTTATTTGGTGTTAGTTTTTACCAAAGAAAAACTACTCGTTTTTATGATTATTTGTGTTATTTTTAGTCCTTTACTATGAATGAACGTGTAAACCGTAATACCATAGACAATTTTTGGGGTTCTATTTATTTTTAATTTTAACTCTGAAACGGCACAAGTTCTATTTGTGATTAAATTTTCTACAACACCTTGTATACCCGGCTAATTTATAGTTTTATAGAATATGAAAAGTGCGTTTAAACATACAAATATACGAGATTATAAATTAGGCGTAAACCTTTTCATTAAAACTAAGTCACAAACTAAACACAGAATCCAAGGAAGATGGATTATGTCATTAGATTTAGTTCAATTTTCTCCATGAATGTATTTATATTCAAACTTCTATCTGAATTTCATCCACATTATGCTAGTTTACTCCAGAATGTGTGATTTATTTACTTTAATGTAGTAAGATCTATTCTATAAACTGGTACAAAACTTTGCAACCTCTTAACATTGACTCAATCCAAATCCAGAATGTTCACTGGAACTGTCAGCTTTCACAACAACTATCACAGGACGACCTGCATTACCATTACACTAAACTACATTTTTGTTTGTTTTCTTATAATGTTCTACAACTGTTTCCCTTCCCAGGTTGTTTTGAACAAATTAAGCGTCACAGTATTGTGCAAGCAAGTCGTTTCTTTTTTATAATTCATTCGACTTCAATATCATGATACGGAATTGAGTTTCCACGGCGATATCACCAGATCACTATTAGATAATCTAAAGCAAGTCTTCAGTTAATTCCCTGTAAAAGTTTTCGAGATCGAAAATACATTGTTGGCTCTCTGAAAACGGTTATTTCTTGCTTTCTTAAGTCTTCAAGCCCATAAAACTAAAGTCCGAACTTATAAGATTTTTATTAAGTATTTTTGAACTAATGTTCACGAAATTTGTTTTGATATTGGTTTCAAAGGTACATCGTAAAGTTACAGTTTGCAATAAACATGTTTTATTTTTATGTTTGCTTATGTAAATAAAGCGATACTGAATTATAGCGAGTAAGTAATAGCCATTAACTAGAAATAAACCACTTAAAGGCACCTTTATTATCCTAATATCGCGTAAATTGTCTTTATATTTGCGTATTAATACTAGTAATAACGCTATAAACAGATATGAAGAGAATCCTATTCTCATATTTCCTGCATGAAATAAAGGATGCGAACCATTTGTTGATTACATAATTATTCCTGGAAAGTAAGTTTATGACTACTAAAACTTTATTCCTATTATTGCTGTACCAAAATGAGCATATCTGAGATAGCTTTCATGCATTGAATTGAAGCGGTAGGATTAGTTTTTGCTGCATTCTGCATAACAAAAACACCGAACGATAAAATTTAAGTGGACCTTCCACGAGGGCAGGAGAGTCCGGGAAGCTATAAAATGTAATACAATATACTTCATACTACACTTTTAACAAGCAGTTTGTTGTAAGCTTTCACTCCATGTACTCTTAGTCTGCAATGAATGAGTTTAAAAGAAAATCGAGTCAAAGAAGTAAAGAATTTATGACAGTCCTTTCCATGTTGTCAGCGCGAAAAAGAAAAAAAGAAAATTGTAGGAATTAAAATTTACGTCAGAAACACTTGCGATAATTGTTCAGTCACAACCTTTCATAAAACTTTATTTACAGGTCTTTGTTTTTATTTCGTTTAATTTCTTTGTCCGTAGAAAATTAATCAGTTTGAAAGAAATTTCAGTATTCCAACTGTGATCAACTGCTATAAGCCTCTGTGCTCGTTTAGTAAAAATGCCCAATTTAACAAATTTATTGCAGTCTATCTTTTTTTTTCTGATTCAAACAAGCTGCAAGCAAAATTCAGACAAAGAAACGAGCTTGTATATATCTTGCGGTAATTTCCGCACGTGTTTTAAACAGATCTCTTCATCATAATAACATTTCCGATACTCTAACCGGAAATGATGAATGATGAATGATTATGCAAGTTTTTCATTTTTAGTTAATCAAACCGCTGGGTTTCCACACGATCAATAACAGACGGAAGAATGTGAATAGTTCAACAAGGATTTGAACGGTAGAAATAATTAAAGCGATTTTGCTCTATACGCGTTTGAGATAATTGAGATGACAGAAATAATTTAACAATCGTAGAGCTAATCAAATAGTTTTCTTGTCAGATTTGTATAATTTGGGTAGAAGTAGGTTGAAAGTATTTCTCGATAATGGAAGTATAAGATTTAATTAAGTTTTTGAAATAAGCGGGTATAAAAAAAGAAAAAAGAAATCCGCCTCCAATAATTACGTCAACGAATGACTGTCATGAACTTAAACTGCGACATGTAACTGGACCATGGTTGCACAACAATTTCGTTTAAATCCGACTAGTTTCATTATATAGTTTTCTAAAACAGCGACTGTAATTTCAAGCTTCAGGGTCTCTTTAAAAACATCTTAAACCTGCATCATTAATTATTTAGCTGATTAATGCAAAGTATTTCAATTAAAACTTGATTTAGAACTTGTTTTGTTGTACATTCTCTAATTATTCTAGTACGTTTAAAATTTAGCTCTAGAGTTTTCTGTGTACAACTCCAATTTTAGTTTAAATTTAATTTAAAAATACTTGTAATACTAAAGCCATGGAAGTATTCCATTAAGAGCAAAATAACTTATAAATTGGCAAATTTATAAAGAATATAATTAAAATTTGTTATTTGAACGAGGTAAAAAGAATAAATGGAGCCTGATAGAACTGTCAATATATTTTTTAACAGTGACACGAAAAAAATCTAAATATTTTGTTAAAAAATAAAGAGTAACGTAGTTAATAGCATGAGGCAAAACGCCAGATAGTGGTAAACTTAGATTTTAGAATGTCAGATGTTTGTTGAATCGTTGTCAAAACTTCATCTTTTCACTGCTTTTAAAAGTTTCAAAAACTAGACATTTTAAGTCGTTTACAGTTATTCTAAATCTGAGTATTGAGAACAAAAAATTAGAAAACCTACAAATATAATACAAGAAACTAAAAGTATTCTAAAAATTGAAAAATCTACAGATTCCTAAAAAATCTTAAAAATCTAAAAAAAATATTAATAATTAATTTATTTATTATTTATAAAAATATAAAGTCCATGAAGGTTTTGCAGCAACGAATGTGTTTAAAAGATAAAGGGAACCTAAAAATCGAAAAAAAAAGCCAAGTAACAAAATGCAAACAATACATGTAGATATTAAAAATATATATAAAATTGTAGAAAATTCAGAAGGTATCAAAAATTTTGTGGATCTTAACTTAAAATATTTATGAATTCATAAAGAATTTGAGAAATCTGTAAATTTAATACATGATACATAATAGAGAATTCAAAAAGTTCAAAGCTATCAAAATTTGACAATATGCAAGAAATTAAAAAAAGATTTATAACAAATCTAAAAAATGCAGAACAAGTAGGAATCTTAACTTGGATTTAAAGAATCAAGGCAATATTCAAAAATTGGAAAGACTAGTAAATCTCAAAAATTTAAAGAATATGAACAATATAAATAATTTAAAGAATAAAAATATTTTTTTTAAATTTACATAATTTTAAAAGTAAAAAAATCTTTCCTCAAAATATAGAAATTATACAATACTTTTCGAAAGTTTAAAGAGTGAATAAGTATAGAAAAACTGGACAATTTAAATACTGGAAAGAATGTAAAACCATAACTATTACAAGCAAATTAACAAATTGGCAAAATTTAGAATCAAAAACCTAAAAAAATTCAACGTTTCCAGATAACAGTTGAAAATTTTTCAAAACCGGAAAATGTTAATATTACAAATATTTGCACAAATTAAAAACAACTAAGCAATGTAAATGACCAAAAAAATTATCTTTAAAACGTTTTTATTGAGTATTAGCTTCTTTTGAATTTTAAATCAGTAATGTTATTAGAAATTTTTTTAATGGTCAAAAGCAACTATTAAAATAAAATTTAAAACACAACAGTCTTTTCCTCTGTATTAGCATCATCAAATAAAAAAACCTATTTAAAATAAAAATAAAATAAATGCGTAATAAAACGTAACTATAAAATATCGAGCGATCCAAGTTTTTCCACCAAGTGGGTCATGAAAGTAATAACATCATAAATGAATGATGACAGACTAAAGAAGGTTAAAGTGTTAAATAATTAGCAAGATCAATTAACAAGACGACGTACGTTTTTACTGTCATGCCCCTCTTGATAGAAAGACTTTTAGATCACTCGATATTAGTTCACGTTTGTATAAACAATCCATAACTCTAAAATCTCTTTATTAAAAATTTATGTCCCGCGATGCATTAAGCTACTGCGAATCAACATTTTTTTATTACTTTAATGCAAAAGTCAAGAACGTTCTCTGTAGTCTACGTCTCTCTAAAGCTTTTACACAAATCGGTTTCAGTTTCAGCTGTTATTGCATTTACATCGACTGGATTCACATGGAATTGGGGCTTTATTTACGGTTGACTTGGTTGATGTTGCTTTAGTAGTATATTTTGTGGATGAAGATACTGTGACGCCTAATTAGAATAGTATAATAGTATATAACACATAAAATAATAATTTCAGAAGTTCACGAATAATTAAGAAATGTAAATGTATTCAGGTTAAAAATAAGTTAGAATGAGAGTTTTCATTAGAATATGCATTGATTTCATCAATTTTAGGCAGTTTTGCGTGTTACTATGACTACATTTCTGTTTTTCTTGTCATTGACTAATTAGACCAGTCTGATTAACGTAATGCCTGTAGCAATGAAACAAGTAATTCGTGTATTGTGAACGGTAGCAAATAGCAAAACTATTGTTCACTAAGCTTGCAATTGTAACAGTGATTTCTTAGGCGCGCCAGCTATAAAACAGATAAAATAGACTTTACTGTTGTGACAGCAATAATTTACCAGAAACATAAACCGTCAAACAATTTCTCGCTTTGAAACCTATTTAATTAGAACGAGTAGGCAATAAATGTTTAATAGTTTCATCGAAGAGAGATTATTAATGTTTCCGTAATGGATTAATTCATTTCTCATCTCTTGTTGATTTTCCTAAAAACTGTTTACAAGAAGTTTGAACATTCTTCTTATTTCCACAAAGCGACAATAGTGAAACCGGGCATAAAACAGAAGTTGATGTCGTTGGTGAAGTGGTTCCTCGACTAGGGCAAGAATAAAATGAACCGCTACAGTAAAGATTCATTGTGGGTCGTGTAAAAGAAAAGTCGTGTAGCTTTGCGTGAGCTATTGCGTTAAACCTAAGAATTTTTATCGACGGGGTACACCTACACGTAGATCGTGAAAAGGAGATTTCGTGGTGGAAGTGTTTCACAACTTTTTTGGAATCTATTCATCTGAGTAATCCGGCATGTGATGGTAAATCTTTTAATCAATAATCTTTGAAGTGCACAAAGTTTGTACGTAGTAGCTCCCTAGCGTGCATTATTCAAGATGTAAGCTCCTTAAATGAAATACTGTCTGACAGTAGTCGCACAAATGGCAAGTTATAATCCCTTAAAGTTCTAGGTCTCTATTAGACATCAAGGCCTAGGCTGATACGTCCAGTTTAACTGGAACTCTCCACGTTTATATCTCAAACTTGCCTTAAATTATTGATCATGATGAGGTTTTGCTCATGTTCGGACAACCAGTCATACAATCATTATATTAATTAGTGGAGACCCTTTCTCGGTCTCGATCTCACATTCTAGGAACGTTCTTACACTATCACATAGATTTACGTTAAAACATGTTAATGGAAACTTTAGCTGTGGCTTGCATTACAGGATCATGTGACCTGCACGAGATTTTATCGCGTCGTTACAGAACTTTATTAGAGGGAAAGCTGGCGTGCGTTATGGAAAAACTTTACAACTTATTTAACAGGATCGAACGCGGACGTAACCACAACAATTTGGTTTGGTGCTAAATGGGTCGAGGAGGCCGAAAAAACATTAAAAAACTAAATTAACATTAACGCTTAACTTCTGTTTACATTTATATTATGTCTTCCAATTTGTTGCCAATCTCATTAAAACGGTAGTGATGTATAATACTAAAATTAAATTTTCAAAAAGTTTTCAGTTTGTTATTACTTGAGGGAAGTAAGATTATTACTTGGCGAAAATAGGATCATGGAAAAAAAATCAAAATTCGCAACAAGGTTAAAAAATATGCACAAATATTTAATAAGTGTCTTTATATAGATTAATTTTTGAGACTATTTTTTATTTTTTTTGCAAATTTTAGACCTGTTGCTTGGGTATTTTTAATTTCTTTTTGTAACCTCTGAAAGCCTTGATTTTAGATTCTTCACTTTTTTTTTAATTATTCAGCCTTTTAATATTTTCTAGAATTTTTAGATTTTGAACACCTGTTTTTATATTTTTTTTATCTTTTAGTAATACGATTTTTTAGATTTTTTGGAATTTTAGAACTGTGTAAAAATTGTAATAAATGCAAATTTTTCAAAATTACCCGTATTTTTGGATTTTTCAACTTTTTTTTAAATCTTTGGATTTTTCAGATTTTCTAGATTATGTAGAATTCCATACATTTCCGGAATTTTCAGGACACAAAACTTTGAAATTACATTTTCAAAATACACATATTTAAAATAAAAATAAAATAAAAAAAAACGAAAAAGTAAAGATACTTAAAAATTAATATTCAAAAAATTCAAAAAACCTTAAATATCTGAAAAGTTTAAAATACTTACGTGATCAAAATTCTAAAATTTAAATGTTCTGCACATAATAAATATAAAAAGTTACTATTATTTCTAAAATTTTATATTGTTGCAATTATGGTAAAAAATGTTTGAGTCTATAAATTGTTAATGTCTAAAAACTTTCTAAAAAAATACAAACATTGCAGTACTTTATAACCTCTTATATACTTTATAACTTATTATTAAAAATTATAAAAAAATTGTAAAAAATGCGTAAAAATCTTGAGAACTTGCATACAACTACTACTTACAGCAGTTAAATTCTAGAAGGGCTACAAAAATTGTAAGAATTTTCAAAAAGTGTTTAGTGAACTATGAAAAAAATTGGAATATCTCGAAGTCCCTAATATTTTTTACATGAATAATCTTAAACGCTAGTTTGGAAACACAATTAAAAAAAAACAAAACTTATTCACTTAAAATGAAGTAGTTGAGCCATAAACTAAAAATTTCGATGTAGATACCGTTTAGATATTTGGAATTTAATCGCCTTTCATATTGAAGATTTCGTCCACTACCATTTTTATAAATTGGTCTTTCAGTTGCGTCGTCAAAGTTTAATACCACAAAAATATAGAAAAACAATTTTCTTATCTTTTGCCGATCCGTTTCAAAATATCTCTCAAGACAAATATTTATAAAAACCATAAACTGGAATAACAACTGAGTTTGCTTTCTGTTTACTTCCAGCAATGTCCTTTCCAATGCACCATTTCTGATATTACTACGACACTGTTATTTGTTTATCTTGTCAGTACAATGTCGCTAAATAGATTTGTTCATATCCATTCGAACTTCCGTTTAAAATTCTTTGTGCATTTGCTCACAGTTCCAGGTGCATTTATTTTTACACATTCTCTTTACCGAAAACAGTTTGAAACAGCACTCTGCATCTGAATTGTATCTTTTGTTTATTTTGTTGCAAAGTTGTATCAGATTTTCCTCGAGCTCGATGGACCTTTTATCGTCCAGCACTTCATGAAGTTTCCTCGAGGCCAGCTCAGATTGATGCTCATAAATTCATGGTTTTTGAAAAGAGCAAAAGCAGGTTACGCTACTATCGAATATCGAGTATTACTTACTTACGTGAGCTGAAATGTATTCACTCCTTTTATGCTCGGGTGCATCAAAAATGCATCATACCTATTTTTATACTTTCATCGATTTGATATATGCTTTTCGTAGTTTAAAGTTCTTTGTGGACTGTGTTGTGGTTTTTATTGATGGATACAGGATGCGAGAGCACTTTAATTTTATTACCTTTAGTACAGTAATGAATTTTCTCGGGATATGTGAATTTAATCTAATAAAAGTTTACCGAGAAAACCATTCAGGTTCCAAGGTAATACGTTTCCTATACGGCGAACGTAGTGAAAGAGTATATGAAAGACGAACTCCAAGATACTTCGACCTGTCTTTAGCAATGAGTTGCTTTTATGGTTTATTAATTGCATTTTCTTGTCGTCTTCTATAGATAAGACAAAGAGACAGTATTCATTTTGTACTTGTTGGTAGTTGCGAACTTTGATGTCTATTATTGTGAATTGTGCTCGAATATTTAAAAATAAAGTTTTAAACTTCATTAAGAAAATTCATTTATCTACAAGTTTTGGTTCTGAAACTTTTGTTCGTTTAAAAGTTAAATAGTGTGTTCTCTACGGATCCGATGTAGAGTTCTAAGTACTCGAGAACTAAAAACAATATTTCTAATTGTTATACTTAAGAAGGTAGAAAGCTCAAAAACCTGCAACTTTGAATGTCATTCATTTTTGACAACTGCATTGCTAATATTAAAAAGTTATGAACAGAGTAGCAAACACAGGATAAAATTGTATAGTATAACATTTTTTCCCATCACATATTTTTTCCAAGTTACTGCAGTAATTTTTTAACCTGTTTAATCGTTCCAAACTCTGAGCGCTATCGAAACGCGCGAGCGTCGTTTCCGTTTCTGAAATTTAGCATTTTAATAATTCCGCTCAGATAGTGCCAAGTGCTTGTTCCTCCTTTCTAGCGGAACCAAAAGTGTTCCAAAATCGATCTGCTTTTCCATCGCAATGTAAATGCAAATTAAAACCACGTTCTTCCCTCATTTCGACATGCATGTTGGTGCGTTTAAAGGAAAACATGTCGTGAATAGCAGATGACGTTGCTTGTGCTTTTGAGCTTGAACGAAACTGTAACTCGGTTTGTCGACTATGTAGACGTCACAACTGGATATAATTTGCTCAGAATGATTACGTTGTAAAGCATTTGCAGCAAAATCTGCATCTAACTTACACCGACATCTTCAAGCAACACAAGTTTGATGTGACATGAAACTTTGTAAGCTTTCTCAATCTAATTAACGTTTATCCTAATTAACTAGCAACTTTGCGCATTTCTATTATTTCATGGAAGAATAGCGTCTATTTTATGCAGGTATGAGTTTTGAGTTCAGCAAACTTTGCGGTGATCCCGAAAACAAAGGATCGGCAATGTGCCAGATCGATCGGGGTTGAAATACTGACTAGTTTTGACTCAACTGACCGCTTTTTATTTGTTGCAGTTCCACCGACGGGTGTCCAAGTGAATGATGACTTCAACCTCGTGAAAAATGGCATCACAACGGCCTACGCTGAAGGAGCTAGTTTAACGCTCACTTGCATCGCCACTGGTGGCAAGCCCTTGGCCAAAGTAAGCTTCTATTGAAACATGAGGCGTGTTTACAAAGTAGACATGAACAGAGTTATAACCGTAATATATTTTGTCAGTCGGTTGATTAAAAATTTGGCGGTGGTGCAACTCGGTAAGTGCAAAAACCACCTCCATAAAAATGGATTAAATAATACATTGTAAATGAAGGTTTCTCAGCATTTTTAAATAAACCCAGAACAACTAAATAATCACGAAAACAAACAGAACGCTTTACCAACAGCCATTTAAATAAAAACTGTGCTAAACAGGGTGTTCTGGAAATCCATGTAGAAAATGTTATCTGTTAACTTATCAAAAGAATCAACAATTCTAATTACATTTTTTTTCAATCGATAAATAAATATAAAAACGATCTTCTTTGCTAAAAATTAACACGAACGAAAGCACAAGTTATAAGTAGTCGAGCTAGGTTAATAATAGATACTTAAGATCACTGCTTTTTTCTTATTTTTTTAAATGCAATTTGTATATTATCAGTATTTTTTTTTTAATGTCTGTCAAAGCAGTTCACTGATCTCGTTGACCTTTGTTCCAGCTTTAATAAATTTTCGCAATGTTTGCCATCGTTGTCAGTATAAGCTTGTGCCTTTCGTGTAATAAATTCTTGTGTTTGAACTAGCATTATAGGATTTGTCCAAATATTCTCGGCCACTTGCTTAACACAAACGTATAGTTCTTTATTGGTCGAAACCGGAATAGCGCACACTAATTGTTTCATATGCCCCCATAAGAAAAATAATGCTAATTTAAATTAGGTGACCGTTTATCGATAATGAAAACAAACGTACCCGTGAAAGCGAAAATTGGAAAATTGGAAAAAATGTTTTTAGAAAATTTAATAACGAACTCTTGAGGTTCAGTGTGAGTTGTTCTGGTGGTTAAATTCTCTACATGGACTTAAATATCACTCTGTACAACCAAACTAAAAAAAATGTGTCCTTAGCTTAAAACAGAAAACTAAAAAAAATAGCAGTTTTGGTGGTAGATGTGCCTGATTTTAATTTTTATTTTTATTCTAGCAAATACCACTACAAAACTAACAAAAATAAAATTAATTTTAGATCTTTCTTAGAATTTTAAAATAGTCATTTGCTCAAGATCTTTATAATATTTTTTTATTAGAATCTTTGAATAATATATATTCTTTAAAACTACTTTAAAACTGCAGATTTTTTATATTTAGTTTTAATGCTCTGTAAATTTTTTAATTTATTTTCTTCTAGGTAATTAGATAATTCTAGATAATTATACTGAAACTAAAACCTTGCAAATATTTAAAATTTGTTATATCTAGATTCTCTAGATTTTCGCCAGTTAGATTTTTGGATTTGTCAAGCTTAATTAAATGTAATATAAAAAGGTAATATTTAAGATTTCCTAAAACTGGTTACTAAAATTTACAAATTTCTTAAATTTTTAAACTGTTTTTAGTGCTAGATTCACTTTAAACTTTTAGACAATCTTCATTTTTTAGATTCATTATAAATTGTAGATTTTTTAAGATTTTAAGATACCTTAAACATTGTAGGATTAATTAATTAATAAAATTTTGAAACTGAAACTACTATGCTAATAATTCCAAAAAAAATAAAACTTTCTAGTTTATTCTTATTATTATTAATATATATAATATTTTTAATTTCGTTTATTATTATAAAGTGACTTTGAAATCTGTGTTAGCCAGATCATGGTCTAATACTTATAATTAATATTTTTTTAGTATTTAGTATTTTTAGATTTTTTGAGTCGTTCATATTTTGTGAATATTTCAAATATTTATTTGTGTATTTTAAATCATGTTTAAAATACATGGATCAACTGCAGTTTTTTTTTTTGAAATTAGGTTTTTTTCTATTTTGATGCTTTTTTTCTATCGAAACTACTACAAAAATTTTCTTTATTTTGTATATTTTTGTAGTGTTGAGTAAGTTAAACCAAAGCTAACATATGGATTTTTTAGGAAATCCACTTTTTAGTCAGAAGCTCTCCATTCTAGCACAGTTGACTTATTATTAATTTTATCAATATTGCACCTCAGTAAGTGCCTGTAAACATCTGAGTTAGAATCAATTATATTGATCAATAAGTCACAGTTCCCTGACTGGACTCGTGAATAATACTAACGGTGTAAATATTTAAAGTGTTTGGTTACTGCTATTACAATACGACCTAACCGTAAATATTGCTGGCACGAATTTGAATTTTCACATATTCCAAATTGCTATGTTATTATTTATAGTATAACAGTAAAATTTTAAACATCATTGCTTGGAAACATTAAATACTAGCTTTAACAACGTTTTTATTATCTCCATTTAATTTCCAGATCCAAATTAAGTACCGGCTAGTTAATGCAGATTTATCTTTTATTATGATTATTCGTGGAATTGAAAACGATGCATCGTATCAACATGAAATAAATTTAATTTTAAATTTGTCTAAACACTAAGTTTGGATAATGACCGCAGGTTTGAATAAATATTAGGTGTAATATCAGTGATGATTCAACAAATATAATTGAGTATGTAAATATGGATAGCCAGTTTTGGCACGCTATATAACCAACAAAACGGGACAAATGTCTGTTTACGTCGATAATTGCGTTGTGGGTATTTCACAAATATTTTTAAGTTGTAGAATTACACACAATATAACTAATATATGAGCTCCACTAAAATCGTAATTTCTGGACCATAAGTAGCGCAAGTACATTTATTTGCAGTTTTATAACACAAATCTTTACAAGTGACAAATATTTTACGGATATAAGGTTTTAGAACATTCTATTGTTTGCTGCATAACTTTTTTACTCAATTTTTTAAGTTTTTACCATAAAACTGGATACAAAATTATCCCAACAAATTACTGTCTTAAAACACAATTGGTGAACATAATTTTTCCGTGGTGCTGAAATTTTAAAACATGGAAATATTCTTGTTACTCTGATAACGTTACCTTACTTAATTATTAACAAAAAAATACACAAAAATTTGATCCTCACAGTAATAAACTCATGGAGGGTATAAAAAATGTTAGATTAAGTGTAAGGCAAGGAAATTCAAGATTAAAGGAACCGGAAGCAGTAAAGTTAGACAATTCTCAGTACCTAACATATATTTTTTTTTATTTTTTATTTAGAAAAACTTCTTCATGAATTTCGGCTAGATTAACAAAAATTATGGTTAAAAAGTGGGTGGGATGTTAGATATTTCCGTTCAATGGAAGTAAAGCTTTTCATGAAATATAATTAATTATTCTATTAAATAGAAATGGAGCTTTCAATACAAATTTAGTACAAAAATGGATTTGCCATTACTTATGGCTTTATTAGCAATACTATGAACGCTGTATTTAGTAACAAAATTTTGATGCAACATGTATCTGGATTTGATACAGTTGAATGGAAAGCACGCTTTTCATAGAGTATGATTAGTTATTGGTATAATCAGGGCGCTTTTAAACAATTTTGTGCCTGAAGCCAATAATGATATATTTGACATTTAATCAGAAATTCAAATTCACTAGCCATTGAAGTCATTTTTTTTAACATTGGAATTGTTACTTGAAACGCACAGCTGCAAGGTTCCTTACCAATTTTGAAATAGATTAAATTTAACGAAACAAGTTACCTTTAAAACGTCGCAGCTGTTTCTCGGTGTTTTCTTTCCTTTACTCAATATCATTTCGTTTCCTTAATCCGTTTCCAATTTATTTTAGGTTTCTTGGTGGCGCGACGGCGACTTGGTGACAGATGACTCTCAGTTCTTCCCCGACCGACGGAAATCGCAAAGCGTGCTGAAAATTGACAAGCTCACAAGATCTCACTTACTCGCCATTTACAGTTGTGAAGTCAGCAATAGTAGACTGCAACCACCTCTTGTAGTCAGAGTCGCCATCGACATGTACCTGAGACCACTCGAGGTCACATTACTCGGAAACAATCCGGAGTTTAGTGCCGGGAAACGTTACAATATTACTTGTAGATGTCGAGGATCCAGGCCTCCTGCCATCATCACTTGGTGGAAGGTAAGAAGGCTTTTTTCAATTTAAAAAGTTTTGTTCAAATACGGATTAAAAGTACTAATTACGTCAAAGCTAAATTTCTTTGTCTCTGTAATTTAGATTGGAAAGGAATAATGTTGTGGAAGACGCTGAGGGGCTAAGAGCAAAGATAATTAAAAATTATAACTGTGTTTAACTATGTGACCCAAAAGCATTTTACGAATTAATATAACTTCCCTAGTGAATTAATGTTATTATCTTTCTAACGATATTAACCTCAGTAGTTTGAGTTTCTTAACTTATACTGTGTTCAAACTCGATGGAAGCAGAGAAATAGTAATACCCTTCAGGCTGGTAAAAAAGTTATGTACGAAACTTTTATTTTTCGACTTTATTAAAAACTATTTTTCATTTCAACAGTAGCCGAACCAAACCACAACGTCTCTTAAAATCGGATTTAAATGTTAGCTCTGAAAGCTATTTCAGAATGCTACAACTTTGTTGTAAGCTTTTTAAGAAAGGATAAAGTAAGCAAAACTGCAATAACTGACAACTTCAAAACGTCGAATCTGTTGCATAAGTTGTAACGTCAAATATGCTTTTTTTTGCTGTACTTACGTAAATTGGCATTAATATTTCAGACTTTTTCTCTGGTTAAGCTCGTCCTAACAAAAAAAAAAACTATTAAACATGCAAAACTAGAGTAAAAATTTGTAACTTGTGTCTTAAAATTTCAGTCTCTAGAGAGTATTTCCATAAAATACTAGCGCAAAATAACCTTGTTCATCTTGTAAACACGGCGCATATCATCCCTCTCGAACATGTTTCAATATTAAAGAAAATGAGGATCGGCAATAAGATCAAATGAAATTTGGAATGATTTTCCGTGACCCCATGTATATAAAATTTCAGTGTCTTCCTAAAAGCTCTCTCCACATAACCAACATTGCTCTGAAAAAAGTAAGCATAGCGTTCGAGTGAAATGTAAATTTGACAACTATCCAGATAAGAGAGCTAAATTAACGACATTTTTATGGTAATAAGATCTATTTAATATGTATTATTTAGAAATTCTTGTTTTTATGTCACTCTGATAACGCATCCCTTATTTTAATGTTACAGCACATTATGAATCGCTTTTCGTCCCAATGATTACGTAATTTATGCACACAGTGCGAATTCTCTTTTTTTATACCTACAAAAAGCCATGTTGGCAGGGTTACAAAAGCGCCGAAATAACTGAGCTTTCGTGCTTGAATTATTTATGCACTGCAATAAAACGTTACATGAATGGACGCAAATTCAAATCGGATCACTCCAGAATTCGCGAATGTGGTCTAAATTATCTGTGAAATCGTTGCTGAAGCTGTGAAAGCCTTGCTTAGAAAGTTTTCTTGGCAAACAGGTGTGTGTTAATCGTGTTATGTTTAAAATCATAACGTGTTTGGGAAACGGAAGCAGGGGTAGAGTGGTTATTTCGAACGGTGTCTTCGTGAAGTTTTATGGAGTCCATAAATTTTTCAGTTTGCCTTTAATCTTGTTTTGTCAAAGGAAAAAAAAACTGATGAAGTTCGTTCACTATGGTCGTCCATGAATAATGAAAAGACGTTTTAAACTATAGAGACACAGACTCGGGGAGAATTTTAGATGGGTTGTAAATTGCCACCGGGACACCAAATTTTACAGCCTGTTAAAATTTTATTTTTCATGCTAAAGTTTGACAACATAAATTATACATCGAGATGTAGTGCTCATAAAATATATTAAAAAGAATGACTTGTTTGTTCGAGTTGGTGTCAATTAAAATAAATTTTAGTCTTTTTAGGCGGTTTAATCAACATAACGAATAAAGATAAAAGCTTTTTTTAAACCAACGTTTTGTGTTTTTGTTAGAAACTCATTAGTGAATTCGGATCAGGTGATTCTATTCTTATTTAAGATAAAAGCTTTTTATCAGCTTTTGTCTAAAATCGTGGATCTTTTCAATAGAGGTTGTAGTTGCACAAATAAATTAATGCTTTGCAGTGCTCGATAAATGTTGTAGCGTATAAAATGGTGCTTTTTGCTTTTATTGGCTGACTTATAGTGTACATCATCCGAAAATACCTTATTCTTCTGAAGTCGTAAAATTGTAATAAACATTATTATTTTTATATTACTACAATTTAATTTGAATGTTAAATTTTAACACTTTTAAAACCTAGAATTTTATCTGCATGTAAAGAAAAGCTATCGATAAATATAAATTACTATGTTTACTTACGGCTCGGTTAACAGACCAAATCCTCATTGGTAATCTGCACTGTCACAGACCCATTGAGTAATTTGGTATTGATGCTCTCCAGTAACATTGTAAACAAGAGGCTTTTCATACTGACGAAAATAGAACATACCTTAGTCTTTTTTAACAAATCATTTGTTTTTATTTGTAATTTTAGATTTTGTTAATATAATGTCAAACAGTATGAATTGATAACATAAAATGACTTAAAAATGTTTTGAAAATTCGCCAAAAAATATGTTCTAATTAAATCTAAAATTAACAGCTTTCCTTACTGTTTTATTTTTAAGTTTGGGAATTTTAAAATTTGTATTTTATTTTTTTTTTTAAATTGCTAATTGCTAATGTTGTAAAAGTTCTTAGCAGAAATCGCTATTACTTTTAACAAACAAATTTAAAGTATCTAGAATTTTTAATAATTATTAACATACTGTTTTTGTTAAGTGCGTCTTGATTTGTTATATTTATATATTTTGACTATATTTAGATGTAAAAATTAAAAAATACATTGCTGTTTGTAACTTCTAGTTGAAGTTCTGGAATATATAAAGTGGACTCTTAAAGAATTTTAAAAACAGTTCAAAATATATGCCAAAAATAACTACAGATTTGATGATGAAAAACAAGAAAAAATGTATCTAAAGTTTAGAGAAAAATACAAATTTGAGAATTAAAGAAAATATGATAAATTATTTTTAAAAGTTATTCCTATAATAATTTATCAGTAGATCGCTTCAAAAATCCATACAAGAGTTCAGAGAAAATTCTTTACAATAAAAACCTAAATGAATAAGGCTAAAAAATTGGATAAAAATTGCGATTTGTAATTTAGTAAAGACATCCATATTTAAAAAATTAGATAAAGTTAAAATGTCTAACAATGTAAACTGGTAGTGAATTCTACACACACAAAATCAGACTAGCGTTTAGATAAAAAATGCTAGAACGACAGAGAACAAAACAGAATAGAAAATGAACAATATTTTTAAATCTAGGAATTCAAATTTTTCAATTTTCCAGAATACAAAAAAGGAATAAATTTTATATCCACGTAATGTGCATATTTTTTTGAAAATTCATGAAATAATAATATTTTTTATGTAATAAATACAAACAAAAATTTGTGGAATTTTAGCTTCAAATATTAAAGATGTAAAGATGTAGAATCTCTTGAATTTAATAAAATTATTATTGAGCATTGAATATCAGTAAATTATTCAAGAATTACAATATTTGTAACAACTTTGCGACTTAACTAAATTGTCTGAAAAATTTATTTGAAGGAAACATTTTTTTTATTCTGAATGTAAAAAAAGTGAGGTAGTTGTTTTTATTAATTATAAATTTATTTAACAAAAACCTCAAATCTTGCTTTTAAAGTAGTTAAAACTATTTTAGTTAAAAGTAAGCAGCATTATTGTCCAAGTAGTTGTTTAGTCAAGAATACGATTTTTTTCTGAAAGGAGATTTATTTTAAATTGGTACCGAGAATGAGTCTTGTGAAACGTATTGTAATAACGATCAGCACTCAAGTGTTCTGTTACAAAGTAACGGAAAACACTGTAAATTTGAAATTTAAACTTTTTTAGTTTTTATATTTCAACTTTTATGAAATAAATTGTAAAGTTTAAAATAAACGTACTAACACAAGCATAAATTTTTGTTTATTCCTTCCGGTGATGTATATGTAAGTCAAAATCTATACTCTTTACAAGCATCTGCAGCAACGTAGAAAATAATAATCCGTGTAATCAGTGAAGCACATAAACCGAATAACGTAATAACAAAGCGACACACAATGCAGAATATGCGCTTTAATTAAAAACAAAAAAGTTTTTCTGCTAAAATAACCGTTGATACCTCTACACTTATACTGTCAAAAATAATCTCTGATCCTCTGGTGAAAACCGCAATGTTTAAATTTTTTGCGGCATTACTCCATAAGCACCTAATAAAGGCGCTGAGGGAAAAAGCTAACGCAATACACCAAAGGACAAAGCTATCGATTTTCCAATCTAATTCCTGAAAAGAATCCAATCTCTAAAAGTGTCTGTTCGTACAGAGACATCATCATCTTGTGTCTAAATTCTCTCACTTTTTCACATTATGACAAAATACTCGCCATAAATGTGGTGATAAATAGAGTTTCTGCAATGTTAACACGGTGATTTTTTCTTCTTGATGGGCTTTTCGAAGTTATCGATTTGTGGAAGCTATTAATTGGAGGTCATGTATCACAAACATATTTTGCATATTGATAACGCTGGAGGGGGGAAGTGATTGCTTTAATATATTGCCAATCTAACAAGCTACCAATCGGGCGTGACATCGATAGTATCTACACGGATCGGACATCACTTCTTTAGCTACTGAACTATCTTGCTACAAAAAATGGTGGATGCGTCGGGATAGTTGACGTATTTTTTTAATAAAATGTTTTTCCTGTTGACTCTCGCTTTGAACATCGTCAAGAAAATTTCCTACATAAGTCTCAGCTCCAATTTTACGTAAATCAAATTTACGTAGCGCAGGGAAAAATATATAAACTCGAATTCCTGCTTGTTTAATTTCAGCTAATTTGATGTAATTTGTAGAAATTCATTTCAGCGTTTCCTCCTAAAACCTACATCTTTTCTCAAAAGCATTATGCTGTGTACAAATTAAAATCCAATGCGGCAATAAGAAAAATAATCACTACATAAGGAGACAGGTGCATATTTGGGTCGGGTTATTGGAGAGCGTTGTATTGACTTTCTAACACAAAAAATGAGTATAATAAAATGGAGCAACAAAGTGTTATAAAATTTCTAACAAAAGAAGGTGCGAGCAGTTATAACGAGAAAAAGCGTCGCTTATATTTTTTTAATAAAATTTTGGTTAGTGGGTTGACGCGAAACTTTGGGTGGAATGATAGCTTCTATTAAAAAAAGTTTTGTTATTTGAAAGAAAATGTGCAGTAAGGAAACAACACCGAATTAAAAAAGTTTGCTAGTTTTTATGAAAGGAATGCAGTCAAAATGCTTGCAAAAAAATTATAAGTTTATGTAACGGACAAAAAATAGCGAACGCTGCAACTGATAAATATTTACAAAATTCTAAAATATGCAGTGTTTGGCGTTTTTGTATAAGCTGGAACAGATAAAATTCCGAGCCGTTGGTAAACTCCATTCATTTTATTTTAATCAGTTTTAACTTCCAATATTGGAAGTGATTAAACTTTTTTAACGCCCACTTATTTCCACACGAAATTACTTAAAATATTTAATCAGCTTAGTCCCAGATGTAATTAATTCAAACAAAACTCAGCGGATTCGCCTATTAATCAAATTTGACATCCCTAACAAAATTGGGGAGAAATTGAATTACTAGCTTAAATTACAATTATTGTATTCACTTTATCTTAGGAAGTTTTCCACAGTAGCAATTTGTCAGAACACTAAGGTGCAACTAAAAAGTAGAACCTAATTCGCAACATTAAAACTTACTTAGAAATGTATCAAACTAACAATTTAATCGTCACACGTAACTCTTAACTTACGGCTAGAGTTTAAATCGCCATATTTCACAGTTTTCACAGAAAACTTCCACAACTATTTTTACATAATATAGATTTGAGTTGAAATAAGCTTCATTTTCTGATATTAAGTTTTTTCCTCTAATTGTTAAGAGAGCCTTATCTTGTTGTCCAAGTGCTTATTGTAAAACTACTTTAACTTTGAGTAATCACTAAAAGTTTGTGCTTGGGTAGCGGGTTTAGAGCTAATTAAGACGGTATTTTAGAAATGATTAATGTTAGAACTATTTTATGTGGTAATAAAATGTGAAATAAATGGAAGAAAATTATAGATGTAACTACCCGAAAATGCTTGTGAATATTGCTGCCACAAAAGCCGTTCTTATGATAATAAACTGAACGTCAGAACTTTCAAATTTATACTTGATTGATTTCTAATCGCCTTGATCAGTTGTCACTGAGCGTAGACCAATTTCTCCTGTGTGAACTTAAAATTTTTGTGTTTTAAAATCATTTTCAGCTCAGTAATTCCCGAAAAATCTCAAGATTTACGTTGACGCTGCCCAGCTGCCCCCATAAGCCACTTTGGCAATAACGTCAAATTCGAATTAGATTCTGTAAAATATTGGTATAGGACGTGCGGGAAAAATCGTCAGGATCACCGTCATCTTTTAGCGATACCGTAGGGCCGCATATGCGATACCGATGGCTTTATAATGACGTCTCTTTCACTACCGGTATTTGTATTCCTCACCGATCGGAACCTAAACCTACATTGAATTTTTAAAATATGACACTTTTTCAAATGACGACTTTCTGGAAAACCAACATAAATCGCCCACGAACTTAAGCTCTCTTTCATGCAAGGATCACGATAACATGCCTCGTTTTTTCCCCTGTACTACATAATTTGATTCGCATCGAGGCGTGGATGATGTATTTGACAAGCTATTCAAAGGGTTGCTTCATGTAAATTGCCCTACATGTTTAGAAATTGTCGGAAATTTGATGGATATTCAATTTTACATACAAAACGGTTTTTAAATTTCATTTATAAGTGGAGATGAAAACAATGCGCGTCATGAAACATGGAGAGGGCTACTTGATAAAGTGACGAAGAGCAGAGCGGCAAAATCAAATTACATATTATTGTTAAATAAATCAACTTTTTTAAATATATACAGACCTGACAATGAATTTGAGCACAAAAAATGTTTGTTTTTGCGGTTTACTTGTGCTTGTGCACAAGAAAGTGGTACACTTGGTAAGAATGGACGCGATGGTAAAAATTGGAAGAATTACTTTGAAATAAATGAAGTTGGTTTATCGATTGGTTTTTTCTACCATAAACTTTGTTATTTTTGTCAGTTGCTGTTTTTGCAACAAATTTGTAATTTTTAAGTTTATACAATCTTCAATTCTACTAAAATGTTGCCGGCAGTTATTTAGAAAAAGATAAGTAGACCGAGCATTTCCACCACTTGTAAAGTTTAATTATTTAAAGTCAGATAAAACTTATTCTAAATAATAGTGGAGTTTATTCCACGTTTAATACTGGCAAACCTAAAATGAATTATTTTAGATTACATAGAATAATTAACGTCTAAACTTTGTTAGTTTGATTAATATTATCTGAATGTACAATGTACAATTTCTTGTTGTAATAAAAGCAAACAGTTTTGACATTGTAATATTAGTAATTTTAGATAAACTAGTTTCTGAGCTATCCCTAAACTAATTTTAATAAGGAATTTATTAATATTGTGTTAATTTCAAACACTTGTTTTTGTCTCTAAACTAGTTTGGGCTTGGATTATTTTTAATACTTTAGATGTAGAGAGTAGAAAAAACTCAAGACAATTTTTAAAAAAATGCAAATAATAAAAAAACAATAGTATCTCTAGGCAGATTTTTGATTACTTAATTCTTCGTATGCTTTGATTTTTTTCTATTTTCTTTATATTTCTTATTTCTTTGAAGCGATTTTTAGATTGTTTTTTTTTTGATAATAAAATTTTGATGTTCATTTTTCGATTTATTTATTTTTTTTAACGATTTTGTTATTTTAGTGCTGTTTAGATTTCTTACATGTTTTGCAACCATTGCATTGTATTTCAGTTTTTTTCTGTTTGTAGGTTATTGATATTCTCTCTAAAATCTTTGTATTCAATCCTTTCAAACTTTTTTCCTTTTTGATTTTTTTATTATTTTATGATGCTTTAAATTTTTTACTTTTTAGATTTCTAAACTTCTTAGATTCTTTAAATTGTTTAGATTTTTCAAATAACTTCTTGAATTTTTCGATTTATGTATTATTATATCATTTACAACACATACAATGTGTATATGGTAGTTTTTTGATAAAATCGATATTAACAAAACTGCGATTTTGCATTAAAATTTGTTTCAATGAGTTAAAATAAATAAATAAAAATCAGTTTTTATGAAACAAACTTTATTTCACAAATTGAGTTTGTCAGACCAAAAACTGTTACAAAAAAGTTTACAGCTTTTAAATTGCAATCAACCTGATCTGTGTTGTCGCAAAATTGGTCGTTTTCAAACCACAGTCATAATCTTACACCCTAAAAGAATTCCATTCAATTAATTTTTCCGTGAATGTAGCTCATTCCTCTAAGCACAAACTGCCGTAAAACCTGAAGAAACCGTCGAGATAATGAATTGATTTGATTTTTCGATAGCATTCGTCTGTTTTGTCTCAACGCGATTTCCAGTTAAAAGAAGTCACATAAAAACCGACGAGATACGTATCGATTAACTCAATGGTCTCGTATTCGTAGAGAATTTCTCCTTTTCTTGTTGGAATCAGCGACCCTATTGTGTTGTTAAGTACGGCAACGGTTCTCTGAAAAGAGCCCGCAAATAGCTGGTACACTACATAAATTTGAACGCAATATCATATTGCGTCATGATCAAGTCGGATACGTGCAAAAACAATAGGGGACCGGTAATTAATATAAAAGAGAAGGGCAAAAACGGAGCTCGAGAACGGATGATGATTTGTACAAATGTTGCCTAATTCCGAGCAGTCCTAATGGACTCACACGGTAGGTTTTAAATAAATTAGATGAGGGAATGTGCGCATGTGACAGTGATGGTCCATTGGTTTCTACGTAGCGACTGCCGCAGTACAAGAAGAAAAAAGCTGATAAGCTTCTTGGAAAAACGAATTAATTTTACGCTAGTGGAAGCTATAATGGAATCGTGTTTATGATACACGGCTTATTGGTTACAGACACTATGTCACTAGGCTATTATACCGACAACGTGGCACTGTGTATAGCCTCACATATCACTACAAACAACTATTGTTGATATATTGCCAAATGTGGGGAAATTTGTTCATTCGAACGTTTAAATGTACCTACACCTGTTTTTAAAAAGCTGTGATTAATTTGTTGGAAATTTTTGCATTACTACGTATCATTATTTTCTAGCTTTAACAAACTTACAGCTACATTAACTCTTTTACTGTTTAAATTATAGCATGGTTACAATTTAACAATTTACAGTTAGTGGACACAAAATTTTCTCTCGAAGCGAGTTTGATGCAACAGGAAATTCACGATCAACTTAATACAATTATTACTGGACTAGTTAACAATACCATTCTGAAAGCTACGTAAACATGCTTACCGTCTCAATAGTAGAATTAATTCTTATAATTCTAATGTAAACAACATAACAAACATAGGAGATGAAGTAAACAATTTTACACTTCTACCAATCGACAAATAATTTAATATGTGGCTTCAGTAAATTCCAATATACTGCTACCAAAGTGTTTGTCTTGTTCAATAGGTGCTTTGTTAGTGAAAGGGTGTGCAAAACCAGTGTGTAATTTGTAGGCGTCATTGTATTCTTGGTAAAAGGTATTCTGAGTACGAATAGTGTATCTACAAAGCAAAATCGCGAGGGTAACATCAATGTCCATTACGGGCACAATGATTAACTCTTGAGAGCATTATAATGTATTCGTGGAGAAGTTAGGTGCTTAGTTGAGGTTATAAACAAATATGTTGTTAAAGTAACATTAATTAACGTGTTTGTTGTCTTTACTAAAAATACATAGTTAAGATCATACACACGCAAAAACACATTTTAGTAAACAAAATGAGCTACTTTAGTGGCGGCCGATTCAGTACTTTTGACTTGCTTATAAAAAATTGCAGGTAATGTTAAAAACCACTAAACAGTAAGTTTTATAGAATTTTTTTTAAAACGGGGACCGACATATGTAACTAGCTCCTGGTCGAATCAAAGTGTTTATTTGCTAGCAAACTATAAGTAGGGTACAAATTTTTTATTAGTTACAGAATGATAAGAAGAAAGTAATGACAATAAGAGAATCTGGCAGATATCATTTTTGTAAGTCCACCTTTATTAAAAAAAAACAGTTTACAATTTACGAAACCTCAGCTTATAGGTAATTTGTACTCTGAACTCGTCTTAAACTGTTACTTCTTCCATAAAAAGTCTAAAGGAGTAGTGCTGCGTATGAGCCATGGATTGTTAAATCCAATTTTTTCATAAATTTTCCATCTTAATGAGTCATTTAGTCTTTTGCTTGTAAAATAAAGTGACTCGTATATGACGTCCAAATTTCCTATATTTTCAAAGAAAAATATTTAAATTAAATTTTTAAAATTTCAATGGAAAAAGTATTGTCGATCTAGGTGGTCAAAATACGAGAATAACTTTGTAGAGCAATTCTATTATAACTTAAAAAATATATACTAAAAATCAAAATTAAAATACTACAGAAATTAGTAAATCAAAAAATTAACAGGTATGCCAAATCTCAAAAAATCCAAATTTTTACTATATATATTCAAATTTTAGATTTTTATATTTCCAAATTTTTGATTTTAAGTTCTTGCATTTAAAGATTACTTGATTTAGAAAGTCAAGAAACAAATCTATTTTTTTTTAAATGTATACTTTTTTCTGTGATTCCTAGAGGCTTTAACATTTTCAAATTTTTTAAAATATTCAACATTATAATTTTGTTTAGCAGAAAATTGTATTTTATGCACGTTCTCTAAATAAAGAACGAAATAAAGTGTTTTTTTCTTGAATTTTTTTTCTACCTATAGAAGAAAATGATAACTGAATCTGGTTAATCTCAATTTCGCAAATTTAAAGTTTCTTTTAAAATTCACTCAAAGAGCTAATTGTTTAGTCTTTTCATATTTTCTAACACACTACATCATTTGGAATGTAATGTACAAATGTTGATTTGAATGCCCTCTTTTCACTGATGAATAAATTTGCGCTGATCAAAGTGTATTGATATTACAAAAAGTAACCGAAACTAACAGTTTGTTATAAACTATTACCTGACACATTCCGCTCAAAAAGTCTGCATTATTTGTAATCCAACGAAATTATTTTTAAAATTCACACCGAAAATAATTCAGCATAATTTGAAAATCTAAACTAGATTTTAAGAAAGTGAACAAAGCAGAACCGATTTTTATAGTTTTTATTTTAATCTTTGCACATTTTTAACAAGCCGAGTATCAAAGAAAACAAGTGGAACTGTTATAACAATTTTGGTGTCAAACATCCAGCTACAATGTTACATGTTAAACTAGATTTTGTGCTAATCATTAAATGTAAACTACTAGAAGCTTGGAGTTTACGAGCATACAAGATCTATCTAACTGCACGCATCATGTTACAAACTATTGCTTGGTTACCACATTTAGAAAAAAAAAACGCGTCTTACGTAATAAGTTCCTTGTTACTATCGATTGACAATTTGCACGAGTGGATTTAAACCTTAATCTTGTTTAATTCTACATATTTTTTTCTTTATAAATTTCAGTAATATGCTGTTACGACAATGTTGTTATTGATTAATTTTTATCTCAATCATGTCGTGCTAAATCTAAGATAAGCTTTTCCTTAAAACGCTATAACGATATCAATATTATTTTATATGGTGGAAATCCAAACAGCTATTTATATTTTATAAAGAAATAAAAACTGAAACTTTAGCTTTTAATGTAATTTACTCCTGTTTATAAAAGGTGTTCTTTGGATCAAATGAACAATGCCATTAGTGTCTAAGTAGAATAATTTAATTTTTGCTAGTACTTCGAGAATCCACTCAAGTATAGTAAGAACTTTATATCTTAATAAATGGGGAAGCCTGAAGACGGAGTAATTTCAAGGAGAGTAATCAATAAAGTCTGACTCCTTACGTATGTAGGAGACGACAGTAATTTATGTAAAGAAAAGTATTAATAAGATGTCAAGAACCGGAAGAACTCGTTCCATATTTCAACAATTTGACGAAATTCCATTAACGTTGACTTCGTCGTCAGAATGTACCAATCATGTTAAAGTGCCTGAATAAAAAACCGTGTGACCTCGTATATAAAATGCCTCGGAAATGTAAAAATTGTGCAAAAGATGAGAACATATAACGTAAAAACTTTAACAAGCTTTTTTCCAATTTCTCAAACAAAGCTCCAATGTAGTTATATGAGTGCACGTGTCGACTGCACTCACTAATTAAAAGCTTTTTTTAAATTAAATTTACCTCAAGCCTGCTTTATTTTTCTCCATTGCGCCATTCACTCGTTTTTCTAACGTCGACGAACAAAATTAGTAACGCTTCGTATCCAGAATCTTGTTTTTTTTTCTTCAATAATGCAACCGCACCGTCGAGGATCTTGACGGCAAGGAGCTTGGGGATACTCACTGAAGCAGGAAGCTTACCTTTAAAGAAACCGACGTTCAATTTTGCGCATTACACATCTCCTCTTTCGATCACTGATTAATTCCAACTCACTAATATAGTGTTTGAAGTTGCCGAGCGGAGAAAATCGATTCTGAGTTATTTCTAAATGACGGAATGTAACTTCACTTAAAAATTTACAGCGTCACGCTGGATGAATTTGGAGAATCTCGGGTGCAATGTATTAAAAACCTCAAGTTTCAGAGACGTGACGATCGATTTGTTTTTTTGGGATTTAACGGGAAAGTTGAAAAAACAAATTTATCGGAGTAGATAATGTAGAAGGGGAAAGGGAAAGAAAAGGGGAAATGTGAGCTTGTTAAGAAGATGATACAACGTAAACGCGGAAACCAATTAATTTGGGATATATGTAATTGACCCGGCGCATCCACCATTTCCAAAGATCACAGAATTCTTACATTTATTCCTCAAATACATCAAAGTACAGACAGTTAATTTGTTGAAAGATTATTATAAATAATTTATTTAGTAAATCCGTAAAGCTCAAGAAAAAAATCTTAATCCGGAGCATCCACCATTTCTATAACTGTTATGAGCCTGCCTATTTTTTTAAATGTAGGAAAACTTACAGGTTTTTGGTTAAGAAAATTAAAAGAAATGGCGTTTAGCGCACTATGACAGCTTCTTTCACTTCTTAACTCAAACATTGTTGAAATTAACAAAACCTTATGGAAATATCAAATTAGTTTAATGAACACGACCGGCCCAAGCACGAAAAACCGCCTGGAGAAGTAATTAAATTAAATGGATCTTAAATATTTTTCTTTTTCTTCAAATCGTGAGTGGCAACAATTCCTTGATGGGAAAACTTAAATGAAAAGTTAACAAAACCTCCGAGATATTGACAGCAAGAAATTGGAAGAAAGAGGAATCTGCAATGTCTGCTATTCTGTCATTGCAATAATCAATTTTGTATTATTGTACCAGTTGTTTTTGTCGCTGATATAAGAAACAGCTACGGAATTTTATATCTCAAGAAAAATTTCTGGCATTACATATCGACATAAAAACGATAGCGAAAGGAAACTATATTTCCAGACTCGCTGTCTCCATTTTTTACTTCTCGACAAAAAGCGAGAGCGCTCTCGAAATTATGCCATTTTCACTACAATTAATGTCACAAACTTTAATTAAAGATGCTGCTATCTTTGTAAAAATGGCAGTTTTTAGTTATTGATGGTAAACATTAAAGTTAGTGTTAAAACGTGTTCCTTTCATCGCAGAAAGAACAAAGCTAGGTCGATAACGTCGGAGTGAAAGAATTGTCAGGAGTCGGGATCAGTCTTTTAACATTCGACTTTCTTCTTTCAATCTCTAAATGGGCGAATTATTCTCGAAGAGAGGGTCTGGGTTTCATTATTCTTCAGATTATACACGTGCTTGGATAAAGAGAAAATAATTTATTAAAACACTGACAATGAAACTGATTTATGTTTAATTAACGTGATAGAGAAGCATAAATTATTTCAATTTATAAGCAAAAATTATCTGAATTGTTTACTTCAAAAATAACTAAAAAATTGTCAAAACCGTTTTGAAGTCTAGAGAATTTTGTAGGAGCCGTATTTACAATAAATTAGTCTCGATATTTGATCAGATATTTCTGTATTTACTTTTGATTTTCTAAAGATTTCTTTTTTGCAATCATGCGACAGAAACTAAAATTGCTGCTGCGATTTTGTTTGCATTAGACACTTTTGTTTTAGCCGGAAACTCACAAACCGTTTTGTATCTGGAAACAGCTTTTATTGAGCAATAATTGCAATAAAAACACTCATATTACGTTCAAAATGGATGAAATATAATGCTATTGACACAATAATTGCCACCATCCAATACATAAATTAAGAGCATTAGTCTGGAAAATAACCTCATTTAATCGGGAACGTGGAATAGTCATGGACGTTGCTTTTCATCTTCCCCTAACATATGCACGCAAGAAAGTGTGATTCTGCAAATTAAGCTAAATTATTAAGGTTCCTGTTACCGTAGGTTTAGTGTTCTCTCCAACTACCATAAAATATTTCAACGAGATTGTTGCAACACTTTTACAATGAATTAACGTACCATGTCCTGAAACCCATCCATATACATTACACCTCGTTGGTGTTGACACTAATTTGGGCTTTCTTAATACCACATTACGGGACCCCTTCTGGTTGTTATTTAATAAAACAGATCAAGGCGTCTTTCAAATATTTGGTTTATGGAGTCGATTTATAACGGTATTAGAGAAGGTCTTATCCTTAGATGTGTGGCAGGAAGTTAGTGTTATCTTTGAAGGAATTATCTGAAGTATTGTCTGGATTGAAATCGTATTAAGACAACATTTACGTCAAATATGCAAAACATAAGGAACAATTGTTTATATTTACTTTATTTTAATGTTATTATAAAAATATGGTCATACATAGGCAGCAAAATATTTTAAAATGTGCAAATGGTTTCAAAAATCATACAAAAATATGGGAATATTAGATTGTTTAAATGACATAGATTATCTATACTTTTCTAAACAAAATACTTCAAAATTTTTGTATTTGTCGCAAGTTTTTCAAATTGTTCATATTTTGTAAATTCTGAGAATTTTTGATACATTTTTTTTATTTCTGGAATGTGGTAACATAGTGATCTTTAAGATTGCAAATTTTATATACTAGAAAGAATAATATAAAGAAAATCATAAAAATGTTACATGAAAGTAATAAATAGTTACGGTTCTAAAAATGAAAAAATAAATCAAATCCTAAACTTGTTTAAATTGGAAAATTTTAAGTATTTAAAAATTTTAGATTTTTTTTTTAAACTCAAAATTTAAACATAATAAATGACAAAGAAAGATAAAATTCTCTGTGATAGTGTAGCTCACATAAAACGTTTTAGATATAAATAGTTATAATATCATGCTTCTTAAAAAATTTAAAAAGGAAAAATCAAAATAAAATTTGATGATTTTTATTTGGAATGTTAAAATATTGATGCTTAATATAATTATCAAAATACAAAAGATACACTGACGTAGCTAATTTTAAAGTCGGATCTAATTAAAATAATTTTTGTAATCATAACACTTGTAAAGTTCAAAGATTTTTGAAAAGCCAAATTAGGGGAAACCATTAGAAAAATTTAGAAATTTACTTAATGAAAAATTAATATTCTATATATATATTATGAAAATTGTAAAGAATCTAAAATCATTTCTCTTTTTTTAAAAACTTTAAAAATAACTATACTTTTAACAATCTGAATCTATGTAAAATGTTTCCATTTTTTTTTTAAATCTTGAAGTCTATGCTTGACATAAACACTTTAAACACTTTGAAATTATTTGACAGTTTGGATGTTCAGATTTTGGGGGTCTTTAATTTTTGGAGCTATAGAATTTTTCCACTGTGACATTTATTAGCTATATTTTTTATATTTTTCAAATTTCCTAGATTATAACTTGGATACATCGTCTTTATACATCTTTCTGTTTTTGAAAAGTCCAAAATTTTAATATTTTTTGTGTATACAATAATTTTTTAGAAACAAAGTAGTTATATTAATATTCTGGCTCTGTGTCAGCACTCATTTATTTCTTTGAATATTGTAAACGTTTTAAATATTTGTTTTGATAATGAAGGGAACATATTACATATTATTCTAAAATTCTTCCCTCTTTTTAGCAGTTACATACGTACAACTAATTATTATAATCTTTATAGAAATATGTCAAAGCTACTGAAATTTCCTAGGCAACTTAAATTTTTGTGCTGAATAGATTTCGTTATCTAGAGGAATTTTATTGCGTAAACCCATCAGTTATAATAACAACGCTTTTAAATCCTAATGCTCCTTTTCATATCTCAGATTCATTTGTGTTGGCTTTACAGCGTACCCCGATGCCGCTAAGCCATAATAAATTCTTGTAAGTGGATATTTATTATCATAATATCCAAAACATACATTAAACATGTTTTTCCAAATCAAATCTCTCAACCTCATCATCATAATTCATCTTCATTGTGCACCCATTTATGTCAAGTGAAATCAGCATAGGAATTAAATCAAGTCATTTTTTTCCTTCTCTAACAAATCCGTTCTTGACTGTTTTTGCGGTTGATTTAATTTAATTTTCCGCGGCTAATTTCCAGTTTAGTCGGTTGTTTGCGTGTCGACATGGGCCGGATTCTGCGACTGAGATTGATTGTGGAGAGATTATCTAGGGGCGTTTATATTTTTATAGCGAAGCGTAGCATCATCTCGAGCTTCTCTCCCACACTCTTCTTGTTGAAATACTTTCGCTGAAAAATTCTGTTTGGTCTTATGGTTCACTTTGCATATACTTAGGCTCCCCCATTCGTCCCGAGGGTAACATACATTTTTATTCCGACTCCAAAAGCCAATTGATCATTGTAAATTGACTAACTATTTCCAATAACGCTGCCTCCGAGGCCCTAATTATTTATAGAATGACCCCAAGTCCAATTAGAAGTTTTGCTTTAATTAAAGTTCTTGTCTCGGGATACGCTCTAAAAAACTCGGATGTTTTGAGAAATGGTGGCGGCTTTCTGCGATTAACGCTTAAAAGTGACGCTTTTCTATTAATTAAGTTCACACTCAAAAACGAGCGGAAATTATTACATGACATTTTTATTTCAAATTTAACTCAACTCAATTTCAATTTGACTCAACTGGAATTTCAATTAAAATTAAAATTTTTATTATTTTTACGTCATATTTTGTTTGAAGCGTTCTTTATTTTCTATTTGTAATTCAGCTAAAATATTATGAATCTTATTACTGCTTTTCCACCGAACTGGAACATAATGTGAGAAACCCGGCGGCTTTGAAGCAGCCGCCGTGAAAAATACGCCAGAAAAACGGCACCCGCCTTCATCGTGTAGCATGCGAAAAATGTAAATCAGTTTGTTGTCAGTCTTCAAATATCCAAAGAAAAGATTTTTTGCGTCAACTCTGTAATTGGCGTCAAATCAAACACGTCTTCGTTGTTGTAATCGCTCGGTTGATTCCCATGAATTCTCAAATTTCGCACGGGAAACGAAATTATTCTCCTCTTTGAAACCCTTGACTTGTGCATGTTTTTTCTTTCAATGTACACATATTTTCTTAATATGCACAAGAGTGCTTAAGGGAACACGGGACGAATAAAGAGAGGTCACATATGAAATTTTTCTCTTGTTTGCTTTGCCACGTCGAGGGCGACGTTTTCAACCTCGCATTTTTCTCTAGCATTCCTTTTATTCGGAAAATCCAACAATAGCAAAATTGGTTTTTTCTAATAGCTGCTATCGGGTTATATTAGTTTGATGTAAGATTTGGTGACAACAGGATTAATTTCGTCAATCGCTTCGATGACTTCGAGCACAAAAGCGACGCTTTTTAACTAAATTGAACAAATAGAGTTATTCAAGTTTGAATGTATAAAGAAATATGAGAGGCGTTAGTAATGTGCTTATGAAACTTTGTTTCTTAATAGTAGTGCCAAGATATTTTCCAGTATGGTAGCAGCTACCATTCGTACAACTTTTTGAATTAACAGGTTCTTTCTCCACAGTCAAATAACATTGAGAGAGAGGCGATTAAGATGGCTTTTAAGTCGTTTCATTAGTAGCAGTCTTTGTAAGAGCAACAGAAAGGAGTCGC
This sequence comes from Cynaeus angustus, assembly GCA_030157275.1. Classification (NCBI taxonomy): domain Eukaryota; kingdom Metazoa; phylum Arthropoda; class Insecta; order Coleoptera; family Tenebrionidae; genus Cynaeus; species Cynaeus angustus. The sequence goes on from CM058058.1 coordinate 24,244,857, forward strand.
GAAACATCTCTATAGGTCGCTTTGACTGGAAGAAAACTAATTTATCACTTTTTGATTCAAATAAATGAGTCACCAAACACTTTCTAATCTGATAATTTTATTCCAATGAGCACATGTCCCAGGCCAGAAATGGTAACAGTAATTAAAAGCGTTTCTAAAATAATTAATAAAAATGCTTTTAATTATAAGAACATTTCATAGGATAGTTAACAATTCGAACATATTCGGAAATTTTACTAAAAATTAGAAAAAATGCAAATGTGTGACACTCGTGTAATGTTTTTTTTTTTTAATTATTTGTGGACAAACAAAACTGTTCCTATAGCATAAAAGATAAAGCATGGATTAATTTGTTCACTGTCAGTTCGGACGTTTTTGTATTGTAATTTCCACAATTTTTAAATACTGCATTTTTTGTGTATAATTTGGAGACTCTATAATAAATCCCTGAAAGCTAAAATCACGTTCAGTAATTTTTTGAAATAACATTTCAAAAAAAAAACTCATATATTACCGTAAATCGCAGATGATGAACCAGATCAATAAATTCCGTTCCATTTTCACATAAAATTTATTTGGTAACTCCGTTGAAAACACAGAACCACTAAAACTAAGAGACATAAAAAGTATTATTTTTCAAACTGTCAAAGAAAAGATATGTATGTGTGTTAAAGGGGCCGAAAGAAAGCGAAGAAAAAACAGGCATCAATAAAATAAATGTCAAATTCAATAAACCTTGAATCATTTAAGAGAAGAGTTTTTATTGAACTTGGAAAAGTGTAATGGTTGAGTTTCCTTATTACCTAAAAAAAAAGTTAGCAGAAGTTTATAAAATCATATTTTTAAGTTTCGAACATTTTTTAATAGTTTTATTGTGTACAGGCACATAACTTACTGAATACAGAAACAGCGCTTGTACATCTTGAATAGACAACGCAATTTAAAGTTAGAATGGATAGAGAAATGTCAACGTGATTTACACCATTGTAAAAATTCGTCCATTTTTGCGCTTGGAGACACGTACCAAACATTTGTGAGAATGGAAGTTGTTTTGGAAACAAAAAATTTAATTAAGTTGTGAGATAAACCCACGTAAAACAAAATTTGCTACCATGTTTTCAATTAGTTGCCAATAAAAAGTCAGCAAACAAAATAATGTTGCTACATTTGTTTTACAATAAGATATTCTTCAAAATAAATCAAACTTAAGATCACTCCGTGAGCACACTGTAATATTGATAAAGGCTTGCAGGACTATGACACATTTGGCAATTTTTCTTGGGTAATATATTAGAGTTGCACCGACGCTTTAGCAGAAATATTACGTGTCATGACATGGGGGAATTTTTTAAAAGACCTGAAAAAAATTTCCAACGTGCTAGAACAGAAGACATCTCGACACAATTTATTACAAAACTTTTGAGAAATCGGTGTCATTTAATTGTTACCGATTTAGAATCAAAAGAACAAGTGGTTTGTTTCCAAATTCAGAATCACTAACCCAAAAATTTATCACGGAAAGAATAACTGATAAATCATTCTAACAAAACATTAGATCTGAATCTCAGGCAGAATTAACCTTTAAGTTTAATTTGAGTATGCGCTTTTTTGAGCGTTTAAGTTTACAAAGCGTAAATATGTAAAATAAACAGTCGAGAGAATGCGTTTTTGCCACTTAATTAGTGAAGTTCTTGGAATACAATACCCGTGGAGAATTTCAAAGTTTTAAAATTGTATGCACGCGAGATTCTTATTTTATTAATCCAATTACGCAACAAATTAATCAAAAGTTTAATTTTATATTAATGAATCCTAATATTAAATTATAAGAGAATATTTGTGCCTTCGTTAGTCTCTTGATATTGCACGTAACAAGGTTAAGATAACTCTTTGAAAGAGTTGAAATTGAAATGTCAAGAACAAAGTGTCTTATATTTCGAATAAAGTCGTTTCACAAACGACTTGTTAAACGCTTGTCTTCTTTAGTTTTTTGGTACGTAAGTAAAAACTAAGCACATAAATCATATCCCGGAGCTAAACAAATAAATATCACCGAGGGTAGTTTACATGTTGATTTCTTTCGGGGTGCAACGTTTCGGTTTGTGAAAGTGGTTAAATTTTTTTGTTGTTAAGTAATAAAGTTTTAAGAGTTTATTTTAATTAGAAGTTCATTAAATTTTTAAGGTAATTGGATCATATCACTATTTAATTTAAAATGAACGGGGTCCATCCACCTTTTATAACAAAATTTATTAGGTTTGTGTTAATTTTTTACAGCTTTTCTCGTTCAAGTGGAACTGTAATTTGATAAAGTCGATATAATTAGTGGTAGTGTTTAGGTTCGTGTCATAAAACAGTGAGCGCAACTGGAAAATCACATCGCTCTGGAATTAACGCTTTACTAACTTTATTTTTGGAACAAATACGATTATCTATGTCCTGCTCTTCTATTTTTTATGTTTTAATCTAGCTCTACTAAAGTAAAAGCATATTGCATCTGGGGTTGACAGAAAAGCTTGTGTTGGGTCTCAGAATAAAATAAAGGAGAGAAAACATTTAATACGACACCGGAAAAATCCGTAAAAGTTTATGACGCCGCGTCATTTTTCTTCCTGTTACAGTTGGCGTTCGAAGAGTTTGTCTACAGAAATCGTGTTACGTCCCTAGAGTCGACTTGTCCCTTTGGAATGCACAAAATTTCTACAGATTCTATTAAAACTTACTACAAAGTCATTCTTGACCTACATAACGAAACACACTAAGTACCTCATTAATTAAGAGAACTTCAATTTTAATGCTCGAGTTAAATGATACGCTGAACATGCAAGAGGAAAAAGCGTATTTTTATACGAGAAAATAAAACTAAATTGGCGCTTTTCATTGAATTCGACCCTATCCAAACACGCAGGGAGAATTAACCCAGGTTTATAATTTGTAAACTTGTTTCATAAAAAAATCTGTTTTAATATCGGTTGGCCATAAATTCCGTCCTAACGCATGACTGAGAACTTTCATTGGTTTGTTTTGCATGCTGATCTAAATTACACGTTTATTCAGATTATTCGTCCAATAAAATTCGACCTCAAACTGTCTAAAATTCTGTCACAATAAAACACTGGGTATCACAACAAAACAAATGGTTTTGTTATGATATCAAACGCAACGTCAAGTGTCTTGTTTTAATTTTTTAACTTGATGCGCAATTCCACAAATTCAAATATTTTTTAATAAGCAAACACAATAAAGTCTGGCGCATGTATTATTAACTTCGTCAATTTTCATCCCTTTCAGACGGCATCTTTCTAAATCGATAGAGAACGGTGCAGATGCTATCTATCATTTCTATCCGTGCTTCTGAACTTAGCAAGTTGGTGGGATAACAAGAACAAACTATCGGTGTATTCTATTTGTCTGTTTTGCATTTCACAGCTTTTATTAATTGTAAGCTAGGGGGATAACGCTGAACCACTCCAACCACAACGATATAATTGCCTTGACGGTAAGACAAAATTTAAGTATGAAAGCAGAAGTTTTTTATTTCGCTTAATTTTAATAAAACAGCGTGACTGTATGACAGCTTTTGCACCTTTGAATGCAACATGCAGAGCACGAGCTAATTTTATTATCAAGAAAATTCTACCTTTTGTGTTTTGATGCACTTTGAGGTGTGCATTAGAATTCCTTCATACTCAAAATTTTTTGTTGATGAGTATTGCATCATTTTGCTTTCTCATCACCCAGTAGAAACTATTTTTTTCTGTAGTTACACGGTTCAACTCCCAATCTACAAAACACGTCTAGCAAAAAAGCAACTCCTTTGGTGCAACTAAAAAAGTCTTTGGAGAATAAACGTTTATTTGTTCGATCTAAAACAGACACTAACCTTAAAAGCGATTGCTTCTTTTTACAGCTGAAAACTGCTAGTTTGATTGATGAGACTAAGTTGCTTAGTTAAAACAGAATTCTTTCGGCGTAGCAGTTTTGCTTTAACAGTTTTTTTGTGTAAATTGGACCATAATAAAAGCAACACTGAATTGTATTTTAGGTTGAAGATAAATATGTAAAAGGTGTAAAAAAATCTTATTTTACGCGTTGTATTAACTACTAATTTATAGTGATCTAAACTTTTTGGCAATAAAATCACTTGTTCCACAAATCATGAAAAATATATAGCTGCAAAATAGAGATTTACGCAGACGCTGAAACAATAGGGTGCAAAAATCAATTTTTACTTGTTTTTTAATGATAATGACTGTCAAACTAAAATAAATAAAAACTTTATATAACGAGACTTTGTAGTTTTTCTAAATCTATTAACAGTCACGGTCAAACCGTGTTCTAGAAACAACTAATTCAATCGAAAACTCTCTTATTTATTAAAGATTTATAAACATGTGTATTTTTGTTAGTTATTGGAGTTGGTAAATAGATATAAACTTTTATTTATTTTACGAGTTATAAACAACCGAAGATATTTATCTGTCACTATAAATAAACAGAATATTATTTTTAGATCTATATAAAGCAAGACACAGTTTCCAGGAATGTTAGAACGAACAAATTTCTGATTGAAGGTTTTTGGAGTCAGTAAAGAAGTTATTAATTTAATTGGTAATAATATTACAAAATGTTAATTTTCAAAAGTATGACGAAAAGGTCTACTACACGTCTAACATTGACATTAAATACATTATTGATTGACATTGAATAAATTCCTTCTCCTTTTTCAATATATATTGATTACTAATTTGATTTGACACTCAATTTCTTTTAAAAGTAATCCAGAATTTGTTGTCCTTGTCAAAAGCAAGTGTGAAGCACTCATATTAGCATTAACACTGCGTTTAATTGCATAACAAAATTTCACCCAACACCACATTTTTGATATTTTCGCTTAATTGATAGCGGCCATTTTAACACAATTTAGTAGATCCCGAACTCAAAGAGCAATTTGTTCTAACGCAACCAGGAGAAATTATTTCGGTTAATTTTCGCAGGTGCCACCTGCAATTTCTCCTAAACTTTATGTAATTAATTATGCTATTACCTAATGAACTGATCAGTATCCAGTCTAGAATATTAGTTAGAGCGTGTACAATTCTATCGTGAATAATAAATTATTGTTTACGTACATGAAACATAACAACTTTACAAGCAATTTCACCCTTATCAAGAATGTTTGGTCTAACTACAATGCATAACTAGCATAAATAATCCATACACAATAAATACAGTCATCAGTTTCCAGATTAAATAAACTTCACTTTCATTTAGATCTTGACCTCTGATGTAGCTAAAACGTGCAATATTTATACGGCTATTAGCAGAGAGTGTGGGAAGGCAGGACGTGGCGAAGGGTCGCTTTTTATTGTTCTACAGTAAAGCTAATCCGCTATACTTTACTGCGGCGCTAGCAAAGTTCTATTTATTCCTTGAGTCGTTTAAAAAGAGGCAAGGTCACGGCAGAACGGTGACAAATTGGGGCAAAAACGGTTATCAACGTCCAACTCTACCCCAAGTAATTTCGAACTTTTCTCCTAATTCATTTATTTTAGTTACGCTAAGTGCATTTGTGGTTGCGGTAGCCAAAAGTGGTATTGTTTTTTCTATACATGTTCAACTTGGAATAACTAAGTTTTTATGAAAAATTGTAAATCTGCATTTTTTGCTATTCTTTATTTGCACAGTTTTTCAATTTATCAAGAAACTATTTGTATTTAGTTAAATTAAGCTCCCTTTCATTTCACGGTAAAAAATGCTATAGAACTTTAAATAACAGCTGAAACAGTTTGATTTTAAATGTCACAGCATGTAATAAAATCAACAATATTTTAAAAACGATAAGCTCTTAACCGCTGTTACAATACAACATTTTTATTATTAAAATTAAATAAATAAATTGTTAAAAATGCATACACCGGGTTAAATTTTTCGGTGTTGTCAATAAGAGCAACAATAAATTAATAAACTCATACGCATGTCTTTGATATACAAGTCAAGAAAAATCTCTTCATTCGAGTTTCTAATTTGAATCTACATAACAAGTAGCAGTAAAAATATGTAAATAACATCTTTCCGAACCCTCTCGACCTCCTTTTTTAATTGTTCCATGAATCTTCCGAACGACGGTCTGATGAGGGTGAGCTCAAACTGCTCTGAACGAATCAGTCCTGACGAAAGTCCAACACCTGTGACCACGTCAACAGCCCTTTTTTCGTCTTTAAATTATTCTGGCCTATAACTGAGTTTCCCTCATTTCGTACCGCAGCATTAACCCGAGGGTTTCCCTCGACACGCGCGTCTTAATGCCGACGCTTTATAGTTCAACTGTCGCCGAGAGACACCATTTTTCCTCGGACACGGAATCTTAAGTGGCTTGTCTTGACGAAACTCCCCCAACTAGTCCAGGATTCCCTTAATTTAAAGCTATAATAAACTACTAAAAGTCTGACGATGTTACTTGAGCTCGGTTTTTTCTTGCGTACAGATTCGAGAAACCCGCTGCTTTTAAATTCTTCTTCTATTGAACATTAATCAGAACACTATTCTCGAGTGGAATGAGCGGATTCGCGTGACTTTTATATGAATTGGGGAGAAATTTTCAGGCACGAATCCGGAACCGTGATTGATGGTTTGTGATCTAAGCTTGTTTACTTGACACTAGAGCAAATTTAAGTGTGTGATAAGATATACAGAGGTTTCATGGCGAGAAGGCACGAATTTGGGAAATTATGACTAAAACGGGCAACCTTCAAGCATAATTACAGAGAAGTAGTTTTGGTTTTTAAGGCATTGATATCCAGAAGTCACAATGATAGGCTTGGGATAAAGCGATCAATTCGTGGGAATATTTTCGCTGAATAACTGCGGTCTGGCTTCTTTTCTGTTACTGTTAGAAATGGAGTCTGAAGGCATTCTGGCGGTAAATTGATCTGTTGTCAGCAGAAAGGCGTTGGGGATTTACCTGCGGGTTGAGGGTCGTTTTTGGCGGTCTCAGGTCTTCCATCATAGTGGCCGATAAATTTCCGATTTGTGTTCCACTTTCAACAATGGCTGTCGCAATAAAAAGTGCCATGCAAGACGATAAAATTCTCGGTCACTGCTCTCGAATTAGAGTTTATGGACGACATCTCAAAAGTGATTTCAGTAAGTGGTGGTGGAGTGATATCTCGCCGTTATTGAGTCCAAAAGGCCGGACGAGGACGGAGAACTCTCTCATGGCTACATGTTTCGTATCAGACCGGAGGGATCTTGAATAAAATTCCGAGCTGAATCCCTCGAATTATGCAGGTCGCAGTTCCGAAGGATTGCCAGAAATTTAAAAAGTAATAAGACGACACATCGAGGAGATGCCTGCAAATTTCGAGCCGTTTCCGGACGAGATTGCACGTCGATAAATAAGTGAAGGCAACGCATCACTAGCAGAAAGTTTCAACGGTCCAGTGATGCCGTCCTAACACGATTTTCGAGCAGGACTATGTTAGTGTTTTAATTAAATTATCAAAACTAAGGGCTCTACTGGCTTAAAGCCATAAATCGATTTTAAGTTTGCAGAAAGTGCCAACTATTGCTGGAAGAATGTAATTGACAAAGTCCGGCCATTACCATTCACCATTATTGAACAATGTGACTCAAGTGTAGCATTTGCCATTCCATTTCGTCGATAATGTTTGGTATTGTGTTTTAATGGCTGCCATAATTAGGTCGATTATCTAAAAGGGATATTTAATTAGAACCACTGCTAATAGCCAAACGGCTTCACATACGATCTAATTCCTCTCAAGGCCTTTGTCACCTATATTCCGGTGCATATTCTCGTAGCACCGTTATGCTTAATTAACTTGTGTCACATTCACACTGTGACAAGCCTTGAAGGAGAACGGAGACTGCTTCTACTAGCGTGCATAATAAGCAGCTCGAACCGCAAAGTAACTCTATAAAGATCATTTGCTCTCCTACGGAAAATTATTTAATATTTAGGAAGCATATTAAAGTGACAAAAACTATCTCGACATTTTGTGAATATCACATTTTCCACCTCCACCGCTTGACTTTATGTTATGTAGAAAGAAGACTATGTGTCATACTCGTGCAGCAAATTATTGCAAAAATTACAAAATATAATCAGATCGTACACACATGCACTTTTTTAAATATGCAATAAATTTAACAAAAAATGCGCAAATATGTACCATTGAATCTTCAGCCAGATTTCAATCATTAGATTCTCTCATTGGGATTCTTAAAAAATTTCATATTTTTGCGGCAATCAAGTTTTCTTGTTTATCAAATTGCTTTTAGAATCGTGGTATTTGTTCGATTTTTTGGATGCATGTGATATTTGACTTTTCTTGATTCTCCACTTTTTTCGTGCTTAAAATCTGATACTTCTTAAATTTTTTTGGTATTAAATTTTTGATACTCTCTAGATATGCTAGATGTTTCTTGGAGTTATGAACACTTCAGATCTTCAAATCTTCTTCGTTGTGCAAAAATATTCTTAAAGTTTATTATTTTATAGATTCTTTGTATTTTCATTATTATATTCAGGATGCTTCAAATTTTGAACTTTTAAATGTAGAATTTTAGATAATTTCTTGATTTTTTAGGTTTTTCAAATTTCTCGTAAAATTTTTAATTTTCGCAGATTAGCGAAACCACTTTCGTTTATAAATTTTGTATAATTTTGTAATCGTAAATACTTTGTAATTTTTGCCCTTACTAACTTTATGTCGCTTCCATAAAATCTAACAGCTGTTCCAATGTATCCGACATCTGGCAACAACTCCTTACAATTTCCTTACCTGATCATCCCTTGAAACTAACCAGTCTTCTCCTGTCCATCACACCAACAAAAAGGTCAAAATAAACGAACAGTGCGAATGGTTTCTTAATTCGTTTCCGTAACACTGACTAGAACGTAAAAGTTGAGTTCTATAGTTTTTATAGATCCTCTAGATCTTCTTTAGATTTTTCAAGACATTTTTAGAATTTTTACACTAGTTGCAATTCTTTGATTCTTTTAATGCTTTGGATATTTAGAGTTTTATTAATTTTATAACTTTTATTTTTTGACAAATTTACAGTTAATTTTTCGATATTTTAGATTTTTAATGTTCATAACATTTAAATTTTTCTATTCCATGAATGCTTTTGAATACAAAAAACTTGATTTCTGTAGACAGATTAGATTTTTTAAATTTTTTGTATCCATTTGATTCGTTAAATCTGTTAGATGTTTTGTATGTATCTATTATTTTTAAAATGTAATGAGAATATATAGTCTTTTTAAAACATCTTTTTTGCTCTTGTATTTAGAAATGGATACTAGATTCTTACAAGCTAGGAATAATAAATAGCCACGTTTACTATGCCCACACATTGCATATCCAAGCGTGTAAAACGCAGTCGGCATGAAAATTTATCACCATGTTTATTATTTTTAATTAATATGATTTCAAAAACGGAAAATTTTCATCTAATTCCCATGCCTCACGCTTAAGTCGACTGAATATTCCACTTCACTCATCACCTTTGTTTGTAAACAATTTTAAAATTGTAAGTGATAAATCATAAAGTGTTATCAGAGACCGACATCGTGCCAACTCCAGAAACTTGTTTTCAATTTTAAATGTGATCCTCTCGAGTTTTTTAAATTTATTTTTACCCTGAAATTCGTTCTCGTCCGACCTGTCAGCAATTAAAAAATACGATTTTAAGCTTTTTGTTCGAATGAGTAACTTGTTTGAATGAACCGTGTATAGGTTGAGATGCAAATAGAGTTGTAAAAAGTTTCCCGGTTTCAACAATCTAATTTCTGAAACTGTAGCGTCCAATTAACTTTAATTTGTGCAAACACTAACAAATAATTTCTGCTCTGAGTGTAATAGATAGTGAGATGTATTTATTCATGCACGGAATAAGTGATTCAAAATCCCGAAGTTTCCGGAAAATTGCATCTCCTTAAAATTTAGTGCTAAGATTAAGACTAAGAGATTCAAATTCAAGTTTTACTACTTATCAAAAATGTCAAATTAGCATTAATCAACCAAATGTATTTACATATAAATGACCAAGACTAAAACCTAATAGGATTGCTAACTCAGTTAAATTTGTACCAAACTAAACCAAGTTAGGATAACATGGACTGATATTAGAGCTAGTTCAGACTAGATTAAACTCAGTCTAACAATCTTAGCTACACTTGAAACAAACGTGTCAAAAATTGGACTAAATTAAAATGAACTTAAATAAATTAGAATAAATAGCACCAGTTCAGAGCAAATTAAAGTAATTTAACTTTAATGTGACTAAAGCTCTAGAAAGAATTTAACTAAATTAGATAAACTAGCTCGTCTGAAACTCGTTCTAACACCTTAATAGAATAATTGTTTGAAATTAAACTAAACTGAAGTGAATTCTTTTAAAAAGGACAAAATAGAGCTAAGTCTAATCAGTTTTAACTTATTTAGTTCTAATGGAACGAAAACGGACTAAATCAAGGTGAATTGTCTTAAATTTCTATGTCTTAAGCAGAGTTAGTTAGTTTAGAAACTCTAAATATAACCAAACTTAACTAAATCGATCTGAAATGATTTGACCAAACTAGTTTATTTGTGGCCAAGATTTACTAACGTAGATCTAGTATGTATAATAGAATTTGATAAAAATGGATTAAATCAGAGTGTATTGAACTAGAAGTCTGTTTTGTAAAAATAATGGAAACTGAAAAATTACATAAAATAACTACTGTTAATTAAATTTGAATTATATTTGAAGTAAATTGTACGTTGTCAGAATGACCTAGATCGATAAATTTTTTTAGGTTGTGAATAACTACCTAATTTAAATTAATTAGAACTAGTTTATACAAAATTTTACTAAGTAGACTAAATTAAAGTGAAATCACGATTTACCTCTAGTTAGAAATGTCAGTATATTGATTCGATAGATGTTCACGCGCATTATGCTCATTTTGAATACCTAAAAATATCGTAAATTTAATATTCTTCATTTTGAACTTTTTTTTTTAGTGTAGAACAACAAAATATGACAGTTTGGTTTTTTTTTTTTCAGGACGGAGTTTCACTCGAAGGAGGAACAGTGACCGTCAGCGCCGACGGAAACACCACCACCAGCGCACTGTCCTTCACTCCGACCGCCGCCGACCACGGCCTCATCCTCACTTGCAAAGCTTCGAATCAACGGATACCATTTAGCGAGCAACAACGCACATGGATGTTACGTGTCAACTACCCTCCAAAAGTGACTCTAACGTTAGGTCACGGCCTGGACACGAGCGCAATCAAAGAAGGATCCGACGTCTATTTCGAATGTCATCTAACCGCAAACCCTTGGGTAAGCCCTTATAGCCTCATAATAATACGTCAACCCTACGATGAAATGACTGTTTTTTGAAGGAGCTCATCTACGAGCCACACCCTTTGAATCAATTCTTGCTGCAGTAGTCTTGTTGATGTTTAGCGTTCTGTTTTTGCTCGTGGTGCTATTATGAGGCTGATGTCCGGTCCAGCGAGACGACATAAATACGTCGTGTCGCCCGTAAGTTCCGCCGTTTACACTGGGACATAATAACAACTTCCTTACTCTATTCAAGCGCAGAGGGCAGTATATTGCAGAAATATTAGATGAAAATGTAACAGCGAAGCTCCATTTGGGGGAAGTGTCTTTGAAACCGCAATATTGCAGCTACGTTTACGTCGTTTTCTCTAAGGTTCCCCTAAAGGTGTGTCTACTGAGAGCAAATTTACACTGCCGCTGCTGCTTAATAATATCGTTCTTATTGTCGAACCGTTTGTGTGTATGGACCTCATCAAGGGTTGTATTAAGTTTGTACAACGATGGATATTTTGGAGTACAGTATTGATTTTCAAATTCAGCAGTAAAAACATAAACTTTTATAACCCGAAATCCATACAGCCGTTCCGAAACAAGTCAACACCAATACGGCTTCTGATAGCAGAAGTGGGTAAATTGAAAACCTTCCCATAAATAAGACGAAGTTTCACATGAAAAAGAGAAGATTTCTAGCTAAACAAAAAAACAAATTTAGCTCGCACTAAAATTACAAATATCACGTTTTGCATTTTATAGAAAACAGTTTGTGGCAATTAAAAATAATTAAAAGCAGGAATTTCTGTAATTAATTAAATGATATTTCAGAAAGAGATGTTTTCTGCTTTTGACAGCCAATGTAAATTTTTTAATTAGAAATATTTTGTTACGTCAACATTTAACCTTCAGGCAAATTTAGTCTACCCACAAAAAATCGCCATTAATTAATTAACCAAATTTTCCTTAGATTACATTCCGCTGACTAAACAAATTGCAGATTTTAGAGTTTGTGAGAAAAGATGTCCATCTAAATTAAAAGTATAAGCTGGTTTATCCGCTATTATTTAATTAATAATGGTTTAAAGCTAGCATCTACTGTATTTTCATGAAAAGTTAAATGACCGTTTAATTTAATTAAACGTTCTCAAAGGCACTTTTACAAAACCTTTCAAAGAAACTTTCAGTGGAGTATAATTCAAAATTATTCGAGTGCTTTAACTAATTTTAATTAAAAAACTCCTGCTTCTATACTATTATTAATATAATCGATTTTAAAATTTAATAATTAAAACAGAAATCAAATCTCGGTATTTTTAGTAATTGGTAATGGCATACTCCAACGTTTATAAAATCAACTAAATATATTTTGTTTCTGATTTTATACTGTAAACGATTTAATTATAAACTAGCTCTAGTTTTGACGTAATTTAAAATAACACTTTAAAAAAATGCTTGGTTTTTGTTAACATTTTAAATTAACAGATTCTAAAATTCAGTTTTTGGATAAAATAATATTTAAGGAGCATATTTCAAAAGTTTTAGATCTTAAATATACATATAAGAAATTTTCAGATTCTTAATTCCAAATTCTCCCTGGAACTAGCAAAATAATAAAATTTTACAATCCACAGTTTTTATAATTCGTTTTTTCAAGACTTTGGAACTTTACAAACCAGGTTTTTTGGTTTTTCAATTTTAATATGTTTAATTTTTATGCTTATGATTCAGTCGTCTTAAGTCTCAAATTTATTTTTTTTTACTTTGAGATTTTTCTGAGATACTGGATTATAAGGTGTTAAATCCAATAATATTTAAGCAGTTCATACGAATTTTTTATTAGATTTTTGAAGCTCAAAAAAAAATTTGAAAGCACCAGAGGGGAATTTTCTGTAATCTAAATTCTCTAACCTTTGGATTAGATCCTCAGCGTATAAAATGCATTTGTAATTTCCATGGCATAATTTCCATACATGCTAAATGATGATATTTTATTTTGTATTTTTGGTTATATAACTGACTTCATAACAACTTTCAAAATTTTATTATTTTTCTTAATTTCAAACTACGATCAACGGTAAAATATCGTAACTTACGCTTTTGTTTATTGTCAATTAACAGTCCCAATTATTAATCGCCTTCATTAACAAACATGTTCGTAAAATTAATATTTTAACACGGGGTTGTTTCGCTAAGTGTCCACCACATTAGCGCCGCACTCGCCGCTTGCCGCTGTGAGTTCACATATCAGCGATGCGACCATGTTTTACCGAGCGCTCACCAGAGTGGCGTTGCTATCGCACTGCCTCATCATACCCTGCGTTCTGTGGTTTCCCGAGCGACCACTAAATCACAATGCTTGTGATTGGTTTTTGACGTTTGTGAACATTGTCGGTTCTTAACAACGGCCCCCTTGGCAACCCTACTTTTATAAAAGGACTCCCCCTAAGAATGGAGCGCCAGTCGGGCAGCATTTCTTGAAAAGTATACTATAGAGATCTGTCCAAAACACCTAGTGTACAACACGTTCTAAGAGCTCTTGTGCGGCCTGGTTAGAATTTGCACTAGAGTGTCAGGTCAGTGAGGACACTCGCTCAGGACCTTTAGTCAATTGTTTAGTGGTATTATTATGTTTTTGCATGTTTTGTTTTATGACTGTTACCTTCCGTTGTATAAAGACTTTCCCTGAATATTATTAGTGTTTGGAAATAAAACCTCGAATAACTATTAATAACAATAATCAGCTTGCAGATTCTATTAAAAAAATGTAAAAAATATTAAACTTTGAGCGAAAACTTTTGAAAAACCCTAACACACTTTTCATCATCTGGAAGTATTAAAATTTGAATACATAGACTATGTATCTTATGTATTTATTTTTGATTGCAAATTACATTACAAGCTTGCACGTATAATAAAGTAACTTTATTTTTACTAAACAATGAATTTTCTTCCTTATAACTGCCAAATTTTTATCAACCGAAATGAGATACAAGAGAAGTTCAGTAATAACGATGCACAAAATTAAGTGACAGCAGAAGAAAACTGGAACAAAATATTCATAAAATGTAATATAATGTCATATGATACTCGACACTTACACATTTCTCATTTGCAATATACAGCGCATTTCTTTACATTATACTGATTTACATGGTATAAATTTTAGATCGTGTCAATAATAGTTTTTCTACCGTATATTTTAAAATAATTTTTGGCACACATTTACATTTTTTGTAGGTTTTAATTGTTTTCAAAATCGATAAAATATAATAATTACTCTAGATTAAAAATTAAACAGTTTGTTATTTATTATTGGAAACTATACTGAAAATACTGGATAAATAGCATTCACGTAAATCCAAATATCCCAAACTTTTTTCATTTATTTTTTCTCAACGGAAGCGTAAATAGTCAAAATACAAGAATATGGACAAGATAAAATCGGTATTTCTTTCAAGCATCTGAGACCGAGTGGCCCAAAAAAGTTGTTTGGGTACACATCTTGGAAAACTATTTAATTGGTTCATTTTTTATTGAGGCGTCACTAAATGGTAGAATAGTCTTCCAACACGATGGAGCTCCGCCTCATAGTTCTCGAGCAGTCACAGAATATTTAAATAGATATTTTCAGAACGAGTGGATAGGCCGTGTTGGTCTGTTGAAATAGCCAGCAAGAAGTCCCGACTTGAACCATCTTGACTTCTTTTATTGGGGACAGGTGGCTACAAAAGTATTCGAAAATAAAAGAGAAAGACCGCAAAATTAGAGGAAAAAATCAAATAACACAAGCTTAGAATGAAATTCCTGTGTGACAATTTCAACATTTATTATAAAAAACAAATTATGTAGTATTGCGTGTGATAAGTTGTTGTGTTTATCTTTTTCTGTATAAAAAATATTAAAAAGCTTTATCGAAAATATTAAAAATAAAAAAAAGATTGAATTGTTTAAAGTTAGTACCATATGAATCCCTATAATGTATTAATAAAAAATCGCACTGTTACCTGAGCTACTTTTAGTAATGCTTTTAGACTTCTAAAATGTAATGAATTTAAACAAACCAAAAGAAAAGAGGGTCCCCGAATATGTATGTAATCTGAGAAGTCTACATTAAGCAGGTGTAGCTTGCCTAAACCACCAGTTGAACCATTTCACCTTCTGTTGTTGTCTATTATTGTAGGTTATGAGCGAAAGCACTAAATGGATTATGTAACATCCTATTTTAATTCATGAGGTAATTATAAAATTAAACAGATTGAATTTCTTTCTGTCGTGGATGTAAATTCATTTCCCTCAGTGAAAATGCGTTTAAAAAAGAAATCGATTGTTTGTGTGAAAGAAATGTGACAAATTCTGAGATAAATCAAAATCCGGAACGTTACATCCCGTCTGTTCGACTTAATGAAAATTCTCAATCACAAACGTCCTTCGGGAAATATCCGCATCCAGACATATAAACATTAGGATGCCACGTGGAAGTGATTGAGCCATAATTGGCCTTCCTCTGGCACAACGTCCAAACTTCCACAGGACACATTTAATCAGATTTGTTTGCTTATACATTCATTATTTACATATATGATTAAGGTGAGAACTGTGGCATTATTTGATCGTTCAGGATTATAAATATGGCGCTGATTCGATTTGGAACCCAGTCTGGACGCTAATGTGGCAATTTGTTTATAAAATTGGCCGTTTCTGTCATTGTAATTGTACAACAAATCTGGAACAGAAATAAAATTATTGCCAGTATCGTAACAGAAACATCCGTACACAGGCCAGTTTAAATCGAAATAATAAATTCGGGAGTTCAAAATCGTCCGGATTTCCAATCACAAAGTTTAAAAACTTTGGAGAACCTCGTAATTGGTTCTATCATTCGCCGTAAAAACTTCATGAACTTGATTTTGCCCGAGTTTTATGATAAATTCGTTCATTTTCCTTCCTGAGCACAGGTGTACTTGTTAACATCAACTTAATTAGATAAATTGATTTTTAAAGCTGGCGGAAATTGACAGTTTATAACCGGAACAGTTTGATTTACGTTTTGTCTTTTACCATTTCCTCCCCCATTCAATATCCCACTTTTCATCAAGGTAAAACCATACATTATTTATTTTCGCGGAGCGATTTTCCTGTTTCCAAACCAAACTATCCCGATAAATTAACGAGAACACCTGTATTACACCAGCGCTCAGATTCGAGTATTAAAGTTGTCCAACTTCCAATGCTGGTTCCGTTTCAATTTGTTTGGGGCTTTGAGAGTATCTAAATCCATATATTCTAAACACTGCTGGATACCTGCATGATAGAGTTAATAGAAGTATTTACATTCAAAGTGCATAACGCACTAGGGGTATAAATATTTTACCCTATACAAATAGAATTGTTTAATCAGTAAAATTTTATTAGTGGAAAATGTAATATTACATAACTGCGAAGGTATTTAGAAATTACAATAATAGTGCTCTGGTGAAGTATTTTGATGAAAAACAAGTAGATACTCGTTTCTAGTACTGTATATTATGATCATATAAACTCTAATATATTATCACGTGCATTATTGACCACCACAAAGAAGAGAGATGGAACATAGAGACAGCTCTGCAATTTTGCTTTTGAACCGACTTTAACATGCTCACGATGCATTTTATTCAGATGAATTCATGAGGTGTAAAAATTCTGAATAAGTCTGAATGCAACCGGTAACACAAAACAACAGCAATGGTGTGAAGAGTCTATGATACAATTTTGGAGACTGATATTCTATTGATTCCAGACAGGTTGAAAAAATGCAATACTTGTATTGTTAATAATAGATTTCAATAGATTTCTAACTCAGCTAAAGTTATCAAATTTTATTGGAAAACTCCATCGGTAACATCACGTACTTATCGGAAGTAATAAAAAAGCCGACTCGTTGCCAAATCTCTATAAGAGTGAAACAAATGTTCAAATGAGAAAGGATTACAATTTTTAACTATTTTTTTTATAAGGGTTGCAACTTCTTTTAATAAAAATTAAGTTGGAAGCACTAATTAATCATTCCCTTCTCTTACAGGTGATAAAAGGTTATAAATTTGACTACATTTGTAAAAAATTATTATAAACAGTAAAAAATTAAGAAACGTTTAAATTGTCTTGGATGGTCTAGGATTTTAAATATATCTTCACTAGAAACAAAACAAAATAATTAATTATATTCTTTTTTAAGCAATGAAATTTTCTAATCTTTTATTATCATTTATTGCAACAACCTATAAAAATTAGTTTTTGTTTTTTGCATTTCCGAGTTCCAATTTACTTCTCTTCTAGAATACGATATGTTTCACGTTCTAATATTGATTTCTGTCACGTTTGAAAAGCAATTATTAATAACACATTCCAGTAGATTTCCAACTCGACAAAATTTTATTTTTCAGAAACGTTCATCGGAAATTGAAATCGTACTTTATAAGTACCTATAGATAAAAATACCTGAATCTTTAGAACCAAGCTTGAACAATTTTATATCAAACGACTTTGGGAGAATGTAAAATAAATACCAAGTATTATATTTTAACTCAGATTCGTAAATATAAGTAGATTTATTAATTTTGTAAAATAAATGTTAAATAAAAATCCGTTTTTGCTTATGTCTTGAAAGTTGTTTTCAGAATTTAGTAAAAACTGCAAAACATTATTTCTATGAACTCATTCATAGACTTACTCAAATTCTAGATTTTTGGCTCTTGATAACAACAGGAATAAAAACGAACGTTGTATAAAGGAGATAAAATAGCTATTTATGGAATAAGTACATATTAAGACTTTATAAACAAGTTGAGTTTATGTGCTAGCTAGTCTAGTCAGTTTATAGAATCTGTTTATGTACGAATTACATAAAGGATTTTATCTTTGACTGCTCTCAAGAGATCTGACAGATATCTTGACATCGTTTCTTCTGACATTGACAGCTAAGCTTGTATTTCGTAGTAACTATCAAAATGCATGAGTTTCGTTTCAAAATATATAAAATACACATTGACTTATTTTTTTACTGCAATCGCACGTTTTTGCAATTTATTATATTTTATCTGACTGATTTAAATATCATAGAAAAAAATTTCTACAGAAAGCAAATTTCTAGCTTATACTCTAAGTTTTATGTATGTTTTTCTGGACTTTTTATTATTAAACCGTATAACTTTTTCCAAAAAAGATCACAGTTTGCTTATTGTATCAACTAAGATCATAATATTCATTATTTTATTGGCTTTTGGATAAGTAAATTGCGATTTAATTTTAATATACCTATATGCATCAACTTTTAATTGTATAAAAGTAAACGGTTTAAAAAAGGGCTTTAAAAATTTAAAAAAATAAAACAAAAATTTAAAAATAAGAAAAAAATCAAAAAAAAAAAATGTAACGAGTGTCAAAAATCCAAAGTATCCAACATTAAAGGAATCCAGAATTACAAAAAAATGAAAAATTAATAAAGAATTGTACTAACATAACTTACAAAAAAAAATAATCTAAAATATTTAATATCTAAAAAATTGTAGGTATTTTCTTTCTTCTTTCTCTTAATATCCAGTGAGTTAACAAATCACAAAAAATACTAAATTCAAAAAATTTACATATCTCAAAAAGGTCTAAAATATGCTTATTAATGTTCTCTTGCAAAATTTTACTTAGTTTTTTAAACATTATATCGAACAGAATATATTAATTAACTTTAATAAAATTAAACCAAATCCGCCTAGTTCGTAAGTCGAACTGAAGTAGAAAGAGCATGTAGATTATTAAAATTAGACACCTAACTGTAAAATAAGTTTTATTTGCAAAAATGTTAGGATACAAAAAATAAGTAAAATGCTTTTAAATTACCTCAGTTCAAGGTTTTTATTCGAGGATTTTTGATGAAACACACGCTTGGTCGAGACAATTGGTGACATGGGGTTAATAGGGTTTAATTTTTCTCCTCCAGTGCAAATGACAAACCGTCTATAATAGTAAAAATATAGTATCTCATATTTCATCCTATTAAAAACATACAGGTCACTAAAAAAAGTTAATGCTATTTTCAGCGAAATTGAGTTTTTTGATGAAGTCACCCGAGCTTTAATGCTTCTCTATTTTGCCCTGGATATGAAAGTTGTACATAATACGAAAAAGCGGATGACAGGAGAACGATGTTTTAGTAAATATGAAATACATATAATATTCAAGCTCAGATTTTCGGTGTCGTTAACCATTCCTGACACGTTTCTCTGTGAATTAGAATTTTGCGCCGAGTCAACAACCTTCCAAACCTATGCAAAATTACATAAAAACAAAAATCGAAAATAACCATTCCATATTAAACATTTCGTGCTGGAGAGTCGCTCCCTTTCAGAACTCCATCAACTGGAGTTTTAAAATCGTTCAATCATTCAGTATTACGTGCGTTGAACGTTGATATCGCGCAAACATGTTTTACGTTTCCTTTTTACGCTGTTGTGTTGTATAAACAACAATTTCGAGATGTGCTAGTAAATAATTGATGGTTTTTCTGGTTACATGCATTAATAATATTAATTTAGTCTGAGCGAGGAAAAAGTAGAGTTGAGTTGCGAGAGTTGCGTGATCTACAAGAGCAAACTCTCTGTGAAATGGAAGGGCTGTTGTATATCACTGCCATTTGAATACAGCCGCAATATTATTAGTGAATGAAAACGGTAAATCAACTAAAACAAACCGAATCCTAATTTCAAACCTTGTCAGAGGGGTTTGCGTTCCATTTTGATTAGGACCGATGATTGCCAGTCCATCATATTTTGGACTGTGCAGTTTGACTTGATAAATTTAGTTAATTGCTCAAAACGGAAAATCGTTCAATAACCTCATTATTCTACCTAATACGGGAAATCAGATATGAGCTGCAACATTTAACATCCAATTTGTGATTCAATATACAAATTATGTATTAAAGTATTTACCAATTAATTATTCTCGCATTATCTTGATATCTTTCTCTGGGTCTTTTATTTCAACAATGAATTCAAGCTAAAATAGTTTTATTATTCGATGCATTCATTATTCTCTATGTTTACCCCTCTTGCTTTCTAATTTCTTCCCACAGGATTTGGAGACGTGATTAATTTCCTTCAAACGAACCTTAAACGATCGAGTTTAATTATGGCATTTGTGCTCAGTACCCCTAAAATTTATGTTTACATTTTTAAAACGACAGCGTCATCTGTGGAAGAGTCAGAGTGCGTCTATATCCATTATTCTCGACCTCTGGAGGGTTATTAATATTACCCTAGGGTTGCTCGCGCTCGTTCTCTTGTCTGCTGTATCTATTGACGGATGACATATTCTATGAGGTCTGCTTAACTCAAGCAATTTTTCATAGAACAATATGCTTTTGCTTTTGTTTGGTGGCTCTCGGGGTTGCCTCAAGACAGTTTTCCTTCATTTAATTTTTCTTTCTGGGAAAGTTATTGACATTCTGTAGAGCATTCGCATCCGCCACATGCAAATCATCGAAGTCGTGGAAAACGTGGATGATTTTTACGATTCAACGTTTTTCTGATCTGCATGCGACTTCTTTTTTATCTTTAATTACAAAGAGGGGTAGTTTAAAAAGCTGAAGATCTAAAAGACAAGGTCGGCAGGCAAATATACCTACTCACGAGACCTTCTTGGAGATTAACGTAGTAAGGGCGTTTTGAAAGGAGCTTTTTTTGTGCTGGATGATTTTCTCTAACGAAGTTCCAGAAGAACGACATTAGATTGCTTTAAGCAGCTATATAGATTATAGAACGCAAGAATAAAAAAGGTTTGTTAGATGCCCACAGGAATTCAATAAGAAAATATTTCACTCAAAGACAGTTAGGAAATGGATGAATTCAAGGATGATCACATTTAGAATCAATATGTTAAATAATCTCAAAAAAATTGAGTCTTTAGAGTAATAAAAATTAAAGGCTTCTTCGAAAATATCTGAGGGAAGCGTTTATTTCACAACCAGTATACAGAAATTTTGCCCATTTTTTTTTATCAGCGGTTCACCTGGCATTTTTAATCTCCCAGGCAAAAAGAACAAAAATATTTTTTAAATAAAATAAAAGTCATTCTTTTTCTGGATTTTATATTAAAACTAGGTTTCACTGCAAAACTCGTTAAATCTTGCCTTTCTTTCTTGTTCGTCGCGTTTAATTATTTCTTAATTTGTCTTTAATTCAAATTTAACACCAGAGTTGTGCAAAAAACAGTCATTGGAAATATCGTCCTCACAAATGTTGCAAAGAAACAAATCCAGCTCCCCTGATAGGACTAATCACTAATTAAAGTTCTAAGAAGAACTAATTTTGTTTTTTACAAGTCGTAATCCCGGATTTGCGTAATTGAATTTGTTTACCAACGCAAACGGTGGATTTAATAAAGTAGGGGTGCATGAAATTATTGACTATTGCAAATTACAGGCGCTAGGGTAATGTGTTTCTTTAGAAACTTTGTTTATCGTGTAACCCTTGCGTGACGTATAAAGATTGTGGGATTATACAGGCTAAACTGCAGAAATGGTAAGCTTAGCAATGTGTTTTTTAGACAACTTTTAAATTTTCAATTATCCGGTTTAATCTCAAGATACACTTATCTCAGGTGAAATTGTATGTAGGATTAGATCCGAAAGAAAGTGACAACAGTGAACCACTGAAGGCATATTGGAAATTCTCTGGATTAAAGGTACAGATACTATCTCCGAAGCAATCTTGTTACTCGGAGAGATTTGAACAAATCGCGTTTTTCGCCACTGCTTTTATTAAACACGTTCAAGATTTTAAAATGACAATTTTCCACCAAAGTAGGTTCCAGAGTCTCTTCACATTTTGGATCTGCTATTTAAATATTGACAAGAGGATTGGAGGTGGTGAGATTAAAGGTTATGGCGCTATTTTTAAAAGTTGTCTTTATTTAAATCAACTAAATTAATGGATACAACTACGTTACAGTTTTGTTTTGGAGGCTTTTAATTAAAATTTGATGAAAAGCTTCGAACGTGAGCTATTGCTTTCGGAATGTTGTGCAAGTGAGATCAAAACACATGAACGGAAAGTAAACAATACTTCAATTTCAGAAAGAGCAAGCTTTTAAAAGCTTTCTACGGATATCAGGCGTGCAAACTTATGTATTTTATCTCCTCCTATTGCTACTCCACGTTTATTTTTATCATTTCGTGGTTCTTGAACATCTTCGTTCAGCAGAAAGCCTTCATAAAAGTCAAAAAGGCCACACTACTTATACCCCAATAAGCGTATAATTGAACTCCATTATTCGCGAACGTTACCACCAAACCTAATTGAGAAGAATTCCGCATCTACACCTGGGGACGAGTCTTTCGAATCGAGTTAGCTTCATAAAAATGCACTTTGTCGCAGGTATTTGTATAGGGTAAAGCTACAAAAGTTCCCGCGCCAGCTTTTCGAATCAGCATAAAAACTACCCCGGAAGAGCCCTGAGCAGCATATAGAAAGGCGAAATCGTTGGTATCCAACAAAATCTCCCTCTTGCGGTTCAATTCAGCTTATGCGCGAATTTTTCTCCTTTCAAATTAGATTATTATTAAAATTCCATCCGTGACATGTTACTTCCTGAGTTGTTTTCTTGCAGTCTTATTTGGGGAGTAGCAGGAAAATGTTTAAAGCTGATGTATATTGCTTGCTGCGTTTTACGATATTTTTTTTTAGTCGTGCTTAACTTACGAACTTATAATTAATTAGATGTTGCATGCAGATTGCTAAGGCTGCAAGGTCGAAGCTCTAAATTCTTTGTGGCTAGACTTTATAATAAAAAAATATATTTTTCATTATCTCAATTCCCAACTCCTATTCCAAATCTGGTTCACAATTGAAGAGAGGCTTTTTTTAGACGATATTGAAAATAGAAAAAACGAATTTATCCGGTCGTTTTTAAACAGTAGTTAGTTAATTTAACTTACTCATGCTGTACTCTAAATATCGTGCTAACTCTTTTGTGAAAAACAAGTACACAGCACCTTCTCTTTGCCCAACTTAATTTCCGGCTCCATAGTGCCATCAGCAACTTTTAGTTGACCGAGTTGCGCAAATGCTGGTAGCCAAATTAATACTGCAGTTTGTGAACAACAAACTTTAGCAAAAAAGTGTTATTTTTGTTGATTAACAAAAAATTTCATTAAAAACTACATCAAACTATATGCATATTTTAACTGATTTTTATCAAGATTCTATCATGTAAAACACATTTTCAAATGCAGGAAGCCAGGACTGCGAAAAAAATGTTGTCAGTTTACATTGCTTTTAATTTCAGCAATAACGCAAAAACATGTTAACGGTAAATTCAGCTTTTGTCAAAATGAGACACCTGCCTTGATTTCTGGCCACAATTCTACATAAATTTCAATGACACAACATTCAGTTGCATTGTGAAACCCGTTTGTATTCTGGAAACAGTCGCGTGAAATGCAGGAAAATATTTGCTTTCCACCGGAAAAATAAATATACTATATCAACTAGTAGCCACGATTTATTTTCATTTACATTTTACGTTTGTGAAAATGGAGAAGAAATGAAAAGTCAGTGTTTGCATACAGACCAGGAAACCATTTTGTATTGAAATTGGAACTGTGTTTCTTATTGTATTGGTCGCTGATATTATCTCCGATATGTTCACATTATGTAAATGAAGCCGGTTGCAAATGACAAAATACTCTAAGTTGTCAGCGGGGACATGACATCATGCAGATGCTATTGTTTAAGCGAGAACGGTCCCAGATAGTCAAGGTTAATTTACATAAAATTAAAATAAACAGTTGCAGCGTGGTGCTAATCTGTAATTTAATTGAATAATTGTCTGAATTTACTTAAATAGCGGTGTGAATTTAGGCTGATATAACTTTAAATTACCAACTAAATCAAAGTTAGGAGCACGATGGAATACATTAGTATGGGAAAAAACTGCATTTCGGGATGCACATTAAAGTACCACACTGAAACCGTTTTATCCATTAACGACATACAGACTTTTTTGGTGAACGAAGTAGACTGACAGGCAGTATTACGGCAGAGGACCTGAAATATGTTCACAATTAGTAACATCGTAACAACACAACACCCAAAGTTAAGTCTTACCAGAAGCCAGAAGCTAAACAAGGCAACGTTTAAACTATTAATTAGTTTCAAATTCAGACTTGTTAAGTTCTAAGGCTAGAATTATTTGGCCCGGATAAGATTATTTAGCGACGAGGAAGTGAAAGGGTGCTGCGACAAACTCATCCTTTGAAGTCAAGAAGGATCGGTTAAAAACATTAATTTTCCACCCTCTGACAAAATCATTAAGTATTAAACGGTTTGTCAACGTAACATAAGAAAACGTGGCATTTTAAAATTACTATCACAACCTCGACGGAAGAATAATGACTTGCTTCTTGCGGAAAAAGTAGCTGTTTGCATAAATATCTCTAAACATGGACATTAAATCATATACTGAATTCGGGATAATTTACTTGGCTTTTAATTTATAGATGTGGGTCGTGATTTACCGACCGTTGTTTTGGTTGAAAGTGGTAAAAAATGCATTCTCTCGGCTTTAAAAAGTGACAGAAAAAAGGTGAATCAAGAACATAAAAGGTGATAAAAAGTTCCTATTAACATGTGCTCGGAATCCTCACCTAAGGGAATTACGTCTTTCACAAGAGAACACAAAGTGTCGTGGAACTTTTAAAGAAAATCTATATAGGCTAAAAAAACAGGTTGCCCCGATAAAGATATTTTTTTAGGAACGATGTTAAATTCTGCATTGTAATTCGAAAAATAAACAGTAATTAAACTAAAAATTACAAAATTTGACGTCTCTTTATAAATTAAACTAAACCGCTAGTTTATATAGAAAAATATAAAAGATCAATAATGAATTTATAACTACAAATAATTACACGTTACATCAATACACATACTCAACGTTATTAGTTTATGTCAAATCTAATTTTATGTAAACATAATAAGTAATAATTGACTTTCCTTATACGGAAATGATATGGACTAGGTATCACCGCACAGTAATTTCCCCATAGGTAATTTCCCCATAGCTCTATTCTGCAAATACGAAGCAGCTAGCTACGAGCTATTAGGTTCTGTTGTGCTAAGTGCAAAGGTGTAGAGCAATTTCGAGCAAGAAAACTGTCTGCTGCGTTAAATTTGCATTAAATTAAACCTACTTTGAACAACTGCGATTTTAAGATATTTGAATATTTATATGCCCACAATTTATCTTATTTTTATGTAAAAATTTAAAATATCTTACACCAAGAAAAAAGAAGTGAAAACTGGTCTTTATTTATTATTATTAAACACAATATTATCTAAAATTGGTGGATGCGCAGGGCGAATTTCTTGTAATGCAAACACATCAAATATATCTTCGTTACATCCACGTAAATTGAAACAAGTTGTAAGATTTTAAGCGCATTTCCGTTACTCTTCCGCTGAAATTGCCTCCTGGGGTTGGTTGAGAGCTCTGGCACCGATATAGATTACCACAACAAAAACAAGCAAAAACATCAACATATTTCTTGAATTACTGCAGAATGGCATTCCCACTCCTATCAGCAGCAAAACCAACCTCACTAATAATGATTCATTATACAGATGCAGCGCATTGCATCAGACATAAACTTGCCAAGTCCTTGAATAAAATACATCAATACTCTAACCAGATACGGTCCTGCAAAACCGCCGCCAGATAAACGTAATTACTCGTATACCGAAAATTTCGTTAGCAAAGACTCTTCATACATATGTTAATTACAAAATTAATTTTCAAGTCACGGAGAAAATGAGTTTGAGAGGCGCTGGGGAACTATTTTCTGAGTGCTCTCCTCATATAACCAAAATCTGTTAAAGTGTTGCCGAGATAAACAAATAATAACAATAATTGAGGCGAAGGGGATTTAATAAGCAAGGTTGAAAAGTAGTCGTATATAACTCAGACTGATTTATTTCCCGACTATAAATAAAGCGATAAAATTCACCTTAGATTCGGCATCGCACACGATGGAAGATTAAATTGGAAAGTTGGAGAATTAAAGTTGGATAAGATAAAGTCCGATGAAAATTGCCTCTTGTGTGCGGCTAACCACCTCAAAGGGACCAATTTTACAGTTGATGCTACCTCGTCGTTCAACAAATCCACGCTTTCTTAAGAATAGAGCTGCATGTGGTTATAACAACTCCCTTATTGCATCACGAGAGAACTTCCACAATTCCCAACGCTAATAACACAAATGGTGTATGTACGATGCTACTATTTATTTTAATATCAACTCGAGCCAAGCTCAACAACAACGATCCATATTTTATGCATTATTTTTGTTGTTAAGTGAAAGAACAAAACAGTTTCTCCAATGATTTATTTTGTGGTTAGAAACATTTCCATTTTCTTATTATTGTCTTGTTGCAGCAAAACAAGAAATTTAATAATGCAAAAATGTATCGTATTTCATGCGTGTCCAACAAGGAAAAACATTGTGGGATCGTAAACATCAGCATCGACGATATCGTTATTACATCACCAAAGAAATACAAGCGGCAATAAGT
Source organism: Cynaeus angustus (assembly GCA_030157275.1). Taxonomy (NCBI): domain Eukaryota; kingdom Metazoa; phylum Arthropoda; class Insecta; order Coleoptera; family Tenebrionidae; genus Cynaeus; species Cynaeus angustus. Next base: position 24,271,814 of record CM058058.1, read on the forward strand.
AATAAATTCAGCCAATCGTAAGTTTTATTTGTTCACAACGAACAGGATATTTTTTTTATTTTGACATAGTTAAGTCTTCTCAAAATTTAATTTCTAGCCGAAATCTATTCACCAGTGCCATCAACGAACTTTGTCCTAAAAAGTTTAACATGTGTATTTGCAAACTTCTGTCAACGGAAAAACGCGGGTTGCAATTTATTGCACCGGATTTTATCTGAACACAAAGCACATATTTTCAGATCGAAAAACACCGACACATAACGGATGTCTTGAACTAATCTGAAAGTCAAATTTCAATACAAATTGTTATAATTTTCACACGTTTATCCAGAATTTACGTGAAAATCGTAGAGTTTTATATCGTGGAAAGTATCTATAAAGTACTAAAAGCTGGGCCATGCACGCAGATACATAATCAGTATTCGTGATTTATTGCAACCACGTTTTAAAGCTCAAGAGTTAACTACAATAATAAAATAGAACTAACGAAGTACTTCGTCCATGAAATGTTCTCACGGTTGTAAAAATCACGACTAAGCAAACAACTTCGCGGCGATGTGACTTATAAAATCGAGGTTGTTTGTTGGAAATGCAACGTTTTCTTTCTACAGATACTTCTAGAAGTTTTCTATGAATAAATTGTACATTGCTCAGAGCTGCGTTTAATGTCAGGAAATAGAGAAACCGTCACCAAAAAATGGTTCATTTGAGCCCAACTTCAGGAACTAAAATCATACAATCTCCTAGGCACAAACCTTTTCCATATAACACACAACAGTGCATCGTTTAACGACAGACTATAAATCTATTTTTGTGGCTTAGGACAAAAATTGACACTTTTATAGAGTGTTAACTAAAGGCAATCACTTTTAGCTTATCATCGCTGGTAAATTTAAAAATAGAAAACCGGAAATGTAACGACTTATTTCTGGCATATAACATGATGATTCAGGAATAAAATTTGTTAGAATTCCTGAAGCAAGTACGTCATTTTCAGTAATTTATTAGAACTGGGATTTTACAACGTAGCCAATGCCCATCTTCCAATTGCTTTGAGTAATTTTAACGTGACGCATCCACCTTTTTTTTTCAAAATCTGCAATTTAACTGCAAAAGATAACAGAAAAAAAATTTGAAGTTAAGATCAAAATTTCTTTTGTTAAAATCCATTTCTGTTTGTAGTCACAATCAGTTGTTATTGTACAAAAAAATAAACAAGTTTTCCATACAAAAACATTGCTATTCTCTGATTAACAAATAAATACCAATAAAAGCACAACAAAGTTCGTATCACAGAAAATGAGCTTAACAGTTGTTTGGCATCAGCGGTCCAGGAAATAATCCCCCAAATGCTTTCTACAAATTCTGGAGTTTCTGATAATCTGAACCAAGCAGACAATTTTAATTTACATTTCTCTGATAACAATATTACTGTAGCACCCAGACGCAAAGAACTGAACTGGAACATTTTACAACTTATTATCAAATTCAACTAGAAACGCCTAAACACAATGCCACAATTTTGCTAACACCAATTACGTATTTTGACAAACAACAATAGACACTAATAACAATACGCATAGATTTATTATGTCATTAATGTTTAACAGCATTTACATTTAAACAGCGTTGAACAATACGCTATTAATTGTTAGTACACATTAATTGCAGACTTTCCATTAACAAAAACCCCGCTGAGCTTATGAAAATGCCATGGGACAACACATCTCTACTATACTTAGTAAATATTTTATTAATTTACACAGTTAGTTATATTATTTTAGTTTTAATTAAACCGCATGCTTGCAATATTTTTGTTTACTTTGCATTTCAACGGTATAACTAGCTGTCTTATTGTGTTACAAACAAATTTACCTTGGGCTGTTTCGAATGCAGTGGCGTAATTATTATTTAAATGGAACAATTAAAAGTTAGTGGAGACATTTTTAGAGTTAAGATCATAATTATTCTCATTTCAAAATTATTTCTAGCACTCACTGCAGATCTTTTGAAAAGTCGATCTTGAAGAAACCTCTTTAATATTAACTAGCGCTTGAAAAATGGGTCCGGGCTTAGCAGTGCACCCCATCAAACAATTTCTAAACAGATAATTTCGCATCCAATTACCCACCAATTTAAGCCGTGTTCACGGAATCTGTGGCTAAGAAACGCCTGTGTATTTTTACCCTTCCTAATTAAGTCCGGGTTTCCGGTCGCTTGAATAATGCTTCCTCGCGTTGGTAATTTTTGTTTGAGAGGGTGTATCTGTTGCAAGTGGTATAAATTAGCGTCATCACCGAAGCATCCTCGTCCTCATTTACATATCTGACGAAGCGAATCTGGGATTCGTTTTAATTGAGTTCGGAACTGATTACAGGTGCATAGAGTATGGTGGATGAGAGACGGAAATCGTCTACTGAGCAATTCCACGGCTGGGGTCATCGTCAGCAACCAGACCCTTGTCTTGCAGGTGAGTCAAATTTGCATAGGAAAAGCTGTGTAAACAAAAAAAAATTCTAGCTGAAATCTCTACCTTTGTACTTTTCGCAAAACGATTTTCATGTGAATATTTCAAACTATTCAACTTATAGCGGTGTTTTATTTACTAACTATCAGGAAAATATACGGACTATCACGGGTGAACAGCAGTGAGCACTTCAGGCATCAGAATAAAAGTATGATCAATGATACTATCATAAATTTATTTTTAATAATAAAATCGATAGGGAAACGGTGAACGGAAACGTGAGTTTTGTTTCTCCACATTAGAAAACACAAAGGATTGCTGTGAAGCACATTTCACTCTGTTCTAAAATGTTTTATATTCTGAACATAAAATAAAAATTATTGCCTCATCACAATAAAAAATGTGCACAAATTTAAACAGTGGGTTACAAATTTCTTCCGAAAATAAAGACATAAACTTTCATCAGACAGTTTCTCTAGACAAGAGTACGTATAAAATAATGGGAAACATAAATAGGCCGTAAACATTTATTTTCTGGGAGAAATGTCTCGACAATCTTGTGAAATGTTGCACACAGAATATGACTTCGGCATTTGTGTTTAGAACTTGGCAGGCATTTTTATTTCTACTTGATAGTAGCAAATGCTACTGTTTTAGTTTAATAATAAATCGACTATTGATAAGTGATAAACTACGAAATCTTTTTTTTTGTTTCGGTTATAAAATCACTGCATTGGCTACGTGCTTCACATCTCAGTTGATGGCGTGTATGGTCATGAAAACATTGTAGAGTTGGAAAAAGTCTCCAACTTGTTGATCTTTTTACCAAGTTAGAAATAAGCAGTCTAAGTCTCGTTTATTATATGTATTTACGATTACAACTTTTCTGGTGCTCTTCGAAAAAAACTTCTACATTGTTGAAGCTCATCCGTTAAAAATTACACGCTATAGTTACACTTCAACCTCGTTACAAATAGATTAGTTTTCTTGCAACCCGTTGCGTGCCCACTTCTCATTTTTTTACAACAAAAACTAATTACTAAAAATAATTTCGTTGAGAATCAAATAATTTCTTCTCAACTTCTCCCGTTTCAAATCTCATCAAATTCCTCACTTTGACGGTTTTATGATAATTTTAATAAAATAATTCTTGCCTTCAACGGTGTGTTTTAGAGCGTGAGTCGCGCCAGTTCTGGCCGTTACTGCTGTGAAGCAACGAACAAAGAAGGCACATCCCGAAGTCCTCCGTTCCACTTGCGAGTAAAATTTCCTCCAGTCTGCGGGGAAAGAGGCGGCCGAAAAGTCTTAGGGGCCGCTAAGGACGAGCCTTTAAAGGTGGAATGTAAGGTAAGAGAGAATAGAACTTTGTTGGTATATTTAATTAACATCAAAACAACCTTCTTCAGCGGCATTCCGCATAATTAACTGTAACTCGACACACTGCAAAATCTCCAACTCCTAAATAGCAAGAGAACTTTGTTATATGACAATTCTCAACTATGAATGGGGCTTTATGTTTATATGTATTTTGAAAAATATAGCAAAATAATAGGGGACGTTACTCCCTAAGTCAATTAACTCCCGCTGAATGATATATTAAGCTCATCGCCCAAACATGTTACGAAACAAAACCGCAAACCGAAATGTTACGTATCAGTCCTAAACTAATGCAATAGCGCCGCATGAAATTGGCACTGTTAAACCCTTAATCAAAATTAATGGTTAATCGGGAGGGAAGGTAGACTGGATTAGCCAAAAATGTTGTACTTGTCGTTTTTGCCGATTAAAGAAAATCGGTGAAGATTATTCCGACTAAACCGTTTTTATTTCGACTGTTCTCAATAGCAGATTTCATTAAATTATTCAATATTTACAATAAGCAGCAGTCTGTGATATTAAAAAAAAACTTAAATGCATGTTAGACCTGGACTTCACATTTTATCGTGAGTGTGTTTTTTAATTTTTTTATAATTTTCCATTTTTATTAATTTAATATTTCTAATATGTAAATATTGAGGAACTTAAAATTAATATTCTGAACTGTAACCAACATTGGTTTTTCGCTTTTACAATATTCGAGTTAAACGTTGTAGTCTGCGTAGGCGCAATAATTTCTGAAATTTCAGTTGGAAATTTTACAACGTTAACTGGCTGAAATACTGCGTGTTTGGTGAAAATCAATTTAATTATCAAAATTTCTTTCGCATTTTCCATTTTTTTTCTTTCCACGCACAACACTTTGTTTTACAATCTTGAGAAGTTTAATTTTTAGTTTCAATAAGCAAGGATTTATTTCTCTATAAATATATGTATGTGCTTATAAAATTCGCAGTAAAAATTTTTACCACATGTAATCTATACTTCGTATTATAAAACTGTGTTGAATCATAACTTTTAAAGTTAATACATAAAACTTTCATTTATCTTAGCATGATATTACTAGCCCTGAGCACGTCACCCCATAAAATTGGTTACTTTGTTAGCTACAATAACAGTCGTGGCTTTAGAAGTCATGAAAAGAAGGTAAATTATGTACAGAAGTTCGGTCAATGACTTGATATTAATATTATCGATTTTTATTTTTATTCTTTAGAATAATATTGTGCATATTTTACCTATTATAATGTGCATGAATTTCAAGTTTGTTTGTTCAAAATTACATCTAGCGGATTAGTGCACAAGTTGATAATTTGTTAATGCTTTACACAAAGCATATCAACGTAGAAAATTTAAAATAAAATTTTCTGCTCCGCTACATCAAAAAAGCTTGAAATATTATTTACGTTTTTATTATATCAAAAAAAAAATCTAAGCGCTGTGAAAACTGGCTAGAAAAAAAACGTTGTTTCGATTAACTTTTTGACCAACTGAGTTAACAGGAGACAACAAAACAAACACATGTGTTTAAATGACATAAAAAACGACTGAAACTACGATTGGTTACTGATAATGAAACGAAAAAAAAGGGACGGATTTCATTTCTAGATGGTCGTATACCAACAAAGTTTAGACTACTTCAATTTTTGTAAATCGAACGCTATTAACAAACTTCCATTTTGAAGTTTCAACCACGGAATAGTTTAGGCTCATGTCTCAGTTCATTATAACCGAAAGTTTACCAAACTAAATAAATTGGTTAGGACCAAATAATTTTAACTCTGCTGAGAAGTTAGTAAAAGTGAATAAGTAAAGTTAGGTAACTCTTGTGGTTATAATACCACAAAAAGCTAATTCAATAGAGCAAATACAATAGACCGCCAGCTCTGGTACACTTATATTTAACTAAATGTGTTCTATTTGTGTATCTATGGAACTGTCCTTTGTATCGCAACAAAAACAAATTGAGTTTAAACCCGTCGTCTTAAATATACGTGATACTTGAAGCCGTCACGATATTTGTTTTGCTCTAGTTCAATTATCACAAAGCTTACGCTTCTAGTTTCTTACGGATGACTTTTCTAGTATTTTCCGCCTCACATGTAAAATAAACCAAATAAATGTCTTGACATTTCACCGGTTGCTGGTATCCGGAAACCGAAAACAGGAATGTTTTATATATCTTTCCAAGATAAGCACTAAAAGTAAAACATTAGAGAATGCTTCCGTTTCCGCCGTATTTGTATAGTCCTCATGAAAAATCTAGCACTGTCACGAGTTTACACAAGTATTCCCGCTGTGCTCAGACCAATTTTTGGTCTAAAGAGCTACATCAATATCAAGTTGGACTGTTGGACTGATAATGTGGTAGGAAGTAACCCGCAGGGAAGACAATATTTACTTTCAGAAAAGTGGAAAATTTGACTGCGAACTGGAAAAAATGTGACGTCTGAAGAGAAAGTTTAAAGTTTGCAACGTAAAGTAGCGATGTCAGTGTATTTTCTAATTTTGCAACCGAAGTTTTTACGTGATTAACTTTTTACCGTGGTGCACAAAAGAACAACGATCCGACGCAACCACCATTTTTCTCACAGTAACTTTTAATCTAAAAATAATCTATTGCTACAACTTCGGGGCTTCACCAAATGGAACTGTACTAAAATTTTACTTTACGACATAATGTAATGCTTTTACGGTTGAGGGCCTACGATTGAAACTTTCTTGCACAACAAAAAAAAACTGCTTTAAATTTGCAGGTTAACAATGTGAGTGTAATTTCCACTTTCGCAACTTAAGCATTTATGTTATTAAATATTTTTTAATCTGTTCTTTCACCAAACCGAAGGCGACGAAATTGTAATTCGATTTTAGTGGGTCGGCTTCAAAAATAGGGCGATCGATGGACTCAGCAGCTTAATAAAAGACAAAAATTGTGACACTTTAGGGATTAAATGAAATGATTAAGTTTTGTAAGAGAATAAGAGGCAACAAGAAGAACGACACAAGCAGCTTATCAGAGATGTTCGAGCACGTGTTCGTCCATTGTGTTAAAAACTCTTGTGGAAATACTGACTTAATCTACCTGCGTAGCGCTAGCTTTGCGATAAATTCAAAGGAAACGTGAACGCAATAGTTGGAACAGGATTGAAAAGTTGTATTGGACAAGACGGCTCTGTAGAATCCCAGCTTTCTATAAAGAGAAAACATTGATATGTAGAACTGTAGATCAAAGAAATTATTTCTGCCTCGCCTCGTCTGAGACAGATATTTTAAAAGACAAATTTTAGACAAATAATAAAAGTAATTAAATTTCATCGTGGTGTAACAGTATATGAAATATGAGCGGAGTTTTAACTTTCATTTAAATTTTATGAAAGAAACTTGATATTAACAGCTCTTATTTTATGTAGGATATCCAGGAACGATATTTTTCTCTAAAAAGAGTTTGTTGAGAGGGAAAGTATAAAGAAATGTTCATAAAACGAGATTACTCATTATACCTTTTTAAAGTACACTCATAACAATGGTTTGAAATTAATTTTGCAACTCTCTTCGAATGTACCGCAATCATAAATTAAAAGCTGCTTTCACACGAAACTCAATTATATATACACAACTAGATAAAAAAATTATTTCAAATTGCAGCAAATGAATGCTCTGTTGTGACGATTAAAAATTAACTGAACGTTCTCCCTGCTACAGCCATCATTCATCAGTAATAATTTATGTAACCAAAACCTAACAATGAAATAAAAGTTGCTGACTGTAAAAAGATATTTAGCAAAGCTAGGTTATCACTCGTTTTTCATACAGTAAAAGGCGAGCAATAAAGAAATAATACATAAGCAAACGTCAAGCGAGACGTGTAACATAAAAAGTTGCCTATTAAATGTAACTTTACTATTGCTGGCATACATCCGAGTTACTTTTAAAGCTTTTTGTGTACATTGTCGGCATGTTTAATAACAGAAAACATATGTCAAAATGTATTTTATTTTGTACATTTAAAAATAAGTAGCGTTGAAATAGTTGTAATCACAATTGCAGATCTCAGAGAAAAAGTTTCGCTACATGAATATTTGAATATTTTAACTAAAATTAAACTGTTGAGAATCTACTAGCAAAAAATAAAACTTCTGATTTTAAAACTGCATATTTTTTAAATGCGGGTATAAAGAATATTTAAGTAAGTACTACAAGAGCATAAATTTTAACCAAGAAAAGCTACAAATAGTTGCATGTATGCTACTAACAAATGTAAACCACGTAAACGTTTATTTATTTGCACTATTCAAACAAAATCTTAATTAGTATATTAAAATACAAGTTTGAGAAAGCATTGATTCCAGCACGCGTTTGCAAACAAGTGCTGGAAGAGCTTTCTGAACGCGTGTTTTATACTATTTTTTCTATTTTACACCACTTAATTTCTTTTTACATAAAAGGAATAAAATTTTGAAATTTAGGGAATTTTATCAAAGTTGGGTACAATGATTTAATATTATTTATTTCATAACATTTGAGGTTAAATTATTAAACACATTGCTCACATTCACATTTTGACATTTGACGTTGGCATTCTACGACCATGCCGCCAATGCGACAAAAGTAAAATACACCAGCCGTAGTAAAGCATCCAAATTCTCAGTAACGCACCCAAACGGATGCTTTACTGGATCTAGTAACGACGCAAAATAGAAAAATATTTTTATGAGGGTGTTTTTCGCGCATTCACCACTTTTAGTAAAATACACATTATTTTAGAAATATATTTCTGCTACAGTGAAAAATCAGAGAAACATACTAAATTTGCTGTCAAATGATCGTCTTTGCTATGACTTAAAATGTAACATATATGTATAAGCTTATTTTTAAAATTAAGTACATATGCTATAGCTGCCAAAAGTCAAGAAACGTATAATTTGCATATAAAAATGAATTTTTGGTTTGTATCAAAAATTTCTGGTTTTGCGACCTTTGCAAGTAAAACTTTTGGATTCTAACTTTTACCGTTAAATTTTTAATTACATTTAACAAGAATTCACGAAATGTAATTTTATTTTTCATTTTTTTTTTGTGTCGTTTTATCAAATATGATCTAAATAAATTAATTGTTATTTGTCAAAAATAAGTAATACACTCATCATCTTTGGCTCAAAAGAATTAAAAATAATAATAATATTAATAATAATAATAATAATTACAAGTTATAAAATTGTAACAAAATCAAAATATATTTCGATTTTGCGATTTATCAATTTTAGAAACCTTTAAATTAGACTAGTGTTGAGGCCAATCTCTAAAAAATGCTAATTGTAATACACAACAATTTTTTATCCTGGCTTATTCTTCAAAATGTTTTAGATATAATGCATTCAAGGAAAAGAGGACACTCAACTTTTGTTTATTATCAAGACGATCGTGCTAATATCAAAAATCCGGGGCTGGATCTGAATACAAATTATCTCAATTTCTGAGTGTTTATTGCTACAGATTTATTTTATAAAAAAGACTCCCGAATCCATTTGCTACAAGATATCTTCGATCCGACCTTAGGTCTTAAACAGTTACTTAAAATTCATCTCACTCTCCGCGCACATTTTAACTGAAAATCTTTCTTAACACTTCAGTTGCAAAATAATGAAATATTCCATCGGAACTGTAGCGAAACCTGGTCCTGCTTCGATTTATCACCACACCGAAAGCGTCTGCTAAGTTTGGAGCAGTTGAGGTAACTAACACCGGTCGCTTGCCAATTCCAGACAAATTCACGACATCCTTTAGAATTTCCGTCGGTGCCATTGTGGTGGTTTATATTGTGGAAAAGTTTAAGAAAACTCGGGAGAGAATGGCGTAGTTCTCGAATCGATAAGTGGTGTCCGCGTGGTGCACCAAAAACGAAGAAATAGAGCCATATTGGCACAGCGCACATCGTGACGTACCAAACAAAACATAAAATATAAGTTGCCAAAGCAATCATTTCCTAGAGGTCTCCCTGGAGCGCACTGTAATTGGGGACCGCTATGAATTATAAATTTTCTTTGGCTTCAGCAAAAAAAAACTCACTGGTTTCATAACTCACAGAACTTACACGGTACCGTAAAATTAAGTTACGTGATCTGACACATGCGTTATCATGCAACTTTAATGGGTTCGATACGAGTGCGTTGTTACGTGAAATCTTCAGATTTAAGAGCGTGGAGGTAAATTTTAAACCAATCAAACGTGAAGTTATAAAGCGCGTATCACATCCGATCTTTTAAAAAAACACAATTTGGAGCCGGTAAAGCAATCCTTTTTTAAAACGTATGAAAATTGTCTTATAAAACGTGTTTGCTCTTTTACTCTGGTACAAAAATAATGCAAATCAACTTTAAAGTTTATTTCAATTAAAATGCAAAGTCTGCTTTGACATGGACGCTTTTATACAACTACAGATTTTATTAGATTTTATCAGACCTAATCTTTTTCTTAAAAAAAAAGTTGGGGTAATATATGCGTCAATCGTCAATTTATTTCTTTTATGGGCCCAAAAAATGCTTCGCCTTTAACGTAAAATTGCTTTTTTATTCGTTTCTATAGAATAAAACATTATCAAGATACACATTTTTTTAAACTGACGGGTTTTTAACTTTGGATGTTCCTACGAGTGACGTTATGTTATCTAATATCCCTCTTTTAATTTGGCCATTACTATAAATTAAAACCATTTTAAAAATACGAGATTTAAAAAGATTTACACATTTTATTCTAACTATACAATAATTTCAAACGCTAAGAGAAATAAGTAAAATTTTTATTAAATACAAAACACACTGTCTCCGCTTTGTGTTAATTTAGATATTAAAGTTTGACGTCCGCCCCGGTTCATTTTTAAATGTAAATCTCTTCCTTCTCATAGTACCTACATTAACCGTAATACCGACTCCACTAACCATGATTAATGTCACCCCTGTACCAGTTAATGCAGAAAGAGGGTAATTTACAGACCTTCTCCTGTACTTCCCATGCACACCAAACTCGTTAGAAACGTGTAGTCTTCTTTCTAATTCCCCTCTAAACGAGGCGAGGGAGAATTAACGAATTCTGAAAAACAGATTCAAACCGGAAACACTTGTGCGTAATTGCACGAAAATTGTTTCTTCGTGTGTGATACTGAAGACGTTTTGTCGTGCCCTCACTTCATCGATCTGTTGCGGTTATTAGCATAACAGGTGGGGTGATAATCACGTCACAGCCCCAAAACGCGGACGAAGAATACATAGAGAGGACATAGGGTTGATCGTAGGAAATGAAATGCCATACAAACTGACGTAACATTATTCGACCATAAAGTTTGAGATGCGTGCTTGGTCCTATCTGCTGTAAATAATCTCCTTCTTTATTTACATAACACTGAAAATTGTATGAAGTTGTAGAGAGAGTTGCTTGGTGGGACACAAAAACATTGCGGGTTTTTAATTTATCTTCATTCTTTCTAGCTTTTTAAGGCGAGTAAAAAGTAGCAAAATGTCCATGCACTAATGCAAAAAGACATCAACCTCGACATTTCTTATCTTGCTTTCGTGAAGTTTTTCTGGTAGACAAAAACTACGTAAGAAATGAGAAAAGAAATAAAATTAATTCCAACACTAGTATTAAGATTTGTCTTAATCTTGTCACCAGTGTCATATGTTAGGTTTCAAGGATTTAGGCGCAACAATTACACTTCACGCCTAATACCAACACGCATCTTTTAGCTCTTTGTTGGGTGACATGAATTATACACCCTCCTCGTTTTTAATAAAAGCCCTGAAATGGAATTAAACCAAGTACAAAGGATAAGCCAAAGTAAGTGTTGTTATTTTTTAAATACGTGCTTCGTGGCCCTTACAAAAACTGACAAATTTTCTAAAGCCCTTGAATAATTAATTTATTATGCGCAGAGCACGAGTTTATAAAGTTGTCGCTTCCCCGTCTTCCAAGCACTATAATTCACGGTCTTCCTAATCATTTTCTCTTGGGTCGTTCTCTTTCACTTCTGTCCGTTTAAAGCTATTATCACATTCGTTTAAGCCGTTTTGTATCATTCATTATTTACATACTGTGTTTAATTTTACCTTGAGAGTACAAAGATGGAAATGGCCAAGAACAGTGGATTCTAGTTTTGTCTCGTTATAACATTTCCCATTGTTGTAGCACAATGTCGGTATCCATTGCTAGATAATCACGATGTTGTCACGTTCAGTCTTCTCTGTAACAGAAGGGAGCGTTGTAGTGGATGAATTTGAATGAGGGATTTCTGCTCGTGTTTTTAAAGGTTGATACATAAAACGCTCTGGGTCTAACAATGTTAGTTAGTTCGATAATGCTAATTATTAGTCTTCCAAAATGTGGGTATTCATATAACATTGATTAATTTATCAACCAATAAAATATTTTAACTAAACCTATAACCACAGACCTTTCTATTCAAAATGTTTGTATGCAGTGTGTACACAAAGTACAGATCTCAACTCGTCAATCATCTGCCATTTTTGACACCCACCTAAAATCCCTATTCCTCTTTTTATATGGTGAAAACTTGAATCTACGCTTCATCATTGTCAAACTCGAGGATCATATTCAATGTTTTTATATCCACAATTTTTCTAAAAATCTATTGTTTGGCATAAATTTTTTTTTGTTCATTCCTTCTTAATAAAAAAGTCGATTTTTTCCAATTTCAAAAAATATTTAATGCAGTATTAATATAGTAATGCCACTATTCATATTTAAAATAAACCTGATAATTTTTATCTCAATTTTTGTCAATAATGAAACACTGCTCTGTTAAGAATCGCGAAAATGAAAAAAAAAATGGAGAAAGCCCAATTTTTGAATAGGACCAAATATGTCCGAATATAAACTGTTTTTTATTTTTAATAAATGTTCATGATAATTTATTCTGTTTTTAATGAAACAAAAATGTTAATACTTTAATTTTTTTTCTTTGCAACATGACTTAATTTTAAAACTTTCAGAAGAGTGCAAGATACTGCAAGCATACGAGTTTGGAGCAGTTTGTGGAACTTCTGTTGAAGCAACAAAAAAATGAAACTATTTATTAACATTTTTTAATAATTATTTTAACATATAATATTTGTTTTAAACTTACTAACTTACTGAAATTCAATAATTTAATTAGGCTTTTAGAAGTTGCTGTTTCAAATGCTTTTATATAAATCTACAAAAAAACGTTCCGAATATCTTTAAAATTGATTGAAACCACAATTTTTAACTTCTGAAAAACAAATCAAATAAAACTGAACGACATGGGCAAATTTAATCTTATCTTAGTCAAAGTTTTCTTTTTAAACGAAAAAGTAAAACTAATGGAAACAAAATTTTAATGTTATATAATATGCTTTCATATTTTAAAGCTTTAAAAAATAAAAATGTTAGTTTAGCAGGATAATATACAACAAATGTGTAAAAAGCTCAATGCTCATGATATAAGCACCAAATTAGTTGACTTTGAGATAGTTTAGATATTTTGGGTATTTTTACTTTTTTGTTTTAATTAAATTCTTTGGATACTTTGGTTTATTTCTATCTCTTTAACTCTGAATAGTTTGGAGGCTCTACATTCTTTATACCTTATATCGATTAGATTTTTATTTTTTTGTAATCTTCTGTTTTTTTTTTGTTAGAACTTTTTAAGTTTTTTTACGTCAGTGAAAAGGATAATTGGATTTTTAAATTCTTTAAAACTTTGATCTTTATGTATTCCAGTTTTCTCTTAATCTCTAATTTTTGAATTCTATTTATATTCAACTTTTTACAATTTGGTAATGTTTTGTAGATTTTTCTATAGTTTAATTTCATTTATACTTTTTAATTTCACAGAATTTTTAGATTTTTTAAATGCTTTACATACTAATTTGTAAAATTTTCTGGACATTTTTAGAATATTTAGATAATTTAAAATCATTTAGACTTTGGTGCATTTTTCAATTTTATCGTATCTCTTGATTCTTTCGATTTTTGTCATTTTTATCTTTTTTACATTTTTTAGTTTTCTAAATATTTAAGAATCATTAGGTTATTAAACTAGCGATAACCGATAAACTTTTTTAAAATTTTTCAATTTGTTTTTTAGAAACGATCTTTTTTTTTGAGCTGATAATCTAAAAAATTATAGTTTAAAGAAATTTTTAGTTTAATAAGCGAAAATTTTAACGTCTTACATTATATTAGATACAAATCTTCTTTTTTTGTATCTATTAAAACATTTGTGTATTATTCATTATGTTTAAAAACAATGTTGCCATTTAAATTTTTAGTTAAAACCGTTAAAAATAACTTTTTTGGAAACGATGTAAACTAAAATTGGTAATACCAAATTTACTGTTCCAGTGGTTTGTGGCGAAAAATTAGATCAATCCTTGTAGTAAAATTTAAGTTTTCCTACTTAAACATTTTTTTTAACAGCGTTATTATTTTTTGATGACATAGTATTGAGCGAGCTCGCGAATTTTGAGACACTATGTATACATTATGTATAAAGTGTGTTTTCCGATTTTTAGCTCTGTGTTGATATTTAGAAATTAGATCTAACCCAAATATAAAAAAAAAATATTTTTTTCCATAAATGAACCAATTTGCAATTATCTCCACTTCAATGTAATGAGACCCTTTCATTCGAAGCGCCATATCTCCCGCGTTAAAAATTCATTATTAATCAAGCGCCCAGTATTCATTGTTTGCAAATCTAGCAAACGAACTTTTTAAATTATGCCAGCATTGTAACTCAACTGCAAGAACATAATATTAAAACGATCACAGTGCAGCCACCCACAAAATTGAATTACGAATATCATGAATCATATCTTTTAATGTATTTATGGAATTTCTATTGAATCTGTCCACTGGGCGATTATTGATGGTTGAATTAATTATTATATACTCGTTTTGTTAACACCACAAAATTTTGTTTGCCACTAAATCGTTCGAACCCAAATATTTATTTTACAGGTATCTGATAGGCATCAATTTTATTCTCGTTGCAGCGACAATATTGCCATTGTGCAGCAATGTCACATTTATTAACAAACCATATATAAATTTTATATACACAAATATAAATGAACCCACTGAAAGTACCTACAGCTGCGACTAACAGTTTCAATAAAATTATTAAACAATATAATTTAGATAACAAAATCACATTAACACGGCTTTATTTAGTGTCAATTGAAAACGTTTTATCAGTTTTGAATTTGTGATTATTTAATATTGATTTTGTTAACCGGTTACATCATAGTTGCGTATTCTTCTTCGTCTTCTCTATAAATTACCTTTTAGGCAACGAGTTCGATCGGGTCCAGTGGGGAATTTAAATTAGATTCCTTTTGGCCCATTCCAAACTCTAACTAATTTAAGATTACTATCAGTTATTCGTCCAGAGGAATTCGTGTACCTACTTTTGATACAACCGAATAATATTGTTATATCTACAGAGGGGAGAAAATCCATTTTAAAACTTATTTAATGCTGGGTTTCTTAGTATATTAAACAAGTTTACAATGAAACCTATACAATCCTCGCTTTCAATTTTGCTATAATTAAAAATTTGTGTCTGACAAAATGCGTTCAAGCGAACTTTGCCCACGCTTTTGCAACAAACATTCCTGCAATGTCGACCCACGCAACCAAAGAATCGAGTTTTCAATTTTCTTTCAATAAAGACCATAAAAACTAGTAAACATGAGATATCAGACAGGCAGTGCTTATATTCCAGACATCACTCCAACAAAGTTGTTTTTTTAGTATTATACACGTAGCTTTGTTTTTTCAACGTTAAAAGTATAAAACTTTATTTTGTTTGCAAAGTTTGCTTTAAAAACAAGAAAAAAGATCTACATGTTGAGCTTTTAGCCTATCAGGGCTCCACCGAAGAGTGCTTGCAAACAAAATAATATCTTAACATTGTATAAGCGCTAAGAATGATTTTTTCCAACATGTAATAAAAAATAACGATCAATAGCGAGTAAAAGCTGTGATTTTATAGAACGCTCCAGTTAACATATTAAAGGCGTCTACAAGATTTTTCCGAGAGTAATTCACATTTCCAGATGCTTTTATTTATTGAAAAGGTCGCGACACTGATATTTGCTTTGAGATTTCTGTTACTTGTTCCGTTTTCAGAACTTCGTCTTCTTTATACCAAGCTGACTGTGATATGGTTTTACAGACATTGTAAACAGATTCGGAAAAAGCAAACAAGTATTTGACGATAACATTAATGCAACTGTCAGTAATAATTGAAATGTCTTCTTCTGTTGAAGAAGATGACGTTAACAATTTTCTGTTCAATATTTTATAAAACCGAACACTTATATTCTTTGTAAAAAATATCAAAAGCCACACTTCTGTGATCTTTCTTGTTTACTTTTGTTGTTATTGTCTGATACGGTGGTGAATTATTTAATCGGTTTGGTAAGAAAGTTTTGTTACAGAGTTGAAACGACAGCTTGTCGAAAGAGAGTTTGATGTTTTCTGCAGAAATTTACCGTTCGTTGGTAGTTTGCTCACAACTTTCAAATCTGATTTTGATAAATCGAAAATTGTAAAGAAATTAAGTTAGTTGAATTACTGAATTTATCGATAAATAATAAAATTACTCATTTAGAAAATATTTGACTGTCCAAAACCGAAATAAATCAAAGACTTACGTTTTAATTTTTAAAAATGCTTTTACTAAAACATGAATTGTAGAATACGAAATACTGAATAATGAATATTAAAACACACCAGAGAATCAATAATTTAATTTTCAATTAATAAATCTAAAACAATTTAAAGCCTGACATATTTGAAAATATTTGTGATCTAAAAAGTTATTAATACTTAAACTTCAATTCAATATTAATAAAATTTAAAGAATATGGAAAAAATACAAAAGCACAGAGTGTAAACAATTCAAGAAAATATAAATTTTAACACGAATTTTAAAAATTCAACTTTTTTAAGAGATCTAGAAAAAAAAGGCGAAAAATTAAAAAAATATGAAAAATTTATTTTAAAATTATAAAATGTCCACACTTAATTCAAAAAATGCAAAAAATCTTAGAATACAAAAAAAACTTTAATACAAAACAAAATTTAGATAAACTAAATAATGCAAGTATCCAAACTCTTCAAATAATCCAGATAGTCCAAGAAATTCAAATATTATTCCGATAAATAAAAAAACAAAAAACAAAAAAATTCAAAGTACCTTCCTTAACTTCGAAGAAACTTACAGAATATGAAAAATTTAAAGAATAGAATTTCTTGATAATTTTGAAAAACAAAAAATGCAAGGCAACCAAAGACTAAAGAGTCTAGAAACTTTCAAAAATCTGAAAGACCTACATAATCTGTACGGTTTAAGAATAACAAACAATATGGAAATGGTAAAAACATTTAGTGGTAAAAAGCAACTACGAAATTGATTCAATCTAAAAAAATCTAAAGCATCTGGAAAATCTAAAAATCAACTAATAAAAACGGATACATAGAATTCAAAGCAGTTATTAAGTCCGAAACATAGGAGAAGATCTAAACTCAAGAAATCTCTTTTATTTTTTAAACATTTAAACAATCTGAATAATGTAGACACTAGAAAATTTAGATTGAGAAAATGTAAAAAAAAAATAAAATACATATTATTGTATAAACTCGTAGCATATTTTATAAAGTCGGCTATAAACTCACGCCGCAAAAGTGCAAGGATAGATGTAAACGCGAGTGTACATGGTTTTCACGCTCATTCACACGTTCTCGGCTTGTTCGCGCCTTGTTTTCCGTTTCGAATCGATCGTTTCTGTCCAATTCAAAGGGTTCGCGGCCGAGAAACGCGAACGCTCTCTACGTTCGCATTCGCGATATAGCTACAAAACGAATTAAAACGATTTTTTTTTAATGTTACCAAGTAGAAGCCATTTATATTTGACGCCTAGCATTAACTTTCTTTTAAAGTAAAAAAAGAAAATATTTTAATATACGGAAAATTGTAATATGTCTATGCACACAGACAAAAAAAACAAAGCGCTGCAACTGTTGTTTCCTCAATTTAATCCTAATGTACGAACAGGACTCGAAACATTGTGACTGTAGAATTGAGCGTTTCGATGTACGATAGTCGCGGTATTTCATGACGTGAATTTTCATCATGGAAGTCTATAGCTCGTTCTACAAATAATTAAAAATTATTCACTCTACAATTTACAAGTAATGCTAAAAATGTGACTTTTGTCCGTTTTTTATTGTTTCCTTACAAACTGTTATATTCTGAAAAGCTTAGAAAAGACTGCATGGAAAATTAATTAATTTGAAAAAGCAAATAAAATTACAAAGAACATATAATTGTGGTATGAACGAAATTCAAATATCTAAAAAAGAAAAGAAGTTTGAGAATTAAAATTATTTTTTAAATAACATTCTCTAAAGGTCATAATTATTTGAATAGAAAACTGAAATATAACTTATTTAACAAACTACGAATGTATAAGATTTAAATTTAAAATTTGTAACGTTTTTTACAAGTACCTATATGTTTTTGAAAAACACGGAATAATTGAATAATTTTAAATATATATAAGAAGCGACTTCATAAAAACTCTTGTTGTATTTAAAGTTGTATTTCTATTGCTGATATTTTTTATTATATTTATTTAAAAAAAAACCACAGGTCATTTGGAATGCCACATTATTTTGTAATTATCTCCATTAAAAAAAAAAATATAACAAGTTGGTTTCGTGTTTCATTTTATTGAAATTCGAGAGAAACAAAGTCTAATTTTCTTCTCAAAAGGTAAACAATTTTCACCAGTTTAGCTTACAAACACTGAACTGAGAAAGTATTTACTTTTCTTACAAATTGTCAAATTAAATGTCGCTTTGATCTCTTTCATTAAGAAGAAACATCGGAATTTACACAAAATAATTACCAACTTACTTGGAATTGTACCAGAAAAAGGCAAGATCTTATTTAATATTTGTATTCACATTATTGTATATCGGAAATGATGAGGTACAAGCTTACTTTTGTTTACTTTTCTCTTGAACATTATCACAAAACATACAAAGTTTACCTTGTAATTTTATATGTTTAACGGCAAGCTCATCAATTATTGATGTCAAAAGTTTCGATAATATACACTTAGGTCTCCAAACATCACTAAATTAATTCTAAAAAGAATATTAGATACATTCCATACTTTTTCTCTAATGCGACAGACTTCCATCGATAACGATAATAAAAATGTTTCCCTTCAGTTCTGGATTGTTTACCATTTAATCACCCCAACTTTTGACATTAGCATTCGTGTTACATTTTCTTGCCTTCGCGTCATTAATTCCATGTCACGTTACACAATGAAGATACGTCTGCAACGCTAGAAACAAATTTTTGTGTACGCGCTCCTTCTCTAATGAGGCGTCTAAGCTCCGATGATCCGGGACCCGGATCGCTTCGGTGATTATCTCTTTTCATCCAACGTGACGTGTTGACATTTTGATTGTTCATTTAGCACTAGAAATATGCTCAATCTTACGTGACTTTCTCG
Organism: Cynaeus angustus; assembly: GCA_030157275.1. Classification (NCBI taxonomy): domain Eukaryota; kingdom Metazoa; phylum Arthropoda; class Insecta; order Coleoptera; family Tenebrionidae; genus Cynaeus; species Cynaeus angustus. Next base: position 24,291,230 of record CM058058.1, read on the forward strand.
TATGAAGCCAAATTAGGAAATTAAAAATTGCAGGAAAACAACGTCTGATTTTATGATAAAATATGAAATAAATGGTTTGTTGTGGACAAGAATTAGACTCACAAATCAGCGAAGGAAGGAATCGCGATTTAAATTTTAAATAGCATTTGCAAATAAATTAATAATCTGCAAAACAGCCTTTAATCAAGTATTCTCGTAATCTTTATACACAGATTTCACGTTAAACCGGTGGATATTTGCTTGGTACAAACAGCCCACAACAAATAAGCTGCTTTGCTCTTCCACTCACTCGGTAAACAGTGAGATTGCAGCTTAAAATCAAATCAAAATTAATGTCCGTCTTCGTCTAGTACGTAAAATTAAAAAAAAAAGTTGTTCAAGAACGAACCTTTCTGAAAATGAACAAAAAAGTGATCATCCTTAGGGACGAGCAATCGATTGTTCATTCAGTTCCTCCCCGCAACTTCCTCATAATCAAATCTTGATAGTCCGCATCTGGTTACAGGTCGACGCCGAACCACAAGCGGACTTTTTCCGGTGGAGCTTTAACAGCACTCCGGGGATCTCCCGGGAACTGAGCGAGTTCACCACCGAACCTGGAAGCAGCATGTTGACGTACGTGCCAAGGGCACCAGCGGACTACGGAACTCTGCAGTGTTGGGGCCGAAACGGTATAGGGTCTCAAAGCGTTCCCTGCAGTTATCATATAGTTCCTGCTGGAAAACCTGATCCTCCACACACGTGCACCATTACGAACATCACGCACCATTCCGCGCTTCTCACGTGCAAAAAGGGCTTCGATGGAGGTAAGTGCTAAATTTTATGAGGAGAAATTACGCCACGACGGCGGAGATAATAATCACGAACGTTTCCAAGAGAGAAATTATGTTTATTATTGTACCGTGTTTTACTGTGTTTTGACGACTTCTAAATTAAATCCGAAATACAAATTAAAAGCGGGTGTGATTTCAAGAAAAAATAAAATTTAAGTTTAAGGTAAAATCTACTACTTCAAGTCGACTTCTCCACTTATTTAATTATAGTTGTTAGTTTAATTATGTACAGTTTGACAAGATAAACAATTTTTGATGTGGATAAATTCTAAAACCTGCTTACACATAAATTTAGCTAGTTGTATATTCTGATTTACTCTCTCTTAAGCTCTATTGAAGAGATTCATCTTGTTTGAGAAATACTTCTACAAGAAACTTCATGTGCAAATAAACCTGTTTTCGCCACTTTCACCCCTACTAACTTTACTAACTTTGTGTTAGTTTAACGCTCTTTAATGCATATCTCAGTAAATAAAAATAGCTAGGGGTAGCTTGTCGTAATCTTTGAAATGTTACGAGATTAAGAAAATATTTTCCTGAAGCATTTAAGAACAACAAATCATGCAGAGTTTTACATGATGCAAATTATAGTCACCTATTTAAAAATTCTAATTTGTATCAAAAATGTTATTAAAGCAAAACTTAATGAGGCAAATTATTAATTGCTTCTATTCATATGAAGTACGCATTTTATTGCAAACTGAAATGAGAAACACTCATTTCCCCCGCAAAAAAATATGCAAGCAACAAACTAAATTATATTTCACATTTAATCATTTTGTATTTTTTACCGCGAAAGTCAAGGAAAACTAATTTAAAATTATTTAATATGAATTGAATAATTGACACCCCCAATATCAAATGCAAAGCTGACATTCTAAAATTAATGGATCAAAACTAAATTTGAACTCAGTTAAATATTTAAGGCTAGATTTAATAAAACCGGCTTAACTAATTTAATCAATCTAACTTTAAATATTTATTCTGGGTTAAAATTGAATTTGCTTTTCACAAACCATCTTTAAATTTTAATAATTTTGGTTCATTTTTTTACAAAGGATCAATAATATAATCATGCCAAAATGCATTAAGTAAAATTTGCAAAAAGAAATAACAAACACAATTCGTGGCTCAATGTTGCTGAGAATAAAAATTACACATTAAAACAACAAGATAAACCAAGACAGGTGCATTGAGACTAACGAAGGCCAACATTGAGACGGTAAATGATAGAAGCACAGCAAAACCAAAGGACTAATAAGATTTTGTTTGTGAAGAAAAAAAAACAAAAGTTTAGGCTTAAATATAAGATTTCAAAAAATTATAAATTTTAATACCTTAAAAGTTTTGAAATTTATAAAGCGGCAAGGATTCCAAAGTTCATAAAATCAAAAAACCAGTTGAAATATACAACAAAATTTAAAAATTGAAATAATAAAAATAAAAAATAGACAAAACTGATAATTAAATGTGAATAACTTTGTTGTAACATTTGCAACGAAGAATTTCTAGATTCTAGCAGAAGGAGAAATCAAAAGAATTATGAAAGTACTTTAATTGAAGTTTGCAGGAAACAAAAAATATTAAACAAAAAAAACAAAACTATATGATCAAAGTCGCAAAATTCAGTTTTGAAAATAAAACAATCAAAAACGAGGGAAACTGCAGAGACAATTGTAAAGTAACAAAAAAAATTTTAGACATTTCATTGATGAAAATTTTCTTTTGATAAGAAATTTAGACTTGTTTCTTAGGAAAATCGAGACAAATCACACCTCATAATTATATTTAACAAAGATGTTACAACAGAAAGAAAAATCTTACTACAAAATTTGCTTTACGAGGTATCTGCCACAATATAAAGAAAACGAAGTATAAAACGTAAAAACGTTTCACACTTGTCACTCTGGTAATCGGGACTCAAGATCAAACTTAAGCACTAAAAGTTGCTTTGAAGTCGGCAAGAGGTTTGTTTTAAAAATGATATTCAAATTTTGCAGTATTTACTGTCTCCATTTTCATAATTAATAAATTATTTTACCAGGTAGTTGCTGTAAATGGTTACATGCTAAATTTAATTTTGCTAATAATAATTTTTAATGTGTGAACGAGAACCCAGATGCTAATAAACTAAAACCTCAAACTGCTCTTCAGAGACTTCTACCTTGATTGCAATGTAATATTTGAATATTTAAGCATTTAACTAATAGTGCAATTAAAACAGAAATTAAACAGAAAGTGGAAAACATTTTAAATTTTGCGTTAGATTTCTTATTTCAAAAAATGATCGTTTCAGGTAATTTAATGCATCGCTGCTTTGTGCAAAAACAGTGTTGCAAAGCTTCGTTATAACTATTTTTTCTGTATGATTAAATCTTGGACAATTATTCGAAACTTTTTATACTGTGCGCTAACTACATAGTTGGTTTCTAGGTGTTTCCTGCTAAGCGTTATTTTGGTCATTCCTAGCCAAATTATAGGACAAATCTACTCACAACTATCTCGAGACTATTTAGGTGCCAACACGTTTCGAAGTTTACCAATGTATAATTTAAATAACAAGTCCAGAGGTGTAGTAATACATCTCCGCTCCGGTTTAATGTTTGTCTTCGACACAACTGCACCCGAGTTTCCAGACCCAATTTCTACCACAATGAGTAGGTCATAGTTCCTGCAGTTGCAAATGCCAACAAAACGGCTCTTTTAAAACAACAAAATCTCCGAGCACAGCTTTTAATTTTTTCGGTTAAAAAGTTGTTGCAAAAATAAAGTCAGTCCAAAAACTAATCATTTTTTTCATTGACAATTTGACAGGAAAATGACACATGCGACCTCCTCTGTGAAAGAATGCCGAAAATGAAATTTTGTGGAGATACAAAAGCTGAATCGTATTACACTAGAACCTAATGGAAAATAAATCAAATAAATTTCGCACAACAAAGCCAGTAAATTAGCCTCGTCCATAACACAAAGAAGGGATTGTTCTGCATCAGGCTTTAATCTAAAATTCATCTAAGTGCAATACCTTAACATGTAATAACCGGGATAGAAATTACGAAAACAGTGGCATTACCTCATAATAGGACGGATTAAATAATACCTCTATTATTACAGGTTTGCGCCAGAAATTTACGATGGAGTTAAGCTCAGGCGAGGAAATCGTTGCCAACATGTCATCAACGACGCCAGATTTTATCGTTACTAATCTAGAAGCTGCTCAAGATTATTCGGCAATCGTGTGCTCGGAGAACTCTAAAGGACGGTCCAAAATTCTCACACCCTTAGGATTTCGTACTTTACCAGCTCCTGGACTTAAGGAGCAAAGGAGATCGACGGGACCTACAGAAGGAGAGAAATCTGGGACAGGACCATGGCTGTACATTTTGTTAGCTGCTGGATCCACATTAATCGTCGCCGGTGCCATTGGAGCTATTATCTTTGTCGTCAAAAGGTTTAGGGTAGGTGTTTAATTATTATATTACTACATTATTACGCATAAATTGTCCGGTTCATATTGATAAACCGTAAATTTACATTCTATACACAGTTTACAAGAATAGTTTCTCAGAGCGAAAAAAATGCTTTGCAAGTAGTACTTTTAATAAAAAAGTCTTTTACTTCAAGCTCAAAAAAAATTTCACTCAACAAATTAACTATTTGCTTACTTAGAGCTTAATAATTTAAAAAAAATATATTTGCTTACAAATAAAAACTATATATTTGTCATATTGTTTAATAAAAAATTAATTGTTAAAACACTATAGAAAATTCGTCTTTATATTTAATGATACTTTTTTGTTATACTCTTATTTTAGTTTTGTTATAATTACTGTTTGTAACAAAAATTGTTTTACCTGGGATTTTTCAAATTCGATACTTTTTTTTTTTGTAGTGTTTCCCGGCGCATCCACCATTTTTATGCTTTTAAGCGCTTACATATTTTATGAGCTCATGGAAATTTATATGAAGTACACATTTTCACAGCATTTACTCTAATGGAAGTAACTGTTCATTATTTTAGAAATGGAAACCGACAAACTTTCGTTACAAACATTAATTCATCAAATTTGTCAGTATATGACGAAAAACAGATATTTTTCAATTAATTAGTCTGAGTGGAATAAATATGAATTAGTTAATTATTTAATTAATAACTGTCATGAAAATGTAAATTATTAAGCTGGTTGTTGATACGTATAATTTTACTAGTTTAGACTACCCCATCTCGAGAAAAAATAAACTTTAGAATCCTAAATGAATGATTTTTGAAAAATGAGTGTAATATAAATAACTAATGCAGTTCACGTTAATTTTAAGCCGGTAATTGAAAATATAATTTAGTTCAAAGTATGATTAAAACTGTCGTTTGTAAGAAATTTCCAACTCGCTGTATTTCCAGTGGAATGAACAAATTTATGGGTCGGTTTATCATGATACATATCGTAAACCGTAAATTGTGCGATCCGAGGCGTCTTTATTGCTCGAGTGGCCATTGTGCTTCTCGCTGAAACGATTAAATTCAAATATTGTTGAGTCGAAATGGCAACACGTTGCAGGATTATTTAATCCAACAGCATCAACTAATTCCCAAGACACTTCCTCAAATAATACGTTCCGTTTCCAGTAGGATTCATTGAAACTTTCTCACTAGTTTTGTTGTTTTCAGGTGGACAGTCCTGTGAGAGAGCGCCGTCCTCGCAGCCCTAAAAGGGAGGAAAGTCCATTGAATCCCCGTGTGCCGCCGCCCTACACGGACCCCATTACTGACGACAACAACCCCGACCTGATCCCCCCTACCAACGGTGAGTCCTCTCGGGATGTCGTCCTGACTGATAGCCGCACTCTTATGAACTCGGGAAAAACTCGTTTAAACTAGGAAACATGTACGAGGCGATAGGACAGAATGGTTCCGAGGTGAAAACTAGAAATATAGCAAACTGAGAGACCCATTAATCATGGCAGTAAGGTTACAAAGAAAACGCGACAAGTTTTAACGCATGCTTCTCGGTTTCATGAAGCTAAAAAAAACAACAAGAATTATGTTAGATGAAACTTATTTTGGAGAAAAGTGCGTTATTTCGCTAATAGATGAGGGCCATTTTGCTAGCCTCAGGTCACGTTTTCCGTGCTGTACAAGATACGGAAGCAACCATGAAGCATCTGCTACACGCGCTTGGAATTTCGCTATCAACTTCAGTTATAAAGCGGTCAGGTTTTTTGAATTCTTGCTTACACTAGTTCTCAAACTTAAGTATGTACTTAAAACCGACTAAAATAACACTGGCTAATAGGAAACAAAAATCAATATTAATAATTTTAGTATCAAACAAAACATCAAAAAAAAATACTCAAGAGACACTATCTTGTGAGGCAGTCAAACAAAATTCTTTTAGAATACGTTTTAGAAACACGCAATCATCGATAAGTAAACGACAAAGTATACGTATATTGTGTTTTATATTGCATGCTCTTTATACTACAAACAGCAGGACCTCGGAATTTTATTTTCAGAAAAAAAATTGTTAGAAACTGAATTTTGTAACGACATACAATGAACACTTTAACTGGCTAGAAATACAATGTTTGATTTTATTTTAAATGTAACAATGGAAACGCAACTTGAATGTTTGTGTTCTTTTTTATACATTTTAAAAAACTGCCTTGCAAACTATTGAAAATAATAATTAACAAATAAAATAAACAAATTTTGCACTAAATGAATACTGCAATTTTACACTGTAAATAATACACATCACTTTATTATTGTGTTACAGTAAATTATTTATAATAGACAACTAAAACTATTGCAACATTTAGAAAATATTCGACACTTTCATAAACACGAATTACAGCTATGTAAATAAAACAGTTTCGTCAATAAATTTTCAACAATTTTATTTTTATATTTTTTCTTATAAATCCAAAGTCGCTGCACAAAGCTGGTGCACAAATGAACAAGTTGATAGTAATCCCTGTAGGTCTGATCTACTTTTCCAATCTCCATCACCGAATATTTTCCGCCTTCTCAAAGACATCATCTTTTCCCGTTAGATTGGAGCTAAAATAAAACCTAAACATATCTTACGTATTCACCGTTGCATTCTGCTCCAGATTCATCGCAATAAAACCAAGAATCATGTTTCTAACATCAGTTCTTTTGCAGAAAGTCTGCTGGATGCGTCGATGGTTCCATATACGATAACAGCACGACCATCTAGCAAACGAAATTGTGCGACGCAAATGCCAGTGAAGCCCTACCATGTGACTTGGGCTCCAATATTGCAGTCGCGGAATTGTGCCACTCAGACCCCACCCCCGCACAAGGAGAGTTCTGTCTAGTCTACCCCCAACGACCCCAATCAACAGTCTCGGCACCGGGACCAATACCACCTGTGATATTTGTGAATATCTCATATTTTTAAGCATTGACATTATCAAAACTAAAACTGTTAACGCTGTTATTATTTCATTGTCAATAAAATATCATTACATGTGGATGTGAGAGTTGATTTTGGGTTTAAAATAGATGTGAGCTTTAAGTGCGAAAACTGTTCTCCATTGTATCCTTTTCCATCAACCAATTCTGTCGCAAATCATCCTTTGTTTTCCAAATGAATGTGTTAATAGGACTAACCTACGTCTGTTAAAAGGTCATCACAATCATCCCTCATTTTGTTCCCGCCACAGTGACCGTCCCACAATTTTAACCACATTATAGCAAACGTTCCCCAATGCGCCATCCCTAACACCCCCGTGTTTTGACGTATTGTTTGTTAATACGCTTTGAGAGTTTATCTGATGAATTACAACAACAGCGATAGAACGTTTTATTACAAGAGACCACAAAAATGTAATCAATAAAACTTGAACAAACGGTATAAACGACAATTCATATTTTCAATCAAAAAGTAAGTTGTATAACGTAGCTACTTATGTACATTTAGTACAATATTTACCCACTATGAATTATAAATAATAAAATAATTCTGTTAGAAACAATTCCTGTTGTTAAGAAGTCGATTGGGGGCAAATATTGTTCTTTGAAATATTGTAAATACTTAATGCCGAAGTTTTGGATATTGATCTATTAGTATGGATGTAAAGCCCGGATCAACTTTGCTTAGTGCTAAAGCAATGCTGAAATCACACAAGCTTCGCCTTGTTGACGAGAATTTTTCAGAAATTTTACAAAAAGAATGGTTTTGTCGTATATAAAGTGAATCAATATAAAAAAGGTCACGATGCTTGAGCCTGGCCTGAGCTGTTGTCAGTTGTTCATTTACAAACTGAGATCACTAAACGACCTTGCGTCTACAAAAAATTAATCAGAAGAAGAGCTCTCATAAAAGTGTTTTAAATTAAGCCAATAAAAAAGTGTTCGTTTTATTGTGCTTTCGTGTACACGTAATAAAAAGTCCCAAAGCTCTAGAAAAAATAAAAAAAATCGTACCTACTTGCATCATAATTTTATTATAATTATTATTTTGTATTTTTTGCAAGATATTTAATTTAGCTTTTGTTGGATAAACTTTTACCATTTTTATTCACAATTTTATTGATTTCAAACAAATACATGGTTTAGTTAATAGAAGTAACTCTTTTACGTGTACAACAATTTTGGATATTTTTTAGTTTTTTTAAATAAACAATGTAAATGTCGATTATAAACAAAAAGTATCATTTTCTATATTATAATTTATAATTCATAGATTTTATTATAATAATATGCAATATTATCCAATTTGCAATTATTTAAATCACTACGCAATAAATTTATTACGAAATATTATTTATATAATATTATACTATATATCACTAAATATATTATTATTAATAATTTTAAAAAAGAAAAACCGGGAGGAAGAAAATAAATTGATTTTAGTTTCATTTCACTAACGTTTTCAAAACATTAATAAAAAATAACTAGTAAGCTATAGAAATTCGTTTTTCAGTCTCATTTTATCCTTGAGTCCGACCCTGTCTTTGCAAACTCCAAACACTTACACTAGAGCGCGCACGATTTTGACAGCTTTGACGTAAAAATTCCAACCATAACAATTCTCAAAACTGAAAAATGGTTATTACAAACGATGTAAATCTACCAACAGAAGAAGAATTAACTGTTCAAGAAGTAAACCTATCTGGTCCGGTCCTCAAAGCTGCCGCGTTTCATTTAGGCAAAGCTTGCTTACATGAGAACAATGTGAGGTTATGTGTTACCTAATCACTGACAAAAAACCTTTTTGTAGGAGTTTATGTTATGCAGGGATGAACTGGGTGACCCTAGAGCATGCCTTGAAGAGGGTAAAGCTGTAACTAATTGCGCTCTTAATTTCTTTCGGGCTGTTAAAAGATCTTGCGCTCAAGAGTTCACTCAGTATGTGAACTGCATTGATAAGTCTAGCCCTAATCAACAATATACACCGTACGTATATTTAGAAATGATGGTTCGTTATTAAATGTAAATGACGTTGTAGTTGTCGTAAAACCCAAGCAGTCTTTGATAAGTGTTCACAAGACCACCTGGGAATTGAGAGGCTACCTTTTGATTATTATGCAAGAGTGCAAGTTCATCAGACTGCAAGACCCAAGCCCGCACCTGAACCGCCTGCTGTTTATAAAGATGCCACTCCATATCTGCCTGATGATGTAGAAAAACCACCAGCAAAATATGGCTCACGCTATCTCTTCATGTGGTAAAGGGGGCCACCAGATAGTCACGTTTTGGTTATTGTAATAGAGCAACCCTTGTTAGTAGTTGTAAATAAATTAAAATCCAAAAAAGCACCAAAGCGTTTCATTGGTTATTTTCTATATTGTGAGATTACAACAAAAAAAAAGCTCAGAACAAAATTAAATGTGACTCATAATTTACTTGATGAAAAGTAGCATCGACACTTTAAAAGCTTGTAAAAAATCGCAAATATCTGCATCAAAGTGTACAACGGCATTGTTTCTCTGGAAACTGCCATGTTAACTCACAAATTACATTTTCAGGGAGTAAAATCAATATTAAAGCCCCACGTAATATATCGAAATTAATGCAATAAGCTTCATAGATATTGAACAAGACAGCTCTGTAAATAATTCTGCTGTACACACGGGAAATATAGCCCCTTATTGGATTTACCACGTAATAGAAGGTTAAAAGGGTAGTAATTCGTTTTCGCCACAATAAGTTGGAACATGCGCCACTTTGTGGCTTTATGGTATATAAACCAAACATATTTTGCGAAACAGCAGTCGAAGTTTCCCAGCGAAAAAGTGACCACCTCACAGAAAAATGCAGTTCCCGTTTGCTAAACTCTTGACTGTCTGCACTGTTGCCCTAATTCTAGCCAGCTGGTTGGTGATGGCAGAGGCTACATACCGAAAACCACCCTTCAATGGCTCCATCTTCGGAAAAAGAGGTGCAACTAGCGGTAAGACTTTTAATTTGTATTTCTTTTGGCAAATTTACTCGTTTGCAGAATATGACAGCACCAGCAAAGCGCTTTCTGCCATGTGCGAAATAGCCAGCGAAGCTTGCCAAACTTGGTTTCCCGCCCAAGAGAAGTAGACCCGGACGATTCTCACTGAAAACATGCTACTCCTGAATTTATTAAATTAATTTTATAATGGCAAAAATGTAGAAAACTAGACCAATAAAAGCAAAGAGAAGTAAAGCATTTTTTTTTTATAATAAAAAAGTTTATTTGTCATCATTAACTTACAAATATACAAGAGAATTCCAAGCTTTGAACTAGAATTAAAAAAAATATCCTGTCATTGCTTCAATTAAAGCACTTCACCTTGCTCCACCTGACAAATCGTGTTCCTATTCTGTTACGTCTATAGTGATCACAGTCAATTTACATTTCATTAAAATTAAATGCGTTGTAGTACATAGTTGTCATTACAAAAACAATAAATAAACGAATTTCCTCATGCCAAAAACGTTGCTCACATTATATGCTTTGTGTTTTTGTGTATTTTGTTAGTATAAATATATGAATAAGGAAGCAAATATACACTCTTTAGAACTATACTCACTTTAGACTGAAAAATATAGTTAAAATTTAAAAAATTACAGTCTTCCGTTTTCTCGCTGTTTTGCGATGTGCTGCCTCAAATTTTTCGCATAGTCAAGCATCATGCCTATGAAAGCTCTGTCGCGAATGTATGGCGGTATCCAACCGTTTAAATTGGTGTTCAAAACCCACTGGAAGATGCATTGGCTGGAATTACTGGGATCTTCTTGCATGGCCCAACAGCCGGCCTGGTTTTCCCCCCTGAGAAAAAAGAAGAGTTATTAGTTCAAGGTGTAATTTGAGAAAATTTGAGAGTCTGCATTTATATTTAAATTTTGAGGTTTCAGAGACAGTCGCGTTGTGAAAATGTTATAAATAAATTATAAAGCGACCTGATAAAAATAAACAGAAAAAGCAATCAACCCTTGTATGTACAAGTCTGACAATTTTTCATTCCTTTGCAATTATATTTTTGCTTCATTCACAGTTCTGCGGGTGTTACATCGCCGTTTTTCATTTGAAAAAATCTACATTTATCTTGTCTGCATTTCTAATTTTTTTAGTTCGTTCACTTATTATCGTTTTAGTGACTGAAAATTGATCATTTTTAAGTCGCTCACCTGATATATTTGTCGTTTTTGGGGAGCGAAGGGTGCTCCGCCCCCACACACGCAACAACGTGGCAACCTTCAATAACATCCCAGTGCCTTAAATTAACAAAATCTCTACTTGTAACCACACCAGCGGCCCCATCAGCACCAATCTGATACGTGATATCTGTGTGTTCATCTATAACTTGAACTTTATGAGACTCCAACACCGTGGGGTTCCACTGGGGCAAAGCCTCCACACGGTAGAACAACTCATCTAGTAAAAATCTCGGAGCAATATCTAAATATGCCTTAAAAATCACATTAGTAAGGAAATACACCCAAAAAAAGGTTTTTACTATAAGTTTAAAAATCTTCCCGGATTTAGGCACTGTCATGGTGTAAACTAAATCATTTCCGTCAGATTTTTCTAACTTCCATTCTTTTTTGTGCAATAAGTCCCAGGCCTCTTGCATTGTCTTAGCAGCTAAATGTTTGTAGTCTTCTTCCTGGTAATACGAAAAATAGAGAAATATAATTAAAATAGGGTGTATATTACTTGCGCCCGTGACAGTTGAACTGGTGGATATCGCCCCAAAACAGGGCCGGAATTGAAGCGATACATTGACCCCTCAGGAGAAGCAAGAGGCGAATAAAAGTTACCCACACTCTCAGTGTATAATGACGGCAATCCATGGACATAACTCCGAATTAATGGGGCTCTTTCTGAATCTGTATTAGCTGCAAATTTACATTTTAAGAAAACAAGATCAATCACAGTCGTATTTGATTAATATTGATGTAACTTACTGATGAGGAATCTTCTGGCATGTGATTCTTGTGGCAACACTCGAAAATCAAGAAACCACGCTTCACCCCATGCTAATACAAAAGAAGTCAGTACTAGTAATACTTCAAATACAGGTTGGGAAGAATGGGGCCACTAGAAATTATGATTATAAAATTAAAACAAAGTGCAAAGCAGAACAACTTACATCATAGACAAAAACTTTGGAGATGAGAAAGGCGCAAGTTAGAGTTGTTGATATCTAAAACCCAATGGAATTGAATGCTGTTAATTATTAGTGGATTAACTTACCGAAACAATGATCCAATGATTCATGTAAATTATACCATAAAAAAGAATTAAGACTATAAAACGACACAGCGCTGCTAGGACGATATCAAATAAAGATGTGTGTATGTTGTAATGATAAATCTGTTCATTTAATGCTTTCATTATGTTTTCACCTTTTAACTAAAATTCAGTCTGATGAACGGATTGCATTTTTTGTCATACTGTATTACCATCACACAAATGAGCCACATAAGTCCCGTGAACAATAAATCAAAAGTAACAAACATACAGAAAAATCTTCTAACTGTGGACATACTGCCATTGGTTCTTTGACCAGCTAACAAGTCTTCTGATATGATATAATCAGGATGAAGAGATGGGATAGTATTGATACTGTGTGAATGGGCTAAACAAAAATATTAATTAAATTATTTCCTTGGTTAGTTAGGACCGCGAGGTTTAATCTCTTATTTGTTTATTAAATAGAGATTAAAACTGTGGGAAAACAAATAGAATTTACTTACAGACTTCCAGCACTGGTGAATGAACGTTTTGTGATTGGGACTGTATTAAGTTTTCTGCTGCTTGACGGATTTCTTGATCCATTTTTTAGTATTTAAACGGCAGTCACGAACAAAGAACGTAGCGGGTAAGATAACAAACTATCTTCTCTTTGTAATGATTTGCTTAATTCATTGCTTCAAAAACTTACAAAAATAAAGATCTACACTCATTGAATGCCTACGACTACACAAATATACATTTTTTTTTAAATATTCCCTTAAAAATACGATATTTTCACAAAATTTTACGATTGAAATTATAACCAGCATTCTTCATAATAATAAAATGAGCTTAAAGAACACACATTTTAACTAACTATTCGATATGTAATAAAATTGAAACATTGTTATTGTTTATGAACAAGAAAAATAAATTTTTAACTTCTTACACTACTGTCAAACGTCGAATGACAGGTGCGCAGAATAGCCAACACTGCAAAAAATGTGTAGGAATCATTCCATTCGTTTTTCGTCTTATCACACGTTCAGACTGCTTGTTTGAACTTATAACCATCAACCGCAACCCAAATATCGCACACAAACTAAGACCAGATAAGAAAAGGATAAAAAAAACTCGTGCCGCTTATCTTAACCTTGGGACCATCAAGTTTTGCCGATTGTCGACCTTGACTGTCAGTTCTGTCAAAGTGATTTGTGTTAAATATACGCATTTTATTTATTTTGCAGTTACGCTTAATCTAAGCAAATTTTCTGGCAAAAGCCAATGAGTGCATGTCAGTATCTTACCTGGATCGATTTTAGTGGTGCTGGATAAAAATCGTCTTCAAAATGGGGGACTCAAACCAAGGGGCACAGGGCCAAATGAAGATCGGCCACTACCTTCTAGGCCAAACTTTAGGTGTGGGGACCTTCGGGAAAGTAAAAATTGGAGAACATCAAGTCACTAAGCACAAAGTCGCGGTGAAAATCCTGAATCGTCAGAAAATCAAAAGTCTGGATGTTGTGGGGAAAATCAGGAGAGAAATACAAAATTTGAAGCTGTTTCGTCACCCTCATATTATCAAGTTATATCAGGTAATTAGCACGCCGACTGACATATTTATGATCATGGAATATGTGTCAGGAGGAGAGTTATTTGATTATATTGTTAAACATGGAAAACTTCAAGAACATGAGGCGCGAAGATTTTTCCAGCAGATTATATCAGGGGTTGATTATTGTCATAGGCATATGATAGTTCACAGAGACTTAAAACCAGAGAACTTGCTCCTTGATCACAATATGCATGTTAAAATTGCTGATTTTGGTTTGTCAAACATGATGATGGATGGGGAATTCCTTAGAACAAGTTGTGGCTCTCCTAATTATGCAGCACCTGAAGTCATTTCGGGAAAATTATATGCAGGGCCTGAGGTAGATATCTGGTCTTGTGGGGTTATTCTCTATGCTCTTCTTTGTGGAACTTTACCATTTGATGATGAACATGTTCCCACTTTATTTAGAAAAATCAAATCTGGCATATTCCCTATACCTGAATACCTCAACAAATCTGTAGTAAATCTTCTATGTCAAATGTTGCAAATAGACCCAATGAAACGCGCAACCATTGAAGACATCAAGAAACATGAATGGTTCCAAAAAGATTGCCCAGCTTACTTGTTCCCGTCGCCTGTTGACCAAGACTCTTCTGTGATAGACACAGATGCAGTAGCAGAAGTTTGTGATAAATTTGGCGTGCAAGAAAAAGAAGTGCACAATGCCCTGTTGAGTGGAAATCCTCATGATCAACTTGCTATTGCATATCATCTCATAATTGATAACAAACGTATAGCTGATGAAGCAGCGAAGGCAGAAATCAAAGATTTTTACATAGCTGGTAGCCCTCCTCCTGTTAGTATGAGTCCTAGTCCAAGTCCTTGTGATTTTGGGTCCAGTCCCTTGAAGCCACATCCTGAAAGAATTGCTCCTTTGCGTGATAGAATGGCTTCTAATCAAGCAGCTACTGGTGATAGAGGCAGAGGTAAGTGTGCTTTTAACATTGGTTTAAGATAATTAATAACATTGTAGTGAAGAGAGCCAAGTGGCATCTAGGAATTCGTTCACAAAGTAAGCCTCATGATATCATGATGGAGGTGTATAGGGCTATGAAGGCTTTGGATTATGAATGGAAAGTCATTAATCCGTATCATGTCAGAGTTCGCCATAGAAATCCTTTACATGAACGATACGTTATGATGTCCTTGCAGTTGTATCAGGTTTGTGACGAAATTATTTGTTTTCCAGATGTTTTGTTAATTTACACTCGCATAAAAGTGTAAAGTACTTAAACGCTGTTGTGATAACATTTCCTAATTGAGGCATTGAAGGGGGGGGTCACACTTAAGTCATTGTTTATACTAATTTTGTTTATTTTCAAACTAATCGCATCATGTTTTTTTTAGTCCAAGATAAATAGGTTTTTCTTCCATGAATGACATTGCTCTAAAATAGATTAAATGAGACAAAATGGTAGAAAATGTTAAAAATTCTACCTGCCGAAAATTTTATTTAATTAGTGCTGAATTTACGAACATGGCAAATAGCTATAAAAATGGATTTTCATTTGATTTTCAGTGTTGCAAGAACCATCTCGTTCCTTCTTTTAATTTTATTCCGTTTTTTACAGACATTATTATTTAGAGAATAGCCTTGGACGCGGTTGTTTTAAGCCTTGAACAAGTTTTGTTACACAACAGTCAAACAAAAACTTTTTTTTTTGTAAAACCTAAATCAATTAATTATTTGTACTTTTCCATCTGCTGACTGATATAAAAACCTCACACTTACGTAACAAACTTAACTTCTGATTTATTGTTTCCAGGTAGATTACAAAAGCTACCTCTTGGACTTTAAAAGTCTCGTCAACGAAGAAGCAGAATCTAACAATGCAAATCCAGCGACTTCCATTTTGGGGTCCTCCGTTGCGACGCCTGTACAAATTGGTAACACTGTATTAAATACAAAACCAAAAGGCCACTACACTATGGAATTTTTTGAAATGTGTGCCGCCCTTATTATACAATTAGCACGTTAAATTAGACAGAAGTGATTGTAATTACCTATTAAGAATAACTATAATTATTGGTATCTGTAATATACAATGATCCAAGGGATTGTTGATCTTAGTTGTCTTTTAGATTTTAAGTGATTTTACCAGTGATAAAAAACAATATTAATTAAAAAAATTGAAGGTATTAATTATATTTGCTTTTTAAAAGCTTGTAGTTTTACTAATTTTAGTTTTGGTGATATTTGTAATACTATACCATTGTGTTTTTGTTGTGTACATAAATGATTATAAAATACTATAACTTTATTGAAATTGAACACATTAGTACAGTCTCTTAGTGGCCATATCCCGCTTATAGTGTTCTTCCATAATACTGGTTTTCTCCAACCTATCAGCGGCGATCTTCTGGATTTTCTCCAACAAGTCTGGATATGGGTGAATCGCTTTAATAAAATCTTTCCGATCTAAACGATACAATTCACAGGTTTCAACAGCAATAACTGAAGCGACTCTATTGGAGTCTGAAGTAACTAAAGCAATTTCGCCAAAGTAATCCCCATCTTCCAAGTGGCACACTTCTTTCCCCGAGTATGTGTACACAGCCATGGTCCCGGTAGAAATAAAATACATGCAATTTCCTGTTGAGTTTGCCTTAACCACAACGTCATTGGTTAAATAAATTTCAGATCTCAAACAAGAAACAATCCTGACAAGCAAATTCATAGGAAGATCCCTGAAAAACTCAACATTTTCCACCAATTGCCTGCAAGTTTGCATGACGATTTCTTGGCGAAGTTGCCCAGAAATCGTGGCGTATATCTCATTTTCCCTAAAATAACTCTTCTGGAAATGGAATTCGTAATAAGTTAGGATTCTCTTTTGGGTGTACAACGGAAGTTGTTTGTGGCGCATGAACTCAATGAGTTGTTTGACCATTTGAGAGTACTTCATCTTTGGCGACGTTTTTGCTCGTAAGAATTCTATTACTCTAGCTAAAAAAGGGTGATAATGTGGAAAAAAATTCTTGGTTTTAATGAACCTAGAAGATAGATTTGAACGAACTTCGAGAGGAACCACAAAACGATCGTCATAGCGTATTCGTAGTTGTTTTCTGGCTCTTCAATGCCGTAAGACGCTGTATAAATTAATAGAGCTCCATCGTACATGCTCCGAGCCATGGCTTTAAATGAAGAGGTGTTTCTGTAAGCTGCACTGAAAAGAAGATTTGTTTTGAAGGCCTCAAAGTTAGTTACGACCGTACGCGTTCTTTTTATCATTAAATAACAAATACCCAAAAATTTGAGTACAAGATAGAACATGCCAAAATATTAACATTGTGAGAACCATGAGAGTCCCATGTCTGACATAGAAGTCAACACCAAAAATCTAGAAAAAAATGGTAAGAAATGCACGAAAATGGAACTATTTACATTGCAAAGTTTAACAGCCAGCGTGTTGAAGGTAAAGAAACGCACATATTTTAATAGCGAAATGAGCTGCAGCATTGTTAGCGGTAACCGAACTGACTCGTCGTTCGGATAGTCCATGTTGATAAACAAATCAAAATGTGTAGGAACAGACGATACGAAATCCAAAATGAATCTTGTTTGCAAGTAGTGTCTACAAAGAAAAAATAGTTAAATTACGATTTAAGCTGATTACCTTAAGATTTTTGAATGATTCAGCACAACTTCTTTCTTCGTTTCGTCATAGTATCCCGTAATTGCATTGACACCGATGTCTAGACAACAAATCAGATCTGTTATCATTCGAATTGCTAAGAACTGCGTGGAACTAAGAAAAGGCATCGTGATATGATATGTGAAGAACCCCACGTCCAAAGGCACCAAAATAAGTTGTATTAAACAAATAACTGTCATGAAGAGGTCCCACCATATTCTGGACCGACTTAATAAGTTTTAATATATGTATACATATTGCTGTTTTACCGTGCACTACTAAAAGGATGGATACTCGTAGGATGATATCTAATATGTCGTTGTATTTCTTTCTCAATTGCGCCGTGACTTCTTAAGTGAATAGCACATGATTTGCAGATCTTTTCGTGGACTAAAATGGTTCGTACTACTGCTTTTTTCACTCTTGTTAAGATCGAATTTCCCGGAAATTTTTTCTCGACTTCGTCTTCTTCAGCCAGCATTTCACACTCGTGGCCAAGGTGGGCAAACTTATAAATTCGTAAGAGGAATAATGTGGACTTTTACAAAAACTTACCACTTTATTGTACTTTGGAGAATTCATGATTAATAAGAACTTGAAGACAGTTTTTTTTTAAACTCGTTTTAAACTTTACTATGACAACAGTGTTTAAAGAAGAACGCAAACTGTGATTTTGGGTGGTCGAGCGTTTTGGTCTCGTGGTTAGCCTTATGGTTTTTGATAAAATTCATTGGCTTAAATTTGAAAAAAAAAAAAAAGTTAAACTTTAACTCATTTAATTATTTAAATAATGAAATTAAACTACGACTTATTAAGCCAAATTAATTTAAAGTAACCTTAAAAACAATTAGGTACTTCGTGGGGCAAAACAACATTAGAAGGTGCATACATTTTTGCGAAAACTTTTTGTACCAAATTTTACACAAAAATATTTTGTAATGGTTCAAAAATCTTTTTAAATTCTTATAATGAAAATCGTAGATGCCTGAATACCGTCAGTTTTTTTAAAAGAGATATGGGACGTAATTTGCAAGTTAAGCCAAATTAGAAAAACCCGCTTTTAAATTTGAGCACCTAACCTAATCTGTCATTTTTGGGTCGGTATTTTAGAACCCTACAGTTCCAACGACAATAAAAATACCTGCATGTAAATAAGTATAACTTGTTATCATTATTGTGGAGTATTTCCGAGAGTTTAAATAATTTTCCGATAAATTCTGGGCTAGTCAAAACAAACACTGTTTGTTTTCAGCATTTATGCATTCTCATGTGTACGACGAAGCTTCAGTTTTTATTCCGTCTTCATTTAACAAGATATCCAAACAATGTCTGAGCCCGAAGTGAAAGTTAACACAGTTCTGGATGGAAAAGTGTATAAGGTTCCATATAACCCCACAACAACCGCAGAAGATGTGTGCATTTATATTTGTAAACACCTTGGAATTCCACCTTTAACCAGACACTTGTTTGCTCTTCGCATAACAGGCAAGCAAAATTTCTTACGCCCGTCAGCTGTATTTAATGATAAGTACGCGCAGTTTGATTTTCGAATCCGGTTTAAAGTACCAAATTTGTCAAAGTTGCGGAAACTTGATGAGAAAAGCTATGATTATTATTTTCATCAAGCTAGACATGATGTTTTGGAGAACAAGATTCCCGATATTATTTATGAGAAATATCGCCGTGAATTGTTGGGATTGGGAATCACGGATATGTATAGAGTGATGCTGGAGAAGGACATACCACGTGAAACTGTAGAAAATGAGTACAAAAAATATATACCTAAGGAACTTTTAAAAAGACACTTGTTTTTCATCAAAAAACCCATACATGATAATTTGGGAAAACTTCAAAAGTCTGTGCACGACGCCAAGTATGTTAAAGCGGAATATTTGAAGCAGTTAGATATTATTGCACCTGAGTACTTATCTGAGTCATACAAAGCTGTAACTGAAGAAGAGGGAGCCATTTGTTCTATTTTTGTCAAAATAATACCCTACCATGGCTTAAAATATTGCTTAGAATCAAAAAAAGAGGTAAAACCTGTAAGTATTACTTCACATAGTAATTTGGAGTTTCTAGCAATGGAATCAGATTTGTACAATTGAAGAACTTGGATATATTTCTATAAGAGATGAAGATGGAACTGTAGAATTGAGCAGAAAGAATGGAATTCCATTTTATTTAAAGTTCAACACTCTTCATACCATGTTTTCATTCATCACTTTGTTGGATGGTTACTACAGGCTGACTTGTAAATGGACCTTTAATATCTGTAAAGATGTTCCAACTCCATCTCTGCAAAAATTGTATGCAATGAAGTGCCATGGACCAGTTGGGTAAGGAAAAATGCCATGTTTATAATAACAAGTTGATTCTTTCTGTTACAAGTGTTATAGTTAAGGAATCATTGAATAACACACAACTTTTTTACACTTTAATAAAACTTTTGGTTTGTAATTTATTTTGCAGAGGCGAGTTTTCCTATGCAAAACTTGAAGAAAAGCGCAGTAACCGTCCAGGTTGTTTTATTATTAGAGAAAGCGCAACAAAGTACAACGATTACTACATTGACGTTTGCATGAAAGACAGGTATAATTATATTAGTGATAATCCAGCACTGACATTAGGAATTCTAGTTTGAAACCAAAAACGTACAAGTTGGAAAAGATTTCCAGTGAAGAATTTATCTTTAATGATGATTTAACAAGGTACAAAAGCATTCAGCAGCTCATTTCAGCTTACAGTGACCCTAATGGCTCCATATATTTGCAAGAATGTCTACCTCCTTCTGAATATGGTACAGTTAAAAATGCTGTATTATAGCAGTGTAATTTTTTTTTTTTTTAGATATTTCTCCGTTATTGTTGTGCCAGAGTGATCTTCTACCCGGCGATTCAATTACAGACACTTCAGTTATAAATAACTTAATGTCCTCAGCACCTATTTGCATAAACTGCAAAAATTTGCAAGTGTTTAAAGGTAATATTTTTTACTTGACGTGTTACGTCAGTCATGATTTTCCGCTTAGTCCTTGTGGCTTATTTCCATTTTGCGTGTGCCACTGATGAAACGGGCAACATCACAGACCTCACGATTTGCAAACTAAGCCATTTAGGCTTGGAATATTTGGGCGACGTCGCTAAAACCGAATCATGGGTAAGATGCCAGTCGTGGTCGTCAAACAGTCCCCATTCTGTCTCTGAAAGAATAGTTGACGAAATGTTCCCTGAGTATTCGCGAAAAAAGGCAAAAAATCACTGTAGAAATCCCACTAAAGATCCAGAGGGACCATGGTGCTATACCATGAATTCAGACCTAAAGTTTGAAACTTGTGGAATACCTTTGTGCTCACTGAATGAATGCAGGATCACAGGTCCTGGAATGGAGTATTCAGGAAAACAAAATAGGGCGCTATCAGGTTGAAAACTTTTCTATCAGTAATCGTTAATCATATTTATACCACAGATCGCAAGTGCTTAAAATGGAACAAGGACAGAAAGAAAGTCAGAGAAAGAGGCGAGTTTGTATCGTACGAGAAGTTTAGCAAAACGCGATTTCCTGAAGGACTATCAAGCGCTAAGAAGTACTGTAGGAACCCAAATGGGGACATTGGGGGTCCTTGGTGCTTCGTTGAAAACGAAGACACCGACGAAATCGAGCGGGAATATTGCGATATTCCGTTTTGTCACGCTCCGGATTGTGAAGTTTTTACTAGAAATACTCCCAACTATACACATTTTACTGACTTCAATAATACGCTGACAGAATTCAGCTTTGGGGTAAAAATTTGGGATTCTGATTCTTATTCGAATGCCAGCGCGAGATTACTCCTTTCACTTCTTGCCCTTCCGATGGCTGGCAATGCGTTAAAAGATCTCGGGATTGGTTTTGAAGTCCACCTCTCCAACAAAGAGAGCGCTTTGACTTTCGGTAATAAAGACAAACCAGAATATGAAGCAACGCCCCGAATTTTAAAATCTTCGGATTTTACAATGTTTACTCTCTCATGGACCGCACCTTTCGTCACTCTATCATATGTAGACCAAGTTAAACCAATTTTCTTGGCTGAGTACAGGACCAAGAACAATTTACTGGGATACCGAAAGAGTCAGTTTAACTTTTACTCAGCGCAAGGTACGAACGTGGTTTGGACTTTCCCTTTTTGCATGGATGACTTTGAATGTGACGTCCAGACCACGACAGGACCCCAGTTTCAACAGTTTTGGCCTCTAAAGACCACTGAAGTTGGACAAGAACTACTCTTTCATCTACGAGGATTTCATTCGGTTAATCTTTTGTTTGTACCGAGCCCTACAGTCGACTACCCCCAGACTAAATTCGTGCTGCAACATGACAATCAGATGTCGAGAGTCACCGTTAGCATTAAAGAAGATTCAAATCTCGTTGTGAAGGAGCTCCCACTTCCTGACATCTTGGACTATTGGAACTGGCACGAATTCTCCATAGCGTTCTTCGCCGACACTTTGCAATTTTATTGGACCAAAACCATCGGCACTCACATGATTTTTGAAATTCAGCATGAGTTATTCAGGAGCATGCGTTGGTTCTCTCCGAGTTCGTCCACTGTCGCTCATTGGACCTTTTTTTGTTTGCCTCCAGAAGAAGCGAAGCCACCACAGGCTCTCTTACCAGAGTGCGCTTTAAATCAAGACGAGGAAAACTACAGGGGGACACAAGATGTGACCAGTGAAGGCAAACCATGTTTGCCGTGGTCATCGAAGGTTGTTCCGTCTCAAGACGATGAAAACTTCCCAGAAAATAGTACTTTAAAAGCTTGGAACTATTGTCGGAATCCTGAGAAAGAAAAGCAGGGTACTTATTGCTACACCTTCAATAAAAACGGTGTTGAAAAGAGCTACTGTCGGCTTCGAAAATGTAAATCTGAAGAGTGTGTAATGGCGGGAACTGGAAATGATTACGTTGGAAAACTATCACTGACTCGTTCAAATCGAACTTGTTTGGATTGGTTTAATAATTCTACCAATTATTTTGTGGACCCAGAGTACTTGAACGAGACACTATACGCGGATCTTAAAATTGAAGACGTGAAAAATTACTGTCGGAATCCGGCACGTGACATCGGAGGTCCTTGGTGTTACGCTAATGATACAGAAGTTGTTAAAGACTTGTGTAATGTTAGAGACTGTGATAGACCCGAAGAACGTATCATTATAATGTCGGGTGGTTTAAGAGGGCGCAAAGTTTACATAGTTCCATCATGGAAGATTACCGGTTTGGAGTTCGGTTTGAAACAATGGAACCCAGATCTTCCGGATGCTTTCCAGTTTGATTTTTACCCAAAAGACCAAAACGATAAATTTTCTTTGGTGTTGGGCGCTAAAGACAATGAAAAAGTACTCTTCTATCATAAAGACGAGCTGAAGAAAGAGAAGACTTTCGTTCACTTAATTGCATCAGGAAAATGGACCGACTTTTGGTTGGTGATGCGCAAAGGAGAAATTTCTTTAGGTTTCAAAGGAGTACCAAACAGCTTCGTTGAATATATAAACGATGAAGTCTTTGATCCAATGTTTTTGTCGTTCGGGACGTTGGAAGGGAACCCTATTGGTTTTTTCCTACAGAGTGAAGAGTGCCACACTGAGATTGTGACCGCGAGTACTTTCTCAAAAATAATGCCTGTTGGTTTGTGGTCTCCGATTGAAAAACCAGTGCATCGGAATTTCATTCTGCTAATTCGTGGTGAAGGGATAATAACAGTTCCTCTCATGTCTCTCCCAAGTACTTCTTTTTTCTACACTCTCACATTTAACTCCTTTCGGAAGGAAATCAGTTTAAACGGGAACGAATTTTTGAAAAAAGAAACCTTTGATTCTGACTTGTTTGTATCAAATAAGTGGACCAGTTTCGGCATTGAGTTTGATGAAAACAGTCTCAACGTCACCAAAGGAAACTCAACTGTTTTTGTTTTTAGCAGCGACACACCTCTTTTGATTTACTGGTTTACTGTCGCCGTAGAGAGAGGTTCCGTGACTTGGAGTGCTAATTGTGAACCTCTGGATATTGATGGACCTCCAAGAGATGGAGGATGGTCTGGATGGTCGTCTTGGCACTGTACCGTAAAGTGTGGCGGCGGTGAAGGTTACCGCACCCGCAACTGTACAAATCCCAAGCCCAATATCTTAGGAAAACTTTGTCCAGGTTCACACAAGTCCACGGGAATCTGTAATAACTTCATGTGTGGCGATGTTAGTCCCGAAACTCTTGAAAAAATTAGGGAGAACTTAAAAACTCACCAATTCAGTTTTGTAGTGAATGAAGGAAAATCTGTTGTGTTTCCTAATGATAATGATATGTTGAAGATAATTCGAAAGGAGTCTCCAGATGCTTATTATGAGTGGTCACACAACGGAGTCTTCTTGCATGAAGATGATAGTCGTGTACTATTCGAAAGAGACAATTTAGTTATCCGAAATGTCAATGTGGGCGACTCAGGAGTCTACGTCTGTATGTTGTATAGAATCAACAAAAAGAAAGTAGTTCTGAGAGTAATTTCTCTTGCTGTTATCAGTGAAGACTATACGATCAAAACAAGGGCTACTCGCTCAGTCATACTACTTTGCAAATCAGTAGTTTTGGGCTACATATATTCTGACTTGTCACTGAAATTGTATCTGAATGGCGACGTCTATAAAGACTACGGTATAACAATGTTAGCAGCTGTGAACTCGGAATCTTTCGATCATTTGAACACGTCTCACTCAGGAGACTGGAAGTGCGTTGTTGAACAAAAAGATCTGAAATTGTCATGGGTGACTAACTATATACGAATGGAAGTCAAGAAAGCCCCTAATTTTTATACAAACTTGATGGAAGACGACCTGACCAGGCCTTTTTTCGGGTGGCTGTCGACTGAAGAACATGTTTTTTATGCACTTATTTTTATTGTTGTTTTTGTCATAGCTTTAGTGTGTTTGTTCTTGTTCATATATTTTAAGTATTGCACCCTTAAAACGAAGTGGTAATAAATGTTTTTTTTTAATGCTTATGTTTTTGTTTGTTAGGTCAGAAAAAGGATGGTTCTAGAGGGATCACAACGACATACCGATGCATGTGGAAGGTTACTAAGGGTAAAAAAATTGAAGTGGCGATGAAGTGCCTAGCTCCAGAATCCCGAGACAAATATCTAAAGGTTTTTTTTTTTCTTTTTTTAGTAGGACACAAATAATGATTGTTTTAATTTTTAGGAATATCTTGAACTTGCCGGCCAATATGCTTATCTTCAGTCGAGCGCAATTGTTCGACTTTTTGGTATTACATTGACGAACAACGTCTCACTAGTTTTGGAGTATTTCCGCCTGGGCCCTTTGGATAAATATTTACGCGAAAACAAAGGAATTTTGAAAAAAGTTGATTTGATTGAAGCCGCAAGCAATCTTGCCACAGCTCTTTGGCATATAGTAAGTTATTTCATAGGAATTGCAAGAATTTTGCATCAATTTTCATTTTTAAATTTAGAAAGAAAATGGTATTGTCCATGGAAACATACGTTGCAGAAAATTAATGGTCAGCTCCCATGACGATAATTCGTTTACTATAAAACTGACGGATCCTGGAATACATGTTTCGTATGCTTCTAAAGAGTAAGTAAATCACAGCTATGAGATTTAAGAGTTAGTTTAATGATAGGTGAAATCGGATGACTTATTTTAACATTTTTGTATTTTAAAACTAATGAACATGTTAAAATTAACTTTGTGTACACTAAGAACAATGAAAATTAATTATTAATATATAAGCATATATTTAAGAGCATTTAAGAGCATATTGAAATAAATTTCCCACTAATGGTACCTTGAGAAATGACATTTTGCATTGCTTGCCATATCAAAACTTACAAAAAATTCTTCATTGGTTTGAATTTTAACCTGTTAGAATATTGTGTTTGTCACTACAGTAATTTCTCCTTTTACTGTATAAACGGTCCATTTTTTGCATTAATTTGTTATTTAAGTCTGATAATGCACAATTTATTCTTTGATAATTGTTTAATAGTTTGACGTATTCAGTCAATGAATATGAATAACAACTGTTACTTGATAATTAACCGTGCTTGAAATTTCAAGTGTTTATTAGTTATGTGATTTAAGGAGTAAAGTTAAAAAGGATCACATAAAGACAGTTTTAAAATAAATAAATCTTTTATTATAAAATGATAAGATATAACAAATCAGTCTTAAAACTACAAACTAAAATATTACAATACTAAAATCTATCACATGGAATTCAGTATTTGCTCTAAAGGAATAAAATTAACAACTAAATGAAGAAGTTAATAAAAATTTCTGGGAAAGATTTAATCAACTTCCTCGATGGTTGGTCCACCCTGTTTCTGCCCTCCAAAGCCGCCAGCTTGTTGTCCACAGCTTCCAGGCATACCGCCTGTAGATTGTCCCTGATACAATTTCGCCATGATGGGACTGCAGATCGAAGTAAGCTGTTTCTGCTTGTCTTCATATTCTTCCTTCTCTGCTAACGTATTTGAGTCCAACCATTGCAAGCAGCTGTCGCATTCCCTTGTAACGGTTTCTTTGTCTGAAGAAGACAATTTATCCCCGCATTCAGAGACTGTCTGTTTCAGTTGGAAGACGTAACCTTCTAGTTGGTTTCTAGCGGAAATTCTTATCCTCTGTTTCTCATCCTCCTCTTTATATTTCTCGGCGTCAGCGACCATTCTGTCAATGTCTTTCTGCGACAATCTTCCCTTGTCGTTCTTGATGGTAATGTTGCGGGAGTTTCCAGAACTGGTGTCTTTAGCAGAGACATTGAGAATACCATTAGCGTCGAGGTCAAAAGTGACTTCGATTTTGGGAACTCCACGTGGTGCTGGTGGTATTCCAGTCAAATCAAAGGTTCCTAGTAAGTTGTTGTCTTTGGTCATGGCTCTTTCACCTTCGAAGACTTGGATAGTGACTGCAGGTTGGTTGTCCGAGTATGTTGTGAAGGTCTGAGTTTGTTTGCATGGAATTCTTGTGTTACGTTCGATTATCTTGGTCATGACGCCTCCGGCAGTTTCTATACCCAAAGAAAGAGGTGCTACATCAACTAAAAGGACATCTTGAATTTTCGAATCTGTTTCGCCGCTCAAGACAGCTGCTTGAACAGCGGCACCGTAGGCGACAGCTTCGTCTGGGTTAATAGAGAGATTCAATGATTTTCCATTGAAATAGTTTTGGAGGAGTTGTTGGATTTTCGGGATGCGAGTGGAGCCGCCGACCAAGACGATGTCGTGGATCATTCCTTTGTCCATTTTCGCGTCTGTTAAAGCTTTTTCTACTGGTTGTAGAGTTCCTCGGAACAAATCGGCGTTGAGTTCTTCAAATCTGGCTCTGCTGACTTTGGTGTAGAAGTCGATGCCGTCGAACAGGGCGTCAATCTCAATGCTGGCTTCGGTGCTCGATGACAAAGTACGTTTCGCTCTTTCGGCGGCTGTTCTAAGACGTCGAAGGGCTCTTGGATTACTTCTCAAATCCTTTTTAAACTTGCGTTTGAACTCATCGGCCAAGTGGTTGACTAGTCTGTTGTCGAAGTCTTCACCGCCCAAGTGAGTGTCACCAGCAGTGGCCCTCACTTCGAACAGTGATCCTTCATCGATAGTCAAGATGGAAACATCGAATGTGCCACCACCGAGGTCGAAAATTAAAACATTTCTTTCTCCTTTGAGGTTCTTGTCCAAACCATATGCCAACGCTGCGGCTGTAGGTTCATTAATAATCCTCATAACGTTCAAACCGGCGATTGCACCAGCGTCTTTAGTGGCTTGTCTCTGGGAGTCGTTGAAATAAGCAGGTACTGTGATGACGGCATCTTTGATTGATGTTCCCAAATACGCTTCAGCTGTTTCCTTCATCTTCGTCAACACCATCGAACTGATTTCTTCAGGTGCGAACTTCTTCGTCTCTCCTTTATATTCGACTTGAATTTTCGGCTTACCGCAGTCGCTGATGACTTTGAAGGGCCAGTGTTTCAAATCTTGTTGGATTTTCGGGTCGTCGAATTTCCTTCCAATTAATCGTTTGGCATCGAAGACGGTGTTACTGGGATTCATCGCGACTTGATTCTTGGCAGCGTCCCCGAGGAGACGCTCGGTGTCGGTGAAGGCAACATAACTTGGTGTTGTTCTGTTACCTTGGTCGTTGGCGATGATTTCCACTTTTCCATGCTGCCATACTCCCACACAGGAGTAGGTTGTTCCCAAGTCGATACCAACTGCTGAAGATTTCACCATTTTTCTTGACTGGATTTTCTTTCAGGAAAATATTCAATAATAAGCACTGTGTATAAAGTGGCTTTGAAGATTCGCTTTGTAGCTTTGTTGCTTCTCGCTGTCGTGTTTTCAAATGACTGGCGATACGGCGCGAAGCGGCAGCTTATATAGGAAGGGAGCAATTCGACTCGAACAGTTCCGAATGTTCTCGAAATTTCCACGTTGATCCAAGAATGGAAAGTAATATTTTTTGTTTGTAAAATAAATTTACTTTACTTAAAATAATATTTTAGTCGATGATTTGTTAATTTTGAAATATTCCGCAATTTTAAAATTACTTTGCGATTGGTTTTAGTGTAAAAAAAATACAAAATGAAGTTGTTGACATTATTCCGAGTTCACTTTTTTATTAACCGAATTGATGTTTTGAAATTACTAATTATCCAATAATAATCCAGATATTAAATAGTCAAACAAGACTATTTTTACCGATTTATTAGAGAAACTATGTAGTTAATTATGCAATGTTTCTTTTGTTGTGTTTTATGTGCTTTTTGCGCATTTTTTAGGCCTAAATTAAACAAAAAGAATTCAGAATTTAATAAATTAGGCTAATAATTGTACGAACATTCTAGAATTTCTTACCTGAATTATCTTCAACACAAACCGCCATTCTTCATTCTGAATCGAATTTTCTCGAATACCCAAGTGTAGCTTTTTCTTCAAGAAAGAAACGGAAGTGTTTTTTTTTTTTAATAATTTAATAAAAATGATTTATTAATGCAAATAGGTAAAAAAAGTGTGATTCTTGGAAGGAATTAAAAATTTAATTTAAACAAAAAGTGTCATATTAAAATTACATGTAGATTTTTTTTAAACTATCAAATTTTTTTGCAATATAATAGGTAGTATTAATAAGTAATCCTGATATAAATTTCCTGTGCGTATTTTTTTGGAATATTCAGATCTGGAATGGAATAACTATTGTATTGGATTTATACATATAAAATAAATTCATTAGCATAAAATAATTTGTTTAACAACAAAAATGAAGGTCACTAATGTTTGTAATAGATAAAGCTTCTAGAATTTTTCGGAAGAGAAACCCACATATCCACATTGTGTGATTTTATAGATCGTTGCGAATATTCCCGAGCGTTTCGAGTTTTTTCTCGAACTTTCTATTCGTTCCTCTTTTTAAATTTGCACTTCAAAAATAAAGTTGAACCTTAAAAATTACATGGAGCATAATCATGTTTATTTCGTGAGAAAATTAGGTAAAAAATAATAAAAAATTTAATAAATAATAAAAAATAGGCCAAATACATTTTTCATAGACAGATTTTTAAGTTTTATTTGAAGTTTTTTTAGGTATTTAAAATTTAAAACTAATAATTTTTTAAAACTGTTTCTACTTTGGGCCAAACACTTAAAACCGTATGTATCAGAAAGACACTTCATCATTTTCATTTCAATTGATTAATTCACTGAATGGCATTTTAAATAGGTCATTATTTAATAATACAGTTTTTAACAAACGATGCAGAAAATCAATCTCGCAATTTGTATTTATATACAAGCTATGAAGGTCGGAATATTTACGCGAAGGTTCGAGAATTTTCCTGAAGCGGAACTCAGATTCTGTTAAACTATTTAAATTCAATAAACATGTTAATATGTCATGCTTAAAATGGAACGTATTAATCGTTTCGTACATTTTTGAAGACTGTTGTTAGAAAAATAGTAAATATTATTATTAATATAAACCTTCTAGAATATGTATTCGCTTGATTCATACAGATAAACTACTCTTTTTTTTTGCAGTGATTCAGAATTACATAAATGGATATTGAGTAGGACGACTTCTTTATTTGTTAAAAAATATTATTGAAGTTTAATGTATTATAAGAATGGTGATTGGAATTGGAATATTTTAGAATCAGATATATATTAATTTGAGTTTTTAAGACTGTCATCGGTGCAGTGATCTAACAATTGGTTATTGGATTGTTATTTATGAAATAAGTTCAATGTTGCATTATTTTAAGTGTATATTTACAAATACTTTTTTATAATTAGTCCTGTAGTTAGCATGTAGAGAATACTATGCTATTTTTAAGTTATTTGAACCGTTCTCAGATAATACTGATAATTCTGAACAGTGAAACATTTACTCAGTTTCTTTTAGCTGTATATTTTTTTATTTTATACAATTCATCAATTTTTATTAATCTCGAACAAAAACAAAATTTTTGAAATCTTTTAACAACAAGCAACGATTCCGAGAATGTTTGAAAACTCTCGGGCAGTGCTTGTCCTAGATCACATTTTCTCGAACTTTTGAAGTTTTTTTTTGTATTCATAGATAATTATATTCAAATATTATAAAAATAATCTTGACATGATTACTTAAATCATCTTTTTTTGGAATATCTCTGTTTGAAGCTTGAAGGAATGTTGTCAGTGTACAAAACATTAAAAGCAGAGAAACATAACAGTAAAAAAATGGGAGTTACAAACTAAGAAACTGACAAAAAGAGAACATGGAAATTGAAGAAGCATTGCAAAAACTACGAGCCAAATAGAAAATAAAAAAATAAGTACGGAAGTAAAAACTGAGAATCTGAAAATGAAAAGAAAACTTTGAATCTCTGAAAAACTAAAATCCGGGAAACTGAAAATTAAAGAAAATGAGAGCTCACAATGTGATAAAGTGGGAATCTGAAAGTTGAGAAAGAATTTAGGCATCTTAAAAATTGAAACTTGAGAAACAAAATTGACAATCTAACTTTAATTTTTTTTTTATTTTTAGTCGGTTACAGCTTTACAAATAAATACGCTATCGATTATAATGATTATGTTAAAAAATAAACAATTTATTCAGGCTTGCGAGAATGTTCGAGAACTTTCGGAACGCGAACTCTCCGGCTGTGTGCTTGCCCTCGATTACATTTTCTCGAACTTTCGGCGCTATATTTCAAGCTGTACTTATTCACAGACATAATTTTATTCAAATGTAATATCTATAATCTTGACTGGAAGATTTGAAGTCTTTTTTATTCTGTATTTTTTAAGTGTTAAAGTTAAAACATCATTTTTTCTTAAAAAAGAATCTTGGAATATCATTGTTTGATGCTTAAAGAAATATTTTGAGTATCTGAAAGATCTAAAAGATCTGGAAGAGAAACTTTACACTGAAAAAATGAGGTTTATAAATTAAGAGATTAACAAAGAGAAAACGAGAAAATTGAATAAACATCACAAAAACTAAGACCCTAAAAGAAAACAAGAAAATGAGTGATA
The DNA here is from genome assembly GCA_030157275.1 of Cynaeus angustus. Classification (NCBI taxonomy): domain Eukaryota; kingdom Metazoa; phylum Arthropoda; class Insecta; order Coleoptera; family Tenebrionidae; genus Cynaeus; species Cynaeus angustus. The sequence continues at coordinate 24,322,546 of CM058058.1, forward strand.
ACTTATAAACTGAGAATCTATCATTTGTAGGAAATGTTTACTTAAAAGCCCTGAACTTGAAAGGTATAGAGAAGTATAAAAAATAATATTGTACATTTTATTGGGCACAATTATCATTAAAATTAATTAAATGGATGGATGGATGGATAAAAATGGAAAACTTCTTTTTTGATTATTCAAAAGCACAAAAACAGATTACATAAAAGTAATTCTAAACTCATAATTTTTGTAAAATAATTATTTTATAAACGAAGAAACATTCTTTTTGTTATTTTAGATTGGCTGCAGTATTAAGTACAATATTGATTTTTGTGATTACATTAACGAACAAACAACTATTAACGATTGCTAGAATATTCGAGAACTCCCCCCCCCCCCCAATGTGCTTGCCCTGGATCATATTTTCTCGAACTTTCGGTGCTCTCTATTCCCAGACACAATTATAGACATAAACAAGAAAAATCATTCTTTAAAAAAAACTTAGAATATGTCTAGATTAAAACTACAGAAACTTAAACACTGAAAAATGAGATTTACAAATTAAAAAGCTGACGACCCAAAGAACTTGTTGAAATTGAAGAAACATCCCAAAGCATAATCCTAAAATAGAAAACAGTACTTAAGTGATTTATCCTAAACTTCGAAGGGAGTTTTTTTTTTTTTTTTGTTGTACGACTTGTACGGGGCGGGGTGCCACGATCCGCTCCTTCTTAAAGAAAGAGTGAGAGATGTCAATCCTGGCATCTCTCACAATTCTGTGGATTGGTGGTACTTTTGCTACTCTATTGTAATTTTATACGTAGTTCATGTTATCCAAATTATTAAATTCGTAATTAATAATTTTAAAATACTGTAAAATAAAAGCTGCTTAATATAATCACGCTTTACTGTTTTATTAGAGTCCATTGGATACCCGTGGAATGTTACGCAAATTTAGACTACGCCAAGCGTTCCACAGCAGCTGACGTTTGGGCTTTTGGAACAACTTTATGGGAAATTTTCATGTTTGGCGAAGAAATGAAACCCGCCGATCACGTCCAAACAATGAGGGTAAATTTCCGTCTCAATAACAAACAGTTTTATTATCATTGTTGTTACAGTGGTATGCAAACGGTAAACGCCTGCCATGTCCTCCTGCTTGTGACAAAGACATCTACGAACTTATGAGGGAATGTTGGAATGGCGATCCTCACCGCAGAAAACAACCCCAAGCCCTCATGCGAGATATAAATCAAATTTTGTATCAAGTTTACAATTCAAGACGTATTCATTCCTATGCTAAAGTTTTCACAAAATCGAGTACTCTTCAAAACGTCGCAGCTGCTTCTACTAATAGTCTGACATCAAATACGACACAATCAACTTGTATGCCTTATGATGAAAACTTAATTGCAGCGAGCGAGTTGGAGGACGACCCTACTTCTCTTAGCTTACGTAGCCAGTCCCAAAATTGGTTGTTGAATTCTCACGAAGCCTTGAATTCTGAAGATACTTACTCATGTGATTTTTCGAACGTTTTGACAAATTTCAATTTTTCTACAGCGACGACGTCGCTTGATAGTATCAACTCGTTGCAGAGTATTTTTGAGTTGGATCAAGATTGCAGTGTTGTTCTTCAAGGGAGAATCGGACAAGGTTTTTACGGAGAAGTATACAAAGGAACTTTGGAGTATCCAGCAAACCCTGATATTGAACCTAGAATAGTTGCGATTAAAAAATTGAAAGCTACGGCTCTATCGTCGTGCTTGCAAGATTTTGAACGAGAGATTAACATAATGAAGACTTTGCAGCATCCGAATATTGTTGGGATTTTGGGAGTTTCGCGCGAGCCTGATATTTCTCTAGTGATGGAGTTTGTCCATCATGGTTCGTTGCAGAGTTATTTAAAAATTAATAGAGAGATTCTGCAGACGCCACAACTGCTGAAGTACGCGCTTGACATAGCCGAGGTTTGTTTTTTTTTATGAGAAAAAAATTATGTTTTAATCTTGTTTTGCAGGGAATGGATTATTTGGGAAAGAAAAATATAGTTCATCGCGACTTAGCGGCAAGAAATATTTTAGTGGTTGATGAGCAACATGTGAAGATTTCAGATTTTGGATTAGCGCAAGTTATGGGAACCAATGAATATTATATTTTGAAAACTAGCAGAGAACTACCTATTAAATGGTGAGTTTTTAAAGAAATAGTTGCTACCAAGTGTTTTTTTTTATAATGAAGCATTTCTAATAAAATACCATTATAAATTATTAAAATACTAAACGATAGATTATCTTCAAGAACAAAGAATATAAAAAACTTACAATCTACAAATTTAAATTAAGAAAGAATCTCGCAAATTGGAAAAGCGAGACTATAACCTGAGAAACTAAATTTAAAAAAAAAGGCGTCTGAATGCTGAAACTTGAGAAACTGAAGTGAGAATCTGACAAAGTGAGTAATCTCAAAGTGTAACAAAGTAGTCATCTCAAAAACTGAAGTACAGAAAATTTATATTGAAAAATTGACTGCACCTAAAAATTAAAGGAACACTTTAAACATCTGAAAGACTTAAACCAGAGAAACTGAATACTGAAGAAAGCGAAAGATTGAAAGGTGAAAAGAGAATTTAGGCTTCTGGAAGACAAACTCAATAAGCTTAACTGAGGACCAAAAAATTTCACTAAATACGAAAAGCGAGAACCATGAAAGAAAACAATTTAGACATTTTAAGGATTGCAATTCAAGAAATTGAACTGAGAAAGCGAGAAATGTAAATTATAAAAACAACTTAAACTTGTCAAAAGCTACAACAAACTCGAAGAAATTGAGTATGTAAATAAAAAGTGAGAATTGCAGTTTGAAGGAAAATTTTCTGAATCTGAAAGATTAAAAATACGAAACTTAACACTAAAATGATGAGGTTTACAAATTGAGAAATCGGCATAAAGACATCACAAAGACTTGTTCAATAAGAAAAGAAGAATGAGTATGTGCTTAAAAACTGAAAATCTAAAAATTAATACAATGTCTTGTACATCTGATAGACTGAAATCTTAGAAACTGAACACTAAAGGAAACAAAGACTTACAATCTTGCAAAGTGGGAATCTGAAAGTTGAGAAACAAATCAGGCATTTGAAAGATTGAAACTCAATTGAGAAAAGTCGGTGTCCTACAAAGTAAAAAATAAATTAACAAAATGAGAATCTGGAGAAATGGAGAATCAAATTAGACGCCAGAAAAAATTAATCTAAGGAGCGTAAGTGACAATATAAAAGTTGAAAACCAACTTAAGCATCTGAGAAAATACAACACAAAAAGCTTACTTAAAAGCTTAAAATCTGACAAAATGAGAATCTAAAAGTTTTATGTTGATAGTTAAAAAACAGTTTAAACAAAATGAAATAATATGAACATCGAAAAACTGAGAATTGAAGAATTTTGAACATTTGAATCAAAAATATTGACCATAGAAAATTGCAAAGCAAGTTTTTATAATTTTCACGTTTTGCAGGTATGCTCCTGAAAGTTTACGCGACGGCAAATTTTCCGTTCGCTCTGACGTATGGTCTTATGGAGTAACCATGTGTGAAATGTTCAATTGGGGTGAAGAACCAAAATTAACTAACATCGGTGACCCCCCTGTTGAAGGTCAAGAACAACAAGTTCTGCTACATGCATTAGAAAGCGGGTCCAGGTAAATAACCACAACAGTTTCCGACCTGTACTTTACAATTTCCTTTTACAGATTTCCTTGCCCGGCAAGTTGCCCACAGTCCGTCTATATTTGTATTATTTATCCATGTTGGCATGCAGACCCTCATGAAAGGCCTGCATTTTCTGTACTTGTGCAAGAAACACGCGATTTATTGACGCAGTATTGAACATGTGAGTAGGATAGTGTTCAATGATCTCTTAATCTGTGTTTTTAATGCATATTGTAGATTGCGTGCCCTCGAACCCGCCCACAGATCATGAATTTGCATTATTCATGTTGGCATGAAGACTTCCATTTATAGTCTTTGTTGATGGACGTGTTTTAGTACTGAGATTGACTTGCGTGTGCCTGACTTATGAACAAAGAGCACCAGTTTTATATAACATTACAATTTAATACGCATCGATTTTTTTAAGTACCTGTTGTCTTTTTTGCTCAATTATCTATTCTATATCGCACTTTTGTGTGCCATTTTCAGTGCAATTAATTGTAAATATGTACATATGTTCCTAATAAACTTTAAAATGTGTTTATGTTAGTTTTAGAATTTCAGAAAGATTTTTGTAATTTTCGAATTTCGTAACAAGTGCCCTTATGTGAATTTTTGAACCAATGAGAGTTGATGATAGTGGGGTGTTGAATTTCTAGGGTTTTCTAGATTATGGTTTGTCACTAACGATTTTCTGCCCAAAGTTGATTTAAATTTTTCAACAAAAACAATTAAATAAACTGGCGTCAACCAGCAACGACAACTGGGGCAGGATGGATATAGATCCATCGCCGAGTACCTCAGCAGGTCAGTACAAATAATGCGTAAACATCAACATAAGTGTTTTTTTAGGTTATGTCAAAATTTTTGTGTTTGATTAACACATGGAATTTTCAGGTGACTTAATGGCTTTAGGGCATTCACCTTTGCCTAGGATTGACGAAAACAATGCTATAGACTCAAAAACACCAAAAGAACGAATTTTAGAACTGTTAGATATGTTAGAAAGTCACGTTGAGAAGTTACGAAGAGAAGCAGCTCAGTTGGAAGAAGAGAGAGACCATCTGTTGTCCTCTCTGGATTCAGTAAGAAACACAGACTTAATTGTAGAGCTTACAGACAGTAAGTCTTCTAACTTCTTGAAATAGGTGTGAACAACACTTTTTGTAGATGATAGAGATGATGTGTGTCGCTATGCTGACAGAATCATGAATCGCTGCCTTACTGTAGAAGTGAAAATCTTAACTCAACGCGATAAAATGCAAGAAGAAGCTTTACACCAAGTGAATCATTTAATAGACGGTCTTGTAATGTGTGTGAAGTCTGATCCTGAAAATGCAAAAGCTAAATGTGTTTCCTACATGAATGCATGCTCCTCAAGCTTGGTTCATGGCGTTACTGATAAGAAATTTGAATCAGCGCTTTTAGGATGTACAGTTGATGATCAAAAACGCGTTAAAAAGCGCCTCCAAGGTCTGTTACACTACTTTGATAAACTAAATGTTACTTCCCTTTAGCTAAATTAATAAATTTAACGGATTTGGCCACGCTTTTACTGTCTTTGTTGCTCGAAATTCATATATACATTTTTTATTTATACTCCTTGATTATGCTTCAATATTCTTGAAATAGTGATGTTATTCAGTGTTGGCACAACCACTGTGATGGGTCAAAAGACGTTAATTATAATAAATTAATCAAAGAAATACATGTTTAAAGTCTTCAGTTTGTTTATTTAGACCAACTATTGGAAATATTTAGGGTCTTTAAGATGCGTTACTGTTAACGTCCTGTTTAAATGTTCTGCTGTTGTGGGCTCATCTGCGATGAATATGACGCTGACGACGAGGGTATGTTGATTAAAACCATTTTGTTCAAAGTGTCCTGAAATTTCACCAGAATCTAACCAGACGAAAAGACATGGAGCGTTGGCTTTTAGGACGATAAGGAATCTCAAGCCTTCGGCGTCAAAGTTATCGATAGCGATGATCTAAAAATAGTCACAACTTAGTTATTGAATTATACTGCAATAATTCGCTATAAACTAGATGAATATCTTCTAATCTTACCTCCAGATTTGCCTGTTGAATGTTAGAATCCTTTAACTTCGCAGGATAGAAATAGTTTGAAGGCGTCAGCGTTATCCCACCGAGCCCCGCCACCAAATGTATAAAACAATTATATTTTGCTTCATCTACCAAGCCACATCCAGCATCAGAGAGATATTTGTCCACATTAAACACAGCAACTTCCGTGACAGCCAACGGTTCCTTAAATCCCTTTAAACTTTCATTCCAACTACGAAAATCATACTTACAAATTCTCCAGTAAACTGAGTTACATTAATAGGTGTTAAAGAATCCCAACTATACACAGTAACATTAATCCATTTCTCTCCAACTCCGTGTTCTTTATTCAATACATGAAAAATTGTAATCTCATTATCACCAGTATACTCAGTTGTGACCATCTCCTGTGAGAAGAAATCCGCCACGAAATAATGAAGCATCTTCCATCTTCCTGTGTAATCGATAGATGACCAACTGGGGGCAACCCAGACATCATTGAGTTGCCAATAAAGTGCGCCCATGGTGTGCCCTTGTCCATTTTCATCAAGCCGCCCCATATATAAACGATAGTGTTCGGTTTCAGTCTTGACAGACATCGCTTGAATTATCTACAGTGTTTATTAATTATGTACTATTTATAACACTGTTGTTACAAATACCTGGTTGTAATAAATAAACGCTTCAATATAAAATTCGTTATCTTCACTAGGGAGCTCGAGTTGGTTTTCTATAAGATTTTTCAAAGGTTCGTTTCCTTGAGGATGGTGTTGTCTGTGTTTCATAAAGTCGGTGTTTATTTCTAAATTTGTTACGTTATCTGTGACTGTAAGCCAAGAAGTAACACTTGGAAGTGACTGAAAACCGTACTCTGAAGCAAATCTTGGAGTTGGATATGTATGAGCATCAAAAGTGTCGCCACTGGTGGTATAGAAGTGTGCTAAAACTGAATTTAGAAAAATGTAATTCTACAAAAAAAAGTCGTACAGTCTCCGTAGTAGGTGCTGCCGGGGTTTTTGGCGACGTATCCGTCGTTCTTCGTTTCAATTCCATCCGTTGGACTGGAGTAGACAAAATTTGCATTCTTTGTAATTCGACGCATCTCAGTCATTACAGTATCAATATAGAGTTTAACGTAGTCTGATTTGTAGACATCGAAGTTATCGTTAGTACCAAAATAGCCTGATGCTAAATTTCCTTCATTTTCGTTGTTGCCGCCCCACAGAGCTAAACTGGGATGACTTTGAACACGTTTAACTTGGTGGTTGACCTCGTTTCTTACATTGCTGAAGTCGAAAATATATTTGATAGTATATTGTATATTGTGTTTATATAGTATTGTTAAGTTGTAGTGTCAATGATACGTGCAGTGTTGCGATGTAAGATACAAAATTTTCCTTTTATGTCTTTAAATTTGGGGCTAAAAATAAACTGTTAATTAATTAGTTTTTAGGAGCATGCTCTTAGTGATAGGACAAAACGAAGGTTTTTTTGAGATTTACAACTTAATATCCAAAAATTCGTTAATTTCAAAAATTTGTTTTTGTTTCTCAACATGCTTTAAATATAAAATAAAGATAGATAAATAGAAAGATTAGATTAGATTATATGAGATAAATAAAATTGATTAAATTGATATTAATATGAAAAATTCATTTCAAAAATCTCTCCTAAGTTCACTTAAACAATTATTTTTCATTTTTTTTGCTTTTTTTGTAAAATGTACGGATACAATGCCAGAAAAAGCTACTTAAAACAGTCTTAAACTACTTACTTTAAAAATTCGTCATTGGCGGGATACATAGAAGACGCAAAAACAAAATCTTGCCAAATCAAAAACCCATACTGGTCAGCCAATTGATAGAAAAGATCTGACTCGTACACTCCTCCGCCCCAAACGCGCAGCATGTTTACATCAGTATACATAGCCAAATCGGACAATAAACGAGTAAGAGTTTGCTCATGGTAACTTTTTTCAGGAAGAATATCAAATGGTATAACATTAGCACCCATTGCAAAGATAGGAACATCATTAACTTTAAAGTAGAAAGTAGTTCCAGAATCTGTGTGAAAACAACGTCAAACTTGACTAACAGTTGGTAATAATTTTACCTAGATAATCCTCAAGTATCTCAATTTTTCTGTAACCAATTGTGAGTTCCTTTGTGCTGACTTCGTATGAGTTGTCTAGTTCGACGGTCACTAAATACAGAGGTTGTTTACCATAGCCATTGGGCCACCAAGTTTGCACAGAGTCCTACAATAAGGTCATAATAAGATCGGAATTCAAAAAAGAAAAAGTGTTACTTTTGGAACTGTGATATTAGTCGTGTTTTTTACTTCCCCAAATTCATTGGGCTCTGGGAAAGTAACATCATCCTCTACAGTGATAGTCCCAATCTCTGTCTTCAGTGTGAATGTTAAATGTCCTGGGACATCTAAAGGACCCGATAAATAAGTATCAATCGACAAAACCCAGTTGTCACCGTCTTCCAAAACTTCGATTACCACGTCTCGGATAATAGAAGAGTAATAATTTTCCAAATAAATGTCTTTCCTAGAAAATTATATCACAAATCGTCCCCAACGAAGAATTGAGATTACCATATTCCCACTGATGGAAAAGCAGGCCCCCAATCCCACGAAAACGACGCTGGAATTTTCCTAAGATAGTTTACATGACATTCTCCTTTATAAGAATCTGGAACACATTTAGGAGGAATAACATAATCAGCCTCTTGTTTTGCTGCCAATTGGTCCGCGGCTACAATCGGAGATAAAAATCTCACTTCGATATTGTTATCAGCACCACCTAACTAAAATCAAAATATCAATAAACATTAATCATCTTTTGTTGAAAAATCGAACTTGAACTTTGTCGGTTATATCAAAGATGTACCGAACAAACATATTTTGAGTAGTGCCCACTTCTTCGTTATTGATCACAACTGTCGCGATGGTATCAACACCATCGAGAACTAAATTTATGGTGTTATTAGCAGGAGTAAGTTCATCGATTTGAAAAGTTAAATAGTAGGTCCAGTTGCTTCTAGCGACCCATTTGTATTCGATGTCGTTAAAACCTTTGTGGATGTTGTCAAGAACTAGGTTCTCCATCAAGTCGGTGTAGATGCCACCAGGGACTTCAGCGCTGAGGTTCTCATATTCTGTATCAAAAATTGTGAAATTAAAACTCTTTTATATATATATTATACACACCACCCGTGTCGTCTTTAAGTAACCATCGTCCATGAAGGCTTTGTTTGAACGTAGTGTTAACATGGTGAATGACAACTAAAAACGCGAAGCCGAGAAGGAATTTCATTGTGAAAAAGCTGTTGCTAACTATAAATTATATTTTGTGAGGATCATTTATATACCTACTTAATAATTGTCAAAGTATAAATAGAACATTCTTTTTGATATCAAAAATTGCTTAGTGATAGTTTTAAACTCACTCAGCACTTTATTTTGTTATTGGCACCTTTAATCGCAAACAATTTATCTACAAAAATAATTATACCGTTTTGCCCATCTCTGATTCCCTGATACACAAAAATCCAAATGGAATCTCATAAATCTTTTTTAATATCATTTTTCAAATCCACTCGATTCTTTAAATGCTTGAGATTTCGTAAACTATTTAGATAATTTAATACACTTATTAGAATTCACATTCTACGTTTTTAGAATAGCTGGTTAGATTTTTTATATTTAGCATTGTATTCTTTGATTTCTTCAGTTTTCCAAATTTTCTATAATTAGTATATATATCGTTATTTTTTGCTGTAGTTGTACATTTAGTCTTATCTTATGCAGAATTTCACGAGGAATTCAACGGTAACTTCAAAATTGACGACCCGGTTCGGGTTTTAAAGTTATCTGTTTGAATTCTTAAAAAGTTGCATTTTGAGTCTAAAAACAAAATTCGCGAGCGATAATTGGTTTAGTTTTATCGCTATAGTTGTAAATTTTGTCTTATTTAAAGTAGAATTTCACGAGCAATTTAATGATACCTAAAGAATTGTCAAACAGGTTTTATATTTACTACAGAATTTGCAAACTTTATATGAATTTGTTTATTGATACTCTTTATTGTTCAAATGCATTATTGTAACAATTTTCTCAAACTCCTCCACAGACGTCGCTTCCTCAGCTTCAAAAGTCACATTTTTACTTGGCGTGACCTGTGCAAAACCATTTTCGCTAAATTTCCCCCAAATTTGATGAGAATCCAACCAAACAAACAAACTAATTCCATCAACTTTAATAGTTATCTCAAACTTTTTTCCAAGATCATCAAGTTGGGTGATCAATGAGATTTCTACGTTTGTTCTCTGTAGAGTCGATTTCTTCAAGGCAGTTGGTAGAATCAAATTATGGGGTGCTATAACCGTATTTCCGGATATAAGAGAAAGATAGAAGAAACAGTTGCTTCTGGCGTCAGAAAGCGAACCGCAGCCTAAATCTTCGAGGTAAACATCTGTGTCTATTACAGTGACTGGCACGGATTTTCCAAACTCCTAAAATATTGCATGTTGGAGACATAAGTTCATCTTTTGCGTTAAAAATACCGACTAAAGTGACATTAAATTGAGTTGAAGTAACGGGAATCAGGGACGACCATTTGTAGATGTCCACCACGGCCGAAACATCCAAAGGAGAGTCTACCAGAGATATAACTTCTGATACTGCATACAGTCTCAGCTGTCTCGAAATATCTAAATATCCTGTTATGATAGTCGGAGCGAAAAACTCTCTAGAGTAGTACTGCAACATCTTCCACTTTCCCCTGAAATCTAAGCAGAACTTTATGTTTATGGTACTAAAAAGTCTTTTTACCGATTCCTGACCATGTCGGTGCAACCCACACATCATTAAGCTGCCAAAAAAGCGCACCCATCGTGTTCCCACGTCCTTGGTCGTCTATTCTGCCCATAAAACTTCGATAATACTCAGTTTCAAACTTTATAGACATTGCTTGGACAATCTGCGAGTAAAAAATGTAAGTCTTATAATAATCTGTCACCGAAGTGTTAAGACGAAGTTGGTAACCAATCAGAAGATTCATTTCGGTGAAACCAAGCGGATGATGTTGTCTGTGGGACATAAAATCTGTCGTTGGAGCTAGATTTGAAGTATTATCAGTGACAGTTAGCCACGTATCAATTTCTGGAAGAGATTGATAACCGAACTCCGACGCAAACCGAGGAATTGGATACGTTTTAGCGTCTAAACTATCAAAAATATAGTTGTAGAAATGAACTAAAAAAATTGTTGGGTTTTAGATGGACTTAAAGTTAGTCTCACCATCGCCAAACAAAGGATTTCCTGGGTTTGTAGAAAGATAATCCTCGTTCTCTGACTCTTTACCATTGGTGGGACTAGATGAGAGAAAAATCACATTGTCTGTTAAATTTAGAAGTTCCGTTCGAATCGTGTCGATGTAGAGCTTGATGTAGTCTCTCTTGTACACAGAAAAATTTAATAAAGTCCCATACCAATTGGACATGAGTGCGATTTCATTTTCATTGTTGCCAGCCCAAAGAGCAATACTGGGATGGGTGTTCAAGCGCCTGTACTGATAACGAACTTCGCGTTTCACATTTCTAAAAACAAACTAGTATGATAACGTTATAACAATAAAAATGTTGTTACTCTAAAAATTCTGTATATGTTGGATACATGGCACACGCAAACATGAAATCTTGCCATATCAAGATCCCCAGTTCATCCGTCTTCTGATAAAAATACTCAGATTCGTAGACTCCACCTCCCCAGACCCTCAACATATTCATATTAGCAGCAGCTGCACTTTCCAGAATCCTGGAGATAGTGTCAGGGTTTTGACCTCTTTCTGGGAGAATATCTACAGGGATCTCATTAGCCCCTTTAGCGAAGATAGGGACGTCATTGACTTTGAAGTAGAAGCTGAGTCCAGTTCCTGCAACCCAGCATGAAAACCGTCAGTTTTCTAATAAATTCATCTAACCGATGGTCTCTTGTACTAGTTCAATTTTTCTGAATCCTATCTTCACACTTTTGTTCGATGACTCTGAACCGACTTCTAGTGTTGCAAGAAGGTTGTAGAGTTTAGGTTCGCCGTAACCGTTGGGCCACCATCTTCTCACTGTAATCTAGTAATTTTGAAACGTTATATTACTTTTAAAAAATATATTACTTTAGGAATCGTAAATTTAAAATCGACTCTGATTTCGTCCTCATCTACATCGTTTTCACGGACCATCACAATTTGTTGCAGGGTTGAGACGTCGGTTTCAAGCTTGTAAATAAGAGTTCCCGTAATGTTGGATCCTTTAGTGACACTTAAATATGAGGATAATGCTATTATCCAGGAGTCGTTGGGACCATCTTCGATGTTAACCAAGAGGTCTCGGATGATAGCAGAGTTGAATGCTTCCAGGGATACTGTTTTCCTTCAAATTCAAAAAAATTCACTCAAGATTTTTCAACTTAAGTACAGAACGTACCAAATGCCCACTGATGGGAACGCTGGACCCCAGTCCCATGAAAACGACGCTTGCATTTTTCTAATTTGATTTGCGTGACACTCTCCGTTGTTGATACTCGGTGGACACTCTGGAGGAATTGTATAATTTTCTCTTGTTGTTAGAGATTTGGCCATCGTGACTGGAGATACAAATCTGACATCGATGGTATTGTTTCCAGACTAGAAAACTAACTTTAAATCTTGGTAAAATATGACTATGTTGGTTACCCTTAAGGCACTTTTAACATTAAAAATGTACTGAAGAAACATGTTCTCACTTTTACCAATTTCGACATCATTGACCAAGATCGTAGAAAACGTATCTAGTCCTTCGAAAACTACATTTATGGTGTTACAGCTGAGTAGGCTTTCTTCAACTAAAAATCAATTAACAAAAACAATTAAACTATGGGAACCTACCCAGAAAATTCCGCCTGTAAGTCCAGTTTGTTAGAGCCACCCACCTAGTTTCGGTGTCATTGTTCCCGTACAAAACATTACCGATAATGTTGTTGTTCATCAAATCAGTGTAAATACCACCTGGTATTGTGGCGGGCAAATTATCATACTCTGAAATTGTTTATTACTCATAGTTTGAATGAATAAATCGTGATCATCACATACTTCCTGTTTCGTCACCAACAGTCCACTCTCCATTTAAATTTTGTATTTCTAAGCCACTCGTTATGAATATTTTGCTCACAAAAAAGAGGATACAGCACCAGCAAGACATGTTTCACAACAGATGACGTAGGTTTAGTTGATAACACTTGAAAACGATCTTGAGACAATGACTTAGCGTAACCTTCTAATAAGCTGACAATAAATAGTTTGATAATAAAGGAATTCTTAGAATTCGAACAATTTGATTTTTTTTTTCTGGGTCGAAAATAAATACTACTATTATAATTTTATCTTTTGGGCACAGATACCAGAGTATGAAACATTCCTAAATATATTCCATTTTCGCAAAGTAATGTGTGTAAATCAAACGTTCATTATTAATTCTTGTAAATACATTCATGAATAAATTAACAACGCCAAATTGCCATATGCACTCTACATCGTCAAAAATGTTAATAAATCATAAAAAAATCATCACCTAAACAGAGTTTACTCGGAAAATACGGGGGTGTTTTGGATGGTAAAATTTATAACCTTTTATAAAACAAATCCAACATAAACTATAAAATATTAAATTGTTAAAAATAAATAATATTTTAAAACACCAAAAGTTTTCGTTTAAGTCGTCTTAAATTAATCTCAATTCTTCCGTTATTTGTAACCATTTTTTCTAAAAATTCGTTCAATTCATGTATAACAAGGTAAAAAGTAAGGTAAGTTAAAAAATAGGAACGTGGAATACGAACAAAAACTACCTTTTTACAATTTCAATGCTAAAAATGGTGAATGCGCTGATAACTTCTATATGAAATATTGAAAGAATTTAATGAAGCGGGACAAATCTGATTTTATTTACAAAACACACACGGAAAAATGCCCGGAATTCTAAAAACAAAATTGACTTCAATTTATGCGCAAGTGGAATATTCAATGTTAATGTAAAATAATTGTGGTTTCAGGTACAAATTGGGTTCTTTTAAAATTATCGACTTCGTCGAAAATACTATTTGTTCTTTTAATTGTAGAGGAACTTTGTTTTTAGTTTAATATTAAACTAGGTAATATATAAACGGTCTAGCATTGTTCATTTACCTTTTACAACTATTTAGATATTTTGTTGGGAGTTCGCATTTTGGAATAAATTAGTCAATTACTAGATTTAAATAAACATATTACAAATCAATTAGTTTTTATGACATTTGTTCTATTGGCTTGCGTGAGTTTACTCACAAATATAATAATATAGTACAAAATAAAGCTTTAAATATAGTTAAATAAACTAATAAGAATTTTATGTTCGTCGTATTTAGGAAGTATAAATTGAATTAAATTTTGGGGTATCCACACAATTTTTGAGTAGCTATAGAAGTTTAAATAATTATCACAATAATCAACATGCTTACAAACAGTTTCTGGATAAATTTCTCCAAATATTCTTTAAACATTCAGTCAAGCTTTCTTAGACGTAGGTTAGGCCACCCTTTACAAATCAATGACTAGAATGAATTTCACGCTTCGGTAGTAAGGCAGTTAAACATTATTTTTTTTAGCTTTCCCTAAAAACTTTCTGACTTTCTGACTTCTTCGTTGTGCGTTCGAAGTGCATAAAAATAACGTTTTTTGTCAACATTATTTTATCACATTTATATTCAGCAACAGCATTCATCTCTGAAGACTATCAATATTTATTTATGGTTCACGCGTAAAATTTGAAGTAACTGCAATTGATTGTCCAAAATCGTCAAGTCAGACGAATATTATTATGGAATAAAAATTAATAGTTTTGGCCTTCTCTATTTCCCAATTTTTTCAACTGTTTTAAAAAAAAGTACAATGAAAATTGTTGCCCCATGGTTTTAGAAGAATACAGTATATGTTATAATTGGCCCGTACCATTATTTTCAGCGGTCAGTTTTAATTTAACACCATGTGAATATATTAAATAGATTTCTTCTAAACTTAAACAGCGTCTAAAATATAAATTCCTTTTTGGGTAATAAATTTTATTGTTTAATAAAAAAATATCTAAGTTTTTAATTAAAAAAATCATCACAGGAATTATAAAAAGTTCTACAGTTAATCAACAAATTTAATATTGTTCTCTTAGGAGATGATTACGATACAAATTCTAATTTCAGTTTTTAACTATTAGCAACTGATAACAAGACATAATAAGAAATTAATAAAAAACAGACATAATTAGAAATTATTATTAATTAACTTTAAAAGTTGAATCTAAAAAACATGAAGCCATCTGTAAGAATTTTAGAGAAGCATCAATTGACAGATTAGTAATATTCTAACTAAATATGCATCGGAGATATTGATGGATTCTAGTACCCGTCCGAACTTTAAAAGATCTTGAAAATCTGAAAGAATTCAAGAAGACATCCAAGAAATTCAAAAGATTCAAAGAATTCAAGAATAAATTTCATTCATTCAATTCATAAACAAATTTTTGTTTATGTTTAACGAGTTCAGCGATCTTGTTTTAGATAAAACAATAAAAACAAATTTGCGTAATTATCTAATAATTTTTATTTATTTAACCATAGATATCTATTGCAAATTCGTTTTTCATATAAACAATAAAATATAGCAAATATAAAGCAAGTATCGTTAAGTATTCAACATGGTGGAAATCGGATCAAGTTTTACCGCTTTCGATAAAATACTTTTTTTTTCTTCAGTTAAAGTAAATAACAATTAAGTATTCTAACTGTACCAACTTTTTTTTTACAAAAAAAAAAAAAAAATATTTGCGATTAAAAACAATGCTTAAAAAGTTTGCACCAGATAAAATAATTTTACACTTTAACACTTTCGTTTTGTAGTTAATGATCTTAAAAAAGAAATTTTGGCCTTAAAGAAGAATGACAGTCCCTTTAAGATATTGAAAAGGATGTCTGTCATCTGAGGCCACCCGTTATTTTCTCTAAATATTTGAATAGGAATCAGAAATTTAAAACTTGGAAGCTTTTACCAGCAGTGTAAACGTATAAAGTTTTAAAACTCGATCATTTCAAGCAAGAGCAGCTACCAAAAGCAACTCTTTGAAAACACGACAAATTTCAGGATAAAAAATAGTCAAAAAAGAAAAAGTTTTTGGTAGGAAAAATGAAGCGTGCATTTTATTAAAATGTCTGTCTTCATTTTGTTAATTTATTGATTTTATATAAAGTGCTTATTTTACGTCCTGGGCGACTAAGTGACAATAGCTATTTATGTAACAAAACTACATAAGTCAAGAGAAATTAAAGTTCAGTTCTTAAACAATATTTTGACATATGGGAATGTATCAAGAGTTCGGAGAGCAAACGTTTCTAAAGAGGTCGCTAAAAAAAAATTTCGTTGATTAATGTCATTAAAATTTTATTTGAGTTTGAGATATTTACAACAAAAAAACAAATTTCACAAAGTGCACTTTAATTAACCCATTCAGAAAAAAAAAAGTATCGCGCTTTAAGTGAATAAACATAAAAAAAATGTACATACTACATGTTTTATTCTAAGAGGATATGATTATGCTGGTTTTACGGTCTTAATAGTTTGTACTCAAAATAGTTATTTACCTAACAAGTTCGGAAACTTAATTTTCCCGCATGAGCACTTTGTTTGCAGCACGACTGTAAGGAGTGCTGCATTTAGTGCGAATGCGGGAAAATTCTTTCCGAAAGAGTTAGGTACAATATTTTTTGTAACGAATATCGAAATAAAAAAAATTAAGTAACTTAGTTTTTTTTAATGGTGGGTTGGTAAAATGATCTGTCTATTGTAGCTACCTCCTAGATTTTTAAAATGTAAATCAGCTGTCATTTTTTTTAAATTATTAACAAAAATTGTTAAAATAAGTGAGAGCGAAGAATGTATGTGTACCCCTTCCGAAGTACAACAATGTGCCAAAGAGGCCGTTTCGCGTCTGCTGCCCGAGAAAAGTCGCGAACGGTATGAACGCACTTATCAAAAATTGATTGACTGATGTCCTCAAAAAGTCGCAATACCAACCGCAAATATCCCTAGCTGCCAGCGGAAACTAAAAAACACCGCGGTGCGGGAAAACCGTTTTTCCGTGCATCGGGATTAAGCGGAAAAATTCTGTTTCCGTACGATGAGTACAAAAAAACTATTACAAACATCTAATCGAACACAAAAAAGATTTTCCCAACATATTTTATTTATTTACAAAGCAGTTAGCTCAGTATTTTAAAAAAGTACTCCAACTCGAGCTCAGTATCCTCTTTCAAATCCGTGCAATGCACTGCATTTTTATACTTGTCAATACCAAATTTCGCCCTCAAAGTATTAGGTCTAATCTGCCGAGCAACCTCCGAATCATGTGGTCCCACCAACTTCCTAAATTCCCCATGAACATCCTCAATGTCATCATTCTTCGCTGAAATCTCCAAAGCAATACACGGTCCGTTCAAAAAACTCAGCAATGCTGCATGAAAATCACTAATCACCCCTTTATAAACTTCCAAGAATTCTTCGGCATTAGCACTACTCAAATAAAACGTTTGCATCGCCGTAATCTTGAACTTCGCATCCGTTATGAAACTGATAATGTATCCCAACTTCCCTTCACTAATAGCGTGTGGTTTAACGACGCAACAAGTGCTATTTTTCAGTTGAAGGGTAGTTTCCGGCGCTTTCTTCGTCCCGTCGTCGGGAAAGAACAATTTAATTTTCTTCGTGACAGCGTCGCAGTTGTCGGCCGCGTGGAAAGCATTGGTCGACTTTTCCAAACCGTAGATAGCTCTGAGAGTGTCGGGAGCTGTTTGGCGGGCTTCGAGAGGGTCAACGGGACCCACGTGGTCTTTCCATCGTTGGATGGAGTTGTCTCCCACTAGTTCCATGGCAACGATGGGTCCCGAGCAAATGTGGTCTACGACAAATGGTAAGAAAGCAGAGCCTCGGAGATGGTCATAAAGTTCCAAGCATTCCACTTGGTTTAAATGACACATTCTTAAGTTAACAATCTCAAAATGTCGGTCTTGAATTTGGTTAAAAATCTCGCCGAGTTTATCGATAACACTCGGTTTTATCACTCCGAATGTGTGTTGTCTTGTATGACCGATAATTTGCTTGGTGTGGCAATCTGCATAGTCTGTGATTTTGAGTTGTCGGCCATAAATTCGGATCGTGTTACCGACAAAGACATCCTTTCGGTGTAAGCCTTCGTAAAACGACCTCTTTAGAAAAATTCGCTTCAAATCAATGTCATATAATTCCACGGTGCTGTCACATGGATAATAATTGAGGAGGAGTCTCTTTTGATAAGCGGAGTCATAGTCGAACCATTCAGCGAGGAAGGATAATTTGTCAGTATAATCGCTGCCGAACGATGATGACATTGTCGATATTTACTGAAACGAGAAAAGATATGACAGGTTATGTCACTGTTTTTTTTTTAAATAAAACACAAATTAAACGACACAAGTTCGAACCCACAAATTATTTATGAGAGATGAAAAAACCCCAAACATATACAAAAAAAAAACAGACAAATGTCCTAACTTCGTCAAAGTTAGTAAAGATCGAAGTTCAGCTGTAATAACTGTCACAAATTTTATTATCTCTTGATCTGGTGTTTTATGTAATGGAAACACCTGCAAATAATACAGAAATCCAGTTTAAATAAAATAAGTTTAGATTAAACACTACGTAACGAACAAATCGAGATTTATGAGGGTTTATTAACTTACAATATTTGAAAATGGGATTTCTCTCGCAGATGTTCGGGATAATCATCACTTTACGGTGTCAAAGAAAATCAATTTCAGTTTGAAGCTTCCAAGAAAAATGTGCAAATAAATTTTTAATAAATTTTAGTGCAACAAGCCTACAAGCCACTTTAAATAATTGAGCACACCGTTAGAGTAAGTGATTTTTACTTTTTACGAATTTTATGAAAAAATTTCGTTCATTTAAGCACGCTTGTCTGAGTGCCGAATATTGTAGCGACTGCTGACTGCGTTTTTCTGAACTCACCTCACAAAAAATGTGGAAAACAAAACAATCTAAGGCTTTAGAAATTAAATTACTTATGAGTATTGAATTTAGCATGCTAAATTAACACAGAAAAGAATTTTATATTTGTTAAAAAAACAAATATTCCGATGGGAAAATTAAACAAAAAAAAAACATTGCCAGCTTAAACCGAGCATAATCATAAACAAAAACATTATTGGCTTATGTTGATTTAATCCACATCTACACCTGTACTAATTTTATACGTAATTTCCGAACGCTTGTTTAAGTAAATAGAACGCTGCGGACTTTCAACACATCAAATTAATTTTAACAAAATTTCTTAATAACAGACCGCCCAACTGAGTGTTCATTTATATTATTGTTGGACTTTTATTTTCTGTAGCTCGAGTAGATGAGCGTTTACGTTCTACCAACAAAAGACACGTCTGTTGTAAAGCCACGCAATTTTAATGTAGGCTTGTCATTTATACAACATTTATAAAAAACACCGTCTCAACGTAGAGCAAAAGAAAATGGATTCTGATTGTAGCTCTGGAATTTTAGTTCCACCACAGAATGGTTTGTGCATGTGTGAAATTATGGAATATTTGCAATTAACTTTGTTCTGTTGGATTTGTAGCAGATTGCAGTTGAATTGTTTCAAGACGGAAAGCATCAATAATGGTTCATTGGTTCATTCTTTGAATAAATATTCGAGAGAGTTACGATAAAGATGTGCAGACGCTCAAATTTTAGAGTAGATCGTACGTGGGTGGTGTGGTATGTTGAATGTAAGAAAAAGAATAAAGAGAGATAAACCAGTGACAAGGAACAAATTATTTATATATTTATTGAAATTTATAAGAGCAATATTTTCATTCGATTAATTTTAAATTCGATTCGCTCGCTCCAGTCATTTTTATTTTTATTTTCGTCTCTTGATTACATAGACAGATCGTTGAGAAAATATTATGGTCCTATTATTGTTCTAAACCGGCGCATTCACCATTTATGTTACAGACGAGTTTACACATAAACAACAAATATTTTTCTTATTCAAAAGCTGCTCTCGATAAAACCGTAATAGTCGTAGGTACACTAGATATCAGAGTTCAACTTTAATCGTCTAAAGCTCTAAAGTTATAAATTATTATTACTAGTTTTTTAATAAAAACGAAAATATCTCTAAAATCGACTTTTGCCATAGGACACTTTAAAGAAAGCCTAATTTTGTAGGCAGAATTTAACTGTTTTATGTTGGTAAGAATTCAACATGAATTTTATTTTTATTTTATTTTATTTTATTTTTAAAACTGAAAACCAATTAATATAGAGAAAATCTAAATTCTCTAAGAATATCGAAAATATGCTAAATTTTTAATGACTATATAATTCTTGTAAATCATTTCATTAAAAATCACTGAAGCTTCAAGGAAATTCTGACCTACTGAAATGCCCAAAAATGAAAAAAAATAACTTAATTTAGTGTTTCTTATAAAAAAAAAATCTCAATTAAATCATGGTTCTGAAGTGTGTTTTTGAGAAGAAGAAAAAATCTAAATGAAGGAAGCATTTTTCCGGTCACATTGTTTTATAAAATGATCCAGAAAAAAAAAACTCCAAAGTTGTAAAGTTTGTCTGAAAAACAATATATGGCTTCCTTACTGAAAAATTCGCTCGCTTCGCTTGTACTAGACAAACGGCCAAGCTCTGAAACGTATTTTCGTTTGTTTATATCACAAATATTGAATATTTGTGCGATGAACAACGTTTCGTTTAATTGCTGGTAAATTGGTTTGCTTCACGTGCAATAATTCGAAAAGTGACTTTGTAATTGTTTATATTTTTGATAATTGTAAAAAAACAAAGATGACACTGAAAACAAAAATATTTGGTTCAAAAGTTCGTAGTGTTCAAGTTTATAAAAAGTTTCTTTATTTTTTCATTCCAAGTTTCGGACTTTCATTGTCTGTTAAATATATAATTTCTGTTTCAAAAATCTGCTTGAAATAACAATTTTTATTTGCTCATGTAAAATACCTTTATTTTCGTAAAAAACAAAAATTAAATTAAAATTTACTAAATATCATATGTTTTCTTTCATAACTTAAAATAATAAATGAATGGAATAAATTTGTAATTGATTTCAAACTGACGCTATTTATAGTAAATAAGTCATCACCATTCCCGGTTTAATGGTGTTTTGTTTTACCTTGTAAAAATTAGCAAAATAATTTAATGATTTAAAAAAATATATAGTTGTTACAACTCATTAACTGCAATAAATGCATAAGACTAGTCATGTTTTGCATAAATAAGTGCAATTTGTTGCTCTAAAATTTGTATGACAATAATCGGCTTAAGAGAGTTGAGGATTGTGGTAGGTACAGACCCTTTATGTAAAGTTGCGGTACCAAAGAACATATTTTGCGTTAAGATAAGTATTTATCGATATAGCAAAACTAGTAGAAATATAAAAACTTGATCTTATTGAAACGAAATAATTAAAAGTCTTCATTTTAAGATTTTTACTACCAACAAAACTTTACAAATTATTAAGCTGTTTGTAGCTTTTATGAGTATTTATTAAAAAAAATGGCATACATTTGTACCGTTGCATTTTGAATTTGCAATCTAAACGTATACTTCATTTACTACTGTTTACTCCCCGTCATTAAGTTCTGAGTAAAGTTTTACAACAAACCGCAGAAAAAGCGGAAATTTTCAAAGCCCGACGAATCCAGATGGTCACGTTACGCTTCTAGATTAACATGTTTTGCGATAATCATTCGGTTTCCGATTATGTCTGATTTATAAACTAAACAAACACGTCTTTCTTGTTTTAGATAATTAATTCCACGTATCAATAAAACAAACAAAGCAACAACAAAATAGCAAATTATAAGAGCTAATTAAATTGGTAATGGAATAAATTTTACAAATTTCTACAAATCATTAATAGTATTAAATAGTGCATCCTCAGGGGAAAGCCCGAACGCATTATCTTCGGCAGCGCACTAACCTGTTTGAAGCCGCCCCCGAAACGTGAGTGGCGGCGTAAAGTGGCTGCGCCGCGTCCACAGGTGCTATATAACGTGGGCCACCAGCTATATGAAGCCGTCTTCGTGTTGTAGTGCTTTTACAACCAACTCCAACGGCAGGAACCTGGATTAACCACCAGCACAGGTGAGTACAATTTTTTCGTAAAAAATATCGACGACTTTAAAAAAGTTGGTGTCTTTTGTTACGTCTATCCGCTTCTGATCTTGAAAAGTAATTTTTAACCGTCTTTGACTGTCGTGCTCCATTGGACTTTAGATAAGAAGCTAAGATAATTTGTGACAAAATAATGGGAATTTATTTTTGTTCATTTCGGGATCAAATCTGTTTCTTTGATTGTATGGTCTGGAATTTTCGGTTTGGAGACAGTTACGATTTGTTTTTCTTATTTTTTTAATAAGATTTTAACAACTTAGACATTCTAAAGTCTGTGAAGATCCATAGATTTTAGCAATCAAAGTTCACAGTGACTAAAGCTTTATCAACCGATGGAGTTGATCGGAGTGAAATTTATGCAATGTCATAAGGTTACAAAATGAAGAATGAGGAAACTTGTCATTTCAATTATTATCCGAGTGGGTAGTTTACACGGACCTAAAAACATTTATCCCTCTGGTTATTAAGGTTTTAATTTTACATTTTACGAATTTCTTTTAGATTTGATTATTTTTTGATTATCTTTTTTAATATATCAAGTATGAATACAAAATAACTTGACTGCTAACAGAAAACGGTGCAATTCCATGATTAAATTTTACTTACAACGCCCTCATATCCTGTTTTTAATACTCATCATCGTTTGAAATGCTCAGTGAAGTAAAAATTCCATTTTCGAGTGTTGTCGAACATGTGATGCAGACAAATGAAAATATTTATTAATACAAAATTTGAAAATCTACTCCCACTTAGTAGGTTTGTTATCACGGACTGAAACTTTACATACGAGTTCGCCAAAGTATGTGACGATTAAGTCATTTAATTTTCATCACAATTTGGAGTTAGCAAATTTTTCCTATTGTAATTTTTTTTATGATAAATAATAAAAAATTATTGTATAAAATTGGCGCTTCTAAAAAAATGTAAATACTGTTTAAAATCACAAAAATGACTTGATTACGCCTTGTACGCGATGTTCATGAGTAAATGTTTGCAGAAGACATTTCTAAATCACGTGTTAATGACATATTAGTTCATTACTTTTTTTAGATCATCAGTGGTTGCTCACCACGTGTTATAGCATTCGTGTATTTTTTCCCACTTCTTGTGTCACATTTTTCAGACAAATGTATATGAAATAAAAGAGATAATTTCAATAAGTCAGAGTATTTTAGTAATAAATTCAATAAAGTACAAAAATAAAACAATCAGCATCTTAAGAACGGGCCACAAGTAAAATATATAAATATACAAATGTGCAATATAAAATCTGAAACTTAAAAAATACAACAGCATATCCCTTAAACATAAAAAAACTGATAAATAGACGAAACAATTTCTTCTTTGTTTATACTTCTCAAGTTCTCAGCTTCTTGGATACAAAGGTTGTCAAACTCGCTTATTTTTCCAAATACTCAGATTTTCAAATTTTTAGATTCTCGGATTCTTGTTTTTCACTTTTTCAAATTATTTATATTTCGTTAGATTCTTCGATTTTTTGAATTTAACTGTATCGTTCAATTTTTTTAATCCCTGTATCCTTTAAAACATGTCGAACGATTATATACTTTACTTTTTATCTTTTTTATCTATATGCTTTCTATATAAATACTTTTTGAAATTTTTATATTTCGAAGTATCCTTTGGTCTCCATGGATCCTTTGAGTGCATGATACATTTATTACTTCTTAAACAATTTTCTATTTTTTTTAAATTCTCAAGATTCTATTCATTTACAAATTACTTTTTAAATTGTGAGATTTTGCGTATCGTTTTCTTATTATTCTTGAATTTTCTATCTAATTTACCCTGTGAATCGCTTAGACTCCTTTTTAATTTTATGTTTGTAGATTTCTTCTAAATTCTTTATGGGGGTAAATCTTCTGAATTTTCTGCATTATTTACACCCTTGGATGTTTGGGATAGCTGTTTTGTTTTATTTTTTACGCGTTTCATTTGTTTTTCTGAAACCTTTACATTTTCCAAATTATTCTTCTTATACTCTCTTTACTTTTGTCTTCCTGAGATTTTTTCTCTTTTGGGTGGTTAGGATTCTTTGTCTTCATATTCTTTGAGTTTTTCAGGTTTTTCAATTTTTTTCTAGAACTGTTAAATTCTTTCGATTATTTATATCATTAAATCCCTCGAATCGTTAGAATTCTTTAGTTTTTCAACATTTTTCAGATCAGCTTTAAATTTTTTAGATATGTTTCCCATTCTTTTGTATCGTGAAATCGTTAAAAACTTTTTCTGCTTTTTTAATTTTGAATTCTATAGATTGTCTATTGTTTCTGTCATGAAAATCTACAATCTAAAATTATTTTTTCATATTTTATCTCAATCAGCTCTTCATATTCCGTGAATTATTCAAATTATTAGTTAGATCTTTTGAATATAGAATCAGATATAGACATTCTGGATAATATTTTTTAAATATGCATTATGCTTTCCGTTTTTAGCTTTATCACGGCACTTCTTCATTTATACCGTTAGAACAATAATTTTTAAAATCGTAGATAATGGATAGAATAGGCAATTTTAAGTGGACATGAATAATAATAAATTTTTGATAAAAAAAATCACATGTGGTGACCTCCACATCTAATTATTTCTAGAATTCTCATTACATCCTGAATACTTCAGTTTCTAAAATTCCAGCTAAAGAACACAACGTCTAAAATTACCAACACTTTAATCATAATACATCTTACAGTTGTACGCACCGCGTCTCTAACAACAGTTTTAATTTCCGTCACTTACGGTAAAAATTGTATTACGTAGATATTTTGTTAGCGGAAATTTATCTATTTATAATTCACGCTTAAATGTCTTACGACGCATATTTCCATATTCGTAATACCATAACTTACTTATTCATTTTGTGTGTATATGCCATTTCCGGTTAAACCGGAATTAAACGACCGCTGATCTCATTCTAGCTACAAAGCCAAATTCGTAAATTTCATATAGAAATCTTCCTAAAAGCGACATAGTTACCTTATTAACTTGAAATTAGTATTAAAGTCATCTAAGTCACATTTCTAATGCAATCTCTCATATTTGATTGCAAAAATGTTATAAAACACATCATAAAACTGGAAGATGAACGCTGCTGGCGTTTATGATGCAAATGTATCCGGGAAGTGTTAATAAATATAAATTTCTGTTTTATGACACTAAAATGTCAAGTTATAATAACATATTTTGCCAACAAATGCCTTCTTCTAGGTGAGTGTACGTGAGAAAATGAAAAATACAGTGTCATTGTTTGAGAAAAACTGTGGCCGGCGAGAAATAAAATTTAATTCTTTAGTTGGTTCAGTGGATTACTGTGGGAGAAAAATGTCGGGAATGTAAATATTAAAATGATAAAAAAACTTTTCTTGAAATTTTCAATTATTGTTAATAAAATTGTGCATTTTGGTGGAGGCGCGGGGAAGGAGAAAGTCGAGTTGAAGTCATTCTCGTAGATATGATTATTAAAAAATACAAACAAAAATAAAAACTAAAAAGGTAAGGGAAATTAAAGATCTCGGGTAACAGATCTTACGTTTTCCAGTACTAAAAATCTGTATCCTCAAAAAAACAAATTTGTATGTAGATTTTTTGCTTAGTCAATGTATTAATCGAGACTAAAAAACAACCAGCTGTTCTGGAAAAGCAATTTATTTATGAACGCATATGTGGCGCTTTTATAATACAATAACATTATTGCATTTTAACTATTTTTGTCTAAAAAAATAAAAAACGGGATCATAAAGGTGATTGAATTTTGCTCTCAATTATAGTTGTCCGTTTTTGATTAAAGCGGTGAGTCAAAAATAATTATATTTGTAATGAAACGTCAACATTAGCAAAAAAAAAGTCTGTAATCATATAAACGAGAACCAGACAACCCCTCAATAACGAAAAATGACGCAAATTCTTCCCTTCCTAATTACAAAGAAAGCAACATTTAGCCAAATTGTATAATGAAAACCATATGACGACCGTTCCAACTGCTAATTTTCAAAAAGCGCATACAAATTCTGATGGGCCGTAATTACCACATCCTCTTTTCTGCAAATTCAGCAAATTTTCACAGTATTAAATCACAGTAGGGACAATCTATCATATCCGCGTCGTTGACTCTATATGCAATCATCGCATTATAAAATATAACATAAAGAAATGAATCGAACAATTCATCAGAGAACCCACGTATGCTTATGATATTCGAAATTTTAATGGACGGCTGCACACGTATCAGATGGGTCGGGTTACTGTTTGAGGTCGTCTACGTTAAAGAAACGATACAAGCGAGGGTTAATTATTTTGTCGCTTTTTTAAATACGTTTTAAAATAACCGCTGACGTTCAAACTCCACCCTAAATTTGTTAAATGATGTTTAAGTTGATACTTATTCGGGCCAGTTCATCACTCATTTTTATAAAGGTGGGCGATTGTTGTAGTTTATAATTCTTCGTTCGTTAGAAAGATAAGAAAGGCATTAAAGTCAACGGTGAAATATTGACATTCTTTAAGGAACGGACTAATTTAAAATGTAAATAGAAAATTTTGCAAAAGAAAAATGAGTAAATATGAGTAATGACGGTGGATAAGTATATATTTAAGTTCAGACGTTTTCGGAATGTAAAATGAAGGAAATATTAAAATGTAAACTTTAAATTAAGCGATACCTTCAAACCAAGTTTAAAATGGTTTGTTTTTCTATTAAGCCTTGTTCCTTACAACCTGAATCTTCGTCTTTTAACTCATAAACTGAAATGGCGCATGCACCATTTGTAGCAAGTCTACATATACATAAAAGATATAGCGCCTAAAATAACAAAAATATAACATTTTAAATCAAAAGCAAGAATTTCGCTTTCTAAATTTATTAAAACTGCAAATGTTATAAACTTTAAGAAATCATTATAATTATTAGGTTAAACTTTATCCAGAGCATCTGTTTGAGAAACTATTCAGTACATTGAGAACGTTCCTTATAAAAATTTTAAGTCCACAAAGAAAAAATAAACGGCCCCATTTTTGCAACAAGTATTTTTCCACTTCTCTCGTAAATAATATGTCTTTAAGTTTTCGAACATAATCGCAGGCAATTCCAGTTCAACTTGTTGCTGAAAGCAGCGTCGCGGCACGTAACCAATTGAAAGGTTTCCAATTTCATCTGATGATAAAGTAAAAAGTCTGTCGTTTCCGTACGTCATCATTTATTTAAACAATCTTTGATGTTAGCAGAAAAAATAGATCCTTCAAATCTTGGTTTTAAAGTATTTAAGAAACCCTTCGCACCTAAAAGGTAAATCTGGACTGAAAGCCTTTTTAAGTCTTGTCTATTTTAGTGTTTACTTTGAAGGAAAATCCAATGCGAATTAGGTAGGGTCATGAAAATTCTCTATTGAAAGCCGACCAATAAATACCAAAATCAATATAAATGTAAATATTTCGGTCTTTGTAGGTTTCTTATTATCATGAGATTTCGGAAGGTTGCGCTCAAAATTTATTACAACTTTTAACTGGGTGAAAACTAATTTTAATTGTCTATTGTCGTTGATTAAAAAGCTATCCGACCCAAAAACTAAAAAAAGTTTCAAACAATAAAACGACCCAATAAGTTAGAAAGATGAATAAGTTGAAAATTGTTGCTAGAACTTCAAACTTATAATATGATATATAAAATTTTACAGCCGCACGGGTGGCTTTTAAAACTTTGTCTAATCACACTGTAAAAGCCACGGAATTAAAGTTCAGATTGTTGAAATAAATGTGTTAAGACTGTATTAACATTATATATTTAGCAAATAAGTTGCCTGATTTATAGTCGGTTAGTTTATGATCACTTTAATACGAAGTTTTAGTTTACGTCCTGTTGTAGCATTAAATGGATCATACTGCACATCCTTTAAATCTTTAAAAGCCCTAGTGAGGCAATTTTTTCAAGCTACTTAGTTACATTAAATTTGTATTCAAAAAAGTATAAACCTCTGTTGCGTGTAAATCAAAACTACCTCGGGCGAATGAATATTTTTCCAATTTTCCTTCTGGAAAAGTTCATGGTTTATGTAAGCTCGTACTCATAATTAAACTTTTTTTCTAACGTCGTTATAATCCACAGATCAAATGCTTCGGTTACATTTTATGTAACGTAATAGGTATTATCAGACGTTGAGATGCCTGCGTAGTATTTCTCATGCTTACGACCAGAAAATGGAGTTTCCAAATGTACTTAAGATATTATACTTATGAAGCTGCCCTTAGGTATAGATTGAGATTCAATAGACTAACAACTCAACGACCCTTACATTTTAAGATAAAGACAAGAAAGCAAGAAGAGACATTCCAGTTATAATATTTACATAGCTGTTATTGTTTTCAATTTGAAAGCAGATAGTGTTTACTTTAATGCATCTCTAGCTATTATATCGATAATTTAATTTCGGATAAATAGTGGTGAGCACATGTTTAACTTGTGAAATTGGTTTCCGCAATAAAATGCCACACAATTTTAATATTTTGAAGTTGAATATCCCCTTTGGACGGTCGAGTACTCGACTGGAAAAATATTTGATACACAGACACACTTTGATCGTTTAAATTCCAATAACAGGACAGCGAAACACGGCTCTGCAAAATTCTATTTGCTAACAACAAAAAGCATACTTGATTAGTTACGTGTTGTTTAACAGATGCAGAATACATCCATCTGGTTATATCAGAGTTCCAGTCGGTTTTAACTTCTGTAGTTTACTCAAATAAATTTATTAAAATAATTTGGAATTGAGTGAAAAAGTGGAACATAATTTAACGCATTCATTGTGTTGATTTTTCTAGTGCACTTCCGGTGATCGACTCCAATTAAACTGAGCTTGTTGATTTAATTTTGAATTGCAATGCGGCAAACAAAAATGACCGTAAACAACATTGACATTTTTTTAAATTTTTGTTTATCTTGAGGGAAAACGGTGCTTCATCCGGAATAATTTGTGTCAAGTGCTTATGTCGCGATAAATTTAACGTGGATTATAATTTTTGCTTCATTTCACTTTTAATGTAATGTAACTTGTATGAATAAGTTGTTCCCAACGACTTGAATCAGTTTTCTAAAGAAAACACTAGTACTTCAGAATTTCCAGTTTATAAAAATTTCTATGACTACTCAAAGCATAATTTTGAATACTTTCGTGCACGTTTTACACTTCAATAATCGCGCTTGTCTTCGATTGGGACAAATTGTATTTATACCTCTTCAAATTTTAAATGAAAGAATGACTTTATATGCAAAAAGCGTTATTTATTTCTTTAGAACATAATTACGAGTCAGTCCTTAGGGGATAGTTTCTGTATAATGAATTCTCTTGGGAAAGATTCTGACGGAAAATTAAACAGTTTTTCTGTTGGTTTATGAAATCTAGATGAATATTATTCTCGTAGTTTTCTACCCCTATTTATTTATACATATATTTTTTCGGAAATTTGTAAAATCAGTCAATTTGATATTTGGGGCGGTACGAAAATAAGATTACGATTCAAGCTTGATAATGGCTTTGAGATGTAATAGAGGGAATATGAATTCAATTTTTGCTCTTTTTTAACATTTCCTCAAGCTTTAAGCTATTTATTTTGATCACATTAAACCAAATGAGAGAAAATTACTGTAAAATTTAAAAATTCTAGGTCGTAATAGTCTTTACAACGGGCAACATATTTTTTCTAATAAATTTAAAGCCTTTCAGCACCAAGATGGTACAATTTTAGTTCGTTTACTTAATATATAAAGAAATACAATTTTTAATAGTTCTAAGGCGTTGAAATTTTATGTCATATGTTTTGTATTACAGAAGCAACAATTTTTAATGGTAGGTACATCTCTATGCTGTATATTTATTCGTTTTATGCGGAGTGACTAATTGGGTTGCGGTAGTGTCAAAACTTTATTGTTACACTGAATAAAGTTGCAATTTCATTCAAAATAAACAACAAAAATTTACAGATGTTTGCTTCAAAATTAATCTAGATCAATCAATGTAAGCTAATGAAGCTGCCAACTTCAGTTAATAAAATATCATTTTTAGGGAAGTTTTGTAAAAAATATAAATACCTGATAAAAACGTTTTTAGAAGTCCATATAATATCATCTTTAATAACGAAACACGATATTAATCAACATCATCTGAAGTACGCTTGTTCCCGTAGCAGGAATAATATTTGAATAGGATTACCTATAACAATCTTAATTAATTCAGGTGGCAATCTTGGATGGAATGTAATTTAAATATTTTTTTACCTCATTACTTAATGAATTCAATTTATTCCTGAATTCTTCTGACGCGCTGTTCTAAAATTCATATGGTGTATTGATATAATTTTAATGCTTAAGTTTCATATCAAAATAATATATTATTATATATTAGGTATTTTAGTCAAATTAAATACAAATAATGTGCCATTGAGAAAATTTGTGATCAAAATAAGCCTTGAAAATCGTGACTGCTCAATAAAAATTAGACTACTTTCTTTCACGTGTCTTTTTCGCCTTTAGTTTTTATTGGTCGTATTATTGTTACCTTACTAATAAACAGATAAAATTTTTCGATTTGATGCTTACTTCGATCAGATATTTTCTTGAAGGCACGCTATAAACTTCCAAACTATCTAACAAAATGTTACTATTTGTAGAAATATAAAAAGCTACTAAAAGTCCAAACTTGTAATAGTTTGATACCGTAAAATAAAGTTCATAGAAGCACACATGGTGCCACAGTTTCAACGCTTTCCCATTAAAACTAATAATAATACCTAAAATATTCCTAAAGATTTCAGTTTTATAAAATTCTATTAATTTTAAAATAATAAAACGACGGAAGCTTTTAAAAAAATTGTGTTGTTTGAAGTTGAAAACATCTAAAAATTTCAAAAAATGCAGCCAAAGTATGACATTAAAATTTTTGTTGGCAATCTAAATGAAATTGACCTAACAATTTTCGAACACGTACCTGTGAAAGCGCTGAAGTAGTGCTTGCTCCATAAATTAAAATTAGAAATAATTAATTTAGTTCTATTTGATCTTAAATAAGTTGAAACTACAAAAAAACCCAAACTCTTACTTTTAAATTAACCCAACCAATTAAAAAATCTTCTTTCGAAAATCTGGTCATGATTACAAATGCATTTATTTATAATAAGTTCTTAATAAAAATATATTTACTGGTTCTTGATTGCATAATTTTTATTGTTAAACTGCAGAATTTGTAGATGTTTTTTTGCCGTTTAGAATAACAGTCAGGGATATCCTCTCAATTATAACATCAAAATCCCTCCCATTAAACTTTCTTAAATTTGCATTTTATACGGCTGCAAAAAGCCACGTATTTTTCACCTTTATTCCCACTCTTAAAGTAAGTTTATATGATGTGTCCGAATAAGTTATTCGCATTCTACTCAGTAGTTTCGGAAATATTTTTCATTAACTTTAAGCGATAATGATAATTTTCCTGGACACTCTTTCAGCAGATTTATTAACTTTAATGACCGTATTTTTTATAGTTCAATGAATATACATAAAGTCTCGCTAAATACTTTTTTGCATTTTTTATGATCGCTATAATAATCTCATTAATGACTCATAATTCCCCATGAATAGTAAGTAAACCCGTGATAACAGTTTCTACTTGACATTATAAAATTATTTTAAAGCGAAATCCAAGAACAAAAGGCAGTTTTCATTTCTTCAGACTAAATTAAAATCTTTTAGATCGTGTGACCAAGAGTTGTGTTCCATGAAATAATTTTCCTTATAAGAAAAAATCACGTCTTGAAAAGAGCCAAAACTTCCCGATAAAGCTCGTTCAATTTCGAATTAATTGAATTTTACCTTATTAAGTCCAATAACCGAAATATGGTGGTGCATCTCGTTCTAATTCGTTTCAGTCAGATGGAGATGGTGTTTTCCTAGTTCTCTAAACAAGTCACTTAAAATTTACATGATAAAAGCTCGATTTTCGTGAGACTGTGCTCATCGTTCCATGTTAATTTTCTACAAGGCATCGGTAAACAATCTGGTCAGAAATAATCCGATCTTTATAGGGTTAAACCCGTGCTATAAATTACCACATTTAAAAATTGTAGCGTAGACGCCTGCCTATTAATCGCCCTGGACTTATTTTGAGCTTCTACCTTGTAAAATATTTACGACAATACCTAATCGTTAAGTAATAACGTTCTTCTGTGTCTTAACATGGAGTTATGAAGATATTAAAACTGTTATACGAGTATTCTCTTGATGCGAACAAGTCATTAAAATAAAGTCACACATGGGCTCCACTTATGATTTGTAATTATTATGCTGTAAACTGATTAGTGAGGTTTACGATCGTTAAGCTGATTTAGTAATGGAAAATGTTAGTAATGCAGCTTTGAACGACTTTTTTATTATAACAATATTTAATTAGCAATTCACACAGGTAATCATTAGCCTAATTCTATATTATTCTAGAAGCTAGGGAGGTAAAAGAGATTGAGGGTTTAGAGGAATATAACTCTCATTATTGAATCGTTAGGATTGCTAATGAATAAAATCCCAAATATGCAGCTAATACGGTCTAAAATCTGGGAGAATTTACATAACTACAATACTTCCAAGCAGTAAAATAAACGACAGTTCAGTTATTTGTCACAATGTGTAAATGGGCTATTAATAAAGTTTTAAAAATGGTGGATGCGCCGGGAACTCTTAAAGACATTTTAAAGATTTATTTTAATCCTAAGCTTGATGAGATTATAAATGTAAGTGAGCTCTTCTCTCTTTAAGTATTTACTTGTTAGCTTACAAAATAAAACACAAAGAAAAAGTTTTTACTATACCTACTTATTTTATATAAACATTGACAACTAAAAATCATTTTATGTGGAAAAAACTCAATCTGGTACTATAAAACTACATTTCAAAGTATTAAAAATATTTAACAGTCTCTTAAATAAATTATATAAAAATTATCGCCTATCCAGACTTTACGATATAATAACTCATCTCATAACGAACTTTTTAAACTCAATATTGCTCTAACAAATCAGAATACCTCAATACCATTTTATTTTCCTTCAGTGCAACTCAATGCGATCTTTATACCTACATTTCAATTTACTTCACATAAAGCTTATGTAACTTTAATCTCGAACTACAATGCTATCAGATCTGCGTGAACTGTATCAGATTATAATTCGGTTAACTGTAACTAAAGAAGAAGAAATGGAAGCGCTTGACGAATTCTAGATTCGGAATGATAGTACAAATTTTTCTGAGAAAGGGTAATTTCATCAACATCAAACAAACGAATAAAAGTTGATGCGTTAATTATTGTTAAAATGTTGGTTGTATACACAATAGCTGAATTCTAGTCAGTCTGATGCAGATGAAAGTTACCAACGTTTTGAGGAGAAGTTCAGAATTAACTTGTTGCAGAATGAATTGGTTTTATATTGACTCGTTTTGTTTTTATAAGACTTTGAGTGGCTTGCATTCGGCTAAATAACTTCGAATTTGACCTACAACGCAAATAAAGCGACAGAATTAGGTGGATTTTTAGCTAAATCTGTCGCTAATTGTGTTTAGTAAATTATCGCTTTCCATAAATATTTTAGGTTTCAATGACTTCAATGACAAGAAATTTGCTAATAAGGAAAACGTAACCAAGTGAGCAATATCTGCTAATTTAGAAGATTTTGCTACACGTGCAAGAGTAAATTGAAAGGATGTTTTGCTTGAATTTGCATTTTAGTGGATTTACATTAAAACATCTGTAACAAAGCCTTTCAGATAAAAAGTTACATTTGTATTGAAGAATTTTAAACGGACAATCAAACACTCGTGGTTTTATTTAAATGTGTCAGGCTGCACTGCTGTGATTAAAATGTGCATTTTCCCCAATGATAAATTTGCATTGTGTCGCTTACGGCTATTTAAATTCTGGTTAAATAATGAGTTATTATTTTAAGTGTTTAAATAAAACATAACTTTTAATTATAATAATGTATTAAAATTCTATTGTAAGCTTAATTTAGAAAAGAAAATAAAAACGGTTCACTTGCTTACTTTGCATGAAATTTATCACAAAGAACATGAAAGAATTTATAAGTTCATGAAAACATTGCACTTTCGTCAAAGTTGTTAGTGCACTTCTAACTTTGTTCTCTATATTGGAAAATATTTCTCTCGATCCGATACTTAGTTACTACAATAATAAAAAACATACAAGTTCTGTACTTCGAATTATTTCGTATAAATGTCGCTCTATTTACATAGCGATCCAAATTTATGAATGTAAAACATTGGATAAAACTGATAAAAATTCTAATGACTATATTTCCCAACGTTCATTGTTGCATTTTACGAGTAGATGAAAATCTCTATAAATTCAAACGGACAAATTTATTCAATCGAGTCGGTGGTACTAAAATTAGTAGCTCTCACAGTTCCAATTTTAAAAATAACTTCTAGAAATATACTGATGCTACGTAGTAATTAGAAAAAAACTCGAAATAAAATAAAGAAGCGATCAATGTCTACGAAAAGTAAATCTAAACTCTTTATTTATTTATTCTGATTTGATTATTTTTCGACTTCATGGAAGTAGTTTTTATCTTGCAATCGAAATTGGACTACTGGATTACTCGGACTCGGAGATTTGGAAAAAAGGTAAAAAAGTTTTTAAAAAATGGTGGATGCGCCGGGTTATCGGTTGCTTAACAAATTCTAGTTTTAAGATTTACTGTTTTCTTAAGTTCTTAAAGCAATAAATTTAACGAAAGATTAAAAAAACTTGAACTTGACTTTACTTATTTATAAAAATAATAATGAATCATTACAAAGTTTATCATTAAATACTGTGATTTTAAAATAAAATTATTTTCTGTAATTTCAGACCCTTAGTACAAACTCTAAAACCACAAGAACAAAGTTCCTGAAGCTTATGCTTCCTACAGTTTTAAACAAAACTTCGGCCAAAAACAGATGAAACAATAGTTATTCAACTCTTTAAAAATAATATAAAATTACCAATGCGGTCTTTAATAAAAAATAATTGATTTCTAGTGATGATGATTCCCTTTAACACAAATGATTAATAACAAATGTTGATCACTTAGATAAAAACTCTTATAAATAAAGGAAAAAGAGCACTTGTCTTAAAGCTTTAAAGCAATGCTCGGGTTTTTCATTATATTTAATAAGTAACTAATTGACGTAAAATTAACCATAATAACATTATACCTAAAATTTTCATTTACAAACATTGCTTGAAATGTTTGTTAGTATTTGATTGTTTTAAAAAATGTAGTACAACATTTCTTGGTTCATTAACACATAAGCGTGTAACTTCTCCTCGAAACAAAAAGCAAACATTGCCATCTAATGGTTTAAGATGTGAAGAATGTAAGGAAAACTTACAGAAAATAAAATTACTCGATTGCTATAAAATTTTCTAAAAAAAGAGCTACCCGCATTGTGTGCAGTAGCCTTGTCTTGTTATAAATAATCAAACTGCAGTTCTTTGTCGTCCAACTGAGAAAAAAATGCAGTATTTCACTGCAATGAATAAACTACCCCTTTCCGCTATATAATTTTTTCATCCTACTTCTCAACTTTATTTTTCATCTTGCACAAGCATAAAAAGTGCAGTTTTAAACAAAGAGTAAATAAGACAAATAAACTTAATTTAAGAAACCAACAAAACATGAAATAAAATTATACCTAAATAAAAAACAAAGAAAGAATTTAAAACAATTTATATTAATCACATTGCAATTAAATATAATTAGCAGACATTAAAATTTCGGGACGAGAATAAGATAGGTTTAGACTGTTTTGTTTTTTAAACCGCATGAATGAAAAAATAATTTATCGTTAATTTTCTACAAAAATTTGTTACCCTTTCCCTTTGCAGATGCACGCACGGAAGGTCATAGTAGTGCTGGTCTACATTCTCACAGTTTTGGTTTCTTTGACAGTCGCAAAAAGGTATACGTCCGATAAAAGGGTTCAAAGTAAGTACAAACTTTCAAAAAACAACCCATCCATTTTTTACTGTGTAGACTTATCCACATTCAAAACAATGATGCGGTATGGCAGAGCGGGTGTCCCCGTTAATCAAAAAGAGAACAAAGTCAACATTCGCCCCAGAGCCGACGCCTTCTTCCTTGGACCCAGGTATGTAATTTAACCCATTAGATTATGTCGTTTCATAATTTACATATATTCATGTTTATCGTATATAATAAGCGCAACTCAAGTTTGCACATTTGAAGGAATTTCAGGCTTAATATACACAAAAAAAGCTCGTTAAAACAATGCTTCCGGTACTCCTTCAGTGCGAGCTTTTGTGTCTAATGTTACATTATTCATCACGGCAAAGAAGTGATTTTATGCATGGTTGAGGGATCAGACGAGAGCTTCCTGAAATGACGAGTGATTAAAAAATATTCGCAATGTAGGACATTTGTAATTTTTCTCCATTGTAAACGGAGGAAAAAAGACACAAATGGCTTGAATTAGTTTCCCACTTAATGGCAGAGTTAGTTTAATTTTAGAAGACAAAATCTAAGAAAACTTTTATTGTCCTTACGTGGTCATAAAGATAATTGTTTAGATTTTAGCATTTTGTTTCTCGTAAAAGTAGGAAACCTTTATATGATAATGATGGCTTTGCATAAGTTGTATTTGTTCTAGATATGGTAAGAGATCGAGTTGGAGCCCTAACACGTCGTTGGTTTATCCTGTTTCTACCCCACTCTGCGGTTTAGATGAGGATTTATCCTGTGCTTACACCGGCATCTCAGACTTGTATCGATGCACTCCGAGGTAAGATTATGAGAAATTCATTACACATTAACTTCGAATTTGTCGACGAAAGTTAAGGAACAATGTCAAAAAGGTTTCCATGAGACGTAATTTTGTGTTTCTAATTGGACATATTTTTTTTATATTTCAAAAAGACATGAAGGGGAAATTTGGTAGATTTCTGCCTACTCTAAGCATATGTTTGGAATAAAATTAATGTTATTTATTATCTCCCAGCGCAGCATTTCCATTTATATGTTTATGCACGATTGGCACACATATTTCTTTTATATCTTCGGATTTCGTCCATATATCGTTCACTTTTATTCGTCGTTACCCTTTACACAGTGTCTCTATTAAATTAGAACGACCTTTAGAAACACCTACAATTGTTAATTTTTAATCCACTTTAAAAAGAAGCACTTTTTAGTTAAAAGAAAAACACTTTATCGGGTTGATTCTGCTCTCAAAATGGAAGCTAAAAAATTTAAAAGTATGAAAATTTAACATTGCAACCCTTTAGGACGTATTGAAAGACAAGAGCAAACATCTTGAATATCACACAACTAGAGGCCTTTTCACATGAAGTAAACACAGAACAAAGTAAATGTAGTTATTTTAACAAATAGTGTTTAGAAATTACGCCAAATATGCAAAGGAATCATTAAACACAGCTCTAATAAGATGGCATTTACATGACATTACTATCACTTTAATTCTTAAACAACTACATTCGAGTGAAATAGACTTAAGTAACAAAAAAAATACAAATAGTTAATGCAAAATTTTATAAACATTTTTTTTTTTTGGATTTAAAAAACTATTTAATTTGTAAAACATTTATTAAGTAGTGTTATTGGAATTAGAGATATTTGTGTTTTCTAAAATTAACTTAAAATGGAAAATCTCTAAAGTAGAAAAAAATACGGGTGGAAAATATGCAACAAAACTTAAATAAGCTCAAAAACTTTATGCACCAAATTATTTAAAAAAAACTACGCAATGGAATCTTCAAATGGTTTTGACATTTTGGAAATTCTCATATTTGAGTTACTTAGTCTTTGGATACATTTTTTAGTTTTAACTTTTTATATTCTTTAAGCAAGTGTTATATATTCTTTGAATATTTTAGACCTAAATTCTAATTCTATATCAGTCTATAAATTTTTGATACACCTTACATTCTTTAATTGTTACAATTCCTTAAATTTTAGACCTTTTGAACTCTTGAAACTTCGATTCTTTGTATTTTTTATATTCGTTAAATGAATGATTTATATTTTCTTGTATTTTTTAAATGGTTTCGATTCTTTGAGATCTTTGTAACTTTTTAGCGCTATGGATTATTTCAATTCTTCTTCTACATCCTTATTTTTTTTTTAAATTAAGGTGGAGTGTTTAGGTATATTCTTTGATTTATTTGTTATGTTTGTAATTCTCTAGAATTTTTTTATTCTAATTTTTTTAGTTTTGTTGGATTTTTCTTTGAATTCGTTAGATTGTTTACATCTTTTGTACCTCTTTTACGATTTAGATTTTTAAAATCATTTGAATTTTCTAATTTCTTTAAAACCTGTGCACTCACTATAATCTGGTAGTTTATAGATTCTATAGATTTTTCCTAGATTTCCCTGGATTATTTAAATTTTATATATTTTCAATGTAGTTTTCTGTAACATCTTAATTGATTTTATATTCTGTTAATATAAGTACATTAAATATGGAATGTACTTTTCGCTTTCTGTCAATACCTTTTAATTTTTAATGCAAGATATGCATAATTTAACATTTTTGGTTAAAGTAATTGATCCAAAAACTAAAAATAAATGTAAACATTCGTCCCTATACATTTTCCGTTTTCTTTATTTATTAAAATTATTTGAAATAAGTATAAATATAAATAATTTCAAACCTGTTTGACTCTCGTAAAATAAAAAATACGGCAAATTTCTCAGGTTGTTGACCCTTAAAGTATACGGAAATTTTCTGTTCAATTAAAATGGTGGATGCGCCAGGCAATTATATTTACATCTTTTTAAAATGAATTAAATTAAAAATTGGGAATGCGTCGAGTAATTCTTATTCTTGAAAATTAAAAGTTGATTACTAGAAATTCAACAAATTATAATTTTTACGATAAAAATGGTACTAAACAAAAAAATTCTAGTGTAGCGCTGCAAAGTTGTATAAAAATTAATTGAAAGGGTTGATTTCAGTTTATATAAAAAAAACCCACTAAATAATATTATATATATTATATTATAATTATAATATTATAATATAGCTAACATAAAGGAGTAAATATAAAATATATAGCAGATTAGCTGAATGGGCAAATTACAGGCGAGTTACTGATAATAAATTACCTGTTCCCAAACAATTACAAACAGTTTAGTTATTGCTTGCATTGTCTTCCGTTAAAAAGATACCCAACTTCATAAACGCCCCTACTAGTTAGTATCGATATAACTTTTGTTATTGCAATTAATCAATTATTCAGCACGTATGGTGAAATTGCAAGACCTAGGAAACTCCAATGAACTTTGCATTGAGCTTAATCCTCGTCTAGAAAAATGTAACAATAAGCTTAAGAAGACTTAGAGATTCCATTCGATAAGTTTTCCGTAAGTTGACCGGAAAAGCAGTGCTCAACTTAAAGCTGTCCAATTAAGTCACATTATGAGCCTTGCGGGGAAAAGCATGTTCTAATCTGAATTGTTTTATAACTTACATCGCCATTTGTTCTCGTGAGAAGACTAATTCTAATAAGTGCAGTACTAATTAAAAGCCGTTGAAATTCATACAAAATGAACTACCAAAAGTGTTGACAACTTCGTGTACATTGCTCGAAAATGAATTATATCAACACCGCAAATTTCCGATTTAAAACGTGCAAACACTCACGGAACGTGAACTAGAATCCCACTACCTCCATGAACCATTTATTTGCTCTAAAATGTTTGTTCTCAACTCGGACAATATTTTAAAGTTTTTGTTTTCTATTCTATAGTATTCTATAGTATTCTATTTGTGACAGGTAAAGTTGTTGAAAAATGAAAAGGCAAGAAGCATTGCATCACTAGCGGCGCCGTGATTAATTGATTAAGAGGAAAACCTCCGGTGTTTGTAGTGTTAAATAAATTGAGGTGAAGACAGTGTTGATATCTTCTTGATGACAACAGCTGAGAAACTTTGATTAAAAGACCTTACAAATCTATTGTATAGAGATAAATTTTCATTTGGCTGCATTTACAAACAGGTAAACTTTGATTGGTAATCAAAATGATAGATAAACACGACGGACTATTTAATTAAATGTTTACTTTGCTCGGGAAAATGTCTAAATAAAAGTCAGACGTTTATTTGCTAATTATAATGGCCACCATTTAATTACTACTTTTTTTACGAAGCGAAAAATGTTGCAATTAATCAATGGATTGTTGCATGATCAATTCCCCGATCTTTCACCTGGACGAATACGTTATTTATTATTGTCTATTTTTTATCAACAAACGCTATCGTTATGTAAATACTTACCCATAGTCACCCGCATCAACCGATTTGAAAACAACTTTCACGCTTGTATTGAAATTGATGATACCAAAAAGAGAAATTATCCAGACAAAGCTAAATTTATCTACGCGGAAAATAAGTGTAAAAATGTACATTCATCAACATTTGAATTGAATAAAAATACTCCTAAGTTTTTTCAGTTTTATCAAAATGTTGTCTCAAGTTTCACTTGCAGTTTTAAATTACAGAAAAATTGTATAAGCTACCAGGGCGTGTGAAATGTTCAGTGTTAATCACCTCAATGAAATGCAAATTTTGGGTTTGCTTAAGCTCATTTCGTTTATATCTTAACATCGCTGATTACAAAAGCGTAATGATAAAAACAATTGCTACAAAAGGTGCCTTTATTGCTTCTGAATCTAAAAATAACAAAAGACGACAAATTAAAAGAAAATACGAATGAAATACGCGATCTTCATCAATGTAAATTTTGCTTTAATTGCTATCCATGTACGTCTGTCCTCCAATGGTACATAGAAATCGCAATGATTGATGTGATGTTTAAAATTAAAGATTTTTTTCGTTAAACCTTCATTCAGCTGTCAACAATTTCTTTATAGCGACCTCCCACTTGATGTCAGAAGTACTTGTATGGATGACCCTTCGTCATGTCAATACAAGCAAACTCCATCAAAGGTCAGGCATGAATATCTTTACGATCTCACTATCGAGATATTTTTTTAAATCAACGGCAACGTGGTCGCATTATTATCTTCAATTAACTTGATTTATGAATGGCATGTTTCATAACCGTCGTTACGCTATCGTTTCATATATTTATGTCAAAAGAGATCCATTCAGAAACGCGAGCAAGGTGCACCGTGGGAAACGAGGTCACAAGAACGCTAATAAATAGCAAATGAATATAACCAAATTTTCAGTGATTTTCAACACGTAAATGCATAATATGGTGTAAAAAATGGCACATAACTTTATTAACGCAGTTCGTAATAAAACAACAAATAATTGATTTTACAAAATAAAAAATACAGAACGTTTATAACATTGTTTTATAAGAGTAAATAAATTATGTACGAAGATGAAATTATTCAGTTCACATATTCGAGAACTTTGTTATTCTCCCAGATTTTCCATAAATAAATTAAACTTCCTCATATTCTATTTGCTCTAGGTTAATTTTTGCATTTAACAATAAAACCCACAAAGAAGAATAAAACATAAACACAACAAACGAAGTCAGTGGTTATAAAAATTAAGAAAAAACTTTTGATAAAATCAATAAAATAAAAACGAGCATGGTAAAAGTTCGTGCTGTACCAATTTGGTCGTGTTAAGAAGCCAGGTTAATCAGCTTTTAACTCGCCAAATTCAAAAGTTGACCAATCCATCCGTCGCTTAAAATAAT
Organism: Cynaeus angustus; assembly: GCA_030157275.1. NCBI lineage: Eukaryota > Metazoa > Arthropoda > Insecta > Coleoptera > Tenebrionidae > Cynaeus > Cynaeus angustus. Next base: position 24,364,396 of record CM058058.1, read on the forward strand.
TCTGTGGTGTCCGCAAAATGCACCTATAAATAAAAACTGGTTGCTGAAAATTGAAAAATTCAATTTATCACAAAACGACGTAAAACTTGTTAGTTTCAAAAGGTGACACGGCTCCGGAACCAATTGTAAGATCGCGATGCAATAAACGCAAATGTGTTCATTTCTAGAAATCGACTTACATATTTTAAAATTTTACGTCGATTAGGATAAAATGATGGATTTCTCAATTAATTTAATTTTATTGAATTTAATTTAAGTTAGAAAATTAAAATTGAATTTAAGTTACAGGAAAAACAGCAAATATTCTCGTTGTAATTAATATACAAAATTTATCGATCGAATTAGTGGTGCGCGCAAAACGGGATTTTAATAGATCAGGAAGATCGTATAGATCGCAATGCGCAATGTTTTTAGATGTTTGAAATTTCGCTTCAGCTCTATTTACAAAATTTCATTTTTTTTATATAAATTCACTTATATCTTCTAAAACATTGCATCGATTAGGATAAATTTTCACAAATTTATAGACTTCGACATCCTCTTTTTGTTAACACTCAATTTCACCAGACGTAACTGTTTTCAGCCATTTTGTAAGGTTTCATAGCTCGGAAACTGAAATAAAAGTCACAATGCGGTAAACACGAGCAGTTTTCTAAAATCTTCGATGCGTAAGCCCATAGATGTCGACGACGCAGTTTTTTGATTGACGGTTAATTTTTTCGTATTAAACCGTATTTTCATTGGCCAGGAAAACTATTTCGTTGCAGTAAATTGATTAATAGTTTATGAAAAAAGGCTGTTATCTAATGCAAAAATTATTTCAGTTAAAATTTTATTAATAGGGTCCTTTAGTCATGAAAAGAGTGGGGTACGAAAATGTTCCTAGGTGAACAAATGAAAAGTGATGCCAACATGAGCCTAATGAACCTCCAACTAACTGTCACATTCACGTTCCTCATTAGGGTTCCGTTGGTGTTAGTTTTCATTTGTTTATTTGGTAACCCACGCGGTTTATGACATATATTGAGCCAGTCTATATAGACCTAGAAATTTAAGGTGCGGAATTTCGCTATTGCAATATTGCGCACTAACATTTAGAGCCCAATGGCCGAAAAACAAAGAGTAAAACTAATTTTATTTAGAATGAAATTACCTTATTGTATTCAGTGAATCCTTGAACGCCCAATCTGTAATAATTGACCACAAAATTTTACGAAACCACAATTATCACATATATGTAGCATTTATATTTTCCCACGACGTTTGTTCTGAGCTAATAGTAATTTATACATCAAGGACAAAATAAGTCAACTGCATCTTCATTAACATCGCCATATCAGAGTTTTATTTTGCAAAAAGTCTGTATTTATAGTGTAGAAACAGCAAAATAAAATTTGTAATTAAAGAAATAAATTCCAGCCTATAATTATTTAAGTTTTGTGCTTCAAAGGTTAAAACTTTGCAGAAACAAAAAAATGCTTTTCGATATTTATTTTTAACAACGAAAAAATATACTTTATTTTACAGCGTCTTTGATGCCAACGCCTTTTTCTAGATCGTCCCTGTAATTTTCTCTTCAAGTCCCAAGTGAAATAAGCAAAGGGTAAAAATTCGCAACACCGCACATTTCGAAATTTTTTTAGAGAGAATATTCTGTGTAAATAACACAGTCGGATCCCCCTCTTGAGAACCACTTTAAACACGAGAGGTTAAACCAATTTAAATGTGGTCTCTTCAGAAAAATAGATACCCGCAAAAGATTATTATCCTTGGCGCATCCACCATTTCTTTCAAGTTACATTTATTGTATGGAAGTTGTTGAATAAAAATTCAAAATGTAAAATCATGCTCTATTCGCTTTCTTCGTAAATTCAATTGATGAAGCGATACTGTCGAATTTGCTATTCTGCATATCGCACACTCAATTCGAGACAATAAGATCATAGAAAATATCGATATTTTATAAATAAAGGAACATGAGCCTGGAATACTGATAAATGACTTCCTTTTCAATTTGACGACTAACGACGATCAAATTAAAGTGTTTTCGTTGTTGTGAAAGCCAGGAAATCAAAAACAATAACTTCAAATTTTGGTCTCTGCTGTTAATTTGTCTTAATTGTCTGGATAATTGCATCTAGGGAATTTAACTAGAAGTTAAACTTAATCATAGTAGGTGCCTGAAAGTTTTAAGCATAGTATTGAAATTGAAAACACGTAAAAGCTGGTTTATTTCAGGATATCAACCAAGATTAAGTGCGTTCCTGTGGAGATGATGCGATTAGGTTCCCTCAAAGCTTATCCCATTGACATTTTGTCCTGAAACAAGCCGTGTAAAGTCGCTTTATGATTTTAGTGAGCCGTTATACGTGACGAACGTAACGGCTGTGGCATTCATAATTACAAGTTAATACAAGTGTGTTTTTTTTTCAGGAAAGAGCACGAGAGTGAAGAGTTCTCGACGACATCTAACTGAATCGAAGATTATACTTGAAATGTGATTAGATTTATTAATGTAACGTTATCTTACATTGTTAGACTGAGGCTCGCCTTGGGGCTGGGGGCGAGGCACAGTTGCTTCCAATATTTTGTTACTAAACTGTAAACTAAGTTGATGTATTTCATGTGCAATAAATGATTATGTTCACACTTTTTCGTACCAATATTCTTCATTTTTCTACTGAGAAGTGAATGTTAAATACTAAAAAACAAGAACCGGAACTTTGAGCCTAAACTAGCAACTACGGACTGATTAAAACCTGTAACAAAATTACTTACTTAATGAACATTGTAAGGGTTCACCACTTCACACAGTTGATGGCTACTATCAAAGACGATGGCTGCTCATATATCTGACAAATGGTCTTTAGACATGCATGCTAAATTTCTGTTATATTGGACTACAGGGAGCTTACAATGTAAATTATCTCAGGAATCTCGGATAATCGGGTACAAACTAAAACAGAGATTTAAATTTTTAGAGCTCTTCAATTTGGACACGAATTCCAAATTTACAATTATTAGTCAGCGCTTTCGTTTCATTTGGTTTCTCGATAATGTACTATTTTATAGATGTGCGATAAAAAGAGAATGATTTTAACCTTTTGACGTCATTTGACGAGCTGGACTCGTCATGCTATTTTTAAGGCCAAATGAATTTTCAAGAGTTATACATCATTGTAAACGAAAAGTTCGAAGCATTTTGCTAAGTTTGATAAGAAAGAACACCCTGCGAAATGTGTTTGGCATTCATGTTACTAATAAACGCCTTAATTGCACAAAGACTAAGATCTACTTGGCACCCAAACATAGTCCTATTAACGTCTTAGGTCTGGTAGATACTTTTTAGGAAAAAACAGAAATTCGTGCGAAGTCCTTTATTTTCCTACAATTTTTATAGTTTATTTTAACGCAGAATATAAAAATTATATTCTATCAACTTATATTTCTAAACTTTAATTTCCCTTCGGATACTTAAAATAATGTTTTTGATACGGCCAAACACACAAAGTTTTATACAAAAATATAATTTTTCAGTTCTTGAGACAAGAAAAATAAATTTGGTTATTATTTTTCTTAATATTTAATCTATAAAATTTCAATCGATCAGTTTTGTGTCTCAGCTTTAAATTTTTTACCGACCTACAAAAATAATTGTTGAACTTTAAATCTTGAATTTCTAAGTAAATTTAAAGTGAAAGTCAAAATTAATCTTTAAAATTAAATTTACAAAAGGGTTTGAATATTAACCAAAAGGTTATAAAAAAAAAGATAACAAAAATGAACTGATTACTACCAAATCTAAAACAGAACGATGAAACTTGAATAAACAAAATTACATTACTTTAAATTTCAATTATTTTTTAATAAATTTGACAACAAAAACATAATTTTTTTTAAATATAAGACCAAAATAAAAAATTGTACAAATTTAGAAATTGGAGTTTACACAAAAATACATAATAGAAAACTGCAAATTTTGAATTTTAAAACTAGAATTAAAATACTGTTCAATTAAAGTTTTAAGTCTTCAAAATTAAACTTAAAAAAATAAAAAATAGGACGCCTAACTGAAAAAAAGTTAACGAAAACTGGTTTTTGTTATTTTTTATAAAAAATAGTACTGGCATTCAGCAAATTCAAAAAAAAAACTATGTAACAAATTTTTGACTTTGAATGTTTTTAGTTTACATTTTCAACTTGCCCAAAACTAAAATCATAATTTGCTTATTTAAAAAACCAAAAAAACGCGTTTCTTCATAAAATAGATCATTACATAAATATGTAAATAATTTTTAAATCAAACTTTCGGGTTTCAAACTAAAAGTTTATCTTTCTTAACGTTAAAATCTAATACGTTCTGTGACTAAACTCTCTTGCTGTTATATAAAATTGATTATAATTTTGACACGTATGTATTTTCTATAAACCTTATTCTTTTAACAAAAATTTTGTTCCGTTTAAAGTACAAATTAATTTTCAAAAAAATTTTTTCTAAGAAAAATTAGAGAAAAAAGAGTAACAATAAACATACATGATCAAGTTTAAAACAAAAATTTAATTTTTATAGAGAAACTTTTATTTTTATCTAATTACGATCTTACAATAGTGAATTAGAACTAAAACATTACCGCAGAAAGCGAATGTTTAAGAGCATATTGCCTAATATAAATGTAACGCGTTAGTCTCAAAAAAATATAGATACTAAAATTCTGTTTTTCTTACAAATTCTTATTATTAATTTTTATTATTACTAAGTTACAATTTTCTATCTTTACATTGTATTCTCCACATATAATAAATCTTTGTTACAAAATTTCAAATAGCTGCTGTTGTTTCATATAAAAGTTGAGAAAATTTGATCATATATCACGCAAAACTGTTGAATGTGGAAAGTGGCTCTAACTGAATATTTTGTAAAAAAATGGGAGCTTTAAACTAATATGTGCTTATCATTTCCCATTTCCTAATGTCAGACTAAATGTGAGCAGTTTTTTTTCAAAACTTTTCACGGTTATTGTTTTTGTTAATTCAATTTTCCATCAAAATTTCAATAGTAATGCATCAACTACGATCTAACAACACTTTAAAACAGAAATCCAAATCTTAATCTAAAATTTTAAACCCACATACACTAAACGGAAATTCATACAGCTTTGAATCGCAAATTGCTATTATTTCTTTGTCGATTATCAAACAATGTTTGTTTTTTTTTGTGTGGTCAATGTAAAAACTGAAAAACATTGTTTGTATATCAGACAATGAAATATCCAGAAATTAAAATAATGAATTTATGTTCAGCTAGTAATAATTTCGTACCAGACTCAACACAAAAGATAAAAAATGAAAATATCGTTATTTATTCGTCGAATAAAAAAAAATATTGCAGATCAATTCAAGTTGAATTTAATCTTTAAAAGAAAATCGTTTTTGTAATTGCACTAATGTATAAAAAAATCTGATAATTTTTTAAGACATCCCAGATATGGTTCTTTAAAAATATAATCGGAATGATATTTAATAAAGCCCTCAGTGCTATTATTTACATTTTCGCACTAAAATCTGAAAAATGAACTATTTCGTTGGAAAATCTCAAGCAAAACTGTTTCAAATATCCTCGTAACAAAGCAACTTTTTGATTATTTCTGCGTTTTAACGTTTACGTATTCATTAGAACTGCTTTCCGCGTTCATATTTTGTTTGTTCTGAAGAAGATCAAACAGACTTAATATGAGCGTCGCAGGATTCCAGCAAAAAGTGTCAAGTTTCAAATTAAATAAAAACGTACCCGCTTATCTCTAATTTGTTCAAACAACGTAGGGGTAAAAAACTTTTTCTTTATTATTAAAAACCGTTAATCACAAAAATGGAACTGAGAACCTACCTGCTGTAATTACGGTGTAAAAATTTCGATTACACAACAATTTATGCAAATCCCCGAATAAATTACAGGCAACAATTTGCATAATCCGTTCGTAATCTTCAAAGTCAAACATCAGATGCTGCATTGACGAATAAACATTTTACAAACACAACTAACCACTCTTATCCAATAAGAGCACTTTTATGGCTTTACAGCTACTAGGGCGTGACACCTGGGTGATATTCCCTGATCCGTAACTTTAACAACAAAACATTCTATCCCCTTCTCCTTTAAAAACATAACTCGATCCAAAAGCACAACATTTTCACATATATTCTGCATGGCAGCTTGAAACGCAGCTAAAGCTTCGATTAAGTAAGCATTTCCTTTATGTTGCGTCCATTTTTCACGCATTTTCGCTAAGAATTGATGATCAGTTATTTCGCCCCCTATTAGGGTGTGGGTGTGTTTCAGGTTGGTTAAGTAAGTTTCGAAGGGTTCGATGGGAGGACTCCCTCGCTTCACTTTGCCGGATTTTCTTTTTAATCGCCTCACCTGGTAATTCTCTGCAATACAAATTAAGTATTTAAATTTAAAGTGATTATGATTATGAAGGCTTTGCGGATTTAACAAGAGCAGTCGCCGGTTTGAATTGATCAAAAAACCTTTTAAAGGTAAGTAAACACACAAAATGTGTTCAAGTTTTAAGTAGGTGCTAAAAATGTAATTCACGCTATTCATAAGTGAACTAATCATCTTAAACAGCATTCGACTAATTTGCCTAATTATTTTTGTCACTAAAGCAAGAAAAAAAAACGTCGAAATGACTCATCACGTTAATTCATTGTGCCTACATTACTAAGAACAATAAACTACTACAATGAGATTATAAATGTGGAAATGTCATATCTATAGTGGAAGCGCTCACTACTTAGTCGCGATTTTCAATTTTCATTCAACATTGACTTTTCATGCGTAGTGTAGTGCAGTTTCTACATTAAACATTGTGCTGTAATTACGTAACTGTTTTTGTAATTATTATCGTACGCTATCGATGTAGATTTTGTGTTACTAAATCAATTTCTTTAGTCAGTGGGTAAGTAAAAAACGGTGTCGAAGGACGTTATGCTCTGTTAGTCAGTATTAAAAATATTTACGAACTTAAGCACTTTTTCTGTATTTTTGTTTACTTGAAATGACTATGACTTAAACAAGGAGTCAAGTGCAGGAAAATTTCCTGTTTAAAATCAAAACGTGGTGCTGGATAAAGGTTTCACCTCTAGTCTCGTTGATTTCTCAAAAATAATGACCACTTTTGTATTTTTTACATTTTATTATTAAAACTTTCTTTCTATTTATCAATAATGATTCCCCCAAATACAAAAAGTTCTAGGACGACTTTGTTTCGGGTGAGCACCAACTGCCGGAAACTAACTGACTGTAAAACGGCACATTTTTAGAGATTCTCCCTTGCTTGCTCAGGACTAAGTTTTAAAAGTGGTAAAGCCTCATATTCATTAGGCAACAAATGCCGCGCGACATGTTGCTCATCATGTAACCCAGCATGTTGAACGACACGAAATATTTTTCTAGCAACATTGTCTATATGTTTTTGTACTCAATCGTTGATAACATGTTGCTGCGTGTTGTTGTGCAACGTTGCCAAAAGTGTTGCGCGACACTTGTTGCGTAATGAATACGAGGCTTTAAATTAACCAGGTATTATGATGTCTTCCGTATGCATTTTTTTTTAATAATTGAACTTTTAAATCTAATCCCAACAACAAAACTACAATATCGGAGCCATCAAGGTTTCAACACTTCAGTTTGTTTCTTATAGTGTCTAGCTTCAGCATACTTAAACAATTAAAAATATTGATTGCATTTATCTAATTCAACTTTCTATCGCTTTTGACAACTATAAATTTTTTGTGTTCCTACCTACTTAACGTAAGAATTTCCCCTTGACATTAAACGGAGACATAGAACGTGATGATAAAAACGATACGAAGGTTTCTGTTTATTCTGTTCTATTACTATTTTTTATCAGTTGAGGTAGTCATTTTAGTACGTTATATAACACAGCTTATATCGTCACGACACCTAGTAGAACGAAAATGATAAGCAAACGGACTCTATTCACTAAATGTTAACTTATTAATCAAAACTAAATATACAAAAAAGCCCAAGGTCGCTTACATTCTATAAACTTATAAACACAAAACTAGTCAACCAAAAATAAAAAACAAAATCAGTGCTTCACGCCACCAAATAATTCAATGTTAAACTGAAATGCAGAGAAAAATAATGAGGACTAAAAGCATGTTCAAAGTTAAAATTATTCGGTACACAGAAAGATCAGTATAAAATACTTAGCATATTTACATAATATAATTCCAATTTTGAGTAATTTTTTTCTTCAGTTATTTTGCTTTTCTTGCATGCTTTCTAGTTCAAATATAGGAAAGTCTTCAATTGTTAGGATTGTCTCTTCAAATTTCTTTTTAATATGTAATAAATTTTCCAAACCACCGAAATATGTTTGTAATAACTGAAAAAAATGGATCAAACCGAATACATTTGTTATTTAATAGCTATAAATTGACTTCCTGCTTTTGCAAGATAATAATTATATGATTACTAATACGCAAGTACAACTTTGTCTCAATAAAGTTTTATTTAATTTAATCAATCCTTGAATTGTTATTAACATTAAATATCGAACTTTGTCTCAATGAAGTTTTATTTAATTTAATCAATCTTTGAATTGTTATTAACATTAAATATCATGCAATATAATCTGACAAAAACAAATTTGTTCAATTATTAAAAATGAACTGCAATCACTGTTATCACGCTTTGCCAAATTCATAAGTCACACCAGTTTTGTACCTATCGAGTTGAATTTTTCCCATGTAAAGCAGTACATATTTAGCTCTGCATTGTAAAATAGATAAATTTTCTTTGTAAATTAAATTACACGGCTGAAATCTCAATTATGGATCAATGATCTCTAATTGAGTTTGTAACTAATACACAATAAATTTGATAACTCGATCGTATTTTTCCAGTGCTCTACAAAATTTTTGAGGGAAAACATTCGTCACATCCTCTTACTTCTTAAGAAAACAATGTAACTTCGCAGTTGATAGCACATGTCGAATGAAGATAAAAGTGCCAAGTGTCAATACGTAGTGAGTAACATGGACAATTAGAATAACATCCGTTTTCACGAGAGTTCACCCACCACAACAACAATTAGAAGATTCGTCGACATGCACTACATAGGAACTAAAACAGTACGTAAAAGCGAATGCGTTGGACTATATTTATAGTAAATACAAAGATAAACATTGATTATTGTACATTACGGATTAGTATGGTAGTACCTCGCAGTAAGCGCGCCGCCACAAAAGCTAACGGTTCGGTGTTTCATCATGGGTGTACCACGAAAGTTTTTTGTGACTATTGGAATACTGTTAGCAACATGTTTCCTCCTGGCGCAATACAGAAATACACTTTTAACTCAAAGTACTGTGAACGAAGTTATAGAAATAGGAGAAAAACCCGGGAAAAACATGAAGACCATTCTTTACTGGACCCCCATGTTTGGCGTTCTGGACTTCAATCTTGGCTTAGGCAGTAAAATCTTCGAAAACTGCACTTACAAGAACTGCTACACCACGTACCACAAAGACGAGCTTCCACACGATCAATACGACGCGATTATTTTCCACGGTGTCGAATATCGACAGCACGTCGACGGTAAACCCAGAAAACGAAACCCCCATCAAGTTTACATATTTTGTAGCCAGGAATCTCCGGTGCATACTCCAGCTTTCAGCAAAGCTTATAATAATTTTTTTAACTGGACCATGACGTATAGACTCGACTCCGACATCCTTCGTACTTATGGCTCAGTTGAAAAAGCAACAACGAACTACAGTCTTCCTACAGTTACAGAAGTTCAAAAAAAACCGAAGAAAATCGCGTGGTTTGTGTCGAACTGTGACACTTCCAGTGAACGTGAACGTCTTTACAACGAAATCCAGAAATACGTGCCTGTGGATGTTTACGGACTTTGCGGCGACTTAAAGTGTCCTAGAAGTAGTGAGGATGAGTGTTACGATAAACTAGAAAAGGAATACAAGTTCTATTTATCATTCGAAAACTCGATCTGTGAAGATTACGTTACTGAAAAACTCTACAACGTGTTGCAAAGAAACATAGTTCCTATTGTATATGGTGGTGCTGATTACAATTCGATTGCGCCCCCCCATTCTGTGATAAATGTGATGGATTTTAGGTCTACCAAAGATTTAGTTAAATATATAAAATACCTCGACTCGCATCCTGAAGAATATTTGAAGTACTTCGAATGGAAAAAAGACTATGTATCTAGTAGAGACAAAGACTTGACACTTTGTATGTTGTGTAAAAAATTAAACGAGCCGACCAAATCAACGATTTATACGAATTTGGACAAATGGTGGAACGGAGATAATTACGATAAATGTTCCACAGATTTTATTAAGCGTTTTTTGTAAGTTTGACTTCGTTACAAATATTTTTATCACTTTTATAATCTTAGTTGTTTATTTAACCCTAGATTACCGAGGACTTTATCACTTTATCCCACTTTGAACAAATACAATTTACAAATCTGTTTGATGTCATGATAGTTGTATAAATAAGAAACCACAGTTATTTCATTGTACATCACACGAACAACTCGCCAGAAATTCTTAACAATATTAGCAACTTTACATTTTAGCCAATAGTTGTCTATTTACGCACGTATTATAATCTATTTCTTTCATTGGTGCTCATAACGAGATTACAAATAGCTCATAACACAAGCGCAAATGATGTCACTGTAAACTAACAAAAGTTGTTATTTTTGTAATGGAAAAACGGTTCCAATGTTTGAATAAGGATTTAGAACTCTCTAGATTTTACAATGACTATCCGCAATCGGTTTCTTAAATATCTTGACAATGAATTCGACCCACTAACTTGTGTCATTTTACTACTAAATATATTGTAAAATATGAGACGGCAATGACAAAACAAATTGTTCAAATGTTGCAAAAAAGTACCGTCTATTGGCAATTACAAAAACACTAGGACAAGGTGTTTGTGGTAATTTTAAACATTTATAGTTTTGTCATAGTTGCGTAACGTAAGAAACGAGTAACATGGAGATTGATTTCCGTTCAAGCGTTGATACTTCGAATTCATAACGGAAATGTACTTATAATATTTTTTGTGCAATCAGTTCTTAAGATATCTGTAATCCACTTTTTGAATTGTTACACCACCAATCGAAATTATTTCCAGAACAATAATTTTTCAATTACTACATTGCTACAATACTGTAAGACTTTTATTATCACTTTCAGATACCCTATTTCAGTATCATAATAGCGTGTTTTATGATACTATAAATTATTATCTGTTTACTACCCAGAATTGTAATTGTATTTTTAGTAAAACAACTCTGCAAGGACAAATTTCCAGTAAAAAATTGGAAGTAATCTTTATTTTACAAAAATTACTTTGTTCAATGTTTAACCAAAAATTCTACTTTTATTACAGCAGTACATTTTTGTTATTCTGAATTTAGTACCACTTATTATTATACAGGATGAAATCGATTTTATTTAAGCCATTAATCATTACCAAATTTGCGTTGTCATTTGATATAAAAATGCACCTTTTATAAATAGCTATTGGTATAACGTAGCCTTAAGACGATGATTTTTTAAAGAAACAATATTTTTAAAATTCATATGAAACTATAAAAATCTTAAACAAATTTTGCCTTTGATGATGAGTGACTAACTCTACTTATTTATTAGCCGTTTAGTGCTGCTCACCCCATTGAAATCAGTTTGGGTCTGCATTGATTTTCCTTAGCAGGAGTCTTTCGAGGATGCTTACGGAACGATGCACCTGATAGAATTTTTTCTTAACTAATTGGAAATTGGTGGGCCAATACTTCTGTGGTAGAATAACACTAATTATATAGACGTACACCAACCCCTTTTTTGGAAGTACTTTTAGCATTTCGGAGGTAATATGCTGGTACTTTCCTCCAGTTTAGGTTGTTGATCTCTCTGTGTATTTCCTTTAGAGTAAATGGCACAAGGTATTATAGTTAGGTCCCTACTTCATTATCTTAATCATTAGTAACTGGCGTAAGAACTTGAGCAAGGTACTGAGCAAATAGCGTTGTCTTCTCTTCGTCGCTTCTCGCCCACGAGGAGATAACAGCAATTTCAGCCAGTAGATTTACCAGAGTGTTTGGATTCCTGAGTTATCAAATCAGATGAGTGAGGTAATACATATAATTATCATCATAATTATAATCGTTTTCTTTTTTAATTTTGGCTTTTAATTCTTAGAGCCACAAAGATTTGCACTAAAATCAAAACTATACGAAATTTTTAGTTACACTCGATAATACAACCATTCATTTAACGGATTTCACGATTCATGGCGTTAAACTACCAAATTACCGTGTCTAATTCATTTCAACGTATTTCTCCAGAGATCCCTTCACAAAACAGTATAATAAATTTTAACTTCACATTTTTACACATCAGATCATATGTTTTTATCCAACTCTAGTCTAGCACTGGAACACCCCAAAAAACAGCTTTGATAAAGGAAAAAAAAACAAAATTAAAACAAATCTCATGACTTACACGCTTATATAAAGGGCCCTGCTCATTATTTCGTCCGCATTAGTTCAAAAATTATTAAGATATTATGTATTCCGTACCTGAAACACAAACGTCTTCCAAAATAGCCCGAAACAAGCACCCATTCGTCCGCTCTTCATGCTCTTCCACAGAAAGACAACTAAAGCCATCAGCTGACCCCTGACACGCCAGTCTCAGAAAAGGCGTCTTTAAAAACTCACTAACCCCACATTTCCTCATTTTTTCATTGAGTAAACTACTTGCGGGAAAATTTTCGAATCCGTTCTCGTTCGCTTTTAATCTGTGATAACAGCATGGCATGATCACCATTGTTTTACAAAAGTGTAATTCCGTGAATAATTTCAGAACTGTCACGCTCAAATCAGCACATGCATGAAGTCCAGTTATACAAGCACCGGTCATTGAAATCCCGTTGACAGCTTCCTGCATGCATTGTCCAGACTCATATGTAACAAAATGTTCAAAATATTTGATTGAGGTACTCGATTCGGGGAATTTTTTCTGTGTAGTTTCTGCTAGATTTATTTTTTCAGGGCTGCCTTCAATAGCTAGGGTGCGATAGTGATACTTATCGTACAAGAGACGTGGGAGATATCCCTAGAATCAGATTAAAGCAATAAACGTTAAGAAATATGAGGATGCTTACGAGGCCTGTACCAACATCGATTATAAAATCACAGTTAGATTTCTTACAAATGTCGTGTATTACAGGTGCAAGTGATACGATCTCGTGTTCTTTCTTTTTACTTAGACCAGAATTGTTAGGAATATTGAAGTTTTCATAAAATTCTTTTTTTGGCAACGTAAACCTGAGAGTATTAATTCTCGTGAAAAATGCTTTTAAAGAATCCGGTGCCTCGCCCTAAAATACACAAAGGAGTACCAATGTCAATTTTGGTGAAATTATTTAACTTACAGAAACGCGCCCCAAGGCTAAGTCATTCAGTTCCTGATTTGATATATTACTTAAAAATGTTAACCACTCAACCGGAAACTCATCAAATACTTTATTCACAAAAATGCGGGTATTTGGAGCGCTGTAGATCCACCGATAAGTCTTAAGAAAATCAAGGACATCCTCGAAGTAGTCAGTGATACAACTATAATGAGGTGGTATCGCCATGTCTGTAAGGAAACATATAAATAACAAAGCGTCAAACAAACACAAATTTATTAAAGCAAAGTACATAAATTTTACTCATTTTCCATAATCGTCCACATTTCACTAGACCGCGAACTAGTATCAAATTTATCACTCTTTGGTCCCAAAACGACTTTCCCGCTTACAGAAGGGTCATTGCTCGCTAAGTATTTTTCAGTAACAGTGTGTAAAGCATTCTGATCCACTGACATTATTTCAGCTCTGTGTCTTTGTAGCATATCTGGAGTAAGCCTACTTAGAAATTCATCACAGCCTTTGTTGGAAGGTGGGATAGGCGCATCCACGGCTTGAAATACTCCCAACTTCGATTCTAGAATTTCCTGAGATGAAACTTTCTTTAAATTCTCTTGAAGCCACGTGTACGTGTTATCAAAAACATCAAGAGTTTGCAGATTTCTAGGGTCGCGGTAGCTGTAGAAGGCAAAGACTCCATCTTGGGTTATCCTGGCTCCTCCACCATAAGCACCCTGCCGCTCTCTAAGCTCCGGATGGAGGTACTTGGCAGAAACTAAGCGAGCCAAAACTCGTAAACTTGCATAGTCTTTTTGATTATACGGAGCTGTTATAATAGCTTTACTACAGTAGTTAACAGGGACGTTAAGGACGTGGTGCTGGCAATTTACGGCGTTGACAGAAGACCAAACTTTGCCTTCTATGTACGAGCGATCTTGAGATGGGTTCTTACGGTTTTCTGGAATTTGCTTAGTGAAGTTAGCAAAGGTCTTCATAATTTTTGCTTGATTCTCTTGGGAAACGTTGAAAGCGCACCTACAACCACCAAGTTAGATAAAAACCTAAAAAAGAAGAGTAAAACAAACCTGATGTTGCTCTTGTTAAAAATCAGCTTGGCTATATTGAGAATCTCGTCAAGAACTGCTTTATAGTTAGAAGTACCGATCAGCCTTTTCATGTATGCTATATGTTGAAGGCCGAACAAGAGTTCTTTTTGATATGCACTTCCAGATACGAGGGCCGAAGCAGCCCTCATTGCATAAACATGACCCATGTCTGCCAAGCCGTGGGTCAAATTCGCCATGTAGAGTTGAGTCAACATCTGGAATCTTTCCACATCGTTCAGTTTCGTTAGACTGAAGATCTGGGACCACAAATCCCACATATCTTCCGCATTCTTCTCCAGACAGAAACTTGAAATGTAGATACTCGGCTCGTAATTGTGTAGCTGGAAAAGACTTTCCCCAATATGAGGTGAGATGTTTAGTCCCGCGGTTTTTCTGTTCGTCAGACTATCAAATTCTCTATAGTTTAATTTGTCTGTTCCTAATTTATTGATCACGTAACAGAAGAGAGGTAGGAGCATTTGTTGTTCCTGGGACAGTTCAATGGTGTTGAGAAGACCTTTAAAATATACGATTCCGTTAGAATTGACTTTGTTTATTTGTACAGGAACTGAATTAATAGTGACTTTTTCTCTTGGTATTTTCTCGACCTCAGTACTTATATCTTCTATCAGCAAAGTGGGTAAAATATCTGTGTTCTGTTTTTCATTTTGCGAATTTTGCAATTCTAAACACTTCTGGAAAAGTGTCTGCTTGTCTTTGTCTGATAAGCTCGCCGATTTCTTCTTGATCAACTCATCTTCCAAAGCTTTTTGTTTCTTTTCAAAGTCCATGTCTGGTGACATTGTTAAAATTAAACGGTGTTTGTTGTCTTTAAAGTACTGTTTAACTATATTCTGAAGGTAGTTACTGTCTTGCTTCATTTCTTTCCGTAGCCTTTCCAATAAACTATTGATTTGTAAAGCGGCTAGAACATTCCCGTTGTGGTTCCATGTTGGTACTAGTCCAAGTATCAGATTTAGTCCAAAATTTGCTTGCTCGTGTTTGATGAAGATTTCGTAGCGATGAAGCACGGATTCGATATGTTTCTCATCGAAACCGTTAGCAACCACTTGGTCTAAAGTCAGATCAAATAAACCGACAACTTTGTCAAAATCAGTCTTCTTTAACCCTTGCAAACCTATGGTAAAAATGCTGTCTCGGGGTTGTGTATCAAAACCTGTACATGGAGTGAACCCTCCAGAAAAGTTGGGTTCAATCAACGACTTGTAGAAGGGGGAATTGGGGCCTTTGATAAGCAACTCAGAAACGAAACTCATTAGGAAAGTATCATAAACGTTGGTGATGTCCGACAAGAGTAAAGAAATCGATATTGTGTTCTGTTTTTCTAAAGGTTCTCTCATGTTTTCAAAGCGACAATCCAAATGTTCCCGTTTTCCGTCATTCCAACGAGTTTGTGAAGGAACCGCGGTGTGATTATTCGGTTGGTGGTCGTACTGAGACAAGTATTGCTGGTTGATGTATTCTAAAGATGGTGACAGAGGGAAATTTCCATATGAATAAAACTTAGCATTTGTGGGATTGTAACACTCCTTGTGAAAGTTCTTCAAGTCTTCCCAAGTTAAATTAGGAATTTCCATGGGATCCCCACCAGAGATAACCCCATAGGTGTGATCAGGCAAAATCAAATTCTGCAATTTCTGCCCTAAAAGACTCTCATTTTCTGAAAATGCCCCCTTCATTTCGTTATACACAATCCCCTTAATAATCAACGGCGTGGAATTATCAGTAGGATTCACATTTTCCAGTCGCCACCCTTCTTGCATAAAATCCAACTCCTTTAAATTTGGTCTGAAAGCTGCATCAAGATAGATCTTCTGCAAATTGCGATAATCGCTTAAATTTTGGGTACTAAAAGGATAAACTGTGTAATCCGAGCCTGTCATTGCATTCAGGAACGTAGCCAACGAGCGATTCAACATTTTGAAAAACGGGTCTCTTACTGGATAAAGTTGGGATCCACACAAAACAGTATGCTCCAAAATGTGAGGTAGCCCCGTGCTGTTTTTAGGGGTTGTTCGAAAATGGATTGCAAACACATTATTGCTATCGTTTCTGTACAAGTGCAAGTATTCAGCCTGAGTTTTTTCATGGACTAGTTGAACAGCAGTAAGGCGAAATTCAGCGACTTCTTGAACATCCTTCACTATAAACCCATGTAATTTGTGCCCAACTTTGAACACATTTAAGTCGTTATTTTCAGATACTGCTTTTCTAGACACTGCCTGAGACGCTTTTCTGACAATGTTGTGAAGAGTCGTGAGTGATTTTAAGCGAGTTCCTAGGTTTTTGTACCACATTTTCCTTAAGATTATCGACACAAAATGAGATTTCTTGTGTTATAAATTCAAAGTAACTTACCTCTTTGTTTTTATTACCGACGGGAACTCAGCACAACTCACGAGATGTAACAGACATAACCTCTCAATTTTTTGACATAACCTTAAAAAACAAATGCAACGTTGCGCAACTTTGAAAGATAAAAAATAAGACAAATAGCTACAGCTCGCAGAGGAAATGCGTTTCTAAAACGAAAAGGAATTGTAAAAATTTTACTAACCTCAAATATGTTGAATTTCAGTGGAGCCGAAGTGTCTTCAATACAAACAAAAGTGCACAACCAGAATAAAAAAACACAGGTGGTGAGAATGGGTCACAAACACTCACTTAATAGCACAAATGGCTAGTTTTAAAAAAAATTAATTGTTATAAATTAATAATTTTAAAAATCAAGCTTGCAACGGAACGGATACCTCCATTCCCTAGATCGAGCGTCAAAACCATTAGCTCTCATACCAACCCAACGAAAAAGAATTTCAAAATTTAAAAGAATCAAATGTTTGAAATCGTATTGTATTTAATTCAAAACTTGTTTGGAGTAGGTTAATTTAGTATTTTGAACTATTTCAGAGGAGCTGAATAATTGGCAATTTCAAGGTAGGTAGTTAAATACAAAATATGCTGTTGGGTATCCTACAAAAAATTATAAATTTTGGAACTGTTGTTTTTTACAAATCTTTAACTTCTGGTGACACAACCATCATGACAGATACATCAGTACAATTGTAACATTCCAGTAAAACTCCCTTTTTATCAACAGTCGGTCTTATGTCGCACTTCAAACATTTGTTATCAAAGTATGGAATTTCATTATACATTTGATATTCATCGTCCTCCGTCATATTAGGGCAAAAAGCTGAAATATCCTTTGGAATGATAATTAACTTTACGTATTATCATTGATTGGTTATTACCTTCACAATTTCTACATCTATATGGCGCGCTTCTTCTTGAACGCGATCTTCTTTTATGTCAGAATTTAAGTCTTCATCGCCAAAAGGATACTTGGCGGTACTGGGCGCAACATACTCAGCCTGAAGAATTAGAGGTAACACGATGAAAGTAGTGTGTGAAAATTTATTACCAAGTTTAAACTGAGAATGTTACAACAGAATAACAAAAGTATTAGCTTGGACATTTTCACTAGAATTTTTATAACATCACAATTTTGATTGTCTTGACAAATTTAATAATCAAAAAAAACAAAAACAATTAATCCAATTACCAATACTACTTGTATTCAATATTATAATTATAATAATCATATAAATCTCATAACAAAATAGATATTATTTTAAACTATACATCTTCATAATACTTGAAATAACAAATACAGCCTAAAAATAATTCATTATAAAATATTCGATTTTGATCTAGATATTAATCACGGTGGTGATGACTTGCCAATATGACAAAAATAATTTGTATAATAATTTACACAGTAAAGACTAATTTTTCAAGGGATCTAAGCTTTCCAGGGAAAAATCGTCGTTTCCAAAACTGATGCCACGGCTGAATCCGGTCTGGAAAAACAAAAAACAAGTGTAAATTAAAATACAGAAATCAACAAAACTATTTTTTTATTGTGTTTTTTCGTCTGTATGTTTTTAGACGAATTCTTATATAACACTGATATTCGCTAGTATTGAACTTTAGTTTATAATTACAATTTTTTATAGTAAGAATTTTTTTTAATTGGGAATTTCTGGATAGTTCCACTTAGTTTTTTTAAAACTATGTTGAATTTTTCATCTTTTATTTTCAAATTTTTTTCTTTTTAATTATAAAATTTTTGATACTGAGATATTCTTATATCAGGGACAGAATTTGTTGGTAATTTTCAGAAACCCAAGTAAATTGTTATACCACTGTCTTTACACCTTACCTTCATTTCCAAGATTCTTTTATCTAACAAGCCAATATCATTTTCAAGGTCTTGCGTCGAACTGAAATCACCCATTTCGAACGGATCAAAAGCTTTATCATTGTTTACACTAGAAAACAGTAATTATTTTTAATTTGACAAATTCTGGCACTTACTTATTCGTTGTGGACACAGTTTGTGGTCCAAATGGGCCGGTCCCGAACAAATCCTGTCCTACAGTCCTGTTCTCGTTGTTATTATTAACATTAGTTCTTCGTGCTGCTTTTGGAGGTGGTGCAACTGTAAATTGATAATAATAAACTCAAAACTCAACTTTAAGCCCACTTACTCAGTGGTGGATTTGCTGAATTTCCATTTGTGTTAGTAAAGGCATTATGATTATTTTCAAATGACCGAGGATCAAAGTCATTATCTTGGTCAAATTCATTCAAAAGCAGTCCTTCTAGTTTAGTTCCTACGCTCGGGGTATTTTCAAAAGCACGAGGCGGAATAGGCGGTGCTGAAACCGTTAGTCATTTAGTATGATCGTATTTGTGTGTGGGAAGTATTACCATTTCCATTTGTATTGTCGGAACTAAAATCTACTAGTTTTTTAGCAGTTCCATTTACTGGCTCGGAACTGTCGTTAGAACTAATGCTAGTTGAAAGAGGGATTTCAAGTATATTTTTAATTTCGTGCTTCTTCAAATACTGATCGAGTTCTGATCTAATATTGCTAAAATGTGAAATATCCAGAAGTCTCTGCTTGTAGATGTTGTTTTCTTGTTCCAATCTCTTGATTTTTTGTTGGGTTATCATGGCTCTTCTTTGCGACTCAAGATCTTTCCCTGAAGTCTCCAAGAATCTTTTATAAGCTAATTCGAATGCTTGCCCTATCGTTAATGTGATTTCTTCAGCGAGTTTGTCCGAAATGAAAACAAAACACTCATGTTTTTCTTCCGCATCATTGTCCACTGTAACAATAAGTGATAATAAAGAATAATGAGAATCAGATGGTGGTACCTTGATTCGATTGTTTTGCAATAAAAGAGAAGAACTTTTTCTCTCCTTTATCGTCTGCGCAGTATGATATCCTGTGTAAAGGGAACTGGTGGAGAATAACGTGAGTTCTGGGCTCTTGAATGGCGACTCCATCTATACTGATGGTGAGTTCTACTTTTCTTGTTTTGGCACCGGTTTCGCTTTTTCGCAACTGCTGGGAAAATCGCAACTTTCTTATGCCCTCTTTCACTACTTCTATTCCTTTTGGTTGATCTACAACTGTGTTACCTAAGAATTTGACAAGATATGCTATGTGTCCTTTTTGGAGAGCTTCAGGTGGGTGAATCCATTTGCGTTCTCCACTAGTTCCGTTGGTATTCTTGCTGTTCAATTTTCCTTGCGTGTTCTGCGCCCACTTCAGGAGAGTCGACATTCTGTAAAAGAACACCAAAACATCAGAGTCTGTGGGAAAGTGTGAACAATGGAATACTTTTCACTTTTTCCTCCTGCACAAATTATGCAAAGAAGAGGTTAAAGACCTCATTGAGAGTCCACTGTATTGTCACACATCAATGACGGAACTTTTGTAAAGAATGCAACAAACGTGTCTTGGCCATTTACATTTTCGCAATTGATTTTTCGCGTGGTAACTGAACGGAATGAACCAGTTTCAATACACAAAAGACGTTGCTGTATTCACAGCTTCCGAGTTGTCGTCAATTATGGCCGCTACCACTAAATGCAGACATCCTGTTTTACACTGATAGGATGAACACTATTAATTAACAGATTTTCTCAAGACAGTTAGGCGTCATGTGCGCGAGGTCCGTTCGATCGGCGCCTTTCTTTAGTTTTAACTGTTTTTACTAATTAGTAAGCAGGCGAATAAGAAAGAGCATAGCACTGAGGGAGACCACGGCAATGACCCATTTTTTTCGCAAGTTTAACTAGCAATTAACAATAATGGTAATGTTATGCAAGTGGTTTTCCAAGGATGGTCTAAAAAATGTCTGAGATGGGCATTTCTGCGACCACGTGATGTTATTTGTTCCATTCGTCTAAATAAATACGAATAAATTACCATGAAATTATTCTGATTCGGAGAACAGCGTGACGTCAATTTTATGCAACAACGGAATGCTATCTAAGCTTGTTAAATGGATTATCCGCTGCATGTCATCCTTGGGGAAACTACTAACAGCCTTTCACTTTTCAAAAGGGATATTTCCTGGGAAAAAAGGACAATGGACCGTTAAACTAAATCACCTGGCGATTGTTGGTATTCCAATTTTTGTGGGCAAACGTTTAACACTAATTAAAGTAATCGTGTTAATTAAGAACTATAAGGTTGATAACACTAGAAAGACAATCAGGTGAAACTTGTAATGTAAAACGCTCGGATTAATATAGAATGTCGAGAAATGAAGTTGTAGCTACTTCAGGACCTATAAAAAAAGTGACTCCAAAAATACCCAATTCGCCGTTTTCCATTGTTTCATCCCTTTTTTTAGCGCTAAAACCACAACCGTTGTGGCAATACACATTTAAGTTAGCAAAGTATTTGCGCGCTTATTACCTTTTTCTAATGCTGTAAACGAGTGTATTTGCAACTACATAGCTCTAACATCTGATTATGTTTTTGCTGAATTCTGATTACTACCATCCTATTTTTACGGTATCAAAGACACCGTGTAATAGAAGAAATGCTGTTAATTTAAGTTCAATCAAGCGTTAATTGTAATTACGGAAATGAGGTTATTACATTTTTTAAAAGCAATTGGTGTTGTGCTCTTGCCAAACTGATGTAAATTTTGCTATTTTGCTATATTTTAATAGTCACATTTCCTTAGTTCACACTAGTTTCACTTCCGGCCATTTTTTATTACCTGAGTACACATTTTGTACCTTAATTATCGCTATCTACAAAGGATGTGAGACACTATAACCTCGATTTTAGATAAATTTTGCAGTTATTGTTGGCAGAAATTGCGGCTGGCAACATTCCTGGTGCATCACCTTGAAATTACAGGAAATTTTATCCCACAATTTATTGTTAGTCGTATAATTTATGCGTTATTTATTAATGTTAATACAAATTTTTGTTCCGTGACGCATCACTGTCGATTTCTTACTTAACAATTTTCGATTTTTTGTTTAGTAAACATCTCGATAATAAGCAGTGAAGATATTCTCAACAGGTACAATAATCGACCGATATTCTTTAGTTGTTTCATTTTGTTCGTGTGATGTAACAAATACACCTTCTAATTAAAAACGACGGCGTTTTTAATTGTTCCCAGAAATGTCGAAGTCGAAAGTAATGGTTTTTAAACAGCGGTTTTCAATTTTCGACTTCCTGAAATTAGACGAAAATCTGATTTTTACGTGGGTAACCGCATGGGCGACTATGGTATTCAGTGGATTAGGTACACCTGTTCAGTGAAGGTCAGCGGTACTTGAGGTCATTCCAGCAAAAAAAGAACAAAAGCTTGCAAGTAAAACACGTGTTTCCAGTTCTGCATCATTGAAAAAAAGAATCGAAATTGTCGCGAAAACCGTGTGAGCATTGTAATTAGGTAATATTCTTGGAAGTGGAACAAGTTTAACAGTCGTTACGATTAATTGTTGGCTACAATTAAGAGAAAAACCTGCTATTACTGCGCGACAATTTTTAGATTTTTAAAGCAATCTCAATCGTGTTATTTGTGGAAATTCCAAATTTTCGTGATGTATCAATTTTTTATTGGAATAATTACATGGTTATTACATGTATTCAGAAAACAACATGAGTAAAATTAACTCGACACCATAATTTACGAGAATGCTCCTACCTGGTTTCAAAACCATTTCGTGTGCACATAATTCTGTCTGCATAATTGATTAAATTAAAATACAGATACACCACATGTACATTTCAACACTACATTCTAAGTGAGTTTTAATTATAAGGCAGATACCTTGATTAGTCCGCTCTAGAAATATTCCGTGTTTAATTTAAGTAGTGATTATTTGCTTTACTCGCATAACATTTTGAGATACAGTAGAGCTAATTGCGGCTAAGTAAAATAAACTTTACAATCGCAAAAATGTTAGCTATTCAGTGAACAGTAAATACCAGATTTTTTAAGGTTTAGAACTATAGATTTAACCATCTATCTGTCTATAGATCTCCAAATTTGGCATGAAATTAGTTGCACCGTTGGATACTTCACCAAAATGAGCGACGAATGTCGTAGAATACGTTTTAAAACCCGAAACCTGACAGTACGACTCAAGAGTTTTCTGTTCCACTTGTGGGATTTTACGTTAGATTTTTGAGATTAAAATGCGACACCTAGGAATATAAAACCATAGCTTCCATTCCTAAGAAAAACCGGCAGCTACTGTATTTCTCACTGTATCTGTACTTGTAACAACAGAAAATGCACCCAAGTATGGCACCTCATAAATAATTATCAATTTTTCCTTATTTATCCTGCAAAGCTGAATCTAAAATTGAATATCGAGGTTGAAATTTCCTTTCAGTGGTTTTTTAGTTTAAATCAACCTATACTTTGGCTCTGATAATAATAAGTCTGAAGAGGAGAAAATATTTTAATTAATAATGGTATAACGTTGCGCTTCAAATCGGTTTTATTACATTACTCATTGCAAAAATTATTTCTCTAATGTAAGTAGATCGTCAGATACTCAGAGATCTTAGAAGTCCTCGAGAACTCACACTTTTAAGATATACTGATCTTTTGAAACTAATATTCTCAACGCCCTGATCCTGAGTTCCCTCTTCGGATCTTTAAATTAGTTATATGTTCTATTGTTAAATTTTTCCAAGTCGGCCAAATTCTCAGTTTCTAGTTCATAAGATTATAGATTTTCAGAGATTCAGACTCTTAAATCTCTTAATTTTTTTTAATTCTGTAAACTCATATCTTGGAGCAAGTCCCAGACTCTTAAGTTTTGAGTTTCTTTCTTCTTGTTAGACCGTCAATATTTAGATGTCAGATCTGCGAATTTCATCGATTTAAATTTTTAGCATTAAATTAAAGTGGAAGTACTAGCTCATTAACTAATCAGGCCATCAGACCTTTTCATATTCTTGAATTTTAAATAAAGGAATTGAGGCTTTAATTTTAGGAAAATCTAAGAGATGCTAATTTATTCAATATCTGCAAAGTTCTGAAGCTTTAAAATTGGACTTTCCACATTTCTCTGGGAATTTGACAGTACCTAAGTATTTAGGATCTGAAAAACTGGGATATGGAGTTCTGATAATTTACAAGCTAAAACTTCATAAGAAAAAATTTGAAAAACCGACATATACATTTTTGAATCGGGTATTAAAAAATTTGAGCAATTAAGTATCCTCGAACTGAACAGACGTTTATCCTTGCGTTGATACTTAATTTGAAGTTTTATGCTTAATTTGGAACTGGTTTAAAAATTTTAACTTTCATATTACCATTATGCTGTGCTATTATAACTATAATATAAACAATGTGTTCGTCTCACAATTAACTACTCCTGTTTCTCAATCTCTTCAGTATGGTATGACTTCGTTCTAAAAAAGTGTACTATTACACTGGAAAATATGTAAAAAAAAATTTCTAGCAAAAAATTTACCCATCAACCCATCAGTTATCTTTTTAGATAGACGAAAAACCTGGCGTTTATGATTTTGTACAAGCCTCACACTTAAAAATATTATGAATGAATTATTATTGATTTGGAATTATTACTTCTAATCTTGCTTCCTGTCGAGTACTACTTCACTGTTAATTTCCGCTATTGTTAATTCCACTATCTTGATCATAAACGTGTCAAATTCATGCAAATTGCACTACCAGCTGCTTGCAACAAAATAAATTTGTCCATTCAAGCTACAGCTAATTCCTATTAAGTAAATCTAGTAAGAACCGTTGGAAATGATGACCGTTCCATGTCTAGCCACTCGGCCATCAAACATAGCAGTTCACATCCGTTTAAATTACGCAACGCCCCTTCATGTACTTATTGCACACTAATATCATATTTCCCACACACAATGTCGGAGATGATTTTAGTTTTTGATCGACAGCCGTGGCATAGCGTTTCAATAGGCCATAAAATTTATATATACTTCAGGAAGAATGCACCTGTGCAAATGGAAACCAAACGGTGGTCATCGATTAATGCCCTGACGTGAACTCCGTCGGTACAGAAAACTTGTCCGCTGTAATTATAGTAATTGTTTTGCAATGATAATTAGTTCATGATTGGCTTTCTTCTGATATCGCCATCGTGAGCTGAACTGAGAAAATTATCAAGACAAGGTCGTATCATCTGAATCTATAATTTTGCTGTCGGTATTTCATTCCTTATTTGTTGCGTGCAATTATTTCTGATTAGTAGCAATCGAACGCCAATTTTCACCGATTTAAAAATTCCTCATTCTCAAGGCGAGTTCTCTTTCAATCCCTGCATCATTCATTGATTCACTTTAAATTGTTACGGCTGAAAATAAGTGAAACTATTAGAAAGCATACCGTAATACCTACTTTCGTTAAAACTCAAGTAATAAGACTCATAAAGATGTTTTTTAAACAAAGAAACATAACCGGACGTGTTCTTTGAACGTAATTTCATGCGATATAATTAATACTTGTTTTTCAACTGCTCGTACGGAAGGTCCTAATTTTTTAATTCAAAAACAATGCAGAAACAGCTTCCTTCCATAATTATTTCTTTGGAGTCGTAAAAATAATATTTACAACTTGCAGGTAATGTTAACTATTAAATAACTTGCATAATCTTTGCGTTTTTAAAGCTTTGCCGTTTGACCTACCGCATGAAATGGCGTACCAAATGTTTTACTAACGAGTCAATGAAAGTCTTCAAGGCTGGGCTGAAAAATTAAAACGTAAAAGCCCAGAATAATCAGGACAAAGTGAAATTAATAATTAGATGATCAAATTGTTTTAATCCATCATGAACAAACTAACGGTAGCCACTTATTGTGAAGAATTTTTGGGAGGAAGGAAACGTGTGTGAACAGGTTTTAGCAAATTAAGTGCTTAGATATAAGTACTAGTTTATTTAACATTCATTTGAGAACTGATCTAGATACGGGGGACCATAATTTAGATGGTTTGCCCTGAAAACAGCTATAATTTACACGTGAAACCTCTCAGGAGAAATGCTATTGTGAGTTTTCTGCGATTTGTTGTAAAATAATCAAACATATTCATGTTCCTTGTGATGAATGATTGACGTTTTTCTCACTGGTCACATCGAAAGTTTCTGCAAACATATCTTTAACGAAGCTGCATTTTTTGTTCCAAAAAATGGATGCTTTACTAAATGATGTCGTTTTCGGGTTCGATAATCTTGAATTGTGCAAATTCTTAAAGAAATCGCAGTGGGAGAAAATGAAATGCCAGCAAAATTAAAACTAAAATAAATTTGTGGAAACTTCCGGGCAACCTATGCAACTTTCGAGAAGAAACACTTAGGTAGGGTAACTTTGTAATTTAAATATCCAGAAAAGGACGTTTCTGCAAAAATCAAAAAACAACGAAGTTGTGTTCAAAAGCATGTCCTTTGTATTTTTTGCAGAAGTAGACAATAAGATTTTAAAGCAAACTGTTGTTTAAAGAAACACCTATAAATGACAAAGTTCAAGGTTCAATTTTATAAGTATAACATGGGGAAATACCATAGTTTTTATATTCAACAATATTTACATCCATTTAGCACAGGATAAATGTTACAACATTTAGTTTTAAATTTTTCCTGCGTTTGCTAATGAATCTTGCAAATTGAGAAAACGCGTTCTTGCAATTAAAATGCAGACTCGCAACAAGTTGCACCCAATTTGACACGTTTACAATCACGTGAAAAACAAGACAATGAAATTACAATAACGGAAACTAAAAACAATACAATTTTAACAGAAAAAATCCTATATCAATTAAGATATTTCAAAGTGTATCCGGCTTAAGCCAAGCGCATAACACAGTTGCCAATTTAACAAAACCTTGAAAAATCAATGAAGATTTCGCATAATTTAATTTCCACATGTGGGTACCCGCTGCGATAATGATAATAGACCAGATCCATTTCGGGGTATTAAAAATCGGTAACACCGCCCACGTTATGTAAAACTCCAGCGAACAAAAACCAACAATTGTGACGTGTACGTCATCTGCAACGAATAAATTTGTATAATTTTCGGAGGTAAACGACCGTTTTGTACAGCTCAGGATGCGACAACCATATTGAAAATGTCTTGGCCTGGATCTAAATCGAGCATAATGGTCACAAAACCACAGAAATTGTATTAAGAAAACGGTTTCAACCGCGCTAACCGTGAAACGCTCATTTAGTGGGACAAAAGAAAGGAAAAGGTAATAAAGAAGAGATTTATCATAGTTATTGAATTTTCGGTGACACGGTTTTCCAGGTGCTTTCACCAAATTTTCTTTGAGTTGCTCTGGGAAGAAAACAAAGAGCAACACTTCGAGCGACGGTTGTTATACACACCTACACCGAAGGTGAATGTAGACTTCATGTAATTATTAAGGTCGCCCATTGTGAACCAGCCCTGTGATTCTACAGTTCTATAAAAGATCATTGCGATTTTTTCTTATATGAATTATTTATGTGGGCGAGTATGTAAATGATACAGCGTGGCATACTGTAATAACAGGATGAGAAATTGGAAAAAATGGCATTGAAAATAATTACCCACTAAAACGTTTTTCAAGTTCTTCCTCTAATTTCACTTTGAAGACAAGACTGAGAACACACCTAATATGTTGACACAAGATAAAGGAAAGTTCACACTTCCTTAATCCAATTGTGTAATGTCTACTCTCCAAGGGGTGGTGATTCTTTGTCACATGAGCAACATTACGAAATTAGATTAGAGTGTCTAAATCGATCTCTTCCTTTGAAACTTTCCAGGCGCTTTTCACTCTGATGATTGTTGCGCAATTCTTCGGTTTTCTCATCCGTAAATGGCAATGTCGAATAATTCTATTGTCGCTGTGAAGTAACAAATTTGAAAACTGTGGGAAAGGACTAAATCCCGTCTTGCATTATTTATTAAGTAAACGTTGGAGAGAAACTAAAATACTCGTAAATGAGTGATAATATTATCAATGTTAGCATCACAATTTGATTACAAATGTTTGCATAATTCGACCTTAAGTTGTGTTGTTATTTGAAAGCCCAACACCCACGAGGCCAGTCACTTCGCCAAATCAGCTGTTGTCTTATTGATGAATGGCAAAAACGTTGTTATAGTGATGGCCTTCAAGAAGTATTGACCAATAGAGTATTATCATGATAAAGGAAACTTTAGAAGCGATAATAAACCAAAAAAATCATGACTATTCCTATCTAAATTTGCATTCAATATTGCTGCCGCGTTTTAGGAAAAACCTTTTAATTTTGTAGTGTGTAAATAACCAACCAGTACCAGTCACGATTATGAGTTATTGGTTATTAAGGTTTTCCACAACGAAGGCGTGAAATCAATTCGACTTCACAAAGGCTGCAAGTCTGGCTCGTTAAGATTAACAACTATTATCTTGTTGCAACCACGAGTTAGTTAGGGTGCTTTAAATGACCAGATTACCAACGAGTAATTCTTAGTTATTTATTTTGGAGGAACTGACAGTCTGGACTGAAAGCAACAGAGCATAATATTAGACAATTTATATTCTGTTTTATGGTGTTACTAATGCTATAAAACACAGGTAATATCATTTTAATTTAGTTTTAAAAACCCACAATTTAAGATTTCCTAGAATGCTCAAGTAATAATAATAACAAATTGTGAGTTAGCAGTTGACTTTTACTACAAACAATTTTAAAATGTTCATTTCCAATTGTTTCTTAAATCTAATTAGAAATATTCTGAATTGTTATAAGCTTACCTTTGACATATTACAGTCACCTCAAATTAAGTAAAGGAAAGTATAATGCGCCCATAAAATGTAATTTGTGTGCGGTCTAAGCTTATAAAAATCCAATATATTTTTATTACGCTATATTTTTAACGCGCTAACATCTAAAAAATATCATTTGATGATAAAAAAAAACTCAGTTATAATTTGCAGCTTTTACAATTGTATGCCTTCATCCAGTTCATTCGCCAAAAAATAAAACTTTTGTATACCTTAGTTACAGTTTTAACACAAAATTCGTAGTAACTCAAAATGCCAAGCTTTGAATCTATCTATTAAATAAACAGGCAAATGAAAATTTTTTAATACAAAGTTTGCAATAAGGAAAAAATCATAATAATTTTTTGAGTTTACGGTCAATTTGACAACTTTAAACTTCTACAAAACCTAAAAATTTAAAATTAGTATTTTGAGCATTGAAAATACAGAAAATAAATTTTATAAAAATAAAAAAAATATTACCTGTGATTTTAACAGATAACAGTTTTTCTTGGAAATTTTTAGAGTTTTGGATTTAATATATACTGATCTACACAAAAAATGAAACTTTGAATTTTAATTTTTAAAATCTAACTAAAAATATATAATACACAAGCTAAAAGCTGAAGTAACGTCAAAAATGTTTTTTTTAATCTACAATCCATAAATAAATAAAATACTCTTTGGAGACAAAAATTTTCCCGATATAAGATTCAAAATGGTCTCAAAAATTAAAATTTGTTAAAAAGTTTCACTAATTAAAAATACATTTAAAGTATTCATTGATTATAAATTATTACTTGAAATAATTGCAATTAGTCATGTTTGTCAAAGCTACAATTTGTTAATAATTTTCCGCCTAGTATAAGTTTTTAAAGTGTAATTTTTAACAATAAGAAATTTAATACTGAATTTCGATTTTCAATTAAACTTTTACATGGTAAATTGGCAATTTCATCAAACATTTATTTAAGAATTTCTAGGTCACAGATTAACATAAAATTTCTTTTATCTCGACAATCCGTTTACATTTTTATGCTACCAAAATCTAAAAGTAGCTACTAATTTTTTGACTCCTCACTTACGATATTTTTATTCTTCTGTGAAAGCTACTACAGATTTATTTGATATTGGTTAATTTAACAATTAAAACGGAATTGTGTCATTTAAAAGTTATTCTCTTTATGCGCATTTTGATTAAATTTCTGTGAACTTAGCGGTTTCAGAATAAAATATAAAATAAACCTCAACGGGTAGTTATCAAAAACAAACTAAGCGCGGCAAATTTACTAATTCATACTTACAAAGATTTGTTTTTGACATAACTGGAGATGTAATATTGATTTATTCATAGCATCTGTCGCTATAATAAAACCTTGAAAACTAGTTTAATATGCTTGAGGAAACTGTTGAAACGAACAAGTGCGGAAATGATCCGACTATATCTCTACTGGTAGCATATCATGAGAAACCAACTTCACATGGTGAAGCAAATACAAAATTAGATTGTTAAAACTTAATTAACGTTTTAATAATTAACCATTATTGGTATTTAGAACTAGGTAATAACATAATGTATATCGAATTCAATCAAAGTTCGTAAACATGATGAGGGAAACTTGATTCAAGACTCTTTCAGTACTAATTAACATAAAAAAATTGACGTTCCCATCAATATCGTCAGCGACCTAAAACTTTTAGAACAATTTTCTCATTATGTTATTATGTCTTCATCTAATCTTTGTAAGTAGGTATCTGCCAGTATAACACATATTATCGTGAATGTAACGGTTTTAGTGGATAAACATGTAACTGGGCGTAAAAAGCATGTCCACACAAGTTAATCAAACAAAGTAAAATATGTCTACCTTAAATTAGAGCTGCAATAAATACAAAGAGAAGTAACAATCACTTTTGTGATAAACAAAATCTGTGTTTTTGACTCAGATATTCAAAGTACCGTTAAAATTTTATCTACGTTTGTTTTATTATTCGTATTCATGGTCGGAATAAAATGAATACTAAAAAAGCGGAAACGGAGACACTACCACGAATGACTAATTTTTTGATGTCTGATTATTACAAAAATCGTCTGTTTATTTCCTTCTGGCAATGAAAAAATATTTACCCTCTTAAGTATTGTAACTTTTGTCATGCGAAATTAATTGCGTCGTTGGCAATAAAATTATCGACATGAAACTGGCAAGTCTGACACGTGTCACTTGCTATTGCTATATTTGTTTTTATAATGGACATTAAGTGAAACAACTTTTACCACTTTTATTTTACATGTTTATGCTTCTCTGAGAACCGGGAATCATTAATATTGTCGGCATATTCTTCTCATCATACGGTATAGTGTAAGATTCGTGAAGGAGGTTAAGTAGTGTTACTTGAAATAGTAAATGCATAACCGTGGAAGTCAAGTTGTGTAGGTACAAAAAAGGTAAAAAATACCGCAAGAGGTTTTTGTAACTCTTTTCATACAGTTTTATTGTTTAATGCACTTAGTGCACTACACATAAACGTGAGGACTTTGAACTATTAAAAAATCATTCCTTTTAGATTGGCTTAAAATTTGCTCTAATTGAATCACGCTTCTGTAATAAATTAATAAATGACTTTCTGCACTGAATTAAATGTGAGCACACTGTATACATTAATTTCATTATTACTTTCATTTAGAAAATGCATAACGATATGGCAACGCGTTCGCAATGCGAATGTGGTCAAACTTTTTGCAAATTTGGCATGTTGTTTCAATATGCCGATGGCACCCATGAATAATAATCGTGCCATTGATAATTATAATAATTTGCCAAAGTTTTAGAGCATAAATTCTGAATGAAAATTCAAAATCAAAAAAAAAATACAAATTACAAATATTAAAAAAAAAAACAATCATGCGTACATTTTGTATTTAAAAATTTCTAAAAATCGTAAGCGTTTTGATAACCTTTCCTGAGAATAAAAGATTTCTAAAATATAAAAATTTATATATTTGTGTCTAGCTCTTAAATTGTTATTACGTAAATTGCTATTACCACTCATGAATTTCCGAAGACTTCAAACCTAAAGATTACTTTAAATTACCACTTCCTTTTGAAACAAAAAAACACTATTATTCTAATACAACTTTAAAACTTAAACTTAGAAATGATGATTTTAATAAAGTAATCGATTTTAGAAACATTTAAATTATATGGACAATGACTATTTCAATAATTCCGGAAATGAGAAACAAACAATACCACATTGGTAGTAGTCAACCAAAACTTCTAAAATCCGATAATATTCCGAATTCTAAAATCTAAAACATTCGGATAATACTTTCACAAAAATAAAAATCTCACCATTAGTTTGTAAATTATGCCAATGTAAGGAATACTGATAAATATTAATAATGTTATGAAACATTTTCTAATTAGAAACATCTGATTTACCTATTTTTAGAAAAATGAAATATGGTAAATGGTCGATTAAAAGATTTTTGTAAAAATCCATAAATATGGAAGTTAAAGATGTTATAATTCAACACAGGTACGTTGTTAAATTTTTGTAAAAATGATGTAAACATTCGAAACAATTTTTAGACAGGTACCCAAACCTCAAAATCTAAAAAATTCAAAAACTCTATAGATCTAAAATAAATATATACATTTTATACATTTGGGATGAACGGAAGGAAAAGATCTACAAAACGTTACGTATTTAGTAACATTAAGTGGATACTTGGATAAATTTTAACTACCTATACGAGTATAAATTACTGAAGTCACAATTAAAATGACATTAACAAATTAACAATTCATTGTAATATAATTAATTTTCTAAAAAGTCAGTTTTTGTAATAAAGCAAACCAATTCATAATATTTAATTATAATGACAAACTGTGCATGTCATTGATCCCGATAATAAATAAGCCTAATTCTCACATTTTATAGTCAATTAGACGCCCAAAAATTCGTAAGCAGATAAGAATATTATATCAAAACTATTTCAAGCAATTAATAATGTATTTTTTCTGAACAATGCTAATCCAAAGAATATTACAAGTACTTAGTTTATAGTTCCAATTCAACCTCTAAAAGAAAATCATAGTTTTACTGAAACGTTAAAGATGTGTAAAACTATCTAAATAATTCTTCATATAACTTTTTGGAAATTTTGTAAACTAGAAACACAGTAGTTTTAGATAATTCAAAACTTTGCGGTTGTTGGAAGATAAAAACTCTCGAAAAGAGATTAAAATTTTTGACATTATTCTAAAACATACATATTAAAAACTCAAGAGTAAAAAAATTTGGAACAAAATCCCCGAAATCGTAAATAAAGTAAATACTCGTTTTTTAATATTTTTGCGCAAAACAAGGCAGATCATGCCAAAAAACTTGAAATTTTTCCATGACTAAGCTTTTTCGCAAACAATTAGATCCAGAACGTTTCCAATTTAGCAACTTTTGTCCTACATCTTGGCCCCAACTTATTTGCACCGACAATTCTCACTTTTTCTTTATTTGCTAAAGAAATCTCTTAAAACAACTCAACTAAAAACTTGTGTACACATTTTTAAAAATGACTCCATAGTTACATATTCATTAGGGGTATTATGCAAAAATATGATTCGAGCACATAACAACTAATAACAATCATTAATCTTCATTTGAACGTCATTAGTTTGTTCATCTTCATCTAGATCTTGTCTTGTATTTAACAACTTGATCGGATAAATGACAAGTAAAATAAATCTTCTGTATTGGTGTTATATCGTGCTATTGTTTGGCAGAAAAACTAATCATATTACGTAACATCTCTTCAGATTGTAAAAATTTCCTTGCCCAAAGACAAACATGTTGCCTCTTCTTTTGCACACCTCTTTCTGCTTGAATCGTCATTGAACCATCAAGGCTACCGAACTAAACCAACTTTAGTATGCATGTGCTTTCCGTACCAGAGTACAACTGGTACGAGTACTTTTTGGTTCTGGAGTACCAAAACGAATCAAAAACGTGACGAATTTTTCTAAATAAGCCAAGTGAAAGTAGTGCAAATTCTAACAACTGTTTACCTTTGCTACTCAGCAATTTGTAATTTTATTATCCAATAAATAAAGTTTGTAAGTTTATAGCTTCTCGGAATTCAAATGGAATTAGATTATTTTTTATCGTGGTGCTCCTTACCCGCAGGTTGTGTGAAAGTGGCTTAATTTTCGTAAAAAAAATTACACACGCAAAAAACTAATTTTGTTATTTTCTTGCTTGTAGGTCACAGAAACGATATAAAATTCTTAACTCCTTGCGAATACCAACAAACCTTTCTATTCTTAACAAAGAATTGAACGTGACTTTAAAGTTCACTAGAAAGTCAAAATAGAGTCCCATTAGGTTTTCACCTTAACACATTTTTTAATTGGTCAATAGGGACGAAAAAGTTGAAAAGAACAACCGCACCAATCTCTACTTCAATTTAATAAATTATAACTGTAATGTTAGCAGCGAGTGTCTATTAATATAGTTCTATTGTACTTACTTGTTGAGTTTATTAGTTGATTGTACACTAAGAACTAAAGTTAACTGAACAATTTAGCATACAGCTCCTCTTCCATGGTTAGCACGCAACTAAAAAACACCCACCTCGAAAACAGGTTGTTAAAGGTGCTGCCACAGTGACGGTACAACATGAAATTATGAAGCAGACATGGACGGCGAATCGGGAGGGGATATCCACAATTTAAAATAATGGAAGAAGTAGTTAAAAACATGTCACTACAAAAACCTAGAAGAGGGGTGCCCTTTTGTGAAATATACCCGCCGGCCAAAAGTGGGTTTTATGAGTGGTTACAAAAGGCGAACATATTTCTTTATTATTATTATACGTCTCTATTATTACTAAAGTTTAGTAAATATACACCACAATTTCATATAAAAGTATGTAGCAATACTCCTTTTTTTCCTGAATACCTGTGTATGTATATATTTCAAAATGATAACGAACGATTCGTTAAATGGACCGCAAACAAAGAACTTGAAAGAGCACTTTGCTAGATTTGGAAAATATCTACAAACAAAAAAGTCATAAAAAAAAATGATTCATAAAAATGAAAAACAAAAACATACAAATTTTTCCTTTAATGATAACAAATTGGACACTAATTCCATGAGGTTTTGAAGATCATTACAGAAATTAGAAAGTCTTCATTTTTATAAAGTTGTAATTTTATAATGATCGTATCAGAAAATAACCTATATTTAGCGTAAGTTTAAAAACGTGAAAATTTTAATAATCAATTACCAACTTGATGGCACTGGTAATAATTATCAAAATAATTAATACTAATTGTAATTATTTCAAACTGCTTTCAATGGTTCCCGAAGAAAAAAATTGAACCGGCCGTAAGAATTATGCAGGACACTTTTTTTAGAAGTTTTCAACAAATGTCTTCATTCTTTATTACTAAATGATTCAAAAAAAAGAAATATCTAAAACAATTATAATATTCCTAAAGTTCTAGAAAAAATTGGCTTCTAGTTCCATAGTTGTAATAGTCGCAACGTTTTCAAAATGACTTTAATATGTACCAACAATGCCCGAAATAAAAAAAAAAAAGTCTAAGAGTAAACGAAAACAAATAATTAGATTAAATCTCCAAGACTTCAAATTCCAAATAATTAAATATCTACAATTACTATTATAAAAAATAACCGTAAGTGTAGTAAATTTAATTTTCTTTTAGATTTTACTAGAAGTCTCAAATTGAATTTAGTCTCGAAATAGAAAAAAAGCTAAAAAGTTGCAATAGCGTCAATGCCTAAAAATAAACTCACTAATTTCTAAAAATAAGATTAAAAGCTGATCTGACAAAAAATATTTACATAAATCTTACGTAAATTAACATTTAAAAATATACAAAAACATTAGCGAATACCTGGAAAATTCTGATTTAAATCGTATTTTTAATTCAAAATTAATTTAAAAAAAAATTATCTTATAAAACTCATCAACTTGTAAAAATGTAAAAATATTCGAAAATGGATGTCACAATAGTTATTTACCTAACAAGTTCGGAAACTTAATTTTCCCGCATGAGCACTTTGTTTGCAGCACGACTGTAAGGAGTGCTGCATTTAGTGCGAATGCGGGAAAATTCTTTCCGAAAGAGTTAGGTACAATTTTTTTTGTAACGAATATCGAAATAAAAAAAATTAAGTAACTTAGTTTTTTTTTAATGGTGGGTTGGTAACATGATCTGTCTATTGTAGCTACCTCCTAGATTTTTAAAATGTAAATCAGCTGTCATTTTTTTAAAATTATTAACAAAAATTGTTAAAATAAGTAAGAGCGAAGAATGTATGTGTACCCCTTCCGAAGTACAACAATGTGCCAAAGAGGCCGTTTCGCGTCTGCTGCCCGAGAAAAGTCGCGAACGGTATGAACGCACTTATCAAAAATTGATTGACTGATGTCCTCAAAAAGTCGCAATACCAACCGTATAACGCAAATATCCCTAGCTGCCAGCGGAAACTAAAAAACACCGCGGTGCGGGAAAACCGTTTTTCCGTGCATCGGGATTAAGCGGAAAAATTCTGTTTCCGTACGATGAGTACAAAAATAAACTTACACGAATCTAAATTTGATTATATTTCGATTCGAGGATTAACTTTTGTGATGTAATTAAGAGGCATGTGTCGTTATAACCAATTTTAAACAGAAAATTACAAGTATAGAATTGTTTAAAAAGAAGGTAAATAGTTAAAAGTTGGGAAATGTTCTTCAGATTGTTACCATGGTAACGAAAAATTCACTACAAAGTAAAACCATAAAGTTTTAGTCCACATTTTTATGCCACATAATCAAATAAAAACGACTTCAAAATTTGAAATCTGTTTGTAACTACTAATTTTGACAGTTTGAGGCTAAGCAATAATGAACGTACAACGCTGTCATCAATGACATGATCTTCACAACAATCAATCAAATTTTGTAGACATTTCATGAAGTGGTCGCTCAAAAAATTAGTTTCAAACTCTTAATTCATAAGCCAAAAAAATATTTTAAGTGATTGTGTTGTTTCAATTTCGACCACAAATAAAAACCGAAATATGCTTAGTCATAAAAAGACCATATAATTGAAAAAATTTGAAAAGCTATTATCTTAGTTGCATACCGAAAACAATGCAATAAAAACAAATTAATTTTATTTTTATGCTCCGATAAATCAAGATGATGAAATTAAAAACAATCGTCTATTGTTCAAAACAATAAACTCCAAATATTTTGTTTTAGACTTTGTACACTATTATTTAAATAAAATTCCCACTGATTCTCTGTACGATTTATTATCAGTTAAAACGTTGGATAACAATCTTAAACTTCTGTAATATTGCTTTAAAACTCGACTAGTTCTACCACAGATAAAAGCGCCCGTTATTGTATAATAGCAGCTAAAGGCAAGACGACTTATTGCATTTTATAGTCCATGTGCGGAAAATGCAACCAAGAATGACTAGAGAAACTTAATGCCATTGATATGTCTACATACTCAGCTCATTTAAAAATAAAACTTCTTTACGAAAGATTGTACTTATTCTATTTGCTTGGATGACTAGAAGAAGCGCATTGCGGCAATGTAACGACTTCAATTATTGGAGTTCCTAAAACTTGCTCACACACCAAACCCATTTCTTTATCTAACATTAAGGAGCTAATTTGGTCTTCATTCAACATATCAACGCTGAAAAAAATTGTATTGGTAACTTGAACGTTGCTGCTATGAGCGGTTATACCTAGAGAGACTCTCAGTATCTGAATTGTCTTCCTCTGCAGTGAGATATGTTAATGTTTTTTCCAAAGGACTTGGAATTTTCTTGGCACTGGTTTTCGACTTTTCCTCTGTTATGCCCGCTTTTGGTTCGCTGTTGCG
This sequence comes from Cynaeus angustus, assembly GCA_030157275.1. Taxonomy (NCBI): domain Eukaryota; kingdom Metazoa; phylum Arthropoda; class Insecta; order Coleoptera; family Tenebrionidae; genus Cynaeus; species Cynaeus angustus. Next base: position 24,402,060 of record CM058058.1, read on the forward strand.
TCGTTCAGTGAGTGAGCTTATGTTCAACATCATCATTCCATGCGAGAATATTTCCTTCACTTTTTCACCGGTTGGACCCAGAAGGTTGTCTAGACTTTGTCGTCGACCTAGAAATTCATAGTAAAGAGTACCTAACACATAATAAACTAAAAGTTCAAAAGGAAACGTTAGTCGTGTTAAAATTGGTGCCTTCTTAAAAACGTAAATCTACTTTAAAGTCCATGTTTTTAAATAAACTATTTTTAGAGTAAATTGTTCACTTTTGTCTGGTAAGATGAGCCATTTCCTTATAGCCATTGTAATACGGGGCGATCATTTAATTTGTCTTTCTAGCTTGTAATATCAACAAATACACGACTCTGATTATATTATCCAATAAAAAAGTTGATTGAAAAACTGTTTTTATGGGTCACTGTAATATAACCATTACGCTTTTATCTACTAGTTAAATTGGCGGTTGTAATGGGAAAATTTTATATGGAGTAATGAACGAAAATTGTATTGATTTCAACAAATTTTTATTTTGTGGAGATCAAAATGACGCAGCTACTAATTAACTATTAGTAAAATATCTGTTAAATGGTGGAAAATAGTCTTTTTATAAATTAATCTATAATCTACAAACGTAATTACTCTTTTATTTTCCTACAAGCAGTTATATAATTGTCTCAGAAATGTTCCCAATGAAGTGCTTTTTTAGAAAGGTAAGTTCGTTTTAAGGTTATTTCCCTTATGATTTATAAAAATACGGCACTAAAATCTGGGCTCCCATTTAAGAATTTTACACCCTCTTTTTATTTTGGATGGGAGAATCAAAATGGCCCAAACATTATAATTTTGTGATATCTTTGAGTGAAAAATCAGAAGATGTATGTATGTGTAAGAAATTAAAGTCCTAAATTAAAAATAAACATGCGTTGATACAAAAACATAACTTCGTGCTCAAATTTTGCATATACCATTAAACCCTTACTTGAGCCTAAATTGTTCTCTTCAGTTTTCGCAGACGACCTCGAAATCCAACTTGAAATATTAGTGTCAAGCTTCATTTTGTTTTTAATAGAGCTAAATTCATTATCAAATTTTGGATTAGGCAACGTTTTTTGTTTAGTTAACTTTGGTTTATCCCCATCTTCACCTTCTAATTTCCTATAAGGTACATCATCGTCAGGACTGGAAGAATCCAGATTAATTTCTGTCCATTCACTGGAATGACTTTGAGCGACGCTTGGATTTTCAATGGGTGACACAGGAGACCCATTGATACGGACAGTTTTATAACCATCGATTTCTTCCATTCTTGACATTACTGGACTAGCAGAGGCTCCGAGAGTTGAAGGAAGACTCTTGTACTCATCTACAAATTCCTGAGCGTCATCCAGAAAGGATTCGTTTGAATCTTGACTTCTTTGCTTATTTGGAGGTGGAAGCAAAGAGGCTTTTCGACGAGTTTGATGGATTTCGTCGGAGATTTGTTCCAAGTTTCTTAGTGCCTCAGCGTAAGTGAGTTTGGCGGAGGCTACTTGGGATTCGTAGTGCTGGACCTTTGATTTTTGTTGCTCGAGGAGGTGGTTAAAGTGGGCTTTCATTTCGTAGTATGGCCTTAGAGTGACAAAAATAGAGACCAGTTAAAGTAAGTAGAGCTTAAATTCTGTTAAAAAGAGAAAAAACTCCGACACTATATTTCTACATGCTTACAGTTGTAAACTTTTAGTTTTGGATCTCTTGTAGGCAATTTTTGCTCTAGAAGGATCTACTACAACACTGCTCTTTTAAAAGTCAAAAGAAACGATTCTTTTCTGCTCTCAAAGCTAAATTCAAATTTCGTGCCTTCATTTTAGACTGTCAAAACTATTGCAATTATTATTAGTAGTACCAGAATTGACATAAGTTAACCTGAAATTTGGATCAAAGTGACATTCAATGCAAAACAAATTGTCATGGCCGTCATGATTTCAAAAATGTAAAATGTGACCCGCGAAATTTAAATATGAAATTTTAATGATATTTTTAGTATTGATAATACAAATAAAATGTAACGTAAAGAATATATTCGCATTTTTTGTGTCTTATATGTTCTAAGAAATGTCAGTTTTATTTTTTCTCCTTTGAAACCGGTATGAAAGGTAATGTGGATTTGTTCATAACATAACATTATGTTGATTCAGCTGAGCAAAAAATAAAGTGACCATAAAAAGCACAATAAAAATAACGTAAAATACTTACAACAACATTAATTCGTGCTGTGATAAAAGGTTACTGAGGGTCATGAGAGATCTCCTAATGGATAAACTATAATAAAGAGCAAAAAAACGATAAAACGTAAATAAAAAAACTAAAGATGATGGCGTGGCTACCTGCTCTTAGCTATAGCCCTCTTAAGTTCCTTCTGTAAACTTTGTACTTTAGCATTAGCTGTCTCATGTTTCAAACAAGCAATTCTATGTTCAGTCCCAGCAACCCCACGTTCGCGCTCAGCATCATTCACCCTTTGTGTCGCATGATTCAGCATTTCTTGCCAGGCAGGATCTAAACAATCCAACTTTAATAAAAATTACCTCTAATTAGAGTCATTACCTAACGTGCGCCCCCCTAAGCCTTGTTCCGCTAAATACACCATTTCCCGCGCAGCACTATGTGCACTGTTGGCTCTTTCAAATTTCATAGCAGCTATTTGTGTTTGTTTGAGTGCCTCATTGGCGCAAAACCTCGCCTCATAGTAAGGCTTGGCCCTTTCGACACACATTCCTAGTTTTACTCTCAGAGCATCCACACGGGCCGTGCTATCACATAATAATTGGCGAAAAGAATTTCTTGCCTCGTCTAATTCGACTTCCAATTTGTTAATATCGTCAGTAGCATTATTCAAGCGCTCTAATTCTACGTGAACTCGTGGATCTACTGTGTCAGAATATTCGGCTCCATTTTCACACATTATAATACAGTTAGAGTATTGTCAATCGGTTTTTCCGTCGTTACCGTGATGTGCAGAGAAGGTACTTGGTTTATTGCATTGTTAGTGCTTGGTAGACGGCTAGAACTAGAAAATAACAAATAAAAACAAAATTTGAGGTTGACAGGAGAGGTAAATGTCAGACTTGTCATTCGCACCTTGCGCAAACTCCCTAGGTAGACTAATCGCAGGACGCTTTTTTGAATTTGGGCGGGATTTTAAATTTATTACCATTTTTAGAATTTAATAATTATTTTATATTTATTTCTTTTGTAAGAATTTTGTTCACCAGAAATAAAAAAAATAAATAAATAATTAAAACATTAAAACAGAAATTCGCTTTACATTTAGTTCAAATTAACTTTATGTGAATTTTTGCTTCTGGTTTTTTGCTCATTGTAATGTCACATATAAATTATTAATAAATTTAAAAATATGGGATAATTATGTGATTGGAGAATTGTAAATAATAATTAATTAAAATTTGTATTCTACTGACATCATTTTAGAATAATCTTTCTGCATCAACATTTTCTAGTATTTTTTAGTGTGTATCAGTTCTCTTTACCGCTAAACTACAGAGTTAGATACATTAAAAGGGGGAATTAAATTAATAAGTAAATTTCAGTTCCCACAAAAAAAAATTGATGAAGTTAGAAATGCATCACATTATCTGAACCAATAAAAGTAGCTCACTTAATGTTCAGTTAAATTCAATAAAATGTAATAAGATTACTTCTTTAATTCGAAGAGATCATTATATGGTCGCAAATTTTACCGTATAATGTTATATAATAATATTAGTAACCGCTAAAAATGGCTAATCATTAAAAAAATAGTGGCTACTTTCTTTGTATTATCTTTTATTTAACACTTCAAACTTTCCAGTCAAAAATCTGAGTCACAAGGAAAATATATTTATCATTAATGATTCATTTCAAAATCCCTACGAAAATCTTTCCGTATTCTTTCATTTATTTAATAAGCCAAATGAGTTGGAAGGATTTTCCAAGTTAGGTAAGTCAAGTTTTTCTGCATGTTTTAAAATAATGACTAGAAGATAACATAAAATTGTTTAAATTTCGGCATCTGTTGAAGTTTTACGGAAATTATCTAAGTAATTTCCTTCAAATTCTTCATTAACCGTCATTAAATAATTTTCAACTTAATGTTACCCGGAAATTATAAGAAAATGCTTCATTTCTGGGTTACATAATGCAGGAATGAGTTAAAATATTCAGACGTAGTATACAAAGCGATAAAGTTTTATTCTACTTGGTCAGTACATGTTTATGGAATGGAATTTGATGTGAAAAAAACAATGAAGTTTTAGACACTAAATTTTGTTTTTATTTGTATGAATAATAAAATAATGGATAATAAACATGGGAGCATATCCTCTGAAAAAGCATTAAAGCACTATAAGGTACATTATTTCATTCGTTTATTGTCGCAGAATTTAATAATAATTAATTTAACGATGTGGATATAAAAATATTAAGATGTCGATTTATTTTTTCAGCTTTTTTGAATAAACTAAAATAAAAGTTTTTTTTTGTTCTTCAAAATACGAAAATACACAACTGAGTCTTAGCCATAGTTTACGTTAGATAAAAAAGATTTATGATATTTTGAAAAAATGGGGAGAGCTAGATTTTATATTTTTTTATAAATAATAAAATTATGGGTATTAAATTTTGAGACGTGATCTATCATATCTACAAAAATGTCTTTAAAGCACTTACAACGTACACAATTATATTATATTTGACACGTTTTCCAAGCTCAAAGTTGAAATGTTGTTTACTTAAGATTCTGTTGCTTTTTGGAAAACTTTTGGAAATAATTTCTGGCAAAATTAATCCGTTGAGGACACATTTATTTTTAAATTTTTACGAAGTCATTGCTTGCATCTAAATCCTGTGTCTAAAATGTAAGGTTCTGGATATTTCACATAAATATCTTTGCATGTATATATTTTAAGTATTTCGTGGGAATAGAACTCACGGTTTCCTGTCCAGATCAGAGTTCACACTCAATTGCCATGAAAAATTCATTTTATTTTTACGACTTTCGTGCACTTTTCACTGCATTTTATCAAACCATTAAAATTAATAAGAAAAATAATAAATATCTAAGAATAATACTTTCATTCTGACTTTTACGACGATAGGTTAGTGGTGGTTGGAGGCAAGATTGTGATATATGATAATTACTAGCAAAGTTTAACCTAATTTCTTTCGGTTAATGGGAATTCCGGTGTAAGTTTAATGAGTCAAAAAATTAGCATTTCCTACCGAAATTAAGCAAGATTTGGAGAGACATGTAACTTTTACTTTATCATTAAAAATGCGAGTTCTTTTTGATTGTTTAATAGCACTCGCTCGAATGATTTCTTTTCCAAAGTAACAGTGAAAACGCTAAAAATATTCATCATTTCGTCAACGATTTCCTTGTGGGCCTAGACATTTGGCCTTGACAGTAACATTATAATGATTGGATAAGCAAGACAGGGAGCTGCAAGTTCTAGGCCATACTTTCACATACTTTCTTCTCTCGAACTGTGCGATGACTTCTCTCTACACACCACGCGCACAAATACGATCTATATTGCTGCTGTTAACGAAACTTTCTTTGCATAATGAAAACGCCACGACTTTAAATTAATGACACCACAAATATGGCAGCACACACAAATTTGTATAATGTTCTTGAAAGTAAAAATCGATTAGAATTTATAAAATACGCGAAATTTTGTTTTATTATAATTCTAGAAATTTTTTCGCAACTTTCTTTTAGCACTGTCTTCCAGTTGACAAGCTATTAAATCGTTCATATCATGTAGCAAATAATTATTTGGTTTCGCCGAGAATTACTTGTGTTTGTTTTTGATCAACTGTCCGTGATTAAAGTTTTCTACCGGAGCTCCTTTTTTTCCTTTCGATTCGCAAGAAAACAGACTGGAAAATAGGCACACCTTAAATCTAAATTATGTACTTAACAAACAAAACAAACAATTTATCACTTTGTAGGTCGACGTGTATAAATATTACGCATTCAATAATAATTATCTGTGAAGATCGAATTTATAATGAACCATTGTGAGAACCACCACTAGAAGTAGTAATCGCTGGGAAAAGCTTTTCACACACGATTTTTTCAGCTCATTGTTCATATGTGGATCGCTGGATTTTTTAATGGACACACTTTTCACCAGTGTATTTATTTAAAATTTCCAGCATGTTGTAATTTACCAGGAACTGAAGAGGTCACTTGGAAAATTTTACACCGTTCATGGCTTTCCGTATGTTTACCTAAAGCAGCTTTCGAAACCTCATCAATACCAACAATAACAGCAATAAATGAGAATGTTTGTCGAGTAAAAAAATATCTTAGCCCAGGTCAGTTTCAGTCTTTCAGAAACGCTTTCAGATCTGAATCTAGATCAAAACAGACGCCAAACAACTAATCACTTTTTTAGTGGAAGTGGTGCAGATTTTAACCAAATTAGGTTACCAAAAAACGAATGTTAATTTAATTTATTTACAACTATTATTAGCTGATGATGTCAAACGACTTTCATTTTTCAGGTAAACATCAACGGAAGTTTGATAGGTTTTGCGTTGGATAATATCACGTGATCGTGGGTGGTTACTCAGCAGCTTTTCCAAAGATGTTTTGGGAAATAAACTTTCATTATATTTAGCAAGATGCTAAAACCAATAACGGCAATTCAAATCAAGTGCTTTCTATCAAAATAAAGTGCTAAAATTATAAATATCGTCGGAAAACCGTTCTGCCAGTTTTAGGAGAAAAATGGTATTATTCTAAAAATTGAAGTAAGATATAATTAATAATTTAATATTTTAATTTCAGTCATATTTAGTTTTTTTTGAATTTTTGAAGGATTGAACGCAAAATAAATAAATATTAAGAAATTATAAAAAAACTAGCCTACTTAGATCCGAAACAAGAAACTTAAGAAAAAAAATTACAGTGTGGGTTCAGAAAAGTTGCTTGAGCTTCTCACCAAAGAAATCAATAAAGAGAATAAAGATTTGCGAGACTGTTTAAAAAGTCTTAGTGGCGAGAAATAAAATAATATTCGTTTGATGAAGCTACCATAGCTGCAGATCTTAATAAATATAAAAAAAGAAAAAAACTGCTAGTTGAAGGTAAAAGGAGATAGAAAGTAGATGTGTGAACCCGAACTAAAAACAAAAATAAATAGATGACCAACAATCAGTTGCTTACATAAATGAAGATCCAAGCAATGAGAAAATTTGAAATAAATAGATAATACAAATAAAAAAAACAGAAATGGAGAAGACTTAAATAAGAACAAAGTATCTTCGTATCACTGAAGACCTAAATTTGAATCATTGCAAAAAAGAAGATTTATATTACAGCTGATGAAAGAAAAAAGATACCACAGAAAATATCAAATAAAAGTTGCTGCCGTCATCAACGTGTTGAAGATGAAGAACCAAGAGTTGATGAGTGAATTTTCTTGGATCTTACTTGTGTTCATAACGCTTCACAAAAACACTTGTTAACCCACTCACGATGATCAATCATTAGTACCTTTGCTGCCAAAATGTGCGTCAGCAATTTTCTGACAAATACTTGGTGTGTGGGTTAAGTGTTTTTGTAAAGCTAATGAGACGAAATACAACAAAGACGACAATGCTATAATCCATTTTGAAGCTATCGATAAAATGTGAAAAAAATACAAAAACAAAGGAGAAACTTTAAAATAAAGGAAAAGAAAAGTAAAAACTGAACACTGTAATCTTATGAGTGCAGAAAATAAAGAAAAATTTGCTTGTAAAAATGATAAAGAAATAAAATAAGAAGCAAAAAATAAAGACTTAGATGGGAAAAAAGTTCATTCCAATGTAAGTGAAAACTTAAATTTAAATAGTTGCAATGCTGCTGGAAATAGAAACAGGCTGTAGAAACAGAAAGGGAAAATAAAGAAAAGAAAGAATAGAGAAGACATTTTTTACTCGCTGCGCGCACATGTTAAGAAAAAGAGAAAAAAACTAAAAAAAAATAATTTTTAAGCCGTTGGCAGAATGGGAAGAAAAATCTAGCAACATTAAAAAAGTAACAATAAAAAAAACAAATGAAAAACCAAGAATGCAACTGAAAAAAAAACAAACATGTCTTTAATGAAGTAAAAAAAAAGAAAACTAGACACTTTCACAACTACTGAAAACAAAAGTTTTTTTTTCTCGTTTGCCATTTCTTAACAAAAAAAATATCTTACTGAAGCCACAGATGTTAAAAAACTGTATTGTGCTAATCTTGATTATTATTTTTGACAGCAGTACGAAGATAAATACAGAGAAGACAATGATTTTGTTAATAATGAAAAAAGTGAAGCGTTTTCCAATGCACTAGGTGCAAATATGGGTGAAGAAGATAAAGTCAGAATCAAGGTAAAGAAAAACACGATGATACTTTTTCTGTTGTTGCTCTAAATGAAAAAGGAACAAAGGCAAAAAGTCTGAAAAATTATAAATTATATATTATGAAAAAAACTCTAATTTTTGTCTAAGAGAAAAGAAAAAGAAAATACAAAGAAAAGTGATGAGCTACACGAAGAAAGGAATAGGTCAAATTATTAGAATTAATTAATAATTAGATAAACATGGTTTAAGTTTCAAAATTTTTATATACTTTATATTTTATACACATATCATTAAATTAATTCACAATTTTGACATTTTTTCTAAATATAGACACTACTTGAAAAATTTTTATGTAAAAAATATTTAAAGGTAATTCAAAATTACAACTATGCCATTTCCAAGCTCAGAGATGTTAAACTTGTTAATTTTTCTCAACACTATTATTAAGTAAAAATTAACATTGCATCTAACTTAAAAGTATGATTTATTTACTTTGAATGCTAATATATTTAATCCTTTTATTCTTAAGGAATGCATCAGATTAGCATTAAAAATGAACCCAAAGTCGGTTTATTGTCAAATTATAAAGAGAAACTATCTATAATCACAAAAATCAAAATTCGAATCCATTTTTTTTGCGTATTTTATCGTGATGGTGAAATCACGAATATTAAATTGCTAAGGTGTTAAGCGTCTACATTGAAAATTGTCATTTTAGAAATAGAGGTAATCCCTAAATTTCGTAATTTCGTTGTAACATCATTGTTCAAAAGCAAAAATAGTAATTCCTGTTGCAATTATTAATAACAGTAATTTTTAGTATTGCCGCACATTTCCAAGTCTTTGTTTATTAAAACTTGTGTAATTGTCCTTTAAACATCTTCTATTAAATTAGAAAGCAATTGAAAATTGTTTAAATTCGCAAGTAATGAATAAATGTGAAATAAGTCACGAAAGTGTAACAATATTCACGTGAGTCATTTTAGCATGACCATCTCTAAATATTTTGGTGTAAAATACTTTAGAATGTTTTGTGAGTCGCCTGATTTGTTGCATTAATTCCTTTATTAAAATGAAAGGTTAATAATTACTTAGCTCACAAGAAAAGTGTTGTGTGTAACGAAACACGAGAAATTGTATATAATTACGGTCGGTTTCAGTAGCCAACTGCACGTAATGAAAAAGAGCAATAAAAGGAGAGTTCTGGTAATTTATAAACGATTTCGACAAAATAATGGGCTCAAAAACAAGCTGCAAGTGCTCAAGGTTATAGAAAAAGGTAATTGCGTAAGCAACAACATCCGTATTCTTGTGACCATATATGAATCACACATGCATTCTTTTCCGTGGTAACAGAACACCAATAAAAGGGAGAAAGTCACCATTTTGGCCACTCGATTATTTTTCAAAGAAAGCGTTATCAGAAAAACCGGAGTACGCGATCTAGAAAATCTTCTCCATTATGATAACATCTCGTGCGATTTTTCAAGGTTTAGCTTCGCTCTCAATGTTTGTTTAATTGTTTTGCGACAACAATGGTCTGTTTTTTTCTCCAGATTCTTCAGCTTTTTAGGTTAAGCAGTATCAAGAACTTGATAAAGTTTCTTATAGAAAATTGCTGGTGGAACGAAAAGTGCGTTATCAGAACGTCATCGTTACCATTCTTATACGATTTCTATCAAGATGACCTTTTCATCTCTTCTTCATGCCAAAATTAGGATTCACATCAAAATAAAAACAAACATCAAATTCCCTCAAGCTATGGAACTTTAGAAAGTGAACGCGTCTTAAAAAATTCTGTACCTATCATGCTGGTCACATCACAATTCTAGTGAAACTGAGCGGGTTATGAGTGAAAACTACGTACTCGTAATATATGGGTGATTGGCCACAAGTTCAGTAAAGTTTAAATTGAATACAATAAAATTTTGAAGACTGAAAAGAATGACACTTTCGTTTTGATTCATTGTTATGTGCAGCGAAATTACATTGGCACTATATTTTGATATGCATTATTTATTTTGTTTACTGGGTAATAATGGTGTGAGCATAAATAATAAGCGAGAGTCATTAATTCAAATACTATGAACGAAAAGAAATCTAGAATATTTTGGTTTTGGACAGTCAGGTTCGAATTAACTAATGAAGGTCAGGTTTAAGGCTCCACATTAATAAGAGTACCCAAATGTTAAGGTTAAGTTTCTTAATTAAGCAACATAATACCACTTATGAATGCTTAAAATCTACGTAGCTACGAGTACGCTGTAAAATAAAAAGTAAATTAATATCTAGTTTAAAAAATGAATCATAATCTGGAAGTAGAAACGCGATTAAAAACGCAATGCGTACAACGCATGTTCAGTTAAGCTTAAAGTAGAATAAAATATCAAAAAGTACCAAATTTCACATTATTTTATTTACCTACTTATATTTAATATTTATTCGTAATAAATAATGAAACAGCAGAATTCCGCTAAATAGGTTAAGAATGATATTTTTAACGTATATATGGATTGTTATTGAAAAAGTTTATTATTCTTTCGTCACGAATCATTGGAATCATTTTGGACATTAATAAGCAAACTAAGTATAAATTAATTCAATTTACAGCATTTTCAAATCTGTTTTTATTTATTTTTACCAAAAATATAGATGGCAACATTGCTTTTGAGCAGATGAGTTCTACACTAAAATATGATGATATATAATATAAATATAAATATGAATATAAAATATGTGTTGCTGAACTAACGTTTAGAAAAATACCAGTGTCTTTTTTTTAATATTCTTCTCTAATTTTTTCTAATTTTTTTGATATTTAATATTTTGAATTTAATGTTTGTTATATATACTTTAGTTTTAGAATTTGTTTTTTAATTCCGTATATAAATTTGTCTTGACTGGTTAGTTATATTTTTTGAGATATATATATTTTTATATTGTTTAAATGCTTTAAAATCTTTGGATTTCTTAGGTTTTTTTTACATTTTTCTAATTAGAATATATTTATCCGTTGCAATTTTTGACCTTCTGTGCTTTTTAATTTTGTTGTTAATTTCTACTTCTCGTTTAAGTTCTCTTAGAGTTTTAATTTTTTTATGTATTTTTAAATATGTACTATAACGATAAAATTTTTTAGTCTACAAATTATTCAAAATTTCTATTATGTTTAAATTTTTTTATAATTTTCAGCTTTTCAAAATTTTTTGTTTTCGATCAAATGAATTGTAAGTGGTAACATCGCCTAACTAAAAATTACAATTGCATGATTATTTATGGCAAAAAGTTTTATTATTTACTTTATTATTGCACTTTTCGAAAATAAAAATCACAATCCATATTGTAAATGGAACTTCAAAAACTTAATTTGGGAACAGAACCTCTAATTTCAAAATTTGGAAACTAACAGTTATGGAATTTAATTTCGAATATGTGAAAATTGGAAACATAGTGATTATAAAAAAACTAAAAAAATATTTTCTCAGTTTTACATATTTACGTGAACAAATGTAAAACATAGAAATATATTTCAATATTCATAAAGTAAAAACCAAGTTTTTTAGTGGTTAGTGTATAATGATTAATGGAGTTTAACTAAAACACAAAGTTTATAATGTCTTTACCCCTTTCGATCGTGATTAAGTAATAATTAAAATTTGGAGTAAAAATTAATTAGAATTTAAAATTAAAGTCATAGTGAAATTTATTGAGGTGGTAAGATCACAAAAATTAAATTTAAAATTTAAAATTAAATTTAGTTTTAATTTGGCATTTAGACTGAAAGTTGTCATAATTAATTTATGGTGTTTCCTAATTTGGTCATTGTTTTAAAATCCTAAAAATTATAACCATTTATTCAAATAAAAAAATTATGAGAGTATTAGTAACTGAATTTTATTTTAAACAGTGGCATTATTAGTTTGTTTATTTACAAACAAAATTATTAGGTTTGTAAACAAACTCTACTTTCAGAAACCTATTTTTAACGATTTTATATGACAAAATCGCTGTTATTACAATAAAGCCTTCGCTATAAATTTTACCTAAAATAATTTAAATGATTTATAGTCGATAGGATTATTCAATTCACAATAATTTTTAAAATTTATTATAAAAATATTTACTCTGAATACCAGCAAAACGAAACATTTTCAGAAATTCTGATAGTAATGAATATAACTTTGACTTTCTCAATGATGGCAAATTTCTGTAATGTTGAGTCGATATCGTAACTATGCCATCTGCATTTTTTGTAAGCGCCATCATCTCTTAATTATTATTATGCACTCTGCAAAGCCGTGAATCTTTTACTTGCGTGTTGTTTGTATGGGGAGCGAAGTCTCTTGAAGTGAAAGTGGTGAGTGTGTGAAAGTTAACTCTCTAGCATGGACGTCTTTGTTGCTTCAGTCGGCCCCAAGTGTTCATCGGTGCCTGTGATGTGTCGTAGTGTTTTGTGTTTGGTTTTTTAACGCCGAACAATAATCACAACAATCAAACTGTAAAAATGCAATAGATCTACACTATTCCATAAGTAAAGTACTGTGATATTAGTATTTAATAGGATGAGCTTAGAGCAATAAGGGCACGGCGTTTACAGAGGAAGGGTGAAAATTAAATGGAACAGAGTCAGAATGAACAAAATACATTCACGACTTTTGGCCTTAGTTTTGAGCATATTCCTAATTCACGCAGCTGACCCTCCAGTACAGAGGTCTTCAGGGGCATTTATCCATTACCTTCCTAAAAATAACACTGAAGATATCGTACAGTCGGTAGAACAAAACACTGAAAACTTGAAAGTCTTTCACGGTTATCTGGTTAACATTAAGAATGAGTCATCAGAGAAAGAAACTCTGGCCAAAAATCCCCGTGATAACGAGGAATCGAAGAATCATGACGCCATCAACCGATTTCTCCAAAGAGAAAGAAAAACAGCATACGAGCAGTTGCTCGAAAAAGATTTCATAAGACCTCTATTAAAACTGTACGAGCAGCACATCCATCTAGAACCGAGTTATGCAACAGGAAATTCTTCTGGTTCAACACGAATTTCCAAAGAAGATTACGTTGAGGATTTCAAAGTCTTGTCCAAAGACGAGATTAATTTATTGATTCACGGGGGCGAGACATATCAGCAGAATCATGATCAATATACAGAGCAAACGATCAGTAGAAGAGATGACACTGTTGATGGAAGTGGTGATGAGCACATTGGGGAGATTCTACCACCGAGTTTGCCAAAAGTTCCCAGGTTTAGCTCTGTGAGGAGATTTTACTATCAGCCGCAAGTTAGAAGTCGGAAGTCTTATGACGAGCCCTTCAAGCCTTTACGCAAGCCTATAACTTTTCCAGGAGAACGGTTCCGCCCCGAGTATGAACCTTCTGGATTCTCATCTGAGGGCTTTGAACCTTACCGAACTGAATTGTTCGAATCTGAAGAAAGTCGAAATTTGTATAATAGACCCACAAGGTTAGGACTTCCTCCGAGTGAAGTCGCTGGTTTTCGTCTTCCGAGAAGGTTAAGGCACCCTGAGGGATTCCCTCCAACGGCTAGAGAACCTTTTTGGCAAGCTGCTTGGGCGAGTTCTAGGCGACCACGAGTGATTTTTCCTTCAGATTTGGTGGCATTCAGAGAACCCACTGGCAACCAGGAAGAACCTGACTGGTTGGCTGGCGATAATAATTTGCAGGATATTCAGGAACAGGATACACGAGATCGAGGTAATTGTGCTCTATTATTCTTCGTTTTTTTTATGTAACTGAATCATTAAAATATAACAAACGTAAGAGCGCAATGAATTGAAGAAAGCGTCTTCATTTTTTCTGCTTAAACACTTGTATTGGTTTAGCTGGTTTCACTTTCTTCAGCATTTGTCTTTATTTGGCACACGCCGGAATATGATTACAACTTTCGTGAAACGAACGTTAATGAATAGAATGCAATATTTCGTGTGAAAGCGCATGGAACAATCATTTCCAATCAGGCACTTTCGATTTCCAATTGAACTTGAAATCTCAAGGTCGACACGCTTAAGTTTTTTTTGAATAGAAAAGTCAGTTTCACGACAATCATCATGTCATGAGAAAAAACATAACTAGGCCAATGTTAAGTAAATCGTGAAATTTTCAAGAAATGGGTTAATAAGGTCAGGTCGGGTTAAGTGAACTGTTGAAAATTCTCTTTTGTAACCTAACACTTTGCACTGCTAGGGACGATATTGGGGTGCGCTTCTGGGGTCACATGCGAGTTTTTCCTAACGTGCTGGCTGTCGGGGGGTTTGCTAGAATCTCCTTGCGATGGCTTGTTGAAGGGCTGCTGTCAAAGAGGAACTTCCAAGAATGGTCACAGCGCAAACCTGGCGGTCGGTACCCTCGAGGCACCCCCTGAATCCCCCAAATCCGGTCTTCCCGACATGGATTATCGTAAGTGGTACCGAACGCTTGGATTGCATGCGCCACTCTGTATATATTGAATTGCATGAGGATGTGCATATGAAAAATCGAAAATGGAGAAAGTGATCACAGTATATCACAAGACTTTCGCTTTGCTTAAAACTAATGATTTAATTAATAAGCATGTTTATGGGCAATTAGTGTAGCTTTTATTAACTTTTCACCTGCAAAATAATGCAATTACTGAAATTTCGTGACTGACTTTATTATAATTAACCGTGTTTACAGGCTGTGGTATTTCAACAAATAGGCAGCAAGCTCAAAGAAGAATTGTCGGAGGCGAGGAAGCTGGATTTGGTACTTTTCCTTGGCAAGCATACATTAGGATCGGATCTTCCAGGTATTTACTCCTTGTTATCGTACTAGGTGTTTATGATTATAAACTTCACGGTGAGCAACCACAGTGTTAACTATTAACTTTCGTGGTTTGTAAATTAGAAATTTTAGAAATTACATTATTTTCATGGTTACTAAAACAAAAACTGCAATGACGAAAATGAAAACACTTCTCAGAAACATTTTTTTAAGCTAAGTTGTTTATTAATAAGATTTGTGACCAGCGTACTACATTATAAACGATCTAAAAGAAATTATATTTCTTGATGATTTGGTTGTAAATGGTCGTTGGAATGGAATATTTATCTTGTTGGTTACTCTGCATTATTTCTTAGTACTTTCACTAACAGCTGCTTTGACTTTGACATTCTATAGTGAACTTATCGTTGTTTTTTTTTTTTGTATGTAGATGCAGAAAAATAAATTTGAATCAATGACATATTTTAAACAACTCATTTTTTTTCACAAAATGTAAACTTAGTTTTGCTTTGTAAAATTAAGTTAAAATTGTTATTTAAGAGTCGAAACATATCACGTTACTGTCATTTTATTTACAAATACTTTTGTGTGTAAAGATATATAAAAATGTTGCAAAAAATCAATTAAAATCAATTTATTTGAAACCTAAATACCTATATTTCTAAAGATTTGTAAATTTTAAGAAAATTATATGATTTACAATTGAACCAAGAAAGTAAAAAGTGGTTAACCTGCAGAATTAGAATTACACATTTTTGTTAATTTATATTTAATAATAATAAAATCTAAACTAAAAATTTCACAATTTCTCATTTTTCTAAAGCCCAAAATATTAAAGTTAAAATAAAAAAAAAATAAATTCCGTAAACTTTAATATCATAAGTAATGCGATGTTAAATATTTAAAAATATTGTCGAAATAAATATTTAAAAATAATAATTTTAAATAATATTCTACTAATAGATAAAAAATGTTAAATTCGCATTAACTTTTTTTATTATTTTATACTTAAATTAAAATAATTTTAAACACGTCAAAGAATATCCACAACTTTCAAATTTATTTTCAAAACAGAACAAAGTTTACATCCAATCAAGTTTAGGAATTTTTTTTTAAACTCTTACAAGACTGAGGGCACAAAGAAATGGATCTTACAAATCAATCAATAACAATTTTAATTCTCTAATTTTTCGTTATAAATTTGGAAAGGTAACGTTTTTAATTTAATTGAACCAAAATTTTCCAAAATAGTATAATAATCTTAAAATAAGTATATTAATATTTATTTTTTTTTAAATAAATAAAAGATTTTTAATTATTTTAAAAACGTTCAGGTAATAATAAAACCACCAATTTTTGATTAGATCTATCCATTTAGATTTCACCTAAACACTTCCTCCTAGGAAATGTCACGTATACTAAAATCAAACAGTGAAAAATCAACATTAAATGTAAAAGAGAAACCGTATTCTACAAGTTTCCAATAAAAGAAAAAACGCATTAACTTCACTCATGGTACATAAAACAGCATCAGAAGGATAATAACATGCAACCATTTTTCATAACAAGAAAGCCGTTAAGAAAGCGAGTGAGAAAAATCACAGAATTTTACTAGTTTTGGACGGAATAGATGGCTAAATGATGTGATAAATCGTTGATGAAAAGTTGTTATTCGTGATTCACGGTCAATTTATCGGAAAGAAATCGGACCATTAATCGCCATTTATTGCCATCGATAAATCGTTTATGCTTTACTCTACGCCCAATTTATTATATGTATTTATTCAGATGAATGCGGGTTATTTATCGCCAAATTAAAATTTGTGGGTAATTAAAAAACATTTGCATTCTGAGTGATTTCGATTCGATGCAATTAATTTTATGAATAAATTAATATTAATATGAATAAAAATATGAATTTTAAAATTTGAAACCGCGTTAAAACTTGGAGCGCAATGTTCTTAGGCACTGGCTATCTCGTCACATGCTCGATGTGGGCATGTGGGCATCAATCCTGCACATAAAAAGCGATTACTCAACGAATGAATGTAAATCGTTTATCTGTAGAGGAAATCCCAGCTTAAACTGGAACAGGAATTGCGTCTCAAGTTTTAATTTACTGATACTTCAGATGTGCATGAAAAAAACACAAACTTTCTAATGCAGTGGGTAACTTTTTATATTTCCAAAACTAAATTCTTTATATTTTCATTGAGTTAATTAACGATACTGAGAAATACAAAACTTGTCGATTCCTCGACTTATCTCGATAACTTGAGTTTATTGCCTTTTTATGACTTGTGTCTCGGTTGAAAAATTCTAGTTTTCTGGTAAATGTGACGAGTTATTTATTTTGATTAAAATAATTTATGTCAGCTAGAATCTGCTGTGTTTCCGGACAATTGTGGCTTCAGACAAAGCTTTCCAGTGTTATTGTTACTTTCGTCGTCAAATTAAAATTGATCTACTTTAGCAACAATGCAAATTTTCCCAATAGTGCCGAAAACTATTGTTAACAAATCGTTACAAAAGTAAGGAACCGGATTTACGATTTTGAAATGTGCAAGATAGAAAAAAACGCACTTAGTAAAAATTTGCAGCTGCTACACATTATGCGTCGATATGATTTTATGTAACTTGCAAATAACAGACATTACTGTGTAATTCTGTGCGAGAAAGCGGATTAATTACAAAATTACTCTTTGCAACGAAATGACTATCTGTTGGAGTAACCGGAGAAAAAAATAAACTTGCAAAAGAAATTTGTTTCCTGCATTTTCGATTTAGTTCCTTTGTTGTTTGGAAAGGAAGCGCAATAATTCAATCACGGGAGAATTGGGTTATTTGCTTTTTTTCGAGCGAAAAACGGAACTGTGATAATCACAAGTTCACATGGAATACGACAATTTTCTCTTTTTTAAACACAAAGTTCGTGAAACGAGCTTTAATTGTTTCAACAATAATTGGACAATCGGACATTGCTTCAAAATCGTGTGCAGATTGGGAACGAATATAAATTCATACACCCACACTGCGATTGTGGATTGTATGCGATGTCAGATCGAATCCACATTCACTGACATCAATTCTAGTTTAAACATTTTTATTTTTATCCGTTTAACAATAAATTATACGTATTAGTATGAAGTTAAAAATTCCTATTGGGGGACAACACAATACTTATTGTTTACGAATAATTGACAGATTTCTACTGCTTTTGTGCTATTTCTCTGATATTTGCTTTCAGCAGTTATATGTTAATTTGTATTAACAAGGAAACAATCGTCTCATTTACTTCCAATAATTGGGCGCTGGATTACACTAAATTATACCGTGCGATAAGATAATATAAATTTACAAGACGTTTTAAAGTGAAAGCACACTTGCGATTTGTTGCTAATAAATTTGTATTTTTCCACAATTTATTTATCTGTTTACATCTACACGAAATGGTGAAGCAACATTTTTGGAGTGCGTCCAACAAAGTAGTTTCCTTCCTCTTTCTAGTTTCATTTTTCAGAGCTTGACGCGTTATTAAAAAGTGTACTTTTCCGTCATAATGTGAAAAATTATTTATGATAAACTGAATCGTAAATATCTGTTTATTTATCTCTGTTTCCATGAGTAAAAAATAACTATTTTATCAGTTATATAAGAAAAGTTCCTAGAAAAAAATTTACATCTCATGTCGTGTTCAAGAATTTCTGCGATGATGTGTTTTTAAACTTTCTCTCAAGATGTTTCTTGACTAATTTTTATTTTCATTCTTGCTTTGATTTTTTACCAGAACCACTAGTTATTTATTAGCGGTGCAGAATTGGTATGGCTACTTGTGCGTTTTTAAAATGAGTATGACTACGTCTTACACTGGTACGAAGTACGAATATTTCACCCCAAACACAGATAAATGAACGAACAATACAAAAAGACGCAAGTTTTTAATTTAATGAGTTTCTGATCAATGAGAATTATTGCTCAGACTTAAACTCCCAACGAGAAAGCTAAAAGAACACAAATGTTGTTTTTTGACAGGAAGTTACACAAAAAGTCGGTGTTATGCGGATATAATGCGTTTTTACGTTGGATGTTATTGTTAGACAAGAAGAAAGCTAAGGATGTAAGTGTAACGTAAAACGTGCTTTAGACGGTCAGTAGTTTTATACTTTGTTGAGCACCTTATTTTTGATTTTAACAGTTAGTAGTTCTCAAAAAGTTAACGAAAACTCTACTACCTCTACTACCTTTTAGGATATCTTGCTTTATAAATTTTCTGTAAAAAAATATAATGGCGGTTTATAAAAGTAAATTAATTTCTCTATGTATATTACTTGACTTGAAACACTTTAAAATGGAGGCCAGAAAAGAAATTTCATTTTATTAAATAATATACACCTTTAATATTTTTTTATAAAATTTTATGATATTCTGTGTAGGCAAAAACAAGAAATTACTTCACTTGACAAATATATAACATTACATATTCTCCTTCAGTAAATGTAATTGCCGCTAAATCATTACATTATGCCTCTAAAATTTCTGCATAAGATTATTGCTGTTCAGTTAGTTCTTTTGCTGCTCAAATAGATATTTTGTTACTTAAAAGATAAAATAACTGCTCAAATTGTTTTACATCACAGATAATTTTGTGCTGTTTAATTAACTTAATTTCTGCCGAAACTTATTTTTAGATATGTTTTACTGCAGCCAAATAATTTTTCATTTTTATGTCGTCTCTTAGTTTAATGTACTTAAAATTAAAATTTAAGTTTGGAATTAGTTGTACATGGAACTTACGAAAAATAATTTTTTATAACATCTCTTATTTTGATAAGATATATAAAAAACAACAAATATATAGTTATTTTAAAACTTCATATTGTTAATTTAAAGTTTTATAAAACATTTTTTTAATGGTAATAAAAGTACTTAATTTTGATTGAAAAGTTTATAAATTCAGCAATTAGTACAAAACATGAACAAAATTTTTACAAAGTTAGAAGAAACAAAAATTTTACAAAGTTTAAATGTGGATTATTGATATTTTTTATTAAATCACGTTAAGGATGTATCACTTAATTTGTAAACGTTATTCGCGTTTTTCTGGAAGACCAAAGGATTATCAGATAAAAATAAATATTTGCGTCACATGAACCAAAATTAATAATAGAAATAATTTTAAATACATTTTTAATAAAATTGATTTTTTAACAAATTGCCGGATAATTCCAATTTTTAGTACAAAATAAAATCACTTTTTAACTCTGAAAATGAAACATATAATTTGTACTTGTAAAATTGTTTAGAACAGTAGCAAAAAATTGTTTGAAACTTTTTTAACTAAATTATGTTAAATGATAATGAATATTTAACAACTCCATCAGCACTTTTCTGACAAGCCACCAAATTAAACATTTATGAAATTCTAGCTTAATTCCTCAACCCCTCGCTACACCACTAAACTGTGAGAAATGAAATCCCACATCAAAAACTTTGTTTCAAATTGTTAATTTCATTATCATAAACCCGCGCGCACTGTGTTACAGCAGGAAAGTGTCTATTTACTTTGTTTATGCAACCCGTTAATGTTTCAGGTGTGGTGGATCTCTAGTCAGCAGGCGTCACGTCGTAACGGCCGGTCATTGTGTGGCAAGAGCAACCCCCAGACAGGTGCATGTCACCCTTGGAGATTATGTTATCAACTCAGCAGTCGAGCCATTGCCTGCTTACACTTTCGGGGTTTCTCAAATACAGGTATGGGTAAAAGGTTTTTTACGAGAGAATAAACGAATCTTTATGTCTCGATTCGGAGGATTGGTCGTTTGAAAGTGATTTATAACGATTTCAAAAAGGGCAAGGAGATCGTGGCTCGTTTATTAATTCGTTTAGAAAGGGAGAAAGTTAGATTAAGGTATGATGATGTTATTAGTTGCCATGATGTGAAGGAAATTACTTGAAATTGTAAGTTTGTGCGTTTCTCAATGACTTGTGGGCGGAGTTTGCCTGTGCAGAAACTAAACCGACATTAAGTTTAAAACTGCCTAAAGAAATAAACGACTACCATGACAATTTTCTTTGTCTAGTTTACATTTTTCACATCCACAACACTCTTTTTGGTTAATAAAACAAATATTTTTACTTTTGTACATATGGCGCTGCTCATTTAACAACAGTGTCTTTAAACCGAACATAATATAAAACAAAGCATAGAATTACCTCGCCAGAAATGCATGCAAACCGTTTTAACTCCATACAAATATTATGCACACTAAAACATTTACAACACAGTTGTCTCCGCAACTGTAAAATGCATACATCAAGTTTTAATGTCTGAGCTTTTGAACTACAGCGTTTGAAGGCGCCAAAATTTGTAGCGATTGATAAGCAAATGTGTTAACTATGCAAATTTGTCAGGTAGAACGGAACTGTAGATGAAATTGAAACATGGAAATGTACCATCGTATTGATCAAAAACTAGGACATTCATTCATTTTGATAGTGTAAAAAGTGTAAATAAGCTATCACTAGTTAATTGTCAAAATGCACTTGTTTAAGCCCGATCGCATGATGAGTTGAGCTCAGAAGCAATTGCCAGATTTTTACGTCTTGGTTTTTACACCACTAAATTTTCTAAAGGTATATATAACCATGGCAGTTTTCAGCGAATACGATGGTGCATGTTTTTTATGGTAAAATGGCCTACAAAACAAATAATATATTTTTTACAGACACTGTAATTTTTTGTAAAATTCTGTTGTTAGAAAAAAGTTTAATTTTTAAAATCTTGATAGGGAATTGAATATAAGTAATTTAATAGATAGAGAAATGGAATAGAAGTGGATGTCGGTCGTAATGGAAACAACGCACAACATAAATCAGCACCACAAAATCTCGTTACAACTTTTAGTGCTTTTTTTTTAATTTGAGAAAAATCATTATATTGGATTTTTGCAACATGTGGATTAGTTTTAAGTAATTTTTTTTCCAAAAACAAGGAAAACATGCATAATTTTTTACTCTTTAAAGCAATTTGTATTCACATAATTAAAAAAGGATAAAAAAGATCAGATTGTAATAAAGAAAAAATATGGCAATGACGGCATTTTAAGACTGAGAAATATGTTTTTGTGTGAAAATGTAAGCAGGTACAGTTTCATTTTCAAACAAAAATTAGTTTCCGTTTTCTGAAGTAATCGGACATTTTTTGTTGGAATAACTATAGAATATTGACATCTCAACTTTTCATAGTTTTCCACAAATCTTTATATTTCTGTGCACGTCACTGTTCCTTTCCCTCTTTTCCTCCTCTCCGTGAATTGAAATCATGCTCAAAGCAATTCCAATTCGGTACCTCCTCTTCCTCCTTCCCCAGTACAGAGCCACCTACTCCTTTAATAACTTTCTGTTTCTAGGTGCATCCTTTCTTCAAATTCACCCCCCAAGCCGACCGCTTTGACGTCGCCGTTCTTCGTCTCGACCGCACCGCTCATCAACTCCCTCACATCACCCCCATCTGTCTCCCCCCACGCGGCGAAAGCTTCCTTGGGGAAGTGGGGGTGGCAGCTGGTTGGGGGGCGTTAAGTCCCGGGTCCAGATTGCGACCGCAGACTCTACAAGCTGTGCAAGTGCCAGTGATAGATAATCGTGTGTGCGAACGATGGCACAGGTCGAAAGGGATTGGGGTGACTATCTACGATGAGATGATGTGTGCGGGATACAAAAATGGGGGTAGAGACAGCTGTCAGGGCGATTCTGGGGGGCCATTAATGTTGCAGAAGCAGGGACGATGGTTTCTGATAGGAATAGTCTCGGCGGGGTATAGTTGTGCGCAGCCGGGACAACCGGGAATTTATCATAGGGTGGCACATACGGTCGATTGGATCACGAGGGCCATCGGTGTTTAGTTACCGGAGCCATGGACTCGAATTTTGAATTGAATTTTCATCGAGCGATGCTGTAGATACCGTTTAACTTTTATCTGTTGCTTTGTTTCTACTTTAGGTGGGAATGCACATGAATTCGATATATACAGACTATTTTTTGCAGAGGTCTAAAATTAGACGGGTTTGTTTCGAAAGTTATCTAAAAAGCAATAAATCGTGATCAATAACTCTACAAATGTAACCACAGCGAGAGTTTAATCACTTTTTTTTTCGGACATTTGATTAACTTCGAGCGAAATGGACAATTGCAAAACTAAACGAATTAAAACGATTTACCCATTGCATGTCAAGATTTTTTTCCATTACTAAAAAAATTCCACTTTATGCATTGTGATCAGTAGGACTTTTTTGATGCAAAGCGTGGTATTAAAAACTCTCCGTTGCCTGTCAAACTTTTATATCCATCTTAAAAAATGATTGAGACTACATCTTAATAAAATAGCTAAGATTTAAGTATATTTTTTATTATTAAGATTGGTAATATTTTTTAACATTATAAAAAGGGCTGTAAAGATTAAAAGTCATTTAAGCAAAATTTTAATGCAGTCCAACTATTGCCTTTCTGCTATTTTTTATGAAAATCGCCTTCATTATTGCCACTGTAAAAACTTTTAGAAGTAATGGGAAATTTTATCAACTCTTTACTAACATTTATGATGATGACGAAATATTGCCTCACTTTTTTTTTATTTAAAATACGTGCATTAAGGATTGTCACAATAATGACCGAAAGAAAAGATTGAAATCGTTCCAGTGTCGAATCTCAATTCAAAAAATTATCACGACAAAATGATTTTATCTATATTGGCAAAATTTGAAGCTAAAAATTATTTAAAATAAAAATAGTAGTAAATAAACTTTACCTGAGTCAAATCCAGGACCGTTTGTTGGTGTAACATGTGTATTAAGTTAATTAACAATTTTTTTAGCCTTGCTAACGTTTTCAATCAATTTTGTTTGCTTGGTATATTGATAAACTAAATGATTTTGTACAAATAAACAGACCGAACAAGTCAACATTTTTTTCTTATATTTGTAGCATTTTATAAACAGCCCTAGTTTCTCCCTAGAGAAGAGAAATAAATGTACGTTTTTAAATTAGTTAGACTGTTCTGACATTCGTTCAGACCAATTCTGTTTAAAAGTACAACGGAAATTTCATAAATACGTTTAAAAACGCGTTTTTTCTACAAAATGCATGCATTTTAAGGCAAATTTGCCGTACATATTCCCCAAAGATTGAAGTAGTCAAGACAAAAAAAAAGATCTTTTCACGTGTTAAAATAAATGGAAACAAAATTTCTTCATTCTTGATTGATTCTTGATTAATTAAAATTATGTTAATATAACATATCTGGTGAGTTTTTTTCTACTTTTTATTACCCATAACCAGTGAATTCTGTTTATGAATTTTGTTTTTTAATAATTTTCAATGTAGTGTTTTTCTTGAAAGATTTATTATCCTAATAATTTGATTTTTTTTTATAAAACATCGTGTTAAATGCCCCAAACATTGTTATTGTTATTTTATTACAGAGAATAGAACTTTGTAGACATAACACAGAGTCAGCCATGTAAATTAGATTCATGAATCATGGTCAATTATTATAACATTATTATTATATAACGTGTGGAAACTGTACTTTATATAACTGCATGAGTAAAGAGAATATCCAGAAGAATGAACACAGAATGCATTATGTTTAGTTTGTTGCAATGTGCAAATTTAACTTCGCCGGAACGATTTATTAATAGAAAGCAGACACTTTTATCTTTGTCAGCAATTTTTCTATGATAAATCTAGATATTTCTATAATTATAGAAATATCTAGATTTATCTTAACATAAGATCAATTTGACTTAATTTATGGTGTTATTTTTAACACATAATTAAGCAACATGCCATTTTTATTACTCAACTATTTATTTTCTAACACTAAAACTAAAAACTTCAGGACGTGTCGTGTTTGCATTAAAGCAGATTCAAATTTAATTTTTAATATCTTTTTAATCCTATCTAAATTTTAGAAATAACATTTAATTTCTAATTGTTCTTGTTGCTCCGGTGAGAAAGTTTTAAACCTACCTGTTTAGACTTAAGTAACACTGTATACCTATTTGTGATTCTTAACTTAAGTAGGTTCATATTTAATAAACTGTAATTATTGTAAATTGAATCGCCAAGATTCATGTTAGTAAATTATTCATTTTAAATTATTACTGCCGTGTAAAAATGGACTCTTGTGAATTGAATTTAAATCATAGTGTTTTATTGAACTTATTCTAGTGTTAAGAAATTTGTTATAAGTTAATAAAATCTACTATTTTATTACTGTGTTTAATTACCGAGTTTCTCAGCTAATTATCGCTATTACCACAAAGAAATTTATCGGAAAGAAGCTTTCCAAAATCGTGTTTTATGGAATTGATAATTAAATTAGTGGATCTCTCTTTTCGCACGAATGTGACGAAAACAATTTGGTTTCTTTTATAGCACGAAAAAATTGTAACAAGTTTTTAAATTTTTAAACCTTTAAACTTTTATCAGTTAAATTCACTGAGATAACCGAAAGTTTATTTAAATTACAAAACACGTGTGGGTTTATTACTTAACAGGAAGAACAATATTTTCGTGTTGCTGCACCAAACAATTGGATTTGTTGAGTGTATAAAATGCCTTGACTGAAACAGTTGTTACATTGTTACAATGGCTAAGTATTTAGTGGTTGTTCTTCTCTTGAAAATTGCTGCAACTCAGGTAAATAATTTTATGATATCTTAAGAACTTGTTGTATTGTTTGATTTTAGATTTACGGCTGCAGTTGCGGTTGTGGTGCCCCAGCGGCTCCTGCTTTTCTGCCTTTGCCGGCATTACCTCCAGCATTACCTCCACTGGCACTTGGACTGCCTTTTCTTCCGGCGCCGCCACCAATCTGCAATCCATTGCCTGCACCTCTACCTCTTCCTGCTCTACCTCCAGCACTGCCTTTTGCTCTGCCTCCTACTTTGCCATGTTTACAACCTGCAGCTCCTTGTTTGTTACCAAAATTAAAACCGCTACTCAAGTTCCCTCTTGTAAGTATCTAATTTGCCCTTATGTATAGCTTCTTAACTGTTTATGTCATTTTCAGCTTCCAAAGCTTCCCCTGAGTGGTTGCGGACTAGGCCTAGCACTTCCGAAGCTCTGTGGCTGCTTTTGAAAATTCAAGTTATATTCACTGTATTGTATTAAAAAAAACTTGATTTTTGTTAAAACAACAAAAAAAATCTTCTCTTGAATAAATTTTTTAATATTGCTGTACCAGTTACTTTTTGTCATAGTTTCCACGTACATTAAGGTGTTATCAATTTATTTTTAAAATGTTTGTTGTTTTTTCGGTGTCGGTGACCCTTTTTGGGCGAGTCTTAAGAGGTTGCACTCTTAGTTAATGTTTTATGAGAAAGAAATTTAAAAACGGTATGTTATGTTTACGGAATGCTTGCCGGATGTTGGAAAAATTGAGAAAACCAGATGGATTTTGCAGGATCAGGTAGAAGATTTAAAAGGACTGGACTTCCAAACTATTTACGAATTGAAATATACAAATAAAGGTGGTTAATGCCGCCACACTTTAATACTGAATTGCTTTCAAACAATTTTTGTCACGTTTCCTTTTTTTCATCTCTCCTTCGTCTTCGCGACAATGTGTCTTGATTTTTTTTTTACCAATGATGTTAAAAACAAGTGTAGTAAAAATTAATATTAAATGGAAGCTGCACACTTTCTTCTTGTGACTTTATAGCGTTCACGTATTAAAATCTTTTAAATTTTGTTCAGTAGTTGAAGCAATAGCAGATAGAAAAGCCTGAAATAGAAACTGCGAGTAGAGGTAGTTTATTTGTAAAATGTTGCTCTTAATTATTGTGATTTCCGTTACGTAGTTTCATTAATATGTACATGATTATAGAATATTCTCAATGTTTAGTTTAGTTTGGTTTATGTTTAAATTAAACTTCGAACTCATAAATTATTTGGTTATCTCTTTTTAATGAGATTAATCTTATGTAATCACAGAGTTCTGGATACGAAACCATTACAAAAAATGACGTTTTAAAAAATCCTTTTTCAATAGTCATCAGAATAATTTTCTTAATTTTACCATACAACAAACTTGTAATAAGATTTTTCAAGTTTTTAAATTGGTGCTCAGAACATCAGTCATAATGTATTGAAGTTTTAAATAATTAAATTTCCGATGGGAGTTGCTTACTTAACTCTTATCATTATCTTCACAAGCAATTAATCCAGGCTAAAATTTATGTCTCAAGATCGTTAGCTCTTAATCCACTGAGACAATCAAAAGTTTAATTAAAGTAGGAAGCACGTGTAGGTTTATTATCTCACAGGAAGAACAACATTTTCGTGTTGCTGTACCAAATAATTCAATTTATTGAATGTATAAAAAGGCGATGATTAAAATAGTTGTCACACTCTTACAATGGCTAAGTATTTGGTGGTCGTTTTCCTCTTGAAAATTGCAGTAACTCAGGTAAAAAAAAATGTATGTTTTATGAACCAGTTTTATTATTTGTTTCTTAGGTGCATGGCTGTGCTTGCGGTTGTGGTGTCGCACCTGCATTTCCAGCACCATTACCATTATCTCCAGCGCCATTACCAGCATTACCTCCACTGTCACTTGGACTGCCTTTTTTTCCAGCGCCGCCACCACTCTGTAATCCTTTGCCCGCATCTCTACCCCTTCCTGTTCTACCTCCAGCTCTGCCACTTGCTCTGCCTCCTGCTTTACCACGTTTTCAACATGCAGCTCCCTGTTTGTTACCAAAGCTGAAACCGCTGCTCAAGTTCCCACTTGTAGGTATCTAATTTGCGCATTTATTTTATTTACTGATATTTTCAGCTTCCAAAGCTCCCCTTCGGCGGTTGCGGACTCGGCTTAGCACTTCCGAAGTTCTGTGGTTGTTTGTAAAGCCATTCTAATACAATACAGTGAATATAATTTAAATTTATATTAAATCTACTAACAGAAAAGTAGACCGTCTCTTGAATAAAATATTTAATGTCGTTTTATCACTTGATTTTTTATTGCTTGTACGCAAATTAAGCGGGTGTCAATTTTATTTTCAATTCTTGTTACTCTTATGGTGTCGTTGAACTTTAATGCTGAATCGACACGTTTTAAAGTGAATTTTTGCTCACTCAGTATTTCACTACTTCCTTTTTTACGAGTATTCATGGACAGCTTATAGCATAATGTAAACTGCTTTTAAAAAATTGCCGTTATCCTTTTTTACCGTTATCCAGTTGAACTTTCTATGTCTTTTTGGCAATGTTTCCATTAATTTTTACCTAAATGTTTTGATTAAACCATGATTTCGTCCTGTTAAAAATGAGTGTTACTAAAATTAAAATTTGTGAGAGATTTTCTTCATTAGACATAAGTAACACTAATATAGGTCATTAGGTAATAAAATGTAATTGGTTTTTTAACTTATTGGATATAGTTGTTGTTGTTATCGGAATTATTAATAAAAATTGTAGTTCCCACTTTTTGCACAAATAAGATAAAATCAGTCTCCTTTTTTCTATTTCTTTTGCGAAGGGAAGCTCACCTAAGTTTAATAATCAAATCTACTGAGACAACCAAAAGTTTATTTAATTTAGAAAGCACGTATGGGTTTAGTACTTCACAGGAAGAACAACATTTTCGTGTTGCTGTACCAAACAATACGATTTAGTGACTGTATAAAAATGCGACGATTGAAATAGTTGTCACACTCTTACAATGTCTAAGTATTTGGTCGTAGTTCTTCTCTTGAAAATTGCATCAGCTCAGGTAAATAATTTAAGAGTGTTTCAAGAATTTGTCGTATTGTTTAATTCCTAGGTTTGCGCCTGCAGTTGTGGTTGTGGTTCCTCACCTGCTCCTGCTATGTACGACAATCCAGCGCCATTCCCGGCAATACCTCCAGCGCCATTGCCGGCATTACCTCCAGCGCCATTGCCGGCCCAGTGGTCTTATTCGGCACCACCACCAATGTGTAACCCATTGCCCGCACCTCTGCCTCTTCCTATCTGTAAACCTGTGTTGCCACCACTTCACAAGCTGCGTCCTGCTTTACCATGTTATAAACCTTTCGTACCAAAATTGAAACTGTTACCCAAGTTGCCACGTGTAAGTATTTAAATAATGTGTATTTCAATTTTTTTATTGTCTTTTTCAGCTCCCAAAGTTTTCTCTTGGCTGTTACGGATTTACCTTACCATTTCCGAAGCCCTGTGGCTGTTTTTGAAGCTTTCTTTCTACAATTTTTGTTAAACAAGCCAAAATATAGACTGTTTTTTTAATAAAATTTTAAATGTTATTGTGCCAGTTGCTTTTTTTACCGTTTCCAATTGAACTAAGCCGTTATCAATATTTTTATTATAATTTTTTTGGTGCTGTTGGTAGTCTGTAATACTGAGTGGGCAAAATTTACAAGCAAGATTACTCACTCGTTAGGTCGCCACTTTCAACTCTTTCATTATCAATCCTAGACAGCTTATGGCGTAATAGAAGCCACTTTTGGATTAGTGCCGTTATACTTCGTTATTAGTATTACTATTATTAATTTTTACTAAAATGTTTTGATTAAATATTTATTTCACCAACTGTGTTTAAAAACAGGGTGTCAAAAATTTAACATATAGTTTGTGAGAGATGCACACATTTTTCTTGATGTTGCCTTGTAACGTTCTCATTTCCTCGTTCTTCGAATTTTGGAAATTCAATAATAGATGAAATAGGTGAGAGAATGACTAAGAATAAAATCAGCGGTGAGAGTGAAAGTAACTATGCAAAATTTTGTTTCTATTTATTGTGAATTCTTTTCTGGAGCTTCATTAACACGTAGAATATTGTATCTACAATATTTTCAACGTTTGGTTTTGTTTAGTTTACCTTAAGTTTATTTTAGTTAAATCTGATCCATCTGCATTTAAAGGCGTTGTAGTATTGGTGGTTATCCCCATTTGAAAAAACTAATTAAAATTAATTAGTAATTGAAAATTCAAAAAATATTTTAAGCCCACTTTTAGATGTATCTAATTATTTCTACGTGAGCACAAAGCTACAAACCACAAACTACAAGAGATACTCATAAAGTATTAAAAAAAAATAGAAATTTATCTTGAGTTAGTAGATTTTTTTTTCACGTTAGTATTAATTATGTTTAAATAGAAGCAATAAATGAGTTAAACTTCTGTCTTTAAGATATCAATAAGTAGTTGTTTGCTTTTGGAAACTTAGAATGTTGACATTAATAATTTGTGCAAGACAATATTCACAATATAAAAAATTTAAATATATAAAAAAATTATTTATGTTATCATTTTTAACTACTAACGTATTGAAAAAATCACTAATCAAAATTTGAAAAACTAATTACTACTTTCCACTGTCTCATAATTTGAGCTGCTAGTATATTATATGTATGTGCTTTATTTAAAGTCTTGTTTTAAGACATTTTTGAAAGCTAAATTTTAGGAACCAAAATGTTTAGCACAAATCGTAAAATAAAAATAAAAGATTGTACTTTTGAAACAAGTTAATTCGTATTTTTATTTTCTATTAATTTTGACGTGTTTGGAAATGGCTCTGTTTGTGTGTTAAGATTCAAACAACTATAACATTTAGCAAAAAACATCACAAGCAATTAATCCAGGCTAAAATGTATGCGTCTTAAGACCGTTGACCTTAAATCCACTGAGACAATAAAATGTTTATTTAATTTAGGAAGCACGTATGGGTGTATTACTTCACTGGAAGAAAAACATTTCCGTGTTGCTATACCAAACAATTTGGTTATATAAAAATGCGATGATTGAAATATTTGTCACAGTCTAACAATGGCTAAGTATTTGGTTGTAGTTCTTCTCTTGAAAATTGCTGCAAATCAGGTAAAAAATCTCAGTCGGTTTCAAGAACTTGTTTTATTGTTTGTTTTCTAGGTTAACGGTTGCGGTTGTGGCGCCCCAGCGTTACCTCTACCGTCACTGCCGGCATTACCTTTAGCGCCATTACCGCCGTTACCTCTAGCCCCATTGCCGGCGTTACC
This sequence comes from Cynaeus angustus, assembly GCA_030157275.1. Lineage (NCBI taxonomy): Eukaryota > Metazoa > Arthropoda > Insecta > Coleoptera > Tenebrionidae > Cynaeus > Cynaeus angustus. The sequence continues at coordinate 24,433,232 of CM058058.1, forward strand.
TCCATCGTTAGCATTGCCTTGTCTTCCGGCACCTCCACCAGTTTGTAATCCATTGCCCGCACCTCTGCCTCTGCCTGCTCTACCTCCAGCTCTGCCACTTGCTTTGCCTCCTGCCCTACCTCTGGCTTTACCTCCGGCTTTACCTCCTGCTCTACCTCCTGCTCTACCTCCTGTTTTACCATGTTTTCAACCACTACTCAAGTTGCGACTTGTAAGTATCTAACTTATGCTTCTAGTTTTTTTACTGTCATTTTCAGCTTCCAAAGCTTCCACTTTGCGGTTGTTGAGTTGGTATACCACTTTTGAGGTTATGGACCCGTTTTTGAAGCCCTCTTTAGTATAGAACAGATTATAGCCTGAATTTTTGTTAAATGAGCAGAAAAAATTGTAAATAAAATTTTACTTGTTGCTGTACCAAGTGCTTGTTTGTGTGTATTTTATTTTAAATTTTGGTTGTTTTAAGTAAACATTTATTTCGTCAACTGTATTAAAAATCAGTGTGGCTAAAATTTAAAATGAGTGAGAGCTATACAATTTCGACTTGTTACTTTGTCGTTCTCACATTTTCGTCTTTTTTAAATTTTAGAAATTAAATAAAAAGGAAAAAGTATGGATACAAAAATAAATTTGGATTGGCTGTAAGAGTGAAGGTAGAAAAAAAGAAATATTTTAACTTATTTAAAAAAAAAAACGTTTCCAGCCAGTACTAAGCTAGTATCTACTCTTAAAAGCAATATTATTAATCGTAGTCAATAAATTCGAAAAAACAACAAAATTTGGCTTTTTTTTGTTTATCGCAGCTTTATAAAACTGGCAATTCTTAATTCAATGCTTCAAAATCTCATTATTTACCTTTCCTAAATTTATAGGTTCTCTGCTTTCAAATATATTCCATTCTTTATTTTTTACTTACGGATACATTAGAAAAAAATGTCACCAAAAAAATTAGAAAAATTCTTTACTCTTTTATACATTTCATATATCATATTATATCTCCAGACTGCTAATATTTATACGCTTTCTTTTACTCTTCTAAGACTTGTACTAGATTTCACACAATTTAATTTTTTATAAATACTCCAATTTTCGATTTGTTCGTATTATTGTTGATATTTTAGATGCAAAATTTGTCCTTCTCAAGTTCTTGAAATATTACTTGGTAAACACTTCACTCATAATTAATTGTAGTTTTGAATAATTAATTTCCCGAGGAGAGACGTTTATCGAAATTTATCGTTATCTTTACACACAATTAATCCTAGCTAAAATTTATGCGTCTCAAAAGCGTTAATTTTAAATCCACGGAGACAATCAAAAGTTTATTTAATTGAGGAAGCACGTATGGATCTATTGGCCAATTTTGTGGCCAATTTATAAATTCTAATTTTTCTAGTTGTAAAGTAAAACGCTTACATTCATGACAAAAAATGATGAGAGCCAAATTATTACTACCCTGTACAGACTCTTGTAAAATTAAACTTAAATTTTAGTGTTATAAAATTAATGGAAAAAACTTTTGAGAAATTGTGTTATATGGTTAATTCAATTAGTAGATCTTATTTTTCACACGACTGCTACAAAAAGAGTCTTCGTTCATTTACCGTTCATAAAAACTGCAACAAAATTTTCAAGGTTCTTAAATTGATACTTAAAACTTTTGTCAAAATTAATTAGAATTTTAAATAATTAAGAATGCTTGCTTTATTTTCACAAGCAATTAATCCAGTTAACCTTAAATTATTTGCGATATTCAAACATTTATTTAATTTAGGTGGCACGTATGAATTTATTATCTCACAGAAAGAACAACATTTTCGTGTTGAGGTAGCAAACAATTCGATTTATTGAGTGTATAAAAACATCATGGTTGGAATAGTAGTCACAGTCTAACAATGGCCAAGTATTTGGTAGTAGTTCTTCTCTTAAAAATTGCGGCAAGTCAGGTAAGCAATCTCAAAATGTTTCACGAACTTGTTTTATTGTTTGTTTCTTTAGGTTAACGGTTGCGGTTGCGGTTGTGGGGCTCCAGCTTTACCTCTAGCACCATTGCCGGCATTACCTCTAGCACCATTACCACCATTGCCTCTAGCGCCATTACCGCAATTACCTCTATTGCCGGCATTACCTCCACCGTTAAGATTGCCTTGTCTTCCAGCACCGCCACCAATCTGTAGACGATTGCCCGCACCTCTGCCCCTTCCTGCTCTACCTCCAGCTCTGCCACTTGCTTTACCTCCTACTTTACCATGTTTTCAACCACTACTAAAGCTGCCACTTGTAAGTATCTAATTTATATTTCTGTTTTATTTATTGTCTTTTTCAGCTCCCAAAGCTTCCTCTTGGCGGTTGCGGACTTAGCTTACCACCTCCAAGATTCTGTGGCTGTTTTTAAAGTTTCTTTTGAGCACTATAAGATTTAAGTTCAATTTTTGTTAAACAAGCAGAAAAAAACATTGTTTCTTGAATAAAATATTGAATGTTGCTGTATCAGTTTCTTTTTGTTACGTTTCCATGTGAATTAAAACGTTATCTATTTATTTTTAAAATTGTTGTTGGGTGGCGTTGACTCTTAATCGGCACGTTTTAAAATAAATTTTTACTTACTTGTCATTTTACTACTCTCATCTCTTCACGATTATTCTTAGGCAGCTCATTACATAAAAATATGAATTCTGTCACTCATTTTTAGATGTTGCAACAGTGGAATTGTGGAAAATGTGGAAAATTATTTAAGATTGGTATTAAAAGTGGCAGACTTTGACATTAAAAATTTTAGAAATTTTCAGTGATGATTTGTTTTTAAAAATGAATGAAAACCGTTCTCAACCTCCCGCAAACACAGAGTGAAGCAGTCCTAATGTAAATTTACCTAAATGTTTCGGAGCTCCATAAATGCAGTCAAATGAATCATATTACAATGAGATCGTTAGTGCTTAAAGTAATTTTCGGCAAAATATTATGACAAACCCCTTTCTTGGTATAAATCTAAGTACCAAAAGCACATCCAATGTTACGATTATTGCATTTAATAATTGACAATTTACAGCATAAATTAATTCTAATTAAAAACCTTACCCGGAAACCATTAATTACACCATTCCTACTACGAAACTCAATTAACTTGTGGCACTTATTTAGGTGTTAAAACAGTTCGGTTATGGAAAAATATTATATTTGTTGATTTTGTTTTTCTGGATGTACTAAATTTGGTTCTATTTCATTATGGCTTCTGTATCTGATTACTAAACTCTGAAAAGCTAAATTTCAAAAACCTAAAGTTTTAGCTAAAATCGTAATAAGAGAACAAATTGCGCATTTGCAACAAGTTAATTTTTTTCTTTTTATTTTCTTCACACTAAAACGAGAAAAAAACCGTAGGTACTTCAAAAAAGTAGCTTTTGGTAATAATCGATTTGATTATTCTTCAATTTTGTGTCATCAAAATTAGTAATAGTAAATTATTCATCTAAAATTATTTCTGTTATGTAAAAATTGTTTCTTGTGAAAATGTATTAAAATTATAGTGTTTATTAAATTTACACTAATATTAAAAAGTTTGTTACACATTAAAAGCAGGTATCATTTCATTCTGTTGTTTAATTATTGATTTTTATAACTTATTTTAGCTGTAACCACATAAAATCAATTAATGGAAAGGCATTTAAAAAAAATGGTATAAGATATTAATATTTAAATTAGAAGATCTCATTTTTCATACGCATGCAATAATTTTTTTCAAGTTCTTAAAGTGGTACCCAGAACTTCAATCATAATGAATTAGAGATTTAAATAATTGAAATGCCAAGAGATTCGCTTATTTAACTATTACCATTATTTGTAGAAGAAATCATTTCAGACTAAAATTTATATTTCTCAAAAAGTGATCCTCAAATACCCTGTGACAATCAAATGTTTATTTAATTCAGGTAGCACGTTTGGGTTTATTACCTAACAGGAAGAACAACATTTTCGTGTTACTAAACCAAACAATTCGATTTATTGAGTGTATAAAAATGCAATGATTGAAATAGTTGTCACATTCTTACAATGGCTAAGTATTTGGTAGTAATTTTTCTCTTGAAAATTGCAGCGAGTCAGGTAAGTCATTCCAAGACTTTTTACGAACTTATTTTATCCTTTGTTTCTTAGGTTAACGGTTGCGGTTGTGGTGCACCAGCATTGCCTCTAGCGCCATTACCAACATTGCCTTTACCGCCATTGCCCGCATTACCTCCATCGTTAGGACTGCCTTGTCTTCCGGCGCCGCCACCAGTCTGTAGTCCATTGTCCGCACCTTTACCTCTTCCTGCTCTACCTCCAGCTCTACCACTTTCTCTGCCTCTTGCTCTGCCTCCTGCTCTGCCCCCTGCTCTGCCTCTTGCATTGCCTCCTGCTTTGCCACCTGCTTTACCATGTTTTCAACCGCTACTAAAGTTACCACTTGTAAGTATCTAATTTGTATTTCTGTTTTATTTATTGTCTTTTTCAGCTCCCAAAGCTTCCTCTTGGCGGTTGCGGACTTAGCTTACCACCTCCAAAGTTCTGTGGCTGTTTTTAAAATTTCTTTTGCGCACTATAAGATTTAATTGAGTTTTTGTTAAACAAACAGAAAAAAACATTGTTTCTTGAATAAAATATTGAATGTTGCTGTATCAGTTTCTTTTTGTTACGTTTCCATGTGAATTGAAACGTTACCTATTTATCTTTAAAATTGTTGTTGTGTGGCGTTGACTCTTAATCGGCACGTTTTAAAATAAATTTTTACTTACTTGTCATTTTACCACTCTCATCTCTTCACGATTATTCTTAGGCAGCTCATTACATAAAAATATGAATTCTGTCACTCATTTTTAGATGTTGCAACAGTGGAATTGTGGAAAATGTGGAAAATTATTTAAGATTGGTATTAAAAGTGGCAGACTTTGACATTAAAAATTTTAGAAATTTTCAGTGATGATTTGTTTTTAAAAATGAATGAAAACCGTTCTCAACCTCCCGGAAACACAGAGTAAAGCAGTCCTAATGTAAATTTATCTAGATGTTTCGGAGCTCCAAAAATGCAGTCAAATGAATCATATTACAATGAGATCGTTAGTGCTTAAAGTAATTTTCGGCAAAATATTATGACAAACCCCTTTCTTGGTATAAATCTAAGTGCCAAAAGCACATCCAATGTTACGATTATTGCATTTAATAATTGACAATTTACAGCAAAAATTAATTGTAAATAAAAACCTTACCCGGAAACCATGAATTACACCAGCCCTACTACGAAACTCAATTAACTTGTGGAACTTATTTAGGTGTTAAAACAGTTCGGTTATGGAAAAATATGATATTCGTTGTTTTTGTTTTTTTGAATGTACTAAATTTGGTTCTATTTATTATGGTTTTTGTATTTGTTTACTAAACTCTGAAAAGCTGAATTTCAAGAACAAACCTAAAGTTTTAGCTTAAATCGTAATGAGAAAACAAATTGCGCATTTGTAACAAATATTTTTTTTTCCTTTTTATTTTCTTCACACTAAATTTACGAGAAAAAAACAGCAGCTACTTCAAAAAAGTTTAGCTTTTGGTAATAATTTGGCTATTCTTCAATTTCGTGTCAGCAAAATTATTATCGTAATAGTAAATTATTCATCTTAAATTATTTCTGCCATGTAAAAATCGTTTCTTGTGAAAATGTATTAAAATTGTAGTGTTTATTGAACTTACACTAATACTAAGAAGTTTGTTACTCATTAAAAAAGAAAGTTCCATTTCATTCTGTTGTTTAATTATTGAGTTTTATAACACATTTTAGCTGTAATCACATAAAGCAAATTAATGGAAAGTCATTTAAAAAAATGTTATAAAGTGTTGATTTAAATTAGAAGATCTCATTTTTCATACGCATGCAATAATTTTTTTCAAGTTCTTAAAGTGGTACCCAGAACTTCAACTAGAGATTTAAATAATTAAAATGCCAAGAGATTCACTTATTTAACTTTTACCATTATCTGCACAAGAAGTCATTCCAGACTAAAATTTATGCTTCTCAAAATGTGAACCTCAAATACACTGTGACAATCAAATGTTTATTTAATTCAGGTAGCACGTTTGGGTTTATTACCTAACAGGAAGAACAACATTTTCGTGTTACTAAACCAAACAATTTGATTTATTGAGTGTATAAAAATGCGATGATTGAAATAGTTGTCACATTCTTACAATGGATAAATATTTGATAGTAATTCTTCTCTTGAAAGTTATTAGAAGTCAGGTAAGTCATTTTAAGATGTTCCAAGAACACGTTGTATTGTTTGTTTCTTAGGTCACCGGTTGCGGTTGTGGTGCTCCAGCATTACCTCTAGGGCCATTACCAACATTGCCTTTACCGCCATTGCCCGCATTACCTCCATCGTTAGGACTGCCTTGTCTTCCGGCGCCGCCACCAGTCTATAGTCCATTACCCGCACCTTTGCCTCTTCCTGCTCTACCTCCAGCTCTACCACTTTCTCTGCCTCTTGCTCTGCCTCCAGCTCTGCCCCCTGCTCTGCCTCTTGCATTGCCTCCTGCTTTGCCACCTGCTTTACCATGTTTTCAACCGCTACTAAAGTTACCACTTGTAAGTATCTAATTTGTATTTCTGTTTTATTTATTGTCTTTTTCAGCTCCCAAAGCTTCCTCTTGGCGGTTGCGGACTTAGCTTACCACCTCCAAGGTTCTGTGGCTGTTTTTAAAATTTCTTTTGCGCACTATAAGATTTAATTGAATTTTTGTTAAACAAACAGAAAAAAAAAACATTGTTTCTTGAATAAAATATTGAATGTTGCTGTATCAGTTTCTTTTTGTTACGTTTCCATGTGAATTGAAACGTTACCTATTTATTTTTAAAATTGTTGTTATGGGGTGGCGCTGACTCTTAATGCTGAGTCGGCACGTTTTAAAATAAATTTTTACTTACTTGTCATTTTACCACTTTGATCTCTTCACGATTATTCTTAGGCAGCTCATTGTATCAAAATATGAGTTCTATCACTCATTTTTAGATGTTGCAACAGTGGAATTTAATTATTTTATTTTTTCTACTTCGTACTTCGTTTGCCACATTTAAATATTTATTTAAATTTTTAAAATGTGGAAAATTATTTAAGATTGGTATTAAAAGTGTCAGACTTTGACATAAATTTTTTTAGAAATTTACATTGATGATTTGTTTTTAAAAATGAATGAAGACCGTTCACAACCTCCCGGAAACACAGAGCAAAGCAGTCCTAATGTAAATTTATCTAGATGTTTCCGAGCTCCATAAATGCAGTCAAATGAATCGTATTGCAATGAGATCGTTAGTGTTTAAAGTAATTTTTGGCAAAATATTGTGACAAGCCCCTTTCTTGGTATAAATCTAAGTGCCAAAAGCACATCCAATGTTAAGATTATTGAATTTAATAATTGACAATTTACAGCAAAAATTAATTCTAATTAAAAACCTTATATTGTTGTTTTGATGTTCATTTGATTTATTTAACAGTGACACTTAGATTGGTCACTTACCCTGAAAGCATGAATTACACCAGCCCTGCTACGAAACCCAATTAACTTCTGGCACTTATTTAGGTGTTAAAACAGCTCGGTTATAGAAACGAAGTATAAAAATATGATATTTGTTGATTTTGCTTTTCCGAATGTACTAAATTTGGTTCTATTTTATTATGGTTTTTGTATTTGTTCACTAAACTCTGAAAAGCTGAATTTCAAGAACAAACCTAAAATTTAAGCTCAAATCGTAATGAGAAAACAAATTGCATTTGTAACAAGGTATTTTTTTTTTTTCTTTTCTTTACACTAAAACGAGAGAAGAACCGTAGGTACTTTAAAAATGTAGCTTTTGGTAATAATCGATATGGCTATTCTTCATCAAAATTAGTAATAGTAAATTATTTATCTTAAATTATTCTGCCATGCAAAAATTGTTTCTTGTAAAAATGTATTAAAATTATAGTCTTTATTGAACTTACACTAATACTAAGAAGTTTGTTACACAACAAAAAAAGTATCATTTCATTCTGTTGTTTAATTATTGATTTTTATAACTCATTTTAGCTGTAATCACATAAAGCAAATTAGTGGAAAGACGTTAAAAAAAAATGTTATAAGGTATATGTTTAATTAGAAGATCTCATTTTTCGCACGACTGTTACGAAAACAATCTTCGTTCGTTTCCAGCTCGAAAATACTGGAACAATTTACTGAGACATTTAAAATTTTGTTTAATTTAGGTGGCACGTATGGGTGTGTTACCTCACAGGATGAACAACATTTTCGTGTTGTTGTATCAAACAATTCGATTTAATGAGTGTATAAAAACACGATGATTCGAATCGTAGTCACAGTCTAACAATGGCTAAGTATTTGGTGGTAGTTCTTCTCTTGAAAATTGCTGCAAGTCAGGTAAGAAAACCAAGGATGTTTCAAGAATTTGTTTTATTGTTTGTTTCTTTTAGGTTAACAGTTGCGGTTGTGGTGCTCCAGCCTTACCTCTAGCACCATTGCCGGCATTACCTCTAACGCCATTACCGCCGTTACCTCTAGCGCCATTGCCTCCATTACCTCTACGACTATTGCCGGCATTACCTCCAGCGTTAGGACTACCTTGTCTTCCAGCACCGCCACCAGTCTGTAATCCATTGCCCGCACCTTTGCCCTTTCCTGCTCTACCTCCAGCTCTGCCATTTGCTCTACCTCCTGCTTTGTCTCTTGCTCTACCTCCTGCTTTGCCTCCTGCTTTACCATGTTTACCACCTCCAAAATTCTGTGGCTGTTTTTGAAGATTATTTTATACAGTACAGTGATTATAAGTTGGATTTTTGTTAAGCAAGCAGAAAAATTGACCGTTTCTTGAATAAATTTTTAAATACTGTTATACAAGTTTCTTTTTATCACCGTTTTTCAAATAACCTAATTACTCTTGTGTTCCTATTTTACAATTAGTTATACCATCTTTTTTTAATTAATAGACTGGTGTGATCAATAGATCTTGAGTTACATCTCTAGGAAACACCCCATAAAAAAATTATAGTCAAAAACGATTTTGCGTTTAGTTTAAGGTTTATTACAAATAAAGCAACCTTATGACATTTTTGAAAAATTATTGAAAAGATGGAATAGCAGGCAGTTGTTTTTTCAAGTTGAACATAAAATTGGAATATCTCATAAATGAAAATTTGTAGGAAAAAACGTAATTTATTTTTACGCGAACAACGTTTAAGGTATATTAGTAAAAAACCGATTTTGTCTTAAAAAAATAAATAAGCGGGATCTATGGGGACATTTTATTTGTTTTTTGCAGTTTTTGAATGTCTATTTTGACTGGAATATTATGGTAAACTCCATCGGATATTAAATTAAGTGCCTAAAACACTCGCTGTGTCACAATTAATCTGTTTTCTTAATAGTTGTACAATTTGCGGCAAAAATTAATTCAAATTAAAAATCTTATTTCGTTGTTTTGACGTTTACTTTGTTTATTTGACAGTGACACTTGAAAAGGCCACTAACCTATGCTGTAAGCATAACTTACACCAACTCTATTACGAAATTAAATATGCTATGAAAGCACTTATTTAGGTGCTAAACAACTCGGTTATAGAGACCAAATGGAAATATTATTTTCGTTTTTCTTGCTTTTCCGAATATACTAAGTGTTTTTTTTCTTTATCGTTTCTTTTTAGTTTTTTTAGTTTTATTTTTTAAACTATGGAGTTTGGTAATGAATAATGATCGACTTAATATATTCATCAATTTTATGGTCACCTTATAAATTCCTATTTTTCTTCTTGTAAAAGCAATTGACAAGTTCATAATAGTAAATTCTTCATCTTAAACTATTTCTGTCAGATAAAAATGGTCTCTTGTAAAACTGAATTTAAATTTTAGTGCCTTATTGGACTAACAATTATGTCAAAATTAATAAAATTTACCGTTTTCTTAAGTTGTTAAATTATTGATTTTGTATTTAACTCATTATCTCTGCTGCTTATTTTTTGCATGTTACGAAAACAATTTTTTTTCTTGTTGCGTACGAAGAAATTGCAATAAAAATAAACCTGGAATGCCTGCTTTATCTTCAGAAGCATTTATTCCAATCTGAAATTAATGTGTCCTAAGATCGTTAACCTTACATCCACCGAGACATACAAAAGATTATTTAAATAAGGTAGCACGTATGGGTTTATTACATCACAGAAAGAACAACATTTTCGAGTTGCTGTACCAAACAATTCGATTCATTGACTGTATAAAAATGCGATGATTAAAATAATAGTCACATTCTTACAATGGATAAATATTTGATAGTAATTCTTCTCTTGAAAGTTATTAGAAGTCAGGTAAGTCATTTTAAGATGTTCCAAGAACACGTTGTATTGTTTGTTTCTTAGGTCACCGGTTGCGGTTGTGGTGCTCCAGCATTACCTCTAGGGCCATTGCCGGCATTACCTCTAGCGCCATTACCTCCACCGGTAGGACTGGCATGTCTTCCAGCAGCGCCTCCAGTCTGTAATCCATTACCTCTGCCCCTTCCAGCTCTGCCTCCAGCTCTGCCTCCTGCTCTACCTCTTGCTTTGCCTCCTGCTCTGCCTCCTGCTCTACCATGTTTTCAACCACTACTCAGGTTGCCACTTGTAAGTATCATAATTTTGCTTCTAGTTTATTTACTCTCATTTTCAGCTTCCAAAGCTTCCTCTTGGCGGTTGCGGACTTGGCTTACCACCTCCAAAACTCTGTGGCTGTTTTTAATGTTTACTTCGCACTGTACAGTGATTATAAGTTAATTTTTTGTTAAACAAGAAAAAAAAATACCGTTTCTTGAATAAAATTATTTTAAAATACTGCTATACATAATTCTTCGTGTTTTCTATTTATTTTTAAATTTTTGTTATTTTTGTGAAGCCGTTGACCTCTAGTTTTACTGAGTCGGTATATTTTTGCTATTATATTTTCTACTTTACAACCTTTTGTCAGTAAATATAAATTTTAATTTTTAAATTCCATATAGTTGGTACCAAAAATGTCAAATTGTGACATTGAAAGTTTCAGATTTTTGCAATAATTAATTGTTAAAAATGAATAAAGCCAATCTTTAATATTCTAGAACAACCAAAAAATGCGCAAAGTAGTGTTAATTCTTTACGTAGACGCCTTAGTGTTTTATGGATGCAGTCAGATGAATCATGAGGATTATACTAATTAGTAGTCTAAGTAAATTCCACCATAATATTATGACAAGCAAAACACATTCAGTGTTACGAATAATGTTCTTAGTAGTTGCACAATTTACGGCAAAAATTAATTTTAATTTTTGATGTTTATTTGTCAATGATACTTGGATTGGCTACTGACCTTGAAAGCGTAAATTACACCAGACTTCTTCCAAACTGAATAAGCTACGAGCTTTAGCTATTTGGGTGCTAAACCAGCTTTATTACAGAAATATTATTTGCGTTTTTCTTTCTTTCTTGAATTTTGTAAGTTTAATTCTTTTTCTTTACCATTTTTTTGTCTGATGATTACTGAAAACCTAAATTTTATAAACCTAAAAGTTTTAGTACAAATCATACTATAGAAAGAACAAATTGCGCTTTGAAATAAGTTAATTTGAATTCTCATTTTTTTTTTACTCGTGCACATATTTAAAAAAATCCTCGTTGCTGTATCATGATAAATTAAATTTACAAAAAAAAAACATAAGCAGTTATTTAGGGTTTGGTATTGATCGACTTGAGACATCAATCAATTTGGTCACTTTATTAATTCCTATTTCTCTTATTGCAAAAGAAATCGCCAAGATTGATAATAGTAAAAATAATTTCTTGTGAAAATACATTTTAGTGCTTTATTGTTTTATTGAATTTATCCTAGTGTTAATAATATTGTTCAAAATTAATAAAAAATACTGTTTTATCAAGTTTTTAATTTAGTTATTAGTTTTGTAACTCATTATTGCTGCTTCCAAATAAAATAAAATAAAATGTTGGTACAAAGTTTTCATACAACGTCTAAAAACTTATTTTAATTAAATTGGAGGATCTCATTTTTCGCGCGAATCTCATGAAAACAATTTTCCTTCGTTTGTCGCACAAAGAAATTGCAGCATTTTTTTTTGTTTTAAAAATAGAACCTAGAACTTAAATTAAAATCAATTGGAATTTTGAATAAATAAATTTCTAAAGAGGCACGCTATTCTACTATTTATCGTTATTTTCACAAGCAATTATTCCAATCTGAAATTGATGTGGCCCAAGACCGTTAACCTCACATCCACTGAGACAACAAAAGTTTATTTAATTTAGGTGCACGTATCGGTCTATTACATAACAGGAAGAACAACATTTTCGTGTTGCTATACCAAACAATTCGATTGAATGACTATATAAAAATGCGATAATTGAAATAGTAGTCACAGTCTAACAATGGCTAAGTATTTGGTAGTAGTTGTTCTCTTGAAAATTGCTGCAATTCAGGTACTTCATTCTATGATATTTTAAGAACTTGTTATATTTTTTATTTTTTAGGTTAACGGTTGCGGCTGTGGTGCTCCAGCATTACCTTTAGCGCCATTACCGGCATTACCTCTAGCGCCATTACCGCCATTACCTCTAGCGCCATTGCCTCCATTACCTCTACGACTATTGCCGGCATTACCTCCATCGTTAGGGCTGCCTTGTCTTCCAGCACCGCCACCAGTCTGTAATCCATTGCCCGCACCCTTGCCTCTTCCTGCTCTACCTCCAGCTCTGCCATTTGCTCTACCTCCTGCTCTGTCTCTTGCTCTGCCTCCTGCTTTGTCTCCTGCTTTACCATGTTTACCACCTGCTTTACCTAGTTTACCACCTCCAAAGCTCTGTGGCTGTTTTTGAAGTTTCTTTTGCACACTACAAGATTTTAAGTTGAATTTTTGTTAAACAAGCAGAAAAATACATTTTTTTTTGAATAAAATATTGAATGTGCTGTATCAGTTTCTTTTTGTCACGTTTCTACATGAATTAAATGGTTATCCATTTATTTGCAAATTTTTTTTTGTTTTTGTGAAACCTTTGACCTTTAGAACACAGTCAACTCGGTTTGCAATAAACTTTTGCTCAACATTTCTATCTTTTCACAGTTATTTATAGGACGCATAATAAAGACAACTTTTGAGCCACTGCTGTATTTATATATTTAATCTAATTAAATATACTTAGTTACTTGTTTTTCTTTTCTTTGCTTCAAACGTCTTGTGTCTGTTTCCTGATACCCTCGCACAACTTTAGAAACCTGATCAACTCAAATATGATTAGCGATATTTCGTTGAGAAAGTCCTTCAGCGAACACAACATTTTCAGCAGCTGTCTCTGAATTCACATATATTCGCATATTTTTCTGAAGATTTATTGTAGTCGTGTCAATAAAAAATAAGCACAATGGCTAAACCAATTAATTTGATCATATTTTAAGAATATTTTTTCGAAAATGTTGCTTTATTGCATTAAAAAGTTAATTTTTGTCATAAAACGAAATTTCTTGAAGTAAAAAGTATTCTAACATCTTTATTTTTTAATTTATTTGCAATTACCAACAAAATTAGCCCAACATCTGGACGATAAGTAAAATAGCTAAATTAAATCAATTAGTATTGCCGTGTAAAATGAACTAAAATTATAGTCTTATTGGACTTATAGTAGTGCTAAGAATTTTGTCATAAATTATTAGAATTTATTATTTATTTGATCACTTTGTTTAATTATTAATATTTTTAACTTATTATTGTTGTTATCACATAAAGCTATTTGGCGGAAAAAAGTTTTCACATAATGTGAAAGTCACGAAAATATCACGTTCGAAAAAATTGCAACAACATTTTTCATGTTTTTTCAATGACGTCTATAACTTCAATCATAATTAATTAGAGTCTTGAATAATTAAATTGCCAGGGAGAAACGCTTACCTAACTTTTTTCATTAACTTCTCGAGCAATTAATCCAAGCTGAAATTTGTGCGTCTCAAAACTGTTAACTTTAAATTCGGTGAGACAATAGAAAGTTTATTTTAGACAGCACTTGTTCATTATGAGTTTATTATTTTACAGAAAGAACAACATTTTTGTTTATTACTTATTTTAATTTTTGTCACGCTGAGGTTTACAATACTATTTTTTACACCGCAGATTTTGCAGCAATGCGCTGAAGTGGAGTGAAGTGTTAGAAGTACTTTTTCACTAACTCCACTGATATTTTTCTGACTTATTCTTATTTTGAAATGCGTTATACTCTTTCTCGTATATTAAACGTGATTTTTGAGACAATATCTTATTCACTGTCTCTGCAGTCTCGTATCTTACGTTTGCACGCAGCTCTAATTCGTTCTCGCATATTGCATATTCGACACTTCGAAAATAAAAATTTTGTTTATAAAAAAAATTCCATAACAACCAATTTTTGACGACGTTACCATTTCAAATACATAAATTAAAATTAAAGTTTCGCTTTAAAATCGGCTATAGAATGAAAATATCTGTTCATCAGTAGAACGTTGACATAATACTGTCACCTAACGCCCTCGCCATTCATCGCGACGTTCGCAGACGCCACGGCAATCCTGATCCTAGAAGGAATCACAAGAACACTCACGAAGAATATCAACGAACACACAAAGGAACTGGCCAAATAAACATTAAAGTGGAGAATCAAAGTTAACTAAAAGAAGAGCAACGCTCCCATTTTCATGAAAGAAACCAGGAGGCATAAAACAGAGAAAAACATTAAATTCAACGAAAAAAAATCACATGTAAGTTGGAAGTTAGGTACCTCGGAATCACACTTTCAGAAAAATGATATCACCAGAGCAGGAAACAAAGCGAAAAAAATCCCCCAATATTTATATTCGCTTTTCAACGGATAAGGTAAGTATTACTAACAAAATACGTATTTACACTTCTGTAAAAAATATTGAAAAAACTTCACATCATCCAGAACAATATTCTGAAAACAACCATCGACGTCCGATAGTACAAGACAAACAAATCCACAACCCCTTGAAGAAAACGAAGGAAATAACAGTAGCCTGAGAGTGCCGTTTATTATGCTGTGATCTGCCTAAAATTAACCATAAAGTGCTGAAAGCAGTACTAAGAGTTAACGGCATTACAGAAACAACAAAAACTTTCAAAATAAATAGATAACGGTTTAATTTTTCGTGGAAACGGTGACAAAAAGAAATTAGTATGGCAACATTTAAAATTTTATTCAAGAAACGATCTATTATTCTGCTTGTTTAACAAAAAATTATAGTCACTGTAGTGTACAACAGACAATTTAAAAACAGCCACAGAGTTTTGGAGGTGGTAAGCCAAGTCCGCAACCGCCAAGAGGAAGCTTTGGAAGCTGAAAATAACAGTAAATGAACTAGAAGCACAAATTAGATACTTACAAGTGGTAACTTTAGTAGCGGTTGAAAACATGGTAAAGCAGGTGGCAAAGCCGGAGGCAATGCAAGAGGCAGAGCAGGGGGCAGAGCAGGAGGTAGAGCAAGAGACAGAGAAAGTGGTAGAGCTGGAGGTAGAGCAGGAAGAGGCAAAGGTGCGGGCAATGGACTACAGACTGGTGGCGGCGCCGGAAGACAAGGCAATCCTAATGATGGAGGTAATGCGGGCAATGGCGGTAAAGGCAATGTTGGTAATGGTGCTAGAGGCAATGCTGGTGCACCACAACCGCAACCGTTAACCTAAGAAACAAAGAATAAAATAACTTCTTTAAAAATCTTGGAATGACATACCTGACTCGCTGCAATTTTCAAGAGAAAAATTACTACCAAATACTTAGCCATTGTAAGAATGTGACAACTATTTCAATCATCGCATTTTTATACACTCAATAAATCGAATTGTTTGGTTTAGTAACACGAAAATGTTGTTCTTCCTGTTAGGTAATAAACCCAAACGTGCTACCTGAATTAAATAAACATTTGATTGTCACAGTGTATTTGAGGTTGACATTTTGAGAAGCATAAATTTTAGTCTGGAATGATTTCTTGTGCAGATAATGGTAAAAGTTAAATAAGCGATTCTCTTAGCATTTTAATTATTTAAATCTCTAGTTCGTTATGATTGAAGTTCTGAGTATAACTTTAAGAACTTGAAAAGAATTATTGTATGCGTATGAAAAATGAGATCTTCTAATTTAAATATCAATACCTTATTACATTTTTTAAAAATGCTTTTCCATTAATTTGCTTCATATGATTACAGCTAGAATGAGTTATAAAAAACAATAATTAAACAGAATGAAATGATACATTTTTTTAATGAGTAACAAACTTCTTAGTATTAGTGTATGTTCAATAAACTCTATAATTTTAATACATTTTCACAAGAAACAATTTTTACATGGCAGAAATAATTTAAGATGAATAATTTACTATTATTTATTTTGATGACACAAAATTTAAGAATGGCCAAATTGATTATTACCAAAAGCTACTTTTTTGAAGTACCTACGGTTCTTCTCTCGTTTTAATGAGAAGAAAATAAAAAGAAAAAAAATAACTTGTTACAAATGCGCAATTTGTTTTCTCATTACGATTTAAGCTAAAACTTTAGGTTCTTAAAATCAAGCTTTTCAGAGTTTAGTAATCAGATACAGAAGCCATAATGAAATAGAACCAAATTTAGTACATCCAGAAAAACAAAATCAACAAATATCATATTTTTCCATAACCGAACTGTTTTAACACCTAAATAAGTGCCACAAGTTAATTGAGTTTCGTAGTAGGGATGGTGTAATTAATGGTTTCCTGGTAAAGTTTTTAATTAGAATTAATTTTTGCTGTAAATTGTCAATTATTAAATGCAATAATCGTAACATTGGATGTGCTTTTGGCACTTAGATTTATACCAAGAAAGTGGTTTGTCATAATATTTTGCCGAAAATTACTTTGAACACTAACGATCTTATTGCAATATGATTCATTTGACTCCATTTATGGAGCTCAGAAACATCTAGGTAAATTTACATTCTGACTGCTTTGCTCTGTGTTTCCGGGAGGTTGAGAATGGTCTTCATTCATTTTTAAAAACAAATCATCACTGTAAATTTCTAAAATTTTTAATGTCAAAGTCTGCCACTTTTAATAGCAATGTTAAATAATTTTTCACATTTTAAAAATTTTTGTAAATATTTAGGCAAACGAAGTACGAAATGAAAAAATAAAATAATTAAATTCCACTATTGCAACATCTAAAAATGAGTGAGAGAACTCACATTTTTATGCAATGAGCTGCCTAAGAATAATCGTGAAGAGATAAAAGTGGTAAAATGACAAGTAAGTAAAAATTTATTTTAAAACGTGCCGACTCAGCATTAAGAGTCAACGCCACCCCATAACAACAATTTTAAAAATAAATAGGTAACGTTTCAATTCACATGGAAACATAACAAAAAGAAACTGATACAGCAACATTCAATATTTTATTCAAGAAACAATGTTTTTTTCTGTTTGTTTAACAAAAATTCAATCAAATCTTATAGTGCGCCAAAGAAACTTTAAAAACAGCCACAGAACCTTGGAGGTGGTAAGCTAAGTCCGCAACCGCCAAGAGGAAGCTTTGGAAGCTGAAAATAACAGTAAATAAACTAGAAGCACAAATTAGATACTTACAAGTGGTAACTTTAGTAGCGGTTGAAAACATGGTAAAGCAGGTGGCACAGCAGGAGGCAATGCAAGAGGCAGAGCAGGGGGCAGAGCAGGAGGCAGAGCAAGAGACAGAGAAAGTGGCAGAGCTGGAGGTAGAGCAGGAAGAGGCAAAGGTGCGGGCAATGGACTGCAGACTGGTGGCGGCGCCGGAAGACAAGGCAATCCTAATGATGGAGGTAATGCGGGCAATGGCGGTAAAGGCAATGTTGGTAATGGTGCTAGAGGCAATGCTGGGGCACCACAACCGCAACCGTTAACCTAAGAAACAAAGAATAAAATAACTTCTTTAAAAATCTTGGAATGACATACCTGACTCGCTGCAATTTTCAAGAGAAAAATTACTACCAAATATTTAGCCATTGTAAGAATGTGACAACTATTTTAATCATCGCATTTTTATACACTCAATAAATCGAATTGTTTGGTTTAGTAACACGAAAATGTTGTTCTTCTTGTTAGGTAATAAACCCAAACGTGCTACCTAAATTAAATAAACATTTGATTGTCACAATGTATTTGAGGTTCACTTTTTGAAAAGCATAAATTTTAGTCTGGAATGATTTCTTCTCTTGGCATTTTAATTATTTAAATCTCTAGTTAATTATGATTGAAGTTGTGGGTACCACTTTAAGAACTTGAAAAAAATTATTGCATGCGTATGAAAAATAAGATCCACCAATGTAGCTAACAATACTTATAACTTTTTTTTTTGAAAGCGATTTTTCGGTAATTTGTTTCGTGTGGAAATAGCAATAATAATAATCAGTTATAAAAGTTACAAATAACGCAACGTGATGAAATAAAAAAATATATTGATTTATAATTTTGCCTAAATGTTCCACTGCTCCATAGATGCAGTCAGATGAATTATGGCAGTAAAATGATTAGTGGACAAAATAATTTTTACCAAAACATTATCCCAAGCACTTTAGCTAGCTTTCAAGACACACCCATTGTCAGGACTGATGTGTTGAACAGTTACAATTTTCGTGAAAGTTTCAAATTAAAACCCCTATTCCGTTGTTTTCACGTTTATTTTATTTATTTGACAGTGATACTTAAAGCTGCTACTAACGTTGAAAGCATAAATTTCACCAGCTCTGTTACGAAACTTAATTAAGCTATGAAAGCATTTACTGATATGTTAAAACAACTCGGTTATAGAACAGAACTAAAAAACATGATTATTGTTGTTCTTGCTTTTCCTGAATAAGTTTGATTCTTTTTCTTTATGGATTTTTATTTGTCTACCGAGCTCAGAAAAGCAGGACTTTTCTAAACGTAAAAGTTTTACACAAATGATAATATACAAAGAACAAATTGCGCTTTTGTAACAAGTTAATTCTTTTTCTTATTTTCTTTTGCTTTTACATGTATTTGAAAAAGTTCTTCTTTCTGTTTTAAACCAGAATAAACTTACAGAGAAAGAATTTTTTTAAAGTTAGTAGCATTTTTGGTAATGATCGACTTGGGATATCCATCAATTTTGTGACCAACTTATAAATTGATATTTTTTTTATTATAAAGTGAATCGTTTAAATTCATAATAGAAATTATTAATCCTAAATTATGACTGTCGTGTAAAAATAGACTTTTGTAATATTTAACTTAAGTGTTAGTGTTATTTGACTTATCTTAGTGCTAATAAATTTGTTGTAAATTAATAACATGTATTATTTTGTTACTCTGTTTAAATATTAACTTTTATAAATTATTATCGCCGTTACCATATGAGGCAAATTAGGAAAAAGAAAGTTGTACGAAAATGTGTTATAAGCTATTGTTAATTAAATTAATGGATATTATTTTTCGTGTGAATGTCACAAAATCAATCTTGTTCCTCTCTAGCGTGCAAAAAAAATGCAACATTTTTTTAATTCATAAAATAATATCTATAATTTTAATCATAATTATTTGGAGTTTTGAATAATTAAATTTCCGGGGGGAGACGTTTACCCAAGTTTTATCATTAACTCCACAAGCAATTAATTCAGACTGAAATTTATGCGTTTCAAGACCGTTAACCTTAAATCCACTGAGACACGTACGCATTTATTCTCTCACAAGAAGAATAATATTTTGCTCTTTGATAGTTAAGGTTGTTCTGTTGGAAATTGCTGCAACTTAGGTAATTGATTTAAGTATGTTTCAAGAACTTCTATTGTTTGTTCCTTAGATTTTCGGTTGTGGTTACCGTTGCGATGCCCCCGCCAGTTATGTTTTTCCAGCGCTATTGCCGGCATTTCCTCGTGTTATTGCCGTCATAACCTCTAGCGCCATTGCCGGCATTACCTGTAGCGCTATTGCCAACATTACCTCCACTCTTAAGATCTTCTTTGTTTCAGCTCTGAAGCGCTGAATTTTAAGAAGTGACAGATTGCATTTCTGTAAAAAAATAATTGGTATTCTTTCTATTTCCTTTTAATTTTTCCATATATTTAAAAATGTTAAAATTAAATTTCAAAAATTATAAACTTTATGGAAATGAACGACTTGTAATATCCTTAGATTTTGCAAGCACTTCTAAAACTTCTATTTCCTAATTTCCTCTATACATTTTATAAATATCTAATTTTCGTTCTTCGGTTAAAAAAAATTACCAGAAAGCAGCGTGTTTATAAAGTTGAAAAATTATAAACCAAAAATTGCGTTTTTCCTGTATCTTGTGTTTTTTTTTTAATATTTATATATTTTTGTTTTTAATTTACATGTTTAGATTTTAATAACACAGTAAACACATTTATCATTGTTTTCTTTAAAAAAAAACGCAAATTGCGAAAAAAAAGTGCTGTATTGGACTTATCTTAGTGCTAAAACTGTTTATTTTATTAGGTTGTTTACAAAAAACAAACTACCGGTAACAGTTTTCAGAAAACGTGTTTTAAGATATTGTTAATTAAGTTAATAGGTTTCCTTTTTGGGCTATTATCACGAAAAAAATCTCATTTCTTCACCCACACGAAAACAACTGCAACATTTTTAAAGTTCCTAAAATAATACTTTGATCCTCAGGCCTTAATCCAGGCTAAAATGTATGGGTCTCAAGACCGTTAACCTTAAATTCTTTGGGACAATCAAAAGTGCATTTTAATTAGAAACCACGTATTAGATTATTTAGTCACAGGAAGAATAATATTTTCGTGTTACTATACCAAACAAATCGATTTATTGACTGTATAAAAAGAAATTGATTGAAATATCGGTCACACTCTTACAATGGCTAAGTATTTGGTAATAGTTTTTCTCTTGAAAATTGCAGCAAATCAGGTATGTAATTTCAGGATGTTTTAAGAACTTATTTTATTGTTTATTTTTTAGGTTAACTGTTGCGGTTGTGGTGCGCCAGCACTACCTCTAGCGCCATTACCGCCATTACCGCCATTACCTCTAGCGCCATTAGCGCCATTACCGTCATTACCTCTAGGTCTATTGCCGGCATTACCTCCATCGTTGCCTTGTCTTCCGGCACCGCCACCAGTCTGTAATCCATTGCCCGCACCTCTGCCCCTTCCTGCTCTACCTCCAGCTCTGCCATTTGCTCTGCCTCCTGCTTTACCATGTTTCCAGCCGCTTCTAAAGTTGCCACTTGTAAGTATCTGATTTGTGCTTCTAGTTTATTTACTGTCATTTTCAGCTTCCAAAGCTTCCTCTCGGCGGTTGCGGATTTAGCTTACCACCTCCGAAGCTCTGTGGCTGTTTTTGAAACATCTTGGTACAACGCAGTGATTTATTTATAATTTTTATGAAAAAAACAGAAATGTAGACCGTCTCTTGAATAAAATTTTGAATGTAGCTGTCCCAGTTTTTTGTCACCGTTTTTACGTGGATGAAACCGTTATCTATTTATTTTTAAAATTTTTGTTGTTTTTGCGGTAGCGTTGACCCTTAATACTGAGTCGGCACGTTTTACAATCAATTTTTGCCTACTCGTCATTTCACCACTGCCATCTCTTCACGATTATTCTTAGGCAGCTTATAGCATAATGTAGGCCACTTTCGGACCAGTGCCGTTACCCTGGTTTACTGTTACACAGTTAAGTCTCCTTCGTCTTCTCGGCAATATCGCTATTAATTTTTAACGAAATGTCTTGATTGAACATTTCTTTTACCAACTGTGTTAAAAACCAGTGTGGGAAAAATTAAAAATGAGTGAGAGATGCGCACCTTCTTCTTGTTGTTGCTTTGTAGCGTTCACGTTTTCGCGTTCTTCGAATTTTGGAAGTTCAATAGTCGAAGAAACAGAAGAGAGAATGGCTACGAAACAGAAATTGCTATTAGCGGTGAGTGTGAAGGTAGCTTATTTGTAAAATGTATTTTCTTTTCATTATCATTTCCGTTCTGTAGTTTCATTAACAAACACGTAGAATACTTCAATGTTTAATATTATTTTGTTTGTATGTAATCGCGTTCTGGTATTGATGGTTGCCTCTAACGCAAGATTTCAGTAGGTTTGAAACACAATAAATATTTGATTTATTTTCAATGGCATTTATTTTTAAAAAAGTGACGTTTTTTTAATGCCTTAGAAGATTTTCAAAATCAAAAAGTATGAGAGAACAGTAACTAATTCAGTATATGAACCCAACATAGAAAAATCTTTAAATCGGTGCAATACATAATTTTTTAGTATTCCAGAAAAGCGGATAAATTTTGAAGTTACCGTACATTTAGGATAAAACATTGATTAAAAACAATTCAAACAACTAACGTGTTTTCTAACAAGTAAAGTCCAAAAAAAAATTTTCAATTTAACTACTAACAGAAACATTCCAGGTCAGTACTAACTCAGTACCTACTTTTAAAAGTAGTATTAATCATTCGGTACATTAGACAAAATTAAAAAAATCTAGCTGTTTCTTCGTTTATTATAACTGCATAAAACTGACAACAGTTATACTTTCTCCTTTGTCCCCAACTTTATGTGTTATAAAAACTTTCCTCTCCTTTGTAGGGAAGGTAAGACCGACTGCATAAATCTTGTTATAGCGGTAACTTATAGCTATATCGTTATGTATTAAGTTTATAGCAGTGCCTCGATGTTGTTAATAATTTTTAAGAATTGGGGAGATATTTGTAAAAATTTGATTCTTTTTGTTCATTGTTAACATTAGAAATATTTATTTAATTTGTGTTTAAACAATTTATATCTCAAAAAAATTGCATTTTTTACTTCGTTTAAATGGAAAATATTTACAAAAAAATTGGCAATTTTTATAAAGTTGAAACTAATTGCAGTTTTTTAGAAATATCCTATATTTATTTTTTTGCAACAATTTTTATTTTTTTTATTTTTTACATGCCTGGGTATTTCGAAAAGATATTTAGTCTATGGATATACAATGGATTTAGTTAGTTTACAAAAGTATAGACATTTTGTGGAATCGAAGCCCTTGAATTGAATTTGAACAACATTAATTTCGAAAATTTGTATTTACTACAATTTAGTTAATATTGGAAATATTATTTTAGTAAAGGTTTTTCTTATTTCTGTGGAGATTTCACACAAAAAAAATATCAACGTGTAGGAAAATTTATGATTTTGTTTTTAGAAATGTTTATATTCAATTGTCATTATTTTGTATGTTTTGTTTGTGTTCCTATTTTTTAATAATTACTCTAACTTTGTTGCCTTTTTTTTAATTTTTACTCTACTTATGTATTTCGTTTTTTTACATTTTTATAATTTCACCCTCCTAAATAGTTTGTTGTTTTGTTTTTAAGTTTTCATTTCGCATCATTATAGGTATATGAAAAACTGATAATTGAATAGAATTTGAAACCATCTAAAAAATATTTCTACAGAAGTAAAAGGAACGATCAGATAGCTTCTTCCTGGTTGTAACATCCGTGCTTGCAATTACCATAATTTCTGATTTTTCAGGAAGAATGTTTGTAACGCTCTTGGGATATCCGCCAAAATGTGAACAGAAAGGTATTTTACATTCTTGCACTTTATCTTTCGCTTGTTGGCTCGTGGGCGGCTCGAGTCAGCCGGGATGCGGCGCTAATCCTTGGCTTGTAGCCTGCTGCGTCACATCCAAAAAGTCTTTAAGTCGCATTAATGAAGTTCCAAAACCGCAGTAAGTTTCAGCATCATTAACAAACTTTCAAATTTTTTTACTGATCGTCTCTTCGGTGGTTAGCACCTTGCTGACCTTCGTATAATTATACCTTGTATAATTAATAACTCAAATCTATAATGAAAACCTTTTACCCTTTCAGAATTAGAGAAGATAATTCATTGTTACCAATCCTACAAAAGCGGATTGATGATTATGGAGATGAGTGTGGTCTATCAAGCGACAGAATATTAATGAAACGCATAATTGGAGGTGACGAGGCAAAATTTGCACAATTTCCGTGGCAAGCTTTCATAAAAATTGCAACCTATCAGTGTGGTGGAGTTTTAGGTAAGATTTTCTATTGTTTTTATTAATGAAATTTTAATTAAGCTCTTTCAGTTTCTCGGAAATTTGTGGCGACTGCGGCTCATTGTATTATTACAGCGAGGCTTAAAGACACTATGGTTTATTTGGGAGAGTTGGATACACAGGACACTGGCAAAGTTACGGAATTAGAACCAGCTGAATTACATAGGGTTGAGTATTATTCATAGACTTAGAAACATGCACAAACAAATTGTTTTGAGACAAATGCGGCCTTTGCGACTCTCAGGAGAATAAATGTAGACTAGGAAATTATTATTAATGTCTTATTGTTCAGAAATGTTGAGACAAATTAATGTAGAGGCACATTTAGTGATAATAACTTTTTCTACAATAAGCATAAACGTCACAGGTTTTAATTTCACAGTAACATGTAAAAATGGTGGTTACAAAAAACACACTCTTATAAAATAAATTATCACTCAAAAGACAAACTAAAATTTATAGATATTTAAACACATTTTAGCACGTTTGCAAAATGCAAAAGTATTGAAGTGGCATTCAATTTTGTAACGTCGATTTAATTGTAGAATTTAAAGAATTAACATATAAGTAGCATATTTAAATCATATAGAATCTGTGCTACAGTTTATCGTAGTATAAAATGAAGAAGGAAATTACAATAGCACGCTTTGCACAAATCTAATTAATGAATTCATATAAAATGTTCGTACTTTTAAGGCGTCTGCAACTGTCTTTCTGTATCAAATAAATCACAAGAATAGAAATTAATGAATTTATTCCAAGAATATTCATCTCTGAAAGTTACAGTAGAGCGCTCCGGCATAACCGAATTTGACTTTTCTCTATTGTTGCCACCTACACCTCGTCTCGTATTTCTGTTAATCAACACTTTATTAACAGTTCAGTTTATTTTTCTGTAGGCGAAATTAGATTCTGCTCTTGTACATTTCCACTTTGACATTCAATGTCATTTACAGGTCCGTCGAAGAATCATCCACCCAAACTTTCAATTTCGAGCGACGCAACCTGACAGATACGACCTAGCCTTATTAGAATTGATCACCGAAGCGGGTTATTCTTACCACATCTCTCCTATATGTCTTCCTAGCGGCGACATGTCTCTGACAGGGAGGAATGCGGTGGTCGCCGGCTGGGGTAAAATACAACCCTCTAACGAACTAATGGGCACAAATGTCCTACGAAGTGCGACTGTTCCTATCTTAGATATAAAGGAGTGCATGGCTTGGCACGAAATAAAACAAATTTCTGTTGAATTGCACGAAGAAATGTTATGTGCAGGACACGAGTCTGGGAAGCACGATGCTTGTTTAGGAGACTCCGGAGGACCGCTCATCGTCCTGGAAAATGGGAGGTGGACGTTGGCGGGTATAACCAGCGCAGGGTTTGGGTGTGGAGAACCACATCAACCTGGAATATATCATAAAATTCCGGTGACAGCTGACTGGATCAGATCTGTTATTGGGTTATTATAATGAAATATTGGGAGTTTGGAAAGGGGGATTTTGATATGAGCTGTCCGGTGGTATTTGTGAAGATTGATGGGATTCGTTGAATTGACTACTCTGTACTAAGATATGTGTATATATAAAATATTATATCTTTATCCAGTATTTTGTACAGATTAAAAATATTCTAGCAACCTACACTATATTTCACATGATTTGTAATCCTTACTAACAATTAAAGTAATTCCTATCTTTAGGTAATATAGTTCCATAACGGCATTTAAAAAAGTTCATGCTTTTACAAAAATGAAGACTAAAAAAAAAACACTAAATGTAAAATGTTCCATCATTTTATAATAAAAATGTAGATTCATGAAAACGAAACAAGATAGTTTGCAAATATTTTAAATTAACATAATTTGTTAGTAAAGGTAAAGAATACAGTTATTTTACTTTTTTTTATCGCAACCTGATAAACGTAGCAGGAAAATCATGAATAAAAAGAAAACAACTTCAGCTTCAGCTTTTGTGTATTTTTACTCTCTCGAGATTATCGTCGAAAATATTTAAACACAATCTTGATAAGAGGTTCGAGAAAATTGCAAAAATATCATGTGTTGTAGAACTTAAACCTGTAGCTACTCTACATTCTGTGATTGCAATCTTTTGCTCTTTATTATTTTAATGCTAGATATAACAGACCTGTGCGAAAAATAAATAAAGGATAATAAAACAGACGAGTTACGACACTGTAAAGAATTTATCCAGGTTGTTTTATTTTTGCCGTTGGACATTTTATATATGTGTCTGTATTTTGATTAAATGAGGGTGAACAATTTTAAGCTCCAATTTTGGTACAAAATTTCAAGATTAATCAAAATAAGTTTTTAGTTCGACGTAAATTGCTTAAGTAAAAAGATTAAACCTGTTTTTATATTTGTACCTACAAGATGAGCATTAACCAGAAAATTAATAAAAAAAACATCGGCGTTTTAAATAAACCGCATTTAAATAGATTCTAATATTGGCCCGGCGCATCCACCATTTTAAATGTAGCTATCTAATATGGGAAATTTGGTGTAAAATACAATTTCCAACTCCACTTTAAAATCTACTTCAAAAACAATTATTAGAAGACTTAATCAAATAATTTTTTAGTTAAATTACCATCTTTAATGGAGCGGCGAAATTAAATTAAAATGTATAGAGGGTGCCAATTCTACTTTGATCTCAATATTTCAGCCATAAACATTTACTGTGACATGAATTTTGATGCAACCAGCCTTACAGCAAATTAAATTTGTTAGGTAAGCTACTTTAAAAAAAATGTATAAAAGCAGAAATTTTATTTTGGTTTCGCTCAAGTTTTAAAATTGTTTGTAAGTTTGTTTTTAAGTTTTAAAAGGATTTGGAAAGCTACCGAAGGATTTCAGCTTCTATTAATTTATTAAATATTTGATATCAAGAAAAAGATGACAAAGAGCAGAAACGTCTATTTTTAAATATTTCTTTAGCTTTCCTGTTATGGAACGTTAAAATTCAGGCAATGGAAGTTTGAAATCGTAAGCAACTTTTTGTTTATACAAAAAACAAATAAAAGTTAACACTAAAAATGGGAGTAACATTTTTCAGAACGTTTTTTTTTAGTTATTAACAGATTTAGTCATTAATTTAAACTTTAAGTGACAAATGTAAAAGAAAAAGCATATTTAAAAACTGATAAGATAAATTTGAGAAATTTCATGTAAAGTGTGTTACTTCATTTTTTTATGTTTATTTTCAACGAAACTTTAGTATTTTCACGAAGACAGTGTTTTATAGATATTCTTAAAATAGTTTCTTCATGCACAAGCTTAAAAAAATCTGATACAAATATCAGTAGGTTTGAGTTTTAGTAGGTACTAGAGCAGTAAAATATGTGATCATTTAAGAACGAAATATCACATGCGTTCCAATTGACAAGAAAAAAAAAAGTAAGCTTTATTTCGGACTAGAATAAAAAATATACATTGATATAAATTTTTAAAAATTATTTTTTTTAAGTTGTCGTTTTAAAAAATCTTAGGTCTAGTAAAAATAATTTTAAAAGCATTACATTATTTTTAGAAACAGGTGAATCACTTCACTTGGAAGTGGTTTAAGAACAGACAACCTAATATGAGTATTACCTATTTCTAGAATAAAACACAAAGCAGTTTTAAAAAGCAAACTAGAAAAAACTTATGGTACAATAATTATAAAATAAAAAGAACCAAACAGATGACAAACTTGTAAATCGTAATAGCAAATATAATCAATAATTGACATTTTTAATAAAAATCATAACACAACAAATAAAAAAGCCAATTTTTTTTAAGCAAATTGCAAATTGAAACAAAAACGTAAAAAATGTGATAAAAAAACGGTTTTACTAAAAAAAAATTGTAAACATAAGATCCGGAAATGAAAGAAACGTTGCTTGTCTTAATGTAATTATAAAATGAGTACTTATAATGATTTTGATTATAGATTTATGATAAACAACAAAAATCAAAAATTATATTTAAAAAATAAAACAAATAAAATTAAAATGCACAAACGAAGGCTTTTGGGTTTCAGTTAAAAACTTTTTGAGTTTTTGTCTGCTATGGTAAGCGACATCTTCAGGAAAATGAGATAAACATGGTTACAAATGAGTCATTTTTTGCACTTTTTTAAAGTGTGCATATTTTTTTCCGAACTTTTATTCTTAACTTCCGTTTTGTTTTACGTAACAAATCTCTCCTTTGACATCAAGAAAAAAAAACTTTGTTAGCAGCTCTAGACAGTCTTTTTATCAAGAAAATGAACTAACTTAACCCAACGTCTACCGATTTCCTTTCTTTGTCTCTTTTTGTTGCTCAACAAATTCTTTCGTATAAACGTTTCACTTTTGTCGAAGTAGAATTTACGGGTCAAGATGATGTACGAGAGCAAGGTGTGAAGAAGTCGTAATTGTTAGATCTACCAGTTCAGTCTGTAGGTTAAGGTTAGAGTAATGACATACTTTCTCGAAGAAAGGTCGAAGTCAGTGCAAGGAATGCCAAGAGAAAGCAAAGTACGTATCACACTAATCGAATTCGGACCGGAAGTGTCATAAATGACGCAAAGTATCGTGCCATAAATCCGTCTTAATTAAAACGAATTGTTGGGTAAAGTTGAAGAATATGAAGAGAAGAAAAACGTTAGATTATATCTTGATGAGAACTTGGATGGGCACTGGGTTTTTATAATAACCTACTATTCTCAATGATAGTGGGATGAAAACAACAGTAAATTATACAGTGCCATGGTTTGAAAAACTTTCCATATTAATGTTTTGTATTTTCTTCCATTAATTGCAGCAATAATACTAATAAACAAGCGGTAGTGCTTGAAATGTAGAGCACGCTCTTCACAACTAGCAAAAATTCGTCAAGTGAAAATACCCTGACATTTCTCCTCCAAGAATTTCGATCACATTTTTTTGATAAAAAACATTGGCCCACTTAGCGTCAAAATTTATCACTTCATTTCAAAAGTAGTGAAGTAGTGAAGCTTCAAATGTTACGTAATATTGATCCCGAAATCGCAAAAACTTTTGATTTCTTGAAGCTATTGTTCCGTTTCCACGGTTCAGCAGGTTGACCTTATCCTTCGAAGTCTTAAGAGCGCGATTCGCTCGCTTCCGAAGAGAAATGATTGAAAAACGAAAATGTTTGAGATAGCCACTGGTCTAAAAATTAAGATTAAAATTTCTCCGATGTAAGTGTGACTCGACGTTTTTACTCTCAGTTGTGTCCGCAACTCTTTGGGATTAGGATCGAAGATTTATCGATTTCGATCAGAGTGCGTGTAGTAAGTGGTTCTTCGTTAATAATTCATGGAAGACAATAAGTGAAAACAAAAAGAACACGCTCTACTTCGCGGAACGAAAATGCGGCTTCATTATCGTCTAACGTTTCTGGTGTTGTGTTTAGTGTACCCTTTGTTTACAGAGTGTTCTGAAAATGACATCAAAGGTACCAAATTTAGGAAATGAGTGTGCAATTCGGATCATTTTCACTGAGTAGAAAGTGAAGGTTCTTCCTTTCCTAAATTATGGTTACGTCCGTATTTACTGTGTCCCATTGTCTATTGTTGGACTCTTTAAATATTAATATGACAGTTTGTTGTATAAACAATTTAGGTAAAAGCAAACCCGGATTTCACACTCTGGCGAATTAAAAAAAATTGCTCGCACTTGCGAATGTTGAAAGTGATAAAAAAGTGTATCTCATGTAATTAGATCAATGATCTTGTAGGACTGGTACAAAGAAATTATGTGAGAGTAAAAAGTTCAAACTTAAGCTTATAATTTGAAGGTAAATGCCATGAACTGTGTCCAGTTTGTGTAAAAATTTGTGACAAACAAGAAAGCGTTTTAACTAAAGATAATTGATTAACCTGAATTCATTTGGACATAGTTCAAATTTGGCAAGGTTATCATTTCTTCGTTTTTCCCAAAAGCTCAAATTTTTGGTAAATTTTGTTTCAAATTTAAAACAATTTTGCTATTAAATTATCTGTTAATAGGTTGACAAAAAAAGAGTCAAAATTATTTAATTCTTTGTGAATTTTATACTTTAAAGACTTTTTTTTATTAATTATTAATATTTAAAATACTGACATGTTGGTTGCTCTGTTATCCATCAATTTTGGTATTTTAGAACAGTCGTGATACATGACATCATTATAATTCAATGACTATTTAACCTGAAATTCCGAAACAAAAGACAGTGCTACCAACACAATACAAATTTTAAATGCTGCTTCGATGGTGTTTCCATTCGATAATGCGGTAATTAGAACGAGAAAAATTCTGCTCCTGACATGCGAATGAGCAGTTTACGAGCAGTAATTAATTTCTTTTGTTCAGAAATGTTAAACGGCAGCAATTAACTTTGTAATTATTTATTATTATTTATATTGGCTACACGTTATTTAAATTCTAAAAATTATCAGTAATTGTCCACTTTCTCATCTTTTTTGATTGCAGATGAGATATATACATATTTTTTGTTAGCTTACTGTTAAAATTTGAAAATTAACGTTGCATTATTTTTTTACAATGAATTAATTCACAAGCAGAATTTAAATTTTAATGAATTTTATCAAAAAATTTGTTATTATATAGTGATAAAATTACTTGACCTGATTTTAAAGTGAGTTGAAATTTATTGATGCTATATTGACAAACTGTGACTATTCAGGTCAACTTTCGGAAAGTATGAAATAAATTGATGAAAAGATTACAAAGTACTTTCTAGTGAAAATGGTTTTAAAAAGTGTGCAATAAATTTTATTGAAATGTAATTTATCGAACTAAAAGGAGCAAACATCTTATTGCAGATTGAATTTTTAAAAATGAACAAATTTTAATGCTGAAGAAATTAAATTGTAACAATATTACTTTAAACCCTTTTTTTGTGGATAACATTTAGTCTACTTTTAGTTAATACAAATTTTTAGTTTTAAAATACTTACCTAAATAATACTAACTGCTTTCATTTAAAATAATTAAATAATAAAATTAAAATTTAAAATTTTGTTCTAGAAAGAGACGAGCATGTGAAATATTTGAACAACTTATAAAATTACACAGTATTGTCAAAAATATGTCGAAATAATTTAACTTACGTCAAATGGAGTAAAAAATACTTAAAAACTACACTGAAAGGAATGATACGTTTCTGCTCTCTAATTTTAGAGAAACTCCGCCATAATGACATAATGGTATCGCAAATTTCAAAACACACCAAACATTTGCGATCCACTCAGCATAAATAAAATCACATTTTGTATCTCATTTTTCTCATCTTCCAGAGACAGCTCCTGAAAAAACCTACACGAAGAATTACATCTATGCACCGCCGAAAACACGCTTCTTTGACGAGATTGGCTGTAAGTACACTGAGATGATTTAACTTAAACAATGTAAAACGTTATGTAGATGTAAATTACGTTTATTACAATGGTGCGCATCTCGTAATATTTTATGATTGTCACCTTCCGTTGTGACACATAAAATAATTAGGCATTAAAATGGAGACAACTAGTTGATTCAAAAAATGTCTTTGTTTCGTTTCCGGAAAAGTGTCGAAGAAGTAATCCAGGCCAACCGAAAACACAATTGAAGTGGTTACGTCTTCAAGACGTCGATAGTTACCGAGGCGTTTTCCCTGTGGTGATATGCTGAGCAGATTATGAATGTTACCCTCGTTTATCTTCATCGATTCAAGGTTGAGAATTTCGTGAAGGCACAGGGCGATAACCTTTGATATCAAACTACATCGCGGGTGAAATTCAAAATTGCGAATGGAAAAAATTGAATTAAACAATAACGAAACGTAAAAATGTAATCTATTCATGCCTTGGTGGTGAAGCTGGAAATCGATATTTTTATTAAATCCTCGCGCAACAAAGAATAATTTTATCTTCTGCGATAGAACAAACTGTACGAAAGAATGGAAAGAAATCTCTGATAATTTCATTTTATGTGTAGAATGTGATTATCCGAGACGTTTGCTGAAAGTAATTTGATTTTGATAAAGACGTAGCAAAACTATGAGAGAACTTGTTAAAGTTCTAAATAAATGTACTTTTACATAGAACAATAAATTCTGGTGTTTTATAAGACTAAAATAAAAATTGATTTTCCTGATAAAACTCAATATTACTACTTGGAAATGGAAAATTCTGTCCCTACAAAAGTAACACAAGAAAATTGCTTTTCGCGTTGGGAACTATGATTGTCTAACGATGGAACGCTACAATGAAATTCTCGTTATGTCTGGCAATCAGTGCTTCCATCTTCTAGAAATAAATCCAGCATAAAATAAATGCATTGTGAATATATTGAAAAACACATTGTCTAGCTGGGTTTTACGTATCTAACGGATAAAGTGTTTATTCAATGTGGTCAATAACTTTTAAACATACCTATTGTTAAGATAGATACATACATCTATGGTATTGTTTTTTGTTCTGCTCATTACGAATAAAACTAACGATAAGATGATTACGTTCGTACATTACATTTGTACATTCGTACATACATAAATCAGTGCAATCTAAGAATCGAATAATATGCAAAGATATCCAATATATCTATCAAACTTTATATATTTTTTATTTTTTTGAACTTTTGGCTTTTTGGAACTTTTATCACAAATTGGAAAGTTCACATTTTTATATATTTGATACATTTTAAATTTCTTAAATCTAATTTCTTTAGATTTTTGACAACTTTCTTTAAATACTTCATAAAAATGTTGGAATCTCTAAAAAGGTTCTCCCAGTTTTTTAGATTTTTCATATTTTTTTGACTTTTGGATATCTTTCTTTTAAATTTTGAAATTTTGTCTAACTTTTTTGATTTTTTATATAATTTTGCTTTTGGAATATCTGAACAGTATGGCTGATATTTTTTTTTACATTGTTTACATTTTTTCAATTATTCAAATCGTTTTAAAATTCTTGGTACATAAACCTACCGATTCTCTTAATTTTCGTTTTTTTAAGATTTTGGATTTTTCAAATTTTTGTTAAATTCTTTATCTTATTGAATTGTTAAAATTGTTTAGACGTTTCATATTTGTTTAAAAAAATTAAAACTATTAATTTGAAACTTTTGATTTTTTAACAATCAGTTTTCAAATGAAAAAGTTAGAACTGAGAGCTATATTTTTTTTAAATACAAAAATCCGAGATATTAAATTGTTTGAAAAATTTCGATTTCAATTTAGGTTACAAGTTTCTGTACTTTGAATTTTTGCGCTATTCAATTTTTATTCAGTTTTAATTTTTTTCATCTGAATCTGATTTCCAAACGTTTATAGATAAACGTTAAAATTAAGATTTAAAAATATTTATACTTTGTTTAGATTTATTTGCTTTTATTAGATTTTTATATTTTAAAATATCTAGATACATATTTTTGGAAAACAGTGTTAAAATTTAGAAAGATTTTTGGAAAAACTTTTAGAAAAGTTTGAAATTTTTGGGTTTGGGTAGTTAAAACTACTAATTTTTTATCAGTTTCTGGTCTCACAGTTTTATCAATTATCAATAATTAATTAAAAACAAGTGAAAATCAAAATTAACTGTATTAATTTGATGTATACGTTGCCATAGTTTTTTATCAAAATCCCGTTTTAAGTATTTAGTAACTTTGATTCATACTTAGTAGATTTCAACAGTTTAAATGTTTTCCGAAATTTCAGCAATAGCGGAATAATTCGAATTTCCTTTTCACGACTTTAAATTACTTAATCGTATAAGATAATTACACATTTCATCACATTTTTTTTTTATAATTGTTTTCACACTTTACTTGTCAAATCACAAAATTTATTTCGTTGAGTTAAAAAAAATACGTTTTACAAATGTACCTATTCGTTTCACAGCACTTTCAAAACAAATATAATTAACGAAATTTTCTTTTAAATTACAGCAAATTAAATTTGGTAATAATGTGGTTATTTAAAAAACCACAAATGAAATTTATTTTCACCATAGTGACAGCAATCAGATACTTCAACTTGAATTGAGAAATGCCGTTTAAATTTAGTTAATTCTAGTGAGTAGCTTAAATTTAAAATTGACATATTAAAACAATTATTTTTAATTCCATAACCATCACACATAAAAAACGAAAGCAAGATAAATGGTTTTTGGTAAAAGTAAAACAAGCAGTGACTGTTTTTGTAATAATTATAGTTATTATAATTTGCTACAGCCTGACGTGGAGATTAAAAGAAATGTGTCTAGACCAATTATAGTAAAATTGAACCAATGGCTCCCGCTTGAATGTGAAGTAGTTTACTCTATGTCAATAAATGTAGAATTCCCACGAGAACTGTAGTCACCGTTATGGCGTTATTCTGCCAGTCTAAATTCTGCATAACCTAGACTAGTTTGTAACATTCCTTTTAGTTTTTTAATGGAACCTTCTATTGTAACGTTACGCAAGCTGTTGAAACTCATCCTTGATTTCGGTGCACATACAGTTACAAAATTTATAATTCTGATAACAATCAGTTTTGCCGACCACGCCACAAGTTTGTATTCTAAGCCCAGTAATTGAACATGTGAAGCTATTTCTTCCTTCCTGTTTGCAAATAACCGTTGCGGAAATTGAGAAAAACGGCAATCATCCTGATCATCGTCAATCAATGACATTGTCTCCAAAGACGTTCCGCTATACGCTTTCAGTATTAACTGGCTCACCGGTAAAAGTGAAAGAAACTGAATTAACTAAACAAACAAAGCAAAGCTTTCACTGCATAAAATCCAAACATTTACAAGAAAGCAAATATTCCTAAGACACCAACGCTTGCAGTAACAGCGTTTCCAAGAGACTATCAAACTACCATTTAGGCCCTTTAAGTCGATTGTAGAATAATTAGATCCGAGATAATGGTACGAAGTCTCAACAGCTTTCACTTGCTGTAAGTGCACTACATGCCATCCGTGTCGGATCTTTGCTGGCGTCTTCAACAGTAGCACACGCTTAGTACTTCCGATGTTGGAAAGTTGTGCTCCACATGTTCTTAGTAAGGAGGTGAGTGCAGTGCCGTGAACATGGGACGCGGAGTGTTGGTGTTTGTGTTGTTGATGGTACTTGAGGGTGTGAGGACGTTACCCAACGAACGACAAGCCCAAGAACTTCTTCTGCTGGACGCTTTAGGACGAAGGGCGGGAGTGGGCTCCACGGAACAGAGCAGTCTCATTGACATGTTGGGAAGAAGTACGTTTTCAATTTCGCATTACATTTTGAAATTGGCACTTATTGCGAAAAATGATGGTTCTCACAAGAAAGCCTGATGAACTCATTTTTTTTATTGCCTGCTTACGTAAATCACCGATCTAAGTTCTGGGTCGTATTCG
Source organism: Cynaeus angustus (assembly GCA_030157275.1). NCBI lineage: Eukaryota > Metazoa > Arthropoda > Insecta > Coleoptera > Tenebrionidae > Cynaeus > Cynaeus angustus. The sequence goes on from CM058058.1 coordinate 24,468,744, forward strand.
TCTTAGTATTGTTTGTAGGTTATTTTATAAATGGGTCGGGACATACATTTCGGATACTAAAGAGATACAATTAAAAAACAATTTGTAGTAAATGATGGACCATTTTCCGCTATAATAGTAAATGTTTTACGACAATGGTTTGCGTGTTAAATAAAATGGTCTGGAACAGTTATTTGTTTTATAACAGTGTATACAATTAGATCGCAGATTCGTCTTTAATTATCAGTATTTAAGGAGTTTGTAATTTATGACATGTTCAATAATGCAAATTACATATTTGTTAACGTAACATTATCTCATAGTTTTTTCAGCTACTACATAAACAAAGTTCCATCAATTCTAAGACTAATAACACAATAGTTTATACATTTTTTACAGAATACCTGCAAACGAATTATAAATCTTGCAGCGTCACAAAAATTGATTATACCCTGCTTCGGAAGAATTTTGCATTTTTTTTATAGAGAATTTTAATTTTACAGTTAAATGTGAATTCGCGTGTTATTTCTTTCTCGTAAATGAATAAACGAAACTCCAGAGCTGTTTCACTCTTCACTATAATTTTAAGAGAATTCTTTAAAAGTGGGTTCCACTTATTTGAATTTGTAAGCCAAAATGTTTAGGCACTAGGATACGAAAATTAAATAAAACATTAAAAATATTTCATTTATAAAAAAATTACAGATACAATTAAATTACAAATTTGAAAAATCTGTTATTGTATGTTTTCGGTTTATTATCAAACGTAGTTGACTTCAAAGTCACAGTAGATCATTTTATTTTTTAATGATACGTACTAATATAAAAAAACAGTGATCAAAGTTGTTTGCCTAACAATACGAAAGTTGTTTCACTTTTTCTGATCATATTGTAAACAACTCGATTAAATTCTATAACATTTTTTTTTAATGAAAAATGGTCCGCTTCACTTTAACGTGACAATTTTTAAGTATTTTGAACACAAAAAAACAAACACAAAGAACTAAGTATTAGTACGATTGAAAAAAGACGCCACCTAACCGGCTTAAAAATTTCCAATCAGTTGATATTTTCGTCTATTTTATTTTAGCTTCGTTTAAATATTGACTGTATTTTGATTGAAAAATATTTTTTAGAAAAAGCATTTTAGTTACATAAATTAGAAAATTACTGAAACAGGTTGACACTCCCGAGCAGTTGCAATCTTGATAATTTTTGACATATTATTTTTAACAGTTAAGAATTTATTTAGTAGTAAAAATAATTTTTAAAATGCCCAATTTACGGAATTATTTTTTTTGACTAACGTACTACTCAATATCTGTTACCAACTTAACTAAAAATTGTAGTTATTCAATGTAAACGGTACAAAATCGGGTTTTTCTTTCATCCCGTGATTGTTAAAATTGTCTTAGAAAATGTAATGAGCAACAAATGAAAATTTTTAGAAAATATCCATCAGAAACAAAACTAAAACTTTATTGCACACCTGATTGGTAATAAACATCGAAAGCTCCTCCATTTAGAAGTGAATAGACATAAATTCTTTCTCAGCTTGTAAAACCTGAGAATAATTCATCTCACTACTTGGTCGTAAAGGTTCAGCTTTAATTTCATTCTACTCAAAGCGATTATTTCACACCTGACTTTTAAAACCAACAGTTAATTTTTAAGACTATATTATAGATGGCTACTTCGTTAGCAGTTTATGACATTTTACGATTATAAGGACTATTCGAACTTTCACGGTCTTGCTTTTTGCTGCTCGTTCACAGTGATAATTAGAAATTATTGAAAAATAACAAACTGACAGTAGCTTTCTCGCTTTTTGTCACCTTTTTAACTTTTAATTTTTTTGACAATAAACTAATCATTCAATAAATCAATATTACTCCTAAAAACTGATAAGCAATAAGTGACTCACGTACGCGTCACTGTTATACTTACCAATTTATTATTATACCACCACAACTGACCTTAAATTTAACTTTCGTTTAAAAAAAGTTTGTCAGTGACTTCATAATTTAATTTTGCTCTATAAGTAGGAGAAAACATTTTAAGACGGAAGTATAAATATCTCTCTTTAAATCTAAAGGAAATAGTTAAATAAAAAAATGTCCAGCACGTTGATGAAAAAACTATGAACTCGCACGAAGCTGTACAGTTGAATTAGTGACTCAATTTTCTGTAAATCACGAACATGGACGTGTGTTCCGCATTGTTCGTGAACATGTTCATAATTATGCTGAGGAATATTGCAGTGTTCGTGCGTTTTCACTTTATGCTGTATTTACCATTAATGCAACGGTTAATATCGCACTTTCATCAATGTGGAGATGAGCATTCAATGTAAAATTAGTATACACTTACAGACATTTTAAATGAGTTTTGTTTGAAAATAAAAATATTTTTGTTTTGTTTTTTCAATACCGAAGTTAATTTAAAAAATAAACAAGATATTTTTATGAAAAATGAGTTTTTGGGTCGTGTTTCAAATGATTAAAATGATGCCCACTCGTTCCCGCTCATAAACAGAGCTTTGCAGAAAGCTCCCAGCAGGTTCTTTGTGTTTATTTATCGGACTAAAGTCGTCGAAACTGGGAAAAGGATTACATTTAAACTCTACGATTCTCCAAAAAGATCACTTTATATAGAAACGATGTTAAAATAAAAACATTTAGTTTTTTAACGCTCGGTTGTTTTAAAGCCAGCGGTTTTGCCACTTTATCTTTTGTTTTATTAGCAAGCCCGCAAATAAATTGCTTTTAAGTACTCCTCAAAGGAAAATCTCAATGTAATCTTAGTGAAGTGAAAAATTCAATTTCTAAAGTTGTAGTGTTCAAAACAGAAGTTTTCAATGATCTCTGAATATTTCATGCAATTTACAAAAGCGTCGTCCCAAGATTGTGTAAATGACAGCTACTCAATTTTGAAGACAATTTTCATTATTTCAAATAGAAACGACAGTTGGTAATGGTCCTGAAAAGCTCGATATTACTGTGCCAACTGCAATAGTAAAGCCGGATAATGACGAAAATGTAAAATCGATGAACTTTGAACTAACGACATCTGCTGCGTCTTCAAACGATTAAAGTTAAGCGTTTAGAGCTATTTAGGCGATGATTTTAATGATGCATGTTTGATGTTAATTTATGATATGCTTTCCTAAGCACATCATGTTTGTCATATTTTATGCAAATTATGTTCGCTTTTGTGGCATAACATTAAGACATCATGATCTATGTAATTATTGTTGCAGTAGATAATTTTGTATATAAAATACTTTCATTTGAGATTCAAAATAAACAATTGAAAAATATTAGATTACTGCACAATTAAAATTAACGTTTAATTAAATTGTGGCAAGATTAACTGATTAACAAGAACTCGACTTGCGTGTGCACATTCCGACATTTGCCCTTTTCATGTCTCCTTTAATGGAAATATGATGTTCATTGCTTTTTTAAGGTTTCATTTTAATATAACTTTATAAAGGAATATTACTTTTTCATTACGTCTTGCAATATCATATTTCAGGAAAATTTTCCGAGATGAATACAAAATAATATTTTTCATATTTGCATTTGCGTCACTAAAATAAATCATCAAAGTCGTTTAAAGTAAGCACCAACAATTTCTGAACAAACTAACTTTGGAACAAAGTTTACTGGACCCATCTCTGATGTTCCATTAAGTAGAATTCACGGCATTAGCGCAATTCTGGTAAAAATAACAGTGATGAAAGTGCGCTTTTGGGGTTTAAATGTTTGTGCTTAATGATTTTTTTTTCATTTGAGTAATGTACGCAATTTTTATTAGTCCAGTGGTTGTTCGAAAATTGTGTAAAAGCTTTGGTTAATTTACGCACACCTAGAATTTTATTTTCACGTCAAGAAATCTAGTTCAATGTGAACAATGTGGACACACGTTCTTTATTTAATTAATAATTCAGGGCACGTTAGAAAATGCAAACTAGTAAAATAAAATGAAAAATACTTGGTTGCTGTGTTTCAGTTTACAAAAACTTTTTTCAAAAAAAACACCAATATTTAATCATGAATTAAAGATAAGTGGTATTTAATTAATTTAATGTTATAAGTATAAATGACTTGTTTGTTAACTTACTTATAAAATCTGCCACAATTTCAAAAAATTTTAGAAGCGGCTTTTGAAAATTTATTTCATAAACCACATAAAACCAGAAGTGTAACAAATCTGGCAATCAGAAAGCTGCAAGACGCCACCATTCTTTTGTAAAAATGATATAAATCTTTGTACAATGAGAACATCTAGATAAAAATAACACCTACTAGTAACACTACATTTTATGTACTTTTAACATTGCGTGCCTTTTCTAATTTTTACAATAATTTTCGGTAACGCAATAAAGACTAAAGTTAAGAATAATGTTTTTCTGATTTTCTGCGAACATTATTAAAAAAAAAAACTACTAATAAACTTTCGTTATGACAACTTTTGGTGTTTTTAATAAAATTTATCTTTAAATTTTCAGATTTTTTAAATGTTTAAAATTATTAAATTACTAGCTAACTAGTTAACAGTCATAAAAATTCTCTCAACATATTTTTTTATTCAAAACAAATTTAAAAATAAAAATAAAAATTTGGACGCTTAATTGTTTTAGCTGTTCCTGATTTTCACGAATTCAACAATTAATTGTTTTAACAATTTAATATTTAAAATTATTAAATTAATCATTTCACTGTCAAAAAAAATCTTTTAATATAAGTATTTTTTTAATCAAAACAAAAATACGCAGAATTTGTTTTGCTTTTTACATGGTTTCTGTCTCAATTTCGTCTTCTTCTGAGATTTTGTTTGATATTTTTTAGTTAGTTTAGTTTAGTTTTCTTTACATTTGGCTTATAAATTCGCTTTTAAATTTTTCTGACTGTTAAGTTCAAATTTTAATTCACCAGTTATTTACTTTAACCGCCTTCTCTGAATTAAATTTGCTCAAGTTTTAATTCAATTTCTAAACTTTTCCAGTGATCCCGCAATCCTGCCGCTTCCGTGGAGTGAAATACGAGTGTGGCTTGTCCATAAGTTGTGTCCTTGGAGGAGGTCGTCCCTTAGATCTTTGTTCTGGAGGGATGATCTGGGCATGTTGTGTAGACCGAGACACACAAACACCTACTCACCATCCTGACGTAGGTGTCCTCAATAATGCTAGTAAGTTTGAGCTACATTGGCTCTTTATCCGTATGTACATACCATAATCCGTCCATTGTTAATAACGACTGTGTAAATTGTATTAAACTAACATTAATAACTAACAAAACTAGACACTTATCATCTAGTGGGATATTATCCTCCGGATCCTGACCATCCCGATTCCAACAGCGTGGATCGGCCGCCTTATAGACCATATTACCACGACCCTGGTGATGACCGACCACCACCTCAAGAAGATGGCTACCAGACAGATCCGCAAGTTCAACCACCAAACTTCAGGGGTAACATTAACAAAAACTAACAAATTAGCACTATTTCTGTCGTAGAGCACCGTAAAAGATACATGTATTTATGTCTGTACGCACGTAGTGGAATGTAGATATTGCTGAGTGTTTTAAAGAACAACCATTTATAAATGTTAATGAAATTAACGGAGTATCTGGGCAAAAACTGACTAAAACAAATCAAGTTTTTTTGTAAGAAACCGCTTTAATCCGTAAGTGGATTGCTTTTCCTTTGGGGTTGTTAACTTTTTACGATTAAACGTAGCTACATAGATGATTTTTTATGGTAGCAAAAAATATACGAGTGGGATTACGAGCGCTGTACTATAAAAAAAATTAAGTCGAGCTAAAAATGTATGGAAGAATAGAAATAGAAACTATTACAAAAATGTTTTTAAAATCTCGTTCGATGCATTTTTACAACTCAGAATAGTTAAAAAAAAGATATGTCTGGATCTTTGGAAATCACAGATAACAAAATATTACATCTATACATTTAAAAAAAAGTTTCTTTTTTATATCAAGAGGTACTAAAAATCTACTGCATTTTGATTAAATCTTTTCTAGATAAGCAATAAATAGGTAGTTATGTAATGTTTTTGATAAAAATTGGTTGCATAAATTTTGTTTTATTAATCTTTTGGTTAAAACAAAATTGAACATGTAATGTAACACATTTTACTTCTAAATTAGGTAAATTTCTTCATTTCAAATGTAGTCAAGGTCAGAAAATGTATGCATTTATTTCCATATTTAATTTCACTTTACTTTTCCATAAAAATCATGTTTGCAAGATGACAATCACTAAAAGAAAACAACCGTAACAAATTTCTCTCTTTAAAGCACATAAACCCTGCGCATAACTGCATAACAATTACAGTTAATCTTGTTATGATTTTAAAAAGAAACGCTCACTTTACTGTAAAAATAAACTTAATTATACCGTTGATAATTATCATATTTGGAGAAGAAAGTAAACATTGTATTACATAGGATCCTTTATGAATATGTTATAAAGTTTTACCTCGTGTTGCAATTTTATTGTCTAAATAATGAAACTCGACTCTGAAATGAATTTTACTAATTGAAATGAAATTTGGAACGCATTTCATTTTGTGGTTTTCAAGTAGGATGAAGCCAAAACTCGATATGCTCTTACTTTAAACTTTGTAAGTTTTTAAAGCCCACGCAGTTCGAGTGTTATTTTTAATGTTAAAAATATTATAAGTGCCTCCATTAGTGCCTGCGCAAACAATGAACGGCCGGTTTGAATTTTTTAGACGCCTTTGTTGCTTGCAAATTTTCAAATAAGAGAAAATTTATTCGTTTATTTTGGTGATTAATTCTCGACTTTCAAATATTTGTTGTCAAAATGTATCTTTTGCAGTTTTATGCAAGTTTTAGGAATAAATGCAGCTAGTATTCCTGAATTGCATTTAAATTAGTCAAATTTGGGACGCATTTCATTTTGTGGTTTTTAAGCAGAATGAAGCTAAAACTCGATATGCTCATACTTTAAACTTCGTAACTTTTTAAAGCAGTTCGAGTAGTTATTTTTAATGTTAAAAAAATATAAGTTCCTCCATTAATGCCTACGCAAACAATGAGCGACCGGTTTGAATTTTTTTAGACGCCTGTATTGTTTGTGAATTCTCAAAGAGAAAATTAATTGATTTATTTTGGTAATTAATTCTCTACATTCAAATATTTGTTGGCAAAAAGTATCTCAGCTAGTGTAATTTAACTACAATTAAATATGAGGAATTTTACTAGTCAACTGTGTATTTTAGCTCAGTCAGCAAAATGTGGAACAATCTGAATAGCGTGGGCTCATTAATTGTTAGTAATCTTGGTTTTGGTTTCTATACAATATTAGAGTATTTAATAAGGGTAGGAATTCTCTGATCTGTGTAATAAATGGTAAATTTACCTTCTATAGACTAACTATTTCCTAATGTACTGGTTATGTTGGATTTACTAGTAATTAGTACAACGTAGTATTTAGCCATCGGTCTCAAAAGAATTTCGTGTTAATTGTCATACAATTTAGTTTATTTTTACTAGATATTTCTCTGAGCATTTTTTCTGAATTTTTTTTTGAAATTTAAAACGTTTAAACATTGCTAAAAAACTAGGGCATCTACTATTTTTAGAAAAAATATTAAAAAAATGGAATTTTATCTGCAGCTAAATAAGATTCTCATAAATAAATATGATACATTAAAAACTAACAATGAAATAAAATTCAGGTTTATATAACAATAAAATGAGTAGCTTTTTTCAACATTTTTTTTTTATTTTTTCCTCATATTAGCTTCGGTTTGTCCCAATTTTCTTTTTTTGCACCTTTGCATAATTGACACGGATAGTCGTTGATCCAGAATATAGTTTGTAAAGTCTTTTGTGCCTCTCTTTAACATTATCTGTGACGTACTTCTATGCTTTACTTTTTATTCTATCCATTCTTGATTTCTACTTTTCACTCCTGTCAGTTGTTTCCATACTTCTTTATTTATTCGGCTTTTTTTTGTTTCATTTTTAATAAACTTTCATGCTTCGTTTTTTTTACATTTCATTTCAATTTTGTTTTGACCTGTAACGTTAATTATATTTTTCTAGCTTCTCAAAAATTTTCTTGCCTTTTTTTCAGTTTTGACATAAATTTTACTAGTCGTTTTTGCTCTCTTAATTTCTTATGTTTTTCCTTCAATAGCTGTTTCTACAATTTGAACAAGTTCTTCTCTTCTCTTAACTCATTCTTTCTTTTTTTTTTTAATTTCAGTTTTGTTTTATATCCCCGTATCCTTTTTTATTTTCTTGTTTTTCTTAAATCTTTTTTATTTAAAATATTATTTTCAGTGTCATGTGGTTTGATTCTACTCTCTTTCTTACTTTGAATTTTATTATTTCTTTCTTTCTTATTTCTTCTTATTTTCTTATCTTTCTTTATTTACTTCCCATGATCCTCTTCTTTCGTACCATCCAATAATAAAATGTATTAAAAATGTAGAGCTTAAATAGAGAAAGTAAAGAAAATATGAAAAACTTCAAAAATCAAACAATCAGAATAATACAGCAAAAAATCTAAAAGATCTAAAATATTGCAACTAACATAAAAATTTAGAAAATTTATAAGATAGCTAGCTAGAAAGCATAAAAAATCTAGCAAATTGGGAAAATATAAAGAAATCTTTATCTGTTTTTTATTTTTTTTAATAATTAAATTTTAAAAAGTTGTTTTTTGTATAAAAATAAAAAATCGAACTCAGTTTTTACGAATTTCAACGTCTGTAATAAAAAAAATATAAATAGATCTGGCACATCCACCATTTTCAGTGTCTCAAATTGCTGAAATTTAAATTGCTCTGCGTCTTTATTTTGTCCATGAAAATGTTTAATGTTTAAACAAATAACTATGCTGTGCAATTTCAAAAATAATCCAAAATAAAACCAATTTAGCGCCGTTTAAAATAAACACTGTATCACAAAAATATAACTTCTTAAATGATGTCGTAATTATTCTGACGCTTTGTGTAAACCACATAAAAATGTTTTATCCTTCTAAAACTTTCAGTGTCTTAAGCTTATTACGAGTTTATTGCTTTCTTAATGTATGCCTGTTGAAATACAATATGTATAAGAATTAAGTGAAACCTTCGCGAAAATTATACAACTTCTCCCAAATCATGTATAAATTCTCCCTCAGCTCAGCATTTCATTTCACATTCCTTCAGCACACTCCATCTAAGGTTTATTCATGCAGCTTAAAATGTAAATCTTACCACATGACTATTTTAGGTTGTGGTGAACTATACACAAGAAGCAACAGGATTGTTGGCGGACACTCTACAGGATTCGGTTCACATCCTTGGCAAGTAGCCCTCATCAAAACAGGATTTCTAACAAAGAAACTCGCTTGTGGAGGAGCACTTTTAAATGAGAGATGGATTATAACCGCCGCACATTGTGTTGCCACGTAAGTCTTTCAGTTAGAAACCAGAATTATAGCATTTCCATTTGAGTTAAATCGCAACAAAGCAACTAATGTCGCTATATAACTCAAGAAAGTAGTGATTAAGTTATTTCAATTACTTCCAGGACTGCAAATGGTAACATCCGAGTGAGACTCGGCGAATGGGATGTAAGAGATCAGGATGAAAAGCTAGCACATGAAGAATACTCAGTCGAACGAAAAGAAGTGCATCCAGCGTACTCACCAACGGATTTCAAGAACGATGTTGCGTTAGTAAAACTAGATCGAAATGTGAGGTTCAAGCAACATATAGTACCAGTTTGTTTACCTTCACCAACTGTAAGTACTGCTTCAACAGAAAATAATAGCTAACACGAAGTTTCCAGTTAAAATTGCCAGGAAGAATGGCCACTGTTGCTGGCTGGGGTCGTACTCGTCACGGCCAAGCAACTGTTCCTTCAGTTTTACAAGAAGTCGATGTCGAAGTCATTACCAATGATCGATGCCAAAGATGGTTCCGGGCTGCTGGTCGAAGAGAGACTATCCACGACGTTTTCTTGTGTGCGGGATACAAAGAAGCAAGTACTAGCTAAGAATCCACAGTAATATTACACGATTTGTTTCAGGGTGGTCGTGATTCCTGTCAAGGTGATTCTGGGGGACCATTGACTTTAACAGTTGATGGCAGGAGAACTTTAATAGGTCTAGTTTCCTGGGGAATCGGCTGCGGAAGAGAGCATTTACCAGGAGTTTATACGAATATTCAAAAATTCGTGCCTTGGATAGACAAAGTAATGGGTTGACTGATAACATGAGTAGCACGGTGCCAGACATGTTCAAGATAGTAAATTATTCGTAATGGGTTAAGAGAGTGATAAGAAAAATAACCAAATTTATTTATTTTCTAGCATTAAAAAACACCAAAACAGCTTAATTAAGTAGATTCACTTATGTTAAGTATTATTTATTGATCAAGTTTTGGCTAAATAATTTATTCATGTTCCCATTACTGTTGTTGTACTTAACCCCTGTGATCGACTGTATAGATTCGGCAGGGATTGAAGAGAATAGTGCTAATAAGCTGTAAGTCTGTATCAGATTATAATGTTAGGTAGCCTAATTTTTAGCTGTTATTTTATTAAACCATTTTTAATGTAAAATTTGATATTTTAGTAAATACTTTTTAAGTAAAGCTATCTCTTGTTTAAAATACGAAACCTTAACCCCGATGCAAACTTGGAATATCATTATTACCATCAACTTGGGTACTAAATATTAAAATATTTAAATTAATTATAGCAAGATTAATTTTATCTTGATATTATTAGCCGCAAAGTAATATAAACTTATTGCAAATTATTTTTGACGTGTATGTTATGTTGCCTACGTGAAAGAGTTTTTTTTTAATACGAAGTCCATGTACCATATTACTGAATTAAGATATTCTTGAAAAAATAACAAAACAACTTGTAGGAAAAGCGTAAAGTTAAGTAATATCAAAATATTTTATCTTGAAATCAACTTGGGACGGTCTCTAACTGGACAATTTTTGATGTAAACGTAAAAGTGTTGTTTGAAAATGTACATTAATTTTTCTAGTATTTTGTATAATAATGTCTTTTGTGCAAATATTTTTTTCAAACATTTTAAATAAATAAAAAAAATATTAGATATCTCTGATTATCCAGAGAATCTAGGAAAATTGTACAATGCAAGATATAAAAAAAAACATATCTTTAAAAGAGAATACAATTCAAGAAAATTAAAAAAATTGTAAAACGTATGCAAAATATTTGGAACATCAGAAATACAAAAATTTACCAAAAATACATTTTAATTTGAGAGAAGTTGAAGAAAGTCTGCAAAATCGAAAAATGCAAACAATTTAAAATATTTACAAGATTTAAAAACTCCGAAAAAAAAACAAAAATTTTAAGAACCATTTCAAAATTTTAAACCATCTTTAAATTTTAGGAAATTTGAAGAATCAAGAAAATCTACAATATTTTAAGAAATGGAACGAATGGAAACAGAGTTACAAAGAAAAATGAAAAAGTATCTAAAATCCAGATCTGCAAAATAAAAAAAAAATTAACTTAAAAATTTAAGGTTACTTACAGAAGTGCAAAAAAATATTGAAAAATTCTGAGAATTCAAAGCGTTGAAAGATTGCGATAAATGTTAAAATTTTAAACAATTCTGAAAAATTCAAAAAAGCTGTCATAAAATTTAAAAAATTAAAAATAAGATAAGTACATGAAATTCAAGAAAAATCCAAACAAATCAAAAATTCCAAAAAAGGTAAAAGGGTATCGATAATTTAGAGGTTGATTAAGAAAAATAGAAAAAAATAAAGGACTAAGATCGAAAACTTAAATAATTTCAAGATTAACAGTTTGTGAAATATAAAGGAAGAAGAATATAAGAACAAAAAATATAAAACCAAAAATCTATAATAAAAATTTAGAAAGTATTTACAGATACTTTCTAAATTTTCAAAAAATTCAAAAAACCTTAAAATGTATAAATTGTAAAAAATTCACAAAAAAAAATCGATAATCTATAGCATATAAAATATGCAAAAAAAAAACATAAAATTCTAAAAGACCCACATGTTTAAAATGCTACATTAATGCATTAAACGGGTGCCAACGCTCTAAAAAATTAAACAAGGAAAAAGATAAAACACAGTAAAGCAAATAAAAATGAAAGAGTGGATATCATTGATAAGCAAATGAACACCGGGTACAATTTCTTAATAAATCTATTAAACTACAGATAATTCCAGCATGAGAAAAACAAGATAGGAAAATAGCAGAGCGAGTTCAGAAAGGAAAGGTCAACGGTAGACGTTGTGCACATCATAAATTAGATAATAGAAAAGAGCTACAGGCAAAATATAGAAATGCATACACTATTTGTGGCGTTTGACAGCATCAGACATAACATGAGGAAACTTGAGGTACCGAACAAACTGATATAAATGACGATGTACCAAGAGCCAGTGAACAAACGAAGTAGATCAACCAACGAAATAAAAATTAAAACCAGGGTAAGACAATGGAACGGGATGTCAACAACATTGTAAAATAGAACGCCGAGTGAGGCAATGAAATAGATCGATAAGAACGAAATCAGTACAGATAGTGGCATACGCAGATGATCTGGTAATGACGAGAGACATAAGAAGCCTATCGGATTTTTTTTAAAGAAGGTAACAGAAACTAAATAAATATGTTAAGTGCCTCGGAATACTATGTTGAACCTGAGGTCCAAATGTCAAAGTTTTGGAACTGTACGTAAGATTTGCCTAAACTTATGTATCTGGAAAAATATTTTTACAACTTATAAGTTTCATGCATTGTTTTATAGACAGTCATTTGACAAAAATATTTTAATAGACAGCAAAAGGTTATTTACAAAATTATTTCCATCAAATGAGAATAACCAGAAATTATGTATTTGTTTGTATTTGTTAAATTGATTTGAATACTGTGTCGATGTAAACAAATCAGTTTTGACAGGTCCCTTGCTCTCTAAATTTACTACCAACATTCGCTTGTAACTCCAAAAATGTACATACAATGAGCACTCATTGCCATCTGAATGAAGTGTAGTCAACAACAGAAATAAGCAAAAAATAGAAGAAGCACACAGGGTGCAGGCAGAATACAATGCATGACACAAATATAATTAAATAATGCAACAAACAAATAAAAAATCGCACAAAAATGAGTGTAAAAAGTAGCAATCACGCTTCGGAAACCAGGTCATGAAGAAAATCGGAATAAGGGAAAGATAAAGGGTGGGCAACTGCAGATGCGTAAATAAAATGTTCATAGTACAAAAACCACGTTGGTACCATCACATACAAAATATGGTGAAATACAGAAGCGGTAAAAAAAAGACGGGGTAAAAGACAGACAGTAATCGAGCAAACGGAAGACCTAAAGGCAGAAGGAAAGACCAGTTGACAAATAATTTAGCAAAAAAATGATTGGAGACAATAAATGCAGAACAACCATGACCGCATAACTTCTTTACATTTAAAATGATTTAAATTTCTTCTTGAGTCACCAATAATTTTCTCTCGTAACTTCTTTAAACGTAAAAAGTGACAAATGGATAGTAATGCACTCACAACAGTAGCACCTACATCTTAAAGCAATTTACAAGAAATGTAATATCTAATATCTACCCACATACAACGAAGGTAACATTTCCGTATTACAAGTAGTAAATAAGACAATGAAAGATCACCAAATGAGAAAAGATAAGTGGGACTCCTATGAGAAACAGAATCATCATTTTTGTTTATTTTAAAACAAATCATGCTAATTTTAAATTTATAAAGCCAATGTAAGAATATAAATTGTACTGACTACTGAAATCAAAGTTGTCAGATAATATACATATTTGATTTGTGATAAGAGGTAGAATAAATTCATAAATATTAAAAACTTAATAAAGTAGCATTGTGCTGGCAACACGGCTTTTATGACCTTTAATCGAATTCGTACAAGATTAACGTCAAGGAAGTCATAAAGTTAAGTGACAATGTAAGAACACACCAACAGATGTTAACAAGAAGTTCGTATTGGTTAATCTGTCTATCTATTACACAAATATGGACAGTTTTTATGTCTTTTCTATATTCTTTATACTTTTTATGATTTCTATCGTTGCTTTGATAAAACTCCCAATATTATTCACAGCAAAAGTCTTCATATATTCAGCATGCTCCGCCATATAAAGCTCAAGAATTCTTGAATAAATTTAACCTACGGCAACCTGCTGATCCCTTTGATGAAAATCAGAGTAAATTCTATGTTTACTTTGAATGGATCACAAACCAATCCCAACTTTTTTGGAACCTTTACAATCTCTGGTTAGAACCAATTTAAATTTTAATATAAATCTGCAAATGAACAAAAAATAAATTAATACTGCAGCATTCTCATTTCTTTTGCTAAAGAGTGGCGCACTACAATTTTTTTTTTGTGAATCACGAAAGCTACGAATTCGACTTTCCCAAGCTCATTTTAGCCTTAATGCATCCATGGACTCATTTTATCTTTACCACATCCATGTGAGTCAAGAGAACGAACAATAATAATTTATATGCGTCAGAAGAAAAAGAAATGAAATTCCAAAAAAATGACTAGCAGGATGTTAGCTCAGCTTCCGGAGCTCAACATCCGGCTATCATGTCTAGAAATCAGTACCAATGAAGAATTGAATGTTTCTTGATCTAAAGGCGCCACGCAGAATCCTCATTAGTGACCATTACGTTAGCACCTGAGCTCTCGTTATTCTTTAACAATTCGATCACCAAAGTAAAGTACTAACGGTACATCCCCTCCTTAAGTACCTGCACCAGCACTAGTGCTGCGCTACCGAGGAGGTCGTCGACCCACCCTGGTCTTCAGGATGGCAGAACTCTTCTTTAATCAGTCCCAACTCAACGCCGGACAGGTGATGAACGTATAGTCATGGGGATGGTGTCCAACCACTAGCGCGCGAACATTTAAATTAACTCGTAAAAGTCAAAAGTTCTAAGAATATGAGTTTGGGCCATTACTAAAGATAACTAATTGACAAGTCGTAATGATGCCGGTGTGATTGTGCAAAGTGTTAATTAACCTGCTTAATTAAGTTATTTATTTTTGTTAGAGTTTATCGAACTGTTTGTTATTCTCTAGTCCGAAGAAAGGTAAGAATTAGGGTTTTATTCTTTAACTTGACCTACATTTTATGCATGATTGCCCGTAATAACAGGTTTTTAGGATTTCTTTTAAAACATCCTGTATAGTTTGTTGGTTTGTTCCGTTAGAATACATAATTAATAAACCATCCAGTTCTATGCATTACATAAATTAGCAAACCGCAACTTTTCTTGAAATTTCTCAAGGGATTTTAAATCGCCGGCGATCCCATGGTGGAAACTTCTAGCTTGAAATAATTACAACCGAAACAATTAGGTATATCTCGCCTTTTTGCGTTGTATTTTTTAATCTTCTCAAGTGTGACGTTTATTCCCACCATTAAGTTCAACAATGTGACAAAACATTTTTTAAAGATTGGGCAGCGTGTCCGAGCAGTCAGTGACCTCCTGGTGGAGCGTTGGCCCTCTCTTGCACAATCATTGCAAGCTAGTTACGGGTTAAATGATTTAAGACCGTTTCTATCATTCCAGATGCTGCCAGCACTTTTAGTTACTTTTGCCACTTTTCTTTTGGAGTTATGTACGACTTCCCCTGTATATAACATGCAACCAGCCTTCATCACTGCCAACATAGGTGAGTGCTCGTTTAATTTATAAGATGCCCAAGAGTGCAATAATCAAAAATGCGTATACCTTTAAAATTGGTTTTTCGAAAAAAGAAGCAAGACGTTGGCGACGACTAGGAAGCAAATTGCCATTGTTGACACACATTCGCCTACACACATGTTTGAGATCCGACCTCAATATTTGTTACCTTATAAACTAAAGCCACACAAACCGAAATTTACTCATTTCTCTCATTTCTAATTACAATTCCAATATTACATAACTCTGTTGGAGATTTGATTCAGCTGCGCCGATGAAGACCCTGACCGAGAAAGAAGGAAGGATGATTCAGTGAAACGTGTAATCATAGAACACCATCACGGAATACGTGGTGTGAAATTTTAATTTTCCTATTTTAGCAGGAACCTAGATCCGCGACAATTTTAACATTTCAAGGACATGGTTATTTGGCGCATGTTCGAGACAACCTAAGCAAAATTTATAATTGAAAAATTAATAATTCAAATGAGGTTCATTTTCTGGCGAGACTCCTCTTTTCACATCTTGTTTATTAAACGCCCGGTTTTATCGGAAAATGTTGGTACCCATATGCAAGAGCTTTTCTATAAACGCTTTCACTAGTGAAATGCGAGAGATCATAAATCATTTTCTACGATTGATAAAATCGTGAGGGTGACACTTCAGAGCAACAGTTATAGAGTGGTCTCTTTGAAATTGATAGCATTGATCACTGAGGTATTTAGCAGGAAATATAATGGTAGTAATCAGAGCAGAAGAATCGATTAAATCAATTAAACCGTGATTTAATTAACTAATTCCACTCTTTGACCTCTTAAAACAATTCTTTTTACACTGAATGATACTACACGTTGCTGTTTGTAAAATTGGCTGCGAAATAATTGCTTTTAGTATTTTTCATAGAATTTAAAACAAAAACGTAGTTTTATCACTCTCATTATAGTAGCGGCTCATTTATTTCCAATTACGGTCAGCACACCACACGCAGAGATATTTATTAAATAAAATTAAATAAATTAACTATTTTATGTACTAAGTACCCACGATAATATATGGTGTAAGAACATAAATTATGTACATGTATGGTTTATGAGTCTACAAGATTTATGTGTTTCTAGGGTAGTTAACTACATGTTAACAAACTGTGTATGTCAATAAATATACATTATTATTGGTTATTGTTACTAGTAGAAACGAAATTTTTTAAAGCCTAAATTTAAACTTAAATTTATAGTAATCAAAAAAAGTTATGAAGACAAAAAGCAATAAGATGTCTTTTTTATATTTATTAAATTCGTGGTAATTGTGTTTCATAGTTAATATCAATTTTTTCCTACATTTTTTAAGATCTTGATGATACTGGAATTGTTTTTCTACACTGCATACAGAATTCTTTTTTATTCTGAAGATTTTGAAGATATCTTAGATATTTGACAATAAATCATGTTTCTCTTATTTCATGTTTTAAAACTGTCGTGCCTCATAAGTATAAACAATTACAAAATCTGATAAAGTAAACTACAAAGATTTTAAAAATAATTTGAAGAATATAGAAAATCTATAATGAAAATGAATTTTAAGGATATAAAAAATGTAAAAAAATGGAACAGATCTAAAGGATGCAGCTATTACAAAAATTGTAAAGAACCTAAAGAACTCAAAGGTAAATTCAAGGAGTCTTTTTCGGAAACTGAGATATCTAAGTTCTAAGTGAAAAAAATTGCAAAATCGAAACAGTAAAAAAATCAAAATGTATGAAATCCAGAGCTTACTAAATGTTCTAAAACATTTAAAAAAATTAACAGTAAAACTATAAAGAATTTATATATAGAAAAAATATATATTTTGCAAGAATTTGATGCATACGTAAATTTTTGTAAATTTTGCAGATTTTACCCTCTTAAACCATGAAGATTATGTAAACAACTTTAATTTATGATAAATGTTTAATCTCAAACTATAAAAGAGATGCTTTGACATAGCAAACAAAGCTATCAATATCTTGTTGGTTTTGAATTTTTCAAAAAAAATTGATGTACTTCTAAAATCTTTATACTTCACTTTGAGTTTCTTAGTACTTTGTCATATATAAAATTATAAATTTAGGTTCAGGTATGTAAAATTTATATAAATAATAATATATATTAAAAATACCAACAAAAATATCTCTTTTTTAATTAATGTATTATTTTCTATTTTGTAGTCTAATACAATTTGATCTATAATGAGTGGAAAAAAAGAAAAAAAAACAACCAAAGTTTAAAAACCTTGTAATGTAGTTTGATTTTCGTATTGTCTGGTCAACGAACTATAATAACTGATAGTTCTAATCTTTTCGAGAATCCTGCAAAAATTCCATGCATTAACTTATCTGAAGAAAATGATCACTAGGACAACAGACAAAGTTTTTTTTTTATTATATATTTATTAAATAAATAAAATTATTTTTGTCTGCAGTATATATAGACATTTTGTAAAAATCTGCCTAAAACAAATACGTCAATGAAAAAAGTATAACTATAGATTTCAAAACTGGTAATGGACAGCATCCTAGGTTTTGTTTTTGTTTTCTACCGATTTACAGACATTTTGTTCCTCCTTTTATTATTATTTATTTTTATTTCTGCTACAAAGTTTCAAAATATAATATGACCTGTTCTCTCACGGAAGACTGTTTTGGTGAGGAATTATAAGAATATCATAAATTTGAAAAAAAAAAATAGAAAAGCACATTTTCTTTTAATCCTAGTAGTTGATTTTTCAAAATAAATGTTAAAATGTGCAGAGTGTAAGTAAAAAACGTGATTATGAGTTAATGTTTTGGAAATTTAAAAACTATTACAAACTATACATTTCTAAATGTTTTGTTAAATTTCTTGTTAAAACGGTTTTACGAAATTTAAAAATTCAAAAATTGTTTTTTACTTATACAAAGCTCATAGACTAGTATTTAATGAGGTTGCAGTTACTGTTACCAAAACAGAAGAAATGTGACCTCTGTCACTACCTCTAACATGCAACAGTAATTGATACGAAACAATTTGCCGCAGACTTGCTCAAGGCGGATATTCTGCCCACAATCCACTATAAAAGTCAATTTAATTCTACAAAAATAAAAACGCACTTTTTGTCCTTCTTCTCAATATTTGCAACAATTCTCTGACAAACAAAAATACCGCTATACATTATTTATTTTACGGATCATTGTACAAACTTTACAGATTCTCAGCAGGTTCAGTCATGCAATAAGTAAAAAGATAAATAAGTATTAAAACAGAAAACTAACGATTTCACACTTTGCAACTTTTTATTTTCGGCAACATTCTTAATGAAAGTTGCGATTTTGGGCATGACGATCCAAGCTGGACTGAAATTACTTTCACATCCTGATTTTTGAGTCACTTGCCGCCTAAAAATTCCGATTGTCACCCGATGAGTCAAAACTTTCTTTCCAATTATTAAAATCAATCTAGGTTTAACTTTCCCTGTTTACCATTGTCGATAAAATGTGGTTATGAATCCTTTTAGTTCTTATAGTTAGTAGGTCATCGGTGCCAAAAGGGGCAGACTTGGGTGTGAGGAATAACGGTACCACGAAAAACTGTCAATAGCCTCGACCTTTTATTTGTAAATCAGGATCAAGGCGATTGTTGTTATTGCCATAATATTACGACATAGTTATCGCAAATTCTGATCACGTCGGTGCATTCATATCAACGTGAACACAATGTTTAATCACATTTGAACGAGTAAATTGGAAAATGGTCGTTCTGCATTAATATAACGTAAAATGAATTATTGGCAGAATTATCGCAAGGAAATGGTTTATAATGGACACGATAATTGATGAGATCTCCCGTGCGAACTTCCTTAATGGCACTTTGCCCATAAATAATTCGATTCGGTTTGAATCAGAACTAACGGAACGACGAGAAATGAGATTTTGCAAAGACGGGAATATTTTTAGCGTCTGTCTTGGATCGATTTTAAAAGGAATTTATTTTGCAGTGAGAAAAAAGCTCAGAATTGATGGCTTACAGTTCACAGGAGTTAATTTAGACGGTGGAATTCTTACACTTTTGGAGTTTTTTAGAGTTGAAACCGCTTTTTGTTATGTTTCCGGTTGAGTGTAAAGAACGCATTTCTGGCTCCATTAGCAATCTGCTCGCTCAGCGTTAACGAGTCTAGATTAATTACAATTTCAACTAGGTTTAAGTTACCACAAACCACAACTGATTATTGTAGCATGAAACTACAATGCCACCCTTAGAAAATTGTGTCAGTTTCGGCGGGATTAGTACCGCGACCAGTAGCTACCACTGGGCCAAGGTAACGGGACCAGTAACGTCATGGTTAGAAAGAGACAGTCAGCTGTTTAGTACGGAATGCATGCACCGTTAACCAGCAGCAAACATCATCTTGGGAGAGTTGACCAGTTTTCGGAATGCACAAAAATACCCAATCTTATATAATAAGATTATTATAGATAAATGTAATTGTAAGAATTTAGGTCACTTTTCCGTTAGAAATGACATACGCAATGAAAATTAAAATGGCTACGAAATTGGAACAGTAGAACAAAGACAACAGTTATTTTCGCTTGTGTTGTTTGTCAGATGCAATCACTTATGTCGTGTGGGATATTACTGACATACTTTTTATTGTGCTTGTGGAATTACTTTTTTTCTTTTTCTAGGTACCGCAGGTAGAAATATAAGGAATCTACCTTGTATATCACGAAAAACCAGTCAAAGTGGTGTTTGCATGTTTGCAATAGATTGTCTAAAAGCAAATGGTACTCACTTAGGTACTTGTATAGACAGATTTTATTTCGGCTCATGCTGCCATATAGAACCGGTTCATGATGTAATAGATAATACTATAGAATCTGATATAATACCAGCAAGAGAGCCTCCTCAAAGGCTCTCGAGTACCATCAGACCAATCACCACAAAAGCTGAAAGTACGACAAAGGCAACAACGACAACTACAACTACAACTACAACGACAACAACAACGACGCCTAAACAGGAAGAGGCAACAGTAAGCTACAAACTGACCACATTCCAGTCAGTGGACGGTAATATTTCTTCGGAAACAACAACAACAAGACCAACAACAGCACGACCTAAAACAACAACAGCTAAAACGACACCTAAACCTAAACCCACGAAAGCCCCTACAAAACCTAAAACTACGACGAAACCTTCTAGACCAACCGTCACAAAAAAACCTACTAAACCTGAAACAACTACCACGAAAAAGCCGACGCGAAAACCTGTTACAAGCGCTCAACAAACTACAACACGTAAAACAACCACGGTTTCAAGAAAACCAAGTACGACGACGTCAAAACCTAGCACGGTAACTCGTAAACCTAGTACGACTGTGACCCAAAAACCAACGCCAACGACCACAAAGCCTGTACCAACCACAAAGAAACCTGTACTAACAACTCGTCCGACGACAACAACAACGATAAAGACGACTAAAAAGCCTAGTACCACTGCTAAGCCCACAAATGGCACTAAAGCACCCATCACCAACGCAAGCCAAACTACAACTTCCCCGAGTACCACAGGGGGGTCTATCGTCACCTGGACCCTCGACAGCACCCAAAGAAACACTTCATCGCCAACGACCAACAAACCTGGTAACAGTACAAGTGAAGGTAGGTAATTGCTCCTTTTAATAGCCAATTTCAACAGACCCATCAACAATTTTTACCGACTAACTGTTTGATGTTGAATTCCGTTAAATGTCCACTCGATTCACGTTTATTATTGTCCTACTTTATTTTCCATTTTTTTAGAATGGGTACCACCAACTACGCCGGACAAATGGGTTCCGTTGCCCAGCGTTCTACCAACGTCCACACAATCGACAAAATCGACGTCTTCTTCCTCCGTATCCTCAACAACTGTTGTTTCGACGACTGAAAGTGCAAGTAAACCGTCCATCACGTATATACCACTAGAATCCACAACCTCTTCAGTGACCTTGAATGCGTCGGCAACGGTCACTGCAGGAATAGTTACATCGCAATCATCACCTGTTACCGCAGTTTCTTCGACTACGGAAGGGTCTGTTCCGGAAATTCGACCGGTCAACATGAGTGACTTCACGGATGGTGAGTAATCGTGGTCTGAAAAGAAGAAAACTACGAGGTCAACAATTTTGAGATAAACTTTTAGAAATGGTAACAATAATTTATCCACATAAGCCACCTAAACTTCAGTATTTGAAAATGGCGTGCAAAATTCTAAGTGCCGTGCGTCATAAATTATTTCAATTTGTCATTTATTCAAATTAAGTCATTTCCGTGACTTAAAAACATGAATTCTAACAAGTTTTTAGAATAAACTCGAGTAACTGTCCCCTAAAGCGATGGTGAGGCGTTTGTAATGACACACATGCGTTACGTTATGAAATTATTAATGTTTTCATTTAGTGATCGTGCGCACTTAATTTTTTTTGTACATTTTTTCATCCGACAGGAAAACTATTCCACCAGTAATTAAAAACGATTTTTTAATGATTTTTTAATTTGAAATTATAGTGATTCAAGTACATAATTTTTCTTCCTCAAAACAAAGTAATAAAAAAAATTAACGACTCAAAAGTATCAGAATTTATAATCCCATTTTTCGTATCTTTAACTGACTTTCGACGTCGTAACCATTTAATTGAAGGCATGCTTTTACTAGAATGTAATATGGCTATAAAAAATCTGTGTAATGCGATACAGTTTGATACTTAGAAAACACTCATCCACCTTAGTCATTACCCTACTTTTCCATATATCTAGATTTTATGTCTGTTATTTTATGGTAACGTCATTATATTCGTAATCCTACAAAATCATATTAAGTCAAGAAGAAAAGATACGTTCAATTTAAAATAAAATAATTTTTTTATTTGTTTATTATTGCAATGTTCAACAAAAAACAAGCTTAGAAAATTTCAATGGCGTTAAAATAATGTGTTATGGAATAAAACTGCCGTCACAGCAACGTTGGAATTTGTAATAAAAGAGTCTTGTTGTCTATCGGGTTTGAGATTTCAATAATTTCATGAGAATCATGTCAACAACGACATCTTTGTGTGTTAATTAATGTTTAACTCCAAACTGGAAAAAAGCGCTTTGTCGCAACAATCAAATTCCAAAACCCGCTTGGACGCCATTTCTATTCTAACACTACAGCTGTATAATGTACTGATTATACCGTGTGACTGTAAATGATAGTTTTTTTTTGTTAGGTTTGATTACATGTTGAAATTTTGAAAAATCGCATTTTGGGTAAAAATAACCAACATTAGTCGATTTCCGGGTTTTTCATCACCTCACAATTGAGGAAGATACCATCGTATTTCTTTTAATATATAGTTTGAAATACTAAAAACCCGATTTTCTTTCGATTTCAAGAAACGCAAATTTTCAAAACAATTTTTTTCTTAATCGATCGAAAATCTCTATTTAAAAAAAATATATCTTCTAAACTACTATCCCAACTGGCATGAAATTTCGCACATTTGACACCAAAGTTACCGAATTCAATTACATTACAGTTCTCAAAATATAGCATGAACTCGATCGCATACAAAAGTTTACTTTTTTCTTTTCAACGACGACACAAAGTTGCCAAGTAGAGGTGAAGTTTTTCAATCGTGTTGAATTCTGTATGTCTAATTGCACGAATAGTTTTTAATTTGAAAATTGAAATTGCAATCTTTCTATGACGAAATTTATTATCAAGACTAAGTATGTCTCATTTTTTTATTCCTTTATCCCACTTTATAATTAAATAAAAAGCAACGAGAAGTAGACGTTACGTTTTCTAGGAATTGATAGCTTTGTTATCTGACGCGTTTAACTTCTCAGAACTAATAAAAAACATGGCAAAAATGACATTACTGCATTTCAAATATTGCTTTATCTTAGATTGTCAAAATATCATTTTAACAAAATAGACAGAATAACCAACATATTCTAAATTTCATAATGAGAACTACAAAATAACAAAAACATGTAAAAAAAATTAAAATGTCTAACTAACAGGAATCAAAAATGTCAAAAAAAATGGGTAAAAATTATTCAACTCGTTAAACAGTTTTTTAGACTATATGATAAAAAAAGTTTCAATTCAACGATCAATATTTTGAGGTATTTTTCAAGTTAAGTTGATTTTTATTATTTTTTTATATCGTTTATCGTCTATAAAATGATTGCAGACGAAATATTTTTCAAGAAATAGGTCAAAGTGCTACAAAAATTGTTAGAACAACTTCGTTTGAAAATGTGATGTATTTGCAATCATTTTGATGGGCAATAGTTGACACACAAAAATACTGTCCTTCAAGCTGTGAAAAAATCCAGGAGTCATAAATTGCCAACAAGCTAAAGATGACCTCCGCGGAGGCTTGAAACATGTTTCTGATCCGAGATAAAAATAATCAGTTTTTAAGTTCAAAGCGCCACGAAGAACTGTTTTTCCTTCAAATGCATTTTTAAATAAAAATATTTGAATTTGAATTTCAAAGTCAAACAAATGGCTGCTTTTCATTTAGAGTAAAAACGTTAAAAGAAAAACAAAACTATGCGGTATTCTAATGTTTTTTAATCTTTGTTGGCAATGAATGTATTTTATACTTTGCGTCTCTCGGAAATGCAAAGAATGTACTTTATATTCATTTTCTGCTCCGTCTTTCCCACATTTTATCTAATAACGTATTCAAGAAATAAAGTTTTTTAGCAGCATTGAAGCCATTTGTTCGATTTTGAAGCTGAAAAGTTAATTTTTTTCTTGGAAATGTTAAAATACCTTCATTTATAAACTTATCGTGTCAATTGCGCCCACGTAATGCAAATTTAAGCCAGTGGATCGATGAATGGGAATTTGTATGTGTGTATTTTACAAACTTGCCAAGCCATACAAAAGTGAACAAAAATTGTATATTATCAAGTTGGAACAAACTAAATGCAAATACTCGCAGTTGCATTCTTTGTTCCTTGAGAAACTGCAAAAACGTCTGGTCTCGAAAAAATAACTATAATTTGCACCTAAATTTAATGTCTAAACAAACGCAGTTTTTGTGTGGCCCGACGCGCTGAAACAGAGGAAATGACCAAAGTCAGTCCCTGTCATGTGAAATGGTTCTTGAACTTTCAAGGTAAGTTGAAGCACTAACCATTGGTTGGTCTACAACCTCGACACTTAAAAATAAGACAATACAAAACGAGTTTGCATTTGGTCTTCAATAAGTGCCATAGGAAATCAAAGTGATGTGCGTCCTGTAAAACGGCTAATTAAAATCCAATGAGAAATCAAGTTTATTGCTTTTGGAACAGTGATGATCACGTATTGGTAAAATACTGAAGTTTACGAGTGGTTTTATGAACTTGTTAAGTTTCAACCGCAAAAAAGTTTATTGATGTTTCGAATTCATGATGGTTATGTTAAGTTCGGCTCTGTTGTTGGCAACAGTGTGCGGTCGGAGGATGTATCCTGAAGGTAGAATAGTCGGAGGAGAGAAGGCGTCCTTTGGAAAATGGCCTTGGCAGATATCCTTGAGACAGTGGAGAACTTCCACATACCTGCATAAATGTGGGGCTGCTCTCCTGAATGAGAACTGGGCTATTACTGCGGCGCATTGCGTAGACAAGTAAGTTTTTGCTTAAATTTCTTTCTTGTTCCAAGATTACCAACCAGGCTATAAAAGACTTTTGAAAAGATCATTCTCTGCTTTTGCTTTTGTTTGGTCTCCTCGGTATCTATATCATCGCAACTAAAAAGACCAAGAAATTCCTGCACAATGCGTTCAAAAACCCATAAATATGTCTAATAACCGGAAGGTTCAGTTTATAACCAAGACATTTAACTAAGGTTGTGTGGCGCCGGGAGCGTCTTTATTACCAGGTAATATTCTCATTTATGGTTTAATTTTCTGCCAATCATTTTCTTTTGATGAAGAAAAACCCGAGCAACTTTTGTCGAGTCCATTATCTCCAAATTATTAAAAGAAATGATTTATCTCTTCAGAAAAAATTCAAATTAAACTTCAAACAGTAAAACGAACAAGACTTAATTAATAAATTACAAGGCTGGTAGGAAATTTAATAGAACTCTTAAATATTCGAGAAAATTTTTTCGCCGCAATGTAATTTATGTCCAATTTCTTTTAACAGAATTAAAAATTTTGTAGCGCCGAGAGCTACATTTTTATTCTATAAGAACGGATTTTTCGGCTTTTCTACAGTCAAAAATTTCACAATCAAAAACATTAGTCTGAAATTATGCAGCAAGTGAAAGGATAAACACAGTTTTAAAATTCCAAAGACCAACGAACTACTATGCAAATGACAGTAACATTTTGGATGAACTTGAAAAATGTCCACAGGAAAAAATAATTGTGTAAAAAAAGATTTTTTGTTAGTGACCATGAATCTTGTGTCATGATATTTAATATTTATCTACCTTGAAAGGTGAACACTACATTTTTATTTTTAACACTTAATTACAAAGTTGACACTTAAAGATCACGTAATGAATATAAGGATCAATTTTTAGAATGTAATTAAGAAAAAAGTAGAATCGTAAAACTCTTTAGAGCAAAAACAAAAACTTTATTTATGTTTTCCTGTATACCTGTTCCCACAGTTTAAATCCGCAGAAATAATGTTTCCCAACAAAGCAGATATCCTACTATTTTTCTTTTCATCACGTGTGAATATTTACATTTTCCTAGTAAAAACCGCTACCTTTTCCACCTCTGAATCCAAGCGGAACATAGCACCTTGAATATTTTAAAAATTCATATAGCATTAAATGTTGTTGCTTCTTTAAAATGAATTTCTTCCGTGACAAAACCACAGCTGCGAAGCTCACAAATGATAAAAGAATCCTTCGTTTCTAAATGATAACCTCCAAAAACTCTAAATATTTGCAAGTAGATATTAATATCTTCAGCTTATGAATAAAAGTCTTTCATTTAAATGCGAATCACGCAATCAAATCTACGCGCTTTATGTAGGTGTTACACGAATTTGGTGGAATTAAAGAGGCTGCGAAAATGTAATCCAAAGTTGGATACAACAAATTACAAGTCATTTGGCCGTACGAATTTCGGTACCGTTTCTTCGCATTGTTATGTTATAAGATAAGTGATGATGAATAAAAAGAATGAAGTTAGATGACTTTGTAAATGTGTTGTCATGCAAATTAGTGGTGATTTAATTCATTATAATTCTTTTGTGAAATCAATTGATGCAATTTAGTTCCTCTAAAATTGTTGAAAAAATATATATATATGTATAACTAAAATCACAGTTTATTCGCGGGAATTTGAAGTCAATATAATTCTTCTGTTTGCATGTTCTCATTAGTTCTTTCATTACAAGCATACAATTTTTTTAATAACAATATATTCTCTAAACTCGTTAAAATTTTGACGTTTTTTAAGAAATTATTATTTAATAAACAGAACAAGAAATTAAGATGTGATAAAAATTCGCCAACATTTTCTAATATGGATCAGCCTGAGTCGAAGAAAATTTAGCTGAAAACAGAAAATATGTTTCTAGAGTATAACTACAAGAACATAATTCTAAGTCGAAGTTTCACCAAAAATTTGAAATTTTATTTGAAAAGAACTCAGTATAGCGCATCCATAATTTTTGCAAAAATTGTAAAAACAAGTTTCTTTATTTCTTTGATTTTTAAAAAAAATACTTATTTCTGTTTTTAAATAGTTCAAAACTTTTAGAAAAAATACAATTTTTTTGACGCATTCACCATTTTTTTATATTACAGATTTCAATTTATTTTGAAAACAAAAATATTAAAAAAAAAACAAATTTGTGATTATGACGCTAATTTTTTTAGGAAAATAGAGCCATTTTGAGCAGGTTAAGAAATGTTGTTTGTAAGTACCAAATTAACAATTTTTTTAGCAAGTTTAAAATAGCAATATCTTTTTTATTTTTGCAAATATTAAAAAAAAAAAAACATTTTATTTCTGTATTTAGACAGGTAAAATTTACTATTAACAAAGCTCATTGCATGACATTCAAACAATTTTGTTTTTTTTTTAATTATATTTTTTATTTATGATCCACATTTCCTAATAAATCGTGTAGTCCTAAATATGACAATATTTAGAAAATGTCCTGCATTATTGTTAAAGAACTAAAATTTACAAAAAAAAAAGTTCCACTTTACAAAGTTAAAGCTTTTATTCAAAATTAGAAACTTTAGGTGAACAGTTCTGTTCATTTCAAATTTTTAAGATTTGGTAGTTAGACAGTTTAAAATTAAGTTGAAGCTTTTTGTCAAAGTTAGAAATTATATTGAAAAACAGCAGATCCAGTTTTTGCAGTTCAAAATTTTCAATATATTTTTTTTTTAATGTGGGAATATTGAAATAAAAAGCTGATTTTAAAGTTAAACTTAACAATATATTAAGTTATTTTTCCAAAAATTCCAAAATTTCCAGAATTGGCGTCATTTATAATTTAGGAATTCTTTAGAAAAATTCTCGTATCTATGTTTAAGATCATTTTAACAAGGAATTACGCTTATTTTATAAAGTTGAAGTAATTTTTCTTAATTTTTGGACTATTTGTAAAAAAAATATTTCTGGAATTAAATATTTCCTAAAAAAATAAGCTTATTTCATATCAGTGAAAAATATGATTATTAAATTTTGAAATAATAAATCAAAATTTTTTCACCAAGTTTTAAATATCGATTTTTGTTTTAATTTTGTGAATATTTGATAAAAATCTTGTATTTATTTAGATAGATGTAATTAACTAAAAAAGTTTATTTTATAAAGTTTTAAAAAATGGAAATTTGATTTGAAAATAACAGATCTATGAATTTTACAGTAATTTTGCAAATTCATTTTTTATTATTTTCAGGCTATTGATAAAATTTTACGTTTTTTTTTTTACTTTTTAACAAATCATATATATTAGAAAATGTGTTGGAAAATTAAACGAGATCTACATTTTTTTAATCTGATCTAAAAATTTTTGTTAATTCTAAGAATTCTTATTTTTTGTAATTAATTAACTATATTTCAAATTAAAACTACAAGAAAATACATAGATAGTTGAAGAAATTTTATACGGAAATATTTGTTTTTTAAGTTTGTGGAATTTTATTACAGAATTATTAGATAATAAGTTAGTAAAAACAACAAGGTTCAGAATGAGGACAAATATTCTAAATTGCTTAAAAAGTGAGTAATTACGAAAATGTTATCATAATTTTATAATTATTTGATTACATTTAATTTTTACAAGGTAATATAATAGGAACAATTTACGAGATTGAATACAGTTCATGTTATTTTTAATTTGATTAGTGCAGTAGCATAAAATCCACTAAATTAAACTGGACATTCAAAAAGATTCACGAGAACGTTTTGCAACAGCTTACACCTAGGAATAGAACGACAGTCCCTCCGGACCTTCCCTAGAGCAAACAATCAATCTTATAAATTTCAATCACTAATTTATTTCTATTGATTCTGCAGCGTTCCACCTAGTGACCTACTTCTGCGCCTGGGAGAACATGACCTATCTACAGAATCCGAGCCCTACTTGCACCAGGAACGTCGAGTACAAATTGTTGCGTCGCATCCCCAGTTCGACCCGAGGACCTTCGAATATGACCTAGCCCTTCTCCGGTTCTATGAGCCTGTCACGTTTCAGCCGAATATCTTGCCAGTCTGCGTCCCTCAAACCGACGAGAATTTCGTTGGGAGGACTGCTTACGTAACAGGATGGGGACGTCTTTACGAGGGTAAAAATCAATTATTATTGCACACCCACGTAGAAATAGTCGTATAAATCTGAACAAACAATTTAATTCTTTAATTGCAAGTTATTCGATTACAAAACGTAACGAGTGGTAATAAGGTGGTATTAAATTTCTTCTTCGAAATCGTAAAAATGGCTGGCGACGAATGAGTTTAGTATAGAGCGATAAAAAGAAATATGCCGCACTTGAAGAATGTGTCATCTGGGACAATGCATTCGTGTTGAAATAATAAAATTGACCAACTAAGAAATTTTAATTTTTTTTAAATCATTTAAAAGCGCATCGCAGTTTACCTTTGAAGTGGAAATTCCTTTTGTGGTTGAAATCGATATGAAGCTCAACTTTTGATGTTTTCACGCTGAAGAAAATCTTTCCTTATATTATTGGCATCCATTTTATCAATATTTACGATTTCCGGGAACACAATCGATACTATCTAAAGTAGGTGCCTGGAATAAATTTTGAAAACGATACAACAGTAGATTACCAATTTCTGAAATATTGCATTTAATAATAAAAAAAAGTGTGAAAATAAGAAGCACAATTTTGTTTCAAGCAAGCAAACTTTAAAGTACAAAAAATTTCTTGGAAAAGGCAACAATAACATATTTCAATCTGACAATCTCTGTGACCTACAGACCCAGAACTGTATACAGATTTATAGCCTACAAGAGTAACATTCTCTTTATTTTTCAAACAATGCATATTTTTAAAGTAGTTGTAATATTTTCTACATTGTGCACAAAGTCTTAATTGTCACATTTCAATTAATAAAGATAAACGTGCAAATAACTAATTAGAAAACAGTTGTTTTTAACAATATAACAAAAGAACATTGTCGTATCAAAATTTATCAATTAATAAAGTCATTAACTTATTTTCAGACATTAGCATTCTTCCATTGAATATTTAATATGAAATTTATGAAATAATAAAGTTAATTTTTGTGACAATTTTTGAGTGAAAAAATTGCTATAATAAAATTTCCAATTTAAATTACAAAGAGCACATTTGCATCACAGCCGCACAAAATGCACAAAAAAGACAACATTTTTATTGCGAAACAGCATACTAATGTTTACTTTAATATTTTAATTGTACCCTTGTCTAATATAAAACGAGTGATAAACATGTCGGTCCTTAATTAACTTTTTCTAGTTTAATATTATCAAGAACTGTTATTTGATAGATTAGAACAAATTAACAATTTGTGTATACATAATTAGCAAGCAATTTTTATGTACTTACAAAGAATTCAATGAATTTTAAAACTATTGAAACAGATAAATAAATCTGTAATCATTACATACTTTTTGTACTTACATTTAACATTACAACTTAACATTTTCAAGATAATAACTAAAAGTTAGACCGCTTGCCCTAGGAAGTTTTTAAATTATAAACAAGTTTATTAATATACCGTTATTTCATATTTCATAGAATTATGAAATTTTAAAGAATCCTCTAAGATCATCCAGTTTTAGATGTTAAGAACATCACCTAATTTAAGAATGTGCCAGTCTTGTAGACAAAATACTTCTAATGGTCTAGGAATTAATGTTTATTTAATTAATTGTTTCTAGAACATATATAGACCCAGTCAAAACTAGAACTTGAAACTTTAGCATTGAGGCCACTAAGAAATTGTAGATTTCTAATTGCCCACTCTCTGATTTTTAAATTTTTAGACCCTTGAGTTTTTTGCTTTCGAGGATTTGGAGTTTGGAATTTTACCATTTTTAGTTCCCAGATTTAAAAATTCTCAAGTTTTAGATCTTAAATACTTTATACCGTCTTATGTTTTTAACTTCTCCGACTTTCTTCACCGATTTTCTTAGACATATATCAAGTTTCTTACATATGTTCTTATTTTAAATTTTAGTTTTTAGTCTCTCAGTTTTCCAAATATTCAGCTTGGCAAATTCTCAGAATCTGTAATTATTAGTTTTTAACGTTTTAAATTCTAAATATTTGAATGTTAAGTGTTAAAGAATTTAGGCTGTTAGGATTTCATTCGTTAAGATCTAACATTTTATGGTGCTCGGAAACTCATATCTCAAGTTAACTTTTAGGGTTTTCACAATTTTCATGAACTTTTTATTTGCCTAGATTTTCAGATTGCTAAGCTGTTAAGATGTTTAGAAATCGTATTCATATTTAAAATTTTTAAAGATTCTCTCTTTTTGAAGATTCTCAGATACTGCCAATTCTGAAATTTTTAAAATTTCAGCTTTTTCAATGCTGAAACTCAAAAATGTCAATTTTCCGAATTGGAGAATTTTACGTTTCTCAAGATTTTAGGTTTTTCAATTTTAAGGCTGTTTCAAGTGCTCAGTTTTTAATTTCTGTATTCCAAATTTTTAGATTCTGAGACTCTTAGATCTTTACACTTTGATGCTTCCAAATTTTAAGGCTCTGTAGTTTTCAGGTTTTTATGTTTTAAGACTCAAGTTTTTTTACGATCTACGGTGTTCGGATTTTATTCGTTAAGCTTCCTACTCTCTAAATCTTAGATTTCTAATTTCTTAATTTTTCGAGTTTTTACTTCTGAGGTTTTAATTTCTTAAAATTTTCAGATTCTCAGTTTATTATATTCTAAGACTTTTTTATTATAATCCTTATGAACATTTGCATCGAAGATTTTTAACATAAAGCAATACTTAAGTGTCTTGCCTGTAGATTCATAAGTTTGCAAGTTTTAAGGTAAGTTTTGCAAATTTTCGCGTCCACAGATTTATTTTTCTGCAATTTTCTTGGAATAAACATGTGTAAATTCAATTTGTTTTTAACGAAGTATAAATTAAATTTTCACTCACACTCTCAAGCTACCTTAGACCTTTAGATTTTCAGTTTATAGTTATTTAGGTTGCTAGGTTTTGAGCCTTTCAGTTTCTCAAATTCTTTATCTCTAAATTAAATTAAAACCAGATGGTGCAAGTAAACTTTACACAAAACTTTACAAAAAAGTGATTATAATAATTTCAGATATTAAACAGTCGCATAATAACATTAACATTAACAGAAACTCAATTCAGTAAATTAGAAGTCTGCCGAATTAACAGTTTTTCCGTTTAGAAAAAAAACTTATTAAACTGTGTAGAAAACAGTTAAATTTTCATTACATAATTAATTATTAGGATTGTTATGTTTTACAGTCGGTTTCAGTGTATTTTCCAAAAACTGTTAATTAATTATTAATTAATTAATTATTTAATGTTTTTCGTAAATCCAAAAATGATTACTTCTAGGAACTGTTATGATAAACAATTTATTTTATTTTATGAAGTATCCGGTTGAGCAAATACTCACCAGCGAAAAATATATATTTTTAAGTGTCTACAATTTTACTTTTTTTTTAGATGGTCCTCTTCCAAGCATCCTCCAAGAAGTCTCTGTTCCAGTCATTAATAATTCAGTCTGTGAATCCATGTACCGCTCAGCAGGTTACATCGAGCATATCCCCCACATTTTTATCTGTGCAGGATGGCGTCGTGGCGGTTTCGATTCCTGCGAAGGTGATTCAGGAGGACCTATGGTAATCCAACGCGACGACAAAAGATTCCTTTTAGCAGGAGTAATATCCTGGGGCATTGGATGTGCTGAACCAAACCAACCGGGAGTGTACACGAGAATCAGCGAGTTTAGGGACTGGATAAATCAAATCCTTCAATTCTAACAATGTGATTCGGAAATTAGAATAAATTTTTTTGTGGTTTCTTAGAACGTGCGGCTCTATATCAAATTCTCTCAATCTTGATGTTTACATGCAAAGTAAATTGGATGTCGTTATTGATTTTCTTCCACGTGCTATAAATATAGTATGCATGCAACAGTTTACCCACGCTCTTGCGAAAAATACAAAAAAATGAACTATTTACCAACTCAATATTTGTGATTAAGTGAGACTCTATTGCGAAAAAAATGAGGAGTAGAGACAAGTGATGAATTAACTGTAATCATTAATATAATACAGGATAACTTATTCGAACAAAATTGATAGAAAGAGTTAAGAGATCCTTGCTCCAGCAAAGTAGTTGACTTAACTTTTTTGGTCGATGTTTCTGTAATTATAAGGCATAAGAACGATATTGTTATTATTTTTATATTATGTAAATAGAGGTGCCTGAACTTAATTTTGTACTGTAAATGAATAAAATATTTATTTATTCTTCCTGTTTGAATTATCAGTTGAGTGAACCTAAACGATCGCTAAACAAACTCCCGGATTAGTTGCAAGCTTTGATATATGCGTGCATGCAGTTGCACCAGTATCACGTTCATACGAAACCTAAACTAACAAAAAAGTAGAAAACATGCTAACGAAGGTAAAACGATAATCAACTTGACTTTTTTAGTTATTAAAATAACAATATCACAAAGAGATTTATTTATGCAATAAATTTTTAGAACGTCGCCAAAGGTTTTCTGGAACTGATATTGCGGCTCTTTATCAAACATGAAATGGATGTCTGCGGTCCTCTATTTGAATAAACCTCAACTGTATTTGCATAGCTGAGTATGAAACAGAACGGAAAATAAGCACAAGTTTTTCATGAATGTCTGCGAAAATACGGAATAAATTCGTTCAAACTATAGCACGAAAATAATTTTTTTTCATTCCATATTTGCGTTAAACATTAAATTAATTCATTGATTTTAGCTGAGTGTCTAAACCGACAATTTTGTGAATTTATGTCTAAAATGAATAAAAATTGAAGTCTAAAACAAGAGTTTGAAATCTCTAAATATGCGAAAAGTAATAAGTTAATTACCCAAATCAATTAGTCTATTTGAATTACAACAACTAATTTTATTTATTAACGAGTAAATTATTAAAGGTAATTTGAATAAATTGCAAACGATAAATTTAGTGTACCATATTATAAAATGAATTACGAGCACAATGAAATTCAATATTTTAAAATGAAACAGTGTCTATAATTTATGTTTTACTGTCAACATTATCTCTTGTAATTAATGGAATTACTAAAAACACAGCTTATAACTAAAGCTGATTAAAAATTTCTGTGATTTTATAAATATTCTTTACTCTTTTGTAGCAATTATAGCACGTACCTATTATTTAAAAAGTTTAAAAATAAATTTGTATACAATCAAATCCAACTTTTTTCTGCTTTTTTCGACAGAACGTGTGAAAACACAACCAAACGAATAAAAAAAGTGCCCCGTACTTAATACTGACATTGATGTATGAATTCCATTTGTTTCAGTCAATAAAATTGTAGTAACTTCCAAATTCCGTCCAACAGGATTGGTAAAAGTCTCGTTTGATTTATGACTTTATGAGTACATTACATAAAAACGCATTATTTTTTAATATACTCTAAAGTGATTTGAATTCCAGGTAACATTTGTCACGAAAGTGTTAATCAATTAGCTAAATTTAAAAAAAACATCAAAATTTCAATTTG
Organism: Cynaeus angustus; assembly: GCA_030157275.1. NCBI lineage: Eukaryota > Metazoa > Arthropoda > Insecta > Coleoptera > Tenebrionidae > Cynaeus > Cynaeus angustus. The sequence continues at coordinate 24,503,744 of CM058058.1, forward strand.
CATTCTTCTGTATCATATAACTGTTTTACGTTTTTATATAAACAAATGTGGTTAATGCTAAGCATGGACTGAAAAAAATAAAAACAGATGTATAGAAAAAACAGAACGAGACGGTAAAGAATATAAGAAGATAAACGAAAATCTAGACGACATTATTGAAGGTACAATCTCCTGCTAAAAGTGATATATTAATTTCGGTGTCAGTAAAAGAAGAAAATGTCCAAAATGATAATGATACTGAACACGTCCAAACAAGATAAAAAAATAGAAAAAAAGATAATAGAAAATAAGAATAAGGAAAACGCTCTGTCGTTGCGACCATTAAATTGTTTAAAAATAAAAAACCAAAAGCTGATAAAATGAGAAAAAAAAACAATATGTAAATATAGGAAGCTGTCGACAGGATGGGAAGAAAATCGCAGATTTTGGCCTGGAGATATATCTAACAAAAAAGATAGTATTATTATGTTTCTAAGATTCGTAATTGAAAATGTAAAAAAATATAGAGATAAAATTGCTAACAATTTGAGAAAGAATATGTTTGTGTTTGTTAAAGTATAAAAGTTTATGAAGAAGAAAAAACCGAAAATGAAAAATTACAAGGAACATTAAAAAGAGAATGACGTCACTATCGTTACTGTTGCACTAAATAAAGTAAACAGAAAAGAGCATAATGAAACAAACAAAAAAAATATATTGACAAACGTAAAAGAACACGAAGAAGTAGTCATTCAATTGGACTGATTTTTATATATTATATGTAGATGGTCAAAATAAATAAAATCAACAGTTGAAACAAAACAAAAAAATAACATAGAAATTAACATTAATAATGCGTTGCCCCACCGTGGTACTCTAAGCATTCCCTAACACGTCATGGCATCGAGTTGATCAAATTATCAATTTTCTCCTGGGGTCGGACGGTCATCATCATTGGGATCGGAAATCTTTCAGCGTCTGTGGAGGACGAAGTAAATTGTCCAATCGTCTGCCGATAATATCCCAAACATTTTCGATACAGGATAGGTCAGGAGATCTTAGAGGCCAAGAACGAAGAGTGACTTCAGCTTCTTCAAAACAAGCCAGGGTCATTCTGGCAATATGTGGCCGGGCATTATCTTGTTGAAAAACAAGGTTTGACAGATACGGAAGAAGATGGAGCTTTATAATGTCCGCAAGGTATTGTTGAACATTCATGGCACCAAGAGTGATCTACTGCCAAACCCAATTGCCCTCCACAACATAACTCCAACAGTTTGGTTTACCTAGCATTCTATGAAAAGCTGTAGATGTCGCGGTTCTTCCCGAAGCCTCCTAACCCAAAATCTGAATTCGGCACTAAAGACCAACTGATGCCATTCTTAATCCCACTGTAACCTTTCTCGGCACCACTCTTTGTGAGCAACGGTGAGTGGTTACACAAAGTGCGGCTGGTAAGATATGAGCTTCAAAGATCTTAGGTGGTTCTAGTGGTTGCCCCTCTGTCTTCTTCTCCAAATCATTGGTCTGTAATCGAAAAGTGGCTCCTTACAGCTAGCAGTTTCGTGCGACGATTTTGACGTTTGGGAAGTCCTGAACGTCTGGCTCGTTGTTCTATTCCTTCCTCGGACCAAGCATGAAAAAAATCGTAAAAAATTTCAAAACAGATAAAGTAGATTATAAGACTCAAATTTGTTACCCACTAAAAAATGTTCGAATTAAAGTACTAGAAAGAAGTTTATTTGGAAGGTAAAAGAATATATGTATGTCAGTAAATAAATAAGTAGAAATAAATAATAAGTTTATTTATATCGGTATAGGCAACCGTCAATAACGTCGTGTTAAATTACATAAATCGTCTTCAGCGCTCGATAAATTTAACATCCCACCCAAACTAAATTTTATGCAGCTCCAAGATTGATGAAAATTTTTTTATTTTTACGTTTTTAATTTTACTCCACATGTTCATCTAATTTACTAGTGCTTCATCCCTAGACATTTCACGTGACGTTGAGAAATGTATCTCATTTTTCATTACAGTTTGAGGCGTAACCACTACGTGAGGTTTCCCTACCTTCTCGGAATATGCACGTAATAATAAGTTTCTATTTGCAAGGTCAATGTCAACCGACAAGAGATTACATGTTAACACAAAGTTATTGTTTCTTATTAAACTCCAAACTATGAGTGAAATGTGAGTTACTTATCAAAAAATAGAACAAAGTCAGATCTACATTTAGCGATAAACCCACTTCTCATAACTCATTTTCAATAATTGGATTAACAATTGTGGTAATAGTAAGGTGTGCTGGTTTATTACGTGGGAAATTGTTATTTTTGCAGTAATTTTATTATTAACTTTGCTACTTTCTTTGTTCACTTAAGAAAGAAATGGTTTCATTGGATCATATGCTATCCAGGATTTTGTCGTTATGGTTCGAAAGTTTCAAACTATTAAAAAGAGCTAATGAAATGTAGGCGTTGGTTTTTTTGAGTGTTTTACTTTCCCCGAGACACATCCTAATTACTCTCAAAACGAGCCATTTTTACTTAAAAAAAATAATTGAAAACTAATCCATTATCTCCTCTTTTTATTAATTGCTTTCAATGAGAGATTTTCCCTGATTACGTAGCAAAACAGTGACAAATTATTCGAAATTTGGGACTTCAACCCCATTAATCACTGAGGTGAAAACAGTGTTGTTAAATTAGTCTCCATTATTTTATTTTCTGTGAGGAAATTTGCTCCCAACCCCGTTAATGAACACGTTCGTGTTCACATTAATACGTGAATGGAAAAGTAGAAGCGTGGGTGAACGAAAAGATAGAAATCTATCTTTGTATTTTCTATTGGTGTCGCATCCCTTTGATCACACCAATTTATACAAACGTGTTTCAAATTTATTACTCATTTATTTTCTGCGATAAAGAAGTCTCGGATTTATGAAGCAAACAAAGTTCCGCCACACAAACAAGTTTAGTAAAATTCAGCTTTCATTGTAATTCCCCTTCTTTTCGAAAGTATTGTTTTACCCGGATTTAAATTTTTAAAGTAGGTATATTATCCTTTTATTCGCAGGCTCCACACAGGTAGAATACTTTGAATTTTTAAAGTTTGCGTTTTTACTAAAAGCATGAAATTTTATTACCTGATAAAACTAACATTAAAATGGTATAAGCATTATTTAATCTAGGACGATCGAATTATTTTATAACACATATATATATATATATTACACCAACGTTTTTGCACATTTCGGTTAATATCAATTTTTATAAGGCGTAAAAGTAGAGCTGCAGAATTATGAGCACATTAAATGGAGCGTAAGCTATAAGATTTTACGTGATGCTCAAATACACGTCCAAACTAAACATTAGAAAGCACTAAAAATCAGGTGCAGACCAAAAGCATTAATTAAATATTTGCCAAATCATTTCTGAAATTATAGCGGAAAGCCATAAAATGGTGTACTTGAACAAACACAAATTTATACGCTATAATGAGGTACAAAAGTACTGTTTAGACAATACTGATAACAAAATGTCTAATTTTCTAAAAACTGTTTTTACAGTGTGATTACGTGGGTTATTTAAGCGGAGTTATTCTGTTTTTATTGTCTATTTTTGATGTTAATATGGTAAGAATTACGTGCTATGTAGGTTAATACTCATAACCACATCAGACGCTCGATGAGAAAGCTATGATTTCCCAATTGATTTAAATACGGATCCCACTTAGAATTTGTCGTACTAAAAACTAAAGAAAATTGTTTTTATTTTAATTTATCCGAATTTAGATTTCTGTCACTTGAGTACAAAATATTATTGACTAAATGTTTTAGTTGAGGTAAATTTGAATTTCATTTGCCAGCAAATCCCATCGGAGACTCAAATAGAATAAGTAAATCTTCAACCCCGAAAAATTTGTATTACAGTATTTAAGTAAATATTAATAACGTTTGCTTAAGGGCTGGAACATAAAGACCAATATAATTGTAAAATTTTATTTTGTGTTCTAATAAAATTGGAAAACAATTTTTCAGTTTTCTTCTTTTTTGTTTTTAAGCTTCCTTCACTTTTCCGCCACAGACCTACCTAGATTTTCCCATGTGAAGTGTTTATATTCAACAAGTACCATCCATCTTGAAGAAATCTGACATCTAAAAATTTCAACCACCTCTAGCCATACTTTCTGGGAAAGTATTTTCATTTTTGTGCAAAGCATTTTGGGTCAAGAATCTCAACATCTCAACAATCATTACATCTGTCCCCATAATGCACCACTATTAATTTCTTTCTATAGTTTTATGATTTTATATCACTTTCTTCGCCAACGGTAGAGATTTATTGAAGTGGATACATCTGCTTTTTTGCAATTGATTGCCATTCCGTTGCAATAAAAAAGCGGACAATAGTGAAACCACTAAGCTTTGTTCTTGAGAAAGTCAGTTTGAAAGTCAATTTTTGAGCTATATTGAGATTGAAAAATAGATCAAAAAAATATAAATCACTTCTTTTCAAACTGGCGTCAATCGCTTCGCGTTAGGGACTTTTAAAAAGTTATTTGTCACTTCATAACTAATTAAACTTCCGAACCATTAGCTCGGGTATTGTGTTTCTGACTGAGTTTTTCTCGTTTTGAGCTGTAGCCGATAGGAACAAAATTGGATATTTATTGAAAAGAATTCGAGAGAAAGAAGTGTTTTAGTGTGTAAATTGAAGTATACTAGAGTCAATGAAATGTGTTCATTCCGAATTAGTCAATAAAAAACGTTATTAACGAATATCAAAAAAAATTAGAACACAGGGCGTATGTAGCTCACGTGTTATGTCAGATTACGAATGTCTTCAAGCTAGCCCAGAAGGTAACTAGGAAGTTATCCATCTAGCAGAGGATATCCTCCAGCGTTGGGAGAAGTTTGTATATGCACATCTGATGTTTATTAATACTTCATATTGAGGCCACTTGTGATCATTGCGTATCACCAGGTCAAGATGTTAATGAATTCTTTCTGTTAGTTGAATAATGAAAACGACTTAAGAGGCGCGAATCACTTTAGGCTAAGAAAATATTTAACATTTGCCAAGTGTTTACATTTTTTAACTCATTTTGATGAGAAAAACAGTTCTATTGTGTACGTTTAGTAAAATAAAAAATAACGTTATGGTCAATATTAGTGTGGAAAAATGTTAGTAGATGCAGGTGTGGTTTATAACAAGTTTAAAAATTGTTGTAAACTATTTTTACACGTAGGTGTGGTCAGTGAAATATTTGTAGTAAGAATTTATTTAACATTCGAAGAAAAACATTTTAAGTACATAATTGCATAATAATACACACATTAAATATTTGGTTATTGTTAAAACTAGGTAGTTTCCTAAATAAATATAGATTGCATCGTTAATTAAGATTTATATTCTAAATGTGTAAAGAGCGGAAAATATGCGAGAACAATGTGGTTATTAAGTGTATGCATAATTATTACAAATTAAGAAGAATTTCTTTTCCTTCTTTTTCGACTCTGTAGATTTCGAGAATTATAAGTTCCGTAAGTTTTTTGAATTCTTTAGCTTGTTTAGTTTCTTCAAGCTATTTCTAGAATTTTTATTCTGGTTAGAATTTTTCGTTTTTTGTAATTATTTTAAACCATTTTTTGGACTTTTCGGATGCTTTGGATTTTGGAATGTTTAGTTTTTTTTTTAATTTCTCAGAGTTTCAATATTTTCGAAATCTTATATTTTCCACATTTTTTCTTTTTTCTTTGTTTTCGACATTTTTTAATTCTTTTTACGGAGTCTTTTCCTCTTTGATCCTTTGCATGATTTCAATTATCTGCTCGTTTTCGAACACTGTTTTGGACTTCACCCATTGAAAAGTGTTTCGCTATTTTAAGATTTCTTAGAAATTGTAAGCTAGTTCTCTATGCAATTTCAAGTTCATTGAACCCAATTTGAAAATTTTTCAAATTCTTATTTCTTTATAAAATTTCAGATTTTTTAGATCTTTTATATTCTTTAGGCTTTTTGAATTCTTTAAGTTTGTTAAATTTAAATTGGATTTTTTAGATACTTTGAATTCTTCAATCTTTTATATCTTGCTAGATCTTCTACAAATTCGATCACACAAATTTTAAAATTTTTCAATTTCTTAGAATTTGTAGATATTTTTCTTGTTTTATTGTTTAGAATTTTAACATCCCTTTTGCCTTTTGTTTCCCTTTAACACTTCAAACACTAGATTCTTTGAATACTTCAGATCTTCTAGATTCTTAAGGTTCTTTGAATTTTTGAATTCTTTGAAAACTTTGAATGCTTTAGATTTTGGTTTATAGATTTAAAAAAAATAGTTTTTGTATATTTTCTAGCTCCTCTAGGCGTTTAATACTTTGTATCTATAATTCCTTTTTATAACTGCTCAATATTTTTTGCATCATATAAATTCTTTGATTTTTTTTAATGCTTTTGATCGTTTATATTCTCTGTCCTGAGTATTTTGATGTATTCTTTAGATATATTTTTTTAATTTTCTGAATTTTTAAACTGTTTTTAAAACGCTTATGTCCGCTACAAACTTTCAAGTCTTTTTTTTTTAGTTTTTTAAGCGTTTTTCAAACGCTTTGGACATTGAACACATTAGATTTTTAGAATTTTGAATTTTATTATTTTTGGATCTAGATCTAAAATTTTCATATTTTTTTTATTTTTTTATTATTTCTTGCATTATATTGATTTGCGTTCTTAAAACCTTTGTATTTTATAGACATTTGATTAAAATAAATTTAAAATTGTTGAGTTCTTTAACATACCTGGATTCTATAGATTTACAAAATTGTCAGAGGGTTAAATGCTTGAAACTGTCATTGAGACAATAGAAAGTGGTAAAGATTTAAAGATTAAATTAATCCTATTTATTTATTAGATTATACTATTTTTAATTAAAAGAGCAAAAATAATTACAAGGTAACTACTTGCAATGGTCATAATAATTGTTGTCAACAAAAGCTTTTCATAATTCAAACTATGTTATCAATGGCACAAATTATTTTCAAGATTGCAAGACATTTTTAGAGTTGTGTAGTTTAGAACAAGACACCAGACTCTCCAGAAACTATTGCCATTTTTTAGTACCTAACCTTTGATCTTAAGCCATAAATCAAATAGAAATCACAGAAGTATGACTTAGCATAAAAACCTTTCTTTTAGCAGCATATTTTTACTAGTTTTAGTACCTTTGTAAGTGGCACTTTTAGAAAATAGAACCATTTATCTGCCGGAGTTATAAATCAAAGGTAAAAAATTGGAACGGAAAAGATCTTTCATTTACCACCTTAACTTTAACTAAAATCTATGTAATATAAAGCTTGGGTAAAAATCTAACCACATCAAAGACCCAAATTCCACCCGAAAAAGTTGTCTCGCCCACAACGACGTATCGGTTTCTATACACGTTTCGTTTCGCCACTGGTCTAATCTCTACCATCCATCCAACATTTTGCCATCCCAAAAATGTAACAATATCCTTTTTTGGTAAAATTATGCAAAAATGCCGCTTTAGCGAAAGCGTTCCAGTCCACCCAAAGAGGCTCGCGCTACCCATAATTTCATACAATTGACATCGTCTTATGGCAGGTGTATACACGATATCAGAGGGGCAGGAGGTGTCTTCAGGAAGACCGCTACACTGTCCCAGTGACCCACTTGGGATGCTCTGGTGGCCGACAGACCAGCAGCAAGTCTTCAGTCATCTACCGGCTCCTAACCACCGCGGGTTTTACAAGAGGCTCTTCGTCAATGAGTGTCGCTATCAAAAATCGTGCACAACATGCTCATTAGTCTCTAACAAGTTTATTGAACACTTATCTAAAATGAAGAATACTATTTTCGTGTGTTTGTGCTTACTACATTATGTGTCAACTCTGGAAATTGAAATTGGTGGTACCAACCAAAGAGGTAAGATATAACATCCATTACAACCTGTTATTAAAAGCCGTTTGGTCTTTTCCGGGATCGTTATTACGGCAAACTGAAGGACTTGTTAAGATAATTATTAACTAGCTGATACTAGTTGTATAGTTGACTGAATCGTATAATGAAAACAAACAAATCTAAGCACTAACTTTGTCTATATCACAAAGAAGGCAGGTCTTGTTTCTAACTTAATTATAATAGAACTGTTCATTCTGTTACAATATAGAAGAAAACGTGATACATTCTATACACAAATTGGGGCTAATGAGAGCTGAAATTAGGTATTTGTCATTATTACGGTTATATTCCTAAAATAGTTGGGTGCTCAAAACCGAGTGGGAATTAAAATTTGGTCAGTGCGGAATTTGTTTTAATTACCAAACTGACACGAAAGTCAATAGCAATGCGCTTGTTTTTCATTAAATGTACAAGTTAAAAGTAACAGTAAGTCTCTAGTCATTGAAATTAATGAAATTGGTACCACAGGTCTAAGTACAGACAGAACAACTGCATCATTTGATTTAATTGATTGATCAAAATTGTCAAAAAAATGCGTTTAGTTTTTTTAAAAATACTAAGATCTACTGTTATGTTTTTTCTTACCTTAGATCTACAGAATTGGTGTCAATTGGGTGAATATATATGTAGATTTTTTTTCTACTTTGAGGTTAACCGTATACATAAATAAGTAAAAACTAATTAATTGTGACACAATAAGTAGTGTAGAAATGAAAACTGTAAACTATCATCTGTCAAAACTATCAAAATAACTTCACTTCTATGTTGTATTGAGTTAGCAACATATTTTGAGATAAAACTTCAATTTACGCTCAACATGCGAAATTGCAAAATACAAACTTTTTATAAAATGTATGATGAGTTCCAAGATTCCAAGTTCAGTTTTTTTCAGTCTAAGTAAAAGTTTTTTGCTGTCATAAACGAGTCAAAATTATCATTTAAAAGTTTGAAAGCAAAGTATTTTCTGGTTTCAAACCCACAACAAAACATAACTCTAACATTACTTAAAATGGTAAATTGTTGAATTTTTTAAGACACTACGCAAACTTGAGTCCGTGTAAAATTAACGTGATTACACTCGTTCCGTGTTTTATAACACATTTATTCAGAGTAGTGTAACTACCGTGCGCTATAAGAACAAAATTCTTACAATTCATTTTACTCTGCTTTTTTGTATAAAAGTGCATCATCCAGGTCACACATAAAATGTTTCAGAATCCTAAGGCCAGCTGTTACCTAAAATATTCGATACATTTTTAATTCAATACGTTTGTTCTGAGAGGATGTCTAAAAAGTTTCTATTTTATTACACTCGAGCTGCCGATTCGGCTCCATTATCTGGCTAAACTACTGACGCCAGCTAACAATTTCTTACCTGCAATTTACTACTTTTCCTTCTTTTTCTTCTGTTCAAAACGAAGTGTATTGTTTCGACAGCGAACTCAAGTTGGAAGAGTGGTAACTTAATTTAGTTAACCTTATTATTTTCTTTAAAAGTAAAATAAGGTAGTAATAGGGACTGTGTAAGTATTTCCATGTTATACAGCTATTTTCACGGCTACTTGAACTGAAGAAACGCAAATTCACATTCCATTAATAGAATCTTGGAATAATTAAAATGCTCGATTTAGTCATACACGGACAGTATCTGAAATATCAAAACTTTAAAGAGGCCATACCGTTAAAATGACATTGATATTAAGTATGTGCATAATTAAACTGTAAACAAAGTTAATTTTTCCACGCGGTAGTGGAAGGAATGAATTCATTTGCAATTTTTTTTTAACTGCGTTCCAACTTATCTCGGAAAATGTATAATTATCTTAATTTCGCGCAATTTGTGCTTAAGAAAGGTTATTCTAATAATTTTGCAATTGAAATTTTCCAAGTTTACCGTTTTTCGTACTATAATGGTGTAAAATGATGTCAAAACACGGCTAACAAAAGGAATATTAAAAATATTATTTTTCTAGAAAAATGGAGAGAATTTAGAAAATCAAAGTATATAAAATATTAAAAAAATACAAAGTATACAAAATATATAATTAAAAAAAGTATTCGAACAATCTAAATCGGGTTTACATCATAGGATACAAAAAAAATTAGAGAATGTACATTTAAAGCATTTAAAAAAGCAATGAAAGAAATGGATATAAAACGTTTTAATTGTTCAAAGTTTCTCTAGATATTTATAGTCTAGAAAACATAAATAATTCAAAAAATCTAAAGCAAATTAGTGTCCAGAATTCAAAAGATTTAAAAATAAAACAATAATAACAATGAGCACTATAAACCCAAAAACATTCTGATAGCGGTCCTAAGTGTTGCAAATTTTAATCTTCAACTAAAAAACTGAAAAAAAATTTAAAGACGTCGTAAACAAAATAAATAATTAAATAAATAATAAAAAATAAAGTCAAAAAACAATGTTAATAATCTTGAAACTCCGATAAAAACTACTTGAAATCTACTTGATAATGATATGCAACAGCTAAAACAGAAATCAATTTCATAAAGTTATTATATTTTTGGTAATTAATTTTTAAATTAATTAATTAAACTAATGACAATTTTTTATTTCTGCTACGTCATTAAAACACTCCACTCCAATTTGATAGTTTTTCATTCATCATTAAATCAATAAATGCAGCAAATAATAATAATAAAACTTGTGTCTAGATTTTATAAAAATATGTTTGATATAATACTAAATCAAACTGCAAGCTGCGTAAAATTAAAATAATTTATAGTCGTTGAAACCTATTCATCATTCTGAGTTTTCCTGGCAGCTTTAATTTTTCACTCATTCATTCTCTGACAAAAGCTCTTCGTATCTGAATTTTAATTTAGCGTGGATTGAGCTTTTAACATTTTTTCATGTCTGTTTAAAACAAGATTTTTATTTTCCTAGCGAAGTTTATCGAATTAAGCTCACACTATTCTGCACATTTTGTAACTCAATTATACCGTAAAAGCGGTATTTTGCCTCTGCCAAAGAGAAATAAATCGGATTGTTGTAATTAGTTGCAAGCTCAAACGATTTTTTCGTGCCGTGACCCAAAAATATTATACAATTTCTGCACTCTATTTCTCGGTGATGATGTCTTTCAATAAGAAATTTAACTTAATTAATTATAGTAAACTATATATTCATCACCTTAAATTTTAACACAGAGTGATTTTTATGAATTTATAACTGAATACCGTGCCTAATTGAGACTAGGATGCCTCGTTGTGATCTAGTGTAGAACATTTTGGTGTCACACTTCTAAGATAAGATATCGTGCGATCTAACGATATGTTTCTGTAACCTTATTTTAAAGGTGAAAGCTCACTCAAAATTCTAAAATCGATGTAGTTTTTAACGGTAAATTCTAAATGAATAATAACTCATGGTGAGTTTTTACAATTCAATGAAATTTAATTGCTCGGGCCAAGAATCCTTTGTTTTAATTGAAGTTTTTTTTGCAACTTGTTGAAACACTCTGAAGTTTATTAAAACAAACAAACGTATAGCTCCATTTAATACTTACTAAAAGCTTTAGCGAATATTTCTTTTTTGGTTTACATTACACATGTTTGACTTGTGCCTCTTAGTTCTGACATGCACATATAAACATTAGTTATTTTATGTTAATATTGGTGTAAGTGTTTATTTAACTATCATAGTAAGCAGGTGTAATAATAGCTAATGGATATTATAACGAGTTTAGTTTCCCGTAGGATAAGTTCACAACAGATTCCATTATAATTCCTAGTTGATCTACATTCTATCGATTATAGGTATTAATTTAATTACTACCGGAATCATAAACTATTTGTGGGGTGGGTGTGGGTGACTACTATATGACAGTGTTAAGGTGTAATTGAAATTTTACCTGAAATGCCCACATCTAGGTGGAAAAATAGAGTAGATATTTATAATTCAAAATGATGATAAAAGGAAAATTTATGCTTGTGATAAAGATAACACGAAAGTTTCTATTTTACTCAACAAATGGTTACAGTTATTTATGCAAAAAAATTAAAATTGGTTTTAATAGTTTATAGGAAAAAAATATTTCTATATTGAACTTAGCTAATTTGAATTCTTTATAGTTTTTAAATTCTTTGAGTATTTTCAATCTCAGACAATATTTTAAAAATTGAAGTGCAAAAAACGCCATAATAATACGCCTAAAGTTGTTTATATAGACTACAAAACGAGTGCATTTCTCTAAAAACTTCGAAAAATTTAAAAAAAAACAAACTAGTGAGTCGGTTGTAAAAAATCTAGAAAATGTTGAAAATAAAAGATTATACAGATTTTTTGTATTCCTTACATCGTTTATATCTTTCAGATATTCCGGAAATTTTTATTTATAGCCACAAATTTTTCAATATTCATTATCTTCCGTAAAATTTGAAATTTTTATTTAAATATGTTAAATACCTCTGACCATTGGATTAGTTAAATGTTTTAGATTTTTATATTCTTTATAGTCTTTCAAATTTGTAGTTTTTCTAGATTTTTTAGAATTCAAACATCCAGGCTTTTCAGGTTTAAAAATTTATTTTAATTTTTAAACCTGAAACATTAACAATTTAACAAAGTTTCGTGCAAAACATTCTCGTTATCGAATTGGATATTGTTTGAAAAGGGTTTAATTCTAATTACAATAATAATCGTTTAATTTTAATAATTGTTTAATTTTAATTTTATTTTTTTTTTCTTTTTAAATTTATGTATTTTACATTAAGTAGAATTATTTTTTTACAACGCTATCGTACATAACAGTCAAGAATTTTTGTTTCTTTTCTTTGTTTATTTTATTTTGTAGTTTTATTTCATTAATAGTTTGTTAGTACTATAATTCATCAAACTATGTATAATAATTCAATATTATAAAATATAGGTATCAACAATTTTTTGTCTCGTATTTTTTATAATTTTTTTTTATTCTGTGTTTCAATTTGAAATGTTTCACTTTACTATGAATTTTATTAATCAACGATTTTTTGCGCCATTTATTAATTTTTTATTAAGTTTAAGACAAATTAAGTACAATAATCTTTCAATTCTACAAAAAATGCTCTCTAAAATAGTCATTGAGAAATCGATCGGAGATTAAATTAAAAGTCTTATAAATTGTAAAAACAAAATTATAAAAAAAAGTTGATTATTATTATTATTATTATTATTACAATAAAACTCTTAGAATTTGAAATCGATATATCGAATGTTTTGCATAAAAATCTGTTAAAATGTTCAAAAATCAACTATTTTCATTTGTTAAAAATAAAATAGAATAGATATTAAAGGAATTTGATTTATAAACACATTTGTAATAATAATAAATTTGTACCACGCAGTAGTACATTTAAACAATGTTCCCGATCATTTTCCGCTAAATAAGTGTTTTTTAGTTACTTTAGAGTAAAAATAACTATTTTAGAAAGGCGAAATTTCGGCCGTTTTGAATACTGAATACTAATTACTCTATTTAATTAAGTTATAAACAAATTAGAATTTAAATTACAATTCCTTGTTCATATGTCAAAACATCCATTAACAGTAAGTACGTACAGGATAAACCATGAAGTTAACATATGACACAAACACGTGGAGCTCGTGACAAATTAAAACATTCCCACTTTAGCACAAGCTCTTTATCAAATATGCTTTAACAAAAAACTGCAAAAGTGTACGGAATTTAACAAAGCTGTAACTCAAAGACTAAAAGCTCACCAACATAAAAAACTCAACCAGCCCTGCTAAAAAATAGAAACACAAACTCAATGTAAAACGTTCGGTCAGCAGAATAAATGAACAAAAAATTGTATCTGGCAGCAACAGTATTGAATGGAATATGCATGAGTAAACTCGAACGAAATACTTCTGACCTTATCGTCTAAAAAATGAATATTCATTTAAATTTAATTTTGTGCATTTCACGGTGAGTCTTAGTGGTCCCAGTTTCAAACCGAGAATGTGTAGGATGGAGTAATTAAATTATCAAAGCGCTTCCATTGTTTAATTAATTTATTACATAGTTTACCTGTCTTGAAGCATCAGTTCGAACTTAATCTAACGAACCACTAACAGTGGTTACATTACTGCAAATTGGACAATATGATAATAAGTCTGATGAGCAGACGTAGTGAAGGACAAGTTTAGATGACTGACCTGCTGGCATACATTGCCGATGGCTTGTTAACGGTGGTCCTATTATGTGTGATGTATTAATAATACAGTAGACGTAATACGCTCTTCATTTATTTCTACCCAATTATGGTGTCACTTATCCCGTTTTCCATTTTACCCACTTTCTTCTCACACTACTTCCGGAAGTTTATAGCAGCCCCCTTTAGGTTCGTCTACCGGAACTTTCACTGCGAGTGAGAATTACGTACAATCCTTATAATATGATAAGGTGGTGTCTTGCTGAAAAGTTTTTTAAATTTGAAACGTTATACCATCATAAATCACTTGAGGGAAACAAGTTGAGAGGCTAAAATGTTTTATCGTCGTGTTGTAAGAGAACCTTGTTTTTGCCTGTTTCCGTACATTTTAAGCTTTTGTGTAAAAGTTTCTGTTAGGTAGTGAAAATTTTCTATCTTCGGGAAACGGCCGATTAGGATAACAATAGAAATAATGGAAAGTAATGGTTTGTGAAACGTTGATAAAATACACTACGGTGTTTTAAAAAGGAAACCATTTGTAAGTTTGATAAGAAACTAGTGGTGCTGTCAGATAAAAATGACCTGTTAAAATACTGTTAGAACAAAACAAAAAAAAAAAAAACATCTACAAGGATAAGCGAAGTTTTAGATCCAATCTACATGTTGTTGGTAAATGTGAAAATAAGTACTCAATTTTGCTTAATTTTACGAACTGTAAAACTGAAGAATGTATTCGTTTGTTTTCAATATTTCTAGACACATTGGAATATGTATTGATCAACTAAAATTTAAACTGAACTGAGTTTTAAGAAAAAAATTAAGTCTAATAGATTGAAATAGCAGCTGTCGTGTAAGTTTTTGTGATTAATACTATGAATTCCCCAGCTAATGGGATTTTAAAGGTTTAAGATACGCCAGGGATATGTATTACCATTTATTAAAAAATATTTATTTCCAGGACAACAAAATGTTTTTAAAGGTCAAAGATATTTACCAACTGCACTGTCCATTTGTTTTCGTTTCCTGATAGTTTTATGAGAACAAAGTAGCGTTTAGAAGAATGTTTTAGACTTTGGTAGCTCCGTTGACATTTCAAGAGAATGAGGTCTTTCCATATATTTGCAAATTATCAAAAAGACGCTTTCAACAAATTACGACAAACTTCAAAATAATCATTTTAAAATTATTTAAAAAACAATGAACTTAACCGGTACAAGAATTAACAAAAGTAGACAATATTTTACGTGACAAACGGAATTGAATAGTCTCATTCCATATTCATATCAGGAATTTAAACAGTTTTGTTGAGATTAGCAAATAAATTAGTCAACGGAACTTTTCACTGAGTTTATTGTTCTTAGAAAATTGTCTCTGAATAAAGAAGAATATTAAGGCAAATTGTTTAAATATACAAAACAACTTATAATGTAATGCAGAAAATAATTAATTTTCTAAAACTACAGTTCTCTCTGGTTAAAATAAAGTTTATTATATTTAACTTGAGTGCCAAATATTAAAAGAATAATATGATTTCTTTAGAAAAAAACTTTTTAGATAAAATAATGTTATTTTGTTGCTGTTCCAATTAAGTTTTTTTCCATTAAACAATTTATCTAAAATTGGCTTTATAGCAGCATAGAACTAATAAAATTTAGTTAGAAACAAAAAACAAAAATATTTTCTAAACTTAAACAAACTTAAAAAGCTAAAGAATAAAAAATATGGCCAAAATTTAGAAAGAAGAAGAATGATCCTAAAATTTTAGAATTAAAAATCTACAAATTGTTAATTTTTGGAAAAAATAGCGTGGTATAATTTTGCTACAAACTAGAATTGAATAAAATGTAATTATAAAAAAAAATCTAGTCACGACTATAAAACTGAAGCTATTAGCAAAAGAAAAACTTGATCAAAATTGAGGATTAGAATAATTTTAGAAATTGTAAAAACTTACAAACCATTTTTTTTCGTTTATTGGTAAAGTTAACTTTAAGTTAAAATTTTAAAACAAAAAATTACCGAACAAATTATGGTAAAAAAAATAATGTTTTTTTTTGTTAAAATGTCAGAGACTTAAAACACGACAGAAAATTGAAAGCTATCACAAAGAAACAGGATAATTATTCTAAAATTCAGAAAATAATAATTCTTTATAATACAAATTTTCTTTTAGTATTTGTTCGTTTCTGAAATAAAAAAATATTGCAGTTTTAGAAAAAATTCGAAATGCAGAATAAAAAAAAATAATAAAAAAAAGATGGAAAGATTTTTCAGAGAGCTAATGTTAGTAACTTTAAAGGCGCCTCAGAATCTAAACAT
The DNA here is from genome assembly GCA_030157275.1 of Cynaeus angustus. Classification (NCBI taxonomy): domain Eukaryota; kingdom Metazoa; phylum Arthropoda; class Insecta; order Coleoptera; family Tenebrionidae; genus Cynaeus; species Cynaeus angustus. The sequence continues at coordinate 24,520,190 of CM058058.1, forward strand.
TTCAGAAATTTATGGAACGATTACGAAGTCTATAACATAACTTTTCGAACTTTGATGTTAATATTATTTGGAACCATAATTAAATTATGCACTAAAAAAATAGTAATTTACACAAGAAACTTAATTTCTCGGTATTTTGGAATTTGTAATTAATTAATTTCCTTATGAAAGATTTAAATAACTTCAAATCTGAAAATATTTATAAAAATGTAAATATAAATACTACAAAGAAACTTAAGTAAATATATTTTCTAAGTACAATTTAAATTCTGGCCAACACATTAATAAACAAAACTGAAAGAAATGTTTTAATTTTCGTGTAGTCATCAAAATCATCCTCAGTAAGTAGTCAGTAATGCAAAAAATCTAATTTATCGTGAAAGTAGAACCAATAAACGTCACAAAAAAGGAAACAAAAACTATTACCTTCTAAACTATGATTTTTGTGGTTTCTTAAATTTCTCTATTAGTGCACTCAAGCTGAACAAAATAAGCAATCTTAACCAAATATGTCTTTCAATAAAAAAATAAAGCTCAGGATAAACTACAAAAACAACAATTTTTCACTCTTTGCGTCACGCTTTGCAAGTAGAGCTCAATCGACAGTAATTTTTTCCCCGTATTCAAAACAACGTGAATATAAAATTCCATTCAACAAGCGTATCGAATTGAATTGTCTAGTCACTTTAGTCCACGTTTTTAGATTTTTAGAGCATCTTCCACGGTCTATTTCCCCAAATAGCTAAAACTTACTCACTATAACCACCAAAAGTGACCAATATCCACGTGCGAAAAGCAATTCGAAATGAACTTTAAACCAGACAGTCCTTTTATTGGTTCTCCTTTTTAACACCAAGAGCGAAAATAACTGTTTTAAATTAGTTAGTTGAGGTTCCGTTGGTTTCTGCGAGTCGCTCGCTGAAAACGAGAGTTTACCTCAATAATTAAACGGTAAGTTCTGATTACCAAACAAAATCCCAGGTATTAGTTAAATCATTCGCTGAAAAATAATTTCCACGGCACAGAATCACCTGTGGGTCAGTAAGTCGCGACTATTTTAAATAATAGTAAAAATCAAAACCACAACTCTTAGAACTTCCCTTTCCTGAGATCTGTCCCGGATTCTTGTGTTGGCTGGCCTACTACGTGACCGCATCAACTGCAGGAAAGTAAGTGCAACTGACCCGAAAAATCTTTAGCAGTGTGAAGGACATCGCAATTCAACAACTTCCATTAGCTTCCTCGCACAGCATTCACGATTTGCGATGATTTTGATAGCAGCAAAAAATCATTTCGCCTCCAGGAATTGTTGGAAGCTGTTAAAACAGGCTGGGTCAGTTTACAGTAAATAAATAAAAGTAAACTGTGTGTTTACTGGAAAAAATGAAACAAACCGGTAAACGAGACGACACGTTATTACGGTTCATCTATAAATCGCGATAGAATAACACTTTTTATTTACCAATGACAATAAATTGCACTTTACTTTCGTTGGAAATTGGTCCAATTTCAGAACAGATGTGAATTGGGAACTTTTCAGTTTCTTTAGGGAAGTAGGTCTCGTTTAGAAATCAGGACAGTTCGATTTATTACTCTGATATAAAACTGCAAATACTTACTTTTACACTAATCAAATCGTGATTTGACTACTTATTTCAGGTCGAGCTGATAAGATCATGGCAAATAGTGATAAAGATCTATTATCTTTCACCGGAAAGAAATTAAAGGATCATAAAATTCGTAGTGAATTTAGACCCCAATCTAGAAGCTGAAACTGTGCTATTAGTTGTACTAGCCTAGATTCATAAAATTTTATATTATTATACAAGTTTAACAATTTTCAGTTGACCTGAGGTATGTACCTCAGGTTATTAACCATTGCGGTATCTCAGTAATGATAATTTTATCGAATGTTTGAAACAGCACTTTAGTGTCTTTTCTGATATGTGAAAATGGGTCAGCATCAAAGTTACGAAAAAAATGAAATAAAAAATGAGAGAAAGTCTAGAGCATCAGAGAATAGAATTCAGAACACCTAAATAAACCAGCAGACCTAAAAGGTGCAATGATTCCAAAAATGTATAAAATTCATTAAATTCAAAAACAAATCCAAAAATTTAAGAATCTAAAAATCTAAACAATCTAGAAAGTTGCAAAAATGGCAAAGACCTAAATTTAGAAATTCAAAAAATATAAATAAAAAAAATTCAAAACATCTAAAACCATAAAGTTCTAAAAAATGAACAAAAAGTGAATAAATAGAATTCAGAGGGTACTACAAATCTAGAAAATAGAGTCTAGAAAATGTCGAGAAAGTTTACAAAACGAGTCAAGCCCAAACAAATCCAAGAAACAAAAAAATCCAAATAATATAAATTATTTAAAAAAATCTAAAAAATGTACAGAATAGAAAAGATTAATTGGATTAAAAATATGTAATTATATCTTTGAAAATTCAAATTATCTAAAAAAAAATGATAAAATACAATAAGTCTAAGAACGCAAAGAATCTAAAAAATTTAAAATTTAAAAGATAGTTTAAGGAAAAACTTCGAGAAATTGGGAATTTCAATATACGAACCATCCAAACGAGTTAAAGTATCAAAGATCCAAAAAACATTAGGGAATACCAAAAATATAAAAAAAAATAAAAAAATACAGATAAATTAAATGAATTCAAAAAATATAAAAAATAAAAGACTCCCAAAACATACATAAAATGTAGAAAATTTGTCAAACTCAAAAAATATTAAAGTCAAAAAAATAATGATAAAAACAAAGAATGAAATGTGAATAATCTAAAAAAAACTACGAATAAAAGTATTGAATCTCTATAAATCACGCAAGATCAAACAAATCCAAAGCATTTAAGAATTTAATCAAGTTAAGAAAGTCAAATAAATTCAAAAAAAGTAAAAGTTTAAAAACTATCTGAAAAATATAAAAATTCTAAGAATCTACGAGATTTGAAAAAATCAAAAAATTAAAACAAATAAATGATAAAATATTTTAAAAATTTAAAGCATTCAAATGGCCCCAAAAATTAAAAAAAAACAAGGAAATCACAAGCATCTAAAATATCTAAAAAAACTTGAAGATTCCATTATATATACTAGAAACAGCCATAGCAATAATTTTATATGTACCTTGAGCGTTTTTATATTTTTTTCATATTTTTGCTTTATGACGAATTTAAGTAAACTAAAATTTAAAAAAAAGGAATTCAATTTTGCATATATTTTTTTCATAAATGGTGTTATCTTTTAATACAACTTTGCTAAAAATACAGACAACATTTAAATATTGCAAACCTAATACACCAAAAACATGTTTTGTCTGGTTTTTATAACATTTTCAGTTTTTAGAAGTACGCTACTTTGTAAATAACAAAAAAATATATGTAGGTGTATGCATATGTTATTGCTACATATATATATATATATATATATATATGTAAAAAAGCGAGCTGTTATAAATTTTTAAAAGCTTCGTATCATAAAATTTATGTTTTGAAAATTATTATAACATTACAACAATAAGCTTTTTTATTCTAAAAATTGAAATCAGCGCAGTTGAAATTGAAAAGCGCAGTTTCCGGTTCTAATTTTAGAACAATGAAGCTCTCGAGAATGTAATTCTATTGCCATATTAAACAAAACATAAATACATTCAATGACTGAAATTACAACGACGTTATTGGCTTTATCCCCAGGCTATGAAACGAAATATAACAACATAATAAGAATTCAAAAGTACAGCAGGAAACCCAGAAAAATAAACGTAATTACACAGCTTGTGTAAACCCACGTACGACAGCTGGCATAAAAATATAAATTTTTTTTGAAAGAGAAAAGTTCACATTTCATAGCAAAACATTTCAAGGAATTAAAAAATACGCGACATCCTAAATAACTCACAAAAATTTATGACTTAAAATATATGCCTAAAGATGCTCCAAAGGTGAGTCAGAACATTCCTTACCGGAGTTTCCTGTGTTTCTAGGTCAAAACTTAAAACAACAATCAAAATACAATGACATCACTGTTATTACTTTAAAAACTCGCCCAAAATCAAAATGGAACAGAACATTTTCACGTCCTGCTTTCCTGCAATACCATATGCTGCCGCTAGTTAATGACACGATTAGTTCCTGCAATATTATTAATTAAATTAATAAATCCATGCCAAAGAAAGTGTGACAACTTGCGATTCTTTATGGATAAATGAATTGTGTTAAGTGAGGATAATGTGACGTATTGTTCCATATGTTGACGACAATGCGCTTTAAACTCTCATGCTGCATTCGAAATATTTCCGCGTATCCTACACTTGGACGTTTAACACACAATATGCTTAACACTTTTACATCTCGTTAAGACACATTCGCATGCGCTGGTTTATATCCCGCTTCCCTCGACAGTATATGTCAACTTCTCCAGCAAATAATGAAGAAATAGGAGCGAATGACTTTATTCTCAGAACACGGAAAAAAACCCAGTGTGAACAAGCTCTTACGCCGTAAACGGCCCATCGTGGTGGCAAAAGCAATTTAACGCCTGCACTACATTTTATAACCCAATTTCCGGCTTAAATAGTCGGTATATGAGCTTTTCGAATAAATGGCAATCGATGGAGGGCAAAATTTGAGTTTGCACACCTGATACGGGGTATTTTGTTAAAATGTGAAATTTTAAAGCTGAGTAAACAACGCTATAACCGTATATTTATTTATTGTCACCGAGGAAATTCTCAAACTCGTTTCGTTATCAAAGAAAATAACGGATGTTATAACAGAATGATCGCGGAAAAATAACTCATAAATTTTAAACGACAATAAATGCAACTGAAATAGAAAATTGTTTCTAATGTATAGAAAACGTGACAAATGAAAACAAAAATAACACAAATTGCATTTAAAAAACGAATTTAAAAAAAAACGAAGTTGCTGTTTTATCTCTGAATAAAAAACCGACAATACCAAACAAATTTTACAGTTAATACAAGACCTGCAAAATTGGGTGTAATTCCACTTCGACCCGAAACATTTTATAGCACTTTTAGTTTGCAACCGTCCTCTAGTGTCTGTTTTGTCGCTTTACACAAAAAACCCTCCGATAATACAGTTTTATTTTTGCCCTGGACAGCTTTAGCTAAAATTAGTTTTTTTTCCAGAATCTCGAAAGCTCTTCGGAGGATACAGGATAACTCCCCGCTTCTGTAAACCTACGAGAAAATCGTCAACATCTCTAGGAGGTCCTAGCATCTGTATGTTCAACCATGAATGTAGTCAACGGAACGGACAAGTAGTTGGAGCATGCATGGATGGATTCCTTTTTGGTGCCTGCTGTCAGTTACCAGTAGGATCTACAGGAGAGCTCATCGAAAGCGATATGCATCCTGTAACGAATGTTAATAATGACGTCATGCATTCGGTTTCTACTCATTCACCCATGGAAATTATGACAAATGGAGTGTCGCAAATTGCTCAATCTTTGTTAAATCCAGGAGTTTTACCGACAGCTGAAGATAACGCAGTTGTGCAGATTAGTGATCAGCCCTTGTTTAGTACGACAGGAGTGACACATACTACTGCTCCAGAAACTATGATTTTACATGGGATCAGTAACAGTATTAGTCCCACGGATTTTCAAGCACCCACTCAAGCACCCATGGCCGAAGATAGGAAGACTACCATCAGGTTGGAAGATACAACAGTGCCATATTCTGAAACACCAACCATTCATATTTCTATTAATGCGCCGTCGTCGGGGTACCAAAAACCTATTTTTAGACCCAAACCATCAAGACCATCAGACACTGATAAATACGTGTTGGTCCCGACGATCACACATGACAAGCCCAACAAAACTCAAGAGGTCGAGTCCATAGTAAATATACTCCAGATGTTGAATGAGAGCTCAACTAACACGTATACCACCAAAAAACCTCCATCCACCTCTTATGTGTTCAGTGCAACCCCCACGAGACGACCTGGGTACACTCCTCAAGTTACGACCAAAAAACCACCATCAACATCCTACGTTTACAGTACCACCTTAAAACCCAGAAGAACTACAACTCCCCTGACAACCACAAAGCGAAAAACTAAACCAACGAAGCCCTCGAGTAGAAAACCAACTCCTGTTAGAATAACACCATCATCGAGACCAACGGCTCACAGCACTGACGCTAATTCCCCTCTAGCGTTCTTGTCGACAAAACCGCCATCTACCTCCTACGTCTACAGCAGTCTTCCTACCCGAAGACCTGGTTCAACAGTCAATACCCACGTCGCAGGTCCTGGTTTTTCCGTCACTTCAACTCCAGGTCAATACTCATCGTACCCAACACCTGCACCAACTCTCATCGTCCTTAGTCCGGTAACAGACGACGAAGTTATCACTCAAGCTCCGCAATATGAGTCTCCAAGCCCAAGTTATTCCTCAAGACCTCCATATCTACGCCCTAATTCACAACCCAAACCCATCAACAGTGTGACCATCAACAATCACGTCACTCAAAACATCTACAGTACCAGCGAGCGTCCCCAACCAACGGTTTTAATCACACCCAAACCCAGCATCTCGAGTTCGTTACTACCAAGCGATTACTACAACACCGGAGCCGTTGAGGTGGGTACTAGTCCAGACCAACTAATCAACTTCCCTCCTGTTCGTAACCCCAACTTGAACATGTCGAATCCTTCTTTGGAAGATGATGACATCACCACGCCTGCATTTATTGAAGATGAAGCTCTGAATACAAAAGTTGAGTCCTTTGTAAATAAGATTATTCAAGGGTTGCAAGAACCCTTCGAGGGGTTACGAGATGTTGTGTATAATAAGAATGGAACTGAGACGACGACGAAGAAACCTGTGAAAAAGCAAGGAACCACGACAAAGAAACCAGCAGGGAAACCTACTTCGAGACCCAGTTCTGGTAGACCATCGACCTCAAGACCTGCTACGACAAAGCCTACAGTAAAGAGACCGACCACTGTGAGGAGGCCTTCACCAACTATAACGACAAAGAAACCAGTAACTACCACGAAGAGGCCGAAAACCACGAAGAAACCGGTGACGACGACGCAGTCGTTTATTGAGGAGGATAATATTCTTCCGGATGCTGAGCTATACAGAGATCGTAAGTAGATGCCTCTAAAACAATAAACCAAAACAAAAACAAATAAAGCATTAGACCTACAATAAACATCCTTGTCAAAAAATTCATGCACCGCCTTTGAATTTAATGAATGCTAACTAAAACAAACGGTACCTGTGAATATTCAGCTTGAAAAGTATGACTAGTCCAAACAAGCTTTTCCTATTTTCAACACATATAGCATACATAATAAGCGTAAAATATGACAAAATTTACAGAGAGCTTTGTATCGTCAGTTATGTTATGACGACAAACTCAGCTAGATACATTTAGGTGTGTTATCAAACAGAATAAAACAACATAAAATACAGTTACCTCCAAGTGAACGACGTGAAACAAAGGAAGTGGTTAAGTGGGCGGTTAATTCAATTACTTAAATTTGCATGATTTTAACCTTTAACGATAAAATGCTGAGATAATGAAAAAAAACACTCTGGGAATTAAAATATTAAATTTGGCTATAATAAATTATATGGCAAATTAAGAAAAAAAATAGATATACGTTATTTATAACGGGTGTGTTAGAAATAGAAACAACTACATAATTTATTAAAATTGGCCGCCCCCAGCTGCGACATAAATTTTTAATTAATTATTATTATACAAAGATTTGATGCTCACTTCCTTTGCCAAAAATGTATTAATTCAGCTGTTAAACATCAGACCAATAAAACAGAAAATACAATGATGTCGATAAAGTTGTTCCTGATATTCCAGCTTTGATATTTTAAGGGTAACCAGTGGAATATAAAAACATAAACGAACTTTTTATCAAGCATAAGCAAGAAGAATTTCCATAACAATTTTATGCCCTTAATAAATCTTGGTGTTGAAAACTTCTCTCATCAATTTGCTCAGTTCCAGTTTTTTGGGCGTCTACATCTATCGATTTTCTTGGTTTTTATCTGCAATATTTTTTAGTTGCTTCGTACATTTTTAGTATTACTTCGCTGGTTTTCTTTTTTTTTTCTTGATGTAAAGTTTCTAGAATAAAATTCTCATTTTTTTTAATTCTTGGAGCAATTACTTTTAAACAGACTCGATTCTCAAATTTTTAGATTTTCAGTTTTTGGATCCGAAGTTTACTCACTGTTAAAATTCTCACGTTCTAAATTTTCATTCACAGAACCTGCCATATCTTATTTAAAAAGCTGGTATCAATGATTTTTACATTAAAAGGTTTAAATTCTCAGGTATACAATTCAGGATCTAAACTATCAATTCCTTGATTCTTAAATCATCTGTTTTTACCTAAAAAATTTTCCCAATAGCCACAGTTCTTATAAAAAAAGTTTGAAAATTTCCAAAATATCTAAGAGATTAAAAACAACAACAAAATTCACATTTTTGATAAAAATCTAAACATTAAGAAATTTTCCAAACACATATTTCGAAAATCTTAAATTTATCTATAGATAAGATCAAAATATAAAAATTAGAGCAATAAATTATGATTTTCAAAGTTGTTTTAATGTACATATTGACGAACTTTTTCACAGTAAAATTTAAAAAAAATCTTTTCATTAATTTCTACGAATTATGCTGGTAAATGCAAATAATAATTAAGCTACATAGAAAAGAAAAAATTTACTCCGTAAATTCTCTTTTTTTGTATTTAGTACTTTGGAAGTAACTTTGTGAAGCACAGCAGATTATTTTAAACTAATTTACTTAAAAAAATGTATCAACTCTTCAACAAAATAAAGACAAAAAGCGCAAATTTTGCAATAAAAAAATAAAAAACTTTGTTATCTTGAAATTTTAAAACAACTTCGACAAACTGTCTCTACAACGCCCCCACTGATTTCCGAGCCCTCTAAAAAATGGCAACAGCGAACATTTTTCCCTTGGGTATTTCCGTCATGTTGAAATTAGAGAAAATGTAACGTTTCTGTTCACAGAAGTGACATGACCTAGAAGATTAATCACCTTGTCGACATCCTTCATCATTAGTGTTAAATAAAAATGCAAATTTCAAAGTGCTAATTTGATGACAAAAAATCAGTCTGTGATTACTTTCCCACTGATTACTCTTTGCATCCTAAGATTCAGAATGACTCAGCACAGTTTTTTGTTCCGATCGAAACAGAAATCAAACAGTTGTACCCTGAATAAAAACAAACGTTGTCCTTGAAAGTTGATTTTATCTTAGTAATTGGAGCAAGTAATTGTTCTTTTGCAAGTGGCTACCAACATGTTAATTCATAGTCTACTTTGAGGTTCACGTGTCTTCCCTCCGTTTATCAGACGCTCATTTTCCTGCATTTTTATCGACAAAAAATAACCCTGAGAAAGTAACCTATTAGACTAAGTGCAGCACTGAATAAAATATGTTTCATTTTCGAGTAAATTGCATTTACTTAGTAAACTATGTGGATAGATTCTGAAGCACCACAAATTAAACCATTAATTATTCACAGATAAGACTTCAAACAGAAGACGAGTCAAACCCTTCAGGAGACGGCATCGACAATAAATAGGAGAAGATGACGTCTTCACCCTTATCTATTGTGATATGCGAAAGGGCAATGCCGCGAATTATTTATTGATTTATTGTTAACTGTTACAAGTTCAAACCTACAGAAACACAACTTTGGTGACGGTTTAAGTAACTAAATATCTAAATATTGCTTTTACAAAAAGTGTTGTGGTTTAGTTCCAGTCATTTTGTAGTAAAAGCTTTGTTAAAGCCACAATTAGAACAGCTTTCTTCATGGAACTATTGAAAGTTTGAATGTTTTTGCAGATTTGAACGTAAATTGTTTGCCAATTGTAGGTAATTTTGTTTAGTTTGTAAATTATTTATTTATTGTTATTATTGTTATGTCTACGCGCAATGTGGGTAAAAGGTACCTGTGTTTTTATATTCTCCCAATAAAGCTATAGTCCACAATGTCGAGTTTTTACTCCACATTCTGCGATAAATTATATAATTACTATACTCGAAAACGAAACAAAATTACCAAAAAAAAAACAATTTATTGGCTGTTATCTGTATATTAATCATATAATTTTTCCAGAATGTGGCATAAGACCTTTATTGAAATCCGGAAGGATAGTTGGTGGTAAAGGGGCAACTTTCGGGGAGTTCCCTTGGCAAGTTCTCGTTCGAGAATCGACCTGGTTGGGCCTATTCACAAAGAATAAATGTGGCGGCGTTCTGATTAGTAGTAAATACGTAATGACCGCCGCTCACTGCCAACCGGGATTTTTGGCCTCTCTAGTGGCTGTCTTTGGAGAGTTCGACATTTCCGGAGACCTAGAAAGCCGAAGACCTATTACACGAAACGTGAAAAGAGTAATAGTCCACAGAAAATACGACCCCGCAACGTTTGAAAACGACTTAGCACTGCTAGAACTGGAATCGCCGGTTAAATTCGACGCACATATAAGTAAGTTTCATTTTTTTATTTACTAAACGAACGGTATTTTTACAAATTAAATCGAAAAGTAGGTAGACGGTCAATTATGATTCAGTTTGTGTGTGTGCTTGGGCGCGATCAGGCTACTTTCTATTATAATCATCGATGGAACGGTTCGTTGATCCATTACAAAGATGCCGAATTTGTGGCTTCGTAAATTCCAATTAGTCTTTTTGCATGCGTCACGAACTACGTTTTTAATATCCGATACGTTTCAGTTTATAGAAAATTATTAAATTAGCACGCAGAGATGCCACACATTCCAAAGTGGACACTAACTGTCTGTCTTTCTTTCTCAATGAAATTTGTTCAATGGAAAATGTACAGTTGCAGACTTCAAATGGTAGACGATGTTGCAATATAACTAAAGGTAATAAAAGATTTCGCACGTCTAATAGGCAAAAAGTCTCATCGTCGTTTTGAGTTTTTATTGTAAAATTGTACGAAGAGTAACACTAAAAAAATATGGTCGCAAGTAGACTGTATTTTTACTCTGGCCAAGAATATGAGTCTAGTTGAACGTGCTACTGCAACCCAAAATACACAAAGCAGTAGTGGTCTAATTTGACACGTTTCAAATTTACATAGTTTCATCATCATGAAACTATGTACTTAATTATTAATTAAATATAAAAATTGAAAAAGCGAATAGTACAGTTACATTAACTTCTAAAGCATTTTTTTGCTTGAAACTGATGTATTAAAGAAAAATGTGTAAAATAATGTAAAAAATATGTATATAGAATTAAAAGCATTTAAACAATTCAATTAAATATTCAAAAAATATTTTTAAAAAATGAAAAAATCTAGACAGTTTTAGAGAAAAATCTAGGGGATCTGCAGATTGTAGCAAATATAAATTTAGAAATTAAAAAAAAATCCAGAACAACTAAAACAGTTTCAATGCAATTAATCTAAAGTTTTGAAACAAATTTAAAGAATTTAAGAATTGTAAAAAGCTAAAACATTGAGAGAAAGTATGGAATTTAAATACACACCCCATCCTGGTGATGTTGATAAATTAAATATCGAAAAAAGTATCAAAAGTACAGAAAATATAGAGGTTCTAAAAATCTGAAAAATTCAAAAATTAAAGAATATCTAAGAATGGAAAGCATTTAAGAGATACGTACAAAAGATCTAAAAAAATGAAACAATTTAACACCAAAAATAATTGGAAAAACCCAACAAATATAAAGAAATCATAAAAATTCATAATGTATGAAAAATATACGGCATCTAATACCCTTAAAATATACAAAAAGGCATTAAAACTCTATTAGACATAGGAAAACTAGAAAATCTGAGATATTTGAAAAAACGAAGGCAAACGGAAATTCAAAAGAAATCAATACAAATAATATGTTAGTCGAAACGTATTAAAAATCCAAAGCTTCTTTCTACAAAAGTTAGACAATTTGAAAACTTCAAGACAATATAATGAAAGTAAAAAAATTCAAAGAAAAGTCCAAAGAATATAAAAATTCTAAAAACTCTAAACAATTTGAAAAAATCCAGTAAGTCCAAAGAACTCAAAAAAATCTACAAACCATAGAACATCTAAAAAAAATTGAAAAATTCAAAAAATGTCAATATTCAAAAAATCAGTAGAACTTATAATATCTCAAATAAATCAAATAGATCCAAATAAGTCCCAAAAATTAAAAATTCGAATAATTTTAATAATTTCGAAAAGTTCTATAAATAAAAATCTAAAGCAACCAAAGAATTTTAAAATGCAAATTACCCCAAATACTTTCAATTTCAAACAAGTAAAAAAAAAAACATATTTCTAAAAATTATTACAAAAATAACTGAAAAAACACACGATAAAAGTATAGAGATTAAGTTCAGTACATTCAAAGTCTGTTAGATGTCCAAATAACATGAGATTTTTTTGAAAAAGGTTCTAAAAAGCTACAAAATATAAAGAAACTAGAGAATATTTGTATAAATATCCAGAGCATTTAGTATCTAAAAAAGTAACTGTACACTTTTTTACTGTTAGAGCTAATGACGTGAATTAATATTTGAATAAACAAAAGATCAAGGGTTGCAAAATAGCAACAAAAAAATCTGATAAAAACATTTTATTAGAAAACCGAAAAATATGATGCGTTTCAAATAGACATTGCCAACATTTTTAAGTTGAATTAACATTACTCGACTATTATTGGAAAATAATTGGAAAAATAAAGTTGAAATGAATATTGTAGTTTGCAGTGTTAGTTTTTTTTTTGCTCATGCTTCATTATTGTGTGGCACTTGAAATAAAAAAAAAAAACTATTTGTGAAATAACTGATGCCACTGTACATTTTTTTTAAATCTTCTGTCAGTGTGTCGTTCTTTTCAAAATATCTAGGTAACTTTCCTCTTCTTTTTTCAATAATTAAATAGCTAAAACTCGACTGTTTATGTTCAAAACATTAAACAAACCCAAATTCTTGCTATCACGCTGGAATATAAAACGCGTCTAAAACAGGCTAATACATAGTTAATGCAACCTTATCTCGTCTCATTAAGTAGACAATATTTCCGCATATTCTAGTTCGGCGAGTCCAATTTTCTGATAAGCTGTTGTTTAATACAATAAATAAATCCGACTTATGCACTCATAAAATAGCTGCATCCTGGAACGTTATTTGACTTTTACAGCTTCCGTGTGGGAGTATTTATGAGAATTTGATTTCCTACCGTGCTGCTTAATTTTCAACGCTTGTAAGTGGCCAATAATTATCGGTCGTTAAACGAAAAAGTATTGAATTAGAGACGATTTAATTTAAACGAAGACGCGAGAAGTCAGGAAATGCATCTCGTCAAGAAAATCCGTTATATTTACATTTCTCAACTAACTCACGTTACAATCACTATTATTATTTATGGTTTTTAAAATGCGGCGGTAACAAGTGCAGTGTTACACCTCTTACTCAACTCAACAAAAAGCGCAACTAAATCACACACACTACGACCTTTTAGTTCCACTTCAGCGAGCACGTTTTTCAGTGTACCCAACATAAATCTATTTCTAACGTAACATCACAAAAACTGATTTTATTCTCTTTTAGTTCCGATTTGTTTACCAAACGATAATGAAGACTTCACTGGTCGAATGGCTACCATCACAGGCTGGGGTCGCCTAAAATACGGTGGTGGCGTCCCATCAGTCCTACAAGAAGTTCAAGTTCCCATTATGGAAAACCATGTTTGTCAGGAAATGTTCCGCACTGCAGGACATCAGAAAGTTATCCTGGATTCCTTCTTATGTGCTGGTTATGCAAACGGTCAGAAGGATTCTTGTGAGGTAAACGTAACGTGCTGTGTTGTCCTATATTATATGTGTTTTTCCAGGGTGATTCTGGAGGACCTCTTGTGTTACAACGACCGGATGGACGATTTCAACTGGCTGGAACTGTCTCTCATGGTATTAAATGTGCGGCTCCATATTTACCAGGAGTTTACATGAGGACGACGTTTTATAAGCCTTGGATTGTTGCTATTACGGGAATTGACACTAGTGCTTAGGTGTTACTAAAGTGCCCATGTGATGAACTTTACCGTTGAGAAATATTGTTGACGTGTACTTTTGTAATTATGTATTTATTTATTTAATTATTTAAGCAATACATTAATTTATTACATTTGATTCTTTTTTACTAATTCCGACGAGTTAAAAAAAAAGTAAACGGCTATTTTTTCGTGTTTTCACTGACCTTATTTCACCTCTAATTTAACAACAACAAATTAGAAACGCCTCAGCCATAAACTAACCGTTTAATTACTCCAAACTTCGCCACTACCCTCACCCCTTTACTAATTGCTGCCGAAATTCTCAGGTAAAGGAAATGACCTTCCATCACACGGAAATTTCAGTACATCATGAATTTGTAACGATGGGTTACATGATATTCCTTTAATAATAATGGTCTAGTCTGAACTAATTACTTAGCCACATTAAATAGATGCTGTAAATAACAACGGCACAGGTTTGCTGACATTAAAATTGATTAATCATTCACCCCTACGCAGTTTTCAACCTTTGATCGAGTATCACGGTTAGTTTATTAATCAATAATCTAATAAAGTGTAGAACTGCTCGTATTTTAAAGAATTAGAGCAATCAGTAAAGCTCTAAATCCAGGAGATTGATTTGATGTACAAAGCACGTAATGTCGACGATCAATAGAATTAATTCAATTCTCTCTTATTTTTGTTTGATTTGTCACAGCGTTTTCAAATGTCATAACGTATTTGCAGACGAATTATTTTGTTGTTGGTTCAGTACGTATTTGTTTGTTGATTGTCATGGAATTTTACAGTAGATGGAATTGACTCAACTCGACTCGTCTAATGACAGAACAATCATTAGAAGTAAAAAACATTTAAAGCAATTAATAATAAATTTCGTTATAATGAGCTCCATTCATTAAAATTTGAGACTAATGATACCTGCTGCGCGTGTAAATTTTTAATTTTAAAATTAGATCACTGATGCACAATTTTTATTGAGAAAACTTTCAATGAGTTTTCAATAAATTATTAAATAAGTTCACTAAGAAAGATTTTTTTGATAATATGAAGTTTGGTGGTATCTTTCATAGTTGTATCGATGTTCGTTTTATCGTTATTTTAATATCAAAAATTATTATTATTATAAAAATGATAACCGTGCGGTTACGTCTCAGATAAACAAAATAAAATTTTCTCTACTACAGCAATTTAAATAGTCGCAAAGAGTTTTCGCATTTAGTATGGTGACAGTTGTTGTGTAAAGAGTGATAAAAAATCAAGATTCTAGAAACATATAAAGTTTTAACAAATTTCAAGAATAAATTGAACCGACCGATGAAAAAAAAATCTTTATTTTTAGACCTTTTAGATTGGAATAAAATTTTCCACGCTTATAGAGCTGATCGCTCTTTCGATTGACGCAGAAGTTACCGGATTCGATTACCTTTTATAAAAATCACTAAAACCTTCTCCTAATAACGTTTCGGTTAAATTTGCCTTGAGTGCTGTGAATTCAAATTCGGGAGTAATCCGCTTAATTTTTTACTTGATTAGATATTACAGATATTGTAAATAGATTTTCTCATCTGAAAATTATGTACAGTTTTACACAAATAACTATAAAAGAATAAGAACAACGAGAAGGATAATTATATTACTAAAAATTATGCTAAAAATTACATATAAACAATAATCTAACTCTAATCTAAACCATTTAAAATTCTTGTAGAATTCAGAATATATAAAGAATACAAAAAATCAAAAGCATCTAGAAGATCTAAAAAAATTTCCAGTTTCTAACAATCTAAGAAAATCAAAACTTATTCAAAGAATGATACAAAGGCAATTTGAAACAATTCGAAAAATCTGAACAATACAAAGCAATACAAAAAAATCTAAAGTTTGAATTTATAGAATGTATAGACTTCAAAAGATCTAAAGAAAAGACAGAACGCAACAAATCCAATACATATATTTTTTGAAGAGTCCAAAGATTCCATTGCATATATGTACTTTCATATTTGTTAATACAAATTTTGGAAAAATGGACAAATATAACTACGTTTTCGCAGTAAAAAATGACGCTAAATATATAAAGCTCAAACAAGATCACTAAAATTTATTTCCACAAATCGATTAATCTAATTAATCAAATTAATCGCTATTGTAAAGAAATTTTGCTCATTTTGTGGTAAATAAGTAGTCTTAAATTCTTGGAACTAAGACGAAAATTTCCATGCGACAAACGAGAAGATTTAAAGTCGTCAAAATTTTATTAAAAAAAAGTAGAAAATAATGCTTAAAAAAAGTTTCCCCGCTCTGTAAGTGGCTATGTTTTTCTTGAATTATGCAAATCCTCTAAAAAATTAGTTAAACAGGTTTTTCCTACTTCGATTAGTTTTATAAAAACACGCCTTCAAAAAAGAGAGCACTCAAAAAACAATTATAAGTTATAACATAACATTAAGAATTAAAAGATGTCAAGTTTATTGTGATCTTGATATATATGTGAAAGCAGAAAAGTTAACATTGACATTTCTCTCTCTTTATATTATTGAAAAACTATGCATTAATTATTTTTTTTCTTGTAATTATTACCCATAAAATGAATATGCCATAAGATACGAAAATAATCAATATGTATAAAGAAAATATAATATTGTTATTTACTATAACGTCAGAAAATTAATGCTAGTATAATTTGTTTCGTCATTTTATTAAACGCAATTAAACTATCAATACAAATTTTTACGAAATAAATTTAATGAATTCATTAACACATTATTTTATTTTGATCAGTTTATTTAAAGCCTTCTGGAGTTCCCGTCACTAAAATTAGTTAATTACACGTTTTAATTGAAACCCACACTACACAAAGTTTACAGTTTGAACAACAAAATTTTCAATAGTAATAAAGATAGAGCTGGAAGTATGTGATACAGCATAGTTTACATCATAAACGTAAATTTCCTTTCATGTAAGGATTGTTAAGCCAAAATAAATATAAAGGCCTTTTTGAATCACCTACACCTTTAAAGCTCCTGAACATTTTAACTCAAAACGTATATCTGGGTTTTCAAATTAAATTCCTCGTCTAAATCTAACACGAAATTGTCTTTCATCTCGTTCGAACCCCCACAAAACCTTACTTCGCAAAAAGTTTACTGGATGAACCTGACATGAATGTAAGAAATTTTAACAAGGATCAATACATGTGGTAAAACTAATCAACCATAACAAATTTAACATTCTGAGAGTGTATATAAAAATAACGGATTATCCTGACCTGACCTTTTCAAAAATGCCAGAACTTTGAAATACTGTGAAACTATTTCTAGTTGAATGAAACTGTCTTGTAAACAAATACGAGCTTAAAACGTTTGAAGAAAAAAATTTAAAAGCGGGGCGGGTTTTTTATCCCAAGGGAGCAATAAATTTAATAAATACGAGACAGGTTTTACAATTTCCACGTAATATCCTTTCTAATCTTTTGTAAATAAATGGATAACTCTTAAAGCGATTACGAGAGAAATAATCCCAGTTTTACAAGAAAATATGGTAAATATTTGTATTGTTGCAAAGTACTTATTATTTCCAACTACTGGAAATTAATAAGGGCAACAAAGCTAGAGACTGAAACAAACATGGAAACTGATTATAACTAACAAACTCCAGAAGTTGAAGTTGCTATTTAGTTTTCACTTCAAAGAGCTAAATTAAT
This sequence comes from Cynaeus angustus, assembly GCA_030157275.1. Taxonomy (NCBI): domain Eukaryota; kingdom Metazoa; phylum Arthropoda; class Insecta; order Coleoptera; family Tenebrionidae; genus Cynaeus; species Cynaeus angustus. The sequence continues at coordinate 24,538,002 of CM058058.1, forward strand.
GCTTTATAATTTAGCTATTGCTATGGATAATTCTCTCAAAAATCATTATTCCAAATATAGAGCTTAAAAGCTTCCTTATTCAATATGGCCACCCACGCCGTGATCCTGTCCGATCCTAGCCGAAACCTGCCGAGGTCAGGGCATATAACTGAAAGTCCTGTATGGATCCAGACTGCAGTAGCGTGCCGTAACAGCCACCCTTGAATTAACACAAGGGTTGTAAGTGGTGACGTATAGTTTAGTTCGGGGGTGAAATTTCTAATTCATTACCTAAAACCATCACTTCATAAACTCAAGGGGTAAGTTAAAATTTGCACCACCAAGAAATTCATGAATGAAACTTTAATAAAGTGCTGATATTTTATTATTTTACCCTTTCTTTGTTTGCACTCCATTTTTCGCGCGGTAATAGAGCCGTCGACATTTTTATGAAACATAAAGTTTCAAGTATGGGTTTTATACATGGCAATTAAATGAAAAGTGCACCAAAGTAGCTTTTTTAGTTAAGCTTTTTTCTTCGTTAAATTTAATCATGAAGCTAGAAGTTATGAAAGTTATATGAGAAGACGTTTTCGTGTTCGTTACTTGGGAGAAGGTGGAAAACCTCGTAATTTCATGTCGGACTATATTACAGAAACTTATATGCACAATTATGCCCGACAAGGGAGTTGGAACAGCTTGCAAAAACTAATGTGAATTCTCTTTTGACTTAAACGAACTAATTTCCTTCATAACTTGTCTCTTTTAAGAGTATAATGTCGTTATTCATGGTAAAGTATTCCCTTGAAACTTATTTGTACCATAATGCCTAAAAAGTCTGCTAACTCATTTAGAATGAACAAATAACATAAAAATAGATAGAAAATGTTAAGAACTCTTAAGGAAGATACAATAAAAATTAATTTTCGCAACAACTTTAATATTTTTTCTACGACTAAACAATACAGTTTTGTTAATTTATGCTAATTTATTGTCACATTCAGATAAAGTCATCATCTAAAATGCGTCGTTTTACGGTCACTATTTATAGAACTTGTAGAAAATGTTTTGCATGCAGCGTTAATCGACGGTTAACTCACAGCTTAAAGGATCACAAATGTTATCTACTGAAACAAATATTCATTGTGATTTTTTTCCATCGATTAATTGCAAAAAATTTTCAGACACGTTAAAAAGACAGTTGCCTAATATTTTTCTCAACTTTTACGCTGCATAAATCTCATAAAGGTTTCTGTAATAAATTTTTAACCGATCTGTTAAGAAATTAGCGGTTTTAAATATTTGTATTATAGAGTTTAATTAATACCAAATTGCCATTTAACAGCAAATTTAAAATACGATTATGGTTATATGACATAAACAATAACTGCTGCAATAATATTTAGTATTTAATAACAACCATAAAACTATGAATTTATTAATACTAATTTAGTACTCGGAATCTAACCAAACTAGTTTCATATCACTTTATGATAAAGTCAAAAATAAAGCTATTCTTCCGTGAACAATAAACCCAACAGGAGCAATTTCTTTTATTTTCTTTTTAAGACATGCCGTGTCCTAATGGTGTAATGGCACGCAGTTGGGTCCAGATAATTCTGTTACCTTCAGCTGTAAAAAGTCAATAAATGATAGTGGTTCAGTCGGAAAATTCCTTTGTCTCTTTTGACTTGGAAACAAAGGATTTTAATATTGATATATATAGATAACTTTTCTGTGCACGAGGACTCTGTAATCTCAGCTAGAAGTAGGTTCATAATTTGCGTTACACGGAAAATATAAAGATAAGATCAGAAACGCTCTAAAAAATATCAAAGTTGGGCGATCTAAATTTAAGATCTTATTAAGGATAACTGTCATACCTCGCAACACAAGGTGTTTAATCCATAGTTACCTGAAGTAAAAATATTATGATAACAAATTTGTCTCGAAAGAATTTTTAACGAAAAAGTCTCCCGTCTACGGTAACAAAGCTGAAAATTGCATGATGGAACGTACTTCGCTCTCAAAACTTTACGTAACAGACGGAACATGCAACAGCAATAAATAATGCATCCTAATGTTACCAAACTACGCATATTATTATTAAAACGTATCATTTTTCCAACTTCAACGCATTTTGTAATTTCTCAACTCTTGGTACTTTTTAATATTTTTTTAATTTTTCTTGTGAAAGGACACTAAACATAGAAAACGTACGTCGTTTATGTTTATGACTGAAGTGATTCTTAATTACATTCACTTTATAAAATAAACTTAGTTGACGGTTGATGTCTTCTAATGCTGAAGTTGCTACTAAGTTCCAACATCCAACAGCTGCACCTTTAGAGTTCAAGCAACTAGGGTTAACAAGGGTTGACACGTACTTTATCTACTGTTTTATTATCAAAAGTTTTAATCAAGCAGAAAATTCTTATGTGAATAATTTTGATGTATGATAACGGCACAATAATTTAATTTGTAGGAAGCTGTCGTAATTTATGTTAGTTAATAACAACATGACTTAGTAACATGTTGTTAATTAATTTATTACTTGAGAACAAAAAGTAGGTGAAAATACAGGTGTACACGTAAGGTTTATCATTTGAAAGAGAGTATTTATTAAAAAATATCGAGAACTTGAAACTTTTATTTCCAGTATCAAGCTGTTCCATTAATGTTGCTACACAATAACTTTCAGGCCGTAAAAAAATAGGCCAAACAAAAGTTCCAGCGGTTTGCTTCGTTTTCTGTTAGAAATAAAATTTGATAAACATACTGACAATGTACTAAAGAAATTTATTCAGAATTTGTAAAATATTCAACAAACCTGTGCTAATTTTTTTAAATTTAAATTATTTTACCTTAAATATTATGCTTTTTTTTTTCTTTGCCGGAAAACTTCAAAATAAACTTTATTCAAAACAAATCCATAAAGTTGTCGTCGCTTTATGTTTTCATAAATGTATTTTTAATAAACTATGTTTATTGATGTACAGGGGAAATACATTTAGAACGTTATGATACTCAATGCTTTTCAATAAACTGTGAATTTTATGTGTTTTACTTTGCATATATGTACGCATTTTTAACTATCTAGAAAGAATAGAAAACTTGAAACATCTAGAAAATTCTAAAAATATAAAGAAGACGAAGAATACAAGGCGTTGAACATTCTGAGGATGGTCTGAAATATCCAAACATCTAGAAAGATCTAAAAAATTGAAATAAAGAATGATAAAATAAAATTAAACAGATCGAAAAATGTTGATCACTTTAAAATAATTTTAAAACTAACTGGGAATTCTACAAAATATAAAGAAAACAATTAAAAAATTTGAAAATTACAAAAAGGCAACTAAAGCTTTGAAAAAATTTAAAAGGTTTAGAGAATATATAAAATCTAAAAGATGCTGAAAATCTAGAAAATCTTAATTGGCAAAAAATTATTAAATCAAAACTATTCAAAGAATAAATAGTGTCTAAGCCTAAGCGATAATTATAATCTAGAAAAATCAAAAAAACATAAAATCTCGAAATTTTAAACAAAATTTGAAAATCTGTGCGCTCCAGAGAGTACTAAAATAATCAAATATATGCAAAATTAAGAAAAAATAAAAATACGAAAGTAGAAAATACATCAAGTCTTAAAAAATGTGAACAATTCCAGAAAATTCCAGAAATGCTAAGAAAAAATTTTTTAGACTAGAAAATCTAGCAGATCTGAAATGTTTAAGGATTGTATTTGTATTGTAGATAAATATAGTTTGAGACAAGAAATCCAGAGATAAAAAATTTAAAAAGTAGAAAAAATTTGATTGAATTCAAATCTTCCAAAATTTTAATATTAATTTAAAAAATCTGTAGAATATATTGGGAATCTAAATCTACAAACTTAAAAAAACTAAAGAATTCAAATTATGAATATAAAAGATGTAACAAAATCAAAGCATCCAAATTATCAAAAAAAAACGAACAATTTAAAAAATTCAATTAAATCCAAAAATATCCAAAATATCAAAATGATTTGAAGATTCGTTGGCATATACTTTATATTTTACATTGTAAATGTGTATGCATGTTTTTGGCTCTTTACTTATAATGTAAAAAAATGCATATATTTGTTAAGATAATTAAATTTCATTCTAAAAATAGCTTGGTTTGTGTATTCTAATTCCGACGTTTGTGTCGATGTTATTCCAAGTTAATTAATGAAATAAACCATATTCACTTTATTTATTTAATTAAGAATAAATAACCTAAAATTTAGAAATACTTCATAAAGATAATTAATTACACAGTAAACACCATAGTATTTATTTCTCTTATAATATGTAAAACAACAATAGTTTATTATTTTGAATTTTCCATCTCAACAATATTGCACAAATATTTTCTAGCAATTTATAAATCTTCACATTTATTTTACAAATTTAATAGTGCCATCAAAAAAAAGACTCATTTTCTTCGCAATCTTCTGCGTAATATTTCTTCATTGTGCAATTACACGCAATCGTTCGAATAACCTACAGGATAAAATATTTTCTAAATTTGACACTAAACTGAACCAACAAACGTCCGTCCGCTACCACGAACTCAATTGATCGTGCAAACAACCCAAGAATACAAAATGCCTGACACTCAAAATCAATAACTCATCAAAATAACAAATCTATTTCTGTCTTTCATACAAACCAAATTTAAGTTTAAAGAGTTCCAAATGAAAACTCGCAAAAAAACAGATTTTTTCAAAGTGAAAGGATTACCTTGTTTGTGTTTCAAAAACACTGAACTCTTCATTTTTATTGATTTTATGTATATTCATCACTGCCGACATTTCGAGTAGAAAAATATCGTGTTAAGTTAATTAAAAATGACTACAAAACAATAGACCTGAGGGAATTCACCCCAATTTTTATTTTATAAACAAGTTCATAACATTCTGTCTATAATGCAATCCAGAAAATTCTTTTCATTTTTTCAGACTCAACATGCGTTCTCTCATCATATTATTTATGGCTTGTCTTTTGGGTCATAAAGCACACGCTTGGGGAGGACTTTTCAATCGGTTTTCTCCTGAAATGTTGGCAAACATGGGCTATGGAGGCCATGGAGGGTTTATCCAGGTAAGAACTTGATTAATTTACTGAGTAAATAATCGATGTCTAAGAACCTAAAACAAACACTTTACTGCTGATGGTATTTTTATTCACATCTATCCTACTTTCTTTTTTTGTGTACTGTTATCTTTAGCTTATTGTGGAAAAAGTAATTTATTTTCTCGGCAAAAATTGAATAAGAGAAACTAAAATTGCGATAAAATGTCTTTTCAGAGAACCGGAGAAGGAGAGGAAGGCATATTAGAAGAATATGCCAGCGAAAGTGAAGATGAGCCTTGCTACGGAAAACGCTGCACTGCAAACGAACACTGCTGCCCTGGCTCTGTTTGTGTCGACGTAGATGGAGGTAATATCACTAAATTACACCGTTTTCTTTTTAACGACCGTGACAAAAAGCAAATAAATCTTACAAAAGGACGTAAATGCGTGAAGACACTCTAAGCGGGACAAAAACATGTGACGAAAGTCGCCGAGAAGGATGTCCTATGATGTCGGGAAATTTCATGAAATTTATTGCAAACGGTGGACTTATACAGAAAGTGTTTTAAGGAAACAATCTTGAGGAGAGATCTGGAAAACTTTTCTTGCAACACGTTTTCGGAGGATGATTTATCCAAAGTAAACTAAATTAAGTGCATTTGTTTAAAATTTACTTTGCGAAATTTAATATTACATTGCATAAAATCACTTTAATCAAAAACAAATCTGCACTGAATTTGAAAAGTCCTTTGTTCCAGTGTGTATTTCATTTCATGTTACACTTATCAAGTTGCTTTGTTTCTCATAAATCACATTAATCATACTAGAAACAATTTGTCATTTGTTCATTATACCTACCAGAGGTAAATTATCTCTGCAGGTATATTATTAAAATGTCAACGTCAGCAACATTTGCATTGTTTCTACAATGAAAATTCATTTTATTTTCTTGTTAAAACTATACATAAATGCTTGGACTGCATACAAAGGTACACAAGAAAATTATGCACGCGGTAAAACAATTTTGTAATTTTTACAAATACACATTTTTTTAATATTACAATTAATATTTTGATTTTAAAATATCTAGTTTGAGAAAAAAAGGCTGAGAAAGTTTTTTTAAACATTTTGCAGAATATATAATAAAATTTAACGCTATCGCAATGAAGTTTGATGAATTTTTTATTTTTATCACCAAGTCGCAAAATTATACAATTGGAATTATATAGCAAAGAGAACAAATTACTGTTTTTATTTTATTTTATTTTTATTTTTAATTTATCAATTAAAAACATCCAATTTTTCTATTAAAAGCTGAAAACCTCGTAATTTTGACTATATTAAAGAAATACAGAAAGATAACTATTTTATTATACAGATATTAATTTAGTTTCAATCCTAAACTTTTACTGTCATTTTCATTATTTTAATAAAAATATTTGTCTTATTTATTTTCAAAATACCTAATAAATACCAGCACAACTTCCACTTATTTTAGAATCTCCCAAATTACCTCTTTTCTCGTTCCTCCCATTTAACTCCGATTTCATCTACATAAAGCTTCCAGTAATGTGAACACCCTCTAAACAAACTGTTAAATTATCTTAAAATGATTCCGCAACTTGTTGCAGTAGTCGGATCCTGCTTATTTGCTTATGGGCGCAGAGTAGGCGAGTTATGCAGAAGAGACAGCGATTGCGAATCAGGTCTTGTGTGTGCGGAAGCGGAGCCTGGTGTGTCTACAAGAGTTTGCAGACCCCCTGTACATCAGGACAAACAATACTCTGAACCCTGCAACATGTCGAGCGAATGTGACATTTCTAGAGGATTATGTTGTCAGCTGCAAAGGCGCCACCGACAAGCACCAAGAAAGGTAAAAAAAAGATCTCAAAAAGACTCACTTTTTCTAATTGATCTTGATGGCTGTGATTAATTACTAAAACTTCGTAACTTTGACGCTAGAACGAGGGAAAACGCTTGTCTAATTTTTTAACGGAAGTTATCTGAAAAAGCAATAAATTTTTTACTTAAATTCGTTTTTCTCTTTTAATAAATTAGCGAGATTGCAGCAATTAATATAAATTTCAGTTCCCTTCTTGTCTATCGCGTCGTTTTAATTAATTATCAAGAGTTGGGCCCTCACACCCACCATCTCTTGTACTTGCAAGACAAGCGTGTGATCTCTTTGTGCCATAAATGAGGTCACGACCTAATTTTGGAATGGGGTCGATATGACAGAACTTGTTGTTTGCAGGTTTGCTCGTATTTCAAGGATCCTTTGGTATGCATAGGCCCCGTGGCGTCTGACCAAATTAAAAACACCATACAACACACTGCTGGAGAAAAGAGGCTTACGGGTCTTGCAACTTTCAAAAGACCCATGCACTAAATAATTTTTCTTCCCATAAAACCTGTACATTTCATCGTTACGTCGGAAGTTACGTCGTACTGTTTCATTGATTTTTATTTTTTATTATACACTAATAAGGTAAAGGTCTTATTGATTTGAGAAAGTCGAACTAATGTTATTATTTCGAGCCCTCCAATAGAAACGTACAACGTAAGTTCTTGATAATCGCAAAACATAACATCCGTAAGCGTATTGATTTCAATTTTATGTATTGGCTGAGGTATTTATAGTGTTTAAGGTGTTTTCAATCAAATTTTAAATCTGGCCTAGATTTAGTATTGAGAAAATAAAAATACATATCGTAGTATTTAATAGATGTAAGAAGATTTAATGATTGTGCTTCTCGTAGAACGCACAAGAGTTATATTTTACAGAGTAATATTTCAGAACTTTTAACCGTCTAACTGTGATGATTTATTATGATTTGCGCCAGAAAGTCTTTCGCGATTAATCATGATACGAACAAGGGCAGAAAAAAACAAAAGCGGTGTTAAATTAATCGCGAACTGGGCTTTCAACTATTGCTTCTCATATTTGAGCGCAAACTTCTCGATGGAACGAGATTGATACATATCATAATATACATATCATAATTATATTGATGTTATATTACTTTACTGTGAAACATATACGAGATATTAAATAAATGTCTACAGCAAACATCTTTCATTACCCTTTCCCACATACAAATTTCTGGAAAAAATATGAGCACTTGGAAAGATAAACATTTAATCTATTTGAACAATTTTTGCATTATTTTTTTTCAAATATAATAGAAAATAAATAAGCGCTTGAAAATTCCATTAAATATTTTTTTACTGGTACTTTTTCCTACAAAAATTAAAATTATAATAATTTTTTTTTTCTGTAACAAAGTTTACGTAACGACGTTCACACTATATAGTGTCTCATGTTTTGAAAAAATATGCAAAAATACAGTAGGAGCTCAGATTTTAGAATTTATTCTTACATCCTTTATGTTTAAAGTTTTAGGTCTTTTAAATTTTCCAAACTTATTACTTAACTAACTTTTTAAAGCACTTTGAAGTCTTTTTTCAAATTTTTTATACATTCTTTGTATTAGATTTGACCGGTCTGTTTCAATTCATTAGACTCCTCCATCCTTTGAATTTTCTTCATTGTTTTAAATTTTTGTATTTTTATAATATTTAAATCTTTTTAATATTCTACATCCTCTAGACTTTCAGTACTAATGAAATATTTTTTTTTATATTTTTTCTTGAATTATTTAGATTCTTTAAAATCTTTGTATTCTTTGAATTCTATAAATCCTTTCGATGGTATGAATTCTTTAATTTTGATTATTTAAATTTTCTTCTTCTTAGATTCTGTAATTTTTTTTCTCGATTTGTATATGTCGTAAATTCTCTACATTTTCACTACATGCTCTATGCGACCAAAAAAATTCAATTTCTTTAGATTCTTCTTTCAATTCTTCGTTTGAATTTTTTGCACTACAATTTCTAAATTTCTCCAAGTTTTTTCAAAAATCTATTGTTGCAATTTTTATTTTTTCAAATTGTTTCTTTAAACCCTTCGTATCTTTCATATGCTTTAACTTTCCTTAATTTTATAGATTTTATAAACACTAAAATACACATAAAAAAAATTACATATATTTTAATTTTATTCGACTTTAATTCTGTTGTATGCTATGCAGAAAAAGAAATTTAATGTAGCAAAATTATATATTATGTGAACACGCAAAATATTAACTTAGTTTTAAATTTCTCTAATTAACGTAATTGTTTTGTAAAGTAAAAATAAAGACACACCTAAGATACGGCATTCATATCAATTTGTTATAAACTCCGTTTTTTTACTATAACGTAACTGACATTTTTTACATTGCCGGTAAACTTTTTGTAATAAATTTGCTGTAAGTCATTTTGGGGGTTTTAAAGCATCTAAAATTTGAACTTTAAATCAATATACCAAAACAAGGAAACGAAAATCACAAAAGAAAGTAGCAAAATCTTTTGGTTTATTTTAGTCTTTGATGTGCAACTCACAGTCAAGTACGTCCAACAAGCCTATTAAATTTCAAACATAAAAAATATAAATGTAAACAGGAAGAATTCCTTTAGCTTTCAATTATTCCAGGCGGTGGATTTTATTTCCGTTCAGTTAAAGTTAAACGAAATTAAATGTTATACTTCTGAACAGTTTTTAACTACAGTATGATAAAATTGTTTTCTGGAATTGCAAAACGATTAGAGGTCATTTAGTTTTCCACTTTTACAGGTGTTGGGTGATTGAAAAACTTGATGCATTTACGTCAGCTAAATAATATTTAAAAGAGGTTAGAACTTTTCTGAAACATAGTATTTGCAAATGTACCTGTCTTGATTTAAAAAATCTAAATACGAAAATAAGAATATGTATTTATTTCTTATTTATAACATGACATAATTTACATCGTCTGATCGTAGGTGAACATCAAAGAGTCTTGAGAATTACAGCTAAATATGAAAAGTCCACCTATATAAGGAAACTTTTGAACACAGCATGAATAAAAAATTAAACCTAAAAAGCTAACATGTTGTCAGCTGACTGTCCAGCTTGCTCTAGTGACAGAATGGATAATTAGGGCAAGACCTGGCGTCAACACCAGCCGGAACCTGGGCCGGAACTCCAGCAGGAAGCCCAGGATTATAAGCAGGAGCTGCTTGTGGATTCCATCCACCATGTTGGTTGTTCCATGCTCCACCTTGATTATTCCATGATCCACCTTGATTCCATTGGCCCTGTTGTCCTATAATTACGAGTAGAATAATCTCACGTTCACATCGGTAAAATTACCTCCGTATCCAGGAGCAAGAGCTTCAGCGAGTCCTTCGCCGTGGTAGTCACCATCTCCGACGTACTCACCTCTGTCCAAAGCAGCTTGAAGAGATGGATTGTACTGTGGAACAGGTGCGGGATTGTATCCGTTGTATTGAGGAGCTGGATTGTAGGCATTGTATTGAGGGGCAGGGTTGTACGGGGCTGGAGCATTAGGGTTAGCGGCAACAGCGGGATTGTTGCAATTTGGGAAGTTGGGACACGCTTGGGGACTCACTCCTGCAGGAAACTGATGCGCCGGAACTCCTCCAGCAAGGGGGCCATTCCACACACCTACGGCCACCGCAAATGAACAAGCCAGAATAGTCTGAAAAATGAACAAGAATTAAGGAAATCGCAATCCGGTTTTGTTGACACTTTGCATATCGTTTATATCGCGTTTAAATGCTAAGCAGACAAAAAAGCGTGACGCAACAAATAACGGTACATGAATACACACAGTTTTTAAGATTCATTTTTGGAGCGAAATTAAAGAGATGCACTAAGAATGCGGTGAATCCCCGGAGAGATGGGGCTTCCCCTACTCACATCACAGCACTTTTCACTAGATTAATCCTTTTTTGGGCACTTTCATGGATGCTTTCACTCATCGTGTTTAGGGGTGGTGGTGACTTACCAGTTTTACAAACATGTTGCTATTTTGCTGGAAATGAACTGAATAAAGAGGTAAATGTGCTCTATTTATACGTGTACCACACCTAACCACCCGTTGCATAGAAAATGTAACAGTATCAATATTTTTAATACCGATCCCACACGTAAGTGGAATAAAATATAGAAGCAACGCAATAATAGGGTACGATCCTTGCAATAATGAACGTGTGATAAGTTCGAAACTTTGTTCCTTCGCCTTCTGTCACATTATTTCCAAGGTTTCATGCTTCATTGCCATGGTAAATATTCAACCATTAAACAAAAAAAATTGCTGGTATCGGATAAAAAGTTGAAATACCTCTATTAGGTGAGGCTTTCCTTATTCTGTCTCATAATGAGACTGTGACCTTACCGTTGTAACAAAGCATTTTTCAAGAACGCACGATTGTTTCAGCACTGCCTTTCTCATCTGGGTAATGACATCACGCCCAATAAAAGCATTCGGTTTGAATTTTTTTTGTAACTTTTATTAAATTAAATTAATTTAGGCTATTTCTTTACAAAATATTGTAACAACATGTTGTCAGCTGGCAGTCTAGCTCGGTGAATTTAACTACAAAAGGGATAATTGGGGCAGGAGCGAGCATCAACACCGGCAGGGATCTGAGCAGGTTGACCGACTCCTGCAGGCAATTGATGAGCATGTTGAGGTTGGGCGTAGGCAGCTGGGTTGTAGGCTGGGGCGGGGTTGTACGCTTGAGCTTGTCCTGGAAATAAATGGTTACAAACGAACTTGTCTTGGTGCTTAATTACCTTGGTATCCTGGAGCGAGGGCTTCAGCGAGACCTTCACCGTGGTAGTCACCATCTCCGATGTACTCACCTCTGTCCAAAGCGTTCTGGACCTCGGAAGTGTATTGAGGACGAGCGGGACCAGGGTTGTATTGCTGAGGAGCGGGTTGGTACTGAGGTACAGGGTTGTACTGAGGTTGGTATTGGGGAGCTGCTTGGTATTGAGGGGCTGCTTGGTATTGAGGAGTTGGTTGATACTGAGGAGCGGCGTTGAACTGAGAGGCGGGTACTTGGTTGACGGCTACAGAGGGGTTAGCACAGTTGGGATAGTTGGGACAAGCTTGAGGGTTGACTCCTGCAGGGAATTGGGCAGCTGGGACACCTCCAGCCAAAGGCCCATTGTACGCCGCGAGGGCTACACCCAAAGCGCAAGCTAATACGGCCTGAAAATATCACATCACTATCACTAGTCACTCACTTTTTTTTTACTTACCAGTTTTACAAACATGTTGGTAATTTGCTGTTCAAATTTACAATGACAATCAGCCGAAATCTGCTCTATTTATAGCGGTACCACACCCTACCCATGGGATAACCATGAACTTACGAGATGGGACATTAACAATGGCCCACCACCACCTTGAGAACGTTTTTAAAGGAATTTCTGCAATAGTTGGGTTTCTGAAACGAATGTGGTAACTCGGGTAATCGAAACCGGGGAATATTCAACGAATTAAGTAACCGCGCCTCGGATATAACAAAATGAGGATGCCCTTTCCAAAGCGTGCAATCAAGGCGCGTCTTTCTTTAATGCAGTTGTTATCGAACGACTGGGGCCTTTTTACGCAAAGGGACTGCACCCACTTTTGACCTTTGCGATGTGTATTGAATTTAGATATGACCTCAAGTGTAGCCTCCAGTACGTGTAATTAAAGATTGATTTAAATTATGCAAAACAGTCCTGACTGATTAGTTTCCAAACTATACTCGATCAAAGAAAACAAAACTCATGCGGAAATAAAAACTGAATTTTTATTCCAATTTCCTCTACGAAATATTTTATGCATTCCCACAGCAAGCCGACTGTAACTTCGGTAACATGGATGCAATAAAAATGATTTGCATTTTTTCCAAATAGAAGGTGACTTTACTTTTTATTTCTGTCCTTGATTGATTACGTTGACCATATAAATGAGTACTTTTAACTTATACAGAAAAGTAACTTTCCTGAGAAACTCGTTCGCACTTAAATAAAAGAATTTGACTTTCATGTTCTTTCAGATCTCCAACTCAAAGAAACAAGAATATTAAGATCAAAAATGATACATTTGAAATTGTGTAACAAGGTCGGTTTGACAATAATCCATTTTTAACAAGACGTTACATTCCAAAATGGAGTTAAAATTTTAATAAGATTAGTCCAAGTCCTCCGTTAATGGTTTATAGACTCATAACTGTCGAAAGTGCAATACCATTATAGAGTTAATGTCACATCCTGTAATAAATTACTACAAATTTGAACGAACCGAATTTTGTTGATGACATCTCAAGGAGCTCTAAAGACATTAGAAAAATAAATTTATGTGCCCGGTGAAAATCAATTATAAGATTTCTGTGACTATATCTTTCTCAGGTAATTAATTCGTGACAGATGCTTATTAACATAGAGATGTTTAATTCCAGTAATACTGATAGATATCAGCTTTAATCCATTTCCTCAGCTAAAAGTGGTCCAATGGTATTAAAACTACAATTTATTTTATTTTTATTATAATAACCGCAGATCGAGGTTAAGATTGCCACCAGTCTGGTAATTTTTAGTGGACAAAAAAATCCTAAACCCGTAAATAAATGTTTTTTCACTTGATGCTAACTTTATAGTGCTCTAACAGTAATTATTTATTGTACTTCCGATACCAAAATTTTCTTCGCTTTGTTTTTTTTATTAACATGAATGCCAGTCGCACTATAAACGATGATAAGTTTGCCTACAACCAAAAAAAAAAATGAAACGCAAAACCTCCAAAATGAAAAATTGATAAAAAGTCCATTCATCCATCATCGTTTGACTCTGCGCTGCTGATACAACATTAAAATGCGTAACAAGTTCCGTTCTCGCCGTTCTACAACATTTTATTAGTATCTCTGATAAAGTAATGCAGTAGCATCGTTAAGATAAAAAATACACGATTCTTAAAAGTTTGTTTGTTTCCTGTTGGAGCCGGTTTAAGTGTATGATTGTAACATTCAACGTAAAAAGTTTATTTGATTAAATGAAACAAAATTTCAGCTTTGATCTTCTAAATTTAAAATGTTTACACAATGTTAACAACTTAATTATTTCGTTGATTTAAAATTATTGGTTTTATAATTTTATTTACAAAGGTTTATAATTAATACTATTAACCGAAGGAACTTCAAATAAAATTAGCATTTAATAACACGTGTTAAACATAAAGCACTTCTAGCACAAGTTCGCTGCAGAGTGCCAACCACTTATAACCAAATTACCAATAACATATAATTATATTTTTAAAGAAAGTCAAAATAACTAACTACCTACCACCTTTTTGTTTTGACCAATGTGACCTGAATGTCTAAATGTCTAAAGGTGACAGATTGCAAAACAGTAGAAATAAAATTTTATTGTACAAAGTATGCATATTTTAACATTCTCTGCTGAAAATGTTTTATTTTTCCAAGATAAATAAAGAACTTACAATGTGTTTTAACCTTTAGTAGCATTTACGATGTTAATTTTAAAATACCGTAGTTATGTTTATTATTTGAAATTATTGCTGTTTACATCATCCAAACTAAAGTGTTGTGAAAAGCTTCATGTAACCAATTTAGATTACATGCATAATGCCATGAAACCAATATTAAAATTCACATTCAATTAAGCATAACGAATACAACATGATGCAAATGTCAACCACAAAGCTGAAATATTTAGGGAAAAACAATTTCTGGCAGTCTGCACAAAGTAAAATTTGATTTAATAGCGTTTTTAAGTAGATATTTTGTTTGATGACAAAATTGGAAAATTTTTATCTTAAGATAAGATTTATGTTTTGATCTTTAGAAATTTTAAAGTTTCCGAGATATTACAAGAAAAACGATGATCTGTAAGCAAATAAAATAATAATTTATGAAATTTAGAAAGTTGAATTTTTTTTACAATAAAATCAATACAAATACTATTTTGAAAGATCCTTTAAAAATACACAAAGCCTGAAATATGTAGGGTGTTCCTTCAGAAACTTGAAACTTCTAAAATGTTCATTTGTAATTTTTAGATTTTTTTTTCAAATTATTTGTAAAGTTTATTTTAATATCCTCTACTTAACTCAAAAATTAGAATTTTTAGATACAATTCGTATAATTTGTCTTTGACATGACAGAGTTGAATGACACGAAATAATAAATTTCGGAAAATGTATATTTAATAGTTTCCTAATTTGAACATTTAAACAACAATTGAAAACATTTGTGTGTACCTATTTATAATATTTGTTCGTAAAATTTGTAGCATATTTTACGCTTCTTAGCTATAAACCTAAAATTTCATATTTTATTTATTATTACTTTTATTTATTACTTTCTCTGTCATGTTTTCAAATTAATAAACGTAGGCGCAAAAATATAATAAAATTTACATTTTTTTCATCACTTTTTTCATATTACTGTTAACATTGTTTCCAATTTTCTGTTAGCCTTTGGATTTCGTCCTTTCTAATTCTTTCTTTCTTTCTAATTCTTTCTAATCTTCCAAATTTGATTTGATTTGTATCTCCATATTAGATTTTTTGTTAAATTCTAAGAATGTTTTAAAACTTTAGATATTGACTCTTATCGAGCTAAATTTTTGTTTATGAAATGATCAAAATATCGACGCTTAAACAAAATGAAATAAACAAGCAAATAAGACTTTCTTAAAACTCCAAGCGTGTACCCGGAACCACAACTGCTTTTACAAGACCAACCGGAATGGTACCGAGTACTACAACCAATCACGTTTGTTCCCGTTGATTTTAAGCCTTGTGTTAATTACTATACCAATTACAAATATTTCCTTTTCCCCAAGAAACATAATCTTGTAGTACTGGTAATTTATCATTTTCAGAAATGGTTTAATTTATGCCATAGACGTTTTTGTTTATCACGCACATTTCTAGAATGCAAGAAAATTCAACATTCAAAAAGTATAACTTTTTGTGCTCAATTACTATTGCAAAATTATCAATTGTGAAGTCATGCGTGTATCAAAATACTATGCAATAGTATTAATCAGCAAATACCGATTGGTGACAGTTTTAGGCTTATTTCATTACAGCAGTGAGAATTTCAGTCTTTGAAGAAGTTATTGCATTACTGATTAAATTATTACAATTCACTGCTTTCTAATAATGTGGCCTACACGCCACCTTCAACCATAATATAAGCATGTGTAAAATCGCGTTTAGACAAATATCTTAACACTAAATTATTTGTAGTGATATTTGAAGAGGTCACATCGTATAGTAACAACCTTTTTTATGAAAATTACAATAAATAATGATTAATACAATTTCACCTAGTTAAAACGAGCACACTGCATGTTAGAGCAATGCACACGAAATTTAGCAAGTGGAGCGAATGCACACGGGTCTCGAATTTGGGACAACTAGTTTGAGTATTACTGTTTTAATTTTGTAATGATTGTCATTACCAATTTGTTACTTTGGATTTTATTACAGTTCGTGATGAGATTTCACTACAATTTGAAGAAAGAGAAGCGAATTAGCATTATTTATGGAGGACACAAACTAAAATTGGGCACCTTGGGTAAAATTAAGGAAATGTCCATGTCCGGTGAATTTACGAAAATTTCCTTTGTCTAAACAGTTAAGAAACATTCTTCCTTTTGCCACAAAAAATACATTTGATCTAAAAAACACTAATTAGCGTTTTATTGCAGCTGTATTTAAAATCAAAAATTCCAATAAATTAGCCGCCGATAACTTAATGACAGTATCTAATTCGGGCGTTTAGTGTTTATTGGTATCGGCAAACCATAAAATCCTGAAGCGATTAATCATTCATCAATTAGTTCTAAATTGACTTAATGGAGATAGATATTGTCTAGTCTGTTTCTTCACAAATTATTATTTTCTTAAAGTGTTAATTTCTGTCTACCTAAATTTGGTTCTCGATAAATATATTAATAATCCTTCTGGGATGTCGAACATAAGGTACCTGTGCAGTGCTACCGTGTTAATTAGAATAGAATATGACCCTGAACTGTCTGCGCTGATTGTACTGTTATATCTATTCTATGGGCGTAGGAATTTAGACTTAAAGATCACTTTTACTTTTTATTAGATTTTGTTATTCAATTGTAAATTACCACGATCTGTCTATAAATCATTCCAAATTAAATGAGTGTTTATTTTTCGTGGTGGGTAGTTAGACCAAGATCACATTCAATGACGTGCTTCTGGCAACGTAAGTTGCCACTAAATCAGATAATATCTTAATTTGAACACGAGACAAATTAAAACCGTGTATGTTTATCTGCTAGGGGTTTGGTTCATTTTTTCTATGATTACCAATAAAATTCTTGACCATGAGATACTTTCTAATATTTTATAGAATTTGACTGCTACAATAGCCACATGTGAAGGTGGTGCCTTCATTAGCACTTTTGCGTTGCAGGTACCTAACGAACGCAGTCAAGGTTATCAAAAATAATAAACTACCTATATTGCAACAAGAATAATTTATGGTGCATATGTAAAGTGCAACAGTTATTGACTTTCTCAAGCAATTGCAGCGAAAATATTAACTGCAGGGACGCGGAAAGGACATGCGTTGATTTTTCTTTATTTCTCTTTCAAAATTGTCAGGTTTCAATCTTGTTACGTTTTATTATCTGGTTAAACTTGAATGCGCTATTTTAAGAGTTATTGTTAGAAATAACGATTGTATCGGATTCTAAACGTATACCGTCACGTCTGTAATTCTACGTGACATTTCTTTTTTAAGGACGCAAAAATAAAAGCAGTGCATGGAAAAATTTTACTCAAAACATTTATGAAGATTAAATCAAATTTATGCGTTTTTTTCCCTGCGTTATCACTTGTTTGGGTTGCAAAGTGTAGGTGTGGCCCGATTTTATTAATTTATTGGAAAATATCATATTACTCATAAATGTGCTTTTTGACTAACAACATTAAATATGTATTTTAAACACCTGTCGTGCTAAAGAAGGGCAACCATTTATTTTAATTTGAAATTTATCCTGCCCATTTATTTAAAAATGTGCTAGATTTCCTGAAAATATTGCTCAGAAAGTGAAATTTGACAAGAACAATAAAAATAGAACTATTTTATTATCATCAGAATGTTCTCATTTAAATTACGGATTTTTGGTAATTTGTGTAGTGTTTTATGGTTTTGCATAACCAGTCTTAATACATTATGCATGAAGTGAGAAATGTTAAAACTTGTCTATTGTGTGTTCATGAATAATTATTATTTCACTAAGTAGTAATTAAAAGTGTATGCTTGGAGGTAATACCTGCAATACATGTATCCAACGATTATACAGAGTGTCCTAAGCTAAATAAATTGATTTCGCTAAATTATCAAAAAACCTTTCGTTTTTCGTTGATAGAGGGCTAACGTGAATTAAATCAAATAGAATTTAAACGAAGCAGATTAAACAGACAGTCTTGGATTTATGTATTTTATGGATTATTCGTATTCGTTTCGACTTATGGAATTTACTGCATAATAAGATTTTAAGTTTTTTGGATCTCATAGACTTTCTACATTGTTTAGAATTTTTAGATTCTTTAAATATTATGAATTACTTACACGCATTTGATTTTTTTGCATTTAAAAGATATTTTATAATTTCTTTATTCTTTGGTATATTCTTCAAACAAGCTGAAAATGTGTAATCCCTTGAATATATTGAATTTTAACATTTTTTACCATTATTTTGAATATTTTTTTTAATTTTATGAATTTTCCTGCATTTCGTTAAACATGTTTGGTTTTGTACATTTTATAATCCCTAATTCTCTGTATCCTTCATATTTTTTTTTATTTTCATATCTTTAGAATCATTATAAGCGTTGCATTTTTTTTATTTTGCAAAATTTGAGAAACACTTAATTTTTTATTTCTTAAATTCTTTGCCTTCTAAACTTTTTGGTGGAGATACATTTCTCAAATTTACTAAGATTTTCTGATTCTCTACGTTTAAACAATCTTAAATTTTTTTGTTATTCTTACAATCAGATTTTTCAACGCTTTGTTTGCTTTGTTTTTTTTTATTCGAAATGTCTTTGAAAACCTTAAAGGTTTTAAAATTTTTGAAATCTTTAAATTCTTCCAAATTTATTTAATTCTTTTAATGATTTCGAGTCTCTTTTTTTTAAACTTTTGCGTCTTTGCGTTCTTTAAATCCTTCAAAATCTTTAAGTCCTTTAAATTCATTGGATTGTCAAATTTATTTTTCTTCGGGTTTTTGTTCTTTGTTGATATTTTACATTTTTCTTTTTTTTTCCTTGTTTTTATTAATCGTCGGATATTTGTAATTTTTTCGTTCTTTCGATTATGTAGTTTTCTTTAGCTTTTGATTTTTTGTTTTTTTTTTTTTTGACTTAATTATTATTTCTACCTCCATGATTTTTTATACTCCTTTAAATCTTAACTTTTTGATTTTACTAAATTTTTACACTCTTTAAATTGTCAAAAAATTATATATTCTTTAAATCTAGAGTCTTTAAAATTGTCTTTTAATCTTCTTTGCATCTGTTGCAATATTTTAATTAATTCGTACCTCTGGACGATCTGTATTACTCATTTTAATTCCTTGCTTTTTTAATCTTTTAAAGTTCTTCATATTTTCATATTTTTTTCCGATTTGAGTTTTGAATTTTTTCGATCCCATGAATATTTGTATTATTAAAATTCCTTTATCTTTTGCAGTCCTTTTTACCCTTCATTTTTTAGTGCAATTTTTGCATTTCTTATAGCTTTTAAATAAATCACTGCATTCTTCGAATTCATTTAATTCTCCGATTTTTTAAATTAATTGAACTAAATAGCCGTCGTAGCACTCGACTATTGACTGTGTAAAACTGAGTAAATTAAGCTTGAACTAAATTTTCAAATAGGCAAAATTAAACTAAATTTTGTAGACATATTAAATAATAATTTAATTCATAACACTACAATTAAACTATTTTAAATTATAAGGACTGCAGTTGACTAAATTAGACTAAATTAAATTAAATTCAGCACGAACATTTAGAAAGAATCTTGTTAAATAACAAAGCAAAGAAAACAACCCAATTCTTAATTAAAATGTTAGGTACAATTAACTTTAATATAAAAAGAATTTTAAAATCTTTTTGAAACGTTGTAAAAGAAATCTAGAAAAATAAAAAATCCAAACCGTATATAAATGTTGATTGCTTTGGATTCTAAAGTGCTACAAACGTATTGATTTCCACCAATCCAATAACATTCATGAAATAAAAATAAATGACGTAGTAAAATAAACTTCTACTCTTATAATTGCAGTAATCCATTGAAAAATAAAAAATGAATGACGTTCAAAGGAATGGGAGTGCATTCTAAAGTTGTATCAAAGAAAAACCTCTTCAGTTTTTCTCCTTTAGATTTCAGAAGCCGAGATTGATGAACACCTTTAAATTTATTACCAACACATTTTATCTGACTCAGAACATCAAAACGGAAAAAGGAAATGGCTGCTTTATTTTTAAACCATTCTATACGTACTTGGCGAAAAAAATTCCCAGTTTCAAATTAAACAAAGTAATTTCAGTGAAACTGAAAATCTTGCTGTCTAGACCTCGTCCTGACTTCATAAGTCCACTATGTATATTAATAGCTATGTGTCTTGGTGTTTTAATTATGCAGGCGCCTCCTCCAACGTGGGAAAATGGTCACATTCTAACCGTCTCCACCAGCTTTGATTGAAATATCAAGGTCGTAAGACCATGGCTTACTTTAACGCGGCAACCATACACAGGAAACTTAATTTACATAAAACATGGCACATGGATATTCTTCCCTAAAACGGTTGTCTCCAAAAATCGGGCAATTAACCGAATTAAACACGAATTTGACATTCCTTTCAGGAATTTGACCTTGGTTCCGTTTCAGTTAATCCAATTACCGAAAATTACTATATTTACAAGCTTAATGTAAATTAGTGCAGACGATTAGCATGGCAATAGCTGATTATTGCTTAGAAATAAATGTAAGTGTGGGGAAAAGACATTGGGATCTTGTAATTATTTAAAATAATACGACATTTTAAAAGGTATTTATTCATAGTGATAGCTTGGGGTGAATTTTTTCGATGTATGTACAATGTACTTTTACGATGCTTTCTAGAGCGTTCACGTGGCTGATCATACTGTGTTCACCTTGGTAGATATCTTTATGATGGATTTAATTGCATTGGGAGATTTTAACATCGTTTATAACGCTTCCGCATGTCCATGAAATAAACAGAAGCCGAAAACAGATAAGACTTATAAGTTGTCGATAGTTAATTAATTAAAACAAACTCGTTCAAAGATGTTTCATACCAACTTGCGTCACATAAAATTTTATGACGTATTTAAACTATTTACAAGTATCGTAAAATTTTGATTGATTTTAGAGGAGCATTGCTTCATATGTTATTTTTTCGTCTGTGTTTAACCAAATTAAGTCAGTACAATTTGATATAAATGCTAAAAGGTTAGCAAATTGTTAGTACAATAAATGTTCACATAGGGCGTTAACAATTTTGTACGGAAGATATTGACAAAACCTTCCAATTTTTCTACAAATATATCAATTAGAAATGTAAGTTTATGCTTAAATGAGCTAGACTTTATTTTTCCGCCATTATGATTATAATATGTATTTTTGCATACACAATTGTACTGAATTTGTTCCATACATCTTGCATGTAAATGTAATTGGTTTAAAAAAAAATGCAATTCATTACAGCAAACTGTGACAACGTAATAAAATTATTTCTTCTTATAGCGCACTTTTTTGTAGTACGATAATATAATGAACAAAATTTGAACAGAAAATATTTTTATTTAAATTTCCCGGTGTCTGTGTATAATTGGTTGCCTACCTAATGGACACGTTTAACTAGTAAATTTTGACAGTTATTCAAGTGAATGCAAATAACGAAAATGGTGAGTAACCGCTCTCTAAAAACTGTTAATTTCATTTAAAATCAGTTAAAAAATAACAGAATTAACGTAATAATTCCTCCTGTTGTTGCAGGCGAACTATACGGAAGACCAGATGGCCGGTAAGTAAAGAGAAACACAAAACTAGGCTATGAAGCCCCGCCTTACATTCTTCCTTATACATATCACTATCATATTTATTAAGTTTCGCTCTATTTACTACAATAATGCTTTATTTTTTAACACATATAATCATTCACATTTAGTTAAGAACCACATTAAAATTCAAATTTGCCAATATTCCACATAATATGCACAGATACTCCAGCAAATCACAATGATTCATACTGTTGATTACATCCTTATATGGTACTGTTTTGAAAGTTACCCCGATTTCATCAATCTTATTTGCGAGAAACGCAGATGTTCATCAGCAACCTCTGCAGTCAGTTAAAATGTATCTGTACGAACCACATAGTAAATTCACTCTTACTTCTCTCGAAGGTAATTATTTATTGTTTTTACTGTATTATATTGTTTGTTGTAGAATTCCAAGAGGCCTTCCAACTTTTTGACAATAGAGGAGACGGGAAAATCCATGTCCGCCAAATTGGCGACGCCCTGAGAGCTCTGGGACAAAATCCCACAGAATCGGACGTGAAAAAATACACCCATCAACATAAACCCGACGAAAGGGTGTCATTTGAAGTTTTCCTGCCAATCTACCAACAAATTTCCAAGACCAGAAGTGCAGACACCGCTGATGATTTTATTGAAGGACTGCGTCACTTTGACAAGGACGGTAATGGATATATTAGCTCTGCAGAATTGCGTCATTTGCTCACTACTTTGGGAGAAAAATTGACGGATGATGAAGTAGAGCAACTTCTGCAAGGACAGGAAGACTCACAAGGAAATGTTAATTATGAAGAATTTGTTAAATTGATCATGTCTGGTTAATGTCGTTAGCATAGCATTTTATGGGTGCATTTAAACTAATTTATTATAGTCTATCCTATATCTATTAATTTTATTATGTTTTAGAGTGCCTTCATTCCAATTTTTATTATGTAGCATAGAGGCATTTTGTATTAGTCATTGTACTTATAAATTTTTCACTATCAGGTTACTAGGAACGTGTTCTTAATGACCAAAATAAAATATCGATAACGACTCATTTTTAACGATTTTTCAAGTGCCTACGTCAAACCCGGTGTCACCTCTGATATGCGGAAAAGCATTTTTTTAAACCCCGGATTCCACTGGACTTGAGAATACGTAGTTACGTTTTACGCTATTGGTACGTTTCAAATGTACACTTTTTTAAAAAATTGGCAGCTAGAAGCTCCTAGTTCTGATTTATATTCTATTAATACGACACAGGCGAATCGTTTGATTGAAAGTACACAATTAAAAATTGCCTACTTATTTTTCTGAGGTTAGGTGCTAATGTTTCTAAAAAATAACGGTGATGTTTTCTGTTTTAATAGACCAATTTTTCTTACATTTAGTTTCACTACAACTATTCCGAACACCAATGCCGTCTTAAAATTGAATTATTGCTCGAAACTTGCATCCCCTTTTTTTAATAACGACACTTAAATGTCAGATCTGACATTTTGTTGATAGCCTCGATTATATTGTATTACAAAATAAAACTAATCAATCACTTTTAAACGATGGTCAGTTTATGTTCCACAAATTGCTTAACATAGAAAAATAAATTGATATCTTTTGATCACCTTTTAATAATTTTATTGTATGAGAACTTAAAGAGATGTAAAACTACAGTGACGGCCAAAATAAAGTGGTACAGTTTGATTTGACTACTAATAAGTTATTGTGCCTAAAAAAGCCAGTTCACTTGTTTTACTTTTTTAATGACAGTTAGTACTGAGTAACTAATTGAAATGAAACTCGAGATCACATGTGCCAAGTCATTTGAAAATGTATTGATGCCGAAAAGTTATTATTGCGTTTTGTTTTATACCATCTGAATAAATAAATTAATATAGTTATTGCTGCCTGTCAAATCATGACATATCGGTACTTTAATACAAAAAAAAACATCAACCGATTGACTGGTGCATTTTGAAAAATAAAGAACGTCAATTTTTTAATTTGTCTTTTTAATGTCATCGTTAAGCCTACAGTAAAAATCATGTCTACTTCGTTCACCCGCTTCCACAACAAAATTTTTGAGAAAACGCTCTTCAAGACTTGTACCACTTTATTTTGGGCGTCACTGTATAAATGAATTGAAAATCAAATTATACTTATTAAAAACTTTTAAATCCAAGATAGTTACAAAAGAATGCAAACTATCAACAATTTGGTCCTTGGTGCATTCTCAAAGAAAGCTTTACTTATTAAGAAGGGCGATAAAAGTTACCGAAATATTCAAAAATTTAAAATTTTCATCGATTTCACATTAGAATGAACCAATAAGAACTCACGAAATGCTTAGCTGCCATTGGTCCTCCACAACTTAAGTGGAAACAGAATTTACACATTTTGCAATCATCAATTCGACTTAGCTAAAAATAGTGAAATAAAAAGTGTCACAAAAATGTAAGGATCTGTTTGTCACAATATGATTAAGGTAAACAATAAAAATAAGGAAGCATAAACCAAAAAATCCTTGAAGGATCTAATAAAAATTATAAAGACCAACACTAAAGTGTGGTTAGCAAGAACTGACCTGAACAAAATCTTCTCATTTCCATCCTTATCTTCAAAAAACACCATGAACTTTTTCCGCGCTTTTTTTCGGATATTTTTCTGACCTTTTTCACAAGATGCCAGCAGCAGTGCGCCAGGTGCTAAGAATTGGCGCCAACGAACTGTTCTTAGGGCGAATTCGCGCCTTATTTAGCAAACCGTTACAACCAGCCGTTAACTTAAGTTCAAGTTCCAAATACTCAAACAGCGAGAAACCAAAAATGCCTACCTCAAGCCTTGTACTGAAATACACCAAAGTGGTTCCAGAAGCTTTTCCTCCAACTAAAGGCTCCATAAAAGCGGCAGGTTATGACTTAAAAAGCGCTTTTGATTGTACCGTTCCTGCGAGGGGCAAAGCTCTCGTGGATACCGGCCTCAAGGTCCAACTTCCTGAAGGCTGCTATGGGAGAATCGCCCCCAGATCTGGTTTGGCCGTGAAGAATTTCATCGACGTTGGAGGTAATTTTTTTTTTTTTTTTTTTTTTTTGTGAATGGAAGCTTAGTATGTTTTCTTCTAGCTGGGGTTGTTGATGAAGACTACAGAGGTGTTATTAAAGTGGTGCTGTTCAATCATTCAGACACGCCATTTGAAATCAAAGCTGGGGATCGGATCGCCCAGTTAATTTGCGAACGGATTTATTACCCGGATCTTGAGGAAGTCAAGGTAGGTCTCTATAGAACTTTGGTGCCTTTAATGAGATTTTTCTTTTTCTTACAGGAGTTGACAGAGACTTCTCGTGGAGAAGGAGGATTCGGGTCAACTGGAACTAATTAATCTCAGTATTGCAGTGTATTTTTATGTTAGTTAATGTATAAGTTTCTGTTCCTACGTTTTTTTACAATAAAATTGCCTTTTTTGAAGTATATATGTCCTTATATCAACGGTTTTGTGAAGTTATAACCTCAAAATAACGCCGGTTGCTGTCAAATTCAAATTCAAATCCAACCGTTAAAACAGGTTCCTGTATTGTCAATACCGGCGATCAGTCGGAAAATGGCTAACGAAGTGCAGTTAGCCCAAACTGCCCTGTCTGGGGGCGACACAATTTTTGGCAAGATTTTACGCAAAGAAATACCATGCAATTTCATTTACGAAGATAATTTAGTAAGTTTTATTAATTTCCAATGAAGTACCAAATTGTTCGTTTTTAGTGTGTTGCTTTCGATGATATCAATCCGCAAGCTCCCGTCCACTTTCTGGTAATTCCACGTAAACCCATCACACAGTTATCTAAAGCAGAGGACAACGATGGCCCGTTGTTGGGACACTTACTTGTTGTCGCCCGCAAAATTGCTCAGAAAAGGAACTTGAAAAATGGTTTTCGTATAGTAATCAACGACGGCCCCATCGGTGCCCAGTCCGTTTACCATTTACATGTGCATGTTTTGTCTGGTAGGCAGCTTCAATGGCCTCCTGGTTAAATAGAGTCCATTGTTCTATAATAGCTTTACTCATGGTGTCTGATGTACTGATTTGCTTATCGTAAAATAAAACCAAAATTTAGTAAATTAACGGCTATATATTTTTTTGTCAAGTAAAATGCATATAATTTGGTAATTGCCAGATACAAACTATACTTATGCAATAAACAAAATATTATAGTACAAATATGAGCTTAACATCAATTGTGGTTCACAATATGGGGTCAGCTAAAAACTTGTAACAAACACTACTGAAGAAAACCTAAATGTCACTATTGTGACACTGATTTCACACACAAAAAAAAAACAACTCAGTCAATACAGTCTTTCAAAACAACTGTTGTTACTGCTGCAAATAACATCTAAAATTGCCAAAGTAGTAAATAACAGCACCATTTATATCCAAAGACTTTGACCTACAACATAATTGCTTCCAATAATACTTTCATTTCAAGGTCCACAATGTGATTAGGCAACTAAAACAATCACGTTGTGGTGCACACGGGGACCCGCCCGCACGTGCTAATTTCCTATTAACTTTTACTTCAATCTGTCATTTAAAAAACAGGTCCGTGTATCTTGCATTTACAATTCAAAGAATGAATACTAGAAATAGATTGAAATTTTTAACTATTTTTCAAAATCTGAAATCCTTAAGCCTTCACATCTAGTCAAGTTCTCATAAAACCCTCTTAATTTGCAACACTAACAACACCAACATTTTAAAACTCAGCAATATAAAATAAACCTCTTTAAATTTAAATAAAACATTTTGTAAAGCTAAATAGTAACTATATGTAAAAAAAATCGCCACACTTTTTTTTATATCACCCAAAAGACGTAATTTGATTTGTAACAATTTTTCCAACGAAAAAAGAGCTGAGTTATAACTACTGAAAACTGGACACAAATTGTATTTGTCACTTCTTTCACTCAGTACTTTAGGACATTGAACTGCATGGTAACCGAGGTGAGCCCATTTGGGTTAGGACGCGATCTAACCACTGAAGGGGTCCATTGAGATGAAGTTCGATCCAACAAGGTGTAGAAGTTACGGTTTGCCTCCTGGTGGCAAAAAATGGTTGATAATGGTTAAGAGAAGGTTGTTGTGTACATTATTACCTATATTCCGCACCCCAACCCTTGACAAAAGACATTCTTATTGTGCACATCCTGGTTAATTGGTAGACTGCTTCAAAACCCTGGCTGACAGATTGTGATAAAAGAGCTGCGAATTCTTGGTTATTGAAGATTTTCAAATTGCAACCTGTTGAAGATTTTCATTTTTAATAAGAATTTAATTTAAATACTTAAATTTGTTAAATAAAATAGAAAGAGAAATTTGGGATAAGATTGTTAGAATTTAGACAATACTTAAAATAATGCGTAGTTGAAGTTCAAAGTTTAAAATAATTAAAATGCTGGAGGTAAAAAATTCACACAATTTACAATACAATACAATATAAAGAAGATACGAAATCCCAACAAATTTTAATTCTAAATTGAAAAAATGCAAATGCGCTATTTAGAGACTAATCCCAAAAATTTCAACCTTACAAATAAAATGTAATAAAACAATTCAAACAAAAAACGAATCTTATTTTATACTTCTGGTTTACAAACAGTAAAATCTGTTTTAAGAAAAAAAAACTTGCAAAACTATTAAATATCACAAAAAAAAGAAAGCATAATAAGTTGGTAAAATGTAAAAACCCAGAGGTCCTAAATATTCGCAAAAATTAAGGCTATTTCTAATTTTAAAAGTACCAAAATATGAGATCAATTTCTACAACCAAAAATTTTTAACTTTAGTTTTTCCTTGATCTGGATAATTTATTACGCTATTAAACAATTTTCTGGTTTTGAAAAAAATAATGATCACACCTAAAATATGCTAATTCTGCAAATACAAAGTTGATGATGCCTGTAAGTCTTAAATTAATATGAAACTTCTAAACAAATATGTTTATAATACTTCACGAAATTTCGCCAAAACCATTTGAGAAGTGCTTATTATTCTTATTAAGATGGCCAACATATGAAGAGCTTGTGATTTTTTTTAATTATAGCATTATCTATGCAACAAATTAATTAAAACTTTATACTTCATTTGTAAGTTTTTAAAACAACTTACCACCTAAATTAAATTATAAATATCAATTTTATACAAATAAAACAGAAGTAACTGTCTTCTCGATGAAGAAGCAAATATTAAAAATTAAAAAAAAATGATTCAACCAACTTTTTAAATTATTTAAATTACTACATTCGCCGAGACAACCCATATAAAAAAAAACTCCGATTTTTATACCTGGAGGTATTTTACAGACTGTAGCTGGATGCCATCCATAACGCTGATTACAATTTGGAGACTGAACAAAAATGCTGGAATCACTTAAACACTCGGCGAAAACCTCACCACCTGGTAAAAAAAAATCACAAATTAACATACACGTGAACACATGACCTTGCCATTTTATTTACCTATGTAGTATAGTCTAACTCCTTTCCCTATGTGCCGTCGAGTCTGTTCCACGACCGTGTTACGATTTACGTTCGATAACAACCCCAGACAGAATCTAAACCAAACAAATCAGAAACTATAGATCTTTATCAATTTAAATAATAATAATAAATAACTTGTTACCTTTCCGAGTTACTGGGGTCTGTAAATCCATCCACTGTGATTGACGGTTGACTTGCATGGAACGTTTCTCCTACTCTTGTGTTCAATTCATAATAACTGATACTACACCAAAAAGCAGGTTCACAGTAAAGTACCGGTTGAGCATCAACAGGAGGACTAGGTGTTATTCTGGACATACTCATATTATCATTAGGGTCGATGGGATCACCATCTTCTGACATATAACCAGGGGGTGGAGTTTCAGTAGGTGGAGCAGCATTGTGGGGAGATTCCATATTTGCAGGAGCACCATTCGGACACAAACCTACTGCGTCCATGTAGCCCCCAGAGTGTTGCATGTGCAAACTAAAAGTTAACATGATAAACGCAAATTTTAAATATTGTACTGAACAAATTACCCTAGACTACTTGGGTTATGAGGAAATGAGGTGTTTTCTGGTACCGATGTACTGAGGTCTTCTAAAGAATGAGGAAACAAGTTGTTCTCATCGCCTAACGTGTGACGAGGTACTAGGATGGCGGGGAGCGCTGAAATTTTTTTTTAAATCAGAAACATAAACACTAAAATTAGAATAAAAGTCTCTAAGGTACTTATTTATACATGGTTGGGTAGAGATCTGAATCTAGACATGTAAGGTCAGATCAACGCACTATTGGTATTGTTCTTATTCCAAACATTCGTTATCACGTTATCAGTTTTATCATTTTTAGACAGTTTTTTCATAAGTTTTCATGTACTTACACTTATTACTCATGATACTAACGAACTGATTCTAGTGTTAACGGGAAATTTTCTCTCTGCTAAACTCTGGCCAACAGAGGAAGCAAGAGACTGAAGCGCGTGTCAGATATATTGAAATTTAGGGACATTCTAGCAAAAAATAAAGCTCGACCTAACTTATTGATTTGTTTAAAATTATCCGTGTTAATAGGTTACCAGAGACACTGTGAAAAAAAAAATTAAATAATAAACGGATAAAAGCTTTTCTTTGTTACGTGTCTATTCCAGATTTATTAAGTAGAGTCATGGATGAGATGTCGCTGAAATAAAACCGTAGTAAATGTTCTGCTATTGTAAAGAGATAGAAATAAACGAAAGTGGAAAAAAACGGATATGCTAATTATCCTTTCATTTAATATTTAATTACGTTTGTTCAACGGAGATACAATATATTACAAGTGGCATTTATATACAAATTAATGAAGCAGATATGGTAACATTTTGAGTTATCTGACTATTAATTTTCCATATTCATAAGTTTAATGTTTGTTTCAAAAATAAAAACATCGGTTTTCTCAGAATTTTGTGTCTTTTTTATTTAGATATCTTAGTGTAAATTTAAATAAATAATTTTTGTTTCATCTTGACTGATTTCTAGAGTTCCTAGCTTCTACTACATCCCATTAAAACTTTTTGGTTGTTATTATAAGATAGTTAATAATTAAATTTCACTACCATCAATAGATCAAAGTAACTTACATAATTCTTTGATTTTTTCTCAATCTCTAGGTGATTCAATAAATATTTTCTTGTATCTTCTAATTTGAAAATTCAAATTTCTTCGTTAATTAATTAACAAACTGTTGCAAAATTTCAGTTTTGACTTACGATCATTCCAAAATACAAAATTATAAAGCATTTTTTATTAAAACCTGTAATTAGTGTAGTAAATTTAGGAAAGCTATTAGTGTTGGCTTCCTTATTAATTGTACCAGATAACAAAATTATGGAGCAAAAAAAAAACAAATCTTGATCCAAAAATCAGTTCACTATTTTTGACTTGTTTATGAACTGAGATAAACTACAAAGTTATAGAGAAAATACCGATATTGGGAGTTTTCTTTGGAAAAGATAATTTTTCTTCTGGTTTTTCAGCCACAAAAAAATCTGTACATATAACATCGCTTTTATAACTAGTACTAAAATGAAAATTTCAAGTTTAAAATAGACAATCATGGCCACCGATAATACAACTGATAGAGTAGTAGGAAGTACAGTACCAACCTTATTTTTTATTAAGTTGACGGATACACATGAATTCAATAACTTTCTTGCTCCATAAAACAAAAAATATATATATTGAAAAAGGCCCCTAGTAAAAAAAATATATTTACGAAGATCCGTAGATTTATTTTCGCATATGAATTTCTCAATCATCTGGCCAAAAAAAAAACGTTCAACTGAAAAAAGTATACGTAACCCTTTTTCTTATAAAACTTTCCGATGAACGTCAGATACTGAGTATTCCAAGCTGTGGTGAACATAAGTATAACCATTGCTATTTTTTTTTATTCTCTGACATTGATTTTACGTTTAACATAAAAATTTAAATTTTCGGCTTTGATGTTTAGGATAATAAAATAAAAAATTACTAAAATAAATTAACCTCAAACTGGGTCAAAGTACAAAATATTTAATACAGTTTAAAGTTGCAAAAATAGCGTTGCTGTTTTACGCAAAAAGATTCTATTAGAAATATCGACACGTGCCTTTTAACGACTTAACCTATCTTATTGACATTAATTGACATTATTGACTGCAGAAACTTAGACAACGGATTTACTTTACTACTAGTTTCACAGATGATGTCATAACCTGTCCAAATTTTAAAAGTGGGTTGCTATTTAAAAATTAATATGTATCGATGATGTCATAGTGTTACCATGCCAACAAGAACAAAACCGGTTTTGATTTGAAAATTAGTCTTTTTGTAAATTGGAATTATGGAAAAAGTGAAAAATCGTACAAAAAAATGTTGTTAATTAGAAACACAAAAAGTGTCTAGAATACCTGGACTTTCAATTCTTGTGTAGTGGTATGGATTGACGCAGACTTCTTCTTTTTTTAACGTATAAGCATATTCGCAATTATCCAAAGGTCTGAGCTCATGATGCGATTGAAGTTCGGGCCATCTCCAGAGGCGACAATAAATTACATGAGGCAAACCCTTTCTCTGTTGCTGGACATTTCCTAATTCAGCCGCGGGACGAACTCTGCAAGTGATCAATAAAACATCGTCAACCAATGTCATTTACAAATAATCCTAATGAATTCTACTTAATGACAATGAATTTATAAAATGAATAAATGATGATAAATGGTTAGGAATCTCAAAATAAGAATTACGCAATTTAGACAACGGTGGTATGAGTAGGTCCAACCAGCACATTTTGCAGACATTTAGGGTAGGTCACAAGCCAGACGCAGCGCGGTGAGAGGGGTCTAAACAAATCTATAATACCTATGACCTTAAACTTGGTGCATGAGCAGACAGCGAGGCCCAAAACCTACCTAGGAATTGTGACGCATTTCGTGTTATGATTCTGCGATGAAATGGCTCGTTCTAATTCCTCTAAAGCACCTGATTTTTTCAATTTCTTCACTAAACTTTTGACGGCCTTCTCACACCATTTGTCATCGGCGTCAGTGCCTTTTTTCCATCCCAACAAACGTTTGACGACGGGTGGCGTGAACGACGGGAGCATCCCACTCATCACCATTAAACAACAGCAAAACGAAAAACTCCACGCGTACGTCTAACACTAACTTTCTCGGTCAAAATTTGCCAAATATTTTACAAAAATTATTGCTTTACCACTGCCATATTGTTCTTTGACAGACCGACGATGATTGTCGTCGTTCGAAGAACTAACTACACTCATCTTAATCTGTTATCTCTTTTTGTTACATAAGGATGAAGAGGTAACGTCAAACGACGTATTGTTGCCAAAGTATTATTACGCATGCGCGCGTTTAATCAAGCGCACAGTGGCGGTGCATGTGGACGATCACATGGAGTAATGTTTACATTAGATTCTTCCTGGGCGATTAGAACTTTGTCATATTTGTCCCAATAAATGGATTAAATCTTTTCCAGCTTCTGTTATCTCTGACTGATCATTTTTATTATGACTACGCAAAACTGTAAAAATTAAATTTTGCGTTAATAAGTTTTTCAAAAATCTATTTTGAAATTTTAAAGGCACTGTTATTTCATCATTTTGTCATAAATAAAACTTTGGGTTGGAAGGCAAAATATTTAATTAACAAAGTTATGAAAAAATGTGTTTATTCCTTAAATGCAAAATTACATAATTACATATTACTATGGATAATATCCAAAATTATATTTCAGTTGTTTTATACATTATAAAACTATCAATAAATAATAATACAATAGTACTAATAACAATAAAAACAAATTTACAATAAACCTTTCATTTGTTTAATTCCTGACATGAAACTAAATCCAAATATGTCAATAAAAACAAATAAGACAAAAAAAAATTAAAAATAAACAAAGTACTTTACTAAAATAGAGAAAAAATTATAACATTTTGTAAAAAAACTTAAAACCGTTTTTCACCTAGTATGGGAACAGAATTTACAAATTAAAGATTAAAAATATTTCAATTCTTACAACTTTTCAAGAAAAAGATTCCAGCGATCTAATAAGAATCTATGTTTTTGCACTCTGTGAAAGAACAGTAATCCAGTGGCCAGTGGCGTGCGCCGTTAAATGTCATTTGACAGATGACGTGTTTACTTTTTTACGATAAGGTTATGTGCCACTGAATTTGTTGAAAAATGGTACTTGTGTTTCCTATAAATTAAACCAGTAAAACTACACGTAAGTTAACAACCTTCCCTATCGTTTAAACTACTTAAATTTTCAGAAATGGGTACCGCAGTTAGTAAGAATTTAGATTTATCAACAAACGAGTATTTACTAAAATTTGTAAGTAACCAAACAATATCACACAATGACCCCTTTTGGAACCGATTCGTGGCGTTCAATATTTCGCCACCTATGACAAGGTATTTCGTAAATCATCTTAGAAATTCAGCTCCAAACTTGATTATTTTAGCAATGATCAACTTGCATTGGAGTCAAAAATTGAGAACCTTTGCCAAGCCCTGTTGAAAAATAATCCTACCTCAGGCAATTTAGGTGCAATTATCGATGTTTTTCTGGGGCGAGCTTCAGAATTACTTGCTGCTACCAACACTGATGCGTAAGTTTATAATAAATTTTACACAGTTGTTAATCCTTGAATTTTAGAATTTTTTTTATTTGGCAGTTATTTAATATTTTGTTTATAATACGTTGCATTTTAAAATTCCTGGCTGAAACTGTAACAGAAGAACAGTTAATTGAACTAGTAGAATTTAATGGTAATGGAATGAGACTTGAAACTTTTGTTGATTCCTTGGTGAAAATTATTGTGGATGTAGAAGTCACGGATTCCACTTATGGGATTCATCTGGAGGCTGTCACCACTTTGTTGGTGTTTTTATCTGTCCAATTACATTCAAATAGGAAATCAGACCAAAGCAATATTTATAGACTTATAATGAGAGGAAAACACACAACGCACGCTCCTTTTCTTGTTAAAAGTTTGTTAATAAATTATATGAACCAGGATAAGATTCCTGTAGGATATGGCGCCAATACTGGTCACAGTCTTGTCTTAGGAATTGCAGCAGAATTGTGGTCAATTTTAACATTTAGCAGGAAGTCTGATGAATTGTTAGAATCAGAAACTAGTGACTACCAAGAAGTTCCATTAGCTACACAGAGTTTGCTGTTGGTTCTAGTTTTAGTGCATCATTGGAGCACAAAGAATAATCCTTATAGGAATAGTTTATTTTTGTGTGTGAATAGTGCAGGTACTGTTGCCTTTTTAAAATTAACTTTAAGTTCAAAAATTTGGTTCTTTCAGACAATAATCCGATTCCTCCAACCCAAGCTAATATTTTATCAAGGATAGATTACAATGCGCTTTATTCAACAATTTGCAAGAAAGCATCCGGCGACGTGACTACATTATTACTGTATTTATTATTGCATAGAAATGAATCATTTAAGACATTTCTTTTAAGCAGACCAGACTTAGATCACTTGGTAATATTGTGATACTTATTAGCAATAACTGAACTTCTCTTTTTAGATTATTCCTATCTTGAAGACTTTATATAACGCACCCAATAGTAATTCACACCACATTTACATGTCCCTTATCATTCTACTTATTCTAAGTGAAGACGACTCATTTAATAAGGCTATTCATGAAATTGTAGTAAGTTCTTCTTGCTTTATCAAAACTAATGATTTTTTTTTAGAAATTGAAGAACATTGTCTGGTATACTGAAAGAACCCTTACAGAAGTCTCTCTAGGAGGCTTATTGGTGCTGGTGGTGATAAGGACAGTACAATACAATATGTTAAAAATGCGTGACAAATATTTGCACACAAACTGCTTGGCAGCTCTAGCCAACATGTCTGCCCAGTTTAGAGACTTACACCCTTATGTGAGCCAACGGTTGGTTTCACTGTTTGAAACGTTGGCTAAACGATATCAAAAATTATCCACAAAATTGATGAACGGTAAAAGCGAAAAAAATGCGGAGTTAGCTATAACTGTAGTCCAAGACGGTGATGATATGGAACAAGACATTACAGTTTTAGAGGAAGTTTTAAGAATGGTTTTAGAAATATTTAATTCATGTCTTTCCAGTCAATTGGTCAATAATCCAAATTTAGTTTATACACTTTTATATAATAAACATATTTTTGAACCATTTAAGGACAATGTTGCGTTCCAAGATATAATTCAGAATATTGACTTCATTATTAAATATTTTTCAAATTTGCTGGATGATAAAACGCAACAAAATGAAGTTGATGCTTATCAAGTTTTGAATGTTATCCAACAGGGTGCTAAGCGCTGGCCTAAGGACAAATTGAAGGTAAATTCGTTCAGTGTAAGACGAGAGTATTGTAACTATTTTTTTTCAGAAATTCCCGGATTTGAAATTTAAATATGTAGAAGAGGATCAACCAGAAGAATTTTTTATACCTTATGTATGGACCTTGGTTAGTCAACAGTCAATATTACATTGGACTAACGACAGTTCGCCTCTATTAGCGACAGTTTGCTAACATTTTACTAAAAAATATGAGTTATTTATTGTTAACTGGAGTTATATTTAATTTGTAATTATCATTGTTTTAAATATTTCAATACATGTATTATAAAATGTATTTTAGTTGTGTCGTTCACAGATTTTGTAAAGAAGGAAGTGTGTACAATAAATTGAAATAATTTGTTAATGTTTTTTGCCAAGGTTTTAAAAAAATCAACATAAAATTTATAGGTGAGATAATAAGAACAACAATTAAGAGTTTTTGCCCACAAAAGTATAAAGGTTGTAACTTCGACCATAAGATTTTTTAAGAGAATCCTTTAAAAAACTAACCAAAAATGTAATTTGAGCTCTATACAACTTTAACATACACTGATTAGACTCATAGTTATATGGTATTTAATAAAACAAATCATGATTTGATTTTTTGGCGCAATTAAAATTAATCGCTTTTTTCTAGTAACTTTACTTTTTGCACTAGTTTATGTTGGTTGTCTGCCGTTCTTGTCAAAATTTGGTGTCATTAGCGTTTCAATTTTAATTGTCATCAAACTAACTTTTCGATTTTTTTGAGACAACTTCAATGTGTTCCACACTAGTTGAACCCGCAATCAACATGGAAAGCGACTGGATGAATGCCGCTCATAGTACCGGGGTAATTTACTCACCAACAACAAAAATCAAATTTCAGGTTAGGTGTTCATGACTTGTTGTTTTAGACTACTATTATGGCAGCAGAATTCGATGGGGGCGTCGTTATTGGTGCCGATTCAAGAACCACAACTGGGTATAGAACTCCTCAACCTAAAAAATGTCTTTCTTATGAATTTTCCTTTCATTTATAGATCCTACATAGCAAATCGTGTCACTGATAAGTTGACTAAAGTAACCGACCGCATTTACTGCTGTCGCTCTGGCTCCGCGGCTGATACACAAGCTATCGCCGATATTGTGGCCTATCATTTGAATTTTCATAGGTACATTATTCAACTACCAAAAACCATCAACTAATGTTAAATTTTAGCATGGAATTGGGGGAGCAGCCTTTGGTAGAAACAGGCGCGGCGGTGTTCCGCGAGTTGTGTTACAACTACAGGGATTCATTGATGGCCGGGATTTTAGTAGCTGGCTGGGATAAGCGCAAAGGAGGTCAAATTTATTCAATTCCAATTGGGGGCATGTGTGTTAGACAAAAAGTTTCAATTGGGGGCTCTGGTTCTAGTTACATTTACGGATACGTTGATGCCAACTATAAACCCAACATGTCTAAAGAAGAATGTGCTAAATTTGTCGTGAATTGTAAGTTTCTAAGCCCCCAGTTACATCTACTAATGTTCATTTTTTAGCTGTGGCTCTTGCCATGTCACGCGATGGTTCCTCTGGAGGCGTCGTCAGATTGGGGATCATTACAGAAGATGGAATTGAGCGCCGCGTTGTCTTGGGTGATGATCTCCCAGCATTCTTTGAGGATTAGTTTGTACTACACTTTTTTTAAATAAACTATTATGATCATAATGATTTATTGGCTTAAAGTAGTGGATCAAACCGTAAATTTCAATATAAAAACTTATAATACACATGGTATTTAATTTTAAAATTTCAAAGATATCAAGGTTAATTGTCCTCTTCTTGTCCAGATTCATTGTCTTCATCATTCTCATTATATACTTGTCCTTCCTCCTCTTCTTCGTCGTCATCATCGCCAGCGACTTCCGTATTTTCCAATTCTGCCCGTTCCATTTGCCTCTGCAGCTCTGCTTCATCTGTCGCTGTGACAACTTTAGGCTACAAGAATTCAGTTTGATCAGGATCAAAATGCTCAAATTTTAACTTACTGCCATCTGAACATTGAAAACACCCCCCAACTCTGTAATAGATTTTTGAATCTTCTCAATTGCATCATTTAATATTTTGAGACCATCTTGCTTTTCAGGGGTAGAAGTGGTCATTACTGAAAATTATTGTTTTATCCTTGAAACTACCATAAGAATGAAATTTCATACCATAAAGTGGAGGAGCAATAAGATTGATTTTAATGGGCAACTCTTCACTTGACAATGATAAACCCGCCTTCAATGCTGTCTTAACGGCATCAATTCCTTCATAACCATAGCAAGCACACTCAATATCTGCTCTAATTTTCACTGCTTGAGAAGTTAATTTTCTCTTAATGTTGCTCAAAAGCACTTCTTTAGTTCTCTCATCCAACTGACATTCAGCCAATATACTAGGATCCCTATAGCAAAAAAATAAAATAAACATTTAAACCATTCCAAGTGAAAACCTTACGAGACAGCTTGTTTAAAGAAGTCATAAGCACTAGCTTTATTCTTCTTGTACTTTTCCTCAAAATACCACGCAGTTTTCTGATAAAGTTCCTCCAGTTGTTCATCAGATTCGAATTTAAGCAACTCAGCAACGTGTCTGAGAATAGAATTGACAGCTTTTGCTTTAGCAAACTTTTCAGTGCACTTTTCCACGTCTTCAGCGCTAACCCGCCGCTTAGATAAATCAATGTAACCTTTATCTTTATCAACTCTTATAACTACCACAGGCTCTGTTTTTCCTACCCTAATTAATTTATTTATTGAACGAATACGTCTTCTGGACAATTCTGAAAGCAAGATCATGCCTTCAATATTATTATATTCTAATAAATGGACGTAAGCCCCCATTTCAGCAATGGCTCGGACGTTCACCATGACGACGTCCTCTACTTCAGGATATTTCTCCTTGTAAAATCTACAAGCCAGCGGCATTTTCACCTGAAATATGGTGTTTTTAGGTTAAGTTGCAAAAATCATGCAATTGAAGTCCCAAAAGAATTTAAATGACTAAAAGAAAGTTGAATGTAAATTATTTTGTTATAGTTACCTAAATTGTTATAATTAAATATGAGAAAAGTGATGAAATAGAGAAATAATTTCACGTGTGACAGAACCACTTCAACCTGCACAAATTTCCGTACGAAAAACCACACAAAATTAGCCTCTATCTTCGTTTACTACGTCAAATTCAGCATTTTGTTTCTTTATTTAGTAAACGTGTACAATCTACGCTCAGATAGAAAAAAGGTGTGTCGAGGGTTACTACCAAATTTTTTTTCTGATTTTTTTAAACATGTAATAAACCAGTTAGAGTTCTTATTTCAAATGTACGAAAAACAGAAATTATGTCAAATTATACTCTTAACTCTACCAACTCAGGAGCCAATAATACATAACGATTTCTTGATTATGTTAGGTTGGCAATTATGTTGCCGGCATTGTAACCACAATCTGAGTACGCCGAAATTCGTATTCTCATGTTTATTTGAAAAACCGTGAAAGCGAGTAATTATCCCCGTAAATCTAAACCTGCCTTTTATTCCATTTGCCTCGAATTAACAACTCCAAGGCTATTTTTGTTGGGAAATTCATGTAGCGTCGCATTTTTGGAAAAATTTCAGTGAGTCATGTAAGTTTTGTTCGTGCCGGCCGTGTCATCATGACCACAATTCGTGCTGGTTGATTATGCAATGCGTGTGACTTCTTATTGGACATTTCTAGACGCGGTATATGACAGTTAAGATGTCTAGTGAAGGTGATTCTTCCAAAAATCTCTCTTCAGAGGTAAGTATTCGCGTTTATTTAATTACTGGATTAAGTAATAGTATGTAGTAAAGCTGTGAACTTAAATTTACAATTTTCCCTTGGTGCTTTCGTACGTTTTTCCTCCAAAAAACAACATGTTAATGCAGGAAATTTCAATATGGCGTATGTTGATATTTGAAAAAGCGGGAAAACGAAAATTACAACAAAAATTACAGTGAAAATTTAGAAAAAATGGTCACTAAGTTGAGTTGTTTTGCAGTCTAATGAAAAAAGCGAAACCGAAAATACCGACTCTTCCCAGGACGTAAAAGACGCTAAGCCTGACGCACCTGCTGAGAACAGCGTTGAGAAGAAAGATGAAGAAACCAAGCCCAAGGATGCTACTAAAGAAGCTACAGAGGAAGCAAATAAAAAGGCTGATGGGAATAAAGGAACTCCTGATAAAGCAGAAAACGCGAAAGCTGAAGTAACGCCTGAGAAGAAAGAAGATAAGGCTAAGCCTAAAGAAGAGGATGAAGAGGAAAACAGTGAACAGGATGAAGAAGAAAGCGAGAAAGATAGCAAAGAAAAGGAAGTGCCATTACTTGATCAACCTCTAGAAACTTCGGGGAAAAGAGAACGCAAAAATGTACAGCGCTTTAATGAGGATTTCCCAGAGCCCAAAGAGGTGAGTCGATCTCATTTTATAGCCATGATAAAGCTAGAATTGATCTCTTAGGTTGAAATTCCTGATGGGTGTGGTACAGCCCTAGGCAACATACCAAGAATCGACGCTTCAATTTCACGATTTAAAAACGACGATATGAAATTACTCCACAAAATTCTGTTTAAAACGCCAGGAAAGAGTACAATGATTAAGAAAAATATTAAAAAATTCAATGGTTTTGAATTTAAGAAAGATTCAGATGAATACACCAAAAAGGTGGCATCTATGCACAAATGTGAAGTCAAACAATTAAAAAGCATTTGTGAAATGTTGGACCTACTAAAAACAGGCAACAAAGATGATATAATAGAAAGGATACTTGATTTTTTGTTAGAACCTAAAGACTCTGGGAAAGCAGTAGGAGGTGGTAGACCAAAAAGAACTGCTGCTGTGAGGGCCAACAACAGAGGATATTCTTCTCATGATAACTACTCCAGCGATGAAAGGCATAGTGGGCGTTCAGGTAGAGACAAAGGTAGACGTTCCAATCTTAAAGATGATAGTTCCAGTGCAAGTGACGAAGATTTTGAGCCCTCAGATGAAGGAAGTGATGAAAAACCCAGAGCAACCAAAAGAAAACGCGTTGATCGCAAAAAGGTTGATTCTGATGATGAGGATGCTAGTGATATGGAAAGCGCTAGCTCTGAAGATAGTGACGTGAGTTAATTTCTATTCATCTTGAAGTTAATTTTATCTAAAAGCCATAAAATTAGAAATATCTGGTGGTGCTTTGGTTAAATATTAATTTAATCAGTTTTATTAAAATTAACAGATGTACAAAAAAGCGAGTCCAGAAGAAATTTCTTCACAAATTTACTAATAAATTAAATTTTCAAATACATGGGAAGTTGGAACATAAATCTTATAAGACTCCCATCTTCTTAATTTCAGTTCCAAGACGAACCCAAGAGCAAACGTAAGAAGACTGTAAAAGCCAATAATAAAAATAAGGGTAAAGGAGCTGGAAGAAGAGGCCGCAAACCAGCCGCAGCCAAGAAACCCGCTAAAGGCAGAAAAAAGAAAGAGAGTTCTGAGGAAGAAGAGGAAGAAGAGGAGGAAAGTGAGCAGAAAGAAGAAGGGAGTAGCTCATCTGAAGACGAGCCTTTGGTGAAAAAGGCAGCAAAATCAGCTCAACCTCCTACTGTATGTTACACTTTTTGTGCATAATACGAAAATAATCAGTTTCTGTTTTCTATAGGACGACGAAATTAAAAGCTACGTCAAAGAAATCCTGGAAGGCGCGAATTTGGAGCAAATCACTATGAAAACGGTGTGTCAGCGGGTTTACGCTCATTATCCCGATTTTGATCTCGCACACAAAAAGGACTTTATCAAGTCTACTGTAAAATCTGTAAGTACTTCACTTTTGAAAAGTTTACAGAAGTTAATTCTGTTTCATCATTACAGCTTATATCAACGTGAACTTGTTTCATCGCTAGAGGTAAAACTTATTGTAAAATAAAAGCAACCTTATATGTATGTCCGAGTACAAAGTTTGTATTTCGTTTTTTTCATATTTTACACTATGCATTTTATCAAATAACTTTGGCAAACTAATAAATAAGTTAGTTTTAAAGTACCCAGGAAAATGTTTGCAAGTAGGTTCTGGGCTTCAGTGAAAGGTGTTTTATAATTATATTTGAATTTGTTTGGTACAAACGGTTCTTCAAATTTATTGTATATTCCAGATACATTAAAAGATAGATATTTATGTGTTTGATAGTTATCAGAGATCTTAACACAACTTTATTATAGGTGAATCACTTTTTTGTTGGAGAGAACTAAATAAAAATTGTTAATTATCTATTGTTTTCATTTTTTAGTTTTATTCGTTTTTTTACTTAAGTGTGTGAGGTATAAACTGTAGCGAAAATCACTTGATGTCAAAGCCATTAATAAGTTTGTTTATTGTAGTCATCTAAAAGTCTACAAAATTGTAAAAGAAAACAGTTGTACAAAATGTGTCAAAAGTGAATTATATTTTTTCTATTGAGATATTTTAGATGACCATCCATTGCATTTTTACTGTCTAAACATAACTGTAAAAATCTATTTTCCTATTAACATTGTACTTTATCATTTTCTTTCATCTTCATTGCTTCTACAGGTTACATCATGTAAGTGTTTGAGTTCCCAATCGTTTAGAATGCTTTGTTGTCTTATCAAAATGTCTATGCTAGTAGATCTTAGGAATTAACAATAGAGATCTAAATTGTATTACTTTCAGAAATACAGTCTTTATTATATCTGGTTTCATTTCTAACTTCTGCACGTGCACACTGTAAGCATGACTAGAAGAAGCCGATAGTTACGAAAGTTTAGAAATGATTTATTTTTGTTTGCTTAATTCATTAAAGCTCAAATTTCTAGAATCTTTAGTTTGTTTTTATTCAACTGCTGGATGACTTGTATTGTTTAAAAAATGTTCATTTTGTACCAAAATTAGATTTTCCATCGCGTATTTTTGGCCTTTGTAACATTTGGCTTAAGACATTTTTAAATACTGCTATGACCAAAAATTAAAGTAATGTCAATATAAATTAAAAATATACAGAGTGATGAATGAAAAAGTTAAGTTGACTATTTAAAAATCAATTTTTTTTGCTTTGGAAAACATCTCCCAAAATATCTAAAAAAAAAGGATCAACTTGACAGTGGAATAGTACCAAAAATCTAAAATCTTGATATATTTATTATTATAGTTTTTTTTTTAAGAAAAATTTTTTTAAAAAAAAA
This sequence comes from Cynaeus angustus, assembly GCA_030157275.1. NCBI lineage: Eukaryota > Metazoa > Arthropoda > Insecta > Coleoptera > Tenebrionidae > Cynaeus > Cynaeus angustus. The sequence continues at coordinate 24,580,716 of CM058058.1, forward strand.
TACATACGTGAATCGCTTTGTATATTTTTCAAATACCACTGCTATATCACGCAAAGGAGCGGACTCGAAAATAACAGAAAATATATCTACAGTAAATCATTCCATGTCGGTTCTACCCGAGCATTGTTATCTTTCAATGCTTTTACAGAGTATTCTTGAGAGCGGTATTCCGGGAAGTTACTTCAGTTTTCAGAATTGAATTGAATTTTATGGATTATTTTTGTGCCAAATTTATACAACTCATATGTTATACTATACTGAGCGATCCAAAAGTGTTAATACTTTAACCTTTTTTAGCCCGTCATTATTCATTTATGATGTCAGAAAACGACATACGTTTTTACTTTTATGACCAACTTGTTAAAAAAACTTTTGGATCACTCGATAGTTAAATAAACGTTTTTTTTTTTTTGTAAAAACTGAATTAATTAGTTTACACCACATTTTTTCATTTTATAGTGACTTTTGGTTTTCCGAACCACCCCTGACAACATTAGTTCGAATAATTGACGCTTTACTGTATTTAAAAAATTGTATTGCATATTTTTTTATCTATTAGTCTTTATAGATGAGAATACGTTGTCCGTTAAGTTCTTTATGAATAAAGATAAGATATTCTCATTAAGCATTTTTTTTTATGGTAATATTCAAGATTTAAGATACATATTTTTAAAAGATACCGAATGAACAGATTTTTCTTTAGAGCCAATTAGAATTAGATATTTTTATATTTTGTTCGTATTCACAAATGCATCATCCTATGTTAATGTATTTAAATTAAATTTCTTTATATAAATTTTCATATTAACCTACAGAAATGGAAAAGTCTGTAGAATCTATAATTATTTGCCTTATTAAAATTTTGACAATAAAAATGGTGGATGCGCCAGGTCAACTTTTTCAATAAGTTAATTCTAATAATATCACTGCAAACAATTATGCTTTCTAATGCATGTCAGTTATATTTTGTCATCTTTTTATAGTTACTTTGATATTAAGAAAATAAGAAAAGTAAGTAAGTATATATTTTCTAACTAATAAATAATAATTTTAATAAATTTGATTTCTTTGGTTTTTGCAAATCTTGTAATATTGAATGAATTGAACCTTCTTAATACCAAAGAAAAGAAAACCACTATAAAATTAAAACTTCTCTAAAGATTATCTTTCCAGCGGTTTAAATTCTGGCGCCTCTTAAGGTGTAGCGTCTGTATAAAATCCCTAACTTATCGACTTTCACCAAATTTACTTTCTACTCCGCGTGGAACGAAACTCTGGGAGCCGTTTTGGTTATTCTGGTTCAGCGCTGGTCAACTTGAGTTGATTATCTCGACCAGAAAATAAAAATCATGGTAAATATACAAATTTCAATCTCGTGGTTAACTTATACTTCCTGAAATACTGAAAATTGCGAATTATAGGTTATGTCAACTTTCTCTTCTTTCAGGCATCTGTTAAAGAAGGAAACCCCGAAAAACCCGGTCAAGACGCGCCTCCCATTCATCACATCCGAATTACTTTAACTTCACGTAATGTAAGATCTTTAGAAAAGGTTTGCTCTGACTTGATAGACGCCGCCAAGAAGCAAAAACTTCGTGTAAAAGGTCCTGTACGAATGCCTACTAAAATTCTACGAATTACAACACGGAAGACACCTTGTGGCGAGGGTTCCAAGTCGTGGGATAGATTCCAGATGAGAATTCATAAGAGGGTTATTGACTTGCATTCTCCTTCTGAAATTGTGAAGCAAATCACGTCTATTAATATTGAGCCAGGCGTGGAAGTTGAAGTTACAATTGCAGATGCCTAAGAACTGAATTTTGACATGGAAAAAAAAATAAACGTCTGAAAAATAGCCTCTTTTAATTATACTACACCTGAATCACTTCAGATAAAAGAAAATGTTTTTATAACAGTTTCCGTATAAACTGATACGCGTTATCAATTGTTTTCATTTAAGAGGTTTGAATGATTGACACTCTGATTATAAACTGATTTCGCGCTTTCAATTCAGTCATCGGTTGATTAGTCAGAAAAAATGCCGGCGAATTATGATATTGTAGCTTCTTATTATTGATGGGGCGTGACAACGGCACTCATTGCTATGTATATAAAATGACGTAATGTTTTAAATGTTTGCCCGCCATTTTGTATTCCTACGCGATACCAGCCCAACCAGAAAAGTAGTGCCGATAGATAATCGATCGATAAAGTTTGTTTGCGAATCGTTGGGCCCACTGAATGTACGCAGTAGTCGAGTCTCGTCTTTATCTTGCTAGTGTTATATTAAAAATGACGTTTACTCTGCAAATATAAATGTAGAACAAGGTGTCATTTGCAGGTTAGAGTAGTTTAGTCGATTCAGCAGCGTTGATCGTTTGTTGTTTATGGTGTGGCCCATCCCAGTTCGCTGTGAATGTGTGTGCCGTTTCCATAAGAAAATTCTTTATTAAAAATTAATGGATAACATCTGTTGCTGATACAGTAAGTTCCTTTTACCTCCACGAAAAAGATTTACAGCAAAATCGTTTCGGCGAATGCCTAAATCGCCGAAAACTCGGCCCATTAAAATGCGATTGTGTTTTGTTATTGTGGAATGTCAAAATATTTACGGTTATTTCAAAAATTTTGATTTACAGAGTGTTTGTTGAAAATTTCGGGTATAAGAGTGCTCGCGTTATTGTTTATAACTGCCAACTTTGTTTTCCCATCGTTTTAAATAGAACGTGTTTTGAAATGCAGACGAAAATATACTGAATAAAATGACCGAAATTTGTGGGGCTTCCGAAAGTAAGCTCTTGGCACCAAAATCGACAAAAAATGTCCAACTCAAATAATAATTGACCTATTTTCCTGATTACGAAAAGAGGATGATCCAAATTGTCTCCTTAAACTCTTAAACGATATGCAATGAGTTGTCATTTTCAAAAATATACGGGGTGAATCATCTATGACAATCGCTTCCTGTCAATGTTAATGTTACCATGGCAACGTTTCCGTTTTTATGGAAATCAGAGTAATCAGATCATTTGTTTGCAGTTCCCAAGGAAATTTTTTAATCTATTTAAATATTGAGTTTATTGATTCTGATAGTTTTGACGTGACAGGTGCGTGGGTTACAAATCATAAATCTTCTGGTTAAAAATTACTCGAAGATATTGTATGTTTAGACGTAAGTGCATCTAATAAAATCGATTCTTTAAATTGTGGTTAAATCACATGGCTCCAATTTTTTGAAGAATCCAACGCGAAAGCGTTAAAGAATTAACAATATCTCTTTTTTTTTGGTTAATTTACTTCACAAGATTCGAAAATACGACATTGATATCCCGAGCTCATTTAGTCGGAAATTTTCAAATTCTAACTTTATTGTTTATATTTTACTTTCTTATTTTCTAATTATTATAGATAAACCAAAAACAAATCGATTTTTGACATAAGTATTTTACTTAACAAAATTAAAAAATATGTATATTGAAAATGTTACGTTGGTCTTAATTCAATCCACATTGTTATAAAAATGGACACATAAAAAATTTCTAGGAAATATTACAAAATAGTATATATTTTTATGAATGTAACTGATAACAGATACATTTTTTCAAGTCATGTGCGCTTTTTTTTAGTTTTTTAAATTTTTTTTTGTGTGGCTGTCATGCGTTACCAAAATTAGCCATGTTTAATTGACACCAACAGCATTTTGAAACATCTTGATGAAATTCACTTAATATCATGTTTAATAAAAACAATAAATAAATAATAAATATGTGGGGATAGAATTATAAAAATTCTGAGAATCCAAATTGTTCTGCAAAAATTTTAAAGAAGATACTATTAACTCTAAAGGCCAAAAATAGTCTTCACGGCAATACACGATTTTTTGAGCTATCACAAGAAACTTAAAAAATGTGAGAAATTGAGGTTCCATTCGTAAAATATATTTTGACAGTCCATTAAATGTATTTTTACGGCCGCATAAGTCCGTAAAGTAAACGTTTATAAAGTGCTCACTAAAAAATGTTTAAAAAAAAACTCTATGACATGAAGAAAACTTTTAAATTCTGTTCAAAAGTGTTCAAAAGAAAATTTCTCGGCTGACAAAACTTATAGATCTAAAAAAAAGTTATTTGTTGTCAAATTATATTTTTTAAATTTAATCATCGCTTTTATTAAACGATGACCTTTCATTTAAGTCAAAATCCTTGTAATCATTTTTATATCCAACTTAGCTGTCTCTATTGAGCCCACGACTTTAGTGTGTCTCATTTACCCTCCCTCTAGGGCGGAATGTTTGTCGTAAAAATTATCAGTTAATTAAACAATAATTACTTAAGTTTATTTAAAATCTAACCAAATAGTTACGTAACATTGCTACCAGCTTCCCAGTGCAGAAATCTGTTTGAATTGGAGCCACTTATAATCATCAGAAATTGTTGATATATTTAGCCTGGTGACCTCACGACCTCATCATTTAAGATGACACTTATTATTCTTTTCATGCTGCTCTTACACATATTTTCAATTGAATGTGCAGTCTAAATAGTGCTAATTGTAAAACCACAGGTCATTCGTCTTTTCAAAAACGATCTAAGGATAAATGCAATCCGAGTTATGCTAATGAGACGAGAAATTTGTGCAGGATCAACTTTCTATTCTATTAATAAAGATTCCCGAAGCTTAGTAATTTTATTTTAACGATTGACATAATACTTTTCAAAGGTCAGCATGCATCGGGTTACTCATTTACTAAAAATATGACCAATTACACATCAACTTTCTCATTAAATTAAAACCGCGATATACTAATGCATACACACCCCAGTTTTTTTGTGTAGCAAACTGACGCGTCTGTTGGGTGTGATTGGTGGAACTAGGGACTACAGGTGTGTATGTTTAACGATCACACTCACCTGTAGATTCTAATACACTAACGTAACTTAACAAGTTGATGGTCGTTGACCGTGACGACTCACCCATAATTTATTAGCTGGTGATAAAGAATATTTTTAACGTGGGGTGGGTTCCTCTAAAAATATACTGATTTAATTAATTATATTTGTCGACTCGAGGTGATTAAGTGGGGCCTTGTTTTAAGCATGACACAGAAATGGGAAGCATTTTATGCATGAAGAATCGTAATTTTGGGAACTGTGGGATCTTGTTTAAACAATGCATTTGCGTGGGTACACAGAATTGGCACAGTAAACACCTGCAAGGATGCAAAAATGCAAATTTGCAAACAATGTAAGGCGAGTTGTAAATTTTCAAGATTGATGCGATGTGTGCATTGCTGATAAACTAAACTTGATATGATAATGTTTTATATACGTTAGACTGTTCTCATTGTATTATTCCATCGGGGAAGTCAATAATTGTTCAAGAATTTGTCCCAATAACAGAATCAACCTTGTTACAGTAGGAAGTTACATAATCTTTGTATTAAGTAAGGTACTTATTTAAATAAAAGTCTGATTACCAACAACTACTCATTGTTGATTTATGATAAAACCCATGAACTGTCTCATAATGAAAAGATCCTTATTTTCCGATGTGGGTGTGCGCAATTTACGTCTATTCGTTTGTCAGCCCGAAGAGGGTGTCATTAAATGTAATTTGATCACAAGTCAGGTGAAGTCGACAATAGAAGTAATTGGTGAGAATAATGAAAAGAATTTAATGCTTGGATGTAATAACATGGTGAGTACTTCAATATGAATGTCATGTAATAATTGTGCATTCGTGGCTTTTGATAAATGGGATTCTTTGAAAGTAATCATGTAGGTAGTATGGGTTATTGATCAGTTCCTAAGCAAACATAATAAAATTCTCTATTCCTTTACCAATATTCTGGGTAAACATAATCCAGCCGGGTTTCATGTATTTAGAGGTTGTAGCAAGATGTTTTTTTAAACTGTTTGCATTGTTAGGATGTTTTTCTTGTTTTTTTCTTTTTCTTTCAAATTCCAAGTTTGTAAAATCTAAACATTTAGTGTGTTGAGAACATCTGTAGGGTATATTTCAACCGAGACGAAATGAAACGTTTTGATTTTTTAGCTTTTTATGAACGCTTTGATTCAGTACGAGTTCTTTGAATGTACTTCACACATCTCGACAAGTGTAAATATGCAAATTAAATCCAACTGTAGAATATTTAATTATCTGAAACCTTTTTCTGCACTGTCTCAGATTCCAATGAAACCAATCGCTATTGTAATTAACAGCATCGTTAGTCATAATCATAAAATACCACCATTGCAGTAGTTGAGTTTGTTTGGTATTGTTTATGGTTACCAAAACGCCGCTTTTTTTTATTATTCATAAAAGAGTTAATATGGTTTACCAAAGTAGACACTATTTTTAACAATGTTTTTAAAATGTGATGGTTAAACAAAACAACTTATTCTAGGCCCTTGAAATGAAATGAATATACTCTTAGCACTTCACTAAATTTAGATCTGCAGCAACCAGTGCCAATCGATACTTTAATACACCGTTTTGTTTGTTCCACTTGTATAGTTTTGTATAGACTTTTTAGTGGTTACAATGATTTCGTTTGCACTTATTGAATGTTGGTGAAAAAGTGAATTAGGAAACATCGTTTGTGAATTGTCGTTCTAAAGCGAACATGCTTGTTAAAATTACCGTTTTTTACATTTTTCTACATTTTTGTTGATATTACTGGTATTTGTTTGTTAAAATCTTTATCAGCTTCATATTTTGAGCTACCTTCTTTACTACTTGTTTAATATAATTTACTTCCATTAGTAGATACGTCTGTTCTATTATTTAATTTTCTTTTGTAATTGTATTCATAATAAATTCATTCTATTATATTCTTCTTTTTGATTGCTTCGGTCTCCATTGTTACTTCTTTTTGCATTCCTTTCCATTTTTTTTTTTTGAATTGTTGAACATAGGACAATTCAATGGCTATTTTATTCTTTTTTTTCCGGTTTTCAAATGTTCAAATGAAACTATTTTTATTTTCTCTTGTTCTAAAGGACTTTCTTTACAGTTAACGTTACAGTTAATTTTGTGAATCAGAAAAATCGGTATCAATATTTAATTTCAAATTTTGCGCTTTTCTTTTAAGTTACTAAATATAAAGTGATTTTTTATTTTAGGTTCTTTTTTCTAGTCTTGGTTATCTCTTAAATCATTCAATTAATTAAGAGACTATTTTCTTTCTTTGTTTTTCTCCAGTTTAAACTAAAAAAAAGTGAATAGATGTGTAACAAAAATTTTAGGATTAGAGAAATGCAATAAAACACATCTTCGTAGAATTTAAACACACCTATTTTTATCTTTATAGATTATTTTTGATAACAAAGACTGTTTATTTGATCAACACGTTTTTGGCCACACTGACTCATAGAATGAAGTTAACGTTATTAGTATTTCAAAAATTATAGGAGTATAAAATTTCCTCCATCACAAAAGTGGATTTTCTATATCAAGTTTCCCGATAGTTTCATCGAAACATTTTTATGGATTTTTCTAATAATACTTTCAACGTAATAATTTTAATTGCGTTTTATGATGCTCGCACTAGACAATGAATAATCAATAAAAGTACTTCGACTTTTCTAATTGTGATGTTAATTCAGTTGAAATAAAAATTTGAATTCTTATACAAAATAAAAAGTTTCTCAGTATGAGCAAGTAGAAAATGTAACTGTATTTCAACGTCATGACTGTTCTAAGTGATAAATTGGTTTTATGTGAAAGTTACGTCACTCTGAATTAATTGTGGTATTTCAATTTTACATTACGTGTAATTAATGGGCAAGTCTGTCATCATTTTTCTGTGCGGACATTCAACAGCGGAAGAATAATCCGGGACATTTTCTTTTTTCTCAAGAAATTTCATTATTTAATATGGAATCATTACCAAACGACCAAAGCGTTATGTGATAATTAATTTAACTAAACAATTTTGAAATATTAATACGCTTGGAGTCAGTTTTACAATTTTGACCATCGCGATTTGCCGCTCATCTTAAAATAAACGAGCGATTTTACAGCTCGAGACGGTTTTTATTAGACACTTATAGAAATAGCTATTGTACTAAAACTACTACATATTATCTTTTTTTTTTTGCAAAACATCGTTAAGACGCCTCCGCCAGGATTAAAATAGATATTTTTCATTACCAATACAAATATCAGAGCTATGTTTACAAAACACTTTCGAGAAGCCGAGATAAAGAAGTCAACAATCTTTTTTACTTTGGATTATTAAATTTAATTTCGTAAGGCTAGCCCATTTTTGACAATTATTTGCTTTAAACTAGGAATCTCCTTGAAATGTTATTTCCTCTTGAAAATTTGTGCAAATTTGAGCTGTCAATAGACGAAGCTCAGTGATTTTTATCTAAAATTCTGTATGCGATATGAGATCAGGCGACAGTTTGTCTGCGCTATATTTCTGCACAGCACGCAAGTTGGCGTGCAAGTTTTTGATTCAGCACGATAATTGTCCTTTGTTTTAACTTTTTCTTTCTTTCGTCAGACTAAAAGGCGAAGATGCCTGGTGAGAAGAAAATGGCTGTAGATAACGATTCATCTCCTGCTAAAAGCAAGTCTTCGACTTTAGGTCGGAGTACGGGTAATACTGTGGCTCATGTGACTATGCTGGATGGTACCGTCTTGGATGTCAGCATTGAGGTAAATCCCATGAGAGAAATAATGCAGTTTATAAGACTCTAGGGTAATTTCAGCGGAAAGCTAAAGGAAAAGATTTGCTTGATAAAGTTTGCGAGGCGATCAACTTGATCGAGAAGGATTATTTTGGTCTTGTTTATCCCGATCGACACGATCCCAGGAATTGGTTGGATCTCGACAAGAGGATTTCGAAATTCCTAAAATGTAACATCAATTGTTTTCATTACCATTTTGTTACATTGTGTTTACAGCGGAGCCTTGGAAGTTTACCTTTGAAGTTAAATTCTACCCACCAGATCCCGCGCAGCTTCAAGAAGACATCACTCGTTACCAATTATGTCTTCAAATTCGCAACGATATTCTGAACAATCGCTTACCTTGTTCTTTCGTCACTCATGCCTTGTTAGGGTCGTATCTTGTCCAATCAGAATTAGGCGATTACGATCCTGAAACCATGGGGCGTAATTATCTTAAAGATTTCAAATTTGCACCAAACCACACTCAGGATCTCGAAGATAAAGTCATCGAGCTTCACCGGACTCATAAGTAAGTTTAGATTGAGTGACAAACGTGTTATTGTTCTTGGAATTGCAGAGGTCAAACTCCAGCTGAAGCGGAATTGCATTATCTAGAAAATGCGAAGAAATTGGCAATGTATGGAGTCGACCTCCACCCCGCTAAAGACTCCGAAGGCGTGGATATCATGCTAGGAGTTTGTGCTTCAGGTCTTTTAGTTTACAGAGATAGACTTAGGATTAACAGATTCGCTTGGCCCAAAATTCTTAAAATTAGCTACAAAAGGCATAATTTTTATATCAAAATCCGGCCCGGAGAGTTCGAGCAATTTGAATCTACTATTGGATTTAAATTAGCTAATCATAGAGCTGCTAAGAAATTATGGAAGACTTGCGTAGAACATCACACTTTCTTTAGGTAAAAATCTTGAATTTGTAGCAACGAGACTTGACTTTTTTTTAGATTGATGTCACCTGAAACCAATCAGAAATCCTCTTTATTCCCCAAACTCGGGTCCAAATTCCGCTATTCCGGACGTACTCATTATGAAACCAAGAAAACTCCCATCGATAGACCAGCACCTCACTTTGAACGGTCCTTAACTGGAAAACGATTGGCGTCTCGTAGCATGGACCGTAAGTTTTTAAACTTACAATTTTCCCCAGTTGATTAATTGCTTATAGCTCTCGGAGGAACTCAGCCTGAAGACGATTATAACGAAGCCAATAAACGGCATACAATGTCGCATCCACCTGAGCACATACCCGACATTGATAATCAAAGCCCGGCCAAAATAAAGTCTCCCAAAGAGAAAAAGGAGAAGAAAGAAAAGGTGAGTTAGTGTGTTTTTCTTTGTTGTTCTCACAACAAATTGGCAACATTGATTTAATTTTGGCGTCGAAACGAATAGCTTGCTCGGAAAGGCAGTGGCGCCGGATCTGCGGCTTCAGTTAGTTCAGGCAGTTCCGTGGAAGGAGAATACGAAGCCGAGAAAAATCAGAAGGTGTTTTAATATTTTACTTTTCATGATTTTCAGCAGTGTTTGCTGACGCCTTGTCTTGGTGCTATTATATAATTTGATTGCAAGTAGAACTGTAAATACTTATCTACAGTTTACAACCATTATAAGCTTGATTTGTACTTTTCGTTTGTGGTACCAAGCTTCGGATGGATGTTAATACAGGTGGTCAAAATGTATCAAACACTGTAAGGAATATTGTGAGGCTTTTGTGAAAATGGAAATGAACGACAACGAAGATTTTATGCAACAAGGGTAGGATGCCTTAGACAAATAGCAGAAAAGAAAGCCTGTTGTATATCAGTTGCATGGAATTAAGGAAGAAAACATGATAAAACATCTTTACAGTACCACCTCTTTCTCTCTCTTAATCTCTGTAAAAGCTGATATACCAAAATTGGTATAAAAGTAACATTACAATATTTCCTACATGTTAAATACATTTTAATCAAGCTGTACACACCTGCCCAGCCCTCTTATCAAAAGTGCCAGCGGTGACAATATAAATCAGTAAATTAGTTCCTGTTTCCCATGTATTATTCCGCTATTTTCGACATCCGCTGACATTGTCGAAGCGGTAAATCTTTGATGAGAGCGCTGAAATGTCGTTGGTTGTTTTTGGTAAAAGATATAGGTTAGGAAAACTGAACTGATTGCATAATTTCCTGCAAGGGTCTTATGAACGCTGTTTGAGTAGAAGAATATTCTGTAATCTGTTACAGTCTTCAGTCTCATGTATTTATTTGGCTTTTTGTTCGTATAGTATTTGAAGATCTCTTGTACATTTTATGGTAGCTTTTGTCTTTGCTTCATATGGATTTGCTGCTTCAGTCTCTTACTTTTCCAAAGCGACTCTCGTTTCATTTCATTTTTCTGACAGAAACCTGTCGGAGGCGTCGCTGTTCTACCCACTGGCAGCTTGTTCAGTAAGAAGAAAGATAAAGACGACAAAGATAAAGAAAACAAGGATGGAAATGCACCCGACCAGAATGGTACCGATGTTGATCTTAATTCAAGCGGGGAAAGCGATGCGACCGGCAAGGAAAAGAAGGATAAAGAAAAGTCCAAGGTAAGTTGTGATGAAAACTTCAGTACTTGCGGTAGTATTTTGGCTTTGTGTATTTTCGTACGGTGTAGGATTATTGAAATTTATGCGTAATTTTAGCAATTTGTGGCATGTCTCAGATTAATTTGTTGCATGTTTGCTTTGCCAAATTAGAGTCCCGGTTTCCTTTTCGGTTCTAAACGTGACAAAACCCCGAAAGAGAAGAAGGAAAAAGTGGCAGTGGCTGAAAAAGCAGAAAAAGGCGGCCCTCCTCTAGGTTCTCCGCAGCTTCCTGGTTATACTCGTGAATACGACTACGATGATGAACAGTCAAGTCCCAAGAAACCATTTACACCTATTGGTTTTAATTATGAACAACAGAAATCACCATCAAGTCCGAAAAGTGACCCTGAAAGTCAACAATCACCGTCTACTAAACGCGCCACGGGGTTAGCTTTCAATTATGCGCCAGGTGAGGAAGACAAAGTCAAAAAATTGGGTCCAGGGTTCAAAGATCCAAAGAGTGACACCGCTGCTTTCTTGGCTGGAGAACAATATTTGCATGAAGCTCCTTTAGAAAAAACTGCTAAACCAGGTGCAGCTGCAGCAACGTCGATTCCTGCAATTCCAGGGGCTAAAAGAACAAGAACTGTTAAATTATTTGTTATTACTGGCAAGAAAGAGCCCAAGACTGGAAGGATTGACTTGGAAACTGCAACTGTGGATATAGCAGAAGCCCAACAAAACATCGAAACTGGTTTGATCGACTCCAAATATGGACTAGTAGATCCTTCAAATGGCACTGTTATTATTACTGACCCAGTCAACGGACAGAAAGAAGTAGTCCAAGGTCACATTGATCCCATAACCAAACAAATCATTATTACATCAGGATCCGTAATTGATCCTAATTCGGGGAAGAGAGATTCGTCCTTGGGTCAAATTATTTCCATCTCTGGCCAACAGAATCATCCAGTCACGAGTCCTTTGGCAATTGTACCTAAAAAACGCATTATCAAGATCATTGTCATTACCGCTAAGAAAGATCCAAAAACTGGAAGGGTTGAAGCTGAGAAAGGGGTGACAGAGACTTTGGACGCTACCCTTGATCCACTGACCGGTCATATCGACACTAAATATGGAGTGTTGGATCCCAACAATCAAAAGATAATCCACAAAGATCCCAAGTCTGGAAAAACTGACGTACGCCCTGTTGAAATCGACACAAATCTAAACCAGATCATTGTAAAAGAAGGCGTCGTTGATCCCAAGACAGGCAAAGTGGATCAGAGTTTGGGTCAACTGATCACCATCGCCGAAGAAGGAAATGCTGTAGTTCCCGTCACTGCGGTTACTGCTAAACGCGATCCTAAAACAGGAGCGTTGGATTCCTCCACCCAACCACACAAAGAAACAACCAATGGTAGAATCGACACCAAACACAATCTCATCGCAACTAAGTATGGCGCAATTGACGTGAAGCACAAAAAGATATTGTCACGAGATCCCAAAACTGGAAAAGTTGAAGAACGACCTGTGCAATTTGATGCCCAAGACAATATAATCATTCTTTCCGGGGTCGTCCATCCAAAGACCGGAGTCAAAGACGATAATCTAAGCCAGATACTTCACGTCGGCTCAGAAACCGATCCAGAAGTCAAAGTTATCTCCATTTCTGGAAAAGTAGATAAGAAAGGCTTGGATCCTAAGAATGTCTCGCCAGCTGAAGAATCCACTGCTTTGTATGATCCAGACACTAACAAAGTTTACACCAAATATGGCGTCTTTGATCCTATCAACGAAACTCTGACTTACTTCGATCCCAAGACGGGAAAAACCGAGACCAAGCAAGGTCAAAGAGATCCAAATTCAGGGGAGGTGCTGTTTAGAGGTCTAATCAACCCTAAAACTGGAAAAGTTGATAACAACTTTGGACGGACTATCAGAGTTGATATCAAAGGGCAACAACTTGAGCCTGCTGTTGAAAATCAACCGACTTCCCTTACAGATGTTAAAAAACCAGTCCCGGTATCACCTGTCAAACTGCCTACTCCTCCACCGGTAGTTCCACAAGGCAAAAACAAGATAGTGAAGATCCTTGTGATTACTGCTAAAAGAGATCCCAAAACTGGTCAGTTGGATATCGAAAATGGTCACGTCGATCAATCCGCCGGTATTTTACATCCAACTGGGGAAATTGATTCCAAATACGGTCTTATAGATCCCAAAAAGGGCACTCTTACTTTCACTGACCCAGCTACTGCAAAGCAAGAAAGAGTTCAAGCGCAAGTTGACCCAGTTTCGGGACAAATCCAAATTTTAACAGGCCCTGTACTTGATCCGAAATCGGGCAAAAAAGATGCTAACTTAGGACAAGTTATTACAATTGTTGGCGCTGCTGCTGATGCAAAAGAACCGAAAGTGGCAGTTAAGAACTCTCTTTCGTCTCATCCCATCCCCAAGAGACGAGTTATAAAGATTCTCGTTATCACTAGTAAAAAAGATCCAAAGACTGGCAAGATCGACACCGAAAAAGGCACCGTTGAGAAGTTAACTGCCACTGTAGATCCAGTCAGCGGAATAATCGAGTCCAAGTATGGTAAAATCGATCCACAGAACAGTAAAGTTGTTCAGAAAGATAAATCCGGAAAACCTGTCGTTACTCCGATTAAAATCGACGAGAATACTGGTCAAATTTACATTAATGACAATATTGTAGACGCCAAGACCGGCAAAGTTGACCCTAATTTGTCCCAAGTAATCAATGTCGTCGATCCACAGCATCCTGCGGTTATTATTACAACTACCACTGCGAAAAGAGATCCAAGAACTGGTGCTATTGACCTTGCTAACGGTCGCATGGAAACCACAAATGGGAAAATTATTCCAGAAACTGGCGAGATTGTCACGAAACAAGGTACGATCAATTTGAAGTTGTTAAAACTTACCACACGCGATCCTAAAACTAGTCAGATACAAGAAAGGTCAATTCAGGTTGATAAAGATGACAATATCATCATTTCTGGAGTTGTTGATCCCAGGACGAAAACTGTTGATCCTAATTTGGTTCAAGTGGTGCAAGTTGGTGATGAAGTTGATCCAGAGATTCAAATCACCACGTATGTAGGTAAATTTGACTCAAAGAAAAATACGGTTGATTCGAAGAACGCAACTCCTGACACTACTCCGGGGCTCTACGACCCTGATAGGAACAAGATTTACACGAAGTATGGTCAATTAGATCCTGTTGAAGAAACACTTACTGTTAGTGATCCTAAGTCTGGAAAACTTGACACCAGACAGGGTCACATTGACCCAGGTACTGGGGAATTGGTTTTCAAAGGAGGTTTTGTTAACCCCAAGACCGGGAAAGTTGATAAAGATCTTGGCCGAGCTGTGTCTATTCACATTACTGAACCAGCTATTGATTCAGTGGCTTCCCAACAACCATCCGAGAAAGAGCTGCAAAGAGTCGCGACCACTGTTCAGCCTAAGTCTGTTGAAACTCCTACCACCACTACTACTACTACAATAGCACCACCGGCAGTTACTCAACCAGCTAAAGTAAGCCCCGTAAGAACTGCAACTGTTGGTAGAGAAGGTTTAGTGCCCAAACACCGCATCGTGAAAATTATGGTAATAACATCGAAGAAAGACCCCAAGACCGGCATTGTTGATACTGAAAAAGGTCAAATCGAACAACTCACAGGTATCCTTGACCCCAACACTGGTCTTATTGAAACAAAATACGGACAAATTGACCCTAAGACCGGTGCTTTGGTTATTCGTGACACCACCTCTGGCAACGTTGAAAGAGTCCCAGGCAAAGTAGACCCAGCCACTGGTCAAATTGTAGTGAACGGTGGCCCAGTGATCGATCCCAAAACGGGCAAACTTGACGACACTTTGGGACAAGTTTTCTCAGTGGTTGGTTTGAAACAAGCACAAGATCCCAATTCCGCTCCAATCCCCAAAAAACGTGTCATCAAAATCACCGTTATCACTACCAAAATTGATCCCAAGACTGGTAAGATTGATTCAGACAAAGGTCAAATCGAACAGTCCACGGCTTTGTTGAACCCCGAAACTGGCTTGATCGAATCAAAATATGGATTGATTGATCCTAAGAACGGAAAATTAATTGTGAATGATCCAAAGTCAGGAAAAATTGATGCTAAATCGGCACAAATTAATGAGAATAACGGGCAAGTCATCGTCAGTAGTGGGGTTGTTGATCCTAAGTCCGGGAAAGTTGATAATTCGTTGGGACAAATCATCAGTATTGCTGGGCAAAATGATCCAGTCGTGGAAATTACCACTATCACAGCTAAGAAGAATCCTCTGACTGGGGAAATTGATATTTCCCATGGACAAATGGAAAGCTCTAAAGCGAAGAAGATTGCAGCTACTGGAGAAGTGGTCACCAAATATGGTACCATTGATTTGAGACTTCTTAGAATTACTACCGTTGACCCTAAGACTGGTAAATCTGAGTCTAGACCTATCCAGATCGACCAAGAAGGAAACGTTATTATAACATCCAACGTAAAAGATCCCAAAACAGATAGTGTGAACCCAGATTTGGGACAAGTGATAAAAATTGGGTCCGAAGTCGAACCAGAAGTCTATATAGTGTCGTTCGTTGGGAAGTTTGACCCGAAGAAGAACACAATTGATACTAAGAGCATCACTCCAGAAATCTCTAATGGTCTCTACAACCCAAGTACCCACAAAGTTGATACTAAGTATGGTCAGATTGATCCAGTTAAAGGTACTTTGACGTACACTGATCCTAAGACTGGCCGCCAAGAAGTGAAACAAGGCTACGTCGATCCTAACACCGGTCAAATTTTATTCAAGGGTGGTTACATCAACCCTAAAACCCAAAAACCAGACCCATATTTCGGTAGACTGGTCAGTGTGATCATCAATGATCCCCAGGTTAATCAAAACGGAGAGATCGTAGCCAGAACCGTGGACAATCTGAAAGTTGACCCCAAAACCAACCAAGTTTGGGTGTTTGACCACCATGACAATGTTAGCAAACAAGATGTGTATTCCACTGGTCATATCGACCCGGTGACGGGCTACATAATCACCGTTTATGGTACTATTGACCCGAAGAGTGGATCAATTGCTAAGATTACAAAAGTCGATCCAAGCAACGCGAAAATTGACCCTGAAACGAACCAGGTGTTTACGAAAACCGGCGAAACCGACGAAACCGGTGCTCCTTTGTACTCAGCTTCAGAAATCGATCAGAAAACAGGTGTCATTTACACGAAATATGGTAAAATCGATCCGAAGACAGGGAAACTTGTTATCATTCGTGTCTACTTGGTTACTGAATCTGATCCCACCGGCAAACCTAAAGAAATCGACCCAAAGGACTGCCAGTTCGATGAAAAAACAGGAAGAATCGTGAATGTCACCACTCAGACTGTCTACATCTACACAATGCTCGATCCCAAGACCGGCAAAATCATCCAAGTCAATCCCAACGATCCCATGGTTAAGAGTTCAAACACTAAAGTTTCCCAAGTTTTGACTCTATCAGGAGAAATCGACCCTGTTACTGGGAAAATCCACACCGAATGGGGCGACATCGATCCAGAGACTCTAGATATCGATCCGAAGACAGCCAGAACTGATCCAGTCACGGGTCAGCTGATCCTAAACTACGCCCAAATCGACTTGAGTCATT
Source organism: Cynaeus angustus (assembly GCA_030157275.1). Classification (NCBI taxonomy): domain Eukaryota; kingdom Metazoa; phylum Arthropoda; class Insecta; order Coleoptera; family Tenebrionidae; genus Cynaeus; species Cynaeus angustus. The sequence goes on from CM058058.1 coordinate 24,597,663, forward strand.
TCCCCGATTTGAAAGATACGAAAATCAAAGTTAAAACTTACAAAGATGACGACTCGAATGCTTCAAGCGATGACGATTTGAACGAATATGCGACTGAAAATCTTAAAGATATTGCGAATCTCTCAATTAAGACGGCCAAACCTGCAACAACTCCGGTTATTGTCAAGACAACAACGAAGCAAATCGTTACTAAAGACAAAGATGGAGTTACGCAGAATATTGAAGAACGAGTGGAAGATGGGCGCACGGGACAAATCACGGTGTCTACACATGTTAACAAGGTATGTTTTTTTTTATCTATTTGTTTATTCATTGGGAAAAAAACTCGAAGTTATTACGTTTTTATTTTATTTTTATACTTTGAGGTACGCAGGGTGTTTTAAGTAAAAAATCAGGTTGTGGGATTTACTTAAAATGCCCTGTATGTTACAAACTATCAATTAATTGTTTCGTTTTTATTGCAGTTGCATACAATTGCAGTGCTTTTGTTTTTTGTTTGTTTTTTTATTTCCTATTCATTCACGTCAGGATGATACGATTAATTGGTAATAAAAAAAAATCAATCAAAACTATCTTTTTGGTGAAAACATTTTTTTTCACTCCAAAAATATAAGAATCTTTAATATGCTTATAGATAATAAAAAAGCCAAGTTAGAAATCATGAATAAGAACACCAACAAAATTTCATTATTTTGCTATTATCCGCAATTTTTGTTTGGATTTTTTGCCTGAAATTTCAGGTTTTGTTGACAGGAATAAAGTTAGAACAGATAAATATGCAAGCAAAAATGTAAAATTATAATATGGACTCTAAATAATTTTAAAAATACATTCCTAAAATGTCGGTAGAGCTAGGTACAATCTTAATTATTCCTCAGACGACTGAATATTTTTGAGACTATTCGTGGAACCTGCAGAGCATTTTATTCAAATTAAATTTTAATTACTAAAATCGATCGAGGATTAAACTAATTAATCTAAACTCAAAGTTCAATTGACAATTAACCTGATGGGAATCCCAAAAATATAGGTACTTAGTGTTGTAGTGTAATCATAGAATCCGTTTATTTTAAAAAAAGAGTAAAAAGTTATGTAAAGTTTAACCATTCTTGCTGTGATTATCGTTTTAGAATCCTAAGAGGTTAGAAGTAGAATCAAAAGACCCTGCATTTTAGAAGTGCTAACGTTTTATTAAAATTTAGATTTTGTTCCGTTTTTTTCTAACTTGATACATTAGTGAACATTTTTGTTTGAAGTGGAGTATTGTGCAATTATATAATCCGAATTAGGACAATTTTCTACAGCTTATAAGTCATGGCCTTTCCCATAATTAAATTGTAAAAACAACGTATTCCCATCATACGATTTTTTTCTTCGATTCTGTTGTGATTCAGTTGGCCTCACGTTTTCATTTATTTCCCTTTATGTTTAGTTGTTTTTGTTTCTTATTTTTCTTTTTAACTTTACGTACGAAGGCCGATGCACCGATTGATGATGGTAAATCACCTTTCGTTACTGCTCGTGCTGTAACGACACGTACTGCTACAACGCACGAAGATCTAGGCACTAACGCACGCACCCAACAACTCGAAGAAAAAACTGTGGCCCATTCGATGACTTCAAGTGCTACAAGACAAGAACAACGCACTGTTACCCAGGAAGTAAAAACTACCAGTACTGTAGTTGGTGGAGATCAGGTTATTATCCCTTTTTTTTTTTTGTTTCATTTTGTTCTGTTATGGTTAACCGATTAATCAGTGTGTTTATTAAAGAAATAATCACGGATTCATTTCAGAGTGTTAAACAAACTGTTTTTATCATTCATTTAATTCTTTATTTTTGCTTTCTTCACTTTTCTTTAACTTGCATGGCTTTTAGCTGGGCAGACGAGATAGTGTTAGCTCGACTAGTTCAGGTGATTCTGGCACACCCATTGATCCACCAGATGATCCGAATCATCCATATTACGACAGTAAGATATATAAGGTACGTTCCAAATTAAAAAAAAAACAAAAAGAAAGAGTAAGTAAGCACGTGACACAGTCGGAAAATTTTTGTATCTTGTAGGTGTTTTGATGTTGATTGTAGGCATGATGTAGGATAAAATTAGCTTAAATCATATTTTTACATCACAGAGCTCTCACATACTCTGTCACCACACAACACATGCTTTTGTTTCTTATGATCTTTGGTTCAACACAGTCATACATTTCATAGTTTTCTTGGTTGGCGCATTTCTAGTTTGTTTTTTTCTGATTCAGGATGTTCCTGGAGGTATCGTGCAGACTGAAAGTGTGGTCTATAGTGGTGATCCAACCATTCATCACACTAGTACTACCAACGTTCCAGTGGTAGCAACTGAAGCTAGAAAAGTAAATTTAACATCGGATGATGGAAACTATTCCGCGACGGGAGAAATAGTTAGCTCTCAGACCATCAGTTCAAAGACCAGGACAGTTGAAACAATCACGGTGCGTTTCGTTTATTTTTTTTGTCATCTATGGTTAATTTCCTTTTTTCTAGTACAAAACGGAACGCGATGGCGTAGTAGAGACCAGAGTTGAGCAGAAAATTACAATTCAGTCCGACGGGGACCCGATAGACCATGACAGAGCCTTAGCTGAAGCCATCCAAGAAGCCACAGCTATGAATCCAGACATGACAGTCGAGAAGATAGAAATTCAGCAACAAACAGCGCAGCCGCCTCAATAAGATGTGAGGAGTAATCCATCTCTAGTAAATTCTAAAATAGTTTTTCAGGTTTTGACGCATTGGCTTTAAAACTGCCGAAATTTTCTTTGATTAGCTTTGCTTCACGACCCATTTAATGTTTGCATCTGACAAGATTTTTCTGAAGCTGGCCTCTTGTGTATCATAAAATATTTATAATTTAGGTGTAAGATTGTTTTACTTTCTGTGAGTTTTTTTTATCTCGCATCACCATTCTTTTATCTTTATTTAAGTGGTTCGAATATTCTCATATGCTTGGTGTATGGTCACTTTATAATTAGTCTAATCACTTTATTTTATTTGTTTTGTTTTATTTTATTTATTTAGTGAATGTAAACTCAAAGTGGATAAAACTGCAATAAAAAAGTGCTTTTGATATTAAAACAAAATTAAGGATTTTTGAAAAATTGAATTAAATTTCAAATGTGTTCATCAGAGAGAGAAATTATTAAAATTTAGCCATCACATTCCATGTTATATATATATATGAAATATATATGAGCTAATGACGCATTGAGTATAAATTGTGGATATTATACTGAAATAATGTATTTGTTGTGTATTAAGAAATTTTATGTATTGTTTTTTAACACGCAAGCTATACTGTAATTGAAGGGGCCCAAAAAAACTGTCCGTTTTAGTGACAATAAATACGGATACGTCAGAAAGTCTCTATCTATGTTGCTTTTACTAATACTAATTAAATGTATATTCCATGACACATGAATGTTCAATTACTTTATTTGGTCCCTCTTCTCTTCCATAAGTCAACTGGGAACATTTGCCTTGCATTTTGTCAAGTTTAGCTTGTCGATTATTTTAGTTTCTTAGATTTTCTATGATATATATAGCATCATATTATGTGGTATTATTATTTTTATTAAACGATTTATACTTAGCTTTTTCAAGTTTTCGTGTCAACTAACTCGAGTAGAAAAATCTCAACTGTATTGTAAATATTAAGTAACTTCTGAGCTGAGTATGAATCTTAATCGCTTTAATTTCATTTTATTGCAGCTCTAGCGATTATAATAATATAAAATAGTTGTTTTTACGTATTGTTTTAAATTTTTTATTTAATTAATAAACATGTTTCAAAAAGAATCGCTGGCTGTGAAGTACTTTTTGCAACGAAAACCTAATTATTCCTTTAAAAAGAAACAAGAAGATAGGGGTGCACCAAAATGTAATTAGGTTTAATCGACCTAGTCCAGTTGGTCGGATGTAGTCCAATTTAGGCCGGTTTTCTTATCTAGTCTACTTAGTAGTCCAGCTTAACCCGATTTAAGACAATTTAGTCCAGCTAGTTGGACCTATTCCTAGTCCTTGAGTTTAGCTTAAGCCAAAAAATTTAAGTAACTAATACTTTACTTTTAATTTTAGAATTTTCGTTTTTAATTTTTTGGTTTGTTGCAAAACTTATGGAATAAAAAAAATATTACTAACAAATACCGTTTATTAACGTGTTATCTTATACACACTTTATAAAACAATAATCACCAAATAAATATTGTTACTGGCAGTATAAAAGGCACAATTGGAGAGGAAATATTAGTCAACATTGATGGCTTACCACTAAGTACACCGTTGTCGTCTGGAGCTCTCTAATCTTCTTTGTACTATGTCATTTTACTAAAATTACCTAAAAGTTACGACAGTACTTCCTATAGAATCCCACGACTGGATGTGATTCAATGCAATTTCGATATCTTGCGGATGTAGAACTTTGTCCACAACCGTTTGAAGACAACCACTTTCAACCATTTCTGCAAGTTCGTCCAAACTTGCATAGCACATATGTCCTTCATCAAAATCGTTGAGAGAAGTCCCTAGCAGTTTCTAAAAAACAATGCTAGAAATGGGCAATAATAGTAAAAAACTCACTTCAAAAAGGAACTTCAAATAAATATAATTTTTTACTAGGAACCTACTAATCAACCCACAGGAATCAGTGGCGAGAGTCACTGGTAAAGTGGAGACAACTTTGCCTGAGCAAAAATCTTGGATTCTGTTGACATGTAAAGCACAGTTCTTTGTGATTATCACAAAATCGAATTTGTCTCGTAATTTTAATTCTTTTTCGAAACTGTTTAAGGACTCTTGAGGTAATTCTACAGTGAGTACGGATTTTGAATCATTATCCACAAATTCTGGAAAGATGATGATATCATTAGCACCTAAAGCTTTAGCAACTGGCATTGCTCTTTTAGTGCATGTTGTAGTTATCTTGGCTTTCCAGGTTTTAAGGATTTGGATTAAAACGCAGCCTATGGGTGTACAGCCACCAAGCACCAAAAATCTTAAAAAATTGCGATAAACACTGGAAGTATGAAGTGTGAGCTACCTTTTATCTTCTGCATTCTCTTGATTAATCTCAGTCTGTCTAAGAGCGTCCAGAGCTAAAGTTCCTGCATATGGAAGACTACAAGCACCTTCAAATCCTATATTTTTTGGTTTTCTGCTTATTCGAAATTCTGGTACAATCACGCTTTGCGACATGACGCCTTCATGCCAGAACGGGACTGTTAACCAGACTTCATCACCAATTTCCAGTCGTTTGACGTTTGAACCGATGTCGGTAATAATTCCTGTGCAATCACGGCCTAAAGTTACAGGTAGGACACCTTTTGAGTGCTAAAAATACCAGTAATAAAAAGAAGAAACGTATTGTTATTGAACCTTATTGTAAATTCTTTGGAGGATTTTGCGCAACGTTTTCCCGTATCCAGCGCAAATTTGGGCATCTATAGATTGGACAGAGACTGCTTTTACAGTAATTATGACTTCATTGTCGTTACATTCATCAGGGGCCCTTGCATTTTCCACCACTGTTGCTGACTAAGAAAAACTGTAAAGCGTGAATACCATTCTAAAGTCTTACCTCTATTCCTAAGTAATTTGTGCATTGAACTGCTTGCATGTACCTTACAATTGATTCCTTCTTCTTAACTGTTAAGATAAAAACTGCTCCTGCAATGCTTCCACAGATAAAACCTGCACAAAAGAAGCACACGTCGCGGTTTGTCCCTAGAATTTTTTTTTAGTGTTTTTCACTCCCAACCAGTTTCTTACATTTCTTCCAAAAAATTTGAGCCAAACTGTAGTTACACAATTCATCTTTGACCTTACTCCCCACATTCACAATGTATTGCCATAAGTCATGAAAATTAGTCTTTAATTGCTCAGAATATGAACTGTTCCAAGCTTGTAAAACTGCAGACTTACTTTGATTGGAATACTGTTGGAGAAGATCTTTACTTTGAGTTGCTGCTAAACTAAGTTGGACCTAAAACTGTATTCTCATTGCAAGGGTTTAAAAACGGTTCATTACCTGGAGATTTTCGAGTTTCTGTGAGCTTCTAAATAGTATCTCATCCATTTTAGAGCATTATTTAGTTTTTAAAATAAAACAAAAACTCATATTATGTAATTGTCTGTCACCGCTTGAAATAATGAGAATAGAATTCTTGGATACACCATTTTGTCTAAAAAGGACTAAAAAAGAATGACACGTGGAGACAATTTTCTTTGGATAAAGGAAAGTAAAAACTTGGAAAATCTTGACGTTTTGAATTTTGACAGGTTATGTTTTGACAAGGGGTGTGTCAAACTTTTTCGAGAAAAGTATCATAAAAAAGGGTAATGATGTAATAGTAGTTTATTTAGTCAATGAAGGTTCTTTGAATCCAAAGACATTTGCCTAAAATCCATTTGAGAATAAATAAGGTTTCGTATTCCACTGGACTCCTTAAGGCGCACCTTGTGATTGGTCCAGTCAAGCCTGAATTTTAATCGGAATATACAGTCTAAAAAAATGCCAATCGATATTATATATGTGTACAAAATTACTACGTTTTTTTGATAAAAATTGCACGCGTTTGGGAATCCGCAGTTTCATATTATTATTGTTAAAAGTATCAGCCAATCATAATTATGAATTTGGCTACATTTACAAATGAAGTGGTAATTGAAACATGACTTTGTTTTCGCTATCATGTTGGTATCACTTCGATAACATAACCCCCAAACTTCCAAAAATTGTACTTATGTACCAAATGTATTTTTCACAATTTATTTAAATTACAACTCGAGTTTCTACAATGGAAACAAATAGTGAACTATCAACGCTACAGAATGACGATGACTCTGTTGGGTCTCAAGGTATTAAAAGGAAAAGAAACGACTCAAAGAAGTCATCAAATGACGAATGTTCCGACACTGAACCCTCACAAACATCATCAAAACAGGACGACTTACAGCAAAGTACTGTTGTTACAATATCAGAAACAAAAAATGGTGCCTCAAAATCGGCAACGCGAAAGCGGAAATTTGTCTTCAATGAGAATGCCCCAAGCAAAATTCGAAGATTTTATTTTCTAAATCAACAAGTAACAAAGCCGCGAAAGCCCAAGTTGGTTAAATCCAAAGAAAAAGAAGATGAGAAAGTTGAAATTTCAGCCATGGGAAAGAAGCACAAGTTGCATTTTGCTAAAGTTGATAGCAGTGGAAATGTTTTTTTAATGCATCGCCTGCATTCAAAGTCTGATTTGTTTTTTAATGACGAAAAGAAGTATAATTATGAAGCCTTTAAGAAGTTGGACTTGGCTTTTCATGTTGTTGATGAAATTGCTCTGGAAGGACTTGATGGGATAACTGTTGAGGGTAATAATAGATTTTTCTATAATTTGAAGCTCATGAATAAATTTCAGCTTTTTGGAAACGTTTAAAAAATGTTTTTCCTAACAATATGAATAAGGCAATGGCTGACCGAATCTGGCGAATAATTTGCAATAATAAAAGGATAAACTTTTATATTTTGAAAGAAGCTCGTGAAGAACTAGTTTCTTTTGACCGTTGCAAGTATTTGGATATTGATTCAGGGATGTTTGTTGAGCCAGTAAGTCTCTTATTTCTAAATACATGTTTTTTTAAAATTAAATCTTATTACAGTTCATTGAATTTAAAGACATTTATCCAATGGCGTCAGTCAATGGAACCGAAATCAGAGGCTCTTGTTCCACTTTTGACACAAGAAAAGAAAACAACGGCGTCCGAAAATTCTCCATGGAGAAAGCCCTAAAGCTGTATGACCAAAAATTAGTTTTTGTAGCTGACCAAACGTTACGTAACAAAGCTCTCATTAACGAGGAAGCTGACCCAAACATCGAATTATTAGATGTTGAGTATTGTATGTTGGAAAAAATTGGTCGGTCTCGAGAACAGGGTGAATTAACACAGGGAAAAATGTCATTAGTTAACGACACTAAAAAGCTCTACCATAACAGAAAAGCTTTGGCCCAACACTTTCTAATTGTACCTCAAAGCTTTTCATTAAAATCTCTTCCGTCGCAACAGAACATTTCTGGTGGCTTAGTACAGCTGAAACGATTTTATCACAAGCGGAAAACGAAGCAGATCGCTATTATGGAGCGAATTGCTCAAATACTAAAAATGCGACCAAACTTTCAAATAGAATTCACCGAATTTCGGAAAATTTTCGGAAGGAATGTTTGCATCGTAAAGCTGGCCAAGACTCCAGAATTTCGGAAGTTTTTCAAATTATATGTAATTATATTTACCACAATTGCAGAATATTTCTCTAATTACTTTATTCTCAGAACGTACCATACAGAAAATTGTACCCAAATGCTACAAAACAAGAATATCTTCATAAAAACAAGACCATGGAACGGCAAGTAAAGATTTTGCGAATGGTAGATCCATGCGCAAATGTTACTGTGCTTATGGATGGAAAGGATGCAAAAGAAAGCCCGCGGGAAAAAACTGGTTCGTTTCATCCATGAATTTTTGAGTTACTTTATTCTACTTATTGTTTGTAGGGTGTTCTCCTGGAAATAAGTTAATTAACTATGAATATTTGCGAGACATTTTTCTGTATATTTTGTCGTCCGGACCTGTTGGTGTGACGATTCAGGAAATTCATGATTACTTCAAAACAGATTTTTATTCAGTTAGGATGGCAGTCAGAAAATTATTGTTGAGGAATGTTATCAACACCAACAAAATCGATTTGGGAAGGCAACAGTCGTTGAAGTAAGTCGAAAATTTACTCATGTATTATCATGATATTAACAATTTCTACAAAATTGTTTTAATTGTTTTCAGGTTCTACGCGAAATGCTTCAGCATTCCAGGCTGTCACATTAACACACAACCTAAAGTCTATAAACTTTCTGAAGAAACGATATCCAGAGCTCTGAAAGGTTACAAAGTCCAAGACTTCTCAAGTGAATACAGCTCAAAACCGGTGACCCCACCACAAACCATTTCAGTTCCAATCCAGTTCACGCTAAAATTCGAACCGTTTTGTTGCACATCGTTCTTAACAGAAACCGTAGATTCCTATTCTGAAGAACTAACAATTTACGACATTGTTAACAAAGGACGCGACAAACTTCTTTTGATTGGGAGTAATTTATTTGCGCATTATATAAGCGAATGGGATGGCTTCTTACTAAAACGCGAGGATTTCTCGAAAGATATTCAACTTTTCCAATATGGTTTCGGCAAAGTCGTGTATGATTTCTTAAAAACTATACGAATAGACGCAGGTCTTCAGACTGACAACCTTATTATCTTCGATGTTGATAATATCACTCCAGACACGAAGATTGTCCGACAATTTAACTCGCATCGCGTTATTAGTATTGCTAAAAATTACAGTAGCCCTCACAGCGACAGTTGCTATATTGATATCATCGCGAAAGTGTACGTCTTCGAGGCTATGTTCAACGAGTGTCATAAGAATAACACATGTATTGAACACCTCAAAGATATTTTCGAACGAATTATGATTTCTGACGGAAAGAAGAAACGTAGCACTGGCGATGTAAATAAGCCAGACATTAAACTCGAAGTTGAAGTTTCCAGTAACGTCGTTATGGAAAAATTCATGGGTCCCAATCCAGTGCTTGAGTTTACCACCCAAGAAGAAGAAATAACTGTCAACATCTACGCATCTACGAAACCTGAGAATGTTCTTGACATTGGTACCATGTTCAACGCCGATGATGTTAACCAGACTCAGCGTTACATGAACAGAGCTAACTTAATTCTCAAAACAGTTTATGAACACAAAATTGTTCAAGACGTGCAAACGTTGTACAAAGATGTCTTGAAAGAAGAAGACGAGGAAGGGTACGATAAGAAGGCTTGTAAAAAATCCATCGTTTCTATCATCACCAAATTGGTGATGGAAGGCTACATCAAGTGTTACAAAGTTGTAATGACAGGAAAAAACACCACGCGAACTCAATCTTTTATTTGCGTGCATGACATAGATTGTCATCATAGTCTCATCAAATCAACGATAGAACAACTAAAACTTAAATTCTACGTTGGGGTCCCTAACACTCAAAAAACCATCACGATTAAGAAGAAAAGTGAGTCTCCTTTTAGCAGTAACGACGTCAGACAAAGTATTACAGAATTGAAACAACTAACGACTTTTAAAGCTGAAGTTAGCTTGAAACCTGATAGAATGAAAGGAAGAAGTTACGGATATGCCCCAAAATTCGAGAGAATGCGAGTACTGCACGAGCTCCTGTTTTTCGTGATCCATGAAATAAGTGAGAGTGAGCCCTTAAGCCCCCGACAGATTTTTGAGCTTTGTAAAGGTCTGAAAATCAGAGTTTCTCAGAGTGACATCACTGAGATGCCCCCAGTTTACCGCAATGAAGTTAGCTGGAAAATGTTCATACCGCCGTTACCAAAACACAATAATTGGCCCCCAGGTTGGGCTTTGGCATGCGACATTGTTCTAAGAATGCCACTTTCAATTTTCGTTAAGTTGTACAACCTCACTTACGAAGTACCAGAACTTGAGACGTACTTGAATCATCCAATCAAAAAGCACTACTTGGTCAAATATCTGCCTGTCGAAACTAGGAATATCCTTTTGTACCGCCGGAAGTATTTCCACAGCATCTACGAGACAATTTGCAATCTTTGCTACATCGGATTGTTGCAGCTGGGACCCCGAAGTTTCAAAGAGAAGGATCAGTTGTTCTTGTATCTCAATTCAAAGGCTACTTTGTACGACACATGCAGCAGTAAGCCTGGCTACAACGTTGTAGAAGATAAGAAGTACAAAAAAATACCCATCGAGTTCAAATCTGCAAGCGATGTTGAAATCTACTGGTCCGAGATGTTGAGAATCTGCTTGAACACCCCACTCGGGAAAAGAAAAATCTTAGACGGGCAGTACGTTACAATTGAAGAGTGCGCGTCGAAATCCGCCATGGTGGCAACGTTGAAAGCGAAGACGTTCGATGAAGCCGTGAAGAACGACAACGGAAAAATTCCAGGCGACCGTAAAGGCAGCGCTGGTTTTGACTCTTCATTGTGGTCATACGTTAAACGAAACTGGGTGTGGAACTCCCAGATGGATAACAAAACAATTCAGTCTGAACCAGGAGTCAAAAAGGAAGTTTTTGATATTACAATCCCTGAACCCATCCAATACGACCTCATTGCAAAAGGAGGCCCTCCAGAGTGTAAAGTCTACTTAAAAAAGAAGACAAAGAAACCTCCAAAGTTGAGTGCTGTGAAAAAGTTGTCTCGCAAGAAGTTCGTGAGAAAGATCGTAGCTCCTAGAAAGAAGAAGGTGAGAGAGTACTTTGACGCCCTCGATCGATCTATCATGAAAAAGAACTCGGGAATGAGAGTCGATTGGAGCGAAGAAGAAGATCAGTTGTTACGATACGCCAGAATCGCATCACTATTCCTTTGTCCGATCTTCAAGAAGCAGTTCATACCATATAACATCCTTCGCGACGTTCTACACAGGATTCACCCAAAGAGTAAAAACAAGACGGCACGAGCGATCCAACGAAGAATCTATGTCTTACTAACAAACGACGAGACGTTAAAAATCATGGAAACGAACATAGAAAATCTGTTGAACTCAGAAATCATCTCTAAATACTTCGGCCAAATACGCGCCCGCTACAAGAACTCGGTGAAATTGAGCGATCCTCACATTCACATCGCATTTATTTACTTAATATCGTACATTTATAGACACAAAAAAGAAGTGGAACTTCTTCTTCTAGGATTTTTCACTAGTTTTGATTTTTTCTCCGATGCGAACATCGCTGAGTTTGAAACACTATTACAAACCTGCGACGACACCAACAGTGATATTTATAAAAATCCTAAAAGTGTCGAGGACATAACCACAGACACTATTAAGTCAGTGATTCATTGTTCTATGGCTTGTAGAAGAAACAGCATAGGGTGGACATACCATCTTTCGCGAATTTGCAAGAAGTTCCACGACGAGTCGATTCGGAGCACTCTACATGCATTGAGAAAAGACCAGTTCTTCGTTCACAACAAAAATTCTGAGACTAAAAATCTAGATAATGCTTGGCCGGTCCCTATCAAATTTTCCCATGTGTATAACCTCATGAAGACAACGTCATACACCACCGATATGTTCCGGGAAGCATTTCGGAGTTTTTCCTCAGCGATTGCAAACACTAAGTGTGACGTTAATTTTATCGATTGCAACGAACTTAACAGTTACTGGGATAAGAACAACTTTGTGTTTGACGTCCCTGAAATGGGGATTATTCTGAACCCGGCCATCGAGGACCACAGTGAGGTCATAGAAGAGTTAGCTAACCGTTTTAGTATGTACTTGCACCAGATTTATGAGAAGAACAGTGGAACGAAGAAAACAACGATAGAAAACAATGATGCTAAACCAACCGAAAAAGATCTTGAGACCATCAAAGATGAAGTTAAGAACCTCATCTTCAGAGTTCCTTACCTCTACGAAGACAACGTGGAACTTTACTTCAAGAAAATGATGGACAGCAACACCAGCTTGGAAATAAACAACTACGTCTTTTTGATGATTGTAGATTTGAATAAGTTTGCGCAGAGTTTTATCACTGTACCTGAGTTGAAACAGTTCATTAATGGAGTTGAAGATGACACTGACGTCGATGACCAACTTAAACTTGTGAGAAACTTGTCGAAAGTGGTGTTCGCGATTCAGAGCATGCATCAGATTAAATCTGATGGAAATTCAGCTTCGGAAACGTCCTACGATGATGCTTTTCAGTTGTGGGAGAATGAAGTTTGGCTCGATGTACGTACTAACTGCAATGAAGAAAGTGTTTGTACTAGTCACAAAATGTTGTTTACCAAGAACTATCCGAGTGGAATGGAAGAGTGTATAAAAAGAGCTCAAGAAGGGGAGTTTCCTTCTGTGGAAGAAATCAAAGAAGGAATAGTTGCGGATGTTGATACGGAAAACAGAACGATTCCTCACATCACTGATTTAGTTATGTTATTAAACGAAGATAGGTTTCCTGATTTAGACACGGATATTGAAACCATAGAGAAAATGAAAGAACATTTTATTATGCAGTATCCAAAAGTGGATGAGTTCACTATTGAGGAAGTCGAAGAATTGAAAGATGTAGAACTTACACGTAAAATACTGGACGAGGCGAAAGCTAATCAAATTAAGAAAATGACAGAGAAGTAAGAATACAGTTTTGTGATATTTGCTTCAATATTTGTTTTCAGAGCATTTACACACCCGGAATTAGAAACCCTTGTCCGTTATATCCGCGATAATAACGGCTCTGAGGATGATATCAAACACACAGAAACATTGATTGATTTTATAAAGGAAAAACGAGAAATTGGCGTCTCCGCTCAGGAACTGAAAGTAATAAATTTTAATTAACTGGACTAAATTTACACTTTTTTTTCTAGAGTACCTTTTATCATCAATTTACTTTAGATTTTGTACAGTTATTGAAGTTTTTAATGGAAACAAATATTGTTTTAAGAACTGGAATTTCATCGATTGTTTATGTCCATCATGAATATCAGTCAGAATGGTTGACTGAAACTTTCGTATTGACGTCAAAAGAAAAAGAAATATTTGAGTCAAAACAGAAGCAAGAAATCCAGAAAAACTTCAAGTCTTTGCTTGGAGACCTCCAGTACGTAGTCCTTCATCCTTAATTGATGATGTAATTTGACATTGTAGATCATCGGAACCCCGTAAAGTACAATTGAAGCCATGGACTAAACTTGATGGATTCATTAACGATGAAGTTTTTCACGAATGGTTGTGCATTGTTCTTTCTAGATGTGTAGATTTTCCCAACATTCCGTTTGTGGTTTTGTGTGAACAACTTCATTATATCAAACCCGTTGATGTGTTCTATTTATTAGAGGTAATAGAATACTGCCAGTTTCAAGTAACACTCTTAAATACGTTCTTAGGTTTTACAAGAATTGGGCTGTGTTAAAATTTATTTATTGAAGGCTGTGGATAATATACTGTTTTCAATGCGAAGTGTAGTGGATGAATGTAAGATAGGACGTTGTATCTAAAATAGCATTCTAATACCAATTTTAGGTGAGGCTACATGTTTGGATGACTTTGAGGAAATGTTCGTGAAACCGACGAATGTGGCGGGTTTGTGCTTCGGTTCGTTTTTGGATAAAGATTTTTAAGTTGCATTTTTATTTTAAGAATAAACATTTTGTTTTATGACTAAAATAATTTATTAAAAGTATAAGTGATTCCATATAAGATTGTTTACTCTGCAACAGCACCCAAAGCTTGTTTGAATTTTCGCGGCTTCCATGCGATTGGTCGGTGCGTTCACAGCTGTGGTACCGCCGCCCACTGGAAATCAACGTTATCCATAATTAAATAACGAAAGTGATGTATTTAAATGAAATCAGTAAATCAGATAATTAGCCAATAATTTTAATTGACTGGAAAGTATTTTTTTGATAAGCCGACGTCCTTTTTAATTTACAACTTCCTTTGAATCCCACTTTTAGTGTTTTTCATGTTGTTCTCTGTAGGTTGGTGATAATTTTAAAAATTGACGTATATAAGTAAGTGTTCTGTGATTTAACTGTCAAATGAATTTAAAATAGTTTAAATCGGAAATATTTCATTCATATGCTTTGTAGATAAATAACGTTTTGGCGATGGAACGCAATGAAGGTCAAAACGGACCGTTTAAAAAGTTAGACAAGTTCTCCGACTTGCATTATTCAACTGGCCCAATTCAACAAAGTAAGTGACAATTTTCAAATAGTTTAAATAACCATTATTCCAGGTATTGAAAGAGTTAAAGCTCTCAGCTGTATAAAAAGTAATGAATTACTAGCAATTTATCATCTAGTCGAATCACATGTGCCTAGTTTACGTTTAAAGACAGTTTTACGGTATGAAAAGTGTTTAACCTCTGAATTAAACAAGCAGCAACAACTGACTTTATCAAAAAATTCTGTGTTGTCAAACTGTAAAAGTAGTGATATTGATGAAAAAGTGAATAAGATGTTAGAGAAAGTTCAAGAAATGCCACCAGGTGAGTTAGATGTATGCAAGGCGTTAATGATGATTTTATTGTAGAGTGGACACTTGTTCAACTTACACCTTATTTTAATGCTAAAGAAAATGTAAAAACAAATTTAAAAGAGCACTACACCAATTCATTGTTTCTCACAGTCTTTAATTGTGGTAGAGATCAGCCAAAGCCATTTTGTGTTCAAATTAAAGGACCAAGGGACCATGTCTCAAGGTCTCTTATCTCACTAAGGAATGAAATTAATTCTATTGTGAATGATAACAGGAATACACTTTTGATGTCGAAAACAAGGACACGTTTTAAAGGGGTGGCTGAGAAGAGGAGTTACTATGAGAAGAGAGAAGCTGTTGATGATCGATTAAAGGTACAGATGTATTAAATATACAGCTATCTAACAAAATTCCTATAAGTATACAGGTGTATCATATAATTTATTTATTGTTTTATGGTTTGTGCTTTGCTAGACATGAACTTCATAAAAAAATTAATTATTACTGTAATTTTAATTTGAAAATAATAACCCTGAAGAAAAGTTTGTGCTCTTGACAAGTTCTACCCACAGTCAAAATTACTGTGTTTGTTTTTGATACATCCTGTATATTGAATTTACAAACTTATATTCAAAATAAAATAGAAAACCCTGTTTAAACAATGCAGTTCATAAATTTCTAACGAAATTTTACTTTTAGTTGCTGGTCAAGGACATGGAAGATGTGTATTTAAGAGAGTGGAGATGTTTTTTAGTTGGAAAATATGTAGATAATGGCTTAGAAATTAAAATTAAGAATCGCATTAAGCAGATGTTTCAAACACAGTAAGTTCAGTTGAAATTTCTAATTTTTCCTTGTTCAGTTTTTTTTTCAGTTTACCATCATTCAAGTTAGATGAGAAAAAGATGTGTATCCTTCAATACCTGATCAAAAGTGCTACTCATCTCAAGTTAAGTGAACTCAAAGCAGTGGTGCTAACTGTAATCCCAGATACCAAAAATTCAAATATACTTAAAACAGTAGCCAGCTTGGTCAGGAGTATTGCAAACGAATACGAGTTACCCAAACAGAAAACACATCCTTTGATTTTACTCTTAGATGATGTATAATATTTTATTGTCTTGTGAAATTTTGTAAAAACATTCATTTTAGAGTTTAGATTGCTTCCCATGGGAAATGATGGACATCCTTGCTGATAAGTCTGTTTCAAGACTACCATCCTTGCACATCGCTTACGCCTTGTTCCAAGAACATAAAGGTTCCATTAAAAATGGTTTTAAAATTGTGAAAAATCCTCATAAAGGGACATACATTATTAACCCTGATTTAGACCTAAAGTCGATGGAAAATCGCATCCTTAGTTTTTATAATTATTGGTTGCCAGGCTGGAAAGGTGTCGCCGGATGTAGACCTACTCATGATCAGGTTGAAGAGATGTTATTGTCTGGAGATATTTTCACGTAAGTTAAGCAGCTAAACTTAATAACGTTTTAAAGTGTCTTTTTGTAGTTACAATGGCCACGGGAGCGGGTCCCATTTGTTAAAATTTTACAAAATTGAAAAAATCCGAATCAATGCCGTTGTTCTACTCTTTGGATGCAGCAGTATAAAGTTGGGAGTTGTAGGGCCCCAAACTGAGATGTATAGTGACTACCAAATGTATTTAATAGCTTGCAGGTATTTATAGTGAGTTTTAATTCCCCCGCTAACATCTTCTTCTAGTCCTTGTATTGTCGGAAATTTATGGGAAGTCACTGATCTTGATACAGACATTTTGGCCACGGAAATTTTGAGCCAGTGGATACCTAACTTGGATAAAAATCACTGGAAAAACGTAGATAAGTCGAAGTGGAAAAAGGGAGAAAAAGGTAGGTAATGAATCACTTTTTATAATCTATCAACATTTTTCTTAGTTCAATTTACCAGTGATGGTTCTGCGATCTCCCAAGTCCATGAGTCCGAACTTTTAAGGGTGTTAAGTACCGCAAAAAAGTCAAACTTGTTGTCGTTTTATATTACAAAGGCAGGGATTGTAGCTAGAGGGATTCCAGTTAAAATAGCCACTTAAATAATAAACTATTTTTTATTCAACTGTTTTACTAAAAATATGAACATCAATTGACTAGAATCACTGTTTGTTCCCTAGTTCAGTCTTCATGCGCTTTAATAGGGAAGGCATGTAAGCAATCTGTTTATCTACGCAATTTTTTGCGCATTTTTCAAAAACGGCAGTGTATTTACTTATCTAGAATAACGTGCGTAAGTTAAAATAGTTTAATAAGTTATATTAAATCGTACCTCGGCTTCTGTAGGATTAGCTCCCATTTTCACCCGAATTTCGTCGTTACAATCCATAACACAGCGCTGCAATTTATTCTGTAACTGTTCAAGTTCTTTTTGCACATAGCTTTGAGCATAATTGAGTGGTGAAGCACAACCTTCGACGCATTTCTGTACACTTTCTAGAGAAATTTCACGATTATCGCAGCATTTAGCCGCGCACCGGTGCATATCTGCCTAGAATTTGTCTTTACATAAAGTTCAAAACAAATGTAAGAAAAGTACCTGCATTTTGCGTAAGTACTGCAGGTCCAACTCATTGACCATTTTGGTCATTTCTTGCTCGATTCTTTGCCTCTGTTCCTCCACCATGGTGACTGAATTTATCTTGTGATCTCCCCAAAACGTGAAAAGAGTGAGGTTACAAAAAGATAACCAAACTTTCGGTGTGATACTTCGTATTCCACTGCAGTTGTGAAAAACCGAAGCGTAAATGTCATTTCAAGTAGTCAAAATATAACCTAAAATTCGCAATGTCTCTGTTTACAAGACGGATTATTCCGCTGGAAATTCACAGTTTAAGAAATGTTTTGCATCGGAATTACTCCAAACCTGTTATAAAACCTCTGGAGAACGTAAAAGCAGAGTTGATTATCACAGACACCTGTGTCGAACGTTTAAAGAGTATAACCAAAGGGTCGTCGGATTTTTTAAGGGTTAGTGTGGACGGTGGAGGGTGCTCAGGATTTCAGTACAAATTCGATCTAGACTCAAAACTAAACAAGGATGATAAGTGAGTTAACAACATTTTGAGACATAGTAAACAGTTCTTTTGCAGGGTTTTTGAAAAAAATGGTGCCAAGGTGGTGATTGATGAAACGTCTCTGGACTTTGTCCGTGGTGCTACTGTAGATTACCGAGAAGAACTAATCAAGTCATCGTTTAGAATCGTTAATAATCCTTTGGCAGAACAGGGCTGTTCTTGTGGCTCTTCGTTTGCAGTGAGATTAGATTAACACAAGTCATGTGCCATTGTTTATTAAGTTTTTTGCAAATATGTAAATAAATATAAATAGTTTAAATAAATTGCGGTTCCGTATATTTTATACAGTTTAAATATGGTTTCACCATTATTTTTTGTTGGCGAGTTTATGCTTCAGGGCCTGAATTTCATCACACTGTTTGGTAATTTTATCGTTCTGGGCGGCTAAATGTTCAGTCATTGCATCCAGTTGACTCTTGTAGTTTTCAATGGTGGTTTTCAGCTCCTCGTCGTTTGTGTACATTTTAGTTTTTAGTTTTTCGTTTTCCACAACTAGATCATCTAAGCGATAATATAAGGCTGTGTTTTCGCCCCATAATGTTTTGGTTTCTGAAACCGCTGCTTGTTTAACTTCTAATATTTCTCTTAATTGAGTTTCATAGTATTCTGTTAACTGATCATTTGATTGTGGTTTGGAACGAAGAAGCTCACATTCGGAACGCCAGCGCTCAGCTTCTTCCCTTAGTAAAATTATCTAGAAACAGAATTATAGAAAAATGTAAATAAAGTTGATTAATAGACCTCTCTTTGTTCTTCATTAGGCTTATTTACAGAAATGTGACTATTTAACACATCCATGTTTTGTATTTCCTCTAATTTCCTCTCTGTTTCACACTTTCCTTTCTTAAGCTTTGCTATTTCTTCTAAATATTTTGATTCTTTCTCCTGGAACTCCTTACTAAAGCTGTCCAGTTTCCTTTCAAGCCATGCAATTCTTTCTTTGGATTCAGCTAATTCATATTCCTTATCAGCCATCTAAAAGTAACAACAATTAGAGTGAAAACCAAGAACAAATATTTTCTTTCTACACTGCTGACAAGTTCTGCATTCTCCAGAATTTTCTTTTGAAACTCCTCATTTAGAACACTTGTATCTGACTGAAGAATATTCTCTGAACTCTTGTTTTTACTCTTCTTCGCGTGGCTGTTAATTTGCAATTCTTGTTGTAACACAGAGATCCGCTTTGTGAGCTGTTCATTTCGGAAAGTTAGACTTTCCATTTCTTGGTCATGTTTTCGGATTTTCTGCTCTTGCTTTTTTATCGTGTCTTTCAATTCATTGGTTTTCGCTTGTTCGTCGAGAACCGCTTTTTTCAAGACCGTTGCTTGTGATCGTACCTGGAAAATCCATCTGATAATGAATGAATACGCCCTCGGATTATTATCTAAGTTAACATACTTTGGAGTATTCTGCAGCGAGTTTTTGGTATTTTGCATCTAAATCACCGGGTTTGTCCATTTTATGGTTCGGGTTTATTACAGCTTCCGGTTTTATTTATTTATTATTCTTATCACATAATTAGGTTAGGGAATTTTGACAAGTTGACGTTTACAAAAGTGACTTTTGACAGCGGAGAAAATGGAAATGTCAAAATTGTGCGGGCTACTGGGTAAAAGATGGCGCTGCAATTAAATTTTTTTTATAGGTAGTATTTTCCATCAAACATAATTAATTTAAAGTGATTAAAAACGACGAAATTAAAACTAAAAATGAGTCGGAATGTCCTATCTTTTTGAGACAAAATTCATAGTTTTGAATATTTGAAAATTTTAATATATGAAATTCGAGAATTTGAAATCTAAGAACAAAAACGAGAATAAGTTTATCAGACATATGAGAAACAGTGAATTTAACAACTGATAAGAAGTTAAATAGTTTGGAATAATAAAAAAGAATTTTAAAGATGTGTTAATATAAAAAACTTAGATTAAATTTAAATTAATTCAAAACATGAGATAATAACAACAAAAAAACTTGAGCACCTTAAAAAATTAAGAACTTTTGACAAAACTTGACATATTCTATAAGTTTGATTTTAAGAGTCAATTTAAAATTCAAAATGTTATTATCTATAGTTTTATAAAAGAAAAATTTGAGAGTAAATAAAAAAATCTAAATACGTACGTCTGTCAAAGTGAACTTTATTTTGGCAGCTCTGCTTGTCATCTCTAAGTGAATTTTTGACAGTTTGAGATTAAATAATAACAAATTCGCAAGAATGTCATCTTCAGCATGGAAAACTTCATAATTGTTTGAAATAGCACATGTAATTACATTATAAAATTATAAAATATTGATCTAAACAAAATTTCGACTATATTTACAAAAATACAACATAATTAAAAGTCAAAAAATTAAGAAAAAATATTATTAGACGCCTGGAAGACAAAGAATAATAATATAAACTTAACGATGCACCAATCGCACCAATGAATTAAAAAACAATGCTCTAAAAATAAATCAAGGGAGATGGAGACACAGTGCTTCAGCTTCTTTTCTTACAGATGCCGCACACCTAGAAGCAATGTAGAAATTGATCAAAGACAAATTGGTTTTTGTCAATTTATTTTTATATCGGGAAATCCGAACGCATGTTGTCTCTAGATATCTCCACCCTTGACTGATTAATTGTCAAACATATTAGACGTGGCACCATGCAACCACCGCAGCTTAAAGGGTGATTATAATCCTGTGGTTTTTCATGTCTGCCTCAATTAATCTGACAGATACTTTACGGTTTCGATTCCTCACCGAATCTTTCAACTTTTTTTGGTTATTTACTTCCCACATATCTACTATTAGTATAAATCATAAAAGGCCATTTAAATCGTCCCCTCGCCATGAAATCGCCTATTATATAAAATTTCACGCAATTTCATGTGCAATAAATCATGTTATCCGTAAAGCATCCCCTAAAAAGATTTGAAGCTAAAATGCCCTTTGGGAGATTCACCATAGATATCTACCTGGACGATGGGTTATTTTAACAAGTGAAGGAATTTTTTGTTGGTCATCGTTATAATAGTTATTTTTAGATTTACATAAAGGATTAATTTAATTATTTGTGTAATCGATTTACGTAAATTCCAATAATACAGATGGAATCAACATTGTGCACAAATAAATACCGGCATATTTGATTGACCACTTTAGCAATAGCCAGAGGTTGTAGACGTTGGTAAAACAGATATCCATAATGTGTGATTATTTATTGTAGTGCCCTAAGAGCTAAATTAAATCGTGACATTTATCATCATTTGAATTATTTGTTATAATAAAATAAAAAACAACACTGCGTTTATTCTATTAATATATATGTATATATATATATAGAGTGGTTTTAACAACGCGAAAAATTTGATCACAGTGACAGTTCGACCACACAAGTGATGGACATTTTTAAGGACATCTAAATTAGACACGGCACTTCTATACCTGCTATTTTTTTATACCTGATCCAATTTTCTGTTTTATTTTTACCTCGCTATTCAGTTTGGCTAAATCCTTCTTATAATTTCCGATAATTCTCCTAAAAGCTTGGATCGAAAGCTCCATCGATCTCATTCTTTAGCTGTCAATCATCGTGAATTCGTGAAGACCTTTTTTAAACACACCGTGTCGATTAAATAAATTGCGTGGGAAGAGACCACAGCTACCATTAGGTTTTGGAAAATAAAAGTAGAATGCTAATTTTATTGATTTTAGAGTTGCTTGTGGGAAAACAAAAAGTGGTGGAATTATTGAATCACGTTTTAGGCGCCGATTGCTGTATAGGTATATTATTGCAAACTGTTATTAAATCTTCTTATGCTTCGTGTGAATCTATCAGAGACATGTAAATGAATTTCTCAGTGCTCATTGTGGGTGTATAATCCTGCTTTACAGTTCTCTGCCTACAATAGCCTCCCGTTTGAGGATAGGTGCATCCCCGAAAAGGCAACTATCAATATCCGTCGGATTAATGAAAACTACCCCGATATTTGTGAAGAACATCAAGTAGGTCGTGTGACACCCATGTCAAGAATACCATAGCCTGTTTGATTAGGCTCGATCCCTTACTCCCAATAACCGTCGAGGACCCTCCACTTTGTGACGGGACCTATTGGGGACCTCTGGTTTGTATAATAACAACGCGTACCGTGCATAGAGAATGCAAGAGATAAATGAAATGAACTCTCGGGATAAGAAATAAAGTAAACAGCACTTGTCGCCTTAGGGCTCGTATTGTAATGTTACGGATGAAACGGTGCAGCAGGCAGAGGGGTTTCGCTGTAAACTTGGACAATATGGCTGGCCACAGTTTATTATCAACAGAGCAGAAACGGGAAGGGTTATGCTGTGGCCATCAACGCAGCGCCGGTTTTAGACTTATTTCTCCTGTTTAATTTAATACTACAAAGGATAGTCAACTACAGTATATAATCAAACTTGACCCCAATTATGTCCAGGTTTTAACAAAAGACTCGACTGAAAAATAGTTTCACTTGAAACAAGGAGAAACAAAGAAATTTTGTTTAAAAAGCTTTCTTTTCCGTACGTTGCAAGCTCAAAGATTAAATAGTTAATAATTTATTTTGGGTCTGTACAACAAAAGAATTGTTTTTAGTCTATTTATGTGTTTTATTTTTTCTTAAAGTTTAGAGAATTAATTTGGTCGTTCATTTCAGGTGTCATAGTTAAGTCCCTTTATTTTACTACATATATTGTATATATATTGTATATATACTATTGTCATTGTTGATTTGATTCTTATGACAAGTCTGAAATCTCAAGTTTAATAAACATCAGGGCTACCAACTCATTTCAAACTCCAAACACAAATTTCATTTTTAAACTTCAAAGTGAAGAGCTTACATAACGTAAAATTGCTCAATTAAAATATTTCGCGTCTTCCTTTAAGTAAAGAATTTGAGAGGCGGCTAGATTCTATTAAAAAAAAGATTTGTTTGGATAATAAGAAAAAAAAAATGGCAATTGAAACGATAAATATTCCTTAAATACTTCCAAAATTAAGATAATTATATTATAACTATTAAATATATTTTGAAAATTTTCTTTTCAACTTATTAAATAAATTATAAAGTTTATTTGAAGGTACGATCAGTTTATTAAATCGATCACTAATTCAGCAAATAGTAGCTTAAAGTAAACTACTAAAACTAACTACTAAAAGTAGCTTAAAATTAGAGAGGAGCTAGAAAAGGAGTAAAATTTAATGTAAACAAATTTTAAAAATCTAAACAATTCAGACAGTAGGAATTCAACAAGAATAAAAATATAAATAAAGCAAAAACACCCACAAGGGTCTATAAAATTTAACTTCTAGAGTATTAAAAGCTGCAAGAAATCTAAAAAATTGAAAATTTACAAAAAATATACAATTTAAATTGAAAGATTGCATCTACAAATAAATCTAAGAAGAAAAAAAAATCTAAAAAATTGTGAGAATATTGTGTTATGAATTTATCTATATAGGTAACCTAAGAAAGCAAAAAACCAGAAATATTTCTAAAATTTTAGGATTCCAAGAAATTAAAGAATTTAAGAATTTAAAGAATTCTAGATATCTAAGTAATCTAACAAATGCAATAATTCCACGGATTCTAATCAAATCAAAAAAATAAAATTTGAAGCATTAAGAAATTATAAAAAATCCAAAGGACTCAAATCAGATGATCAGAAAATGTTGAAAAACGGTTTGGAAAATGCAAGGGATCAAGAAAATGTGATAAATTTAAAGAACGTAATTATTTAAGGCATCCAAAAAAACAAAGAGATGCTAACTAATAATTTAAGAGATACAATAAAGTAAGAATCTAAAAAATCTAAATAATATGTCTAAACGCTGCAAGAAAACTAAAACCCAATAGCGTATCGTGGTAATATATAAAATCTATAGTATGTTATTAATATATTATTAATATTAGATCTATTACACATATTTGCAATACCTATTTGTTTCATATTTTGAAAAAAATAGTGCATGTAGATCATAATAGTTTCATTCATGAATTCCCACAATCTCAAGAGTTTTAGAAAATTATACAAAATTGTTTAAATTGTTTAAAAATGTTTATATTTACAAAAGACAAAAAACTGAAAAAACTTGAACATAATAATTAATTTTTGAGAATTTAGTCAGTTTTCGCGACAGAAGTTTATTTTATGTTCCATAACACTATGAAAATTAACTGGAAGTAGATATACCTAAACAAAAATACCTCAACGCTCATTAAACTCAGTTTTCCACTATTTTTTACAGCTTGAAGCATTTTCAAACCGACTACCATAACTTGCTATCGTTTTACTATTAATTACCTCAACTAACGAAACGATTTATAATTTTTTCAAGCAATGAGAATTGGAACTATAGACCCACTGGCAACCAAAACTAATTAGTTTTTACCTTTTCTAAAAAATGTGTTTTATGACTTGTTGTTTGTTCAGCGGGTCGTATGAACTCATCGAAGATTTTACGATGGTCTTCAATGAGTTTATAGATCCACACCATAACTCATTGACTCTCCTTTTAATGTTCCACTAAAACAAACCGACTAGAAATTATAACACGTTCTGGAGACGGTTAATAAATCACAAATAGCCAAAAACCAAAAGTGAAGAAAGAGGTCTCGGAATTAGTAGCAGCCGATCTAAATAATTTCGTACCAAGGGCTCACACAAAGAAACATATTTGTTCCACATTCGGTCGCTTGAACACAGCAGTTTTTTATGAGACAGATGGTCCACGCCCCCAATGAATATTGATAAGGAATCGACTACACTAATTTACTACACCAACACCACAAAAAAAGTAGCAACATGTTTTATTTATAAGGGGCATGCATATCGCACGATTGGGCTAAAAAAAGTGGGAAGATAATATTTTTTTGCGTAGTAATGACAAACGTGCTAAGGACAGCTTCATTTCTTCTTCTTTTTAATTGAAAACTATTCGCATAAATCAATATCATCCCTATCAGTTTTCAGCTAGCACCCTCTTATAAACTTTTTCCGTTCCCTTATTTTTACGTGCTTGAGTTTTACAGTGATTCGTCGTCAAATATTCATGAAAATGTTCTCTCCCTTTGTGTATTTATGAGATGGAATGAGAAAATGGACCCAACAACAAGTCAAAACAATTCATTCAGAGACAAAGTTTGGATAAACTTTGCATTTCCACTTTCAACTTAATTTTTACTCTGGTTTCCGGTTCTAATGTTTCCATCTCCGCTTTATTAAGTTCTTTACGGAGGTCCACACGGTCGACAAAAGCTCTTTCTAATTTTCTATTTATGCTGTTACGCTCAGCAAATTTTGTGCTACTTTACCGGTTTAATTAATTTAGCGCTATTGTTGTTGCAGATGCACTTTTTGGTGAAGAACGACTCCCTCAAACAAAATTATCTCTTTTAGTAGATTATTCAAGTTGCGGCTTTCCACGACAAATTGCAGGCAATTAAATTAGACGATAGCGAATGCCACAATGATCCCGTTTCTCATTCGTTTGCTTTAGTGAGGCGTATTTCCATATAATCCACTCAATGTTCCAGTTCTATCGTTGTAACCGGATTATAAGCAAATTAGCGCACTATTTGCTGATCGGATCTGTCATGGACTGGCTTCTGCTCCCACGCTCCCGGAGTTTATGACATATGCCCAAAAGAGGAGAGTTTGGATGGTCATTTTGCCATTGCAGACGCACAAAAAAATCAAATGTGGGAGATTTAAAAGTAAATTTGCACAGGCTTTTTCAGGCAACAATTTGGATTATAATTTTTTTGCTGGGAAGTGGAAAGTGACTTTTTTAAATAATAAAATTTATTACACATGTATTTTTAATGCATTAGTTTTTTTGCTATTAAAATGTAATGAGAAACTTTAATATTAGCACAAAAGAAAGCTTAAAAGCTTCGTAATAATTATCGTCACTTTCATATTTTTCGGAACACACCCATTCAATACTCAAATCTATAATATTGATTGTAACTCGACTTTTACCGAATATTCCCCGCGGATATTTACAATTTCCAAATAGTTATGAACAAAGTTTCGTGCCAGTCTCATAATTTTGCCATTGACACTTCCGTAGTTAATACGAGAAATACGAAGACATAAAGAGCCAACCTCATTACTCTGGTAAGCTCTTAGATATGTTTTAAGAAATTCATCCTGGAGATATCTAATTGTGGTTGGGTGCAGGTGCCCGCTTAATAAATTTGGTTGAAGCTGGCTGACAGCGTGCGTAGAAGCGTCTTGAACCCCGGGGGCGGTCGACGAGGCGCAGACTCCAGGGGTATCGAGCGCTGCCCCGGGGGCGGCGTCGCCCTGCCAACCCCAAATTTCCCCCACGGATGGCTCCCTTCATCATACCGCAACCGACACCGACAAACATGATCATATTTTCGGCGTTTGTAATTAACCGTGATCAATACTCTGCAGCGATCATTTTTGTAATTAGCATAAAAAGAATTAAAGAAACGGTAGATTCAGATTTGGTTCTGGAGGCGGTAAATTGTTAAGAAAATCATAGTTTCTCTCTGTTTTGGTTTAGTTTTTTAGTGTGTTTGCCGTGTTGAAGAAAAATCAACTTTTCTTTCGTTTTGTAGCGACGACGTTCATTATCGGAGTTTTTCGTCTGGATTAAAACTGGATGGGCGCTTCTTAATTATTTGATTTATGGTACGGCCAAACCGCAATACCTATTATAACCCAACTATATCGTATTTTACCTGTCTAATATGCAGTTAAAGCAAAATAACCTGAATTTATTACCTCGTCATAAATCTCAAGACACACTTTCCAAGATGACGCCGCTTCAATCCATACTCTCCAAACAAGAGAACGAAAACATCGAGAAAAACGCAAAACTAATGGTTTTTATTAATGTTTATTCGAAAAAACGATTAGTCGTGCACACTATAATTTTCTAATTACAACGTGTGGTTTTAAAACCGCCCCAGGTACTTCAAAGCAGAAAAAATCGTCCGGTACCATCCCACTTTCGGCAGACTTTGATGTAATTAATCCAAGGGACTGTTGTCGTGCTCTTGGAAGATATAAATGATGTTGGGTACCTTACTCTTCAATTTGTATAAGACCGCGTGCTGTATGGATGGATGGTTGGGTTGAGCTCGAGTTCTTGGGATAGCGTGGTGAACGAGCACGTTCTCGTGCATGTAGCTGGTGCCGGCTGACCCACGGTGACCCTCACGGACTCGGCACGCGCATCTCCTTAAGAACACCAATAACACCAAGCTGAGAACGCGACTGTGACGTGACTTGGAATGAAAAAATGCACAATTACGATGGGTTTATTTTAAGATCAAGAATCAGAGAGCGACGAAGAGGAACGAAAATCTTACTTGAAGAAGGCCAGTTTCTAACCGATTAAAACAAGAGCGTGACAACAAAGCTTCTATTCTTCGATTCGGAGTTCAATCATTTTCAGGTAACATATGATGAGAAAGCAGACAATTTGCTTTAATCGAATTTGGCCTTCTCCGAACTTATTACTTCAATGCAACCAACAGTTCCAAGAAAGTGACAATTTGCTCACAAATGTACATGTCTTCAGGTTGATTTTTTGACAATGATAGATTGCAGATTATTGTAATTATAATACACAAAATTGCGACGGGAGGCGATCTAAAAATACTTTATCAAGAGAAAACAAAGCAGGGTACTCAATATTCAAGAATTGGAATTATAGAGAATGAACGAAAATACATTAGGAAAATATAAAGAGGACCGGATTTCTGTTGTCTATTTCTCTTTTACAAGATTCGAACTTTACCTCACCAATGCCGTAAGAAATTTAGGTTTTTAAGTGGTTTTAAACGGACAATGTAAAAAACAACCAAATTTTGCCCTCTGGCAAAAAATTATAATTGATAGCATAAAATGATTATTTTTGTTTCAAAATTACTGTAAAAATTAATTAATTACCGGAAACCTATCGGGAACATTTTTTAAATAAAGCATTGCATGGTATAAATTTATTATTATTACAAATGTATTGATAAATCAAATCTTTTTATTAGTTATTCTATTTTATTCTATACAAATGAAAACAGTTGATGTTCAAACATTTTGACAGATTTTCATGCAAAACACTTTCGAATATTTGTTTGTTTTATTCTAATAATAATTTTTTTTTTTTCAATTTGTTAATTGTATTCAGTGGAATTGGATTTAATATAATCTTTTCGGACATACATGCAATTACAAAGTTGGACGTTCTAACAACTCTCTTTCATGGTTTTTTCGTTATGGAAGATTTTTGAATAATTTAAAAATCTCCGCTTGATACTTCTTCTTTATCTGTGGCATTGGAATCTGATAATTCTGACTAGAAAAATAAGTAGTAGAAAATGGAGAATTGCAGTGCCCAATTTGTATATAATTTAATAAAAAATAAATAAAAAGCAAAAAATACGTTGATTTATAAAATTCAGATAATAAAAGAAATAAAGAATAAATAAAAGTGAACAATAGAAAGCAACCCTTTGATAAATTAATCAAAGAAAACTACAAAAATAAAAAATAAAAAAACGATGCCAAAAATCTGTTTAAGTACATGAAATTTAAGTACATACTTATTTTTTCATTCCTATTTTTTTGAGTGACAGCTTTGGAGATTCTCCTTTCACATGCGTACTTTGTTAGGTTCTTATTTCATTTTTTCCAATTATATTATTTGAGATTCCTAAATTGGTTTGTCACCTCTTAGGTTTTCCCTGTTTCAGTTTCTTAATTTTTATTTTCTTCACTGTTTAATTCCCTGGTTTGAGTTTTATAGATGCTCAAGACGTTTTTTAAATTTTCGTGTTATAACTTTATCAGATTTTTAGTTTATTTTTTTCAGTTTTAATATTTGAAATAATTAAATTCTTTGTGGTTTTTACTTTATAAGATTATACTGGTTTCAATGGCCATTTGCATAGGTTGCAGATGTTTGAGGTGGTTTTTCACGTTTTCACTTTGTCAAATTCTCAATTTTTAATTACTTAAGTGCATACTCATTTTTTCAATGATTTTTGTGTCACAGTTTTTATCTCTACTTTCAGCAGCTTTCACGTTGTCAATTTGTCGTTTCCTTAGAATTTCATAATTTAAACTGTTCGAAATTACTTCTTTGTTTCTTTTAAAGGTTTGTTACGGATGACATTTTGTTTTATTAAAATCCACACGGTTTTTTATTGTAAAAAATTTCGTGCGTATGAGACCAAAAAAAGTATTGTTACAATTTATACGTACGTATGTGGTTACAAATTGGGTCTTATTTGCAGAATTAAGAAACATCTTTATAAATGTTAACTGTACGGACACTATGTAGCTAGTAGCTTGAAACAACAAATTTTTGCTATTTTTTTATAGCTAAGATTTTGACTTTTTTTTGATCATCTTTACATTAAAAATATTTTTTTCAAAGTTTTAGAAATTACCTAAATTTTAG
Source organism: Cynaeus angustus (assembly GCA_030157275.1). Taxonomy (NCBI): domain Eukaryota; kingdom Metazoa; phylum Arthropoda; class Insecta; order Coleoptera; family Tenebrionidae; genus Cynaeus; species Cynaeus angustus. The sequence goes on from CM058058.1 coordinate 24,627,321, forward strand.
TAATTTTTTAGATTCTTGGAACTCACTTGAAATCTTTGGATTTTTTGAACTTTGTGGTTCCATTGAGTGTATCCTTTCGATTTTTTTATTCTTAGTTTATTAATTTTTGATTTTTTAGATCTTTTGAATTTTTGTAAACTCGCTTAAAACGTTTGAATTACGTGTTTTTTTAATGTTGTAATTTTTTCTAAATTGTCTACATTTGCGATAATTTCTAGATCTTTTAAATTGTTTATGGAATTGTTGGATTTTCCGTTTTTTTTCTTTTGTAGTTTTGTGTTCTGCTTGGGTTTTTTGTATCTCTGAATTTTTTAAATTTACTGAAAACTTTTGTATTTCTTGAGATTTTCAAGTTTTGTAATATATATCTGTTAGATGTTTTAAAATAAATCTTTATATTTTGGATTTTTTTAACTTTCTGGAATGCTTACATTATATAGATCTTTTAGATATTTTAGAGTGTTTGACTCTCCCGAACTCGTCAAATTTTTTGCACTTTTCGGATGCTTTGAATTTCGTAGATTTTACAAATTCTTCGAATTCTCAAAATTTTTGAGTTGTTCCAAATTATTTTTATAATTGGTTACAATCTTTTGTTTTTTTTTTTTTGGAATTATTTAATTTTTTTCGCTATGTTTTAAATTTTCTACATTCGTATCTATTATTTGTTAAATTTTGTTTAAAATTTTAGATTTTTTTTATTATTGCTTTATTTTTTTGAATTTACTGAGTTGAATTTCTTGTACTTTTTCAGTCTTAAAATTTTAAACCTGTGGATTGAATGTTGAGTTTTCACTTCCATTGCAAGAAAATTTCGAAAAACGGCAAAGCTTATTTAAGACTAATAGAGCCGTATTAATCATAAAACTCTCACGTGGTAATAAAATTTCTTTTAATTTTGCTTTTAAACCAGGATCTGTGTGTTTGTAAGCCTTTCACAATTGCGTTTTTTTTAATCAAATTTTATTCTATTTTATATGAAAACAGTTTTCTTTAATGTCTTTGTGTTCTACGGTTTAAATTAATAAGCTGATGGAATGTAATTGTACGTATTTAAAGCTTGAAGATATTAAAAAACGCTAAATCAACTTGGCCGCACATTTACAATAAAATTAATGATTTAGCTCATCCAATTTAGGTATGCGATGTGAATTTAAAAAATGACCATAAATAATTTAAAAACCATTTTAAAGAGATCAACGTGGTTTCGCTTTTTTTTCCTCGAGTATATTAACGGCCCCTAAACTGACAAGTTTATTATTCAGCTTGTCAATTTCGGCTTGCGGTGGTCCGTGAAGTTTTCTGGTTCCGCAGAGGGCGTTATTGGTATGATTAGTGCAGTGAATGGCACCCTCACACGTCCTGGCATTATGTCTCGAAGGGCCGAAGCAAAGGGAATCGGAATAACATATGAGAACGCGTGTCACCCTCTGTGGTCTCCACGGACCACACTTTCACGAATGAATTCATCTAAAAATATCAGTCAGTGATATCCCTTTATTGACAACGACACCCTTTCAACAAAAAAAGCAGAAACCAGTTGCAGGATAACATCGTTCAGAAAAAGTAAAAGAACGAAAACTCTACAACCATCCGATTTGTCAATTTCCAGTGCTTTATCGTCCATTGAATTGTAAATTGCCGTTTGCGCTCCAGATTTGATGCGATTTAAAATAAGATAAAGCACTTGAGGGTCCTCATAAGCTGAATTTAAAGCAGCGTGTGAGGTGCGCGCGCACGTTTTGATTGGACCACACGATAACAACCGAACGTCGATGCTTTAAATTTAAAATTATAGCCTTGGCTTATTTATGAGTTATGAGTGCCGTTTATGTTAGAAAATTATCCATATTTTATAGTACCATCGCATCATCGCACAGACGAGAAAAATAAGACCATAGAGTCTAAGCGATGGCGAGATTAACAGTCCTGAATTCTTGTAATTGGTTTATTCGAACGATTTTGGGTAAATAAAGTTCGGGAAACTATATATTGTATTTGTGCATACGTGGAGCATACATGATTTAAATCAGCAGTTGCTGCAACCAAACCGAACTCGGCTACAGCGAGAAACGAGGACTAATTGGAATATCCTGGGGCCATCCTCGCTTCGGATCCTTGTTCAGCCAGGATCGATATGTACAGCTTACCAAATAGCTCAATGATTCAATGCTTTTACGGACGTGTCACGCCGTGAAAGCGTCCGGCGGAATGAAATATTTTCGAAATATATTTGCTGTTAGATGTTGAATGTACCTAGAGGCTCTTGAGCTGGTACTGCTTGTAGATAGCTTCCTTTGATGATACTCAAGCTTATTTTTCAACTTCGTTTTGTAGCGGTCTCTTCCAATTAAAATATAATTAGACAGATGTAGATACGTGTGTATAGGAGGATAAGTACATGTTTGCACGAAAAGTGCTCAAACTGTCCAGCAATGTTAGCTTTATTTTGAATCAGACAGCTGGCAAAAAACAGCGAATATGAGATTAATTTTAATGTTTCCATCGCGATTTGTTCACACCACATCCGTAAACAATCTGTAACTATATCATTCTTTTACTTTAAATCTCTAAAAAAAGTCAGTTTAATAGCAAATGAATTTTATTTTTGCCAACCTAAACAAACCTGCTATAAGTATTTAATTGTCTGTATTATTTATCAATAGTTCGACAAAGTTCGATCAAAAAAATTCTCGTCGAGAAATGTGAAATGTTGAACTGCAGAATTAAATTCACATTACTTTTTAGAAAATCTTAATTATTTAATTCCAGTAGAAGTGGAAGCAGTTGTAAGTGGACTAATTTTCATATGTATTATAAAAAAATCGGTATAGTTCTCGCTGGTGGAAAAATCACTGGCCGAGAAGATAAACTTTTTTTTTTTTGTTACAAACTACGTAGCAAATGGGATTGATCATTGAATTATTTTTTTGTTTAACATGTAACTTTTATCTTCTACGAGATACGAATCTAACTTTCTATTTTGGTAAGTATTTAGATTTTTAGTCTTATTAAAAATTGTTTTATTGCTTAAACTTTCTCCATACATTTTTTTTTAAAATCTAAATTTAAAACGGATTTTGGAAACATTTTTGTATCTACAAAATTTTTAGGATGCTTTTAGATTTCGCTATTTCTTTGCTTTGGGTCTGTTTAAATTTTTTAGATTTTTGGTACCTACTTTTTTCAGGTTTTTAATATTGTTTGCTATTCTTGCTAAAGTTTTAATTTTTTCGTTTTATCCTTTGTTTTCGGATATATTTCAATCATTTTTTATTTTGTTTTTTTAAAAACGATATATTATTTGACTTGTGTAAATACACTTTTAACTTTTTTATTTTCAAAGCTTTATTTATTTTTTTAAATTAAAGAGGCTACTGATATGAAGCAGCAGTTTGCCTACCCAATTTCTAAACTAACAATACAAATTTTATAATATAAAAATAAAATTATGTAAGAATTTAAAACCAAAAAAAAAAAATTAGAAAACCTATACACTGACCATTTGAACTTGAGAATTTACATACCAGAAAAATTTTCAATTCAAATATTTAGAAGTGAGACACTACTCACTTATTAATTAATATATCTAGAAATAGGAGGTTCACAGAAATGCAGTGTTTACTAAAAGCTATTTTCTTTTTATTATACCTATTAAGATAGATAATTTTATATACTTACTTATTAAAAAAAAACAAGTTTAATAAAAAAATAATTTTTGAAATTTTCAAAAAAGGTATTCACATACTATTAATAAAAATTACTGAATAATTTCGTTTTTATATAAATGGTAATTTGGTTTTACTTTTCTTAGTTTAGAGCATAAAATTTAAAGAACAATTTTTCATGCATTTAATTTAATTAATTAAAATAAAATAAAGATTTGTCATTTGAACAAAAGAGATACGGAAATAAGTTTATAAATTATTTATAAAACTTAATAAAAAATTATCGGCGCATCCACCATTTTTGAAAAACTTTTAAAATTATAATTCGCAGGTAGTTACGACTAGTTCTTGTATATTTCTTCTGCCTAACAACAGTTATTTTACAAAATAAAGATTTCTATAAGTGCTGTAAAAGAATTTGGGTTGATGTTTGTAAATAAAATTTTTGCTTAAAGCTTGAATTTAATTCTACGCAATTATTTTCTTGTAAATTTTGTCTGTGTATACACAAAAGCCATTTTTTTTTAAACATAAAATTAAGAAAAATACGAATTTTTAAAAATGTTTAAAAAAAATTGGACTGTTGGTTTATAATAAAATTTCAAAATTTTACTAAAAGCTTTAGATTCATAAGATCTGGCAAATTTCTTGTATATTTCGTTTCTTCAAACTGAGTAGTAAACTGTTTTTAAGAGTCTTAAAGTTGAAAAAAAAATACATTGAAGATTTGGTTTAATAGGTTCAATTGGTTTAATTTGGTTTAATTTGGTATAGTTTTGTTAAATCTGATTTTTTACCTGTTATTTCTTGGTTTTGGAAGATACAAATTATAGGAATGAAAATAAAGAAATTGGAACTTGCAAACAATTTATTTTAATAATTTCAGATGAAACCTGAATCTGCAAATTTATGTTAAAAAAATAGATTTGAGAAATTCAAAGTTATGTGCCATACTTATCTATGAAAATTAATTTGATAGGTAACAAATTAAGACTATAAATAATTAATATTTAAAAAATCGACAAGTTCAAGAATATTCAGCACAATATTAAACACGAATGAAAAATTTGTGCCCGCGACTGTCATCCAACGTTTAATTTTACACTAAATTATTGTCTTCATATACAAATTAGAAATTTGGGATTTTAATTAATTTCTGAATGTAAAATATGTGATAATAAATATTTTTTTATTGTGGCTTAGCGTAGCTTAGTTTTTTCTGAATCTTGTTTGGAATTGAAAATATTAATAGCAGACAAACTTGAATAAATTGTTAATAGTTGTTTGCCTATCTTGTCTCTAAAAAGTAGACGAGGCAATCTCCGAGGCAGTTGCCTCAGAGAAGACACAAAACAAGCATGTACTATGTTTGTAATGGTTACTTGAAAAATATAATTTCAGTTTACCATTTACTTGAATTATAATCACTTTAAATTATTTAAATTGTTTAATTTTAGGGGACCTTTAGCTTTTACTAAATAAAGTATCTATTGTTTTTTGTTTCAGTGCTTACTAATTTCGGTATTTGATTATTAATCAACCAAATAATCAAATACCGAAATTTCTGATGAGAGAAAGTGTAATCAGTAGCACGAGCCAGAATTACAATCGACGCGCCCCGGCTGGGTACCCACAATGTAAAAGTGCACCCCGGTGAGACACGGATGGTTAAATGTTTAGCCGGTCGAAACAATCGCACCTCGGGCTGGTGATGCTCATTTGTTATGCGCAACTGATTTGATCTACCGTGTTCGTGAATAAATTAATGTAGGAGTAGGAGTACATATTTAAATTTTCAAAGCACGATTTTTGGGTTGCAATGCTTCTTCATGTTTTTTTCGCGTCCGGAATTAATCGCTACAATTGCAGACTATAGTTTTTCTCTTTATTTTGTTGCAACGATGAGAAAGAGAATCTAAATCTTTGAAATATGCGGTTTTTTTCAAATTAGAAGCTGCGGATTGTGTTGATTCTTAATACTTCTATATTGTTTGTGTCTATAATGATAGGGCACGATGGAAATCGGTCTGTGGGAATCTAACTCGTTATAAAATCGTCTAAACACTGTCATTTTGTAAATAGCATGGTACCGATGACTTTCTTGATTGTAAAAAGAATAAAGTTTGGGCGGACTGACTATCAATGACAATTACTTTGTTGAAGCGTTTGGGCTTCTGGTAGGTACGCAGCTTACTACTAAATTATAGTGGCTAAGGCTTGAAAAAATTGAACTTGTCATGTTTGAACTTAAATTGATATAAAATTAGTCTTTTGTTTTTTGTGGAATGACAGTCAAAAATTCAAGATATCAGAACTATTTAGTTGAAGCATATGTTTCACCTAGAGTGGGTATAAACCTCTGAAATCCATACATTGTTTGCCATTTAGCATGCTTAGAATCTCTCTTCTCTCTTATGAATAGTGCATGAAGCCGGCTCATATTAATTAAAGCAATCATAAAGGTACGCTTGGTATGCGCCGTGCGTGTGTCCATCATTGTGCCCATCCAATGTGTGGGAGACGCGATGCACACGCAAGTGGTAGATACTCGCCAATCATCATTCCACTTTTCTCACAAAAATCGGTTCCCACCATAACACACCCACGAGCTATGCATGGTATTCCATATAGGTTAACGCGATTTTTCTCTTCACCTGCCGTCGAATTACAAACATGCAATAATGATAATGATGATTACAACATACCGAACGCTTAACTACAAATGATCAAATTTTGCACACTGCTAATTTAAAGCTATATTGTATTGTGTAACGAACCTTCTTAGAATTCGCGACGATCTTCTTCTTATAGGTATCAATTAAGAATTTTGTTTTGACGAAACACGAGAACGCTGTTTCCCCTTTCGAAAAAAATCTCCAGTTGGTAATGACACCCATGAATTTACATAAAGATAATTAGCATCGCGGTCACAAAAAACACCATATGTGGCTATCCGTGTCTGAGGGGCTTTTTGAGTTATTATTATCGTGTTGGGGACTTATCGCCCTTCTTCTGCCGTCGGTGATCTAGTGAGCGATCAAAATAACTCAATGTAGTGTTATTACAGTATTTTTTGTGTTATTGGAATGAGTTTGTTCACTGCTATAATAGAAAACTAAAGACAAAGAGTTTTTTGTGATATTAATCACGGACCACCCATTGTTATGTGGAGAAGCAAAATTTAATTGGGGACTGATGTAGTCTTCTATTGTTCAGACATGCACGATTCAACCCCATATTTCGAGGATCTAACGAGCGACAAGCCAAATACTCAATTCGTTTAACCGCCTCCTTCACACCAATTAAGCATAAAAGGAATATTTTTCAACGCCCATATGGAAATTTGACCACACACTGTCTTCATAGACAAAGTTTCAATTAAAACGAATTTCTTATTTTTAATATTTTGATGCAGTTCAGAAATGTATAACAATGTGGATCTGGAAAATAATCCATCTAAATACTAAATTTTACTTATTTCTTGTTTAATTAAAATTTACTACGACATAATTGTGATTAAAACCATTTTATATATCTCCTGTTTCTAAAAATCTCTAGTTATTTTGAAAGTATCATGATTGGTTTACTGTAAATTGTTTCAACATTAGGATTTTGTTTGTTTATTGGAAAACTTTAGGCTTAACAAGAGATAAGTCGAAAACTTGAATTGGTTACTTTATTGACAATATAATTTTGAGCTTCAAAATTCGAATTCTGAGCAAAAAAATCAAAATTCACACTTGTAGTGTTAGGTTTTAAAAAATAATTGAAAATTGTATGATTAGTTCTGAAAGCATCGCATTCACATTTTATTTATCCCAAGAATGAGTTTTATAAAAAAATAAAATAATTTTATCAAAAGTTCAAAATTTTGGAAAATTTTGACTCTCAGTACTCAATATCTTAAAACACTGAAATCTGACTGAAATCTGAAAGCATTTCAAACACTACAAGTTATTTTATTAAAATAACAATGTTATTTTGTTAGTTTTTCTACGATTGAAATGTTCATATTTAAAAACATAACGCATAATTAAAAAAAAGTAGTTATCTTGTTCAGTGAGGGCAAGTTTTTCCATCCTTAATTAGCGCTAATTAGTGTTATGGTAATGGTTACCGTTGATGTTACAATCGTTTTATGAGTACTAATTTACAATTAGTTAACTAGAAGTTTATTTAGAATAAAAAACGGGTTGACTTATTTTTAAAAGATCATTTTTATGGTGTACTAAACTGGGAAAAAAAACTTAAATTTTTAGTTCAAAATCAGCATGCTCAAATTCAAAAGAATGATCTGTTATTTTATTCTGTTTTGAGAATAATAAAGAAAGTTAGATTTCATTGACATTTGAATTCTTTAGATTTTGGTTTTTTCGAATTTTGTACAACTTTTTTGCAGCTGCTAAGAAGTTTAAATTATGAGTGTTTTAGGCCTCTAGGTGCTGGAATTTTTTTTTAAATTATGAGAATTTTTGGATTTTTTGATTTATTTTTTAAATCTTTTTAATTCTATAAATTGTTTAATCGTTCTATGTTCTCTTCTATATACCGTATTTTACAGACCAGACTGTTTTCTTCAAAAAGTTACCTCCAAAGTTCAGGTGCGAAATTAATATAAAAATGTCCAGTGCTTGGTTTAAAATTCCCGCAACGCTCTTGATTGCAATGAAGACTGTCTTATATAAGAGAAAGCTAACGATGACAATAAAGAAGAAAAAGAAGAAAAGAAAGAAAGTTCAAATGACGGTTTTCAGGGATTTTAAAGTTCAGTTCGGTTTTATAAACTGAGATTTTTTTTTAGTATGACTTTGCAATTTAATCATAAAAATGGTAAAAATGTTATTTAAAAAAAATGCTTAAAAATTAAGGTCCGTCTTATAGTCCGTAGCGTTTTGTATTCTGTAAAATATCTATGGTAGTCTTATAGATGTTCGATGCTCCACAGATTTTTGAAATTTTTCGAATTTGTTTTAAATTAAATTTAAATTTAAAATGTAATTAAAATGTTGTTTGTTTTGAGCTATTGCTTTAATTTTCAGAGAAATACGTAATTTGAAATCTTGAGATATTTTAACAATATTATTCGAGATATAGTCAAGTATAATAGAAGAAATCGAAGCTGCAAAAGCAACGGGCGTCTGAATTAAATCGATTTGGTTCAAAAATTCGAAAATTCTAAATCTGTAGAAATTTATTTGTTAATTTATATTTTTTCTCTAAACTGTTGTACACAATTTTGACAACAATTTTAGCACAAGACGTCTTTTCCTGTTCCTTTTTTGTCAGTTTTTTTATGTTCATTTTTCGTCGTGAGCAAAATCTCTTAAAGACATAGTTAGACGTCTCTAAAAATTTTTATTTAGAATGAATCAAAAATGGAAATAGTTTAGTTAGAGAAAAAAAGTCAAAATTTATAACAATAAGCCTTTTATGATTTTTTTGGGACATTTTTCTAGAATTTTGGGGCAATAGCGGAAAAAGAAATAGATAAAACAGATCTTATATTTAACATTTTAAAACTTTATGATCTTTACCACTTTATTAAGGTCGATTATGACTATTTTTTTAAATGCTGATCATATGAAAGTAATTTTTACAAAGATTTTTTTTTTAGTTTAATTTTCGTCGTTACATAATTATGAGAAAGTCACAATCTTAGTCTTGTAGTTACATTTTTTTTATGATAATGAAAAAAAGTTGATAATGATTATAATAATGATTCAAAATTATGTCTGGTGTGAAATATGTAACGAAATTAGCGAGCTTGTTGTTAAATTTTATTGTATTAATATTGATTGGATTAAACAATTTTATTGCCCAATAATAAAAATAAAAGTGAAAAATATTTTAATTATTACAATGATTGACGTACTTCGGTTCTACTACTTTTTGCTTATATTAATTTATTTTTCAAAAGAACTTCCTCTCACTTAATACTTCCTTTTGTTTTCATAGATATTATCTAATCAGAATCACGAAGCATTAAGCAGCATGGAGATTCAACTTTTTCTCTCCGTCAAAACTCGAATCTGTTTGGAAAAACGATTTTGGAGATCCTTCAATTAACGGTCTAAAAATGGTAATTTTTGCTAATATTGATCGTACCATCTAGCTACCATCTATAACCAAAATCAGTTAATCATAAGTTTGATCAAAAATTCATGTTAATTCATGCTAATGTATAAAACCACATCACTTTACCTTCAATTTGCAGCAGTAAAACACGAACCGATCGCCATGTTTTGCCCATAAAAAGATTGCAAGGTTTTTATACCAAGGATTTTCGATACTTAATACTCAAATAGGGAAGAACTCGGATACTATGCGTGACTTTAGAAGAAAAAATCAAACCATGAATATGTTAAGAATTTAAATTTCGCTCAAGGAAGAATAACTTCTGGTTAGCAGGAGATTATTAACATCTGCCGTCTTAGACGTTTAATAAACAAGTAGACTAAGTAAAAATTAAATGGTCACTTACCTAGATGATTTTTATAGTCGTTGGTGAAGCCTGAAGATTATTTAGCTAAATTCTATTAATTGTTGGTCTAACATGCAATTTTCACATTAGAAAGTAACGAACTAAAAAAATATTCTAGTTTCGTTGTCATCTTTACTGTTTTTGGATTATTAAACTTTTAGTTTTGAATTTCTTTTTAAGAGCACAACATGCTTGAATTATTGTCTTGAAGAGAGACTAATCTATATTTAAGTCTATCTATATACTATTCATATAGACTTAAAAAAATCAAAACTATAACAATTTAGACAAAAATAAGACAAGAGTTTGCTCAACTTAACTACACTAGACATATTTCAGTTGCTTGTTAAGTTTTATGGAAGGAAGAGAAGAGCCAGATAATATGAAAGAACCAGTGGTGTTTTTTTATGGCACGATCAAGAGTGAAAGTAAAAATTGAAGACTATCGTTTTTGGGGTGGTGATTAAGAATCCCAGACAAAATGAATGAACACATTATCGAGCACCGTACCTAAAATTTGGACCGATAAAACACCATCATATCAGCATATTTCGTCCATAAAAGCAGTTCTTCTTTCGCGCTAAAACTTTGCAAATGGAAAGACTATATCTTGTATTCTCGTACAGTGGTATGATACCCGGTGATTACGGATGCACCTGGTTCTCATAATAATATTTGGGCGTTTTTGAAAAGTACTCGCTAAGCTCGAGGCTTCGGGAACGTAAACGGCGCAATGACTTGGCTTTAGGGGACAGTCGTGGTCTGCTGTAGAAGAGGCCTGTATTCTGGGGCCCATGAGGCCCCTGGGCCATCATGAGCCGACTGGAGATTGTAGTGGAGGTTGCGTTGTGGTCTACACGCGACTGGCTGCCGCGGGGGTGGTAGCTTTATTATAAAATATTGTGGCTCGTTTTCTGATGGTTAATGCCGGGGCCGTGCACCCATGCACACAATGAGCGGTTCGTTTGCTTGTCTCTTGCAGGCTTTTGTTACAAAGCTGGATATGTGGTCTTTCGGTCGCTTTTACGTGTCGTGCGGCTTCGATGTAATTGAAATAATAACTGCTCTATTCAATGCCAAATCGACCTCAAATTATGGACAGTAGCGAAATAACCGAAATGTTACACCTACTAGCGGAGAATAATAAAAAGGGGTTCGGATGATTGCGATAGGACATTCCGAGAATTCTATAAAATTGCTTGATTGGGGAGTAGGTGCATCAATCGACTTAACAACTACTTTATTTCTTTTGTTGCTGCAGACATGAATAACTTGGTCATTTCTGTTTTGTTGCATGACGTAGAATTTCGCCTCCAAACTTGTCTATGCTGTTGTAAATAAGTAAGTTTCTGGTTGAGTGGGAGTAACAAGAAATTGCGTGAACGAAACAATAACACCGAGAAATACAGAAACCTCTAAAAAAATAATAAGACTCATTTTAGAAAACATACCGAAATCCGTGAGCATGCCTGAAGACAACAATACCCGACTCATTATTTTTCCTGAAAATGAATATCTCCTCCACTTGGAAGATACTTGAGAAAATATGTTTTTTGTCGTTGTTTTATGTAGATGAAACCTCCACAAGCTTGTCACTAAATAATTTAATTAATTAGAGCATAATACATTACTGTAAATTCCCTTTTAGGATAATCGTCATGTATGATGTTATGTGATGGGTCTGCTCTTGATAGATAGGATGAAATAATCACCTTTGATCATCGACCTATACTAATTCACTCTGAGTGTTCTTAGCATTCAATTAACGTGATGCAACTACCCCGCCTCTCTGTTTTGTTGCCCTCACCGTGGCTTAACTCGAGGTAAAGAGGATGAACACGTCTAAAGGGAGCTTCCAGCTAAGTTTTAATTTACTTTACGGCGCGGATAAGCGACGAGAAAAGTGTAAAACCAATTCCCATTACGATATTTATCTTTGTGCTTACGCGACGTTAATTACACGACTATAGCTAATTAAATTTAATAATCCTTTTCAAAAATAACAGCTGAGTGTTTCAGGTTTTGATAATTTATTTTTCTGTAGACAACAATTACGTGGAAACTTACTCGATCTGAGATAATCCGACCAAGTCAAAAAATAACACTTCATAAATTCTAGTTTCTCTTTTAGTTCTGCTCATTTAATTGTAATGTTTGGAATTGGTTCTTCACGACTTGTAGCTGTGGGGCAATGTTGTAGACCTGATATTTATGCGTAAAGAAGCTCGATTACTTTAAGGCTGTTGCTGGATAGAAGAAGAAATATCTAATAAAATTAATAAAAGATATAGAAGAAACAGTTTGCAAAATATACATTTTCTAATCAAATATCTAGCTAAAAGATAAAAAATATCAAAGCAGCTATCCTCAGATCAGATATTCCAAACACAGTAGAAATCATCAAAGGTGTTAAATAACAAAACATTTTAAGTCTAGTCTAAATACGATCTGATGGTTTGCCGTTTCAAGATTTTACTTAGTTATTGTTTTTATTGTCAGTTTTACTTAATATTTTTTAAGTTAAAAGTAATATCAAGCTCTTTGGTATGTATTAATACTTGAAGTTTTAAAGTTTTTTCTTTGACTTCGGGACTTGATACAAGAAGTACGAATTGCTTAGTTTAACTTTAAAATTCATAGAAAATAACAATTTTAAACCTTTTTAATTTCTTTACTATAAAGTTTAAAAGTTGTTGAATTGTCAGATATCAATAAAGTTTTTAAAAATATTAGATTATTTAAAATTTTGTGTACATTTTTATAATGCCACTATTTTTATTCGAGAAGTGGGAAATGTGATTAAGTTGGATCGATTCTAAAACTCCTAAAGAAACGAAATATTTAAACTTTTGCAGGAACTGTAAAAATTTTAAAACAGTAAAAGTTTTTGATTTTTTTAAGCACCTATATTGAATTCTTAGAAAATAGGCAACAAAATTTTTAAAAATATAACTATACACGTACGTGTTCAAAACATTTAAACGCAAAACATGTTATATAGGTATAGAATTTTAAGATTGTCTAGAAGTAAGTATTCATTTTCTACATTCTCTGCCATTTTTTGAACGCTATATTTTTTAAATTTTTTGAAAATTTTCTAATTTAAAAATTTTTCTGATTCATCTTTTTGAATTGTTTAGAATATTTGGTTTTTATGAAAAAGTTTTTTTTTGATTTTTAGAACCTTTTTTTTAGATTTTCAAAGCGTTAGATTATTGGTATCCTCTTGACTTAAATTCTATATCTATCTATTTTAGCTTTATTTATTGTTTAAAATTTTTCGAATTTTGATTTATATATATATATATATATATAAATCAATATTCAATTTATATATAATATATATATAAATCAATATATATATATATATATATATATATGGGGATAAAGATTTTAAAATTAAAATTAATTCAAAATTAAATTATTAAAAGTATAAGAAACCAAAATTCTTAAAATATACTCAAAAATTTAATAAAATCTAAAAAAAATCAAAATTCGAAAAATTTTAAACAATAAATAAAGCTAAAATATCAAATATCTGTAAATCCATTATAATAGAATTAAAGTCAAGAGTACCAGTAATACATATGTATATACTTTTAAAAGATTACAATTTTGCAAGAAATGTAAAAAAAAATATTTTTTAAAATTTTGAGAATATTCCGGAGATAATAAATCTGTAAAAAATTTTGTTTGTTTTCGTCATTTTGGGATATATTTTTAAAATATATTTATTTATTATGAATTTATTTTTCACACTAAACTGGAACTAAATTAGTAATTATGTATTTATTTATATTTCTAAAAAAAAAACAAATTTAAATTCTCTAGAAATAAACGTAAAAAATATATTACTTAAAATAGTACGCCGCGACGCAAACAGAATGTTATTTACACTGTTTACAAAAATAGAGCCCCACAGGTTGTTTCTCTGTTTTTGTGCATTAATAAATTCCAAGTGTGCAATTCAGTTCACATAAATTCATTTAAAAATTTACAATTTTTTTGTTTTCCAGGTTTATTTTAGGAATGCACCCATCGGTCGGACAGACATTTTTCTAGCAGTAAACAATAAAAAACAAAATTTACAATTCCATTAAATGTTTAAAATCGTTCCTCTGACTATTTGAACAGATTTGCAATTTTTTCACCAAACAATGTGTGTGAAAAACATTCATCTGCTTTCGTTGGATGGGATAAACACTTTCTATGATATTTCTCCACGTAAAAATCAATGGGGGGTAAATTTTTTTGGACACTTAGATGGAAATGGATTACATTTTACAAGAAATTTAAAAATACATGACAAGCGCGAGAAAAGTAAGTAAATAAAAATTTTCTCAAGTGTGGTCGCATGAAATTTTGTGGAAATGGAAACAAATAATGAAAGTCATCCAGAAATATCGGCATTAGGGCTTGAAGCTGTTGCTAGTTTATTACTCTTGAAATCACGAGATAAATGTGAGAAGACAATATAATATTTTCAATTCCTGGAGGACACAGAATGTAAGGAATATCGACGAAAAAGTTATGCTTGCTTTGTTTCATGAAAACTTTAGTTTTCTTTCCAAATTTTCAAGTTTTATCTTTATGTTATATTTGATTAGAGGCTGAAAGACTGAAATCTTTCTTAACAAAAAAAGTTTTTCTTTAACCATCGTGTTTCTAATCTCGGCCGCACTTTGATTAGACAAATCGTGACTTGTACAGAAAAGCAATACTTTTCTTTATTTATAATACAAATAACATTTTTTTTAAAAATCTTAATCTATAAGCAAAAGAAGCAAAAGTTTTTTTGTTTTCACAATGGTCTCTACGTATTTTTTGGCTAGGTTCACGTGACATGAAGAGTACCTATTTGTACATTTTGAATATTCTGCTTACTGAAGATCTGCTGATTTCTGTCTACTTGCTGATTTCTTGCAAACTTACTGCTCAGTAGAGATTACCTACAAATGTGGTCACTTTAGTATCGTACTCTTTTCAACTTGTCAGTCCAACAAACGCTGTAGCTGTGAAAATAGTAATTTGTTTTGTCGGCCATAAAAAATTTCTTAAGGCACCTATAAGTTGGGTATTTTTCGTTTATTAATTGGAAATAAAACTATGATTACATGTTCAAAATGTTATATTTATCTTTGTTTCCATATTTTATGAT
This sequence comes from Cynaeus angustus, assembly GCA_030157275.1. Taxonomy (NCBI): domain Eukaryota; kingdom Metazoa; phylum Arthropoda; class Insecta; order Coleoptera; family Tenebrionidae; genus Cynaeus; species Cynaeus angustus. The sequence continues at coordinate 24,642,628 of CM058058.1, forward strand.
ACAAAGACAAATTTCAACCGGTCTGAAATTCCGAATATGGACAGTCACTCGAGGTCTAATTGCGAAATATCCTATAACTGGGTTCTAAATTTTAGGAAGGTGTATACTTCTTTATAATCATATGTGGGTTGGTATCTTCTTATAACATAAGTCTAGCTCTAAATAAAAAAAAAGGAAAAGATTTCCGTGGGGTAGAAAAGTTGATGTGCTGGTGGTAATAACTTCTTTAACTTATAAAAATAATCTCATATTTAAAAAAAAAAGTTAATAAATAACATAGGAAAAAAAGGGAGACCAAGAAAAAAGAAAAGAGTGATATGAATGAATGTATAATTTGTCAACGTCTTTTTTCAGAAAATACTCAGAAAAAAATGTGTATCCAATGTTCTCTGTCATTTTTGACCAAAGTTCTTCTATCTTATAAAAGATAAAAAATATTTTTGTAATTTTTTGAAAATAAACGTTGCGTTTTATTCTAGTGTTCCATATTTCATAAATAGCTAGGTACCATTTGTTATTTTGATTTTTTCACAATTTAAATAATGTTAATTAGAATTACAAATATAAGACTGTTACTAAGTGAAGTCAAAATATATAACTGATTACTAGAACCACAAAAAATCTTTAATGTTAATGTTTTTAATTTTTGTCAAGAAAACAAAATGGTATTCCATATTTGGTCACTTTTCTCTATCTACTATGAAACATTGATAGTTTTTGATTTACCAGTCAATACCATAAATATTATTATTTAGTAGCCAAAGGTATTTTTAAGTCTTAAATTATGAGTGCCACTTAATTTAATTCAGATCTGAGTTTCATTATTAGATAAGCTATTTGTTATAGAAAGAACAATGTTGAGGTTGGCACTATTTTATCAATCATGTTTAAAATGGTGGGCTCTGTTTGGAAGATTGAAAAAAAATATATAGTTAATAAAAATAAAATAAATTTGATAAAAAGCCTACTTACTGTTAACGAACAGTTGGGAACACTGTACTAAACTAGAACATATTTAAAATTCTGACTGCCTGTATGTTTCTACGATCGACTTACTGCTGTGAATCATTGAACCAAATCGTTAACCAGCAACCCCATATCACGTCGGCGTCGTGTATTTCCAGCTTTAAATAAACTTGCATAAATTAAATAATAGAACAGAGTGAGCCATATAAAACGGGAACCGGGAAACAAAACATATCGGAATTTTAGCGTCCTCGTCGACAAGGCATAAAAAATAAACAGGATGAGGGGCATAGCCTCAGGCTGGGCGTGTCTTGAGGCCCTGATTGGCTACAGAACGGCTATAGAGAGGCGGAGACTAACCGCGGATGCCGTTGGGAGTAAAGCCGGGGGCCCACCTGCAGGCCAGTTTCCCCCAAGCTTTTGTCTGAGTTGCAAGTAGGAAGTTCGCGAATCTCGACAATCTAAGGCCCACTATTCACATCATGTTAAATATTGACAACTGAACTGCGAGTTTTGTGTAAGTAGAATTGTCTTTTGTGTTTTTGTTGGTAATTGAGGAACTGGAGGTGTTGGGAACATTTTGCGGAGTACAAAAATTGGTTTTCATGTATTTAGTTGTGTTTGGTTCTCCTAGTTGGGGTTGTGGTTTTATGACGCTGGTTTTATCAGGTGTTTATTGTTTGGTATTGTGTTTATTTATGTTTATGAACATATGTTGCCGAAGGTGAAAAGATGCGGGAGAAGTTGATATATTTGACGATTATGCGGTATTTGAAGAGGTAATTTTGTACCTTCCTAGTCTCTTAGTTTTACTGCAAAATTAATTAAACCTCACGATTGAAAAAAGTATTACACCTATCATCATGATTAACTACTATGACAGTTATATTCACGAAAATGTCACAAATTGCAAGTACGTCAGTACAATGTAAAATTGTTTTTTTTCTGAGGTAAGTTGTAACTGTCCCTCAAAATGATAGCCATTTTAGAGAGAGAATTATTTTTCGCAATTTTCATCTATGCCTAAATATCATCACGTTTGTTAAAGTGATAAGTAATTGTCAAATTAGACATTTCTTCATGACGTCACTTACACTATATCAAAAAAGTTAACTAACGTGCACTTTCCAACGATCGATTATCCAGCAAAATTAAAATATCTACATAGATACCAAAAATTGGTGGAATGTTTGTGTTAAAAACAGAAGCAAATATGTGCACACGTCAATTAATTTGTTGATACAGTTTATTTTTGGTTTTGTTTGTAATAAACCTAATACTTGTACTTTATCAATAATTTAATTATTGTAGCTGTTTTATTTGTTGCCGTCGGATACATAAATTTTTGGTAAAAATTAAAGGTGTAGGTAGGTGACTATTTAGAAATAAGAATCATCAGTGAAATCTTATCTACTTTTTGAATAAATAAACTTATTGGTGTAAAATGAAAAATAATGAGAAGAATGTGAAGAAAAATGATTGCTATTTTTACTGAAACAAAAACAGAAGACAGCATTTTCATTAGGTTTTTTTGTTACTTACCTATTATTATAATGATCATTTATTGATAGCATTGTAGATATCTATACGGTTAATTGGCTGTCAATTAACTGTTGAATTTTTGATGCCAAAGTAAATTTTCAAAATTTAGGTAATTTCTAAAAATATGTAATCGGTTTCAAATTTTTTTGTTACAAATAGTAGTTCATATTTTTGGCAGGCATATGTGACTTAATAGTTACACTAGAAAAAAAAACTAAGGTTATTTTTTCTTAATTTTTGTTAATATTCTCTTGCATAAAGGTTTCGTAAAAATATCAACTTAACATTTTACGAAGCAAAATTTTTAGTTTTCTCACGATTTGGAATTAAACTTCTAAAATTTCACATTTTGAACTATCAAAATTTCAGATATTTATAATTCTTCTAGATTTTGTATATTTCGATTGTTTATCGTCTTATTGTTACATATACCTACTTTATATCCCAAAATTTACGTTTTCATCGCTATCTTTAACGATGTAAAATGGCAGCTTTTTCAAAATAATTTCACACATTTTTTTGGCAGGTTAGCAACAGATTTAAGGTTCTCATATAATTCTGCTTCGCAAGTGGTAACTTTGATAAACTCAAACGTCTAATAAAATAAATAATAAATTAAAGTGATTAATTTGACATTACGAGGACTTGTTAACAATAACATAACTTGGAGTAACAATAGTTGGAATTTTTGACCAAACAAACAGATGAAAAAATCATGTCTACAATTACCAATAAATCAGTAAAGCTGAACGAACTATATTTTCTGCAAGATATTTCTTTCATAAAATGTGTTTTTTCTATCTTAGTTATAATTTTTCATAATACCTACGGACATTTGAACTATTTACAGCTTAATTTAAGCTTTATTTAAATGCTCTTCTAACTCAATGGTAACTACTCGTATTTAATGAAATTAGAAGTTAAATTTAAGCAGACAGGATAGAAACGACCATTAAATTAAATTTGAGTCTTTTTAATATTTAACTTTTTAAACTCCTAACTCGTATAATACTCAAATTTGGAGTATCTCAAATTAAATTGTTGATTTCCAGTAATCTCAGGTTTATCTTAACTTTCAAAAAGAGTCGACGAGAATAAATTAGTTTATAATATAATTTATAATTTATAATTAATTTAAAATATACCTAATATTTACTCTTTTCAATTCACTCATGAACAAATTTCAGAATTTTCAAACTTTTATTATTTAACATTAGGTTTGAAATTTTGGCACTCCTAAATGCTTTAGCTTCGTCAATCTATGTTCAACCTTTAGATTTTCTAAATTCGCTTAAACTGTAAAATTTTTGAGCATTTAGATCTTCCTAAATTTTTTGGAGGTTTCTATTTCTGTTTCTGTAATTTTTCCAGATGGTTTTAATATTGGACAGTCAGTGAATTCTTTTTATTCCCTTAATTCTCCACTGCTTTTTGATTATTTATATATTATCTAGAGGATTGTCAAATTTATATGTTTTTAAAATTTAATTTATATGTTTTTAGAATATTTATATTTCATTCAATAGAGTTTTTGGATTTTTGTTTTAATTTTTTGCACCTCTTGATGGTTTGTATTTTTCATGCTTTAGGTTTTTGAAAATTTTGGTCTTTACGCAAAGATCTAGCAGATATTTGATTCCCTTTAGCTATTTATAATATTTGGTTTATAAGTTCTTTTAGATTTTTTCTAATTCTTGGAGGGCTTAGATTTTTTTATTATTTTTTTCGTACTTATTTTTTGTTTGCACTTCCTTTGATTGGTGTTTTTTTTAATTCGTAGCATTATAATTGTGATTTATTCAATGTTTTTGATATTTTGAAAGATTTTATTAACTCTTTCTGTCTTTAAAATATTGATTAGAATTTTTTTGTTTTGTTTTTCTTAATTTTTAAATATTATAGATTTTTTAGTTTATATCTTTGACAGAAATAAGAAAAAGGGCTTCTAACAAATGTAATACAACGAACTAACAAAAAAATATTTATATATTTTTGACTTTTGTGTCAGTATTTTTTGTTATAACTGAAAATTTTTACAATTTTTTATATCTTCCGTCTATATCCTTGCAACTTTTTAAAATCTTTTTTTGCAAATGAAAAACGTAAAGTGTAAAAATATAAAGCTGCATTGAGGAAGGACTTTTTTTTGATGGTATAAATTTGAAAAGCAAATTTTTTTCCAGTCAAAAGAAAACAACGTGGATATGACATATGATAAAAATAAAACATTTTTGTTTTTTTGCTAATGGATGGTGGAAGAACGCTGATCGTATGTCTTACAATGTAACACGAGAGAAAATGTATCTATTTATAGGAGGAAAATGTGTTTTAGCCGTTCGATGTAGAAACTGTATTAAAGTATCAATCATTTCATACATCAACCTGTTAGATTAAATTAAAATTTCTCGATTGCTGATTGATTATAGATTCGAAGACCCTTGTTGTTGGGTAAATAATTATTATTTAATATAATTACTTTTTTAACTAGATAAACGACATTTTAAGAAGCAAATATTTGAATAATGTAACAATGTAAAAAAATACCTTAAAAAGCAGCCAATTCTATTTTTTTATTTAAAAAATTGTTAGGTACCATAAGGCAAAATTTCCACAAAGTTTGCAGTAAATCGATACTCAGCTTTGTTTTTCTTAAAAAATACATTCGCCCACAAAATCGGGTTTTCATAAGCAAAGCGAAGAAGAATAAAGTTTTTTTTTTTCGTTTATTCTTGACTGGATCTTTAACCAATATTTTCTGTGTGTATCCATATCCAAAACTTATTTTTTTTGTTCTTAACGAACCATACTCCCGTCGTAAACTGCTGCTAAACTACCTAAATATCTACCTACCACAGCGAATAATCAAACTCATGTTCATTCATAGATTCTTATACCTACATATCTCAATGTATTTGCCTGATATACATTGAAAGCTACGTCCTAAGGGTCTAAAAACATTATTAATGAGTTGTCATTAATACAAATTACAACTCAATTATGACTAATTTAAACAACATTAATCATATTTGACACAAATTTGCATTGGCATACCTGCAATTCTATTCTAATGTTTATTTATGAATCATCGTATTATTATAATTTTACTTTGAATTATTCATTTTGGTAATTGGATCCACTCTTTTAGGCGAATTCTTTGCAATTAATAAACATCAAGCCCATCTGGGCACGTGCCATTGTTTTCGTGTGTTTTAATGTAAACATCTGGAGGGATATCAGATACATATTTATGCAGTTTATGTTTTTCTTTGTTCAGTTGTGATTTTTTTGTTTTAGCTGTCATCATGTCGTTTTTGGCCACTTTGGATTCCAACACATGGCAGGTAAGTCCAGGAAACTAGGTTCATTATGATAAGAGACGTTCAAGCAGGCGAGATTATTAAATGAAGGGACACTTTGGCCACATTTCCGCTTAGTTTCCGTCTTGGACGTTTGTACGAAATCGTAGAAATTCTGGGTTATATAGAAAGTTAAGAGGAACAGAACTATAAGGGACGGTTAGGCGCTTGGTTGAGCATGACACGGCAAGTGACATGCTACGTTGAGCAGAACATCGCTACCAACACCCTAACCTGATCTCCCCTATGTACTCATTATTGATTTAGATTGAAATCTGAATTACCTCAGGCTTAGAAGTTAAATGAGTTTATGTATGTGGTGCGCGAAAGATTTTTTGCTTTGAAATGTATGTTAGGACTGTTACGGGACTTTGCGGAACGGAAGTAGACATGTTAATCATGATAAGTATTGTATAATCACTTGGATTTTCGTAGAAGTAACAGATGTATCGCTTTTACATAAATGAATATAATTACCTGTAAAAAAAATGTTTTTAACGATCCCAAATGTTTATTATAATAATAAAACCAGTTTATTTATTTATAATCGATATCGATTTCATTTCACAACAGAAAACCTGAATATTTTTGAGAACAAACTGTTTCCAATATTTATTTTTTTTTTGTAAAATGTTAGAACCTTATAAAATTCTTTGAAACTGTCAAAATTTATCTTACCAAAATTCAAAATTTTGAAATATCTAAAATAAAACCTTTGAAAATATAGTCTTAAAAATGTGCAAAATCTTATAATAAATTCTCCTGTTCAAAAAATAAGAAAATTCCAAAAAGTTCTTGTTATTTGTTTTAACAACTTTTTAATTTTAAGTTCTTGATTAGTTGCTTAAAAATTTAGATTTTTAATTTTAAAAGGGTGAAAAATAAAAATATTTGTAAAATTTTCTATTATAGCTCATATTCTCAGTTTTTTTAAATGTATACGGTTGTCTCCAAGTTATTTATTATTGAAATACCTTTCTTAAATTTAGTAATAGATCTTTACACTTTTAACACAAAGTAAAATAATTGTTTCAAACCAGATTTAATCAGATATTTTTTTTAATCATTGAAATTTAGTCACCATGCTAAAAATTTCTTAAACCAATTTTTCCAATAATTTTAACTTAAAATGTATGTAACAGCATCGTTTTTAGACGTATTTAATTTTTACCAAATGTTTTTTCAGCTTCTCTTTTATTTCTACTTTAATTTATCTGCATTGAGAAAAAAATTGTGCGTTGCCAAGTTTAAAGTTAGAAAATTGCAATCGGTATCTTAGAAGAAAAATTTTGGTTTACTCTGCGTGTCTTGATAAGTTTATCCGAATTTTGGAAACTTTAATTCTTGAACATTTTAAGAATTCTTGAAAGTCTAGCACTATTTACAGGTTGTTCAGATTATTTAAAAAAATTAGGTTATCTCATAAAACAGTTCTCAATACAAATAACCAAAAAATCTTTTTTTGTAAATATTAAGATTTTTAAGTAAATAATACGTGTGTATAAAACAAATCCTGAAGACCCTGAAAAACCAAAATTGTCATTTTACTAGCCTAAAAGTTCTATTTGAGAACATTTGTTCGAAAAATCGAAACGGATAAAAATTAAATCTGAAATTTATTCCAAAATGTTTAAAAATTTGAGAACTTCCAGAGATTCGAAAGAAAAGGGTTACAAATTATGATGAATTCAGCAAAACAAAAACGTTGAGTTTTTAAATATTTCAAGTGAAATCTATAAATTATTAGAAATTTTAGATATTTTAAAAAAACTATAAAAGATATAAAAAGCAAAAAGTGAAAATCAAAGAAATTCGAAATATACGCATTTATGTATAAAATTCTAAAAATAGGTACTAGAAATCTTAAAATTTTAAATAATTTTTTAAACCTTCTGGTATTTTTATTTCGTAGGCAGTACTGGCAATATTGAATTGTCTACATTTTTTCCATCAAAAGCATCTATTTTTAAGATTTTTCAGTTTGCAAACTTTATATTTCAAAATTTCAAAAATAAGAAAACTCAAGAATAATTTTAAATATCTTAAAAAGGTAAGCAATTAGTAAACTTCTGGGATCTGTGGAATTTTTCAAAATTGAAATATTTTTAAATAGTTTTATCTGAGACACAATAAATTATAGAATTTTGAAAGATTCTATAGGTATAAATCGCAACATTAAACAAATTAAATTCAATATTAAAGACTAAAAGTTTTACAATTGGGTTTATAAAAGTTCTCGAATTATACGTTTTAGAAATTTTAGAAATTCAGAGTATAGTAAATGTATAGATCATGAAAATCAAACACAAGAAATACAAGAAATTAGAAAATATATAGACAATTCTAGAAATTCTAGAGATCTCAAAAATTTTGGGAATTGTAAAGAAGTGTGCAATTTCTAGAATTCATGGCTTGACTCTTAAAATGGTTAGAATGTTTAAAATTTTTCATTTTTTAGACAATATTAGCAATATTTAAGAATTTTTTTTATTAAAAGCAACGGTTTCTTCTTATAAAAGTTTTGAACCAAAATTTGGAAAACGCAAATACGAGGAGTTTTTATTGATTTTTTTTTTCAAATTTTTAGTTAATCTTATAAAATACGATTTTTTACTTGGGACATTTAGAATTTTTAAATTTTTTGGAATCTTTGGTTACTTAAAAATATAAAACTTTTGAAATCCAATGTTCTTGGAAATTTTTGATTTTAAAAATAAATACCTATCTGGACATCTACATCTATAAAATTTCTAATTTTTCTAGAAGTTAAATGTTATTTACCTACATAATATTAGATTTTTGTATTCTACTTAAAAATTAAAATCTATCTTATACAGCGTCTTTATCTTAATTTTCATTTTCAGAGATACGTTCGTTTTCATGAAGAGAGGAGGTATCGTTTACATATTAGAACAAATACAATTTTGTTAGGTATATAATGTTTAATAGACAGTTTTCGAGCAGCCTACAACCGTGTCAAATGTTAATTTTCGTGTTCTTTGCAACTGAGTTCGAAACGAGGGGCATATTTATCATGTTAAATTAAAAATTAAATATAAAAAAAGTAGAAGATTAGAAAACAACTTAACTGGCAGCGAAGGGAATTTTATATCTCCATCACAACAAAAAATTGTCATTGAGATCTTGTAACCAAACAAAGGTACAGTAGTCTCAATCAAAAATATTCGAAATAAATATTGAATCACAACAAGCCAGTAAAAATCACAAAAGCATAAAAACAAAGCATCTCCGTCTGATCTCAGTGTTGCTTACTCCAGCCAAGAGCCCTTGGTCTACTCGTTAGCAGAACAAACACTGGCACGTGACAATACCCTCTTCATGCCTATTGTGCCACCACTCATATCATGCGCAATTATAGATTACTTGGATTAAAATATAGGCAATTATAGGCATTCCAAAAATAATTGCGGAAAATATTTTCACTCTGTTTTAACAGTCTCCATTCAAATAAAGTATCTGTCATTTTTAAATAAAGCGATCGTTGAACTAGACGTTTGTTTAACTCAGCGGCACTTTAATGAGCAACCCTTTTGACTAGACTAATGCACGTTCATCCGGAGGCTTTGTACTGCCCAACAAAAATAAAGAATAGTCAACTTCATGGAAAAGTTAATATAAGCGTCGTGTGTGATGCACAAATGTGGATAGCAACGCTTTGAAGTAGCTATCTTAAACACGAACATGTTGACAGAAGCCGCGTGACCATTGGATGGGGCAAAAACCACAGGGTATCAAATCGATTTTCATAGAAAAAATAAGGCGAGAAAGGTAGCGGTGACGACGAGTTCACCAGGCAAAAATTCATTAAAAGTTATACGGGAGCTAGAACGTATGAGCTAGACTACAAAATAGACGAAATGAAAGGAAAAACCAATTCCAATTGTGCAACGTTGAGAAAGAAGACAAGTGGAAAAGGGAGAAAAGAGAATTAAGTTATCTCTTAACGAAGCCGCAGTTATTCCACTCAAAGACAATATTAAATATTTTTATATTTACTTCGTTGAGCTACTTTGATGATGTAAAATAATATTTGAATAAGCTTCTTTGCGGCACTTATTTACATAATATTCTCCGTTGACTTGTTTTAGCAACAAGAACATTACCATCTTTTAATTTTAATCAAGGATTAGTATAAGAGCTTAAGAAGTCATCTTTTTCACCGACATTGACAGTACTATATTTATCGCTAATTAAATGAACTATGTTCGGGCTATTTTAAGTAATTATTGTGTAATTTTGGTAGCATGATAAGTTGATGACGGTGTAAGGGATGCGATTGCTTTTAATATCTGTAATTAAGCTGAGATTTGTGTTATTTTCACTAACAGTGGCACAATTAACACTCGATTGACTATTAATCACAATTGGAAGACCCTTTTCATAGGTAATAGCAGAGAGTAGCCGACCTGTCTGTCACTGATATGTTTCATCGTCAATGATCCGAATGAAGGATTTCATTTACGTAATTTTTAACCATGTACTTATTATAAAATCGGTTTAACTAGACACTAAAATTACTTGTTGGAGTAATTTGTTTGATTTTTTATTTTAGTAATAATTTGAGTAATAATTGTGATGTAATGGAACTTCACCTACCACAATTTATACAGAAATATGACATATCATCAGATTTGTATCTACTGGAATTCTAAAATGTCAAGGGTAAAAATAAACAGATAAACATTAACAACATATAATTTAGTTGATTTTCACTGTATTAATTAAACGATTTCTAATTTTAAATGCTTACGTTTAAAAACGATGATATAATTAAACTAGTTTACATATTTTTTATCTTTGCACGAAACAGGTAATCCTAATTCCTTAATTGAGTTTGTGCGCTTCTGAATTTTTAAGTGACGTTTGTTTATTAATATTTAGATTTTTAACAAAGTTTGATGCGGGGTAATTTTTTTTTGACTCGATCAGTGTGTAAGCAACATTTTCAATTTTTAAATAATCGAATACCGATTTTTGATGGTTAAATTTTTTTTTATCATAGATTTTTCAATTTCCCATATTTGAGATTCAGAATTTTAGGTTTTACCAATATCTACTTTCCTCTTTAAAATGACAGATTTTCGATTTCTGCATTATTTCTAGTTAAAATTTTCTTGGAAAAATTATTGGAATTAATAATTAAATGCTGGCGCTTTATGTTCCATGTAGATTCTTAAATTCTAAATTTTTAGCTCCTTAATTCTTCTGCTTTAAATTTTCAGATATTAGACATTTTTTTTTAGTTTTTTAGATGCAGATTTTTTTAATTCTAGATGTCGGTACTATCTTGCTTTCTGAAATCTTTCTTTTGCAGGTTTTTATATTTAAATTGTACCTTCATTTTCTATTTAAAATACTACGTCTTTGATAAAAGTAGAATATTTTAGTTTGTTCCCTTTTGAATTCCGAATAATATTTAGATTTTTACATCCTAGATCTTACAGCTTTTCATATCATACATTCAAGTTCTGGATTTTCACGTTTGAGATTATCAGATATTACACCAGATTTTCAGCTGATTCTGAAAATGTAAAATTTCTAGAATGATTAAATGTGTCAGATTCTAAATTTCTATATTTGGGTATATTCAAGTTTTTTCTATGTTTTTAGATCCTGTTTCTTTAAAATTAGATTGTTAAATTTTTAGGTTCTATATTTTGAATTATAACTCTAATTTTATAATAAAATTCTTAGTTTTTTCTGGATTCTGAGATTCTCTTACTGTTTTGAGAATCCATGCTTTTAATTTTTACGATACAAAAATTTCAGGTTTTAGTTTCTGTGTTTGATATTTTAAATTTTTATGTTTTAGAAAATCTACATATGTGGATACTGATTCTTTAAATTTAAATTTTATAAATTCTATAGATATAAGTGATCAACTTTAAATTTTTATATTCAAGGTTACCAAATCCTTATATTTTTTAAATTGTTAGTTTTATAAATTTATAAATTTTTAGATTTTTGCATATTTTAAAGTCTACACTTTACTCGTAAAAATATATGGAGTAAAATTTAGTTTTCACTTCATTGACTGGTCTTTGAGTTAACAGAAATCGACAAGAAAACTTTGAAATTTACTTTGAAACATTTTTTTGCTGTTCATTATTGTATATGTATTATTTCTTCCAAAACATTTTTCTTGTTTATTAAAAAACTTTTACAAGACTAGTAATTTTTTACTTTCTGCTTTATGTACGTGTGTTCCAAAATTAGCGTGCAATAATTACAATAATTTACAACTTAATATCACGTTTTTATTATACTCATCATTGGCATTAGCTAAAAATTAAAACAAAAAAAAATTTACATCCGATTTTATTACGTGTAGAGCAAACCACAATGCTATAATTTTTCCACACTGACCAAATGTGTATCAATAATAAACCGCAAACCAACCCAATCTTATTATCCCATCGCATCCAACTTTAAAAACTTTTAAATTGGATTTAGTCGTTTCAATTTCATCCAAAACGAGTAATTTAAAAAAGCTACAAGAAACATATGTTGTAATAATCCCACCTGTCTTGTGCACGTCACGAAGATAAAACCTCGCAACATCTTCAGCAATTTCTGAGGCTCTGTTATTGTTACATATAAGCTAAGCCTGAAGCGATCCAAGTTAAATTGGCCACTCGGTTGCATTACTTTACGACTATCGCTTTATTTATTCTACATATACATGGCAAGAAAGCCTAAACGGTTTAATTTCATGCACGCACACTTAAGCAATGTGTGTGTGTGTGGGTAATAGCGATATAAATTCCCGATTGCGATGTGGCCGGTGGCTGTATATTGGGGCAGGTGCAGTACGGACGTGTAGGCGGCGTTGCCTTGCCTAGGCATCAGTACGTCACAAAGATGCATATGGCCCTTCGGGCTAAATGCCGATCTTATGCTTCCATACTCATTATAAACTTTAAATGATGCCCTTATCTCGCTCCCTGGCAAGCACAAAGCCCATTGTCCTGTGACTGAGATCAGATAGCGAGAAAAATTCTTAGCACTCAAACACTGTACTTATTTAGAAACATTTATAAAACAAAAGCAAAGGGGTTTAAGGCCGGTTTTAGGTAAGTTCTGCCATTTTGCGATGTTATTGACATCTTTAAAAATTTGTTTTTATTAACGATTTTTTTAACTGATTTTTGAGTCTTCTCGTTGTGGTCTGTACTTCTATATACTTAGTGAGCATAGTGTCACTACTGTTGATGCAAATCTGCGTTTTGTTGGGTATCTTTTTTTTTGTTAGGAATTCGATTTTTTCCATTCCTTTTTTTTCTGTAAGTGTTTTGTACAAACACCAACTTTGTTTCTTTGATGTTTTTTCTTATCACTTGTTATCATTGTTTTGGTGTTTCTCCTACATTTTCAAATGCAAGCCACTATTATATTTATTCTACATTTTGATAGCTGTTCCTCTTTTTTTTGTCTTAAGGACAAAGTTCTCTTCAAACGCTATTTCTTTCATTTCCTTCTCTGCCATCTTCCACATTCTTTCTGATTTCTTAAATTTTTCAGTTTTTCTATATCCTTTAGATTTTTTTTAAATGGTCGTTATATGCTTTATGCTTACAGCAAATCTTTTTTTGATTTTGCTATTTTTTGGAGTATTATCCAATATCTTTCTTATTTTCTTTTATTTGTTCAAATTTTTCGTATTTTTAAATCGTTTAAATTTTAGATTTTCTCTTTACTGAATTATTGAATTTTTTAGATTTTTTATTATTTTTCAAATCATCTAGATTTTTTTATGGGATTTCCAAAGCGTTTTCAGAATTCTTGTATTTTTTGTACATTTTTAAGAATATTATTTTTTTTATGCAGTCTTATTTTTCAGAATAATTTTATATTCTCTGAATTTTTTTTTAGATGCATTATTTAAAAAACTTTGAATCCTTCGAATATATATTTCACTTTTTGTATTATCTATATTTTTAAAATTTTTCAGATTTTCATGTTTTTACCCCCCTTGGATCTGATTCTTAAAACTAAACCAAAAACTACTTAATCAAAAACCGTAAAAAATAATTAAAAGAGTATCATCGCGGAAAAATTAGGAACGATTGAAAGTTTTGTTAAAATTCATATACAGTATGTATCGTAAATCGTGTATAAACTCTGAGATCTAAAAACTCGCCATTTGAAAAAATATTAAAACGCTTTTTTAAGGTTTTTACTGTTTACGACATACCTAGTTAAATTAGTCAAAATTGCAATTTTTAGATATGAAATAAAGCAGAATTAATAGAATATGATAATCAAAATTAAATTGACCAGTTTAAAATTTTTTATTTGTTACTTTAAAAAACTAATTACATATTATAACACTGCGATTATAATGCATTACAGGAGTTAAAACAAAAACAAAATGGAAAAATGGCCTACAATAAAGATTTTTTTTAATTTAATAAAAATATTTTCAAATTAACTCAAATCTACCTTAAGTAGAACATTTTGAAATTCCATAAAAGTTATAAAAAAAATTTGAAATCGATTTATTTTAAACCTATTTCTATTTCTAGCAATTTCAAAATTATAATGAACTACTGCATTTTAAAAGATTTTAAAATTGTTAGAATTTTCAGGAAGTTTTCCATCTAAACATTCTTGAGCAATTGAAATATGTGTTTAATATACTTAAATAATATATATATAGAAGAAGTTTTATTAATTTAAAAAAAAATTAAACTTTGTACCTACATTTTAAAAGTACTTGTGAATAAAATAAGTGTTTTTGATTTTTTGTATCTAAGAATCTTCAGATTCTTTGATTTTTAAGTTGTTCTTTGCACTTTTTAAATTCCAGTTATTTTAATAATTTTAATTTCATATTGTTTTTAAAAAATATTTTTTTTTGTAAGTAATCACAGATTTATTTCGATCGTTTGTAGATAAGTTTAAGAATTTTCCAAATAAAAAACTATTAATTTACTATTTCTAAGAATAACTGAATATATCTACTAAATAGGTATTGCTTGCTAATTTTTGAGCTCTTTTGATAGGATAGATTTCTAATAGTGATTTAAAAAAATATAAGATACAAAAGAAGCATTTGTAATATGCACAGTTTTTTTATCAAAATTTTGGCACAATCTAATTTTTGTCGTAATTGCAGTTTTTTATTTTATTCTTTCTATTAATGTCTTCTATAACTAGAAATCTCTCAAAATATTTACATACTTATTGAGAATTTTTTCCATACTTATTTGTCGCAACATTTCTCTAATCTATTTATTACTCGTGGCAGCACAATTACCTGTTTTGATTAACTTTAAGTTATTATCTAGAAAACGATACTTATTTTAATATTCATAGATAATTCAAAATTTTGTATTTTCTAAGACCGATCCTGTGTCTCAAAGGCCTCCAGCTAACAGTAATTTTCACGCCCTCGTGTCACTATTATGAAATATAAACGTAATTATTTACATTGCATTATTAGAAACACCACTACCATAATAAGGAACTATAAACTAGTGACGAATTGCTATGAATTCCCGTAAACCAAGAGCTTGATTTTTTTTTTTTTAATGAAGACGCAAAAATTAATTTCCAATCACTTTTTTTCTGGTAGGAGATAATGAAGAGTGGTCGCATCTGTAACGTAACATTTTATTTACGGTTCGGTGAGGTGAAGGTTGTTTCGGATCATTACTATTCCGAGCCAATATTTTCCTAAAGCCATAAAATCCGTCACAACAAAACAGCTTCGAGTTCATTGAGTACGGTTGTGGTTGATTACGTCGGGGCTCCAGTCCAGTCCCGACGAAACGGGAATGGGCCGTTAATTAAAAAATGAATTAGTAAGAGGAATCTGTCATAGAGCAAATGAAATGCCAAGCCGAAGCGATTACATATGGGTCCAGGTAGACGACGCGCGGCGGCGTTGGTGGATGAAACAAGAATTAGATTGACTTTTCATAAAGTGCGGTCGGATACACAATTAACCGACTTAAATTAGGTTCCATGAAATATTTTAATGAGTTCCTATTAGGGGTACACGCGATTCGATCAAAACATCGTGATGGATGTGATGTTTGTTTATAAATATTTGATACCTGGAAGTGTCTCCAAGCTTTCCACCCGTTAGTTAATGTGGCGAAACCTCTCGTTAAGAAAACAAATCGTTGCACGTTTATGAGGTAAATGAAAAATGACCACTGTATGACCGCAACGCAATACGTAACAAATTAGAATCTTCGTTAACTCTTCCCAAGAACGATTATTGCCTGTAAACTTCACATTCTCTTCATTTCCTGTAAGGAAAGCAAACAAGGTTTCTAAAAAGAACCGAACCAGCTTTAGTTGGAGAATTTACGATATCATCAGTCCTGGGAGAGACGCCTCTAGCTCATATGAACATACCAAGTGTTCAATGATCAGAAATTACTATCGACGTTTAATCAAGTGTCACGATAGTTAATTGAGTCATAAAATTGTGTATTAATTTGGAGGTGCAGGGCGTGAACAGGTAGCAATCAGGTCATGATTAGAGCTAACTAACAAGCTACCGGTTAATTGGGGGTTCAGTGGAGGGCGTAACTACATCAAACAATCACTTGGTGGTGTTTCACAGACGTATACGCACAGTCCAGGTGGGCTAGAACAGATCCATTTAAATGGATTTGGCGAAGAAGTGCCCAAGGCGAAGATGTTCTTTTCGAGGAAATGCGTCTAGCGGAATTAATAAAATTCCGAGAAAAAATAAACGGGGAGAAAACAGGCGGTCCGACACACTAGGAGGGATGAAGTGAGAAAAAATCTTGCTTTTATACTCACTTAGAACAAACGCGGATTTTTTTCCAATGCTCTCCGAGAAAAATTTAAATGCGTTATCTGGAAAATTCTCCAAGTCTAAATCAATGCGCGCATGAGATTCGATAAGAAAGTAATTGAAGAATTCGTGATAACATTATTCGTATAATGTTAAACGACGCAGCGATGACCTTTCATGCTGACATTCAGTGGAATTAACACTTCATTTCACCTCTTCCTTTAATTAGTTACCCAGCTTAAAAGAAACAGAGTTTTACGCATTTACATATAATGAGTAGACAAAACCACAACACATTATTAAGTTTAGAAAATAGAAATTCTCTTTATTTTTCCGGGTTACTTTCCCGGTACTAAACATCGACTTTTTTCATCGTTCCAAATAAAAAACAAAACAAGAATGAGTTAATTAAAATTATACATTTTATTAGAGTCTCGACGTCCACAACTCAGATATTAATTAATACCCACCTAACGTTCTTTATTTGTTGCAAATAAAATTAATTAAAATTTAGCTGCAAATTTCCGTTCCGGCACCATAAACAAAAACGATGGATCAATTATTCAATTTTGTATAATTATGTGCTCATATTCTTGCTCGTACTCGATGTCCACTTAGTCACGTGCACCTAATTACATAACATGATATCTCATATTTATATCAGGCCCTGTTTTTTATGTTGTTCGGCCTCTGGCTCTCTTATTGAAACGCTAAAAAAAGCTCGACGAAAAGTTACACGTTTCAATATTACACGTGTCTTTATTACTGCACACAAAAAGCTCTTAGATGGCACGTGCTTTTTAATAAACACCGACGCTAATCTGTCAAAAGCTCTTCAATCTTGTTTGGGTTTCATAAACGGATCGGACGATGTGGGAAGAGTTTTGATGGGGGTTTTGGAGTTTATCTGAAGAAACTCTCGTTTTTGACTAGAACTGAATTTTTCATGGTGGTTAAAGTTTTAGTATCATTTTTAATTGATGTGAGTTTTTTTTTCTTTTTTTGATGATCATTAATTTTATTAGATTTATTTATAAATCAAATCTGATGTCTTACTAAAAAGGTACCTGGCTATGAAAAATGTAAGAATTTTTAAAAATTTAATAAAATATATTATAAATTAAAAAAACTCCCATTGGAATTTAGAAATTAAATTTTAATAAATAGTGTCTAAAATTTCACTGTTGTTTTAATTAAAAATTACAAATTGCAAAAGATTTTGCAAATTGAAATTATATTTTTGTTTCTGAAATGGCTTTGACCTCTCACGAAAATATCAGAACCGCCTATAGAAAAAGTGGAAAATTTTTGTTTTAGTTAATTTTTCTAAATAGAACTTTAAGAGAGTATAATAAAATAAACAGGCAAAAAATAAATTTGAAAAAAATCATAGGTGTACTCGCAAACAATGACTTCAAAACAATTTAATTATGAAATGTTATTCGAGGAAAGTTTTTAAATTTATAAACTGAAAAAACCCTAAAAACTAAAATTTCCAACATTTGTCAGATTTTGGTTTTTTCTAGATTTTCTTATTTTTAATTTTTATTTATGGAAAATTTCTAAGGTCGTACTAAAAAATCGCAATTCTTAAGTTATTTTTTTAAGAGTACTTGTGCAACTACAACTAAAGGTCTAATATAAAAAAATTGCCATTCTAATCTACAACTTTGGCTTTAAAACGATGTAATCGTCATAAGAATAGTGGGAAGCAATTCAAACGAAATATGCTAGAAATGTAGTTCGTGTAAATTTTTAAAATTTTCAAGCTACAAAATATAATTTTTAGTTTAATTTTATTCTTTGTGTCATACCATTCTAGTTGTCTGTATATAAAAAATATTGTTAGTTTTCGTAAATGTGATGGTAACAGGCTACAAACAGAAAACTAAAAGAGAAAATTAAAAAATATATATTTGAATATTTTTAAATTTCTAAGCTCCAAAACTGCTTAAAAAATTAAAAATTTTAATATTTGACTAAGTATTTCTGTCTTTCACTAGATCTAAATTTGCTTTTATTGTTATTACAACCAATTTTTTTTTTGTAATTTATTTTACAGTTTTTAAAATGTGGCTTTGAGTGTTTATACTCGTAACTACAAAATTAGAAACAGGAAAATAAAAAAAAACTTTAAATAAATTTTAAACTTTAGTTTAAATTTTATTCAGGTTGCAGATTAATTTAATTATAATCATTTTCTGAATTTTGTTCAAAAATTAAATTTTCTAATCTAGATATAAAATTGGTTTTATTTATCAAAATTGTAGGTACCTACAAGTTAAGGTTTTTTAATTTTTTAGAAGAAAATTGTAAATTTCTGCAGAGAAGTCAAAACTCACCAAAACAACAAATTAAGGGAATTTGAAAAGTTTTAAAAATGCTAAAACAGTATAAAATCTCATCCTTATGAACTTTTGGTCAAAAATAAAATAAATAAGAATTGGAAAAAAGATAAACCAGATAAATAAAATTTCTAGAAATATGTTTTCACATCAAAAACTAAAGAAAATTTGTTCTAATTATGATATTTATAGGCCTAATAATTTTTCCTAATACTTCTTTTTTATATTCGATAATATTCTAATAGTTTGCTTGTTAGTAAATTGGCGGAGTTTTACCAACCAACTGTTACCGTGTTATCTTTTTTAATTTTCGTTTTCTAATAAAATTTTCACAAATAGTTTGTTTGGTTTTTGATTTTTTTATGCTAGATGTATTTGGTTATGGTTAATATTTGGGAGTATTTTTTATGAGAATTTGCCTCTTTGTGTCTATAGTTTGATATTTTTGCACGAAAACGAGTAAATTGAATTTTTAAGTGGATGTGTTTTCGTATTATTTAAATTAGCGCAGTGGACCGTCAAAAGCATTTTAGCATCCTGAAGCTCTAATACCTTCGACACGCTTCACCTGTAAACTCTCAACTTTTAAATAAGTCCGTTCTTCTCCGGGGTCAAACTGGTCACTTTTGTGTGGTAGTAAGATAATTAACTTTGGAGTTAATATTTGTTGAAACGACTTGACTAATGTTCATTTGTGGAAATTGACGAGGAGAGTGATGGAATGACGGTCGTTACCCAATATTTTCCCTCGTTAATTACAAGAAACCAACCTTAAACTACCGAACATCAATTAACAAATTAATTAATCCTCGCGTTCTGTCGTAAAAACAAGACTTCTCCTCCTTCTCATTTTATTTGTTTAAAAACGCATAACGAACGGTTTTATTGTTTATTTCTTATTTGTGTGAATGCGGCGTGAAGTCATCACGCGATATATTTTAAAAAAGGGTGTCGGTATCTTCAAAAGCGCCCTCAAATCCCTATAAATCTGCTCTTCGGTCCTCCCTCCCCCGCCCCACTTAAGTGTGGCTAATTTGCTCGGATTTTTTTTAATAAATAATGGTTTCGTGTCTGTACCATTATGATGTTTCAGTGGATGAGTCGAGCTTTAAACAAAGAGCGATGTTGAGGGTCGCTGTAAACAATACTTGGAATTGAGAGTTTATGGTCTTTTCAGGTAATTTTCATGACAAAATGTGATAGATTGATTAGTAGATTAAAAGCAGGGATGGATTGTAAATTATATTTTGGGTAATGTTTGTACTCTTATGATGGATCGTGCAGTTATCACGCAATTATTGGCGGGTTCGTTGGGTTTTTTTTGTTTGGGTAAGTTGACCCCAACTCAGGTATTCATGGATAAATAACAGAGGCGTAACCGACGAAAAATTGGTTTGTAAAGTGTAAACTTTCAGAGATAATAACAGATATGCTGTTTATATTGATTTCAAAATACAGAAGCATTTTTTTAATTCCCACATAAAATTGTAAGGAACCGTACCTACAGTCACAAGAACTTTCTTACTGACGCAACCGAAATTGGCTTTTACTGATTAATGAACTCATAAACTTTTCACATTTCTCATAGTTTAAACAACAATTACTAAACTGTAGAGTTATTTCAATAAACAATTTTACTGCTTAAATAAGCAATCGGGTTTTTGAGAAAGCAATTGGTGCCAATTAACAAATAACTTCCCGACTTGATGTTTTTAACATATTAAGTTCAGGGATTCGCACGGTCGTTCGACGAACGTAAAGGGGCGGCGAAATTATTCAAATCAAGCCGTTGATGAGAAACAAATGAAGAGTTTCATGACCTACTATTACCGAGGAATGCTCAAATTCATGCAGCATTCCAAAGGGTTTCTTTTTTGTTTGTGGCCATGTGTGTAGATTCCCAAATATTTTCGTTGCGTGTCTTGACACACTTATTTCGTCAATTTTGTGAATAATTTTCATTTTTAAATATGAAGAGAACAGACGTCCACTAAACATGACGTTATTTTTTGTTTGTTAGCAGACGCGGCTTGATTTAAATTCGAGGAGGTGATGTATCGTTAATACGGTCATTTGTAATTGAAACAGCTCTTTGTATGAAAGGGCTATTATGTGCGGCAGTTGTGTGTTTTAAAAAACATCCCTGTTGTAATCACCGAGAGAACCCTTCTGTAATCGCATATTGAATTGTCATCCGTCAAAGGAGGGATTCTAAACCAAACAGTTTTAAACTCTCTTTTCATACATCAAATAACTGCAATTTCAGGGCATAATTTTAAAAGAGGGACCGCTGTTACGGACGATGACAGAATTTGTCGATCCGTACGTCGCATCGAAAAGGGAAAAAGTTCAAAGTTGGAGCAAAAATTTCTTTAATGAAATTATTTTAATAGAAGCATGTTGCTATTTCATTTTACAGTAATTTATGAGCATCTGGCGTGATATATGTTTACGAAATGAGTGTAATTTTCTTGACAACTGATGAAAATACAAGTGCAACATTGTAACATTACGTGCAAGCAGCCTGACGCTACCTATTGCAAAATCCAGAGAAGTGTGCTATTGAGTTTGCGTGTTCTTGCATTTTTTTAGCATAACAATTATGTCTGTACTAATTATAGTGTAAAACACGTAGTGCGTAAGTTAAACTGAGCAAAAAAAAGTTGACATGACAGTTTGGAATTGTAATCGCTTTCTGAATGGAATTTAGCTTGTGTTTAAAAATGGTTGAAATATGTATTTGGAATTGTTAATAAATTTTGTATTTTTATTAAAGTTAGATTAGACTAAAATCTGTGTTATTTGGAATAAAATATGCGAACAACAAAACAAATAGAAATTTGGAGCTTTTTGTGTTCACTTTATTTGTTTAATGTTTTGATAAATAATATATTATTTCACATAAATTATTAATTTTTTAAAATACATAATAAAAAGTTACACAGGCAACTTTTTTTGGTTTTTGCACATGTTGCGACCATTTTTAATTTTTATTTTAATTTTAAAAACTTAGTAACTACAAGGGCAATATTAAAAACACCTTAAATTTCAATTTTTTTTAACAAGAAAAAATTACAGTTACTAACATTATGACTAGCTTATACGAACACTGCCTTAGATTTAAGTTAGTTTATTTTTTGAAAATTGCCAACAGCTTTTGCATTTTAAAAGTCTTTCTTTCTTTTAGTTTTAAACTAAAGAAATCTAGAAATTCAAAATATTCGAAAGATCCAAAAGTTCAAAACACTGCAACAGATAGAAGAATTTTAGACCAATTTGAAAAAAATTGAAAGAATTACAAAAATCCAAAAAATAAAAAAACATTTTAAAAGAATTTTGAGAAAGCTAAAAAACATACTGAATATGTAGAAATCAAAGAAGAATAGAAAGAATATAAAGAAATTAAAAAATATAAAAGAATCAAAAGATTGAAATACAGTCACAAATAAAAAAGTACAGGTATTCTAAAAAATCCAAGAAGTTTAGAAAATCTAAAGAATTTAAAGAATCTGGAAATTCTCAAGAGTTAGGTATGTACAAATTATCAGTATCTTTATAGAATCAAAAGTATTAAAAATATAGAAACATTAAAAAAATTAAGCAAAATGATTAAGTACAAACTTTAATCCAAAACACCAAACGAAAATTGCAGGGAATTCAAAGAATCTAAATGTTTAAAAAAAAATTGAAAAACACAAATCTAGGAAGTTAAGAAGATCTAGAAAACATTTTGAAAAAATTACTTAATATGCAGTTTAAGGATCTAAGGGTTCAAAAAATTGTAATGAAATAAAAAGATTTCAAGAGAGCTGATGGATTGTAAAGATTTTAAATAATTTAAGAATATTTAGAAAAATATTTAAAATGTCTAGTGGTTATATTGCATATATCTGCTGTTTTTTTTTAAACTCATCAAAAATTTTTAAATATGATGATGCCTTTATAAATTTTGTTTGATATTTTCTACTCTGTGACTCAAATTATTAAAGTAATAATTTTAATAATTATTCTATATGATGTCATGTTTGAAGGCTTTAAAATTTCGAATTAGGTTGGTAACTCTAACTTGTCTATTTGACAATTTGAGGTTAAGCATTAATTCTTGTCCAACGTTATCATTGTTAACAAGCTCTTTTGAAATGTTAATAAGAGAGCAACCAACATGGAAAAAGTGAAAAACCCAAAGAATGTGAATATTAAATTCTGCAGAGTTTTCTCATATTTCCGCTTTGACAAAATATAAATGACAATGTTTATCTTTAGTATTCTAGGCTTTTCAAAAAATAAAACTTTAAAACCATCTTTAAAATTATTTGAGAAACTAAAATACTCAAATCTGTATGATTTTTTTTAATTTCTGTGTTTAAAAATTATGGAAATAGTAAACTAGAGTTAACAAAAATTAAAAGTGCAAAGATAAATATGTGAATTGTAGAAACGTCAAAATTCAAAAGTTAATGACGCCAACATATATATAATTTTTTGTTAGAATACCTTTAATCGAAGACATTTATCAACTATAATTTTTGTTTCTTGAAAAATTAGTTCTAGTATTAAATTACTATTAATTATTAATATTCAATAATTAGTCTATTTATTTTTTTAAATATTTCAAGTCACAAAAATTGCAACAAAAGTTTTAAAAATCACCAATATCTAAAACTAGAGGTGAAAATCAGTTGCTGCGAGTAATTTAATTTAAGTAGTAAAAGAAAAAAAAATCGACTAAATCTGATGCCGGAAATTTTTCTCAACATTTAAGATGACGTCACTGGAATTTGCATACTACATTTGATGAAAGCGCTACAAATATCAAAGAAATGTGAAGGCCCAAACCAGTTACACAATTTCACCCATCAAGCACACTCCGTCTAACAGAACAGCAATTATAACTATTAATTTTTTGTTCACCGCATGCAAAAAACGAAATCCCCTAAGGCTCCAATTTGGCGCCCTTTCTAATTCCGCTGTTAGCAAGTAATATCACAATAATTAGATTATGACATACGTATGTATATCCATGCTATGACGGATGATACCTAAGGGTGTGATTTTATAACAGTCCGACAAACTTTAAAAATTCCAGCAATGCCAGGGGAAGAGGTCGAAGAGGAATAGAGATTGGAGATCGCGTGCGTGCCAAATCGCCTCTGGCACTAAAGACTCTGGCCGTTGAGGGCCCCTTCATTAGACCCTCGCCCTCGCCGCCCGTCAAGCATTACCATACCTAATTATACACGTGGTCAAAGAATGTTCGCTAACGATACGAGAACTCACAAACACTATCTTTTTGAACGGATCATATGACATGTGCATGAATTAAAAAGACATCTCTGCGAAAATTTTCTACAAAAAAGAAACCAAAATAGATGGCTAATTTAGGCTAAACTTTCACTGCTTTTGGTATTCATATCAGGGGCGGGGATCTAAGAAAAAAAAAAGTTAATTTTCATATGACAGGCTGAGATCATTTTCAAATTATTCGTCATTTATGATGGACATCTGAGAAGTTTTTTGGAGACTTTTTTGTTGGCTGTTATTATTTTCTAATAAAGACACAACAGATGGGTAGAAATATCCTTACACGATCGCTCAAAAACAAAGATGATAACAAAGAAAAAGTTTTTTTTAGTAGTTTTTGGAGGGTGTCTTCGACACTTACTTTAGACCTTCAACACTACATTTCTTTTAGTACCATCCACATCCGTGGCTTCTTATTTTTCACATCTTATTAAAGAGGTTGTGGTACTCAACATCACGTAGTTTTTGTTTCCTCTTTGTATCTTCGGTCTATTTGAAAAAACGTTTCAGCATCCGCTCCACATCATCAAGCCTCAAACCTCATCTCCGTAGGTAAACATTTCTAATTACATTTTGTTAAGCGTTTTTTGAGCGGCGACCTTTGTCCTACATTTTCATTTCTTAGTAGATTGGCAATTTGCCTTCTCTGACGTCGGATCCGCAATTTGATTTATGTCTCCCTATTAATATTTGTATTGATAATGACGGGTGCGTAATAGACCATCCCCAGCCATGTGGTCCCGCCGAGATCATCTCATGGTTAATTAAGCAATGGAGAGAGACATGGGGGTGCTTACTTCTATGTAAATATCACCCAGGGACAATTTCAAGCTCTTTTAAGCACCGCTCGACAATTACTCCGCAATTTAGATATGTATCAGAGATCATTAAATAAAAGATTAAAGGGGGAGACTAAATGTAAAAATAACGTAGCGCCGAAAACGACAAAGAATTATTTTAGTCAAGGAAGAATTGAAAAATGAATAATTTAGTTACTGATGCCTCGATTGGGAGGTTCGTTATGTTGGATGGAAAGAGGATAAATGAGTTCCGGTCTGTGAACAATATGATCTTGAGAGATTGGAATGCAATAAAAATAAAAGCCGAACTTAAACTATAAACTTAAGGTGAGGTCTGAATCAGATATGCGGGGCTCTAAACGACAAACGATTTCGAAAAACTAGTTGTAAAGTACTAAAATTATGCGTAACGTATTCAGGAAATTTACAGGTTACGGTGTACTGGAATTTTGCATTTTAACGTACTTAATGTAACTGGGTAAAGTTGCTTTTACCAACAACAAAGCTTTGATGCTAACGTAAGATAAACTATGCACTGCATACCTGATTTTCGCTGAAAGGTAAAGGGAGACTTTGTTGACCATTCAGACTAAAATAGAAACAACTATAAGTTTAAGTTGCACTAACTGATTAGCTTAAAAAATAACTATAAACATAATACCCAGTTCATTTTAGTCGTTAAATTACATTTTTTTAAGAATTTTTCTTCGTTCTAGTCCTTAGACATTAGACTTGTGAAGAACGGCTGCCTTGCTCTGAATAAAGTAATTTTTCATAGATAAATTTCTGAACTATAAACATCGAAAAACCGTGACAAAATTTTCAACATTTCTATTACGAACAAGGCGGCCAGCAATTAAGTTAAACATTGTTTTTAGAATTTTCATACACTATGAAAAAACAAAAAAAAATTTGGAAATTTTTGCAACTCTAACATTTTTGAAAAAGTCAGATTTTGAGATTTTTTATGCTTATAAATTACCAGAATTAATAAATAAATCGAATTATAGGCAATGAAAAACTCTCCTATTTATGACACCTCAAACGAATTTGACTGTATTTGTCTGAATTTTTATTTATAAAATAAACATCGTATTGCAAATTTTAAGGATTCGAAAAGTGCAAAGAAAACGAGTAAATTAAAAAATCCAAAAAACTTTAAGAATTTTAAGATTGTAGGCAGAAATAGAGAAATGTAAAGAAGCAACGAGTTTTTGGTTTACAAAGACATTATAAAAATCAAATAAAAAATCTCAAAAGTATTGAAAACAAAAAAATACACTGAATAAAAATACGTCTAAAGTTTCAAAAAATTTTAAAGAGATCGTGAAACATAAAGCAAATCTAGAAAACAGAAAATTTTAAGAATTTTTTTTCACTCAATATAAATGATAAAAAGTTTCAAATTCAAAAACAATAAAGAATAACAAAAATTTAAAGACACAAAATGTTTAGTTTAACAAAAAATCTAAAAAAATTTGAAAATATCTAAATAATTGAAATGAATCCAAAGTTTCCAGAACAAAAATATCTAAAGAAAATAAATTTTAAAATAAAAAAATCGGAGAATTAAAATAAAACAACTTTAAGGATTCAAAGAATCTAAAAATACTTCTATTTTAAGACAACTTCAAAAATATAAAGAATACGAAAATTAAAAAATTCAAAAAATATGAAAAATAAATTGAAGTCAAAATGTACAAGGTATAAAAAAATCAAATTTTTAAAACTTCTATTTTTTTTAAATCTAGACTGTGAATTTTAACAGTTTTACTTGTTTTGCCGGTTTTTGAAAAAATAATTTTTATCTATTTGTATTTTACAATATTCGAATATTCGACTTGTTGTTGGTAAATATTTATTATTTATTAAATTCGATAATAATATTAGTCTATTCAGTCGTACAAAATTATTAATAAGTATATCTTTGAACGCTTGAAAGTATTCTTGACATCAAAAATAATATCCTAGAAATTGTTCTTTCTTTCAGGCACAATCTCATTTTTTTACAATTTTACGTTTCTGAGATTTAAAAGATTCAAGGAATAGAAAAAACGAGATTTAGATTTTTTTTAAAACTTAGACATTGAGGATTTTAAAGGTATTACAAATTTTACTTTAAATTTAGAAGTTTTGAAAAAATCTATCTGTATCTACCTATTTGGTTATTACAATTTATGAGTATTCAAAAAGTTTAGTCCTATAATTCAAATTATTTTCAGTATTAAATCTATCTAGTTCTAGAAATGTTTTTTTTTCTAAGTTTTGTAAAGACTTTTCAATTGCACGAGTAGTTTTAAATAATAATAATTTCTGAGTTTTCATTTTGGAAATGAATTTATAAAATTTTTCAATTTTTTGATTGGAATGACTGTTTTATATAAAAATGTAAACTGAAAATGAATCTATGTCGGATACTTATCAACCCAAAGCTAAATATTTTGTACTGTCCCGCTGTTATAAATTACATTTTGAAATTTTTTGTGAGCCTCTGCATTATAAAAAGAATATGCTTTCTGAATTTCATGTTAAAAATTGTTTCGAAAGCACATATCTAACGACAAAAAACCGATGTTAATGAAAAATTAGTACTAGACTTAAAAAAAATACTGTTCATTTAAACCCGAAACCAATTAAGCTCATCTCATCAACATCACCCAGCAATCGTTCGTACGTAGTCAATAACAAAAACACCTGTCGACATTTATAATCCGCTAGAAAAAGCTAAGTGTGAACAGTGATTTATGATGATGATAAGCGGTAAATATGTTCTGTTTCTTGAACCTGAATGGATCGGCGTGTGAACTCCTGCAGCGAGCCGGAACTCCGGTAGCCGGAGCCCTGTGGAGGAGTCCCGCTGCGACAGTGGCGACCCCTGCTGGTGCGACACAACCGCATCGATCGTAGCCTACAGCCATCACACACCCTGCCACAAAATGGTCGACACATTCACAATATCTCCGATTTCGTCATCTCCATTCTCATATCGACGAAAAACACACTTTCGCAGTTACGATCCGGACCTGAAGGGCGGGCGGCTTTTATCGCCCTTTTATTGTAGCTTTGATACGCAACTTTTTATGGCTTTGCATTATTCTGCGTTTATGAAACTGGGAGTGCACAATCAGCAATGAAAAAATACACTTCGAGGTTTATGGAGGTAGTCGTATACAGAATTTACGACGATGTTTTAATTTCGTGCTCACAGTTTCAACGAGTTTTTTACAAAAGAGGTTGAGAGGGATTGGATTTATTCGAGTGAAAAATAAGCTGTTTCCAGTTTAAATTGACATTTATATTTTTTTTAAGATAGATGTTGGAATTTTCTACTGGATAAATGCACTGTTCTTCGCAAAATTCTTACTTTTTTTTAAAGATGAATTATTTTGAATACCTATAAATTTCATAAAAATATTAACACTTTAAAGATTCGTCATATGCAAAAGATACTGAAGACTTAAAAAAATAACTATTATATTATTAGTTTTTGAGAATACTAGGGATTTTAGAATTTTATCATAATTTTTTAACTTACCTACAATTTTTTTACATGAATTTTTAGATTTTCAAAGTTTCTGCAGTTTAAATTTTAATTTTAATTATAAAGAATTTCTAGACTTTAAAATTATAAAATTTTCTAGATACAACAAAATATTTACTAAACTGTTAACATTTTTTAAGAACTAAAAAATTTATATATTTTTTTTTGTGAATTTTGTGAGATTTATTGAATATCAGGAATTTTCTATCTCCAAGAATTTTAAACTGTTTGGTTACTTGTGAGAAAAAAATATTCTAATTTTAATTATCACGTTTTAACGTTTTCAGACAGATTTTTATTACATAAAAGTATTGCAAAGTAATGAAAGAATTTCTATATCAAATGTTCAAATACAAATTTATGAAATTCTGTGTATTTAAAGTTCTTAAGTAAATTGTTTTAGAAATGTAATAATTCTAAATAAGTAAGTATTTCATTTTAAAGATTTTTTTATGTCTTTTTAAAAGACTTTTAATGATGTAGAAAGATTTAATTTGCTTGTATTCTGTAGTTCATATTCTAGAAATTACAATGTTTCGAAGGCTTAAAACTCGCTATGCTCTAAATTTTGCATTTGGCACTATTTTTTTAAAAAATTAATTTTTATATACAATTTTAGTTGAATAAAAAAAAATAAGAATATCAAATATCATTTAAATATCTTTTACAATACTCTTATAATTCAAAAAATTCTGAAGATATTAAAGCTTGTAGAATCTTCAAATTGAAACGGAACTTCAAAAATTAATTAAATTTTAAAAAATATATAATAATATAAAATAATAATTTTGAACTCTTCTACGAAAAAAATCTTTAAACGCTTTAGTTTAGGTGTTTTTGAAATAAAAAATAATATCCCATAAATTGTCTTGTTTTTTTTTCATTCTGAATCTGTTTTTTGCAATTTTACATTCTAATCATGTTCTGGATTCTTAGATGTTTTGAATAATTGTAAATCAAAATTATTTTGCCTAAATGTGCAATCTAAAATTTAAACAAATTCTAGAAAGTTTAGAGAATTTTCTTCTTGTTTTTATCTTTCAAAAATTTTAGAAGGTTAATTTTGAAATATTTCTTAATAAAAAAAAATCTTAAACTTGGCAAACTTGTCCAACTAAAGTAATATTGGATATTTAAATATTAAATTAAATTACAAGAATTAAAAATACAAAAAATTCTTAAATGATTAAACATCTGCAATAGGAATTCGGAATTTTAAAATAAATAAATAAAACAACCAGAATTTTTTGATTATTTAGATTCTGGATATACGAGGTTCTGAAGGTTCTGCATATTTTGGAAACTGTGGATAGTTTATAAAATTTTAAAACTCCAGTATAAGTAATTACCTATTTTTGTTTGTAGAGAATTAAAATTTAAAAAATGACAGTTACCGAAATTACTAACAAGAATAAATAGTAACTCATGAAAAAATATATCGAAGGGTCAGAATGTGATGTTGCGTTGGTAGCCCAGCTGGTTTTTGTACCCTTGACAGTTTGAACCATTAATCAAAAGCTGTCATTGTTGATATGGTAGATTAAAACGGATAAGGAAATAGATAAATGGAGCTGCCAATGTGTAAAATTTTAGGTCTACTTGATTTTTCGCTTTTTTTTTCGATTATATGACATTTGGACATAGAAACAGTGTAGTTAAAAAAATGTGAGAATTCGTAAAAAATCTTGAAAGGTTCTGCATTCTTTTTGAAACAATTTTATTCAGTTTTAACTAACGGGGTTTTAATATCAAAAATAGCATTTTCTCGAAAAATGTAATAAATCATAGGGAAATTTTGAGTGTTGAGAGGGAAAACTTTTTTAATTAGGTTTTTCTTTGACTGTTTTACTCTCCACTTTCTAGGTGCTATTCTAGTTGCAGAATGGAAAAAGCGAGATCAGATAAAAGTTTATTAATCAAGAATTAATTTTTGTTTGTTGTTTACATACACAGTGGCGCAGGGAAGAAACAACACGTGCTGAAGTTACTGGAAAACCACCCTGTATAATTATTTAATTAATTACTTTACTTAAAATACATTTTCATACTTACCTTTTTTTTAAATGTAGTTTTTTCCTACTAAAAAAAATTGTACATACCAATTATCAAAATTTTAGTTTACCGAGTGATTTCATTAGTATTGGCTAATGGTACGTTAAACCCATGTTGATGGCCCCTTAATGGTGTGTTATATGTTTTAAAAATTCCACGGTTAAAATAATAACAAACCACGAAAAGATTATAATGTGCTGGTATAGATGCCATTTATAATTCTCAAGAAAAACGTCTCTAAACTCCCACTAAACCCTTAAAAAACACTCACTCACACACACGTACCACTTCACTCTTCCCCAAAACAATAATAACACGTTACAATGCCCTGAAATCTGCCCTCTTATAAAAAGTTCTGGGATCAGAGTTGGCGAGATGGTTCGTTTGTTTGGTGAAAAAGGTCAAAGCAGACGAGTTGACCACCCTCGCTTTCAGGTCAGCTACGAAGTGTGTATAATTTGGAACGTTTGACCTGTGATTAGTCGGTCAGGACAGTCGGCGCCGATGTGCCTAAGTGTCTATTTATTAGCCTAATCACAGGGTGCCTTGGTACAGGACGCGATGCGGCGTGCTCGGGATAGGCGGGACGCTAGGGCGGGACCACAACGACACGCCCATGACTCACGACGTAGATCACTAGATTATTACAGCTATGTCTCAGTTATGCCAACCGCTTATGCAAATCGGATGGAACGACTTATGCTGGTTATGCAGCCAACCATATTTTTCAATTTGGAACGACACCCTTTCCTGGTAAAGATTTTTTCAAATGCTTCTGTACATTTTTGAGCAATATATAGAAAATATGAATCTTTCTCCATCGACATCTAACATTTCAATCTACTTCGTATTTGATGAAGCGTTATGCTATAATTATCCCCTAAAACCAATTTTATAATTCCTGCACCAAAAGTGTTTGGTTTGTCTCTTTTTTGAAGCATTTTATGGCGAACATATGCAAATTGCCGGCCACTCTCATATCCATAGATAAACGCCTGCCATCAACAAAATAATTTGGTCCGCATTGAAGTTTACACCGCTTTGTATCCGAGTTAGGGTTAGAGTTGATAAATATTCCGATAAAGGGGTAATGTGGGGTTTAGATAAGTGCCCCGAGCATTGTTCCTGCTTTATAATGTTGATGTGGGCCTTCAGATACTACTCGGAAGAATTTGGGATCTTACGAGAACCTCTACATAGGAAATTATCTGTTCTAATCCATCCTTTAAGCCTCCGTCACCTCCGTTACTAATATACAGGGCGATCACATTCTTTCAAGCAAGAACTTACACAAAGCCGCCAACGAAATGAGTATTAGGGAGAGAACTCTGGATTGTTATTGAGGCCCGAGGCTTGTTTGCAAACTGAACTGCAGCCGCCGATTCGCATCACATGCGCTTCTGATTGATTTCCCTTGTTCGGAATTTCTTAGTGCTCATTACAAAGCCTGTGATGGATCGATAACACTATAAAATACAACGAAACGGAATACAATTCAACAATAAACGATTCGTTTTGGCTGCTTCTTTCACAAAAGTTGTCCCACAAAAAACTGTCATTGATTTTCATCATTTCTCGTACCTCTTCCTATATCACATCGAATAAACTTTAATGTTTGTAACCAGGTAGGTTTTGGAACAGAAGCCTGTTGTTGTTGGTAGGTTTACATTCAATAAACTTTAATTGTTAGCTTAACACACAAGGACAAAATAACAAGTAAACAACACAATACTATTTCTTCTGTTTTTTTTCGTTAGCTTTAGCTTCTTGCTCTCGCAGCAATTCGTGATACTTATTCAATCTTGTGCGTTCTTTCATTAATGGAATCTTCTTGTACAACTTGAGGAACTTTTTATACTCTTTGTCGCTGATAGGTTCAATCCTCAAAAAGTGTTCGTACAACTCTGATTGGGTCAAAGGTTTGTAGCTTAACTGGATTATTCTTTCTGCTGTTAAAACTTGTTCGACTACTTTTTTCAAAACAGGCAGTGGGTAGAACACTGTCATTTTTGCCAAACATGATAGGTCTATGTTTCGATCAACGCCGGGATAGGGCATTAGAAGTTCTCTCCAGTACATGTAGATGCTTCCGTAGTCCGTACGTGGAATTAATATAATCTAGAATTAAAGGACATAGAATTGAACAGAGGTGCAATGTGGTGACGGCCAGTTTAACAACAAAAAATATTTCTAATATTGCAAAAAAAAATTGTAACAGTTCTATAATACTAACACCAAAACTAGAAATTTTAACACCAAACTCATTAAGAAATTGTTTCGTGTTCTGAGTTTTTCAACATTTCAAGCTTCTCAAATTTTTAGTTTCTCAAATTGTCAGACTCTCTGTTTTTGGATTCTAAAGTTTAATCTCTATATATACTTTAGATCTTAGAGGCCCAAATTTTCGGGTTTCCACAATTTAAAAATTTCAAGTTTTTAATTTTTCAACTTCTAAAGCACATATCAGGTTCTTATCGAGCTCAAAAATTATTTCTTAAAAGCTCTAGATATTTTTATTCAAAAGTTTTCAGAATCTCAGCTTTTTAAGATTTCAGGCTTCAAGGTTTTTACGTTATCAAGCTTTAATTTTTCAATAGCTTTAAGCCTTTAGTTTTGTGTTTTGTTGTTGTGAAGCTTTCAGTTTTTATTATATTTTGTTTATTTATTTATTCAATTTTTAATTAATTAAATAGTAGATTACAGATTGTTCGAGTCTAAGAAAGTAAAAATCTCAGGATCCAAGAGTCAAAGAATTTACGAATTCAAATATGCAAGCATCTAAAAACTGGAAAAATTAATAGTCTTAAAAATCGGAGACTTAATAATAACTTGAAAACCTAAAACCTGCTAGATCTAATAATCTTAACAAAAAACTTAAAACTTCTAAATTTAAAACGTTAAGTTCATACTAGATAGAATATAATAATTGAACACTTAATTATTAGTGAATTTTAGTGAATTTAATTTCTGATAATCTTACAAACGTAATATTCGGGAAACTTTGAGCTTCGAATCTGAAAATCTGACAAATTGAAAATTTGAAAGCTAAAAAAATGAGAAGACGATTTTTAAAATTAAAGAGTATAAAAATCTGATAAGCTCAAAAACTTCAAAGGAAAGCTCGGAATTTTTAAAGTTGATAAAATGAGCAGCTAAGAATTCGATAGGTTGGGAACTTAAGAACTTACGCAGTGTCTTATAATCTTGACGATCTAAACACATAAAAACTTAAAAATATAGGAAGCTGAAAACCAGAAAAATTTAAAATCAAAAAATTTAAAAATTTATGAAACAGAGTCTAAGAATTTAAAATATGCAAACATACAAAGCATAAAAAAGGTCAAAACCTGAAATTCTGGAAAATTGAAAATCTGAAAATTTAAAAAAATTCTATGCTTGGAACAATTTTTTAGTAAATTGTGTTTTTTTATACACATAATTACTTATTTGAGGAAAAATTTTCATCGCATTTTCCAAAATTGTGAGATTTTTTTTCTTGCTAACTTACCTTTTTCTTACTTTTTTTTTAGTGAAAAATGAAATGAAAATCTGTAAAGTTTCTAATTATTTTACATACATTTTCAAAAACCTTCTTCATCTTCGCTGGTTTTCCCAACCACGGTCGGCCACTGATACCAAAAACTAGCACTCTATCTTCAGGTTTAATCGTTTTCACGATTTCTTTTTGCAGTTTCTTACCAATTCGTTGTGGTTCTAAATGCTTTTCTTCTTTTGGTACTTTCTTGTAAAAGATTTTCTCAGCCGCTTCAAAAAAGATAATCGACGGTTGCAACAATCGCGACATTTTGTTAACCAAATGGAACAACATTTTCAAACCCTGAAATCTTTCATTTAATTAATCTACGAAAGCTAATGAGAAAAGTCAACTTTTGTTCCAGGATATTTTCCTCCGGTTATCTCCGGTGACAAGTCAAACAGGACACTCTGACTCTCTGTGAAAACGGCGTTTGCAAGGAGGTGTTTTCCACTTTGTCTAGGTCCAATCAACAACACAGATCGTGCTTTTTTCATGCTTTCAGTACTCAGAGGAGTGATACAGTTCATTTGGACAGCCTGACGAACGTCACCTAAGGTTGCTGGTGGATCAAAACCTTGGTTTCTGAATTCCCAGTTGTTGTAACTAAAATCGCCGTGGTATTCTTTCAGCGTGTGTTTTTCGTAAGGGTGAATGATGCCGTTGTCTACTAGTTCTTGGAAAAGATCTTCGGTGGTTCTATGGGCAGTGATGTCTTTCTTCCCTTTTTGTTTTTTCTTCTTTTGTTTTTTCTTCTTCTTCTTTTTTGCTTTGTACTTCCTACCTTTTGCTTTTGCTCGATCTTTGAGTAAGGCATCATTTAATTCCTCCAGCTCAAGCCTAAACACAGAACTATATTCATGCTGGTACGTGACAGGTTTACCTCATCATTTCATCAACAATCTTGCGGAGCTCTAATTGCATCTCGAAACATTTTTCTTCGTGAATAATATCCATGTAGTGCTTTTCATCGGGATTGTCTTCATCCTTTCTGCTATCAAAAATTTTATGGTAGTCTTTCATAGTTTCATCAAACTCTTTAGTTTCAAGTTTAGTTTCATACTCCAGCTCGAAATCCCACGGTTTCAACTTCTTCATTTTTTTCCGTTGCTTTTCCTGCTTGGCTTTTAGCTTTTCTTTTTTCTTTAGTTGGGCTGTTAACTTCTTCTGCTTTTCTTTTTCAGCTTTAAGTTTTTCTTTTGTTTTCCCCTCATCTTTCAGTTTTTCTTTTCTCTTTCTGTCAACTTCATCGATCCACTCTTTTGGTGTTAAAGTCTCGCCCCGAACAACCAAAACCGTTCCTCCTTTTTCTTCAGGCGGGATCTTATCAAAATTTTTAACCTGGGTGTACCACTGATAGAACCATTCTCTAATTTCGTCACCGATGTCTTCCAGCAACCTCGGACCAACGATTCTAAAAACACGAGCTCGTTCGTTCAAGTTTGCTTGAATGTATTCTTTAATTCTTTCATCTCTGATGTCTCTGCGACGCTGCAGCTCCATTTCGAGTTTTTCAAACTCTGCTTTGGATCTCCAACTTGGTTCGTACATTCCGATGAGAAAACGTCGTTGAATTTCTTTTCTTTTGACGAGCTGACGTGCGCAATGTCCGCGCCATAGTCTTCCGATCTGAAGAGCGGAGGCTGCTTGAATTTCTTCATCTGGTGGTGGCTCAGGTTTGAAGCCCTGGCGAATTTTCTGAGCCTGCACTTGTACAACGTTTTTCTCGTTAAAATACAAACGCGCTTGTCTGCCGCGTTCGTGATTTTGGATTAGAACTACAATAGAAGTGATTTTTAATTTTTGTTCTTGTTCTTTCAGTTCCTTTTCGGTTAGAACTTTTACTTCGGGGACGTATCTTTTTGGTTTCTTTCTGAAAAGTGTCATTAAATACTTAAATGTTAATAAAAATGTGTCGTTACTTTGCTTTTTTGTCTGATTCTTTCGTTAGAGACGTTTTGGAGGCTGACTCTACGTTAGCTTGAAGATCTTCAGTTTCTTCTATGCTTGTTTCTACAGGAGGTGGTGTGTAGATCCGTTCTCCGTTCTAAAAAGGATATTTATCTTTGAGTTGATGACATGGTTTGTAGGAAACTTTGATTTTGGTCCAAAGTTCCTCCACTGAATAGTGTCGGAGGTAGTACAAAATTGGATCCAAAATTTCTACGTCGTGTGGGATCAACTTTAGCTCAATTAAAGCACCGTCGATGTAGTGGTACTCTGATATATCGACGTTTCTTAGCTCTTCGTTTAAATCGTGCAAGCGGACAATGGCTGTGTCCATGAGTTTTCGTACAAGAATCCGTTTTTGTGGCTAGAAAAAAGTGTTAAAATGAAGGAATAAAAGTAGAAAAGGGAGAGACTTGGGCCATTTGGTCTAAAATTAAGCCTAGATCTTGTACGAGCATGGAATATCTCGCGTACATGCCCCCAATTGCATGGCTGGCTAAATTTCTGTTCTTCAGCTTCTTATCCGTTGCTTGTATAAAAGTAGCATCTTTGGCAAGAAGAGCTTCCAGGGCTGCCCTAGTGCCAGCCCACCACTTCGAGTAGTATTCGTACGACATCACATTTAATTTATCACGTTTTAGAGACTAATAATTTTACTGTTGACATTTTCAAACTGTCAAGTAATGAAAAATCGTTATATAGGTGGTCTAGAATTCAGAATATCTACATACCTACTTGTCTAACAGTTGTTTTCTCAAGCCTTTAAAAATAAGCTATCTGGGAAATAACATTTGAATCTCGTAGTTGCTTGCGGCCTCTAGTGCCAACAAAAAAACTTCACTACGGTATTTTTTCTTCAGCTGACCGTGATAAAGAGCGTATGATGGTATTTTAATTCTTCATTTTTTTGGTGCTCCTTCATCCTACACTGTTATACAGACATGTTGATCAAGGAATTCTTCTTCGGGCCGTTCGAAACAATGGGTAGTCGGCCATGTTGACTACTCAAGAAGCCATATTTTGTCCTCGGGCAAGCCAAGTTGGACGCCCACGACATGTACCTGATCACAGAGATCAAGCCGCGCATTCCGGTATATTCACCGCGATCACTTGACCTGCACAGGGCCGGACCCGATCAATTGCTGCCGATATGAAGACTCAAAAGGAGACCATAAAAACTAACATCGATATTAAAAAGATTTAAAATGGCGTCTCTAAATTATTAAAACTCTTAAATGAATTAACGCTGTCTTTATTTTATTTGGTAAACTGTAAATTACTAAAACATAATAGGTTTTATGGGTCGTTTAGCATTGTCGGGATTTAGTAGAAAATTGACACTTTTATGGAGCTACTTAACGCTCATATTGTAAAATCAATCATGGGTCATTGTCAAGTCGTAAAATCAAAATGTTCGTAAAGACTTGACAAGTTGTGGAACCACAGGATTTCTTAATAGTAAATAGATGCAATGAATCATTTCCAGTTAATAACCCTTAAAATAACAAAGTTATAGCTGCTAGCATTTATATTGATTTAGGGTTATGGGTTATGGATCTTTTAACAGTGGTCAACTTCGAATACCTAACATTCAGAAAATTGATCTTAACAACGCTTAGATTTAGTTTTCTTTTTATAATTACAAGAACATAGGTACTTAGCACCTTTTTGTTTGAGAAATTTTTGTTCTTAATAAGACTCAAATTTAAATTTCCGTGAAGTTATACTTACTAATTTTTGCGGTTTATAAAATCCTAGATTAGCAGAATCTTACAATTAGATTCAAATGTTAGTTCGAAATTAAGTTGCTAGAATATTATAATTTTTTTTTCGGTTCTCAGTGTTATCTAATCATCGGACTCTTAAACATAGTTTCTATAACATATTTCTCAAATTTTATCAATTATCAAATACTAGTTTTTTTTTAAAGATTTGAAATCTTTTATCAAGGACTTTAAAATTTTCAAGTCATTTAAAAATTAAGTAATCACTTTATTAAGCAGTAAACAACATAGTAAAGCTTTAAAATTGTCAAACAAACATAAACAAAGTGGCCAAATATTGGTAAAAGCTTAAAATACAATTCAAACATCCACAATGTCAAAAAAAACTAAATTTTTGTTCTTTTTGAAAAATAAATACGAGTTAAGTTAAAAAGTTATTTTTTTTATTTTTTCATGATATTGTTGATTAAATTAAACACTTAAACTATTTAAAAAAAATACTTACTCAAACATTCGAGCGAAAACAATAAATAAAAACTGAATTTCACCGTTAAAGTTCAAGTTAAGTTAAACAAAAATGCAGAAGTGTTCAAATTTTTAAAATAAACTTTTAAGTATTCAACACCAAATGTTAGAATTTTTTACTATATTTTTATATTTTCAAAGCAAAAAAAATATGAAAATTTAGCTCTTTACTTAATACTGAAAGATTTAAGAACTTACAAAAAATGTGTATGTTTTTGTTTATAGTTATTTTTTATTTAAATTTTAATAAGTTTAATTTCATAGAAATGGAAAAAGTCTTAAACGTTTTATGATTTTCACTTTTAAGCTATTTTTCTAAAAACTGGTTTATACGCTTGAAATTCAAATTCTGCTATTTAAAAAGTTACATATCTAACAAGAATTTTCCTTCCGTCAATTTTATTAAAATTTTTGATTATCAATAAAAAGTGGACAATAGTTTATTAAATAATTGAATAAAAATTGTGTCTAAGTAGACTTTAAAATTTTAGATGTGTTGGTAGCTCTACCTTTCACCTCAAAACGTCTTTTTGACAGTTTAAAGTTAAATATTTATTGATACGCAAAGATGTCATTGTGTCACATAACAGCTCTAAGATTATTACGAACATTAAAAATTTTAGGCTAATTTACTCCTTTTTCTTTATGATCATCGAGATTCAATTTTCAAATTAACAACTGTATTTTTAAGAATAGACATTTTTATATACTTACGCGTTTTTTTAGTTTGATTAAAATTGCAGGAAAATTTAAATCTCTAAGATATTTGCTGTTTTTCAGATCCCATTAACAAAATATTAAATGTCTGAATCCGAATCACTTACATTGTTTATTAAACAACCAACGTAATTTTTTAAAACCGTTTTACCTTAGTTTACTTTGATATTAGATATTTTTAATTTATATTTAAAAGTTTGCTAACAAATTTATTTGTTTTTATAGATCAATTGATGTCGGGGAAACAAAAAATGTAACGGTTATAACAAAATAGTTCAGAGTTCTTGTTACCAATCTGATCAACATAATTTATTGAATAACGGCAAATGATATCTAATTAATTTTCTCACATATATCAAACAATTCAGATTTAATATAAGTTTTGTGGGCTACTTGAAGGTTTATTTACAGCTTTCAGTAGAAATCATTGAATTGTAATAAAATATAGCTTTATATAGAAACTTAATATAATTAGTGCTTTGAGTAGAATATTATATATCAGGGGTCCGAAGTTGGCGTTTTAAGTTTGTGTCTTGCTATAGTTTCGTGAAATGTATCAAAACATTATTAATTATTTCTCTGAAGAAATTTGTGATGGATATTATAAAATTATATAATGTTTCGCTCTAGTTGTGGTTTGGGTTGTGAGATATTCAGCGATATCGAGCGGGTGGATATAGTTAAGATGTTTTTAATTGTCGGTTGTGGGTCCCTGTTGTGTTTAATTATAACGTGTTTGTGTGTAATTGTGGTCGGCGTGATAAATGCGGGGACTCCCCCTAGATCCGGCCCTGAAGGTAAACTATTCCTTCCCTATAAGTTATGAGGAGATGCATAGTACAGCGTACACCCACAGAGCACAGCACGGCGAAGTAAATCAAAAGATGAAATTGCAGGTTTGTAATCACGGTCGCCTATGGCACGTAACTTGGTGAGCCAATCGCTGAGCCGGCATCTCTCGCTCTGGCCAATGGCCGCCAGTCTTACCCCCGGCCTACTCCGGCACTAGCCAAAGGACTCTTCACATCTACTATCACACACACAGTGCCTGGAAACCTGCCTAAAACCAACAATCGACGATCAACTATGTCCTGATCCGACGGCCGGTCCAAGTGTGCTGTGCTCGATCAACACGGCCAACCGCGATCTGTGATATCGTTTTTATTGATAACGAATTGTTGATGTGATCGGGCGCATGCGTCTTTTTCGGGTGATAAGCACGACTTACTGTGGGTGATTTTTACGTCAATTTTGTGCATTTTGGATTATGGAATGATGTCACGG
Source organism: Cynaeus angustus (assembly GCA_030157275.1). Lineage (NCBI taxonomy): Eukaryota > Metazoa > Arthropoda > Insecta > Coleoptera > Tenebrionidae > Cynaeus > Cynaeus angustus. Next base: position 24,683,064 of record CM058058.1, read on the forward strand.
TTCTATCTTAATTCCAACTCGTCGCTAGCCAATTATCAGCAATATGAAGTAAGTCACGATACAAATTATATTAAATTATAAGGAAAAAATCACGGCGGCTTTTAGTCGTCACGTGACGTCTACCAACACGCTCGTTCTTCCCCTATAATTAAAGAAAAACATAGTCATGTGCACTGACATTTCCTTTTACTAATCATAACTTTTTAGTTAGTCATTTTAATGGGCTGATGATGGTATAAAAAATATTAGTCATGTCCAGGGCAATTTTCTGGAATTAATTTTATGTAAAAATATGCTAATAAAAAAAGGAAAAAATTGTATGTTTCTGAGGTATGGATATAACCACCAAAGAACACCTGTTGTTGTCCGGTGAACGTTGTTGAGAGGCTGAAAGCTAATTATCTACATTCCACCCGACCTCATCAATTAAATATGAGCCAGAACACATTCTACACGGTTATTGTTGCTCTTGTAAATGCCTATCATAACTACCAAATGCTACCTACCTACCCAACATCCTTATAATATCTACGCTATGTTATGCAACACAAAAAATGAGTTGTTAAACATCATCAAAGCAAATGGGGTTATAACGATCACAAGAAAATATTCCACATAGCTATCAAACAATTAGTAATAAATAATATTTTAATTACCATAATTGTTGCTAATTACTCTAACGGAATGAAATAAAAATCAGACCGCTTGCCTCTTCTTGTCTCTATTCAGCGTTTTATCAATTAGCCTAAACATTTTTCAGATGACACCTCCAATACCACATAAATTCATCCTAAAATCGATTTGAATTTTTATTGGCTAAGACCAATTTTAATTAAATTTAAGATTGAGTCTCCAGCTTTCGTGTTATTTATCGTTGCTCTGAATTAGAAATATAGAATTTAAATCGACCACTAACGGTCGCGCATCTATCAAAACATCTCGCCAAAGGCTCCACAATGAATAAATTAAATCTCCAGAAAACAAAATTCAAAAATTGTATCACTATATCTATAAATAGATGATTTACGATAGAAATACAATGTGTTCGAAGTGTCAACAAATTATTATTTTATGTACAACATATTCCACGGTGTGCGTACTAAAAAAGTAGTGTTATTATCTCTACAAGAACGTTGGTTGTTGGATAATAATGTGAAATTGTTACATGTTCGACGTTATAGGCTGTCAACATCGAAATTTGAAATGGAAATCAAATCAAACATTATTGCAACCTCATTGCTTGAGGCTTACACTCGGTCGTAAATTCTTCATCATAAATACGATTTTAACACGCTGAACTGTATAAATCATTTTCTAATCAAATATTAAACGTATAGCACCCACATTCATAGACAAGCTAATAAATTAGATGTTCAGAGAAGAGAACAGGATAACAAACTGGAGCGTAAAACTTAGTTTTCTTTTTAAAAAAACCAAAACGCTATTTAAAAATCATACAATAAATTAAGAGGGATACGGATTGAATTGCGACGGTAAAATGATTTCTGATACGGTTAAGCACAATTACAACGTATCATATATTTTTACATTTCAAATTAGATCTTGATTTTCATGACTGCCACACATTTAAAGTTATCCAATAAAAAGATTATGTGGGAACACAATAAATTAAACTTTTCTGTTTTAGTAGTTTTAAAACGACTTTTCTACTTTAACTTTATTGTTAACATTTCAACTCGATTTTTATTTGAATTGTATTGTACAGTTGTACAGACAATTTTGCGAACATTTTATGACATATTTTTTTTAATTTTATGATGATTTTATAATTATAAACTAATTCTAAACTGTTCGTGTAAATTCAGTTTTCAGTGTGAGATTTCGAGATAGACATTTTTTGTAGATACTTGAAACATTTTTTTTTAGCAATTCGTGTATTAACTCCCCAAGTACCTACTCTTACCATAAAGATAACTTTTCCATAAAAACATAATAAGTGCTTGTTAGAAACATAAAGAGCCATTTTATTTCTGATCATTAAAATTATTTTTAATTAGCTACTTTAAATCAATCATTACGATAGATTTGTATAGTAATTTAAAATTACATTTATGATTTCATACCAGAACTGTTAATTATATCGCCAATTTATTATTCTTATTAACTAAGGGGGTTATTCACGAAACGAATCAAAAGTACTTGCAACTTGAAAATTTCCATAAAACCACGACGCTCGATAAAGTAAATTAATACAAATTTGACATGACAAGCAATAATAAATTCCAAACATTGTTAAATTTAATTCGCCATTAAAAATTGCAAACGTTTGCAAATTTTCTTTTGCGTTTATATTTCTTTATTTAATTTAATGAGGTGAAAATTTGTTGGAATAAATGCTTCAGGTAAATGCAAGATGGCCAAGTTATTATTTTTTTTACAAAATTTTGAAAAACTAATGTTCAATTATACATTTTTAGAATTATTATCAGCAATTGATTACTTAAATTTAATATAAAACTAAAACTAATATTAATTGATGCTATCATACAGGGTGTTCATTAGAAAGACTCATTTTGTCAATGTTTAAACAGCTATACATTTATTTTTTAAATTGAACATACTTTATTTCCTTGTATCATAGAATTCTTGTTTTCATAGACTTTTATTTTTGTTAAATACAAACTACACTTAAAACTTACATTTTTTGAGATGTTGCAACTTTTTAAAAAATTGTTACATCTTGAATCTTTGAAAGAATTGAAAAAGTTTTAAAGGTACAAAAAGTATCGAGCTCAGAACATTTGAAAGAAAGAAACTCCAAGAATTTGAAAAAAAAACAAGTATTGATTGGTCGAACAAAAATCTTCAAAAAAAGACGTTAAAATTAAGATGAACATAATAACATAACGTAACATAAGATAAATTAGCATCTAAAAAAATTAAAAAATCCGAAAAACTCAAAAAATATGAAAAATCGAAAGACTCAAAAAAAAATCAAAACAAAGACCTTTGTAGGAATACTCCACCTTATATTTTTTTTGCGTACCTATCAAAGCCTACCTTTTAGAAATCATTATAATTTTTAAAAAAGGTGCCATATTTTAAAAAGTATAAGTTTTAAGCATACCTTGGACTTAACAAAAGTAAAAGACAATATTAAAAAAAATCTGATAAAACTAAAAGATCTGGGATGTTCCAATTAAAAAAACTAAGTTACACCTGTTTTATTACTGTACAAAATTAATGTTTCTAGCGTACACCCTGTATGACAGAATCAAATAATATTGGTGTCATACGAGCGCGTAACATTTTTTTTTTGCTTCATGATAAGTTTCAGTAATCAATTGCTAATAAACTTAAAAAACTTAAAAGGCTTAAATAACTTGGCAATTTTACATTCAAAATTTAAAAACAAAATATGCATTTAAAACATTTAATTCAACAAACCAGAATATACAAAGAATAGATAGGGTTCCAGTTTATTTTACGAAGTTTTTACACCAATTCTATGCCCATCTGTTATTGGAGCATAAAGTTTATTTTAATTAAACATCCTCAGTATGTAGGTATTTTAAAAAAGTGCGTCGACTTTCCCACATTTACCCTAATTGGAAATTAGACCCTTTATATAATTGAGATCTTTTTTCGTTTCGTATAATTTTTAGATACATACGTTTCAGTTTTTATTTTTATCAAAGAGATATTTGTGTTCTCTTTTATCCCAATTGTTTTAAATTCCAAAATGGTTGTCATTTGTTATAAGCATATCCGTGTCATAAATTATGTGAAATTTAATAAACTTAAATAAATTCAAACAAAATACGGTGAAATTAAAGGCTTACTAAGGTATATTAAAAGCCAGTACCTACGTAAGAAAATATTTGATTTTAATAACTTTAAATTTAATTGCGTATTTTTATCTAACCATTAATTAAAATTTGTTTACATTGCGTTATTCTGAACGGCTATTTAGAGATTGTAAACTTTTATACCTGAAAATTTTCTATTAAAAAAGTCGCAAAGCTTTAGATCTCTCAGATGCCCAAGATCTTTAATTCTTAAACCAAAATCGTTTAAAATGTCTACAAATTAGGTACCTTCATAATTCTGGCTGCCTTTATAAATTTTGCAAAAAAAATTCTTTGTTATAGATTTAATTAGAATTTATTGAATGTTAGAAAAATTTTTGAGACATCTTACTATTGAATGTAAAAAGTCTTCCTTTGCACTACATAAAATAAGATATTTTTCACACTCAAAAACTAATTTAAACAAGTTATTTTCTTAAAAAAAAATCGAAAATATTAATTTTTAACTAGAAAAATCATAAATTGGATAATTCGAGAAATTTTTAGTTTAATTTAGTTTTTTTGTACTACACAAGGATAATTTAAAATAAATTAAAATTGTGTTTAATATAAAAACAAAGTATCAAATATTTAAAATAATATCAAAAAATACATTAACATATCTCACTTATGAACACTTTTCATTAAATTACGTAAACAACATTTATTAATATCAATATTTTTTGAAACAGAGCATAGTATATTATTGAAAATATATCAGATTACAATAACAGTAATAAATATAAAAAATTACATAAAAGCTATTACGTTTTTCCTAAAATTGGTTTAATCGTCAAAAATTATTTAGAATAATCGTTTACTATTTACGGCACGTATAAGTGACTGCCTTTACTGCTGAAGGCAAGAAAATTCAATTTTTCTTCTCGATAACACACAGGTAAATTTAATGTTGAAGAAAAACAAATTCTCTTAATTTTTTATTTTATTAGGGACGGTTAGAGTTGTTTTTTTATGTTGCCTACACTTTGATCGATTTTGTAGGTAATTCGCGTGGACATATGAAACGGCTCTTCTGACGTTGTTGACGCCTAAATACTTTTTATTGGACTTAATAAAAGAGAACATTAAATGGCCGTAGGAAAATGCAAAAGATAATAATAATAGTTCTTAAAAATTCAAGTTTTGTGTTCACAGACCACCTTTTCAACGGTAAAAAACTATTATTTTTGACTAAATATGATCCTGAACTCAGTTTCATAATAGTCCTTAATTTCATAAATTATCTCCAATTAAAACGACCAGTATAAACTTAAAATAATTACAAAATTTTAGTTTTTAATTAATCATATATATTAAGACAGCAAGCGGATAAGTAGTGTTTTTGAAAACTATGGTTTGCATCTAATTTCCAGAGCCAAATTATACGAACAGACCACGCCAATATGTCAAAAAGCACAAAGCTACAATTACCCTTCATTAGTAATTCAGTTTCCTCATATTCTTACAATTATCTTGATATTACATAAAAATTGTTGTACAAAACAAAGTAAAAATATTCTCTATACCACAATTATTTTAATAACAAGTTAGCCGTAGGTAACACTACAAAGATCAATAGGCTATAAGACTGCAGGTGTGAATTTAGAACGGGCGGTCAATTAACCAATCAAGATAAGACTTTTGTCCGATCAAAATATCTCCAAATAAACACTCAATTAATTAAATTACATAACGTAATAAAGAAGAAAATAAGTTTTTTATTAATCACCGATCGTCCGAATTAATTAATAAGAAACATTATAACGGTCAAATAAATGTGATTTTTATTCATGAATAAACGATAAGTCATTGCTTTCCGACTTATAAAAGGAACTGAAGTCGTACGAAAGTGGCCATAATCACATGTTATCGTCGTTCACGTATCCATTTAGTTGATGTTAAAGCTACTGACGAGCCATTGAGACGACCCACGTCATGTTTTATTCATACTATCATGGGCGCGGGTATTCGTTAAATATAGCCTGAGATATCCAGAGACAGTCCCATCGAAATTTTATGGTCCTGGACCGAATCGGGAATCCTTGGCTCGATGCGTCACGGCTAAACTGTAATTATCAAAACAACCCAGAGCTTTCAAATTCCGACACCCTCAATCATTTTGCAATTTGTTATACCTAATTATTAAATAACTTGTTTCAGATTTTGTTTGATAAAATTTCCTGGGAAATTACAGTCATTTTGGGTCGGCTAATAGCTATCATTACGCGAAATTCTGAAGAATTTACGAGACTGTTAAAGAGAAATTTTCTTATTTCTCTGAAATTCGCGTGATTTATTGAGAGGGTGTGAGCATGAGTGAAACAAATAAAATAAATCATACATGATAAGATAACATCTTGATTTCAAAACCATGCACTGAAAGAGAAAGGGAACGTACCTACTAAAATGATAATTATTTTAATTCTGACACTGAGAATCGTTTCCAATTTCACGCACTGGTTGGCGACCCACAATTCGCATATTTTAGGCAAGATCTGCTATTAAAGTGTTGTTTTAATTATTTTGTATGTTAACAGAACCGTAATCACACATTTTTATACATTATTAAACAACCACGTGCGTTAACAACTTTGTCGGCATTACCATATTATTATAATGTGGTAGAGAGAATCTCGAAATGGCGTACACTTCAAAGCCATTAATTTGAGTAAAAATGGGCTGATTCCTTGTTAATAAAAAATAAAAATAAACGGCATTAAATATAAAATATACTCCAGTTTTCATGCAAAATTTTGGCCGCAGCATTTTTGTTCCATACCTATAATACGAGGCAAAAAACGTTAACATGGTTTTGTTTTAAACAAGTTTTATTATGAATTTTATGATGAACATAATTGTAAGTAGATTTTGGTCTTTTATAATGAAATTACAATACAGGTACTTTTACCAGTCCATTTTTAAATGTTTAAAACGAAAGACATCAAAAACCTAAAATATGCTTTACGAAATTAATATGGTTATGAAAGGTTTTCTGCCATTTTAAAACACTTTTATTAAACAAAAAAAGTTGTTACTTAACTGACTTCATAACTTCACAAGACGACTGTTTTTTTTTTTGAAATATTTCCATAAATTAATGTTTGATGCCTATTCAAATGTGACAAATGTCTCAATGAACTTTCTAATAAGTGATTCTAATAAGCAATATAATTAGCAATTATTGTTTTACTGATTAACAGATAGATATTGCTTTTGTAATAGCAGTAATTAAATTGTTGCTTAAACAAACAATGAATTATGCATGACGAGTAAAAATGTTCTCACTTTATGCTGACATTCTAATATTTTTTTTCATTTAATTGAAAAATAATGATTCGTTGAATTGTGATGAAAACTAATAATAAAAATTTGTATTTTTGAGACTATTTAAAGACATAAAATTTTAAATAAGCTAAGCTTAAAAAGAGTTTTATTTTAATTTTTATCTTTAATAGAACAAAAATTTTAATCCAAAATGTGTAGTATACCAAAATGTTTATATAGAGAAATGTTTCTATAGTTTGTCTCTAATCTGTTTATTGTATTACAGAACAGACGAAGTTTATATAATACATAATAAAAATTAAATCTTAACATTTTAATTAAATCTTCCACAAGTTCACTGAGAAATTATGAAAAACTTGCAAAAACTGAAAAGTTTGAAAACAAATAATACCTTGTTCTATTTCTCTGATTCTAAAATTCAGAGCGAAAATTTTCAGAATATGAAAAAACGAATCTTTCAGTTTTTTAATCTTAAATATGACATTCAAAATTGTAAATTTTGGGGTCTTAAAATAAAATACTGTTCACAAATTTTAAATGCTCTCTAAAACAATCAAACATCAAACATTCTAAATTAAAAGTTCTCAGATCTAGTTTCTTAAAACTTTTCAAAAAAAAATAATAAAATTTACTGTTTTTAGAACACCATTTCTAAAAAATTTTTCAGTTTTAAAATTGATTTGCAGAAACGATCTCTGAAAGGAGAGGCCTTAAAGTTTTAGAGATTTTAAATTTATATCAAATTCCGAAGAATCTCTCAAATATTGCTTCAGAGGGTCAAAGACTTAAAAATAATAAACTACGTTTTTTTTCTTTAGCTTGATTGTTTAAAATAATGATTTTAAAGGGGCATTTTTATATTAATAAAATTTGAAAGTTCTTATTTAAGACAAACTATAAGATTAATATTTTCCACTCTAGAATAAATTTAAAAATATAATAAATATAATTAGCCTCTTGTTTAATTAATGTAAATAGTTGCTAGTGGCAAGTTTTCAAGAAAACTCTTCAAGAATTTGAGAAACTGAAATAATTAACGTTATAAAATTTAGTTAAAAATAATTAAAGATACTGAGATTTATTTAAGTTTGACAAAAAGCAATCGGCGCAACGAGAATTTTATCTCAACATTTAATCTGAAAACGTATGGAATTCAATCAATGAATGTACAACATACATAGTAATCTATACGTAGATATTACGCTAAATGTTCCTACAAGAAGTGGTTAACCTTGCTGTAGTTACAGATCAAGATAATAATGTAGCTATCATCCGCAAGATGTCCATAGTAGCAGATGCTGCATGTACCATAATCCGACAATTTCCCTCAGATTCTTGTAGGTGGCGCCCAAGCACACACTCACGCTTCCTGAAAATCCTGAAAACCAGATTTACAGTTGTAAAATACCTGACTTCTCCTTGAGGAAACTAGAAATTTATTAACATGTCCCCTTAAGTAGACTATGCTAATTTATTAAAATACTTAATAGCCCATAAAAATCTGAAAAATATTTTTGCGCTTTTTAGGTGATGATTGATGATCTATAGTCTCATTTATCAATTCTAAACGATAAAAGTTGAAAACGGATCTTTTTTAATTCTAACATTCATTCACAGTTAATTCCAGTTTTAGAGACAGATTACAAAACCATGCTTCAAAATCGTGAATCAGTAAAATTACTGTAATTTCGCAATTATGTTACAGGTGCTCTGATACAGAATCTTTCACTCTAAATAGGTGTGTTATGAAGTTGACACAGACTAAGATGTAATCACAACATGTCATGGTAAATTGCTAATTGCCGAGGTTTGAAATGAGGAAAAAATCGAGGATATGTAATTTTCATTTTATATGAGGTAAAAACCACGTTTTTCCAGTCGAAGCGTCAATGGCTTGACGAAGTCGTCGTACAACTTCAGACATCCTGTATAATTAATTAATTCAATGTTCAATCTACTTACGGCAATAATTAGCTAAGTCTTATCGTGACGAAAGATAGGGGCTATTTTACCAAAACTCTAAATTCACGTGTATAATTCGAAGCACAGAAGCTTTAATTAACTTTGACAGCGTTTCTACATCGTAATTCTTATTATCAAAATAATTAGATGTATTCCTGAGAAGCAAACGGTGATGATAACTTCCAGAAAAAGTCGCTCGATAGTGTATGATAGCTTCTCTTATGCATCGTCTATTCACTACCTTATCGCCCTCAACCTTATGGATATTCCAATTTCCTAAAATGCTTCACTTTTCAGAGTTGTGCTAGATTTTTTTACGTGGGTGATAACGAATGACGACTTTTTTTGAAAAAGGTTTACGATGTTTGGTTTATATTCATGCGGACATCCATCAACATCACGTTATACTTTTCAGGATTATCACATTACTAATTACTTGTAGTATTATAACTGTACAATTATTGTATGTGCACTTGCAACTATCATAAATCTGGGAAGAATTCATATTTCAGGTTTATGATTTTACAACTACAAGCTATTAAACTTCTACATAGCAAGCATACACGCGACATCATAACTTGTTTGACTTTTACATGGTTTTAGACGTTTAGATTCAGATTTCTTATTTAAGCAGCTGTATTAACTTATTTATCCACGCGTGTAGTTTTGTACCCTCACGTGAGCTGTGCATATGAAAAATGAAATAAAAAGGATGATTTAGATTTATAGTTCATATTCATATTTCAAAGTGTTGACAACGCACCTATAAAATATTACACCTAATTAAAACAAAGTCTAAGGATCTGTCAATACCATTGACATCAAAACTGATCTCAGACGACTTGATTATTTTGTCTGTAAAAATGGTAAAATTTAGATTTGACAGTTTCATCATTTACAAATAATAATAAATTATTGTTCATTTTTTTGATCTATACATTTTTACATAATAATTTTTTGAATTTTTTTTCTTGGGCTTTAATTATTTACAAGTTTTCTGCATCTCAGCTTTTATCCTTCTATTTATTTCACATTTTAATCTATCAAAATATATAACGTTTTAAAAATATTTTTATGGAAATTTAAAAATCTTGGTAAAATCTATTAAATATAATAAGGTTTTGAACGGGGAATATTTATAATTTGAAATTTTGTTTTTTCGATATTATAATTTTTATGCAATTTAATGTAAATTGCAGAATAGTTTACTAGAATTTAGATTTTTAAATTTAATTCAATTGCTTAAAAAATTTGATGATTAATTTCTATACTTAACCTAGTAACATTTTCAGAGTTCAAATGCACCAACAAATTTTTATATTGGAGTTTAAAAATTTTGTCTATCTGGATCATTAGTTTTGAGCTAAAAACTTTATAAAAAAAAAAATAAAACTTTGGAATACGTTGTACACAGTGTTATTATTCAAATTACCCTAAAGCCTAAATTCTGTTTCTTTTTTTATATTTGAGGTTAATAGGAGGAAAAGACTTCAAACGGTGTAATAAAATTAGTCATTAAAATAAATTGGAGCAATTATGGTCCAAATTTACATAAAAACAGGTTTGACGTTTGAGAATTTCTTTAAAATTTGTTTGTAATCCATTTTTGACGTATTCAAGGATAGATTCAGCGATGAATAAAAATGTCGCGATTTAAAACTGTGCTATGCTTATGGAGTAGGAGAATGTTTTTCCTGTTTGCTAAATTTTGTAATTTTATTCTAATTATGCACTAAAATGTTTGATCACCTTATTTCAATACATAATTATGCATGAAAATTTATAGTAAACAGACCACCGACGTGCTGTTAAATCTAATGAACCAATAACTCTCGCCTTCGATCCACGTCTATATTAGTAGTTTAAAAGGCGGTAGCAATAATTGTTACTCGACCATCTATTTTCGCAATTCTATCGGAAACTGTAATTTTCTGTTTAACTCTAGCCAATGATAGTGCGCACAAAGATTGCACAGAAAATGAAGAGACTTCTGTGTTCATTCTTTGTTTTGCCTCTTTTATCTGAACTCGGCTGCTGGGATTTGAAATGCATTAATGAGTTTTATGTAAATCTGATAGTCGTTCCCGTGTAAGTTTTAATTTAATATTTTATTGGGTGTCTGAGCTTCCGAGTAGACTTTTTATTGAATTTAAAATAGTGATGCCTTACAAACTTATTCTGTTAAGAACTTTTGGGTCTTGTTATGGGACTCAAATCAAGGGGCAGTATTAAAAACTGTGTTGAATGAGATAATTTCGAATAACAACAGTAAGTTCAACCCTAGGACCCGAACTAATTGGCTAGTTTCCTATAGCCCCCCAGCGTTCTCTCCGAGTAGGGTTTAACACATGTTACAAAGCTCCCATGCAATCAGTTTATAGGTGTTCAAAAAAAAATGATGCATGAAAGTATCCCGCAAAGACGAATTCTTGCTAACATCCACAATCAGTAGAAATCGCCGGCAGTTCATCGATTCATCGGATGATCACACAATTAAAATAGTGACATGATGTATAGACCTAAAGTGTGTCAAAAAAAAATGCAAAGACCCAGCAAAGGAGTGGTCGATATAATAACTCTAACGCACATTGAAAACATCAATAGCGCATTCGCGGCGTGTGAGTTATAAACAAGACGTCAATTAAACGTCTAACTGTAAACCCGTCTTAAGTGTGTTTAATATGACATCTCGTAGGTGCGTCTTTACGACAGTCTTTTTTCGTGGGCACATTTTCTTTTCGTCTCGAAAATCGACCGATTTCGGTCACGTGACCGTCTCCGTTCCGAATACCGCGGTTTTCACATGGAATGCTGGGCAGGTTGTTGGGTCCAGTACTGTTAAACCTGCGGCAAAAACGCTGCGAAGATGTGGGTCATCCGAAGACACCTCCGCTGATTTGGCCGGTTGTTGACCGTGCGATCACCCTGCATAACTTATAAACTATAGTTGTTTGATCAAAACCGACCGCGCCTTGATATTCGATTTCTTCTTCCTCTTCTTGTCACGCTGCTTCTTGGACACACATACGCGTTCCGAAAAAAGGAAGAGTGCGGACAGATGAGAGCGTTTCGCCGGTCAGAGTCCCCACGGACACGTTCAACGCACAATTATACACAGATTAGACATAGTTTCAGACGAAATTGCCCTCTAGAAACATTCCGTTGAAAATTGTTTCGTACTTTCTTGGAACTGCACAAAAAGACGCGAATTAAACGAATAATTGAAGTGTTTAAACTCAGCTCGTGGTGCACAAAGAACGACAACACGGAAAATATAAAAGAACTAAATTATTCGCCTGATAATAATTAACATTTTACTCCGACAAAACTTTTTATATTTAATATCAAAATACAAGTTTTAAGTTAATAAAATGACATATTTTCAGAATTCCGCTAGTAAAATTGAAATGTTTATAGTATAAAATCAGTATAAACGGAAATATTCCAAAACGTTTGGAAAGCTGCCACATTCTAAAAGATTAAGGCTGATCTTATTAGTTCTACTTATTCTTTCTCAATGTTCAATAAAATTTAGACTTTATTAGAAAAAATTTAATTTTAAAAATTGAAACAAAAAAGAGAGAAGAGAAAATCAATTTTTTAATTTGTAAAATAATTTTATTAGTTAAATAAAAATATATTGAAAAAGACACCATTTACTAAAAGCTAAAGAATCAATCCGAAATAATCGAACTTATAAATAAAAATGCAGAAAAAATTGCTTTGTTCTGTCAGTTTTGAAGCATCTTGAGAGACTGAACGAAATGAGTTTTTTTTATTTCAGTAATTTCTTAGGATTTTTCCTTCTTAGGTTCAATTTTATTTAAAAAAAAATTAAAACAAATTTTCTGGTGCTCGCAAATTACTGCTCTAGGACGAATTTTAGTTTTAGTTTTGTTAAAATATGTATGGCACTTTTGAATTTTTGATTTGGATTATCGATTTGTATTCAAAATTCTACTTCTTTTAAATTCAAGGGTCTTAAATTTCTGTAAGTTTTAAATTCTCCACATCGTCTACGTTTACGTACAGAATTTTGAGTAATCTGTGTGTGTTTGGTAACTTCTTTTGGGTTTCTATTTTTAAACTTTACAATTCTGTTAATAATTATTTAATTAGGAGAAACTAAAAAATGATCTTTTCAGATACCACATGTCCCCTTCATTTAAAAACATGAATTTTTAGTTTCTATTTCTTCTTCTTTTTTTATTTTTTGTAAAAAAATATATTTTTATTCATGTTTTCAACAGATTCTTGACTGCAGCAATTGATAAAATTTTAATTTGTAAAATAAAAAAAATATATATCTTTAAAAAACAACTAAAGGTAATGATAATAAGTAATAATTTAATACTTTGCTTTAGAATGTGTATTAAAAGTAAGCTTATAAGCTTCAGAATCACAAAATAGTGCCAAACTTGGTAATATTTTAAAAATAAATTTTACTCCTTGTTTAACATTTTTATTTGAAAGTTTTTAATCATTGATACTCATTTTCCTACGTAGTTTTTTATGACTTTATAATTTTGAAATAATTTATATTTTAGTCATAAATTTTTCCTACGTTCGACTTTTATTCTTTTAATTTGTTCACAAAATATGGAAATTTTGCAACACATGTTAGATATATTTTTAGTGATTATTTTCAAAACCTCTTTGTATTTACTTGTTACGATTCTGTTTTTCTATATTTATTATTATTAGGTTTTATCAAAAGATATTTTTTTACATTCTTAATAGTCCTTTTAGTGCTTTATTTATCTTAAAAATTATTGTATAACTAGAGGTTATATTAATAAACTTTTTTAGTTACATTTTCTGACATTTAAAAAATTTACATTGTCAAAAAAATACAGGAATTAATTATTTTAAACTAAAAATCTTAAATTTTTCGTTTTGTTTATTTTTTGCTCAAAATGAGGAATTTTTTAAAAACAATTTTCTAATTATTTTAATTAAAATATGTGAAAAATTTTAATTTTGTTTAAAAATTCTTGATGTAGTCTAAAAAAATTCTAAAAACTTTTAAATTTTATATTGTTTTAAAGAAATTCAATACAAATTCCTAATAAAACTTGGCAAGTACATATAATTTTTTTTTTAAATATCGAAACAAAAATTCTCTATAAACATCTACAAAATTAAAAAATTAAATCCCAAAATATTTCAAGAATGGTGGATGCGCTATTTTTTATTTATTTAAAAATATTGCTGAAAGCTTTAGTTTTATAAAATATTATTCTTTTTTGTATATTTCATCCTTCTTACAAAGTGTGAAAATTAAAATTAAGAATGAAAAATCATAGACAAATCAAATTTAAGGTGGCAATAATCGTAAGGACACTGAAAATTTGAACTTATTTAAAAAATCTAGATTTTTTTTTTCAAACTTCTTTTCAAATGCTAAAGGAATCAAACATTTCGATCGAGGCATTAAAATGACAATAACTTTGTCATATTGGGTTTGATACAAAGTTAAAGCTTTATTGAAAACCTTCTGCCAAACAGAGACAAAGGAAGAAAAGTTGATTTATTTAACTAATGAACTATATAAAATTAAATCATTTATTAAACTCTTAAGAGTGACAGTCCAATTCGTCGATGAAAATGTAGAAAAAAAATTGTTTTGCTTCCAAATCATGAGATCGCTTTAGTTTGAAAGGATTTTTCAAGAGAACCTGTTCAATTAGCAGATTAAAAATAAAAACACTTCAAATGTTGTTTTTAGTTAATTGAACGTAGGTGAATAGTACCTCACATTTAAATTACCAAAGTTTTAGCGGAACCGTTGACTTTTTTCATATTTAAATAAATGCAAGTTTGCTAATGGACCAACAGTCAAACAATGAAATAATATTTGAAGTTAAAAAGAGTCAAAAGGTTAAACACGCAAGCATTTTTGTACAAGCTTATTGTTAAATTATGTAGATTCTGTTAATTTGATTGATGCTCTGTTGTACAGTTCCTAAATTGTACATGTTGAATTATTTATATTATAGTCAGGGATTTAGGCCTCACTTCAGATCTAGAATAGTCAGTTTTTTGTATAAATAAACTTAGCTAAACACTTTTCTAATGATTATCATTCTTAACAAAATTTTCGCACAATAACCAAAATGATTTCACCAATAATTTTATACCGTAAAAACCCACAAGTCATCGCCGAAAAAGTTTTGCAATATTATAATAATTTATGTTTTTTGTATGTAGAAATCTTACGTGATTCGGAAGATAACAACGCTAAATAAACGCACAAACCGTTTATCGACTGGCAATCTCGTAACCTCAAAAAGTCTAATTATAATGTAAGACGAAATGACTGCAAATAATGATTGTTATGATCGAAATTTGAAAAACGATCCGCACCCAATAAACATTAAAATAAATGTGGTTCAACAAAGTAACTTTCACATATACGTCACTTTTATCATTAAATTTAATGTTTGTTCATGGATTCGATCGTAACTCGTGAGTTTCACATGAAAAAATCCATATTCTGGGAGTTGCAAACAATAAAAATACTGCAGGTTTAATGGTGAGAAACTTTTTGGAGTTATTTCAAGAATTTAAGAGATGATGTAACAGATATCTGTGTAATTTCGACATCTCGTTGGCTGGAGATACAAATTGGTTGTTGAATATCTTATTTCGTACAGATAGCAAGAAAATTGAAAAGAAAAATAGACACAGATAAAACTAATTGGGTGTTTTAAGAGATGAAGGTACTTTAAATAAAGTTGTTAAAAAAATAATCGAGACGTCACCGCTTAATTATAATTACTTCACAATTCATTAATAAAATTCTATAAACTAACAAACCGAGAAATTAATTTCAACTGCTTGCAAATAGATACCAATAAATTACTTCAGTCATACATAACATTCAATATCGGCGTTTTTTCGCATATTTTATAATTACAAAGTGTCTTTATCATTTATTGTGACACGACTAAGCTTAATTAATTTACCTCTCATTTTTCACTTGCACAGTTTATATTTCCTTCGTTCCCACCGATTATGGAAGCTGTCACGGCTCCATTTTTTCCATTGCTATTTTATTTGGTCGTAAGTTTGCATAATGTAAAATCGCCTTACCAACACAAAGTGAATGAATTTAGTGCCTTTAATTTAGACTCAATTAAATTTGTACCTTGAAAAATACGCGTGCGTCGTCATGTTCCGGCAACTATAAAGAAAACAGGTGTTGCTTTTGACGTAAAGTTATTGAGGAAGCTTTGCTACCAATAAATTTCACAACCGTAAATCAAGTTTAAATTTTTGAAATTCTTCGGACTTTTTCTCATGAGCTTAACGAAGCACAATTGAAACTCTTAAGAAATATAATTTGACTAATGATACTGTTAAATCTCAACCGGTGCGGTGTTTCGATCGCGATAAATCAACGAGGCGTGAAATCAAAACATCGCCGCAATATAGTATAAAAATTATTAAAGTGTAATTTACTAAATGCATTAGATAAATCAAAACTAATTAACAAAAATAGCTAACCCCGATGCGACTTGGTAAATTCCTTAGCCAGTTTCGTTAATTAAATTTGGCATAATTAAACGCGATATTGGCTTAGGTAGCTTGTAGATCTTGACAATGTAATTAATTAACAACGTTGTAAAATCGACAGTAAATTGGTTGGTATTTAGATTAATTAAATTTTTCACGGAAAAATCATTATTTTAGAATAAATTTCCATTTTTTTTCGTTTCCTAAATAACTGTCAGAGATTTTTTTCCCATTTGAGATACAGGCATGAGCAATTATTTTTAAGAATGTCGGGTAACTGGAAGATAATGACGGAAATGGCTAAATGTTAACTTCAGACTTACTTATGCTGAAAATTTAAGTTGTAAGTCATTTTCAATGCTAATTTTAGTATAGGAGAAATTAATTTCAGTTGCACAATAAATAAATGCAATCGTAAAAGGTTTTTATTTGTTCATTAGTGGGCTGTAAATACTAAAATATAAAGGAATATATTTTTAAAATTGTAATTTACAGTTAGCAAAATTACATAACTAACAAGTTTCAGGTGCATCATCATTTGAATAGTAATAAATTTTAATGGTTTTCTTTAAAATTGCAGTTAGATATGCGAAATATAAAGTGAGTAAGTTTGGACGCCAAAAATTCAATTTTTTATAAAAGTTGTTAATAAAAAAAATTATTAGAAAAGTAAAAAAATATTTTCTAGCTATCTTATTATTTTATGAAACATATTTAGTTACTTTAAAATTTTTGTTATTTTTGACCGAAGTACCTTTTTTTCTCAAAAAATTACTCAAAAATTAGTATGTGTGATAATTTTTGAACTTATAAACAATCGTAAAAAATTTAATTTTAAACTCAATTAATTAATCAAATTATTATAACAAAACAAAATTAATACATATTTGTCCACGTACAAATTTTTGCACTTTTGACAAGCGCAATATGTAAATGAATTTTGGTTACTTTCAATAATTCACAACTCGTGTGACCAATTTTGAGAATTGAACACTACAACATTATTGAAGTAAATTTTAATATTTGTGGTGTAGAATTCTTCAAATTTTACTAATTCAGCACATTTCCAAATTTATTAAAATTGTGCAAAATTTTGAAATTATGTAGATAATAAATTTTTGATTTTTGGGACTTATAAGATATACGTTTCTTGGTAAATCTAGCGGATTCAATATAAAAAAACTTCTTCATAAAATAAAATATATTTTAGCAAAAATTTTTACAAAATTTGATTCATTTATCTATATTTTGAAAATTTAGAATAAACAATATTTGAAAAAATATGTAAATAAGTTTAAATTATTTTGGAAAATTTAAAATAAAAAATAGGCAACACACTATTTAGCAATTTATTTATTGTTATTACTAAGTGAATTATTAAAATTGTTAATTATTATTAAATTATTAATTATTACTATTATTATTATTAATATTGAAATATTAAGTGAATATAAATATTAATACCATGATTTCTATGTTTAAATTCCTTTAAATTTTAGTGATTAGGCAATCACACTTTTCCGAAGTGAGGCAAATTTTTGAAATTTTAATACTTAATTATAAGTTTAATAAAAACTTTCAAGGGGTAACATTTTAAGCTGTACTTTGGCAAACATTTTTCACAAAATTAAAAAAAAATAAAAAAAATGGTTTTTGCGTTCACATGTGATAACCACTTTTATTATGGAAGCCATGAGCGTTTTTGGACAATAGCATGCTTTTTTTCTGAAAACCAATACTATTGGAGAAGATTCAAATAATTCAAATAATAATTTATTCGAAAAAACTTTGAAAATGGAAACAAAATTAACGACTACTTCATTTTGAGGCAGACATGTTTTTTTTTTATATTAAAGTGACAAATAACCGTTACTGCTCTATTTATATTTTGCATAATAATGCGAATTTACACAATTCAACGAAATTCTTTTTACCTACATTTGCCAAGAATTTTATCTTTGTTTGCATAAATAAAAACTAGGCAAATTCTTTAGAAGGTTGAAAATAAAGTAAAACCTGAAATGGAAACTACTGATCTGTGAAAGTTATCCGAAAAATTCAGCGCTGATTGGAATGAAATTGTTAGAAATTATCGCCGGCGCTGCTATTATAAACTACATGATTTCTAATAATCATATTAACTAGCAAACAAACATTAGCAGCATATTTGTTTAGTCAACTGGATATTATAGCTGAAAATACGTGTAATTTCCACCTATTATGCAAGAGAGAATTATATTTAAGTTCTTAATTTAATATTTTATAAGTACTAGCTTCCGAAAGTTGACTTTCATGTTGAGATTTTTCTTGTTTTGTTGCGTATCTGTGATCAAGATTTCTCTGATTACTGTCAAAATATCCACCAAAACTTGAATAGATAATGCAGGAAATGATGCAGCTTTCTTAAGCTTGAGAAATTGTAGTTCATCTCACAATGAATCAGTACTTGTCGAAATAATTTTGTGGGTTTTGAAAATTGCGCCATCAATTCAAAATTATCAATGTTAAGAAATCAACAGCGAGTAATTTATTTTCATTGGAATACAAACTGCTTGTATGCTGTTGTTGAGAATGTAGATATGTATTGACAAATGTAGATCATAAGTTTCGAAAGTCAGTCATTACAAGGCAATACTTAATGAACTAATAACAGTTTTTACGACTTCCTCTCTAAATTCTTGCTGAGCTTTTTAAGCGTCCTTTGTGTTGAACCGATTTTTTGCCAAGACTTCAAAGCGAGTGTGGAAAAAACTGGGGTCATTTTTATTTATGATTTCATTAATTTAAGTATTATAACAGACTACGGTACTCGGTTTTTTCAAGAGATTAGTAGCAGGTAACGTGTAACAGTATCCAAAAAAGTGAAGGATGTATTATAATATTAATTAAATATAATAACACCATAAATTTGTTAGAAATAAGACGGATAATTAACTTTTAATACCTACATGCAATTTACTTAACGAACCTTGAAAAGGAAGGATTTGAAATGACGGCTTTTCCAAAGTGCAAGAATGGCAAAAATGAGGCCACTCTTGGTGTTGCACCCCGAAATTACGTCTGCAATTAACAGAAATAAATATTTGATTACGATCGCTAACGATCTGAGAATTTATAAGATACACCTGCAATATTATTCGTGTATGACGCGGTCATTTTTCATGTCCGTTTCACGACAAGAAAGAAATCTTAGCCAACATTTACTCCCCATAGAGTTTGACAACAATTCTATTATAGTTAACAAGCTTTTTATAAAAGTCCATAACGTGTCTTGTAGCAAAAAGATCACGTGAACGTCACGATGGGAGCGGTAAGAAAATCTAGAGCTCTTCCGTGTGTATTTTGTCTAATTTTGGCGGTAAAATTTGAAAAAAAAATTGTGTAATAATGAGAAATTTACATGAATGTTCTTCCGAGAAAATTTAATTCGACACCGTTACTCACTAATTACAGAAAAAGAAGACATGAACTTGCTGCGGATAAACCAGAAAGAGACAGCTTTACGATTCAGGGAAAGGTATTTCAAGGTTGCCTCGAGCCACCTTAAAACTTGCAGGTGCAAAACAATGCAATTGACAGAAGGTGTAACGATAGACTATTAGCAGATTAATCACGTCGTTTGAAACATTCCAATTGGTGGTAAATTTAATTACCATCGCAAAGAGGAGTGTGACGTCAGTGGTAGATCATTTGTACGGTGTCTGGTCACGAGTCGGCCCACTTTCCACAGACTCTCTTGTTATTTTCTTGTGCATAAGTTGTAAAACTCCCTGTTCCTCCAGCACGATATTGATTAATATTTCATCTCTATTCTACTGTATCCTTTTCTTCGTTCGTGTTTAGTCGAGCGGGCGCACCTTTTCTCTAATTGCAATGAAAATGAATTTACAACTTCTTCGCACTATGAAGTCTCTTGTTTATTTAAATGATGATTTAATTTTTCCTTGCGTGCAAAATACAAACGTTACATGTTATATATTTATGTTGCGGCAATATCCACTTCCTCGTTTTAATTTACGATAATATCGCAAGTCGGACGCTAATTTATGTGAAATATCAGAACCTGCGGTTGAATAACTTAAAAAAGAAACACGACAAAATCCATTGATAATGACAGATAGATCATTTTGCACGTAAAAGGACCGACAACATTTTTATAACAAGCTGTATTAATCATTTTGAGCATAGTTGTAATTGCAGCAATCAAAATCATATTACAGACAATTTACGACTGGCAATGGGGCAACTCTAGTTGTTTTGAGAAAAAATAACCAAAATGACCGAACGGAGTAAAAGTAAGAATCATGGCAAATTAAATTAACCACAGGTTCTTCATTGCATTGTCCGTGGCGGTAAATAAAGACCTCCTTCAACGGCAACGAGTGAAAGAAAATAGTTACATAACGTTTTTTCATTCCTTCGATTTTTCTACGAAAAGCTTTAATGATTTGTAATTATCACAATCAAAGTGGCAATAATTAATCTTCCTTCGAGGTGGAAAAATTGATAAAAATCGGAAATGTCATAGCAGTTTTTAATCATTAATTATGAGAGAATTCAGGTCGTGTTACACAGCTGCGTCGAAGCTCCATGGTACCAATAAATTGATGAATCTCGAGTAAGTTTTTAATAACGACGGTTTAAGAAATGCCACGGAATGTTAATAACAAATTAACTACTAAAGAGAGGTAAATGCAACGGTAAATAAAGAAGCGCCGAAGTAATCATATTTTCGAAAAGAGAAAAAAGATTAAACAGGTAGTTAAAGAAGGTCAAGAAATTCATTATTATATACCTACCTACCATGAAAAGAGCTCACAGTATATGCACGGTGAAAACGTATTTTTTGTAAAGTTTGCAGTTTTTATTTTCTAAAATTATTAAAAGTTTATTTCTTGGAGCTTAAACTTTATCTGAATTTGACAGGTTTAACATCAGGTTATTTTACAGAAATTGGTTCGTAACAAATTTTGTTGTTTCATTTTTTTTTAGTAATGGTGTGGAGTTTTTGCAATAAGGCTGCTACAAAAAATCAAATATTAGCATGACTTAAAGCGTTAAAATTCTATCAATAATTTTTAGAAATGCTATTTTTTAGTATTAATTTTTTATGTAAAATTTGAAGAAAATTATTTTTAAATTTAGTTTTAGGTGGTGCGGAAAAATTATTTCAATCCACAAAATTGGAAAAAAATTGAAAAATATTAACAGGCTTTGAAATTCAAATATGTTGGTCAAAATCGATTAAAATTATGTTATGGTGAAAATATGCATTATTTGGCACTAGGTTGTAAGTTGTAGATTTAATTTTTCAAACAATTTGCCAATTATTTTCTCGGTGACAACAAATTAAAATTAAAGTTAAAGTTTTATTTCTTTTTTAATTTTTGTTTTTTTATACTAAATATTTTACTAAGATTTTCAGGTTTTTATTTATTGTTTTAATACAGACAGGCAAATATTGCAGAGTTATTAAAATAAATTAAAATGAAAAGTTTATTTGCTAAAGTTTGCTAATTTGCTTAAATCCAAATATTTAATTATTATTAATTTGTAAATTATTATTTTTTATAAAATTTTGATTGAAAATATCCAAAAAATGTAAAGATTAAAATGTTTTCAAAATTTTGTATTAAATTACATCAAAAAGTTGAGTTTATAACTTCAAGATTTAAAAAGCATTTATAAAGTTTTCAGCACTACTATTTGAACAAATGAAAATTTTTGAGTTTTTTTTGAATTTCAAAAAAACCACAAATTTTCCTAATGTTATTTCAGTCAGCTGAGCTCATATTTTGAAAACTGAAACCGAACCGTGTTTTATTAAGCGAAATTTTTAGAAAACTTTTAAAGCTACCGAAATTTCTCAAAATGATTTAGAAATAGTTTTTTTTTCAAAAATTACAAAAATTTATAGCTTTAAAATTAATATTAGAATATATATTAAAAGATTAATCATTTTGTAAAAAGTGTTTTAGAAGACCAAAACTTTTAAAATTTTATATTTTTTGAGTTTTATGCAAATTAGTTCAATTTTTAATTAAGGCATTTTCTAAACATCCTGCAACTATAAATTTGTAAAACTTTTACCTTTTATGAAAAACTTTTTATAAAAGAAATTTGGATATAAAAACATTTTTACGTTTTGGTAAATTTTGTTAACGTTAAATTAAAATTCTAACTTTATTGCTGTCATCTAAAATTAAACATTAAAATTTTAGAACATTTACAATTTTGATTTATATGCTTATGGAGAAAGATTGTTAGAACCTCAGTAAGTGAAAAACATTTTTTTAAAACTGGTGACTATTTTTCCAATTAATGAAATGTTGCTATTCAACCTCGCGGAAAAAAGAAACCCTGATGCAATTATATTTAATAAAAAATAATTTAATTAAACCTGTAACGAATTTAACAAAAAGTATAATGTTGCTATTACAAAAATGCCATAAAATTGCCAGTTTTATGGGCTCTAATTAAAAACGTTCTCAAGTATACGCGCTTAAATTCTTTCTGCGTCACTAGTCTCAACACTTTATGTCTTTCCTATAATAAATGGATACAATAAAATGATATTTTTATTAATTTAATCGACACTATCTAAATATAACAGTCTTCTAGCGTGATGTGGATAGATTAGACTTATCATAAAATTTTATGATAATAGTTAGTTAACTGTACCAATCATTGGATATTTAGGAGCAGCACAATATAAATAAAACATTCGCTCACCATTTTTAGGCGTAGAATAAAATCTGCTATAACTTAATTTACATTCAAAGTTTTCAGTGTGATACAGGACTCGTCATAAATCTCAATTTCGTCATTTATTATCAGTCAACTAACCAGTTTTGGGCGCAGTAAATACCTTGGCGCTATTTGATTACAAGATCCATAGAGTTTGTAATTATATCAGAACATGAAACCGTCTTATTAATTTTAATAGTACAATATGTTTGATATATCTCCCATCAAATTTGCATTTGCATTTGCAGTTTACGTCAGTGGTCTATCATTTCCAACATAAACTTTAGTAGCCTATGATTTAAAAGTTAAATTTTAGCACCTGCTGGAGATCGAATTAACAACACTCCATTTATTGCAATACAGGTGCATCAAATTTACAGTTGTTTTATTTGACCCGAGATTTAAGATAATGGTGGATGCGATAATTGATGATTTTTACGCAATAGGTGCATCATTTATTAAAACGCACTAAATGCCGATCGTTGGCATACATAATATATCTCATATCTTCGGAATTTTGCAATGCATCCGCATTGTAAAATAGAATACTGAATACTAGTAATAAATCATTAGTAATGGTTTGCAAACAAGTTTACTGTTGTTACTGTAATTAAATATAATCTGTATTCAGAATTTTAAAGCTTTTTTGCAATAAAAATTTTATTGTCACCCACATGAGTAGTAAAAGTTTTTTTAAGTAGTAGGTAATTGGATTTTTTTAGTAAATAATTGTGTTATGAACAGATATCGAGTTTTTAGGTGCAGGCTAGACACAGTCTATGCAAAATCACAAAAATGAACAGCATTTATTTATAAAAATACTTAATCCACCTAAAATTTATTAGAAATGATACCCAAATGTTTATAGAAATTAAATTAAATAGTGTCTCGATTTGTGTGAGTTTTGCACTTGATGTTCTAAAAGATTCAAAAAACAAATGAAATCAAAAATATCATTATTGACAATCTGTATGTTTTTAGAATAAATTTTGTTTTAAATACTAAAAAGAGCCATGTAGATAAGTTTGGGAACTTGAAAGTCTAGAGAATCTAGAAAAATTAAAAAATCTAAACAATTTGATAAAGTAAAAACCAAAAATTTGAACAATCTGACGGGTTAGAGTTTTTACATTTTGTTTTTCTTATTGAACGTGTATAAATTCAATCTTTGGATTTTTTAGAATCAACTTTTAAGTATATAATTTTTCTACCATTTTAAATTTAATTAAGAATTTAGGTTTTTCTAGACTTTAATTACATACAAATTCTCAAATTTTCAAATAATCGAGGTTAAATTTATCGAATTCTCTACATAACAAATTTTTTTTGTATTCTTAAAAGTTGCTTTGTTTAATTATTATTTTGGTAATTTTTGGACTTATTTGAAATTTTAGATTTTCTTGGACTGTGCGTCGTTTGTATTTTTTGTCGTCACTATGAAACCTAATTAAACAAAATTATTAGAATTTTTAAAAATTGTAAGAAAATTTTAATAAGCTAAAAAGAATAAATCAAATATTAACTACTTAAAAACTTGTAATTTTAAAAATTTGCAGGTGTTAAAAAATCTCAAAGCATCTAAAGCTTGGGAAGAATTCAAAATGAAATTCAAGGAATCTAAAAATTTTAAAATATAAATGTAGAATTTTAAAATATAATGCAGAGTTTCTGCTGCTCGAAAGGATGTACTAGAGCTGTGAAGAATTTAGAAAATATCAAAAATATAAAAAATTAAATAAAAAAAAAATAAAAATAGTGAAATAACAAAAAAATGAAAACCACTCAGAAAACAGAAAGAAGCTATAGAACTAAAACAATAAAAGTTTATAGAATCTGACATAATTAAAAGTTTAATATTTAAATTATTTAAAAGATGTAAGGAATTGAATTAAATGAAACAATTCATAAAAATTCGAAAACTAACAATTTCTACAGAGAATTTAAAAAAACTGATAAATCTAAAGAATATAGAAAGCATCTAAAATATTAAAAAAACCCAAAGAGAGAAATTCAAAAAATTTATATAATAAAAAAATCAAAAAAAAAATTAATATCCAAACCATTTCAAAGTTAATCGCTCATTTTGGCAAGGTTAGTTAAGTTGGAAAACTAATCTTGGATTTTAACTTTTATAGAAGATTTTGGAGCCTGATAAACTGTGTTTTAACAACTAAGTTCTTCGATATTAATTTAGAGGAAGTTGGGACAAAAGATCATTTGGACGTAAGTGCGGAGAAACAAATTTTAACAAATTGAATTGAATAGAATGTCAAGAAGTCAAAAATTGAGATAAAAAAAGATTTTGGAAAATGTTTTTGATGGTGTAATATTATAACTAATTTTTTATAAATAAACATTCAAAGGGAAAAGACGGGGCAGAACTACGATGACGATGACGACGACGACGACAATGTTAGCTAATTGTATAAACTAGATCATTAAATTAATAAAGTCTAAAATTCAATTGTACGTTTACAGCTAATATTTTATCTTAATTGTTGATTTTCAATACAAAATTCAAATTAAAGTGATAATCCATATCTCATCCTTGGTTACCCCGTCTAACCCCAGCTATGGGGCAAGCTGGGAAAAAATGACTTTTCCAGTTTTGTCATTAATTTTGCTCATATTAGTGAGGACATGTTCCTATGTTGTCAGTTGCATAAAAATCAGATTACCTAATATTAAACAAAAACTTTTTTCTTTTTTTTCGAAAATGTGGTTTTCATTCAATATTAAACCTTAAGTACCCCGTCTTGCCCCACCTTTCCCTACCTAAAATTTAACCTAAATTATAAAATTTTAGAAGAATATAAAAAACTATTTTATATTTTTTGAAAATAATTCAGTAATTTTAACTTTTCAGTTTCTATTTTAAGGTTATTATGCTGAAGATTACAAAACAAACTTCTAATTTCTTAGAAATTCAAAGTTATATTAAAAACTGTAGATTTTATTAAAAGCACGAAACATTAGCTTATTATCATGTAAATTTTAATAAAATACGCAGGTGTTTTCTTGGTTATAAAAATTGAAAAATCTCGTGTCATTTACGCAATATTTTATTAACTGTTAATGAATCACTTCCACATGCTAAACATTAAATAATATTATAAGAAATTGCTGAATATGTTCAAGGCAAATAGGTACTAATGCAAAATAAAAATTAATTTTTTCTAAGGTTTATTAATTAATGATAAAACTTGAAGAAATTTTTAGAAAACAAAGAAAGAATTTTTATATGAAATATTTTTCGAATCCTATAAAAAATTATTTATTACCTAAAAATTTAATAGCAGGTAGACGCCAGCTAGCACTTCATCGCAATGAAAATACACACTCATTTATAATTATAAATAATGACAGATTATGTAATCCCTGCAATATTAAATATGAGATCAAAAAACTGAAAAGCTTTGTTATTTCAAAAAGCTTATTAAAGGTATGACAGTTTAATTAAATCGCCCAAGAGTGTCAATTTAATGTTCCATCTGTTACAAAGTTATTGTTGTTTTATTATATTTGATACAGATTTTACTATGGTAATATAAAACCTCATCCTTCTGGTGCTTTAAGTATCTTTCCCATGTTTGTCCAAGTAAAAATCTCAACAAATCTTGAAACATATTTTTTCGCAAGTTGAACAAACATCTTAAAGAAGTCATGAATGGTTCTCCATACGTGATGAAATAAATCCACATCATCCCAGATGCTACTTATCCTCACCTGTTCATCTCAATCTCAATTTAAGTAAACTTAACCTCTATCAAATCGATTTGTGCATCAGTTATCTCAACTATCATGATTTCACACCCGCCCTTGCATCAACACCACATGCTTTCAACCCGGAGTAATTTTCAATCATACCAGCCATAGATTATATAACAAGTTGGCCGAGAATTGAACAGGTATCTGCGGAGGCGGGGAGTCCGGGGCTCCCGCTCTCCCCTTCCCACCTGCGATGGTCACTTGCTCGCGGCACTGCAAACGTCAGTTGCCCCAAGCCTTCTTACTAGTCAAGTTCTTGCCATAAGATGTGCCCGATTTAGTGCGCGTTGAATTTTTTTGGAATTTGCGAAAAATGGACAACAACCCTGACTCGCCGGACTCGCTGGCCAGCGACCAGCTGACGGTGGATCTTTTAAGTCCCCGATCGAAGAGGCGGAGAGTCATCAACGACATCGACGTCGATAGGAGAGACGGCACTCCCGATCTTACCAAGAATAACAACAACGATGTCGGCTTCGTCTTAATGGACAACGAACATCATGAGAACGGCGCCGAAGACGACGACGAAGTACGTATCAATTTGCAGGTGGGACCTTGAAATTCCACGGGAAAAGCTTGGCAACGTCGCATACCCCGCGGGAGGGTTTCCTAGTTAACCTGGGGCGCCTACCTGCGCGGGTTCCTGTCGCGACCGAACGTTCAAGTCTCCGGTTTCTATAAACGATTTGCCGCTTTTTTGAGAAATTGATGCAAAAATCGAATTCGGAACGGGGTTTCCGTGAAATTTAATCGTAATAAATGCAAAACTATCGTATGAAGGGCAAGTTTTACGTAGCTACCCATCTATGCCACGAAATTCTTGTTTTGATTCTAACAGGTGCTCGGAAATGAAGGATCCCACTACACGCGCCAAAACAAGAACAACGATTGAGAAACTAAAACAAGGCTTAGAAATGCGTGGTCTTCAAATTAGCACTAATTTAGGAGCGACAAAATTCGGAGCTCCACCTAGGTTTGCTAAGAACTAAGACCAAGAAGTTTTGCCACTTATTTTGATGAAGTTCAGAACTAGACTTTTTTTAAATATTGGCAGACTCTTGCTTTGCCATAAGGTCGTCTTAAATTTTTCACATTTTTTGCTTCAAAGCCTTCAAAAATAACCATTTAACCTGCTTTTATCCACCTTTAAGTAAATTAGACATCACGTCGTTCAAATTTGATCATTTCGATTCTTTTTCACGGTGCGGTCTATAATTTTGGGATGGGGCGGAAATGGCAAAGTTTCAAACGTGTTTCTCCACTTTTCCAACCAGGTAGACAAGCATAAAATTTTATGCCGTTATTATGCCGTAAAGTCAGGTAAAATTGATGCTGTTATCTGGGATTACCGACGCCCAAGCTCAAAAGACAATTCTTTACCGAATACCTGCTTCACTGTCAACGTACCCATGTTATTGACGCTGTTTATTTATGCATATAAAGAGGCCCCAGACTTTCTTTAATTACTGGATTTAGTCGAAAGACCCAGGAAATTTTCGTGGAATTTATAACTCATCAGATAGGCGTTTTTTCTACAAAATGTATCATAAATAGTTGATTTATCTCACTTTGACATCGTATCATAGACCGCTTTTTAGTTTACAGGCGAAAAATTTACGGTTAGATTGCCGTAAATAACGCAGTAAGAAGGCAGAAACTTGAGATAAAATTATTGAATACTTATATAAAATTAAAATTACACCGTAGTAACGTGGGCAGAAATGATAATTTGCAATTTTAGCTATTAATCTTTTTTTCTGATTCCAAGAATTCTAATTAACCATAATTATTAGTGAAGAAAAATTTTGTTTACTTCTCGTACCCTTGATAATTGTGAGTCAGACTTATCCTGCCATTTTTTACCAAGCGGACTTTGAAATATCATAATAAAGTCATCAATGGAAAAACGTTTTTCATAACAATCACGTGAATAAATTACTGCTGATTTCTTATTTTACACCAAGAATGACTGGTTACCGCATAGTTGGTTACTGAGCATGTCAATGACAGCAATTACTGATTTTTAAATTTTATTGACATTATAATACTCAGAAAATGACGGTTACTTCGCAAAGTAAATATGATCTGGCGGGTTTTATGAATTAAACTAATATTTATCTTAGTCACTTCTTGAGAACAAAGATCACCTCGACCACATGTTTAGTGGAACACTTAGCGGAAAATGTTCCGGGTGTATCTTTTCAAACTGCCAGTATCATGTTGCTAAATAAATGGATACTTTAACTGTTTTAAATTTGAAGATAATCAGTGCAAATAATTTGCACAAAGGTGAGAAAAACCCGAGTCTAATTTTAATTTTAGTAGTAATTATAATTTATGTTATCGGCCACAATTCTTGGATGACACATCTCCGTCGTAATCTTCCACCCATTCAAATTACCTGTTGTAACGAGCTTTTAATTACCAGAGTCACATCTAGATTTACAACCACTAAACCTCAATACACTTGTCAAGGTTGGCAAAATTTATTTATGTAAAAATGTTTACGAAAATTTCCTGTTTGTCACAACTAACTTAATTAAAACATTAATTTATGACCAACGTAATTACCTAATTCGTTTGATGTTTAAAAACACGAAATTTAGAAAGTTTTATTATAGAGTACGTTGGAACAATTTCGGATGCTGTCAAGGCACCAACAAAAGAACTGATTAACTTTTTTACCTAACATGATTAGTACCTACAGAGAAAATTAGGTGTGAACTATATAGGTAATTTTTAGACTAACGTGATTAATATCTTTTGTAACTGTAAAATCTATTTCATTTAATAGGTTTCCATATACGGAAATTCAAATGAGGTAACCATGTGGTTACATTTATCTTGAAATTAATTTCGACGAATTACAAGTTCCTGTGGTCGTTAATAAGATTTGACAAAGTGGCACAGAATGAGGGTTTTTAGAAAATGTAATTATCGCAGCGCTTGCGGTTGTAGATGAGAAAATAAGACGTGTATCTACAAAGCAAAGCTTTTCACTTTTGGTTTCTTATAAGTACTGCAAAATAAAAAATCTCTAGCGTTTCTTCTTTTTTTAATGGCGGATTTGTTTATAAAGAACTTTATCTTAGTGAACCATTTCAGAGAACATCTTGCAACATGTTCGAAAATCTATGGCTGCTTTAGGAATGAAAAGAAATGTAAATAAATGTTCTCCGTTACTGCTTCCAACGGTTGCTTTACGAACCAAAAATTCGTAACTGCAGTCGGCACCTCACAAGTATAACTTACCACCTTACTTCTTATAGCTTACTACAAAGTACCACCTACACTAATATTAACACATAACTGTTCTATCAATATCCTCTAATCCCACTTTATTATCCCAACTTTAATACCTCAAGTCCATCAAACCCCATCCACGCATTTCCTTTGAATGATGGTTTGATTAGTCCGAAACGTTTCTGGCCAATTTCCTTGGTGTGAATGAATAACGGCGTCTAGTAGCAAATGCATGGTAGCAGGAGAGCAAGGGTTACCCGGAAGGCAGTATGCGGAGCACACGCCTCACGCATCGCCCGAAGCTGTTACTTAGGCACATCCTTGCAGCACTGCCCAGTCATCAGCCGCACGAGAACAGCTACCGGCAATGAATACACCCCTGAAAGCCCCAAGGCATATTTATAAAATGAAGCAATCAACGATTCTGCAACAACACGAACTTCCTAACTTTGTAAATTGCAGTAACAAATATGTTTCCGGTTTTTCCACAGACGTGGAACAAATGAGATGGGTGGATTGTTGCGGATTGTGTGGTTTTCAAAGGTATTTACGAGGAATGTGTCTAAAGGTCGATTTACACGGATTACTAATCGTGAGACAGTTTACTGTTAGATGGGGTCATTGTGTGTCAAAGAGTTGGTGATGCCAATTTTAATAATGGTGGTGAAGAACGTTGATGTATTGGAGATAGTGAAAATTTTTGTTACGGTCAAAAGGTTTCGCTGAGAAGAAACAACTGTGAAAAAGTCGCAGCTGCATCAAAATTAAGCATTGTTTTATTGCCTATTATGAAAAGTATATAGAAAGTTTTAGTCGATCTGTGACATCAATTCCTTCCCCAGATTTTTTAAGATTGAACATGTTCTAAAATTGTTTAGTAGGTGATAAAAGAACTCACATTTTATAGCATTAGCTTTCGCAAAATTTGATGTAAAATTGTAATAAAATTTTTTACTCAAGGATCTCTCCTCTAAACTTTCGTCCTGTATCTTTTTATGCTCGTGTGCACAGCAAATATTTCTTCTCTCTTGATTTATGGACCAGTTTATCTTTAGTTGAAATTAACTGTTTCTCGTATCAAAGATAGAATTTTCATTCTTGGCGATGATTGGCAGTTTCAATGTGATAAATGCTATTTCGCTGCTCTGTGCTAAACCTACTATTAACTTATTAACTACTTTTAGTTTTCTATTGCAAAATGTAAGCTTGTAATAAATTGAAACCTGGACTGATTTCTCCTAAAATCACGCAGCTTACTTTGGTGACAATTTTTT
Organism: Cynaeus angustus; assembly: GCA_030157275.1. Taxonomy (NCBI): domain Eukaryota; kingdom Metazoa; phylum Arthropoda; class Insecta; order Coleoptera; family Tenebrionidae; genus Cynaeus; species Cynaeus angustus. The sequence goes on from CM058058.1 coordinate 24,714,670, forward strand.
GGTTTTTTGATTAATCGATTGTCTCTATTTCGCAATTTTACTTTATAAACATTTTGGAAAATTTGAAATCAAATTCAAATGCTAGGCGCTTTCAAAGCTTCCATCAAATCTGTTGGAGATCTGAGTTTTAATAAAATTTATAACAAAGAAAAACTGAGTGCTCTATAGTTTGATTAGATCTCATAATTTCTGCTCTATTTTCCGCTTTTTTTTTTAAATATACTTAATTTTGCTCTGTTAAGCTCGATTTGTATATGTTCGTGGTATGGATTATTTTGTTGGTTGAAATTCCTTTTTAATTACTTGCTATGCTCTAGTCACTGTTAGTTGTCTATTCTTCGGTTTGTGTTGACACATTTTAAATATTTAAAGAATCTAATTCTTAAGAACCTGCGAATTCTAGATGCATCAAAAATTCCAAAGATTTATTGACTTTAACTACATTGTTTCTAAACTGTTTAAATGTTCCAATTTAAAATATACTGTAAAGATTTGCAGCATTTCAGAGATGTTGAGAATTCATTCTAGATAAATCTAAACATTCCAAAATTTTAAAGAAAATCACATAGGTTTAAAAAGATTTCATGTTTTAGATCTTTACAAGATTTCTTTATTTCTCAAAGAATAAAAAGGAATTTCAAATATCTTGAAAAATCCTCAGAATCCACAGAATCCAAATATGTCAAATAAATGAACGATTCAAAAATTCTTTAAATATTTTTAAGAAATACAAAGGACTCATCGATTTGATGTTGCAAATATTGCAGCAATTCCAAGAATTATGATAAAAGACCACAATCTTTTAATAAAATTTAAAAACTTAAAACTTACAAATTAAATACATAGATTATGAAACTTTTAAGTTATTCTTCCCAAAAATTCAGGAGTTCATTGTTTTAAAAAGTCTTAATTATTCCGAAGATTTTATTTATATATTCTAGAGACTTCTATAATTTAGACAACATATTTTCTAAATATACAACTTTTTAAGAATTTAAGAAATACAAAAACTACTAAGTTAGTTAAAAATCTACAAGTTTTAAAAACTCTAAAGAATCTACAAATTCCCAATGAGCAGCTATAAGCTTCCTGAAGGATTTAAACTCCTGTGATATTTAAAAAATTTAAAACATTTTAATGATTTCAGTAATATTTTAAAAATCCTAAAGATCAAAGAACTTTATATATTCAACAAAAAATAAGTAAATAAAAATCAAAGTTTTAAAAATTTTGAGAGTTGAAAATTTAGATTTTCAATTTAGAATTTAGAAGTAAGATTTTTGAATTTATAATAAAAAAAAACTGCAATCCTAGAAACTTAAAATTAGGTAAACTACGAATCTATGAACCTAAAAATACACGGTTCGAAAACCCTAGGACATAAAAATTGGAATTTGGATATAAGAAATTAGAAATTAGCTTTTGTGAGAATTTGCCATGTTTGCTTCTAGCATATCAAAATTAGAATAAAAAGTTGTTTATTTATTTTTTATTCTTCGGTCACTGTTAACTATCTACTTATTGTATTGTTTGATTTATTGTTGTATTTTTATATCTCTTTCTATTTTGGTTCTGTGCTCTGAAATTCAATTTAGTGTTTACTTTACCAATATTTTTCTTATATTCTCATTCGTTTCCATACTTTTTTGTTTTTTAAAAAACTCAGTCATTAATACGAGCTCTACGATCCGAATGAGTAAAGAATAAAACACAAAGTAAACAATCATTACCCAAATTCAAAAGCTTGAATTGTAATTTTATTGGGCGTACCAATATGCAAAGAAATATCTTTCAATCGTGATCAAATTACGGTTATTATTACGTCCCTTTTCTCAATAAATCCTTGAAATAATTACGTATTTTTGAATATTAAAATTTCCATATTGGTATTTATTCCGGATTAGCATAATTTATTACAGTCAGTATAATTTATTACACAGACACGATCTTTACCTTTATTTTTAACGAAAAAATCAAACTAGATTTACTCTGATAAAATTAACAAGGAAAAATTTGTAATTCTCTTAACATGACGGATCGTGGTAAGAGGATGATGCTAATAAAACTAAAAGTCAATTATATTAAATGTTTTTGGTTATTTTGTGGGATTGTAACTAAATCGTCTTATGGTTTTTAAGTCTTTACTTTTTTTTTTCAAATTTTTGCATTAATTTTATTCCTAAACAAATTATGCCTGTACGCTACTGTACATCTTATTCAAACACGAACCGCTCCCGGCAGCAACAAATTGTTGCGGCAACCGAAGCCTTCTTCCTGTCGGCGCTAAGACACCGCAAAACCAAGCTCATTAGAATCGAAGATTTTCCGTTTGAAACATGGTGTGTGAGTTCGCTTTGTGCCAAGTGGGGACACACAACGTGAGAGTCTTTTGGTGAAGGGGGGACTCGAAGATCAGGGCGTGCACTTGCCTGACGGCATTCCACTCTGCTCGAGGCGACCTGCCTCCAGTCTTGGCCTCTTGGTCCCCCCTTTGGCAGTGGCGACTCGTAAATTCATTTCGATCCGGAATCAGAAATTATGGATGACGATGTGACTGTTGCTTGCTCAAACACCTACACGTTCGAAATGTTTACTAGCTTTTATTACTTTAAGTTATGTTTCCATTATTCCAGAATGGGATAAATGCGTTAATGGTGATACAGTTTTATTTCCTCGTTGCCATTGGCGAATGCAATTTATACATGCGGAATAGAGAGATTCAATTCAGTAAACAAACAGTTATTCTGTGGATTTAATGTGGGTATTCTGACTTTTCATAGGTGGTTTTATGATACTGTGCAATAATGGGGAATGAACATAAAGTGAAAATAAGTTATTTAAATTGAGCCGATTTTATTTAATGGTAGTCTTTCCATTTCACATGCAAATTAGAGGTACACATTTCCATTCAAGTTGTAGTATACAAAAGAGGCACTTCTGTGGTACTCACTATTGACTGAGTAAATCTTAAAATTACTTCTTGGACCACACTAAAAGATCTTAGAAATGAACATTTTTTAATTCAATAAAAAAGTAGTTTGTACTATGAATAATATTCCATGAAATTGGTTCAGTTTTTTTTTAAGTTCTGGATGACATTACACTATCTTCTAATTTCATTATTTATTGTGCGCATTCGTAATTTTTCCTTATGTATTTTAGCTATAAGTCATTTCTTATGATTCTTTTTAACATCAAATTTAACTTCCAATATTTCACGAATTTAGTGGTCACAATGTGGTAAATGCGATACCTATAGGTAAGATTCTGTAGAGTTCAACTTTATACGTTTTACAAACTTTTCAACAATTTCAGGTGTATATCTCAAATTTTATAAAATTTGCTTCTAACAACTATTGATATTTTTATTACAAAAAACTCAAACTTTTTTGAACTGGGTTTTAATCAATTGATATTCTTCTCAGTTTTAAACTTTTCAAGACATTTAAAACGGCAAGATTAATATTTGCAAAGTTTAGTGGTTTCATCGTGATAAATGCTGTACCCTAAAAAATTGCAAATGTAAAATATTAATTAATTAATTTTATTAATTTGATGAATGAACACTTTTCTCTAACTGTTTTTTACTTACTTTGTATTTTGACATTAACAATAGAACGAACTTATGATTTAACTCAAATACCAACTTAATGTTTTGAAAAACTAAAACCGTCTAAAGAACTTGACAAGTGAAGAAAATGTTTAGTTACGTAAAGTTTAGAAATTGTTATTTACTGCCTGATTGTTTTTATATTAGAAAGATTTTCAATGTTTTTATTTCCAAAGATTACAATCTTCTCAAATTTTCCAAGAGTTCTCAAAAATCGATAAATCTCAAAAATCTACAAAATTTAGAAAATAAATACTTAACATTAAAAAAAAATATTTATACACATTTTCAAGGACGCCAAAGATTCTGAGGAACTCCCACAGATTTAGAAATAATATTATTTCGAAAAATTTAAAAAGTTCAAATATTCTCAATTATCCACCAGTTCTACGAAATCTAAAATATATTCAAAGTTTAATTTATATTTATTTCAATTATCAAAGATCATTTAATAATAATAAATAAAAAATAATAAAATTTGAGAAGTATAAAGATTCTAACTAATCAGATAAGAAATGATCAAGATTATATCAAAATAAATAGATTTTAAAAATACAAAGAGCTTTAAAACTCAAAAGTTTGTAAAAAATGAACAGTTTCAAAGTATTTAAACCCAAAATCTAAAAATGGTACAAAATTTAGATTTTGGAAGGTTCAAATATTGTAACAATGTCAAAGATTATATATATTACAAAAAATACAAAATTTTAATAAACTACAGTAATTCTAAGATTAAAAAATGTAGACAATCTGAGATGCTAAAGGATTGTAAAACTAACATATTTTGGAAATTATGAAATAACCATCACAAAAATATTTCAGTGATTTTAAATGTCTCAAGATGACATGGATTCTAATAGTTTTAAAGAATTTAAACTTTCTATGAAATTAGGCAAATCCAATAATTTATTAAATGCTAATTAATTTTAAAGTCTCAAATAAAATTTTAGAAATTTCAATTTTTCAAAAATCTATGAAATCCAAAGAATACAAAATTTTTCAACAATACACAAGAATCTAAAAAATCTACAATCTTTTTAAATTTTTGATATTTCCAAAATTCAAAGTTTCCAAAGATTTTCCGAAAACTGTACAAATTTCAAAGGTAGGGAAGAAGATGTTTAAAGAAATTATAAAAAAATAACTTCAAAAAATTTGTAACTTTTAGAATAAAACAACCTGAAAACTAGTAGCTAAAAATTGCAGGTCCAAAATCTGAGAATGTAGATTCTGTGAACTTTAGACTTAAGCATCTTAGAATCCAGAATTTTTAAATAGAATCTGAGAAATTGAATGTTATATAAACTACTAACCTATGAACAAAAATATTAGTATGAGCATATATAAAACAATTATTTAAAAATCGAAGGTCTAAGCTATCTAAAGATACATATGGGCGCTAAGAATGTAGCTTGATTTGAGAATTTTGAAAATAGAATCTAAGGGTTTGTTGGGTGCATTCAAACTGCACTGCATTCAAACCCTTAACGTAAAAATCGGCAAATCCAGAATTTTGGAATCTGAGGTTCAGTATAAAAAATTAATTATTTTAAGTTAAAACTGAAACTTTTTTAGTTAAATAAAAATTAAGATCTAGATCAAAGTAGGTAAAATTTAAAACTAAATATAAACAGAATAAGAGTTAACTAATTTTATAAAGGTCAAAATTCAATTTAAATTCAAATTAGAGATGTAGCATTAGTAATTTGCAACCTTTAATTATAAATTAGTCTGTTTTTAATTTACGAAACGAATAGTCCTTTCTCTATCAATTAGACGTGATAACTAATTACATAAAACAAGTTAAAAAAGTAAATATTTTCCAAATCCTATCTTGCCTCGCATCCAATTCTCCAAGAGCACATTTAATTGGATAAAATGATTGATGGCATTTAAAATACTAATAATGTTTCATTGTTATTCTTGTTCTTCGTGTTCGGGCGAGGTACCTCATGCTACGCAGTTATTACACTTTTTGCATTGGAAAAACTTTTACCCAACTTGACCTATCTATCTTGACGTAAACAGTTCTCAGAATTACGAAATTTCAATCAAATACCTTTATTTTTTCAAAAGAATTCGCACGAAGGCATTTCTTTTCGTTCCGCTCGACTAGAGCGCTTCTTGTCATTGCAGCCACCAACGTAGTCCCAAAATGAACGTAGCCCCATTTACAATCAACTGACTAATGGAGAAACACACAAAAAAAAAACAGATTAGATGCTAAGAAACAATTCGAAAGCATTAGATCATCGTCAAGGAAATTATAGAGCTTCAGATGTGTGCAATTTCAATCTGTAGGAACGAAACTCTAAGTTTGCTTTGATACGTTCTAATAACAGGTGCCGGTCAAGGTAGGGCACGTGAGGCCACAACACGTGTGGCCCCCCGGTTATGGCCCTAATACATCAAAAAGTGAGGGCTAACAACTAGATTGCATCTTTGACTGATTGGGATGAATAATGCGCTGGAGCAAACTGAGAAGTTGCCAACGATGATATTAGATGATAAAAAATAGACGCTTGATTGCCTCGATATGAGTTCTATCACACATTAATTTGATAGATAGTAGAATCTACCATCATTAATTATTATTGTTACATTTTAATAAATTATTGATGGAGCATGACTTTAGGTTTGTCCATTATGCCGCCACTGCGGTGATTACTAATCTTTAATGTAAATCTTTGAGGAATAAAACAATGTTTTTGGTTTGGGTAAGGTGGACATAATCAATTAGGTTGTCAGATAGGACAGTTTAATCGATTTACCGTTCGGGCGGTTTATGAAGAAAAGGATTCTTGACGATGGCTACTGAGAAAAATAATTGTTCACATGATTTATTACAAAATTTAAATAACGTGGTGAAGTATAGATGATGGCATTGCAAGAATTTATGTTGTATTAAAATGTTTTTTTTTTAGAATGAGTCATTAAATTGTCATCGCTGATAATTAGAAACAAGTCATAAAATTTTAATTTTCTTATAATTGTTATTAGCATTTCAGGGATGCAAAATAATAACGCAAAAACTTGTAAACTTGTGTCTTTGTGTTTTTTATTTTAATGCTACAATGTCAAAAGAAATCAGAAAATATTTCAAAAATCTTTTATTATTTTTTATTTCGACTTAATGCATTTAGAGATGTTTAGAGTATTCAAAATTTAAAAAAAATAAGAAAACGAGCATACGATGAGAAAATAATGAATTTTAAATTTACTGCAACGATTTTACTTAGAAGAGATCTTGCATAAAAATGTCAAGAAATGAAAATAAGTCTGAAGGAGATCTACATGCAGAAAACTGAATTTAATTTATTTTATGTATTAAATCTGAAGTGATAATAAAAACAAAAACTGATTTTTATTTCGAAGGAAATTTGCCGAAATGAATATTAAACATTTATATTAAAATAAATAATTTGAATGAATTAAAGGGGCAAAGTTTTTATAGCGCCGAGACAGCCAAAGTTCCGTAGATTTAAAACCTTCATAAACACTTTGTATCCAGCGGTAGCGAATGACAATTGTGTATTTGAGAGATACTCAAAGTTTTTAAAATTTTAGTAGAAAACATTATTATGCACACAACTATTCCACATTTATTATTATTTAATTTTCGTTACGAATTTCATGGCTCGAAATTAGTTTTAAAGTTAAATTTAGAGTAAAAATTTTCAGTTTTGAATGTCTGAGAAATAAAACCTGATACAAACATAAAAATATCATTTTTAAATCCTACATTCTAAACAAAATCATTAGCGAAATAAATATTAAAATTTGACATTTTCATAAAAAAATTAAATTTGAGTTTGGATATACTATAAAACCAAGAATTTTAGGAATTTTTATAGATTGATGGTATTTTCGTCTCATCGTATTTTTATGAAATCTTGATATTCTCAAGTTCTGATTTATCCTTCCTTTCTTACGGTTTCTGTTCTGAAAGATAAAATATCACATATCACAGCTATTTAATTTTTATTAGTTTACTATATTTTAAAAATAAATCCAATTTTTTACAGCATCTTCTTTGCATCCGGAACTTGTTTCAGAAAAATTAAGTGGTTTCAATGTGATGAATGTAACTGTCATAAATTCACAAATATTTATGATAGACATAAATTAATTTATAAAATTTTAGTCATCCGGTATAAGCTCGATTAGAACTAGATTAGGAAACTCGCCTATAATTTAAAATGGTATGCTAAATTCGTTTCAATATTTGTAAATTTTACTGAAATTTTATTTTTTAGATTTTGTCAAACACTTTCAGTAATTGCCAATATTCCAGAAAATACAGATATTAGGTTTTTTTTTATTATCAAAAATACTAATAAAAAATCTGAAATTCCATTATGACATTTATATTACAAGACAAAATAACATGTTTTGCTTTGAAACATCACGTATTATTAAAAAAGGAAACTTTTCAATTAAGTCGTAAGAACAGTATTTTTATTTTGTTTATTAAATTTCTCGCATTTTTAGAAACAAAGATTTACTTTTTAAACAAACAAACAAAATTTGTCTAGAAATTTCAACATCACTAAAACTACAAACGGGAAACCGAAAAATATAAAAATATGAGAAGTTGAATATTTTAGAACTTAAAAACACAATTTTTTTATACTTTCAAACACTGAGAATCTAAAACAGAAGACACTCAATTTTGAGAATCTAAGTATGTAAAAAATCATGAGAGTTTCCACTAATAATAATAATAATAATAATAATAATAATAATAATAGCACTGATGACAATCTGTGAATTTAACATGAAAACGTACAAATTATAAATTATAAAAACTAAAATTTTGCGGGTACTATAAAATTAGAACATTTGGATTTTTTTTTCTATGTATGTCAAGAGTTTTAAATTTACGTAGTAATACTCATTTTACGACACATTGTCTTAAGACATTGTTCAACAATTTACTGGTATAAATTATTGTCTGAAAAAGACCTGTCAGCGTAAGTATAACTATTTAAGATAATAACTAAATGATGAAGTTACTAACCACGAACCATCAAAAGAATCTAAAATCGTGTTTGTCTAGATTTAGAAAATTAATAGCAAGATTCGAAAGTTGTTAGGAAATTTTCCGGATTCTTGATCGTGTTAATTGTTTTTAAATCACAATCGCTACGAGTGATTAGCTTATCTTTGGGAGAATCATGGTACAACATTGATCATTTCATTATATTTACTATGTCAACGATAATTGTTCGTGGTTTTTCCATAAGTGAAAACAACAATTTTTGGCTGATTCATTTATGAAATTACTTCTAATTTCTACTCATGTGATAAGTGAAATTTCATAATTTTATGAAGTTGCAACTACTAATTATGAAGTGAAAGCTTTGGAAATAGAAGTTGTGGAAAAAAGATAATTAGCACAAAACAACGTGGGATTTTTTATGACACTGAAAAAGTAGCCAGAAGAGGACAAGTGGTGTATTACTGCGTTGAAAATGAAAAAAAATTTCTAACCAGTTATTAAAGACGTTTTCTATTTACAACCTGCACAGTTACATTGTGACAACAATGTTACCGGCAAAAACAAAACATTCAATAAAACATTAAAATTTATTACAAGATACAGCCGTTCCAGTGTGAAGGTTGATGCAGTTAAAATGGAAATTTACAACACAACAAAGGTTTTAATTATATCGTGGAAGAAGAGAAGAAAACTAAATATTTGACTCATTAATTAGGAAATATTTATTTTTAGCCAATTATTTATTGTTTGTCTAACTGTTAAACTATACCAGTTACAGCAAGTATTTTAACACATACGTAGGTACTTTGATTTTTACCAACGAGTTTATTTACATAATATTTTAATTGTTCACCTACACATCAAGATCTGGCAGGATTAATGATTGAAACTTGATTCATCATAAAAGTTATGTCCGGAGCTACAACTTTTATGATTGCCATAAGAGGCTGGAAAAAAACGTTCGCGGTAAAAATTAATTCAGTATGATTAAGCACATAGTTGTTCTAAACCGACACCTGAACAGATTGTTTTAGTTTGGGTTTAACGGTATCGAAGATATATCTAAAGAATTAATAACGTAAACAGCAATTAAAGGAGACGAATTTGACCATTACGAATAGCACCGGAAGCGTTTAAAACGTGATCTGAGATAAATTTGTGCCGTCATTTATAAATTAATTATCGTGGAACATGAAATATTGCTTTGTACTAAGTCTGACCAATAAATCTGCGCGTAAAAATGTTTGGAGCTGTGATTGCAGACCCCCTCCAAATATTGTAATTAAGCGGAAAAAGCTTTTTAGCCTGCAACCAATGGCAATAAAACGGAAATAACTTATTACAAACGCCGACTTGCCCACCTTACCGTAATTGCTAGAATGCGCACGCAATATTTTCACTGTCTCTACAAAATCAGATAAGGAAACTATGTTATAACTGTAATTAAATACGAATATGTTATGTTTTCATTCTTGTAATGCTGAAGGCTTTTTAATTAGGGTTTGCTTGTTAATGCTGATTGCAACATTCGTAACAACTTAGCGATAATGAATGGAGCTTTTTCGCATATTTTCCTTTCGGATAGGTCCTCCGGTTCTTCGTAGGGGTTCGGTTCAAATCGTGGCCACGTGTTTTTGCCCTGGGGCTGCCCTGCTAGTCACTATAACTCTACACTACTTCGTCACGACACTCCTCTATGACTTGAGGTGGTGATCCGTTGATTGAGTGACTTCTGTGAGCTCAGTGTTTTGTGTGTGGCATCACTAAGTTTCAACTGGATTTTATACGAATTGTGATAAATTATTGATGACCTTTATCGGACAATCTTAATGGTATTGGTTAACGTCATGTAGATTTAATCAGAGTCTGAATAACGTGGTAAGTTTTCTTCCTGTAAAAACTCCAACATTTAACCTCTGTTTTGTAATTTAGTGTCGTTTTATCATTCGATGAATATTTAAAGCCAACCGAAATAAATGTGGCAATATGTGAAGAATCTCAAGTGTTTAGATTAAAATCAAAAATAAAGATGGAAAAGTTGCAACAAAACCCAAAATGTTCGCATTCCTACGCGCCGTCATAATCATCCGGTAGTTAATAACTTTTGCATTGAAAAAACAACGAATTAGTGCGTAGGTCTGCAGAACCGTTGTTGGATGATTATAGGTATAAATAGTACGTGTTGAAAATTCATACTAGTAATCATTTTTAATAAGAAGGAACATTGGATCTTCTTGTGGAAGCTCTTATTATCATTTCCTTCTTTGACAGATATCCTATTACACATAATTTCCTTCTATTAGGCTTAGATTTTATTAGACGGCTGTATTCTATATAAGTTTTTTGTAGCAATTTTGTGATTTTATTTACCGTTGTTAAAGTAATATTTTTTGACCACCTGGAGTTCTAAAATTAAAATCGAGTAAAAAGTATTCCATATGTGTTACTCTTTTTAGCATTGCAAACTCAAAAGTTTGTTACACGAATAAATATTTGAGTTTTCGCGTAGAACAGAACTTCCTATAAAGAACTAAGAAAGCAACTAAATAATGAATAATAATAATAATAAATTTATTTCCTTCCAATACCTATGTTAAAAAAAACAGTACCTATTTCAAACAAGGGAATTTTCTTAGTACATTCTTTTGGTCAAATTTCCAGTGAAAATGGAATGGAATTTTGGGGTCAACGAACACAAAATTTTGTCTGCAATTCGTATATAAATGGACTCTGTTGACTCGACCTGTTTATTACAAACTCGGCTTAAATTATATAAATAGTAATTTTTTTTTGTTTATATCTTTGGAGTAAAAATACTAAGAATTCGAACGTATCTTCATATGGAAATTCTTTTGTGGTTCCCATCTTATTGCTTTAAAAATGTTTATTATTAAAATTGGATTTATTTTGCTAGATTTTAGCGTGTTATATTGTTTTTTTTTTTATTACAACAGTTCAGTATTTTTTTGTGAATGATAGGTCTATTGAAACTCTTCTATTTGAAGAAAATTATTGATATGTGGTGCTTTTGATTTACGGTTTTTAGCTTTTTTTCTTTAATTTTCGGTTATTCAATTTCGATGTCTTTTTTCTGCTAATTGCTAGTTTTAAAAATTCGACAATTTGTCTGTTGCCATATATTTGCTTTACTTTTAAGTTTTTAGACGCAATTTTTCAGTGAAGAATTGTATTTATTCAAAAATTTCTCTCTTTCAGAATAAATTAATGAAATATTGGAAACTGATTTCAGAAATCATAAGCTATTAGTTTAATGCTTGAAAAAGAGATTTGCTATTTTAAAAATCTGTTTGGTGATTTGCGAGGTTTTATTTCTAACAGTTTTGAATGTAAAAAATTATAAAAAATAATTTCAATTTTATATTTTTTTATTAATTTTTTAATTTGGTTCTAAATGAGTTGATTAGAAAATGTCTCAAGCTCGTTTAAATAAAGAAAATCCTAACTTCATCTTTTTTTTTTGAAAATAGACTTTTTTTACTAAAACAAAAATTTATTCCATTTTATACAAAAACTTTTAACAAATGCAATACAGTTTTTTTTTAATTTTTGATAATCATCAGTTTAGTCTAAACAATAAACAACTTAATAAAATTCCGTCTGCAGCAATGGAACAACTTCCAGAAATAGATACGCACGAGAATTCCACGGCCAAGTAAATGTAAAACTCAATAAATAAAAGGAAATAATTGGAATTTAATTCATTATTCGCTTCATGTTATTGTTTTGTATTATTATCTTCATAAATCAGAGTCTCGAGTCTTTTAAAATGAGCATTATTTAAAATTTATATATACAAAGGATGCTAATTTCTTAGAATAGTTTAAAAGTGATTAAAATCCTAAGAAAAAACTTTCAGAATTAAAATTCCTCTGTGACAAGTTGTTTTCTAATCAACATTATGTGTAACATTAATAGTCATTCAATAATATTTTAAAAAAATGTTACATTTTACGCATTCAGCTTACATTCCAGCGCATTACAAAAGAAACGTAATGATCTTGTTTAATATGTAGCAGGTAGCTTTATATCAAGTTCACATTTTACTGTAGTTTTACCAATAATTGCGCCACATAATTGTATCCCATCTGCCCAAGTGAATTGAAAAACATCATAACAATTTTTTTTTATGGAGTTATAACGAGAGTCACCTGCAGTGGCAAAATAATTATTATAATTTGATACTATCATCTTTAATAAATTATTCATCACTAACTATATCGACAATGTAAAGCAATATTAAGATGTCATCAATGACGGTGCTAGTGATATACATAATTTTATTTATAAGTGTAGAATTATTTATGTTGTTCAATCGATTGAAAGGAAGTAGTGTAATAATAAATTCTAAGTGTAATAATAGACATAATGCTGTACGCCATGAATATGAATGAATCAATGAATGGATAATTGGATAAATAGGATATCTATCATAATAGTGAATGGTATTAAGCTTGAAGAAAGGGCGTCTATTTACGTTAGGATAAAAGAGAAATAGAAAGAACCTGGGTTAAATATGAGTATAATTAATTATAGTTATTGTTTTTCGGTTGCTAACTTATTGTTTTATTTCTTTCCAGGAGCGGTTAACAGCTGGAGGCCATGGTTCACTAGCTCTTAGTGGAAGTTCGCCGGGTTACGGCGCCGGCGGCTCCGGAGCGCACCATCGCGGCTCCGGGGGCCTTCATCACAGCTCGGCCATGCAACACCAGCTTCCCCAACCCGATTTCCAGCCCCCATATTTTCCGCCACCTTTTCATCACCCACCTAGTCCACCTCCTCAACAACATCTAGAATACCTCACTGATCCTTATGGAGGTCTTTCTGGTCTTCATCACTATAATCAACTGGGACTTCGACCTCGAGAAGGCGATCCTAATCACACACATGTGGTAAGTCTTCAGTAATTTAAAGTATGTTGTTACGAAACGTGACATGTAAAGATTTTCTGGGTTCTAGCGATAAATTTAGATTATTCAAATAAATTTGTCTTTGAAGTTTTGAGGGCATTTGACATGAAATCATTCGTGGGCGAGTGAATTGTTGCATTGTGTTGCTCAACAGTGACAGGACTGAGTGCGTTACCAATCGAATGTATTTTAAGGAATTACCAACGTAAATGGAATTTGAATCAACAACCATAGTAACAAAGTTGGCTCCGTAAACTTAAAAATCGGGTTTCTGTGTCTTTTTGACCTTCTTTGACGTATTAATTTAGTTCAGCTCGTGGTTCTGGAGTTCTTTTGACCACTAAATCAAGGTTCATTCCAAGTCACACACAATTAGGATCATCAAGAGAGTTTTTGCTTTGAACAACATCACTCTATTCCGAATTGCAATCAGACTTTATACAAGACACACAGAAACTAATTTGACTTCGTTAGAATTGACTCTCACAAAAAATAAGTCTTTAATGATGTTAGATACAAAACCTCCAGAGGATTTTTTAATAACAAATAAACTGATATAAATTGTTAGCAGCACTAATTTTGAAGTATCTACTTAAAAATAAAAAAACGTTAAAAATAACTATCATGTACGCCACAGCAATTTGTTGACTCTCTATAAGATGAGATTGCAGTTTCAGAGCTATTTTTTCTACAAAGAGTCGACGTTACTTTCTATACATCTTTTCTAAGCGGAATAACCTTTCTTTGTTGAACTTAAATATCCTTACCTAAGTAATATAGTCACCACTATTAAATTTTTAGTAAAAATTTAGAGTTAAACACTGAACGAAGAACATAAATGAAATGATTGGAAAAAACGTGTTTTTTTTATTGTAAACAGAATTAATTGGCTTATATGATCAACAATGATAACAATCAAGCAAGAAAGTACAAGAAGTAAAAAGAATCAACTATTTAAACAACCTAAAAAAAGGAACTAGAAATTAAATACTACTTTTACATATCTGTTTTACATTTGAACATAATTTCAAAAGAATTCTAAAAATTTAAAAACATGAGTATCTCAAAAAATAAAATCTATAGTAGTTTTCTAGACAATTCAAAATATCTACTAAATTCGAATTTAGTGTATCAAATGCTCAGTTTCTAGTAGAATAAATACAATCTAAATGTTTTTAGATTAAAGTAGTATTTTTTTGACTTCACATCTAAAAAAATAAATTTTGTGTGTGTAATCAAATATATGTCATATGATATAATATAATTTAATTTAATTTTAAGTGGGTTCTAAATTTTGCTCAAGTTTTTTCGACACTACAACTAAATTTTAATCCACATAAGTAAGCAATTTAAAGCTTCTGTCTTATATAATCTGCTAAATTTAGCACGTCATATCGTCTGACTCTATGTGCTTCGAGATAATTTTTAACTATAAATGAAGTGTATAAGCTTGACCTTTATTCTAAATCTAGATTATAGCAATGGTGCATAGCAAAAGAAAACTAAATTCTGGCTGTACTTGCATTTTTAGCTGAAATCAATATAAAAGAAAAATCTATGTTCCCTGAATTTTTACATGTTTTTTTTATATAAATTTCTATTTCTAGGGTTACTATTACTAATACTACCTCATTATAGTTGCACTACAATAATTGCAATACTATCTCTAATATTACTGCATGCAAATTTCGTTCTTAAAAAAATATGAAATGAAAAAAAACAGTGTCTTGTTGTTCTATCTGACTGTAATACTTTTTTATGACATTTTTGAACGCTCTATATAATATTTTATATACTTGACCTAAATCTAGATAAACCAAGGGCTCTAGATTCAAGTATTGGTTTTTGATATCAAACTTTAAAAAATACATATAAAATACAGGTTGTCTGTTTCAATTTTTAATTAATTAAATTAATATGTGAACATAATCTAATTCTGTATAATTCAAATTATGTAGATTTTAGATTACATTAAGATTTTTAAATAACCATATTATTTTCATCTTATAAATATATAAACTATAAATTTTCCAGGTTTTTAAATTGTAGATGGCGTTTTTTCTATTTAGATGAAATTCTTTTTTTTTTATCAGAACACACTATGAATTTACATAATTCATCTTCTCTGAATTCATTCATTTGCTTTAAACTACAAAAAATTTCTAAGTGTAATTGTCCACATGAATTATATTATCAAAGCCTAAAAAAAATTGATGTCTATAAATAAAATCAAATTCTATCAATAATTTCTTACGAATTTTAATGAAGGTAGTTTTAAAGCACTTCACTAATGTTAAATTAAATTATTTGTGTCTTAGAGTTCACGTATTAAGGAAAATGACCAAGTTCGAATTCTCGGTATAAATACATAAATAAATAAATCAATAAATAAATTTCGGCAAAAAACGCATTTCGTGAAGGCATAAATGCATACTACTGATTTGTAATCATTTGTATTTAATTAGAAATCTAATAAAATATAAAATTGAAGAACAGAATGTAAAAATTTAAAATTTATAAACACTATACTAAAAAATTGTGAAAATGGTCGAAAAATCGGGCTCTAGGGACTATCATTTTTTCTAGATATTGGTAACATCGTATCAAGTTTGACTTTTAAGGATTTTTTTTTACGTATGTTTAACCTCCAACAGTCAAAGAGACATTTAGAAATGCCAAACAGAATCTACCAACATATCTCAAATTGCAAAGGTTACGTCAATCGCGTTTTTATTCGGTCATATTAATTAATTATTGTTAATAGACAGAAAAAAGTAAGATTTATGAATTGTTTTAATATTTAAATGGATAAAAAATTATAGCATAAAGTGGTAATTATTTATATTAATAATAAAAGTATTAAATATTAAAAAAACGGAAATTTATCTTAAAAGAGTCTCTAGTGTTAGTAACGCAAGTTACAACAATAGGAAGGAACTAGTAATGTTAAAGTGATTCTTATAAATTTATTTTCCCAAATTAAAATTCCCATGATTTTATAATTTTGTAATATTACTAAGACCAGGTGATTTGTCAGCATCCGAATGTGTGAATATTTCGTATTCAGTATAAATTCAGACAACTTGTAATCCGCCAATTTGAGGAATAAATATCATCTATATTAATCGACACCACTGCACGACCAACCATAAAACGAAATTTACGACACATTCAAAATCGCTTTTAATTGTGCCATAAACGTTTTTTTAATGTTCCCCACTCATTCCTCTCCGAAAAATTATGTAAATTCAATCTCGTTCTTTCGATTTGTCGGCACGGAAATTGATGATGTTCCAAGAAGCAAGTATTATGCAATTAAAACGGTGGTGATATTACATGACACGAAATAAATTAGTGGCATGCAGGTATAAGGAAGAAACACAATATGAGCCCAATTTAGATAACTGTAAACTGCCAAAGAAGAAGAAGAAATGACGTGGAGGTATTTAATAGAGAGACCTCGTTGCACGCTGAAAGAAATTTAATGATGATGCATGATCTCAAAAATCATCGTGTTTACGAAAGCTGAGAGCGGCAGTTGACAAAATATTATTATGACAGGGATCGATCCGAGATGAAGGAGCACAATCCTGACATATTTGCGATGTCTTGACATAGTTGCAACACTGAATACTTGCTGGAGAATGTCAGTTATCCGAGCACCCTTCGATAGCCCCAGCCGACAGATAAGGCGATTTGAATTTCCTATACTCCGGCACCAAATCGCGCCTTTCGATTCTTCACCCCTCGCATATTTCCCTCCGGAATGCTGGCGGAAGCGTTTTGTACTACTTTTAATTAAATCTTTTAGGTAAAAATGCTAAAAGATGCCAAATTTAATGATTCACGAGGAAAAGGGAGTGGTTCCTCTCAGTCAACTTAATTAAGTTTTGCTCTAGATTTTTAATTTTTTTAGTGGAATTGAACTGACTGAGTTACTTTGTTTTTTAGGGTCAGTTGGGCCACGGCGGCAGCTTTCCCTACAGCTCAGCGCCTGGCGGTGGTCGTCCGGATTACTCAGTAACGACCCCACAGCGTCCCCATGATGACCCCCTGTCGCTCCACCAAGCCTTGGGGCAAGCAGTGGAAGAGGCCCAGGGAGGCATCGACGACAACACAGGATTCATATCCGACTTACCTCTATTAAAAAGTAAGTATTGCAAACCCAGCAATTATTTCACATTTAGAAAAGCCAATTTAAATTAAAAAGGGTGTCGACTCTATTATTAAGGTGACAGATGTGTGCCCGCCTTCAAACAAGCAAACGAGACCCCTTGTGGCGATTTCTTTTATTTGAGTTCTTTTATTTTGTTGCAGGTATGAAAGGGGGCAAAGACCACGGAGGAGGTGCGATGGTGTCGCCTAGCGATGTCTTTTGTTCGGTTCCGGGGCGTCTCTCCCTCTTGTCCTCAACCTCGAAGTACAAAGTAACAGTAGGCGAAGTGCAACGACGTCTGTCGCCTCCAGAGTGCCTCAACGCATCACTTCTAGGCGGAGTGCTGAGGAGAGCTAAGAGCAAGAACGGAGGTCGTATTCTACGTGAGAAGCTGGAGAAAATCGGGCTGAATCTCCCTGCTGGAAGGAGAAAAGCCGCGAATGTCACGTTATTAACTTCTCTGGTGGAAGGTGAAGCCATCCACCTTGCTAGAGACTTTGGCTACGTCTGTGAGACGGAATTTCCAGCGCGCCAAGTGGCTGAGTACCTGTTGCGTCAACACGGGGAAACCCCTCGGAGGAAGGAGCTTCTCCAAGCCACCAAACAGATCACGAAAGAGTTGATGGACCTGCTCAACCAGGACCGGTCGCCATTGTGCAATACTAGGCCTCAGATTCTTCTGGATCCCTCAATACAACGACATTTAACACACTTTTCTTTGATCAGCCACGGGTTTGGAAGTCCTGCCATTGTGGCGGCGCTCACCGCCATTCAGAACTTTTTAAGTGAATCGTTGAAACATTTAGACAAAGTGTTTCCCAACCAAAATACGCAACAAGGACAAGCTATGTTAGTTACTTCGTCTCTAGACAAAGCCAAATTAGAGGACAAGAAGTGACCATTTAATAAACTTTTATGTGTTGTGATCTGAAGATTACGCTACAAATTACGCGATCTCGTGGATATAGCGTTGTCTCTTTGTTTAAGACTTTGTTACAAGTATTATTGTAATTGTTTTTTTATTGTAATTATGCTGATTGATATGAAATATATTTTTTTCAAACAGTGCCAATGCCGACGATGTATTCTATAATACGTATAGAAAATTTGGGTAAAGAATAAATCACAACTCCAAAATTGACTTCTTATTCAACCCAGCACCCAAACTTTTTGCAAAATTTTAAAACTAACTTTTAGTTTTTTAATTTGATTCTTTATTCTATCATAGACTTACGTTTTATCTCGGTATAACACATTTTTTAAGTCAATAATTATAAAAAAAATCTTCATCTTTAAGAGCAAATTAATTAGCTAAAAAATTGAGCCGCTTAAAATCCTAGGTAGCTAAACAAATACGTAATCTACAAAAAAAGACAATCTAAAAGTACTAATAGAACCCAAGATTCCACACTAACCGTTTTGTAAAACGCTTTTTCCCGCAGCTACTTTGAGTGTCATCTATATGTAGTATAATAAATCTCCAACACTGTTAAATATTACAGGACTCTACCACTGAAGCTGTAGAAAAGAATATAACTGTCCAAAATTTTAAAAAAGGTTGCATAATACTTTTTAAATGCCTTCTTTATAGCATTTGAAAGTTTCATTTTTTTTATAAATTTTTTAAGTAGAGTTTCTCACTGACAGATGACGCTATAATTGACATCTGTAACATCCACATAACCTATCATTTTCCCGTGCCTATTTCAAGTAAATAAAAAAAATATTTACATTTAATTTTGAATTACAGCATATTTCTTTAGCATGCCGCCCAAGGCCGGAAAAGGCGCATCGAAAGGAGGCTCAAAGTCAGCTAAAGGTGACGATTCTGGGGACAAATCCAAGGAAAAAAAAGGGGGTACCGCTGTTAAAGTAAGGCATATTCTATGTGAAAAACAAGGTAAATGCCTCGAAGCTTTAGAAAAGTTAAAAGCTGGTCAAAAGTTTCCTGAGGTGGCAGCTGCTTATAGTGAAGATAAAGCAAGACAAGGGGGCGACTTAGGTTGGATGACTAGAGGTTCCATGGTGGGGCCATTTCAAGATGCAGCGTTTGCGTTACCAATTTCAACAGTGAACAATCCAGTTTATACAGATCCGCCTATTAAAACGAAATTTGGGTATCACATAATTATGGTTGAAGGAAAGAAGTAATTTAAGAACTGACACTGCGAATATGAAGCTTTTTATTTTTTATTGCATCAGGAATTGTTTTCAAAAAATGTGATTTGTATAAATATAAAGTTTAACCAAAAAAAGTCCAATTTTTTTTTATTCCAACATTGTAGAAATCTACTTTAGTTCGAACTGTCAAAAATTCGATATAGATAGCGCTCTCGACGTTATAAAATCAAAAATGGCGTGTTTGGGTTAAGTATATAAGGAGTTCAATTAGAATTAAAAAGTTTAATGACTCGAATATGATAAATACAAGTTAAATGAATTAAAACGTAGTGTTTATTATTTTAGTATTTAAGGATAATCAACACATATAAGATGGAAGTCAAATATCTGACTACAAACCATTTGGTGGGTTTTGACAAGTACAAGGTAAGTTGTTTAATACATTTTAATCAAATTAACAGATCCGGCTTGTTATTTATGGGAAATTGCACTCAGAATCAACGCAGATTGTATGGTAAACGAAAGGTCAAAGGTTTTCTCCATTGACTTGCATCTTGAAACAAGAACTTGATTAGTTCAAGTCCCAAAAAAAGAAGAAATCTCGTGCTTTAACATAGTGTTATCAAAGTAGATTTCCAAAGCAATAGTTTATCATCTCTTATCAGTGAACTATTTAGAATGAGCTTCACATAATGACAAAATTGTAAATCTTAATACGTAATAACATTGAAAAACGAGCAGTTACAAAAGATTCAAAGGATATTCATTTAGACTTCATTCACTATTTATAGAAACTACGTTTTTTCTAGTTTTAATCAATTTTATATCTCCTGATACTAATTACCGATATTGACATACAATTAACATTTAATTTAACTTCACATTAAAAGAAAGAATTTCAATTAAATTAACTACTTATCTTCAATGGATCCATTTTGACCAGTGGGTGCAACAATCTCAGGTACTTAATGTAAATAATGTAAATGTGACACCTGTGACGTATGAATATGTGCCACATTCAAAATTGCTAGTGTACATATTTTTAAATAGATAACCATCAGTTAATTCTAGTTGGCAGTTTTTATTTTAAATTTTCAAGGTTACAAAACTGGTAATGAAAGATAGATACTTAAATGCTTCAAAAGGCACGTGTTCAAATTTTGCAACATACCAACAAAG
Organism: Cynaeus angustus; assembly: GCA_030157275.1. Classification (NCBI taxonomy): domain Eukaryota; kingdom Metazoa; phylum Arthropoda; class Insecta; order Coleoptera; family Tenebrionidae; genus Cynaeus; species Cynaeus angustus. The sequence goes on from CM058058.1 coordinate 24,735,666, forward strand.
TAATTCTATCTTTATGGTTATTACGGAAATGCCTACTTTGTTGTGTCTGACCACGTTATTTCACACCGGTCATTGGCCAAAAAGAAACTGGTGATTAACATAAACACATTCAAATAATTTTAAGCACAAATTGAAATGTTGGATTTTTTTGCCACGTAAATGTCAGTTCTTCAGAAATTATGCATTATTAACGCGATGCTTCAAACAAGAAATTGTGATCTTGTGAATTTATTGTAGAGCCACGTGTAAGTTGCCCATTAAAAATAAATACCTACTGTTTTAATAAAGAGTATACCACCTTCGTGTGGCAAGACATTGAATGGATCTATTATTTAACACAATTTATTGATTAATAATCTTTTATACAATACAATTTCTATATTTCAATATTGGTTGTATTTTCGAGTTGATAAAATGTGGGTCAAATATTTAACGAAGAAGAATGAGCTGAGGGCAGTTTTTTACGTTATACAATCGCAAATATCTGAACAGCAAACACTTAATTAAAAATAGATAAAAGAGTATTTGTAAGGTAGTTAAAACTTTGTTGGACGAATAAAATATAAACTTAAAACTACAATATTTTAAAACTAACCGTGGAAAGAAACAAGGAATTTATTACGTCCTGACTATGAGTTTCGCTTGTTTAACAGTAAATTACCACAAGCTAATCTAAAGCAAGATGACCGCGGTTAATTCCAGATAAAAACAACACCCGCATTGCCACATGCCACGTAATAACAAAGTTTTCCGTTACCTAATTTCACTTTTCGCTATTGTTTATGGTGCTCATACTTTGTGTTTTTAATGCAAATGTGTTTCATGATATCGCGATTGTTGTTTTTACCGAAAATCCGAAAGTTTTTTCGTACCAAAATAAACAACAGGGAGAATTTCTCGTTTATGTTCAAGATCAACTGAGTAATATTCGTTTAAAACCCTTTGAAGTTTGAAAACATACAGAAGCTCTATGAAGTCACATAAATATAAACAGGTAGTAAATTATAGGAAAGCGGCATCGCACTCTAAATTTGAAGGGAATTTAATGAATTAAAACGGTTTTAGTTTGAACTATAGTTAATTACATAAAAGCTAGGAAAATCTAACATTATTATTAAGTTACCTCACTTACTGCAGAAGTATTTCTTGCGTATTTTGAGCATGTATTCTGTATTAAAATCGGTGTTTTTATTGAAGCAGAATTGCGACATTACCAATTTAAAAAGTCATGGAGGATGGCGAAGTACAACCGTGGCTGAGGGATATATCGAGGATTCGATCTAAAATAAGCTAGATATAGCAAGAAAAATACAATCAGGGCCAGCAAAAAACACAACTACTAGTATGGACAATATTCCTTCTACAAGTAATGATTTATCCACAATCTGCTACGATCTCCCCGACAATGGGATTTCGACTGGGACTGAAAATTTAAAGTTCGATGATAAATCACTATCGGGAATCAATATTTCAAACATAACAAGTTCCACAATTCATATTAACTTTTCGAATTAACAGTTTTGAATAAATTATTCTTCTTTAAAGTAGTTTTTATATTGATTTCCGGAAAAAAAAAGTGTAATAACGCACAATTTTCGTGGGAATCGAACACGTAAAATCTACAAATATTAACTCTCCATTAAAAAAAATATATTGAACATTACTTTTCTAGTTCCCGGTCTAAATCTAAGTCTAAATTTCAAAATACTTGTTTTATTGAAATACCTAAGATGGAGTCTGCTTTTAATTTAAAGATTCCAGAAATTTGCAAATTTATTATAATTGCAATTTTTTGAAATATAATAGTACTTAATTAAGTACTTTATATATTTTTTAAATAAACTCTTGGAAGTCGCCAGTTTTTGTCCAATGAAATAAAACTTAGAAATTGAACCCCACTCCTCAGCAGAATGTCACGCATATTTGGGATTAAATTGATTTCAATTACATCAGAGCAAATGTAATTTTATCATGTCCATATTAAATGCATCGTGTGAGATAAGTTTTTTTGAAAACAATTAATGCAAATCCATTATCTCCCCACTTCATGTTTCGTAGTTAACTGCTAGTCTCGTTTTTTAAAATGAGATATTTTATCTAAAAATTTCAATAATGTCAAAACACTTCACTCGACAAATGCAATTTTGCATTAAATACTATTTTCAGTATTTTAAATTCTATTCCTTAGCCCCTGAATTCAATGTTAAAGTGAAACCTTGAAAATTTATATCAGCTCCTATAATAACGAGTTTTCCTTGTCATCTAATTATAGCAACTCGAGTTATTATGGAACAATTAAAGCATACACCAAGAAATTGAAGTTTGTCAAAACAAATTTCATTGTTGTACACAAACATATTTATTTTTAGCATTTATATCCGGAATATTCAGATAATGACCTGTTGTTGTAATTACACTCTTTATTATACCAAATCGGGATTAGCTATTGTTTCTAATGGTGGATCCGGTCAGGAAATGTACTTTTAAAACGTTTAATTCCAGAATACTGAAAACCCCAAATTATCTCTGCCAGCACTTGTACACTTTGGAGGCAGATTTAAGAGCTTTTCCGAGTTAACTCAATTATCACATAAAACAATGAATAATTAGTCGCCAATTTATAAAATTAAAGGCATCGTAAATAAAGTGGGAAGATTCTAGAACATCGCCATTATGACACGTCAGCGAATACAGAAAAAATCTAAATACTGATATAAAAATGATTTATCCTTCATATGTTAAAAACACGTGATCTAAAGTTGGGGCGCATTTTCAAATATTAGCATGCGTAACTTAACAAATTTTATCGTTAAAATGATCTGAAATCACATGATGTTAGCGTAGTATTATAATTAAAAAGTACCAAAAATAAAACGATTATCTGCCCAACGGCTTTGTTTTTGGTCATGGTAGCGCAGCCATACCCTTTTCGCGTTGGTAAAAAATAAGATGTTACTACGCAACATTAACAAAATTAATGGGAAATCTTTGTCTTGTCCGACCACTTTCCAAGAATTTAATCAAACTTTAAGGTTGCTACGACACAGATTTCTGCTGTTTTCGTATTTCTATTTCTTGCAACGTCTTTTAACTTCAACAGTATGGAATATTTGAACATTATGCTATTGTTAATTTTCTTTCCTTATAGTACAGTTGTAAAGATACGGGTCCCCTCAGCATTTACGTCATGCACCCTTTCTGGAACTGGTTAGTTCAAGTATGTAAATCTCAACACCCCTGAACAAAATAACACTTTTTTTTCCAGTTTTGCCCAAAATGGGTTGCTCCGAACTTGATGACATTCTCAGGATTTATTTTTGCGGTCATGACATTTCTACTTTTCACATGGAAAGACTACGGTTTTTATGCTTCTGACTCGGATCACCCAGAATATGCATCGTTACCAAAATGGACATTCACGACAGCAGGAATATTTCTGTTTCTAGCATACACTTTAGGTAACCAACAACTCACAACTTGATTTCCATTCTTTTCTTTTTGTTTAGATGGGATTGATGGTAAGCAAGCTAGAAGAACCGGCAGCAGTGGACCGTTGGGAGAATTATTCGATCATGGTTTGGATTCTTTTACAGCGGGACTCATCCCTGTGGCAGCGTATTCGTTGTTCGGCCGCGGTGCAAGATACAGTATCATTCCATTTCGCATGTTTTTCATATTGTGGAATATTCTATTTAATTTTTATTTATCCCATTGGGAGAAGTACAACACTGGTGTCTTATTCTTGCCTTGGGGGTATGACTTTTCCATGTGGTTCACCATACTAGCATTTTTATTTGCGGGGGTTAGTATGTTGACACTTATGATTATAATTCTGATTGATATTTTAGTTCTCGGGACATGAAAGTTGGCACTTTATCTTGCCAGGTGGGATCACGACAGGGCTTCTATTCGAGATTGTTATTTATGGAATGGCAGTTTTTACAAACATCCCTGTCATTCTCTGCAATATTTACAATTCTTACAAAGACAAAACGGGGTACATGAGGTCTTTTAGTGAGGCTATCAGACCTCTTGTACCTGTTACGTTATTTTTCTTCATCACACTGTTGTGGATCTTGCATTCACCAGGAAACATCGTGGACCACGATCCGAGAGCAGTTTTCGTAATAATCAGTACAGTTTTTTCGAATATTTGTGTAAGTATTCAGCATTGCGATAAACCACGGTTTGGAAGTTCTATTTTTAGAGCCGATTGATTGTAGCCCAAATGAGTAACACAAGATGCGACATTTTTAACTGGTTATTAGTTCCTACTTCTGTTGTTATTTCACTTTCAATTTTGACGGAAAATGCCACTCTTGAACTGTTTCTAACATATGTATTGTGTGTTTTAACAACAACCGCTCACATTCATTATGGCACCTATGTGGTAAGTTTCACTTTACACACTCCTAGGGACTCATTGGAATTTTCAAGGTGCGTCAAATGTGTGAACACTTTCGAATCAACTGTTTTAGCATAAAAAAATCGTCTGATTGACTAGTTGTAGAAGACCTGTAAGTGCTCGTCTTTGCATTTATTTATTTATTTTATTGAGAACCCCCATGTCTGAAGTCATCACAAGTAGTCAACAAATTGTCTAGTTTAGTCCAATGGATGTTGAATTCAAAGAATTCCTTGACGAGATAAGAATCACGCTTTATCCAAAGACTTTAGTTTGCAAATCTGTTTATTTATTGTGAATAGGATGATCAAAATACTCAAAGTTTGCCTGTATATTTTACTTTTTTAATAAAGTTAACAAGGGTCTATATAGTGCCATTGTGATTATTTTTAAAGACCATATCACTGTAGGACTTCGATTTTGTTAACTATTTTGAAAATAAATGTTTAAAATTTTCTGTACATATATCATTTATATTTATTAAAGAATTCCCTTTTTATTTGTTCCCTTTCTTCGACGGGCGGTAACGTGGGATATAACCCTTTTCTCCGTCTTTCTGAGCGAACAGAAGTCTAAATAAGAGAGTCGTTATCGTAAACTTAGAGGACATAAGGGGACATACCCAAAAAGCTTTACAGGTTTTGTAATTTTCCATCTGGAGCTGGCAGGCTTTTTTATCGAAATTGTTGTCGTTGAAGCATTTGTACGTCAACTCTTGCTCTTTCAAGCAAGGGTTTAACAATTCTGCATCTTTATTTTTCATTTGTAAATAGAACTGTCGTCAGAGGTTATCTGTCAAATGTCATTCAATTAGGGACTTTTGTTTATCGTTTTGGTGTGGGTCGCAACATCTAAAATTGTCGCGATTTGATTTTTTGGACGGGCGGTTTAATTTTTGAAACATAATCAACAACTTTTTTAATTTTTGTGTATATTTGTGAATTTCGGTTTTCATGAGTAAGCAAAATTATTTAAGGCAGAGCTCATTTGAAAGTGAGTTGGCAGCCCTGATTCGATGACTAAAGTCACCATTCCATAACTGTCTGTCCACCAAGAGGATGAAGAATAAACGTAAATAAATTGGAATTTTAGTAATTTAATACGTTTTTCCGTTAGTTTAGTTGTTTTCTTCGTTATAAATTGTAATTGAATGTGTAACTAGTGATAAGATAAGTGCAAAAATCGCAATGTCCAAAAACAAAATTGATATAAAGAGCAGTAGTAATGTTATGAATAATAAAATTGAAGTAAAGTCCAAAGTAAGTATTTTTTCTTAACAAACACGCATTTTTATTTTTTATTTTTACGACACGTCGATTTATAATTGTTTCCATTTATGTTAATTGCAACCTGTAATTAAATTTTTCTGCCTGTTAAGGAATGAGAGCATGAATCATTGTGCACATCGCTATTTAATAATTTCTTCGTAGTTTGATGCAGAGTTCAGACGGTTTTCCGTGGAACGAGATCCTCAAGCTAAATTTGAAGAGTTCTATTCTTTACTAGAGCGCTTACATCGTCTTCGAGACATTGCTTTTTTAGTGTCTTATATTGACCCTAGTGACCAAGATTTGTTGCCAATCAATAACGATGATAATTTGAGGCGAGCGCTAGTGAATGCCAAACCCCTTTTAAGGGTCATAATCCAAAGAAAAGGTATGATAGTATCTGAGTAAAATGCGGTTTCTTAATGTAAAACTACAGGAGATAGTCTTGAAGAACTGAACGGTTATGGAACCATCAAACCCCGAAATTTAATCTCCAGTATATTAGGAGGAACCCCCGGTCGAACAAAAACGTTGGCGATATCGAACCCCCACGATTTCCGACAGGTGTCATCTATCATAGATGTAGATATAGTACCTGAAACTTGTAGACGTGTCAGATTGCTTAAGCATGGCTCCGACAAACCGCTTGGTTTCTATATAAGGGATGGAACAAGTGTGCGTGTCACACAAAGTGGTGAGTGTCCCTTTTTTTCACTTCTTCCCAAAACTAACATTATTCTCAGGTTTAGAAAAAATCCCCGGCATCTTCATCTCCCGTCTCGTCCCCGGGGGTCTCGCTGAATCCACCGGTCTTCTCGCTGTCAACGATGAAGTCTTAGAAGTCAATGGAATAGAAGTAGCTGGTAAAACTCTTGACCAAGTGACTGACATGATGGTGGCAAACAGTTCAAATCTTATAATCACTGTAAAACCAGCGAACCAGAGAACCATAGCACCGGTTCGTCGGGGCAGCTTTGGGCGAAATTCGCAACTTTCAAGTGGTTCCCATCAATCACACACAACTGGTGGCTCAGATCCAGATGATCAGGATGAAATTGTTGATTTGACGGGGCCTACTAATTTGAATGAGAGTCACAGTTCAGAAGATGGAATTTTACATCTTTAGTTTTAGAACTTTTCTTCCTTTGGCTGTAAGACTGGATCTTGATCCACTTAGTATTATGAACAAAATCTGTCCAGGTAACATATCAAGGGAAGTATGAATGCTAATTATATATTGTTGCAATTGCGGAATTGCTGACTGGAAGCTGAGGAAATTTTGACTCGGCTCTACAATTAAAAATCCGCAAAAATGAAATATGTTGATGGGGGTAATTAAAAGGATAAATTGATCATCGTAACAAATAATAGACCATTGTTTTGAAGCTATGTTTTAATTTGTTGTGTTTTGAGCTTTTGACAACACCAAATAACTGAATATCTATTAACATTAGTAAGAATATGTTGAAATATAAGTAGTGGAAATAATAAGGAGAATTAATTATCAAAAGCTTAGTCAGATTTTGTTAAAATTACCTTAGCCCAAATATATTTAGCTTTCCAAATATTGGTCTAATTCGTAAAAGAACGATGATTAAATTTCTCAAACAATACACTAATTGATTAATCTAATGCCTAAGCAATAAATTAAACCACGATTTATTGAATTAATGGAACGATATCTACTAAGAATGTATCTGTAAACAATGAAGTATTAGCATAGTACAATAATTGTTTAATTGGTGACTAACAGACAATAACGTGGCTCTTCACACACTATAAGAACCTTGATTGTACTTACCTAAAATAAACAAACACACCTTATCCAGGGCAAAATGCGGAGCGTTTTCCGTGACGTTTCATGTTTTGCCAACATATTTCATTTTTATGTAAACTGACTATATCTAGCTGAATACTTCTGAAGAACTGGTAAGCGTCATCAAAGAACGTCTATCATGTGGTCAATTATTTTAATTTTGAAAGTACTTAAATGAAACAATAAGACTAAGAAACATTCCGTTTTATGCTAAACTTTGTCATTCCACGAGGTCACATTTTGTATGAATTCCATTAATCATATTTTATCAATTACATCTTTTATTATTTTAAGGAATATTATTATTGTTATTCTATTCAGTATTTTAGTTATTGTAATGTAAGCATATTTTGTCCGTTTTGTGGTCAAGTGTCTTATCAGAACCAAGTTCTGCGAACTCGCATTTCTAGCTACAAGAGTATTAAATTGAAATTTTATTTCCTGTTATTGTGGCAACGTCAATTTTAGAGCAACTATTTTTAAAATCATGTATATATTACGTTAAGTACCTTTAAGACGAAACTGTAAGCTATATTTTCATTATATTTTACACTTTTATAAATATAAAGAGGCCTTTTTGATCGAGTAATAGGAGAAAAAATTCCGTCCTTCCATGCCTTGAATCGAGCTTGTGACTTTTTTTTTTAATGTAACGATATTGTTAAAGGTACATTTTATGCAAGTGTTATAGTTGCATCACATATTATGTACTTATTAAAGTTATTCGAAATATATATATCTCAAGTTGAACGTTTTTTAATCACACATTGCGTAACAAGATTTTTATTTATGAAATAAAAACAACAGTCAGTAAAAAATTAAAAATAAAGTTAATGGTGTTCGTCAGCTGGTTGTTTTACCCAGTAGCCCCAAGGTGCAAAGTAATCATGACCATGGCCTTCAGTAGGACCTCGGAAAACTTTGATTTGGACTCGAGCGTAGTCTTAAAAATAAATCATCAAGTGTGTTTTTATTTTTTTGAAAAACTTACCATGTTCGGAAGCGGCACCTTCTAAGTCGTCATAAACTGGAATGCAATTAACTTGAACAAGCTGGAAGATGGCAACAGCCAACAAAATTGCCTACAAAAATGAGGTGGTTAACCAAAAAAATGCGTACAATTTATAATACCTTAAGAGAGAACATTGTATTGTTGTGTCTTTGAATTAACTGATACTGAGTAAATACGGCAGCTAATATTTATATATTGTTGAAATTGAAAGCTTTGGCAAGCATCCAAGTGTAAAATTGTTTTTGAAACTGAAAGTGTTACAAAAAGATCACTATTTGCCTAAGTGAAAGTTTCGAAAAATGTCATTTCTTTTTTAACCAATTCAGTATTTCCTCTCTTCCTTCCCCGGTGATCGCGCTAGCTTCGGTTATTGTAATTTTTTGCTTAATTTCCTTTTCAAACCTTCGCATTTGTAGCATTAGCAAAGCTTCATTGCGCATCTGTCTATAGCTCACGTCCATTTTTGTTAACACCAATAGAAACTGGAAACACGCTCTAATTATTCAGTGGATCTAAATTTCTTCTTTACTTTAGCATTTGTAAGCATGGGATTGGCGATGATTGTATACAAAAGAACTCCAGCGGCACTGATTTGACATAGATTCGATGCGTCCACTACGTAGATAACTTTTTGGATTCCATTGAAATATTTCGACCACAGAGGTGACATGACTCCGCCGAGTTCTCTAATTTCATAGACTTCATTTTCTTGTTTAATTGTAAACATGTTTGTCCCGACAGTTGGGACGGAAGTTGCAGTGACGTCGACATTTTCGATGTTTTGCAGTTTTTTAAGAAGAAGAGTTTTACCAGCACCGGTAGGACCTAAGCAGAGAACCATTTTTACTACGTTGAAGAGATGTTTTGGTTCTTTGGGGATGTTGCTAAGATACTATTTAGCTTTAGAGCAAGCGCAGACAAATTGTGATGTTTTCTTTTTTTTCGGTAGTTCTTGTTTGTGCTTGGTGACATTTTGCGAAACATAAAGAAAACAAAAATAAAGATCATATTAAAAACCCAAACGAATTTTCACAGTCGTGGCGTAACATTTATTCAGGCGGAAATTGGCCTGTTCATGTAAATAAGAAAATGCATAGTTTCTTATTCGTTGCTGTTTCTTACTAACGAATTTCTGGTTTTTAGACTTCGTAAAAAGGAATCGATCTCACAGGATTGAAATTCTATTTAAATTAATTTCAGTGTTAAAGAAAGTATATACTAAAGTCAATCGTTACTAAACAGTATGTTAAATAAAACCAAACACCTACGAATATAGGTCAATTATTTGTCAGCGTATTGAAAACATGACTAATGAATACAATGGCATCAACAAAATATTTATGACTTGATTTATTATTTAATAATCAATCAATGAGAGGGTATCAAAACATGTTTCGCTTTTTGCACGTTCTTACTTAGTGTACTTATAATACCGCAATTCTGAGTGGAATAGATTCTGAGTATTTTCATTTCACAAGTTTAGTATTAATAATTTTTGTAACCAAGACAATTGTACCAAATGTTAGCTTAGATGAATCATAATTTAATATTTCTAAAGTTGGAATTGCTGAGTACGACTTTGTATTTCTCAAATTTCAGGTTATGCAGTTATGTTATGATTGGAAAATAAAAAAAAAAAATGTTTTTTGGGCAAACTCAATTTTCATAGCTGAATCTTAAATGTTTTCGTCATGTTTATTTCTATTTCAAAATTTTACCACGGCCTTCATAGTTTACATCTTTTCTTGGCAAATTTATGGCTTTTTTTTTAATTTTACTGGAATCAAAGAACGAAAATGGAGTTTAATAGCATTTTACTCAAGATTTGTAAGAGTTTGAACGTTTCTCAGAAAAAATTAAACATATAAAATGTCTACAAAAATCTGCACTAAAATATTTTATCAGTTAATTTGTTTGTTTTATCACGTTCTAATTCATCCGTTAACTGTGTCGCAAAACGGAAATAACAGTCTTACTGATAACCCTTCTAACATTTTTAATTATAGTCGGCGACGGTTACGTTTTAAACTTTTCCATAATGGCGCGCACCCAGCAACCAATCACAACTCCTAAACCTAACATCATGCATGCGCTGTAAAGATATCTATTTGAAATTGTTTTAAAATTGACATTGTGTCAGCTGCTATGAAATCTTAAAATTGTAAGTTAAATAAACTAAAGGGTCATGTTTATCTGTGATGTGCGAAAAAAAGAACAATGTAGAAAGGCGGCCCTAAAAGAATTACAAAAATTAGGCGTGAAATGTCCACCACCGAAGAAACCCAAACAGCATGTACAGGTTATGAGTTTTTTTTTTACCATATCATAAACACGATTGTTTTAGAGTGGAAAATATGGAAAAAAAGTTTTTAACGTGCCTCTAAGAGCGCTGCCTTCTGAAATTGTTACTTCAAAAACTGGACAACAATTTGCTGTTCCTACACTAGTCCATCAAATGTGTTCTTTAATTTTAACCAAAGTCAATACCGAGGGAATATTTAGAAAAGAAGGGTCTAAGGCTAGACAGGCAGAAATGAGAGTAATTTTTTTTAATCAGAAAAAAGAGATAACTTGATTCTTTTTATTTTTAAGACTATTCTTGATGAGGGAGGTGCCTTAGATAATAATATGCAAGTTATAGATGCGGCAGTTCTTTTAAAGTCGTTTCTGAGAGACTTGCCTGAACCTGTTATACCTTATACATATCACGAGCTGTTTTTAAGTTGTGCCTTAGATGAAATGGCAGAGTCCAAACTTCAGGCTTTGCTTTTGGCATGTTTGTTACTACCAACAGAATACCTCACTGTTTTAACTTATCTACTCCAGGTAAGTCTCATTATTTCTGAAGCTAAATATGAAAGTTGCTCTATTTCTAGTTCTGTAATGAGGTTGCACAATACTCTTCAAAAAACAAAATGGATAGTTTTAATCTTGCTGTTGTGATGGGACCAAACATTTTCCCAATGGATGATAAAGTACCACAAGAAAAAGTATCACAAGCTAGTGCCCAAGAAAGGAACAATAAAATTTGCGAGATTGTTAAGGTACATAACAAACTCAAAAAGCCATTGTGTCAAGTTTTTTTAATTTTTAGCTTCTAATTGAGCACGCTTTTGAAATTGGGATTCTATCAGATAGTATAATTCAAACTGTGGCATTAAATATTGAAGTTGATATAAAACAAAAGAAACGCCGCAGTGGATCTTTAACAAGTAATATTTGCATGCAATTTAAAAAAATTCTTTGTTGCAATAGTCAATAAATTTTATGTGTATTTTGCATGTTTTTATAAGTAGTAATAGTAAGCTATGGTGTTACCAGGAATGTTCAATGGGCTTAAGAAAATGGTAGGAGGAAAATCGATGGATGAAAATCACAGTGTGGTTACACCAGATTTACTACTGACACCTGTCAACAATAATATTGTGAAGAAAAGGCGGCTTCATTCTAATGGAATGTCTACTAAAAAGAAGTATGATTTGGTTTTGATTTTGTGATTTTTTAATGAGTGTGTTGTAGGAAAGAACTGTTGAATAAGCTGCCTGATAATGTTTTGTTAAATACTCCTTTCACCCCAAGAACTCCAGTCAGCATGGATTTAAGGTATTTGTTGATTTTTTTTCAAAAGTTCGAGTTGTTTCTGTCAATAGAAGTTGAAGTAATCTCCACTTTTTAAACATTTTAAAAACTTATTAAAGGCGTTTTCTATTTAAAATATGTGCATAATACAAAATCTTTCTGTCTCTTTCGTAAATCTTACAAAAATTTCTAATTCCAAATTCCATAGTTCCAAAAATTTTGTAATAACTACTTTAAATATGCATTAAAATATCACAACTAAAATCCTTATAGCAAAGTTACATATATATTATATATATTTCTAGTTATACGAGTATACATATATATTATACTAAAGTACTTTTTACAGAATAAGACAAAGTCGAATTCTGTAAGCAAATCTTCTAATCTCCCACCTGTCAGGTACAAGATTTTATCTATTTTTGTCTTGAAAGGCAATTTGTTTGATTGTTTATTTTTTGCTTAAACTACTAAAGTTTAATGTATAATATTCTAATAACATTTTCTTCTAGAGATTTTGGAATTTTATATTTTTAATACATATTTATCTTACAGTTGTTCTTAAAATTAGTGTGAAACTGATGGAGCGAAAATTGTAATAAAAATATTCAAAAACCCAAAATTTTTACTTTCAAAATAGATCAGTACTGATAAAAAGTATGCTATATTCAATTTTTAATATCTGAGAAGTGTAAAATTTGGTTAAAATTAGGTTTTTATTCTACAAGGTCCGGAGATTTTGACATCTAAATATACTTCTAAAAATGCTAAAGATCCAAACATTGTTAACATATTAATTTTTTAAGGCTTGGAGACTTCACCGGAAGTTTTAAGGAAATTTTAACTATAATTGCACTTTTCTTCGAAATTAACATTGCAACCTTACACTTTTATAAAAAAAAATCACAACTTAATTTTGCACATTTTATACATAAAAACTAATATTTAATATTTTGTTCTTAGCTATAAGAAACTGTAAAAACACACATTTTATTACTCACTGTCTTCTTAACTTTTAGGGGACCCCAAACAAACCACCTGAAAAACTCAAACGAGATGTAAGCAAAACATTTTTGAAATTAATCCAGACTAATAATTTTTCTCTCTTAGGCACAAAGAGAAGAAATGGTTCTCAAGAAGCCGAAGCCTCAAGAATCTTAAGCAAGAAACAGACGCCCCCAAGAAAACTTCCAGCACTAAAAGCATTTTGGAGCGCCGATGGTCAGCTATAAACCCTTCAAACAACCTCAAACGAACAAAAAAACGAAACTCTTTCGCCGCAACGTCATCCAAAGACATGAAACGCGTCGAAGAAGTACCAGAACCCGACTACATAAGAGTTTCAAAAACAGAATATGAAGCAATAAAAAATCGCGTTTCTGCAATGGAGCGACGGATCTCATTAGAACTTGAAAGCGTGCAATCTCAGATTGGTACAGAAAACGACAATAACAAGAATGAAGAAGTTGATACGAATATACAGAACGTGCAGACAGTCTATGAACAGACTTTGGTTCAATCGGCTCAGTTGAGTCCAACAACGGATCATTTAGCGAAAAGACTAAGTAGAGAGCTCAAAATTAGAAGAAGTGCTGAGCAAAAGATCATACGATCACCTAGTGCACGGAAAATTGGGAGTATGAGAAGAAAGTCAAGGGAGCTTGAGAAAAACAACTCGAAGTTGATAAGACATCAGTCGTGGCATGTAGTCCCCGGAACATCGATTCCTAGAGTTAGTTTGAAGAGGGGCAAACCCAATACTATGTTAAATGGCTTAGGATCCAGTAGATGCGACGAAGACGTTTTACAGAACAAAGAGATACGAAAGACGCGCTCTTCTTCAGTTGGAGAGCAAAGTACGAAAACAGTCTCTTGTAATTTGTCAGGATCTAGTGACACCTGGGTCAGCGCTGAGTGCTTCTTCACCACCTTAAAATCTACAGATAACTCAGGCAATGCTAATGGTAGAGCCTCTTTGGCTGAGCTAAGAAACCAAAATGCCGGAATGGTACTAGCGAAAGCCAAGCTATTTGACAAACTATCAGACTCAGAGAGTTCAACTAGTCTCAAAAGTGTTCCAAGAGTCAAAGTTGGGACAAAAATCGGTACATCACGGAACATGGATTCGAGACTTACCTACAGAGTGAGAAATTTAAAATATGAAGAGAGCAGAGTTGGGAAGAAGAGCATGTCACCACGGCGACGCAATGGACAATTGGTCCAAAAACACAAGATACAAATTGCTAAGCAGTACTTGAACTCAAGTTCTGAGAAAAATAGTGTCAAGGAGAATATCCCAGATAATTTTGGTAGACTCGTTTCATCGCCGAAGTATTCGACTCCAAGGATTCCTCATATTAAAAAGCCCCTCAATGTTAGGTCGCCAAAAAGACTCTGCCGAACTCCGCTGGGGGTAGAAAGGGGCACCCCTCTCAGAGTTCTAAAAACCCCACGAAGTAATATATAGTTTTTTTAATTCACTTTGTTTTATCTTTTAAGTAAAATCTATGCATTTGTATTGTGTTTTTAAGAGTGACGACAAGTGTGAATCGCAATTTTAAAGAATATATGTCAATCAGTAAAAATATTTAGCCTAATTGTATTTTAGCAAGACAAAAAAGCTGCTACACTAATTGCACATATCTTACGAAACAACTGTAGATTAGTTTTTTTGGTTCCTAGTTTTTATTGCCAAACACACATGCGCTCGTGCCTATTTTTTTAATAAGAGTAAGAAACTGTGAATAAATTTAAATCCTGTCGCTAAAAATAAAAGAATTTTTGATAAAAAGTTAGCAATTGTTTGTAGAGTTGGCAACACCGCGCTGCGCAGTTTGACATTTGCCGACGTCCACTAATACATCAGCTGTCAAAAGGTAAAAAGACAACATATGAGGTGAACACACGTAGCAAAAACGATTTTTCAAATTCTCCCATATATTCGTCAAGTCTATCATGTGTTCAGTGTAATAGAGAAAAAAAAACGCAAACATGAGGTCCCTAGGAATATCACTTCTGAGTCTTACTCTAACTACGATTGTGATAGCAAATGCATACTATCAGAAAAAGCAATTCTACCCTTCTGTTGTATATATAACAAAATCAAATCCTAGTATGGCTGTAAGTATGCCAGTATAATGGTTAAGTGTTTGTTTAACACGTATTTCTAGGTTATATATATTCAAGCTTTCATATGTGTTCTAATTGTGGGGAAAATAATGAGAAAAATCTTTTTTGGACAACTCAGATCAGCTGAGTTTGAGGTATTACGATGGTATACCCTAGATTGGTGTTAAATGTGTTATATTTACAGCATTTAATGGAGAGATCATGGTATGCTATCACTGAGACTTGTTTAGCATTCACAGTATTCAGAGATGACTTCAATCCCAAGTTTGTAGCGTTATTTACTTTATTGCTGTTTCTTAAGTCGTTTCATTGGTTAGCTGAAGACAGGGTCGATTATGTGAGTATTTATCAGCTTAAAATCAACAGTTGTTATATACATGAATAATGTTTAAAGTACTGAAAAAAGTACAAGTTGTGCACCAAGTGAAAGATCATTGACGACAACGTCGTCTTCCACCTAAACCTAAAAGTTTGATTCCTCTTCTGGTGTTTTTAACTTCCAAAAAATATCTATCGCAGAATCTTAGTAGATTACCTTGACAACAGATAAACCTACAAAAGGTGAAGATCTAATGTTTAAATTTACACTGTTACAAAAATAAAATCATTGCTTCGTTTGTTTACGTTTGAAACGAAACAACTCAATAAAAACGTCCTAACTAAAATTTCCATCTATCAATCTGACATCATAATTAAGCGTAAAATCTTATAAAATCGGGCTTATAAAACACAACAGTAAATTTTCAACTTACGATCATAACTTTTCATGTTTAAGATACGATACGGAAGAATTGCAGACTTAACTAATTTTTGTTTGTTTGGAATTACATAAACAAAACAAAAAATACTTTTTTGTTACCATTGTAACCGTTGGCTCCTTTTTCTCAGAAATTTAGATGTATTATTTATAAACTAGTTTATTTGATCAACCCAAATCCACATTTTAGATTTGAATGCTTTTTATTCAGAAGTTGATTTTTCTTAAGTACCATAACAATCCTATTCTTGCTAGAATAAATGTTATCGTTTATCAGTAAAGAATTAAAGGTTGATAAGAAAAAATTGGCTGTCCATTGTTTTTATCGACATCAACCAATTTCCATTTGTTCCAGATAATAATTTTAGCTCAAATTAAAAAGAAATTAATTGTTTATTAAAATTAACAGTGCATATAAATTCTGACTTTTACAAAGAATTTTTATCTTTTTTTCTTGCTTTCCAAACTTTTGGCATCTATTTTAACTTCTATCCAACCTCGATCAGAATTTCTTCGCTTCTTTGATGGTTCATTTGTAACATACGTTTTCTCGTCTCTATTACATTGAATAATAATATTTTAGTCAACTTCTAATTTCTTTTTTTTATGAAATTTTCCATATTTTTCTTTTTCTTTTTATACTACGAACTCCCTTACTTGTGCTTTTTAGAATGTAGTTTCTATATTGCTTAGATATAATGTGAACATACAGGGAGTTAGTCATCCTTGTCTGACACACCTTGTTCGTTTACTTTTACTTTACAAGGATCTTTCTATATATTTCTTCTATTCTAACTATCAATCCTTTGCTTATACCTTTTTTTCATGCTGTGCCACAGTTTTTCTCTATCTTATGTATTTAAGATTACTCTGCCTCTCATTAAGCCTAGTTGTCCATCTGTTTTTTTCGAAAACAGCTTTGACGTTGTCTTACATATAGAACACATTATTTCTTCTCTCCACTATTGTGGGGAAACTCCGTGTTCTCTCTTCCACTTTCTCTTTTGAGGTATACCTCCTTGCTTTATTTTGTATTCCATCCTTTTCCGCTGCTGCTCATACTTATTTTGGAATTTCTATTTTTACCATCGAAGTGTAATTACATTTCTCCAATTCACTACGCTTTATCTTCTATTTTTATTTGTTTAATATTCAGCATTCTTCTGATAACTTGTTTTAGATTTTAAGTACTTTGACCTAGTAGCTTTACATTTTCCTATCTTCTCAGTTTTCTTCTTTTTTCTGTTATTATTTTCGATTTTGGAAATAGCATTTTTTTAAATTTATGATATTTATATTTTTTTATTTAATAATAGATTGCTGATTCTTACTACAAATATTTTTTTAATTTTTTTCGTTAAACCAAACTATATAATGAAATTGCCCAAGAGATATTTAAAGGTCTCGTAATTTTCTTCTGAAGAAATCATTAGAACAAATCGATTTTCGATCATTTATAAAGTAACAGTGGAAAGTATTGTCTTACGACTTGTTACATAACATATTTTCTGGATCGTGTGTCAAAATGTATTGTGGAATCAGTGTATGAAGAATAAAACACGATTGAATCTTCTTTATTGCTAAAAATAGTAATAGTGCAACTTACAAGGTTTTTAAACTATATGTATTTGATTGGTCAGTAACATGGTAATATAATATAATAGTTCTTGTGGAAGTGTCAAATCTTTCGACTGACAGTTTGTTATAACGATGCACAAAGAAAAAAATGCTTTGTTTTTTACTTGGAGACAAAATGTTTTTTGTTTTTGTTTGTTCAGTATAGAATAGACCGCATATGTAGGACCTCACAATATCGCTGTTTCTACAAGCAATAAATCGATGAGGCGTCAAAGTACATAACTTGTTTTTATTACTTAATGCGCAGGCTATTTTATGACTTTCCGCCTCTTATTAATGTAATCAACATAATTTATTTTTAATCCGGACTAGCTTTCATTTAGGTCAGGTATTAAAACAGTATTACAGTTGAAATGAGAAAATCTCAAATATAATCCTGACCACATTTCTATCGATTATGTTTTTATATAGAAGTCTAATAATATACATACTCTTTTTGTAGTCTTGTTACCCTTACATGAGTTATCGTGTCTTGCATGTATAATTTGTACTTTTTCTTCAAATTTCTAACATAGTCCTAGTGGATAATTTAGACTAAAAATGAATGTGACTTTTTTTTAGATGGAGAGGAGTCCTGTCATCAGCCTAATATTCCACATAAGAGTCCTATCTCTCCTCCTTCTTTTAGGATCGTTAGACTTGCACTTTATTCAACACGCGTACCAATCAACGGTATCAAAAGGCGCATCAGTTCAATTAGTTTTTGGTTTTGAATACGCCATTCTTCTTACTGTCGTCATAAACATTGCGATAAAATATGCGTTACATTCAGTGGACCTGAACAGTGAAACCCCTTGGGATAACAAAGCCGTGTTTTTATTATACACCGAGTTAATAATGGGATTCATTAAAGTCATTCTTTATGTCGCTTTTGTGGCAATCATGGTTCGAATTTACACGTTACCTTTATTCGCTTTCCGACCGATGTACTACACGATACGAAACTTCAAAAAAGCCTTCAGCGACGTTATTCTTTCACGTCGTGCCATTCATAATATGAATACCTTATACCCTGATGCCACCCCCGAAGAATTGCAGGCAGCAGATAATGTTTGCATCATTTGTAGAGAAGAAATGACAACTGCTTCTAAAAAACTACCCTGTAATCATATCTTTCACACTTCTTGTCTTCGTTCATGGTTTCAACGACAACAGACTTGTCCAACTTGTCGCTTGAATATTCTACGAACACCGACGAGTAATAATAACGAGCCAAGACCTGACCAAAGGCATAGACAAGTGCCAATTAATCAACCTAATCCGTTCTTTAATCCGTTTGGAGGACCTAATCCTTTTCAAATGTTTGGACAAAATAACCAGCAGCAGCCTCAAGCTCAAGCTCAACCACCTGCGGGCGGAGCGACTGGTAGTCAAGGAAGTACAAATACACAACAACCTAATCCTAATATTCCACCGCTTGTTTTTCCACCGTTTCCATTTATGCCGTTTATGGCGCCGCCACCGATGCCACCGCCGAATTTACGGTCGTTGTCGCCTGAGGAGTTGCGAAGGATGGAAGGAAATGAGCGGCAGAATGTGGAGGCGAGGATACAGTGTCTGCGTAACATACAGGTTAGTGGAAAATAAATTGTTACTTAAATACTTTTTATTAATGTCTGAAAAGAAATTCTGTTCTGAATATTCAGAGTACCAGAAATAATTTACATTAGCAATTTTGCATTTTTAAAGAGTCAGAGTTTTTGTTTTTGTTAAAATTTGCAAGTATTTAAAATATTGTTGCCTTTTTGACATTTATTTACATTTTTAAGACTCCATTTAGTGTTTACAAACTTTTTTTTTTTTATGTTATTTTGGAATATTAGGAATATAGGATTGTCAGGATTTAAAGGTTTTTAGAAACGATATTTTTTTAATTGGTAGTTCAGTTTTTTTAATTTGCTGCAAGTTTTAAATTGGGTTTCGAAATTTTACGCAATTTTAAAATTGCTGTAATTTTCAAGTTTTTAAGATGTGCAAATCAAGGAATTTTTAAAAGATTCATATTATTTAAAATATTTTGCAATGGTTAATTTTAAGGATTTGTGTTTGTAAGAATTTTAGTATTAGAATTTTCGTGATAAATATTTTTCTAAGTTTTTAAGGTTTTTATTGAAATTTTTGTTAGATTCATTATAGTTCTAATCTTCTATACTTTTTTTGAGCCAGCAATTTTAGTATCAAAATATTTTAAATATCTTTGAACAATTATTCCAATAAAGAATTTTTTTTCTTTATTTGTAAGAATATTTTATTCCGAGTTTATTTGTAATTTTTAGACATTTTAAAAAATGTGTTCAAGACATGAAAATTAAATAATTTTTAAAAGTCCAAAGTATTTAAGTTTTAAATTTTATTTAATTTTTTGTAGATTTCATATGATGTCGTGATTAGTAATAAATCGCATAATACAAATGAATAAAATAAAATCAGCAGATTAAATCAAGTACAATTAAAAACAGAGTGAAAAAAAGCAAATACTAATTTATTTTGAGCCAAGCTCAATTTACTAGAGTAACCTTTATTTTTTTATGAGCTGTTTGTTTAATTAGTGAATTACATTTTCTAACTTACTCTTTAGACTTCACGAAACTCAATCATATTAGCGAATTTTACACATTAAAAAAATGTTTTTTATGCTTTTCAGGTTATGCTCGATGCTGCTGTAGTAATGATGCAGCAATATAGCGCTGCTGCAGCATTATCAATGCAAGCGCCTTCCAACGAGCCCCAACCCGGCCCCTCAACCTCTAATAGCCCCCCAACTTGTAATGGAGCCACTCCAAAATCGCCAATAAATCTGCCAACTAGTTCAGTGATTAACAATAATACTGAAAGTGACTCTGTAGCTAATGCTAGTGCTGGTGCTAGTGCCAGCACGTCAAACGAAAACGCAACAGCGACAACAGAACCACCAGTTGCTTTAACTTCAGAAGAAGAATTAAGAAGACGCAGATTACAAAGATTCCAGCAAACGACGGAACAATAATTTTAATTTTGGCTGATTTTATTCCATATTGATTATATTTTGGGTAATCAATTTTTATATTCATAAGGGCTGTCCTGTGTGTAGAAGAAATTGGTAGTGTTAGTGTCAAGGCTTGTGCTATTATTTATCCTATTCATTTATAACACTTAACATCCAATAAATTCATAATGTATGAAACGGCCCTTATTCCGTTGTAAATATTTAATAATTACTTTAAGTTCTTGTAGGATTTCATATTACCTAATATATTGATTATTGTTATGTATTTTAAGATTTATGATGGCCCTATTATTATTTGAAGACTGGATTGTTTGGTGACAGGAGTGTCGCCGTCAACATGAATGTTACGTATTTCACTTTACACTAGTAATTTAATTTGTTAAATAAACTGTATTGTGGATACTTTTCGTTTTTGCAGTGTGAATCCTAGTGCATTTTTTCTAGAAATTAAAAGAAATGATTGATTTGTACACTATATTCACATATACACGAGGTCACCAAAAAATTTCACTGTCTTTGCTTTTGGCAACAACAACACTCTTTCTTGTGTTTGCTACCAGAAGGCTTTTTTGGACCTTCCTGTAAATAATCTCCATCTGGAGTCTTACAAAAGTCGGTCTGTTGAAAACACGAAACTTTCACCCATTCACCAGTTCTTGGATCCAACCTCCAATGACTCTTATGCAAAGACCTTTCAATCCGATTAGCAGGAGGCACACAATTTTCGTGCCCCTGGATAACAGACTGTACATAATCAATTTCGTCCCACCTTTTCTCATTTTGTAAAATATCCGAATTCACCCGTTTGTTTTTCCCACAGTTACAACACACCTTATTGTTAATTTTCTTCGTCGCCAGTTTGCGTAACATCGAAGCGGTGTCATCGCAATTATAGTCACAAATCGGTTTATCCAAATTCTGATTCTGCCGACTTTTTCTCTCGAATTCCATCATGGTTCTTCGTACGCGCTCTCTGTTTCTTTGTAAAAGTTTCTTTTCCAGCTCCCGCAGAACTTTAAGATATTCTTCGTTGTTTTGATAAGGTAGATCGAAGAAATCTGTTGTGTAAGAGTCATCGGAGTCGCTTATTTGATCGCTGCCCACAGAGTCGTAGTCCCAACTTCTGCAGTTACAGGTGCAGCGTTTGCGGTAGCGCTTTTCAACATCTACCGTCTGACGAGAAGTATCGGTATGCTCCAAACTAATAGACGGATCAGATGATACTTCTGGAACTGGCGCTTTTTTTTTACTATGACCGTAGTAACAGTTCTGGGGCTGACATTCCGGACATCCACATTTATAGTCTCCCCAAGAACATCTGCATTCGAGATCAGGATCTGTTCCGATTGCGACAGTTTGAATTCCGACTGTTTGCGTTTGTATTGTCGTGTAATTTGTAGCCTTCATCGAATGTTGAGATTTATGGTCACTCGAAATCATGTCCTTGATACTTCCAGTTTCTGTATTTCTCCCAGGATCGGAAACCAACACAAAGCTGCTCCTTTTGCTTTCAGCGGCGCTTCCTCTTTTTTCATCAGCGGACGTGATTATGACGCTATGTTTGCTGTCCGACAACACTTTGTGGTTTTCTTTACTGTCACCTCCAGATCGAATCTGCTCAATTGAATTTTTGCTGGGAATTATTTCATAAGAGTGTGGTAACTTAGCAGATATGTTATTTTTTCGTCGGTAAGCTTTCCCCAAAATTTGCTCACGTGTGTTTTCACTGATGTCGCTGCTGGCTACACTTCGAACTTCGGAAGGTTCAATCATTTGAATTTTTTCTAAACAACCCCTTCGTTTACAATTACGGTGTCAATTTAGTGGGAAATTGTTTTCATTGCCGGTTTGGGAAGTTAAACTGATTGCAATTTTGTGGAACTGTCATTCGCAAGACAGTTTCAGTGTCAATAGTTTGATGAGTCAGTGACGGTGTTTTGATTTGGGTTTTTTTGCGGTTCTAAAATTACACACAAAACTCAAGATACGAAAAGTTGGGGAACACTCGGTTAATTAAGCAATTAATTTAATTTAAAAAATCTTTATCTTATAACAATTAAGAATTATAAAAATCGTATTTAAAAGTTAATCTACCATGCTAAATTTCAGAATGACGGTATTTAAATTCTTCGGAAGAAAGTTGAATTAATAATAAATTTAAATTTTCAAAAATAATTAGTATTAGTAAATTGTTTAAAATATCATATATTCACTGACATAACTCTACAAAGACAATTTATTAAAAAATATCCCGTTATTAATGTATTGTTAAAAATTAAAAATACTGTTTTATCTTGAGTTTAAAAGGTTATCACATCGGAATTATTTGGGATGCTCTTAGTCTGGATCTTCTCATTTTTAAAAATGATACTAGCTTCCGTTTAACGTTATGAAAAGTTTTAATGCAATTTTACTGATATTTTATTTCGTAAGTTGTTTTAAAAACACGTTGAAAATAAATCGGTTTTATCTGTTTTTTTAATCAAAAAATGTTCGCTATTATTAAAAGAATATGTAGAATTTTATTCTTGTCTTTCCGTCTATAATATTTATAGAGTTACGCAATTAAAAAATTGTAATAAAATTTTGACAATTTTTTGCTCTTTGTGGAATTTGAATGAGTTATATTGTTTAATATCTATCTACAAGACATTTAAAAAAAAAATGAAATTTCTCAACTTTGTTGCTATTTTTTGTTCTTAAGATTAACGAAACCTATTGGGAATGCGCAGTTTTTTGAATCTCAGATAAACGCAAAAATAAACGTCTTAGTTACTTCCTTGGTTTAGATACTATTTTTGGGCTGCCAATTTTTTTTGAAAGATTTAAGGATTTTCGGAAATCTAAACATTTCTTTCTATTTTTATTGAATTTTTAATTAATCTTTGATTCTAGAAATTGTAAAGAATTGAATTTTTCTATATTTTGAAATTCTCATATTTTTTACATTCTGTTTACATTTTTTCTTTGTACTGATGTAAATGGAACTGGAATTTAGAATCCTCGAGATTTTCGACTTCATTGTGCTGCAATTTTTGTTTTTTTTTTTTTTGGATTATAAAACCTTAGATAGGTAAGTGGAGTTTTGTAGATTTTGATATTCTCTCAGGTTTAAAAATTTTTGTTGCATTTTTTTTTTTGGATTATAAAAACTTAGATAAGTAAGTCGAGTTTTGTAGATTTTGATGTTCTCTCAGATTTAAAATTTTTTAGATTGCTCATAAACATTTACGGGGTTTTAGAAGTTCTTAGAATTTTTTAATTTGTATAAAAATTTTGGATTAGTGAACTTTTTAAAAATGTTTGCACCTTTGGTATTTAATATTGTAGAAATTGTAGAATTTTTCGACTTGTTTTTGTTGCTGTAAATGTTTGTGGTATTTTAAAGATTCTCAGAATATTTAGTATCTACAGAAATTATTTATTGCTTCAGTTTTTGTTGATGCTGAAGTTCTTAACAATTGTTAATAATTTTTAATATTGTAAAATGTGTATATTTCCATGTCTAACATTTTAGAATTTTTAAGTTATAGTTATAGAGCCAGAAATTCTAGACTTTTTACCTTAAACTTAAAAATGCTAATCTTCTAAATTTTGTTGTAATATACACGTTTTAGTTTTAAGTATCTACAAATAATTACTAAATAATTTGTAACTTAAAAATTTGCTATAGAACTGTTTTTTTTTAGGCTACTTAATTTTTTTATATTTTGAAAACTTCACTTCTATGCTATTTTAGATTTCAGAATACATTTCGTACATTTATGACCATGCTGAAATTTTTTTGGATTTCTTTTTTTTTGTTGACATTGTTGGCAATTTGGTTCTAAACATTGCCGAAATTTAACAAGAATTTTTTAATATATCTACGATTTTGGAATTCCCTTCATTTCATTTCTTTTTTGAAACAATCGGACTGTTTTTTGCAAATTTGGAAATTTTTTGTTAATGTTCAGCACTCTAGAATGACTGAATTCTGGAGTTTTTATGATTTTTATAAAATTTTCGATTCGAATTTTCGAGAAGTTTTTATTTCTTAAACTACATTAAGATGAATTCGTAGATTTCTAGACTGTTCCTCACGAGCCTCAGATTTATAATTGGAAATTATTTAATCTGATAGCCCCAAAAAATTTGTTTTCAAAAAATTACAAAACATGCATTTGGGATTTTTAAATTTTACTCAATACATATTTTTTGAGTTCGTGATTTATTTTTGTGTCTAAAATTAATGATTCTTTATCATTTTACAAAATTTTTTTGTAAGAAAAGTGAACCCTGTTTAATTTTTTTAAAGCAATTTTAATTTTATTTGCGCAGTAGAGATTCGAAATCTGTGGGTACATATAGGTATATAAAACCTTTTTTCTGTGTTTGTAGAGAAAGCCATTTCTAGCTCTCATGTTCATAACATTGTTAACAAAACTATTCATAATTGATAATTTTTTTATACAGAATTTTTTTTAAAATAATGATATATTATGAGTGATAACAGTTTATTGTAAGCCAATGAAATATATCCAGTTGACATTTTTATTATTTTGAAGTAGCTTCCTACACTAGTGCAGAATTGTTTATAAATATTATAAATAATTATATATTAAGTTACATTAATAAATATATTAAATTAAAAATATGAAACATTATTGACAATCTAGCAATATCCATTAGACATTAAATGAATACGAAAGTTTTTAAATACTCATTCTGTATGCGAGCTTATTCATTTTAATATACATAAATTCAGTGTACATTTTTTTTTAAATAATTTTTACACGTCATAACAATTTTATTGAAACTTTAAAATACGCATTTCCCGATGGCCTGGAATTATTTTGTCTCGTAGCACTTTTTAATTACTGTAGAAATCATTTATAATTCTACAAGTGGCGGCACACACTACCCCAATGAACCACTTGCCTATTTTTTATTTAGTATACTATTTAAAAAGTGTTACAGAAATGACGTGAATTTAGATTTTTCCATGTCGGAAAAATCTTGTCAACAACAGACTAGGATCACCGCGGTATAAATTTTCACACACTACTTGCATACAAATACTATTCGCAGTCGCTAAGTTAAATTAGTTAGAAAGTTCATTGAGAAATTTGCCATTTCCCATCAAGAGTGGATTGAACAACTGTGAAGATTTTGCAGTATAAAAAGGGTTCTTTACAAGCACGCTCGTAGTTGTTGAAAGTTGGCAACAACAAATAACAGCAATATTTTGAAATAATTTTGAATTAACTTTGACCTGAGATAAGAGAAAGAAGTTATCAACATATCAATGGAAGAGTCCGGTTGTCTTCGAGTGAAACAAAACGACTTTCGTGTTCGACTAGAAGCGATCGACAAATATCCCATCATGTCATTGTGCGAGTTCAAGAAAAAAATTAGTAATGAGGGTGATGAAATTCTTGAAGCTCAGCTTTATAAGCATTTGGGAAATGGTTTACCAGTTGTGGCTAATTTAAATGATCTTATCAAAGAATTGCAATTGATTTTTGAATGTGATTCTGTCAACATCGAGTTAGTGAGTTATCTTATGAAATCCTATAAATCGAATCCGGTTGATTGGAAGAAGTACGCTAAATTTGACAGATACAGGTGAGTTGAATAAATTTTATCCTTGTAAACATTTCTTGAAAATATCTATGCTTGCTTGTCGGCATCATGTTATTCTTCACACAACGCAATCATAAACTTATTTACAATAAGACATTAAACATCGTTTGGTAATTTGTTGTTTTAATGATTATCTAGAACTTACGAATTTCGGCTTTTCGATAAACGTTATGTCAAATTCGTGTTTAGAATATTTATATTGTACGATCAAAACAAAAAGGGTATTGTACTAAACGTAGATTCCAGTCTTGTAACGACACTTCCATAATAATTTTGTTAGTATAAACTTATAATTCTTGAAATCTCAAAGTGTGACCTTCAGGTTTATTTATTCATTTTTATTTTATTATGTATGTTCGATATTGCTCAAAAATTATAGGGACTACGTACTCAGTTGTTGTAGTAAACAAAATGTTGCGTAATTTTCACAACGCAAGACAGAGTTGCTTTTTACGCGATACTGCAACCCAAAAACGTTATTTAAAATCTAATGGGATAAAATGCCTTTCATAGTAATTTAACATAGGATTTCTGCAAAGAAAGTTACTGGCACAATTATTAATTTTTTTATTTTTGAGCAAAAAAAGAGGATTCTAAGACCTGATTAGAAATGGACATTTTCATAAACATTTTACTATATCTGAAAAAAAAAACTCGCTAATTTTGTCTTTTCAATTTTTCAGTTTTTTCTTAGTAGGTTCATTATTTTTCTTGATTGATTGAGTTAATTAGAATAATATATATAATAATATTTTTATCACAAGCTAAATCTAAACATTTTTCAGTGTTTATAAATAAATTAACCGAAACTCGTATTTTGTTAATGTGAAAGTTTGGCAATCGTATAAAATCCACAAATTCATAATTAAATTAAATTGCTTAGTAACAATTCTTGCATGCGCAAAGCGTAAAGTATGCTTTAGAATTTCGCAATTTATCAATGCCGTTGGGAAATTACAAGTGATAATCTGAGAATTTTTACTCAAAATTTTGCAAACAACTAAATATTTAATTTTAATTAAATTTAGAAACAAACAACTTGAATAATGTTTTATATATTTACAATGGTGTTCATTTATGTACGAGTGCTAGTTTTTTTTTAGTTACTTATTTTATTAGTTTATTTATTATAGATTACTAGTATATGGATCTGTTCAATACAACAATTAAAATTTTATTTTCCTTTAAAAGATACGGCGTAGAAACTTATTTGAACATTTGTGTTGATCCATTTCCAAGATACCATTTTTCTAAACTATCTATTTCTGTGTATTTCTTTAAATTTATTAGGATCTCTGGGAAAGAAACCATGTTTAAAAACTTTTCCATTTCTATCAAAATCATAACTGCATTGACCTTTCGTGCAACGATAATTATGTCTGCTTTGTACGACTACTGTAAAACGTAAATTATATGTCCGGATTCACATCAAAAGCTCTCGTTTTCTGTGCTGGATCTGAAAATCCTTTATCACGTAAATTTATTATATTACTCTAAATCGTATAGAAAAAAACTTAATTTATTAGCAGATAACGAAATAACTGATTGATTTGCAGAGCACTAGCCCTTTTCTGGAACCCTTTAGTGAACTGTATGTTCTCTACTTAGTTACTTCATTTTTTAAAACAAACAAGCCGAAATGCCTTGATGTTTATTTTAAATATCTGAAAAACAGAAAAGAATCAAGAACTAAAGTTTTGAATATCATATTTCAGAAGTTCATTGCAAAGATTCGTAATCCTAAATGTAACAAATTGTGAGACTCTAGATCCTAAATTGCCAGAACTAAAACCCAGAATAAAAATTCTTAGATCCTAAAAATCTAAACTCTTGGACTATTAAACATAAAGCTCTCAGAGCCAAGTTTTTCCAGTTTTTCGTTATTCAGATCCTACATTTTAGATCCAAATTGTTACATTACCAGTTTAAAGATTCGACGTATATTTATTTTGTGTTGATTTTATTAATAATTTATTTATTGTATTTTAATTTGTAAGTTTCAGACTTTTAAAATTTAGATACTAAAATTCCAAACCTCGGATTCCAAGAAATCAAAATATTCGAGAAGCGGACAAAATGTATTCTTAGATTTTAATTCTGTAAGGACAAATTCTTAAATTATTCGGTTCCTAGATCTTAGGTTTATTTTTTAACTCAGTAAATTACAATTCTCAGACGCAAATTTTCAAATTCAGTTTTTGTAGTATGTTCCTTAGACTTCATTTCAAAATCACATTTTCGGTTCGCATTTTTAGACTATTTGACTATGTATTTAAGAAATCAAGCTTGAAATATATAAATTATAAACAGTCTACATTTTTCTAATCTATAAAAGCTTTAAAATATCTGAAATATCTTCAAAAATGCACAAAGTTGTGAAAGTCTCAACATTTTAAAATCAAAGACCTAATTTAATTATTCTAATCAACATTAAATCTCTTGTTTGAGAATTATAACAAAGGAACAACGTAATTGTTTTCAAGAAAAATATATTCTTGGAATTCAGAATTTTAAACATAGGTACTTGATTTTAGATTCTCACATTTTCGGTCCTTAATTTAGAAAATTAAGAAATTCACAAACCTTTTAAAAAATTAAACTACTATTTATTTCATTTTTTTACAATCGCGGTGTTTTACGGGAAAACATTAAATTTCTTAATAACTTTAAATTTCCTAACATTGTTATGTTGAGATCTCTGAAACCATTAAAATTTGTAATTTAAAATGTTGATCTAAAACTAGAGATTAAAAATAAATTTTTATTTTCTGAATTATGAATTCCTTAGAATTGAATTTTTATGTACATTTAATAATAAAAATCACATTTTTCCAAGATAAACTTCTTCGAACAAATTTCAACCCAAGCTGCTAATTTATTTTTCCAAGCATCGGCAATGTTCCAAATGAATTATTTCTCGTTAACTGACCTGCTCTACGTCATAAAGAACAATTTCAAAATTCTTTCATAAACACTCATTCACAAAGCGAGAATCTTTGATCTGTATATGTCACTGATGATCTGTCGACACACATTCAAGGTCTGATTAAACTTGGAAAATACCCCAGAATAGCAGAACATTCGCATTCCAATAAAAACGACTTCTTTTTTCCTTACTAGAAGTTTTCGTTTATTTGCTCACCGCTCCGACCTAGCAAACTTAAACTCCAGCTTGCAATTTAGTACAAAACTTTTCAGATACACTCGCAACTTGGTCGACAAGGGCAACGACAGATACAATTTAATGATTCTTTGTTGGGGTGAAGGTCATGGTTCCGCTATCCACGACCACGCCAATGCTCACTGTTTTATGAAAACACTTCAAGGATCTCTTGAAGAAATAAGATTTGCGTGGCCGCAACGTGAAGGAGAAGAGCTTAAAGAAACCAAAAGGTCATCCCTTAATCTCAACGATGTGTGTTATATGAATGGTAGGTTTAAAATTATTTTTATAACGGAAAAACCCCAGTTCAACAGAGATATTTTATCGCAAATTGTCTCTTTCGAAATGTTTTGCGCACCAACGTTATCATTGCTTCAATTCGCGATTAAGTAGTTTTTTTTGCAGATTCTTTGGGCTTGCACAGGGTGGAAAATCCTTCCAACGTTGACACTGCTATTAGTTTACATCTTTATTGTCCACCTTATAATAAGTGTTCAGTTTTTAATCAAAATACAGGGCAAAAGTCGACGGTTACCACCACGTTTTATTCAATATACGGAAAAAGAAATAAGGTTTGTAAACTCTTTCGAGCTGATTGTGAACAATTTGAAAGCGACCAGTTTGTACATTAATAAAAATCTTCAGATAGAGAAAAAATTAGAACTTTAAACAAACAACGGTGCTATTTTAATAAGTTTAGAAATAAATACCTGTACAATTTATATTCTACCTACACACACCTACTTTAATATTTTGGCACTTTTTTTAATAATCCATTTTTAAATCACCTACAGAATTGTACTTTCCAAAAATAGACGTGTGAAATAGACCGTGAACTGCTAAAAATACTAGAATTTGCACTTGCAACTTGAACGCTCTCAAATAGTTCATTATAAATACTACCATTCTTTGTTTTTTTTTTTCTATTTATTTTATGTTGTTCGCAGGAAAACAAGGAAATTGTACAACCGGAAGACAATTAGAATCACCAGTGTTTTCTCTCAGCTCGTCATTTATTATTGTTAAGAAAATAATATATTGTATAAATCAATAATAATTATTATAAATAATGTCTTATTTTATTTAAAACTTTAATGAGAATATAACAAAAAATATATAAATCGCTATTATAATCTAATATTTATTTACACATACTGTATAAGTCTTGTTACACTCTTAACTAAAAAGGGCACAATAATATTAAAAAGTGATATCATGTATATTTCGCTGAGGAAGGTTCATCCAACAAAGATTTACAGTCTGAAGGCAAATGAAATGAAGTTAGACCAATGTTATGAAGTTGGGACGCGACTTGAGGTCAGAATTTAAGATCCTTTATAGCTTGTGGGAGATCAGGCAGTTTAATATCTTTGATTTGTTGAGGAATGTTCATGTTTTTCACAGCTGAAACGGCGCGAGCTGGGGCTGCCGCTATTCCCGCCTAAAAACACATAAAAACTATTTTTCCATTCTGTGGTGTAGGAACTAGACTAAAAACTAAGTAGTTACAACTAGAACTAGAGAAATAAGTAGAACGCCTTTTCACCAAAGCGAGACGACACATCTTCCTTAAGAAACACTCAACTTACAAATTAGAATTCAGGCTGCGACCACATATTGACTAATTTCTCTTTAAAATCCCTATCGAAAGTCCAAAGATTCTATAATACATAGTTACAGAAGGATCTCGTGAAGATTAAGTATAAAAAGATATACAGAGTTAACATGTAAAAATGGAATTAGAGTAGGCTATAGATAAATATGTTTTAAAGAACAAAAGTACTAAACTTTAATTAAAAAAAATGGTATTCTCGTCATTTTTCTTGATTAAAACAGTAACCATAATGATAAAGAGTAAAAATTTCAACCTTTAATAAATAATACTAGATAAAAATAAAAGCTGGCTCCAAAATTAGAATTTCTATTTTCGCGCCTTATCTTTTTGTGTGAAATAAAGTTTACAAAACAATATTTTTGAATGTTAAAACAACTTAAAACTGAGATTAGCATATGACATTGTGATGTTTCAGATACAATTTTGGTAACTTTACATTTATTCTAAACCATATTTATTACATTAACCTTTAAGCCAAAAGCAACTAGTAGGCGAACATCTTTTCTAAAAGAAGTGAAGGCAAAGATATTATAGATTAAACAAAAACAAATCTGAAGAATAAAAAACATACAACAGTAAATAACAGATCCAACGTTTTCAAATTCTGTTTTGAAATTTCAGTGAAAGTTATATTACAATTCACACATGTGATCTTTTTCAAATTTTTCTATGTAACAGTTTCTTAGCTGCAGTCACTCAAATTCATCAAACAACGATCATTGTTGAAAACAAAAACAAAGTAATTGAAATCTATTGATCTATTGAATCTTTTCCATTAAAGCATCTTTTTAACAGTTTGGGGTTAAATAAA
This sequence comes from Cynaeus angustus, assembly GCA_030157275.1. Taxonomy (NCBI): domain Eukaryota; kingdom Metazoa; phylum Arthropoda; class Insecta; order Coleoptera; family Tenebrionidae; genus Cynaeus; species Cynaeus angustus. The sequence goes on from CM058058.1 coordinate 24,767,470, forward strand.
TGGTAACAAACATGCAAAGTAGTCACTGTTGAGTGACATGACATGCAAAATACTTGAAAGACAACAGGAATACCAATTCATGTCAAATGCTAAAATCTTCTGAATTGGATGACATTTCGTAGAATTCTTAAGTCAGAAATCTACACATAAAAATTAGCGAACAAAAAAAACCCCAAAGCAAAATTTCATTCAATCAGATTATAACAAATAATGAAAAATCATTAACTAGAATAGATAATGTATGAAAAAGAACAATAAACATTTATAAAAAATAAAAAACATGTATGTAAAAAAGAAAGAAAAAACCGATAGAACTGACTGAATTACAATCATAGTTCAATCTTTTAGCTATGGCCTACTTCAATCCTTTTTTTTTAAAGCAATTTATCATCTTACCTCTTGTTTCTCCAGTTTGTTTTGCTCCTCTATCCTAGTTAAAATTTCTGTCATATTAGTTTCTAAAACCATTCCACCCATAACTAGTTCATTAAGAATGTAGTGTACTTTATCGACGTGAAAAATGAGATCAAGCTCACAAACATTCTCAAAACATTTATCTAGAGTTTCAACGAACACTTGAATTAAATCCAAGATGCCCAGCTCGCTCTCCGACGAATCGACACAAAATACAAAGTATAAAGTTGCATAGTGTCGATAAATCAACTTATAATCACTGCCCCCTATTAAACTGTAACCCTATATTAGTTCAAAGAGTAAACAATTAGCATGATTACCTGCCGCCCTCCAAAAAATTACACACATTGTCGTCACGCTTGGAGACTAACTGGAACGTTTCTTTGATAATTTGTTGCTGCATGTCTTCAGGCTGGAACGACAAGATACTTTAAAGTGAACATAACCTAAGTGTACTTACAAAATATTGATAGAATTTGGATAACCTCGGTTTCCCGTGGTTATTGAACACTAGAATTGCTTTAATCATTGTTTTTAATTATTTTATGCAGTTAAAACAAGAGATTAAAACAAATGTTTCATTTTTCAGGTAATTAACATGCGAAAAAGTGACAGCTGTCATTAGAAAGGAAGAAAACTGTAGTTGGTACCAGAGATTGCCGGTGGTGGCCGACTGTCATTGTTCCCCCACTACAGGGTGAACACACTTTGAAAAAATAACATCATGGAGCACAATAAAATATGGCGGCATCAGAGTAACAAGCGAACTGACAAGAGCATAGTCTGTTTGTGATAATTTATTTAAAAAATAGTGTTACGTAATGAAAGTGGTGATTTCGTTAATTTGTGTGGACTTATAAACAATGACTGGAACAATTTATGTGTGTTGCTGTAAATATAGTTTAGTAATATTCGCAACAGTGGCTTCTTTTTTGACATACACACAAGGTAACAGAATGGTTTTTTAAACTTTTATTTCTAGTTATTTAAACGCACATGGGGATTTTCATGTATGAAAAGTTTGTTAAAAAGATCGAAATTCTAGTTTGGTTCATTTTTAAGTAGTTGCACGTTTCCGTTACTTTAAATCATAAACTTTTCTGTTTGTTTATATTTATAATTTTAACCTTTTTAATGACACAACTGATGAATTTGCATTAATTGTGTATTTTATGTTGATTCCATGAATTCTTAATGTTTTAAATAGTACGTTTGTTCAAAAAGCAGAATTGCGGCGTCTATCAGTCTAGAACTTGAACTACCTTGATAACAATTCAAACCAAGGTTTGTTATTATCAGAGCTGTTCGGAAAAAATATATACACAGTGTTCGATATTAGTAATTCAGGGTCATAGTTACCTAATTTGTTACATTTGACGTTTGTTGCTACTAATTACTAACCCCTGGATTTTTTAATTAGTTTCTTAAGTTCTAATTAAGTTTGTGGGAGCGACTGTTTTTGTCTAATTAACTGTGATTTTAAATTTAGATTTTTGGAGGAACCGTAAAATCGGGCTTTCTTTCTTTTGAATTTCTATGTGAGCTCACTTCAAAAAAATAAATCTAATTATAAATGTGAGCCGTTAATCAGTCCAGATTATGAGCTTGAGGTATGAAGGAAGACATGTTATAAATTATGTATAAGGGACAGAGCAATAAAGAAGAAAAATACAGGTACATTTCCCTCCATGGTTTACGTTTTATTATCTTAGCATTGACATAAATGTCAAAAGTTGGAGGTTTGCTGTAATGAAGACGGAAGTATATGTGTTTTTCTGTCACACCCTGTATACACCCAAATAACAGATCGTCCGAATTATAATAAACAGGAAGATAAAAAGCGAAATGTTATTTAATTGCCACATTTCCGACTACTCATACTATTGCTAATAAAAGACACAATTGCAGAATGCAAACAGGATATTGGAAGGATATTATGAAAGTATGACTATGACATCCAATAATAAACATGCGAGATATCTACACATGTTTATTTAATCTACTGTAATTAGTAACAAGTTTTTGATCTCATTTCCTGGTCCGAGAACAATGTTTCCTGATATTGATTGTTTGTTCCCACAGTTCTAAATTTTTGTTAACATGACTTGGGTACATTTTTTTGCAGTGTAATCTAATTGTAATAAATCTCCAAATCTTATCTGTAATGTGTAAGTTTATGAACAATTTTAGAATTTGTAAATACAAGATGAGGCCACATTTAAGGCCAATAAACGCCCTAAAGAGGTGTTGCTTAGTTAAACATTTTGATAAATTTTGATATGACGTGTTAGGTAATCTATTAATCTGTTATTGGCAGTGTTATCATTTTTAAAAATATAGAACTACGCAGTAGTTAGTTAAACATTTTTGTTTAAAACTTTAATAGTCGGATTAGATAAACCTATAATATGTCTAATTTGTTGTAATAAACTAATTACGGAAATGTTAATTAAAATATACTTATTATAAATTATATTAGTTTTTATGGGGTTACGAAATTTTTGTCTGTTTGTTTTGACTAGTTTTGGAAAGTACTACTATATATCTTGTACACAACACTTAAAAAATAGTATTAATCAAGTGTAGAAAAAAACAGTAGATAGATTTCAAAAATGGATAGAACAAAAAGGGTGAAATTGGAGAATTGCATGTAACTAACGTCCTACAGTTTCGAAAGTGTACTATTAGAGGAAGGTAAAGGCCGAAGTAAATATTGTGGGATGCCTTTTTTCTAATTGGACACTTGGATAAAATATTATAGTGAGGCTTTGCAAATCATTTGAAAGAAAATTTTGTCCAACGAGCTGGAAATCTGATAGTTTAAGAAGTTTGATATAAAAAAATACCTGATAACTTCAGAAGAATTATTTGCATTTTTGGATATATAGCAAAGTTATTGCAATAACAGAGAAAAAGAAAAAAGAAGGGTTGCGTGAGCTTGAACAAAAGCTCTATCCAGAAATATCAGAGTTAAGATGAGTAATTTTAGAAGTATCAGCTTAAAATAAATTTTTGGAAGTAATTAAGAAAATCAAAGGGTTAGAAATTTAAAGCTTTAGAATTTAATTTAAAGGAAATAGGATAATTCAAGCAGCATCGGGGATTGGAATAAAATGAAAATATTTGGAACTAGAAATTTCTTAATTCAAAAGTTTTGTGAAAGAAACTGAAAGTAAAATAAAAAGTCTGATAATTTTAGAAGCTTAAAGATATCAAACTTCGAGACAAGTAATTAAAAAAGTGAAAAACCGACCGTACGTAAAAAAAAATAAAAAACGTGGCTGAAAATATAATAACTTTTGAAGTATTAGAATTCACGTACGACCTCTAGTTCCTGAGTTATCGGCGTCCGAAGTTTTGGAAAGTTGCATTTTGCGTGAAAAGTGCAAAAATTTTGCGATTTCGACGATTTTTCAACTTTTTTATTAGAAGAGATATCTTGATTCGTTGTCATGTTTCTAGGGTCCTAAATGCTAAGAATCCGGTGATGAATGTGGTAAATTTAGAAATAAAATCAAGTTATGGAAAGGTCGCTAATGTTTGTAAATAATTTGAAAAATCTTTAAAAGAAGCACTTTAGAACCATTAGTTTTTGCAGACATAAGAATAAGAATAGTTAACAAAATCAGAGTTAAAAAAGAATACGAAAAGGAAGTTTATTGAACTAGGAAGATAATTCAAAAGTAATATCCAAAACAAACAGACATAACGTGAAAATGTAATAATTTTATACGTAAAAGTAAAATGAATTTCTAGTAGGAGAATAAAATAATAAAAAAAAATAATAAAAATTATTTAAAACATTGGAAATGATACATGTGGAAATTTGAAAATGTCGTTCTATTTAAAATTTAGAACTAACTAGAAATTTTGTAATTTTAGAGGAAAGATTTTTTAAAGCTAATTAAAAATTTCGCGAAAAGAAGCAGAATGTTTAATTTTAAAAACCGCAGTTATCATCATTTGAAGACTGAAATCGTTGAAATTTTGGGGTTTAAAAGTTCCAACTTTTGTTAATTTGAAAATTTGAATATCAAAAGGACGTAAGGTCAACACTTTTTGACAACTAAATCTAATCTAATTTGAGTAGTAAAAAATTTACTCTACACTTACGATAATTGTAAAATTCGACAATGCCAAAAACTGGGGGATTTGAAAAATGGATTAAAAACAAGGCATTGCGAGATCTGAGAAGATAAAGAGTTAAAAGCAAAAAATCCACAATCTGCAATGAGCGACATGAGTTATATATTTTTTTATATTGTTTTAAATTGATATAAAAGCAGGTAGTTTCATAATGTGTTTAACAGATTAGATACTGTGAAATACTGATAGTTGGGGTCTATTAGTAAAATAAAACCTTGATAATATTGATCAAAAAGTAAGAGCTAGCAATGAAAATTTAATAAATTTGGGACTGGAAAAATACAGAGAATCTGAAAAAGCTCTAAAATTGAAGTACAGTCCAGTTTAGAGAAAGTGGGGTTCTGTTGAACACTGATCAAACCAATTAGCAAAATTGAAAAAGACTATAAATCGATCTTTCCCACCAGGTCCTTTCGTCCTTTGTTCGCAAATTATTTAAACTTACCCGCATCTTACCCAATACGTTAGATTAAGGCCAAGTTCGAATTGTCCGGATGGATACCCAAGAAATTTATGTCATCTACGATCGGGTTTTTACTTTCGTGTGCATCTTATACGAAGCAAGATTTATGTCACCTCGCACCCAATAAAATATGACCCTTTTACGACTTCGTCCCTTTCATCTCCAATTTAATTTAAATAAAAGAATAATTTACATAAACAGTTAACAAGATTTTGAGGTCAGAATTCAAGATTACGATCACAACCATCTTCCCGCATTGTGTTAAACGTTTGTAGCAGAGGGGCTGTTATTTTTACCCATATCTCAAGATCGTTGTTATTCTAAAGATTCCTTCGAATCTCATTGTGACTGTGATTGATTTGTGCGACATTTTTTATGTGAAAAGCTCGGAATAAAGTTAGAGTTATTAAGCGTAACGTCACGTTTTTGTACCCACATAAAGTTTTGTTCTATAAAGGGGTTCGCGGTACCGCAACTCCAATATAAATCTCTTACACACAGCTGGATGCCGAATGGGGCAACAGTTTGAGTGTCGGGGGTTCAGACTACCATTATCTATCAATCAATCAATAAGCCCTACAACCATTTTATGTATACGTAAAAAAAACAAATAATGTTTGCAGCAGTAAAAGTCGACATTTGTTATGTTCCGAAGAAACAGTGAAATGGAGCACTTTGTCCCCGAATTTGTAGGCTCGGAAAATAAAATCGTTGTCTGCCATCAATGTCAAACTCGAAGGTAATGATTTTTTTACGGAAATGACCTTAACCTACCACCCACAGTCGAGAGTTGAAGGTAAATTTTTAAATGATTGGTAAAAACTCGTTTGGTATTGATGTTTAACGGGTAAATTGTCGGTCACCTACGTTTTTTGTAGCTTTAAGTGTTAATTTTATGCGTTAGATTTTTGTTTAGAACCGCAGGAATGACTGCTAGAAAAGGAAATGACAACTTTTTAGAAAGGATACTCTCTTTCATAAATAGGTTAACATTATCAATAAAATACAAAAGTAGTTTTATAGAGCTGAGACTACAATCATTTCTTTTTGAAAGTCACTTTGTTCGAGTTACGATGCTATAAATTAAAAATGTAAGGCGTCCTTATGCAACCTAGACAATTAAATTCCTGGTGACGACTGTGGAAGTAATAAAATGAATATATTTTCTCTTCGAATCAAAAGTGTTTTAAGATTAGATTACAGTGGAAGACTCGCAATGTTAGAATATGTATTAACTGCGGTGTAATTTATAGTATCCTGGATTTAATGTGTGTAGAAATTAAATGTAGATTGTAGAAATGAGTAATAGATAATTGACAGGATAATTTATTTTTCAACGTAATTCGTCACATGGGCATTAGAATTATCTCTTAACAAATCACGTTACAAGTTTATAAAAAGATAACAGCTGTAATGATATTTTAATGTGGTTCTCAACATTGCATTAGTCTTTTTTATACAAGTTTGATAATGGAATATACAGTATGCCTGACATTTTCGCAGTTTTGTCCATTCTCCTATTCATTTACCTCATATTTTACTTATTCGAATTCAAGCTCTTCTTCTTTCTACAGCGTATTATGACTACCAAATATATAACAAAAATGTTGCTTTCCTTATATTGGAATTATTGATGTCATGTGCACATGTGCCAATGAACACGACTAATGAATCGGGCAATTACAATTTAAAACCTTTAAAAACGATGACCATAATTGCTGCCGAAAAATCTATTTTTAAATCACTCTTAATTTATTGCAATTGTTAAAAGACATATTATTTAAGTAACCAAATGATTAATTTTTAAATTTCAGGAAATTATTTCTCATTGAAATACTTTTGAGCCATTCCGTTATCCAGTTTTGGGTCTACTTAGAAATAATACAGTTCAGGCATGAACGTCATTGTGATTGTCATTTATTATAAAATTTTGAAAGTTACAGTTTTATCTTAATGACCAACCCAACATATACGATTACGAGCAATAAATTTTGGACACCGTGTAACAGAAAGTCAGAAATGTCTTCGTTTTCTAGTACCTAGTATTATAAATGTGCCTTTTTGCTGTAGATTAATAGTTTCAAAATTTTAATGTAAGTGTTAGTTACAATGACAGTAAAACTTTAATCAGATGATGGACCTATTAGACCCATGTTTATTGCTTAGAATTGTACCAAAAATTCAATTGCAGTTTATAAAAAAAAATGTTTCAGAGCTTGCGTCAATTAATTATAATTGTATTTTTATTAGTATAAACTGGTAGGTGCTTTTTAAAACGAAAAATAAATGCATAAATAAAATAAATTTTTTAAACTGAGAGTATACTGAACATGATTTACTTTTTCTTTAATTTAACTTTGGTGCAATCATGTTTTTTCTCTATTTTAGCTTGATATTTGCAACGAAGAGCATTAATATGTGTAAGAATACTATTTTTCAAGTATGTAGTAAATAGTAAAAATACTAGCGTCGCTTTGACATAATAGGTGGAGCTACCACCAGATTTCAAATTTAAAGTCTGTTCAAGTGCTTTAAAAGATTTCTAGTAATTATGCCACTTTTGAGAATGCCATTTTACTATAAAATATAACTACTCGGCTCGCTAACGCTCGCCTCGACTTTCGTGCAACCATGGTGTATATCAAAGCAATTCAAAGAGTCGTTGTTTATTGCTTGACTAAGTTATACCTACGTTCCTTTTTGTTTTTAGAAACTGAAATTATGTTAATTACACTTTTATGTGAAAAAAGCTTTTTTTTTAGATTGTTATTTATTTATATTGAGTTATACTATGGATTTTTAATTTATTTTGCGATTCCCTAAAAAGAGCTTCTAAGGTAAAGATTTTTGGATAAGAAAAAGTCTTGAGTCTCGCGGTTAAAAATACATATAAGATTGGGTAACCAAAGAATCTTAGAGTTTATATTTTGGGGACTTTTGAATTCAGGTTTTTAAAATCTAAGGCTTAAGAATTTAGAACCTAAGACATATAAAATTGGGTAAACTATCAATATAAGGAAGTATCAAATTTTGGGAACTTAAAAATTTTGTATTTACTTCTATTTGAAAACATGTCTAAGACATTTAAGGATAAGTATTGTGGACTTTAAAATTTGCTTTATAAATATAATGTCTGATAAATCTAAGAGTTTGGGATTTATATTCCTAAAAGCAAAGTTAACAGGATTTGAAGACTAAGGCGCTAAAGAATCTTGTCAAAATCAAAAAAGATAAGGATGAATTTTTTTAAACTGAAAACCAGCCAAGTTTTTTGAAATTTTGTGATCAAAAATTTTAACAGTTAAGTGGGCGGAAGTCACGATAAATCAAGAAATCGAAGATTTTTTTGTAACCTTGAATATAAAAATTCGTGAACCTGATAAAATAAGAAGTCACATTTAAAAAAGATCTTGAATTCTTTCCACGTAAGAGCGTCGAACTTACCTAGTTTAAAATCTTGTCAATTAGACTAGGCTTTTATCTTGCATCTTTGGAAAATTGATAACAACCAAAGTACTGATAACTTAATTATAACTGAATCCCACCAACCAAGTTTTATACTAAAATTTCAGGGACCTGAAAAATAGATTAACAAACTCTAAAGTTTGCGTTCTGACAAGTTAACGGTTTATAAGTTGAAAGCTATAAAGTAACTGCGCATCAGTTTTGTCAAACATTTGTTCAGTAAAAAAAACAATAGCCTAATCTAAATATTTGACTATTTAAAATGGCTTTTTTCCACAGATCCCTTCTTTTAAACCACCAAAGAAGTGTTCTCTTTAATTTTGCCTAAAATAGAAGTTAATGATGCGGTTATAAAACTATATATGGAACGTTGGGTGGTGGTTATAAATACTTGATGGCGCGATTCTCCAACCCTCATTATCTTTTATCGCGCGTTTTATTGTCTTCACTTTTTTGTGTGAACAATGTGCGGGAAAACAGCATTGTGTTTTTCTAAATCGGCTTTAGAATTTATTTATTATTTTCGTTCTCCACGTAACAGTGGATTACCTACCTCCCGATTCTTTTTCCTTAAAAGCTAATATTCGTAACGCACGGTGCGTCAATTGTAATCTTTTATTTTGGTGTTTACAGACCAAAATAGATTGACTCGCCTTGTAAACATTTCACTTGTTTGTATTAATAGCCTGTCATTTCGTAAAGTTCATAGATTATTCCGAGATGAGCGTCGTTCTTTAGTTGACGTTATCAGAAGATTTGTATTGTGATAGATGTTCATTTGCATGTTCTTCATTCAATTAGTGAATTAATCTTTGTATAGAGCGGAATACTAATTGAATTATTCCACAAAGATTTCGTTAGAAACTCAATTATGCGTTTCCTTAGTGTTAAAAGGTGGTGAAACTAAATTACTTTGTCCAGGTCCGGATCTAGGAAGGAAACCCCGCACATGGTTCCGTTCAGCGTCCTCTCTAACCCATCTATTTCAGTTTCACAAGCCAAGTTATTTCACTTAACTACTTTACTACTAAATTTACAGCGTTATCTTGCAAGTGTAGCTAAAAGAGTCGCTACTATTTTAGCGTCGCACAAATCATCTTTCTCGTAAATTTCAAAAGCTGAAAGTTGGTTTCGAAGCCACTTGATAATTTATTCTTGTTGTCTGTAATGATTTATGCTCGGTGGAGCACCACCCTGCAGACAAAAGATCGCCTTTGTGCAACTGGAGTGTTCTTTTTTTTAAGCTCCCCGATAAAAGACCGGAGGTAATAAAACGAAAAAATCGCGGGGGTTATATCGACTTGATTTCGGATAGGGGCGGTTTTTTTACCCTTTGCGATCGGAAAGTTTGCGAAATCTAACATCACAAATTACGTCGAAGTTCTGTAGAAAATTTAACACTTCGATTGGAATCGTTTGCTTTTGTCGCCGAAACAATCGTAATTTGCTAAGTTGAAAGGGTTAGTTACATTTCGAAGGCGGTGTCGGAAGTGAAGTTTTATTCAAAACATTCACCCTTGTTAAATACAGGCGGCAATCTCAACTTTTGTTGGTTGATTCGTGAACACGACGAAATTGTAGAGATTGGTTTTTTAAATTGATTTACAATTTCATTTCTTTTTCGTATCTAAATCGCAATTTCTCGTGACAAATGTATACGACTGCGGCTGCCCATTAGATTGAATGTTGGAGAGTGTGGTAAAACAAATTTTTCTTCAGGAAATTGCCGAAGCGGAAAACCTTTTGAAAGCTAATAAATTTCACTATGATTACAAAAAGTCAGGCAAAAAGAGCTTTTACAAATCACAAGCTGTGAAATACAACGAGCACACGCAAATGTGCTATAAATTTTCACTATAGCATACATATTTATATAAAAAATTATCAAATAACACGTCTTAATTTCATTTTTACGTACTTTATTAAGCAAAAATTTTAGACATCATGAAATTTGAAAACATATTTTCCAGAGTTTAGTCTCGGAAAGCTTATGAATTTTAAAATTTTATATAATTGAACATAATCTAAATATTTCTGAACACGGGTATGTATGTATTCATGAATTTAGAAAACTTGAAAATTGAATTCTTAAAGTGCAGGTCATCTTGGAAAACCTAAAGTCCGTAAAAAATTGCCTATTTCAGAAGACTATCCGACTGAAAACCATTTCGCGATTCCCAAAAATTCAATTTTAAAAGTTCTTGAGAAACCCAATAATCCTAAAAACTTATTTTATTTAATACAAGGTAAAATCTAAACGAAATCTAACAATATTTGAAAACTCACAAGTAATATTTAAACATGTCAATTAGATCAATAAAAAAAATACTACTAATTATTTGTTTCAGAACTAAATTTTATAAAGTCTAATAATTTTCTAATAGTTTCAATAATCTCAAATACTTAAAAAAATAAGAAATTTTAGGAATCCTAACCATTCTAAGAAATTGAAACACCAAAATAATAATTTCATAATTTATATTTTTGTCGACACAATTATTTTGAGCTGGTGTGGAACAAAGTTTTCAAATTAATATTTATGTACATTATGAATTATTGTCAAAACATGTTAAAATTATACGCATTTTTCATCATTTTGAAAAATCTTAAACTTTTATTAATTAACTTTTAAACTTAAAGTTTTTGAAAATTGTTAAGCTTCTATTAATTCAAAAATGTAGAAAAATGCAATGAAAAAATCTCATATCTCTAAGAATATTTTTTAAAATAGGAATAATGAATAATTGATAGAAACACCAAATATTCCAGAAATACTAAGCCTGTAAATTTAGTGACTGAGAAAGTCATTAAGCTGAGAAAAAGTTTGAATATTAAAACTAAAATTGAAAATATTCTAAGCTGAAAATTTTGAAAAATTTTAGTAATTTGTACCTAAAAATAAGACTAGCGTGAAAAAAAATAACACGAAATTTTATTTCTTTTTTTTAATTATTTTTTTTGGGGATAGTTTAGATGTTTTTTTTTTATTTTTTGCCAAAATTTGAGTGCGAGTTTTTAATGAAAATTAAAAGTTGACTCAGAAAATCAAAAATAGGCTGCAAACTCGTATGCTCATTTTGACATATAAATAAATAGATAATTGTTGATATTGAAATTTAGAGTCAAATAACTAAAAGTTCTAAAATTGGTCAATTTTAAAATATTTTAATGATATTGAGAGAATTTTTTGAAATCTTTTATGGGAAAAATAAAAAAGAAATAATTTAAAAAGTTTTTGAAAATCTCTTAGAGCCTAAAAATTATGCACATTTTAAATTTTTTAATATATTTAACATATTTTTTTAAGAAGTGATGAATTTTGACGAATTTTGCTAAAACCGAAGGCAGTAGAAACTAAAAATTCTGAAAAGTCTAGAGATCTTAAAAATCAACCAAATTTGTAATTATACTATTTTTGATCCTTATAGGTACATTAATTAAAAATTAAATAAGGAGGTCAAAGGTAGAGTCAAAAATAAAATGTAATATTTTCTATAACTGAAAATTCAAAAACTATAAATCTTGGTGAATCTGACTATAAAGATCTTAGATAAAGTCTGCTGTTAACAAGAGTTCTGATAGCTTAAAGATTTGACAAAACAAGAACTTACAACAAGAATTAGACACGAAGTTTCGAACTGCTGAAAATTCAAGTCTGGAAACTGAGAAACTTTGACAAGATAACAGTTTATGAGCTGGAAGCTGTAGGTAAAATAACTTTAAACTTTGATAAGCTGGATTTTTGGAAAAATACTTACGAATGTGCATTTTTCTTTAAACGTGTAAGTCTGGTAGCTTTCTCTAAAAAAAAATGTTTTTAGTTTTGTTCATCATTGATCTGGATGTAACGTTGTCTCAATTTCAAATTTATTCTCTCCTTTTATTTTTAATTTAGGCTAAAAGACCACTGACCGTTGTTCCGAGCAAAACAAAAATATTCCTTCGTCAGAAGCACAAAGCTTTTGGTAATTAATTTTGCTTTCGAAATGCGCGCTTTCCTTCTTTTAAGTAAACATGTTGATGCTGAAAAACAGCGTGGTCCTCTTTTTTATATTTTTTTTATCAACAAACAATCTTTTAATTTAAATGTCTACAAACGAGGGTTTAATTGTAGCTTCAACTGTGAGAAGCCCATTTATCATACTTTAACCCAATTTCCATTTTAATAAAGCTGTAGTAGGTATATTAAATTTCACCACTGAAGAGTTATTTTCATCCAGAAGTATTAATTCATTTTCGCTGTGTATAAAGTTGAAATAGGTCCGTCCCTTCATTGCAACCACATGAAGTTTTCAATCTCTGTAACTTTGCACTGACTATAAATTGCGGCCGCCGTAATAGTTGTAATTAATTTTAATGAACTTGTCTGTATGTGCACTTGCGGCAATATAATTTTGGCATGGTCGCTGACATTGTTATCATAAAACGTATGAATTAATCTGAGTAATAATGAACGAAGCGTAACAAGCAAAGTTTTGTAATGAAAAATCGAGGCACCTTTAATTTTTCATCGAATCGTGTCTTGACATTTACCATAGATTCCCGTTCCAATTCCTTCGTTAGACCGTGACGTTATTGCTTGTTGGGATTCCACTGACATTTCTCGAACATCCAACCTAATTTTGAGAGGGAATGAGAAAACGCTTCGAAGTAAAAAGAGGATCTCGATTCCATTGCTGCGTGCTAATAGTTTCCATATCAGGTTTGCAATCACTCGTTTTTTCGGAACGATCTTCAATATTTGATCATTTATTATTGTTTGACAGCGACGAGGGATCAAACCGAGGCGATGATCTATTGTTTCGGTGTTCGTTAGCACGTCACTCCTTTTTATTTTTTCTGTGGATGGGCATTGTGTTTTCGGCTACGGGTCATAACCTGGTATTTTCAGGTCAAAGGGTTTTTGTTACGAAAATAGCCTGTTATGTAAAGACTTACAAATTTTCAAAGTAATGATAATAGAACTAAGGAGATTACACGCTAACCTGATCGTTTTTTTATCGACTTAACAGTTTTTTAAAGTCGATTGAAAGGAAGCGCCTGAAAGAAACTCCCAAAGTTTTCAGAAGCGAGCTTTTCTACATCAATTGATTTTCTGTCCGAACTTTTCGAGAGTCATATTATTAAAATCAGGACTAATGATAATAAAAGACACCAAAATGGTTTCTCGTTAATTTACGATTAAGAGAAATTATAATTACTTTACGATTTAAGCACAAGGAGTAAATTTGAGTTAACCCGATATAAATGGCGAGAATCGAAATAAATGCAAATTACTATTAAGTGCAATTTCAATTTGAATAAGTTAAGGTTGGCATTAGCGTGGTCCGACAAATTTACATAAGAAATATTCCATTATCAATTACTGGCTTGATTTGTTCAGAACTGATTAAAAAATTGCCTCTTGTATAAGAAGTTTATTAATATTAACAGGCTTCAACATGTTGTAACTTAATTTAATAAAAAAATCATTAATTTATTGTCAGGAACAAAAACGCGGATGTGCATTCCTGATGAATTTTTCAGTATTCTCCACGAACCCAAAAAAGCTACAATCATTGTTTCTTCTTTATCATTAGTTGTAAGTTATGATACCTATAATTAAAACTAAAATGATAAACATCATTAAGGTGATTGCAAATTAAGGCCTCCCATTTTATTGACAACTCTAATTTAACCGTTATAATTACCCAGTTGACCATTGTATTCTGTTAATGAGTTGTGCCATTAACTATTGTAGAGACAAAACAAACTATAGGTTCCAGCATTTCAATAACCTTCTTGTTTAATTATCTTTATGATTATCAGCGTTTAGATGCATAATAAACGTCAATTCTGATGATTTGCTGCGATTGGGTCGTCAACAGTGTGAAAACCGGCAAAATTTCGTATTGTTCTTCAAAGCAATAAGAGATAAGTAGTATCAGTTTTTAATAATGATTGTTTTATGTTTTAAAAAAATGTGATTTCGGTTGAAATGAATAATCTGCAAGGATAATAAACTGATAATTTGCTTATATATATATATATATATATATATATATCTTAGTTGGGGAAATTTATAAAGGATACAAAGAAATCGAACTTTCCAAAGACAAAAATTCTAAACACGAAGTGAAAAACCTACAAAAATCAAGAAAATCTAGGAGGAATACAGATAATATGTATCTTTAACGGAATGCAAAATTCCAAAAAAGAACTTAAAAAATCAAAGGATTTAAAGCTTCCAGAAATTCAGAACTGCAACGCACACAAAGATTTCATTGAAAATAGGGAAATAACTTTAAATTTTCAAAGTTTTTGAAGCTTTTAAAATTATTTATGTATAAAAATTTCAAGGAATTTTGTATCTTAGTTTTCAATTATGTCTGATTTTTGTTTTTGGACTACTAGAAACAGTTAAAAAATATCAATTGCAGACAACTTGTTAAGTTCACATTTTGAACCATTAAAGAATTATTTTAAAATATTCGTAAATTTTATGGATTTCTCAAATTTTGAGGTACGTATCCTCATTTTTTATTTATTTTTTATGCAGTTAACAATTTGGTTTAACTTTTAAAAATGTAATATTTGCAACTTTTTAAAAATTGATGTTTGCCAGATTTGTTTTAATTCCAATTTAATATTTTCAATAATTACGAAGATTTTTAAGTTGTAATTTATAGGGATATTAAATTTTTTTTTTTCTCGTTAGATTTTTTCATACTTATTTATAACACCAACATTTAAATGAGGTAAGAATGTAAAAAAAACATTTTTAAATTGAAATTGTGATTTTGACGACGGAAATTTAGATTTTTGTTACCTGAATTATTTTAAGATAAAATTAATTCATTTCATGATTTTTTAATGTGTTGACTCCTTTTCTGAACTTTATTTTATTAGAATTTTGAAATAATGGATAATCTGAAAAATTTCCAATGGATAAAGTATTTTTAAACATATTATCTAAAGGATCTGAAATTACAAAATTTAAAGGATCAAGAGAATATGGAAAATATGAATAATTGAAAGAATCTTAAGAAACCAAGATCTTTGGAAATTCTCATCCAATTCAATTCAATTGATTCGAGAGAATCAAAAACAATTCAGTTTCTAAAGGATGCAGTGATTCTATTACATAATTTAAATATGTTGCAATAATTTGATTATATTTTTGTAAATATCTTTGTATATGTTCAGATCATTATTTCTTATTAAAAATGAATCAGGCGTAATAAATCTGCGTTTATTACCTGTTACAAAATTCCCAGCTTCATTTCTTAGAAAATCACCAACTGATGAGTCAAAAATTCCCCACTGTCATTGCACACAATAGATATATTTGTTAAACGACTTCTTTGAAAAAATTGATATAACGATTAGCATAATAATTTGGTCCAAATTCGCAACAAGCAGGTGTTACCACGACAAAAAATGTTAATATAATAACATAATAATCGTCCGGATCCATATAATAGATAGTACCAATAAATTAAAATTAGATTCATTACGAGCTGACGGCCTCACATGAATGCATTATTGCCGCCCACTGTTGCTAGTGTAAAAGAAAGGGCCATGATAAAGTGGTTATGTCGTTAATAAATTATCCGTTCATATTACAACGTTATAATTTACAGATTATTTCGTATAATTTATCGAGACAAGTATTATTACATTTTGCAGGACTGCAGATTTTGTTGTTCTTTTAATTTGAAACGGATCAAAATCTCCGTTCGACGTCTTAAGGAAGCCACAAAATTGGAGCGTTACTATCATTTTAATTTTATTTCAGGCTGGAGTAAATAACAAGATGACAATCTCGTCAGGTAATTGCGAGCTTTACGATGTTTACAGAATCTGGTGAAGGTTTATCGAAAAGAAGAAAAAACAGAGTGTCATGTGGTGATATGCTGAAATTTTCCCAACTCATGCTGATGTTCTTTATCAGGTTGTTAGAAAATGCATCAGCATGGTTTTGATGTCTCAAAATTTCTGCATGTAATCGGATAACATCTTTGTAAAGAACAACGCCTTTTTCAGAAGCTTTCTAATTCCGCATCTTGGTTAGTTTCCGAATCAATCAAGAAGGATGATGAAGTTTGCGTTCGTACTGTTTGCGTCATCGCGTGATTCGTTGTGTAAATTTGCTCTAAACTTGACTAAATACGATTTGCGAAAAAAGAGGAAATGACAGCCGTTTCAGTGAGGCCGTTACTCGTGGAAAATGCACAGAAATCACACGATTTCGTGTTCTCAAACTCTAAATTGTTGTCGTGACTTGGGTTTGCCATCCTTTCAATCGACTGTCACCGCTTCTACAAAATCAGATGACGGCTTTTGAGGCATGACGTTGATTTCGTTCAGGTGGAGCTGTCAATAGTATTTATAGTCACTCGTAAAAAGAACATAAGTCAGTTTGAAGCAAGATACTTCTGTTAAGGTAATTAACACACTAAACAACTACAAGAATTGGGTGAAATTATCTCGTTCATGTGTTCTCTTGGAATTTGCCATGTAACTATACAAACAGTTTTAATTCTACCATTTCAATATCCATTAACTTGTTATTTTCATAACTGAACAAACACTCAGTTAGGGTTTAATGGATTTCCATCTACGACCGCTATCAAGTCATTTTCCTAACTTGGATACTCGTTCATTGTAACTTTTCATTTCACGAGAACGGATTAATTTAAGTTTATTTTACGATCGACATCGGGTTTGTTTACAAAACAACCTCCACTAAAGTAATAATATGTATTTAGCAGAGATCTTAAATCTGTTAAATTGACATTGTTGCAATTTACCACCAACGAGGCAAAGAATCAATACGACACAAACTTCCAGCAGCGAAGTCCAAGGGTGATAGGATGTGTTCAAAGATATTCAAGAAAATGTAATCGTGCATAGATAGCTCCAAGCATGTTTCAGTTCAAATCAATAAATATTGATCAAAAAAAAAAAGAAATTAAAACCCAAACTGATAACTCGCTCATATTTCCACTTTCTGTTTCAAACGTAATTTTGTAGATAAAAGATAGCGGGTTTTAGAAGGGAAAGGTGCAATTTATATGATCATTTGTAATCTATTGATTGATTTTAGCTGTAAGTATCAATATCAGTAAATTATCTTAATCGAGGGGGTACCAACATTGACAAAATGATAATAGAGCTAATAAAACGCTAGAATTGACGACGTTGACACATTTTAATAATACGACTGCTTATTTATAATATTGACACATTTCAATCTCCTAATTTGAATTTTAATAAAATTACTGTCATTAAAACCTAAAGAAAAAAGATTTATTTTTTCCAAAATTATGTCATTTTAGATAAATATTAAGTTATAGTTAGAGACTTACGCGCTGCCTACTGCGCTACCGAGGAGTTATTATAGTTAGAGCTAACAGAACGTTAAAACTGGCAATATGACATTTTGATTTTTTAATTCCATTTTTGACAAAATCAGAGTCAAAGAAAAGACTTGCAAATGAAACTCTTAGTTCATATTCGTCTATGGCAAAAATAGTCGTAGAATTTCAAAAAAATTGTTAATGAGACTGTTCATGCACTTTTCCCTTAGAATTACTTTTCTCTCTTTGGTAAATTATATCTACTAATTTCATTTTTGTTAAAATGTGGGTCATAAGAATCCAAAAAAGGGGCTCTGGATTTGCTCTTTTCCCATTTTTTTTTCTGTCACATTAGATAAATGTAAATTCTTATAAAAGTTAATATAATGCTAAAACTGGTAATGTTAGCACATTTAGATTTAATAATTTTGTTTTTGTAAAACTGAATTGCTAGAAAATAAACGATACAAATAAGTGGAACTTGTCATTTACCATTTTCTCAGATTTGTCGGGCTATAAAAGGGCTATAAATTCATAATGAGATGTAATGGAACAGTGGACCTAACTAAATGGACGCATTTGGATCTTCTATTTTTATTTTTTACTCTATTTTTTGATTCAGTTGGATTGCTTTAATTTCTTGAATTTCTTATTGCAGTTGGATTTGTTGCATCATTTAGACACTTAGTATTCTTTGCATTTTCTGTAGTCTTTAATTCTTTCCAAATTTCGAGATCCTACAGATTTTCTGCACAGTCTAAATTCTTTACATTTAGTTATTTTTATATTCTTTGAATTTTTCAGATTTTATGATTACACTCTTTAGTTTTTTAGAATGTTAGCACATTTTCTTTAACATTTTTTATAATTTTTTAATTCTTAATCAGTGTCTATGATTAAAAAAAAATGTCTTCACAATTTTTATTATTTTTTTTTAATAATAATTTTCTATATTTTTAAATTCTTAAATTTTTAGATTCTTTAGATTATTCTTATCCCGAATTCTCTATTATATTTGGAAGTCTAGAATTTCTGAGTTGTCCTAGGTTCTGTAAAATTCTTAGATTATTTAGATTTGCATTTAATATTTGTGGTCTTTGCACATTTATTTTTACATTTTTATTTTCTCAAATCTTTTAATTTTTTTTTAAAGAGTAATTTGAAACAATTTTCTGGTCGTTTCAGAGGCGTGTTTATTTTTTAACGGGGATAATTGAACAGTGAAATTGACAATATTGACACATTTTGATTTTTTAATTTTATTTTTGTCAAAATCAGAGCCATAGCCACACTCGAAAATTGAATTAAAGATTTTTTTTATTTAAAAAAATTTACCTGTGAAGATTCTCTGCAGCAAGATCAATATAATTTTATTTATTGTAATTTTTCATTCTTATGGTTTATTTTATGGCGTTTGTTAACCTGGAAATGAAATTTTTCATATTTTTTTATAATTTTTGAGTTTTTCAGTAACAATTTTTCAGAATTCAGTTTGTTTTTCAAGTTTTTTTTTCCTTTTTCCTAATATGCTTTCATTTAGTATTTCACTTACACAGTTTCCATAATTATGTCCGCTGTTGTTTTGTTTTTCTGTAAAATTGTGCCAAATTGGTGTGAACTTTAATTTATTTTGGTAAGCGTTCATCAATTTGTATTTTTATTCTTCCAGCTTCCTTTAAATGACACTAGGATGTGCATAATTAAGTTAAACTATTTCTGTGTCAATTTATCTCGCTGTCGAGGTGTCGAGAAAAGCGTCAAATCTTTTGCACCCAAACATTTCTAGGCTACAATGTCCATAACTTCGAGTCACATGTTGAAAGTTGTGTTTTATGTCGTCGTTTTGATTTTTAACGTTACTTGTTATACGAGAGTTTTACATGGTAGTAACTTTATGCTTTAATCTTATTCGAATAAAAAGCAGTAAAAGTACAGCTTACATGGTGTAATGTTCAAAGTTGTGTTATGTAGATTAATTACATTGCATATTAGAATGTGAATTAAACAATGGGTTTTAGTACCCGATCTGTAATTTATAGTGTTCGGTGTCAAAATGTTTTTTTTTCTGAATGAAAAATGAACGAGACCGCTGGTTAGTTGGTTAAAGGTTATCATCTCATTATCTATCGGCAACGTGGTTAAACTTTAAGCTTAAGCTAACAACATAACAGTGTTACCTTGTAACAAGTTATAAATCAAAGTCTGTTAAACCAAAGAATAAATCATTATTATAATCGGTGTTAGTTTTACGACAAGAACAAAGATTACGAAAGCGAACCTATATCTCCGGAACGGGATTTTTTCCGACGTTTACAAATGAACATCACTACCGATGGAAATAAAATAAATGAAAACGGCATTAGCGTACAAAACATGTTTGGAGGGTTGAAATGGATAATTTCCGGCCACATGTATAAGGGATTCGATGTGGTCGACTTCCACAGGGTTATTATCGACCTAGTTGATTTTCAATATCACTTGAAACCCGTCGAATTTATATCGGACCCGTGCAGAGAAAGCTTATTGAAAGTTAAGCTTTTCAATTCACGGATTTACTTTAACCTTTCACACCGAGGGTTCTAAGGTAAAGCTTAATAGTTCTTCGAAGGCATTGCGTTTTTTTACCTTGATGTCTTGAAAATCCACGAAAGATCTTATAAGTTCGTTTTCATCGGTCGTCAAAAAGTTGAGGTGATAACTTGACACCTCGTAAAGCTCACCACCAACTTGCGTCGTAAAAAATATGAGGGGATGCGCAATTAAATTCGAAAACGTAAATCTGGACGATTCGGAGTTTATAGCCAGCTCGCAGGTGCAGAGAAGAAATGGTTTTTGGTGATGTGCGTTGTACGTTAACGCAGAAATTTTGTACACCTGCCATGGTTTATTAAATTTGAAACGTGCCAAACTTCCAGGGCAAACGTGGTCGTGGGAATAATCATTGAGCATATAATTGCATGAATTAGAGAGGATTAATACATAATTCAATCAAAGCGTTAGATGATGAGATAACCGAGGAAATGACTACCTAGAACTACCATTGTGTAGAAACCATATCATAGAACCCATCAGTAACTAGAAGGATTGTTGATTCAGGGACACCACAGTCGGTCCATTCATATGTCGCAGCATTCGCCACATTCTTCCACTACCGTACATTTATTGAAGGATTTAATGGAAAGACAAAGTCTACGCACATAGAATTCCTAATTCGATGAAATTTACAGGTTTCCCACCTCAAGAAAAAACAATCAAACACGCCTGAAATTTTATCTAACCAAAACTAATGAATCTGGTCACTTTTAATTAAAACCGGAACGGTAGGCACTTGCGTAACTCAAAAACGAAAATTTTACCACCCTTCATGGAAAAGCACCTTTTTAAACTAATTGCTCCAGCTTTGGTGTTTTTTGATGATTTATACCACTGAACTTGTGCGACTAACACAATAAAAAGTTGATGAGTGTGCGAGTGGATGGATTAATTAGGCGTGCGATAAATTAAAAAACCCTCGCATCTGGTAAAATGTGGCGGATACTGTAATGGGGTGTGCTTCATCTATTAATATGCCATCTGGGATCGGAATTTTAACGATCGTAATGGGAGGTCGCCACGCGGGGTAAAAATTTTACAAAAGAAAACTGATGTAAGCATTTTCTGCCTATTTCCATAAATCGACGTAATAATTGAATTTAAAGCGAAAAATGATTGGTATCGATCTGCTGAGAAAACAAACCTAATACGAAAATAATTAGAGCTTTTCCATCAGCAATGTAAATTTTTCTGCCTGATTCAAGGTATGATTATGAAATAAAGTTGTCACAAATACCCATTAACAGCCATTCAACATAAAATACGAAATTTTCAGGTCACTCCGGGGTAATAAAGTCATGCAAGGAGAGTTAAATTATATCGACCAGTGCTGGACATTTAGTTTCATTCTTTAATTATTCACTGTATTTTATCTTTGCTTATTAATTATTTAAATTATAATAAGGTCTTTATTAAAACAATAAAAAAATAATGTAACCTCACTAATTTTTACGGCACTTTCGATTGATCGGAAATGTAATCGAGTTTGTTGTAGGGATTGGTTTATATGTCAACTATAAAGAGATTATAGTTAATGTCATTTATTAAACTTCTAGTGTCAGTTTACGCTTGTGGTTGATTTGTGATCATAATTTGAATTCATTACATAAGACCGAAGAAAAATTAGTCGTAGATTAGACCATTTTAGAGATTAGTTATCGATTATTGGAATATTCACTATAAAATTTATGAAATGTTTTATTTTATGAGGGAGATAGTTCCTTTATTAAGTTAAATTTTAATACCCAATACTCAAGAGACAATAGGATTTTTATTATAACAAATACATAAAATTGAATAATATAACATGAAATAGGTCGGAAGTAAAGGGCGGAGAGCATATGAAAATGTGTTAACGATATATAAGTAAAAAGATTCAGAAAATACGCAAATATATGTGTACCCATTTTTATGTTTAAGTGCTTTACAGGTTTGGATTCTTTGTCCTTTTTATTTGTTGATTTCTTAATTAGATTGTAGTTTTTTTTTATCCAGCTGGATTGCGTTATTTTCTTTGAATCTTCCCTAATTTCTGTATTCTGTAGATTAGCATAATTTTTTTATATTCGGTTAGCTTTATATTCTTTGAATTTTATTTTGCATTTTCTTTTAAATTTTTATTGTTCTAGGTTTGAATTCGTTAAAATTTTTAAACTGCATTCATATTTTTTACATTTTTTTTTTTTGGATTGTTCGAATATTTTTATGCTGATACTTTAAATTCTTTATCCTTCTTTCTATATTTAATTTAATTTGTAATATGCTTCATTTTCTTAAAGTTTTAATACTAAATTTTCCATGCCTAAAATTTTGGATTTTTTAGATATTTTTTATCCATTGGATTCTCTGGATCATGAAATTGTTTAAATATTCGGAATTTCTTAGTTGTTCTAGGTGCTTTAAAATTTTTGGGTTATATAGATTTGAATTTGAATTTTTTAGTCTTTGCATTTATTCTTTTGTCGTTTGATACGTAAGGTCTCAAGGTTCTTTACATTTTTATTCTCTCAAATTGTTAATTTTTTTAAATATTTGTAAGATTGTTATAAAAATAATTGAAACAACTTTTTCGTCATTTCAGAAACATGTTTATTTTTCACCGGGGTTAATCGCACATTGAATATTGACACGGTTTGATTTTCTAATTACATTTTTAACAAAATTAGAGTAATTGAAACTCGAAAATTGAATTTAAGGATTTTTTAAATTTAAAGAAACCTGAAGATTTTTAGCCTTTTTTTTCACAATTTCTTTTAAATATTTTTAAAGCGTGTCAAAAAAAAAAACATTTTTCTAGTTTTCATTATTTTTTATACTTTTTTACTGCAATATAAACTTACAAAAATTATATAGCTTCTTATTTTTTTTTTATATTTTTGTATTTAAATAAACCTGAGCTTTGTTCGGGCTTTTTAAAAATGTTATGCGGCTCGATGTGCTACTTTATGAGTTAATGGTTTATTAATTCGAACAATGTATAATAATAAATCTAGTTCTTCCGAAGTTTGTTGCTTTAATTATTTTGTGAATTATAAATTAGCATTGGAACTACAAATCGTTATGGATATCAAATAATATATACAAATAAAGTTTGTAGCTTTGTTCATTATTGAGAATTAAATTGACCTGAACAAAATAGTTTTTTAGCAAAAAAGAGATTCCTTTATTTTGTAGATTTGCGGCGTAAAACTAATTAATTAACCTTGTATTTAATTGTAGAAAAAATAGCTAACTAACAGTGTAATTTATGTTATAATTGTGTAGTTTTCGGGCTAATTCTATAGATCTTTTGCCGTGTTAATGGTTGTATTGAAGTTTCTAAACTAATTGGTTAAATTGTATAATTAATTAGTGAACTTCCCAAATATACATTATGAAAATTCTCTATCTTGAATGATTAAACATTGAATCTCTCATGTAATATTAACTTAAATACAACAACGTTCCAGGATTTTTCGTCCTTATGAATTTATTCAGATCAGAACTCAGGTTAATTGGCTAAAGTATGAATTATACAATGCCTTTAATCTCCGTTATTGGATCTGGGCGATAAAAAGGGAAATGTCGTCGTTCTAATGGAAACTGGAACTTGTCGTTTTCAAGGTTTTATTGCTTCCTACTCCTCGAATACGTTTTATTCGCGGCTTTTTGGCGTCTTCCTCTTCGATGTTTTGTTTTACAGTCGCGAGATACCCGAACTTGATAGTCATACAGTTCAAGTTTCAACCGAAATAACGCGCTAAAAATGAAATCATCGGAGGGGTAAATGCTCGGAAAGTAGCTTCGTGCTTCCGCTCAACTTCATACACCTGGGTACTAAACAAGGGTAATAATCAAAATGCATTTCCGGACCATTTGGCACAAGCTTTGTTTGAAAGCTTGTTTATTTGGTTGGTACAAACGAGTTAAGTCAAAAGTGGGGAATCCGAAGAAGTTATGCTTCATAAATGAAACGTTATGGCAAGGTTTGGCACTAGACCAAACAAATAAGCGAATTGAAAGGGGGATGGGCGGAATTTGCAATTACTATAGTCTGTTTTTGGCTTTGAACAAGAAAAGAAACTGACCGTGGCCCTGCTCTGCAATATTGGTAATAAATTGAAGTTTCGATAATCTTCGATCTTTGAATTTCTCTCGGTTTCTTTTATAATTTTCTTGTTGGTGTAGCTCCTATTTAGGCGCATTTCCCGTGCAGGAAATAATTTTAGTTTACGTTGCAAGCAAGCGCTGCGCCAACCATAACCGTATATCTAAGACCTCGTAGAAATTCCAAAGTAGATCATTACAGATTTGCCATCGTGTGGTAATGACGGCTTTTTGAGGCAATTTTTCGCAGCTATCTTATAATATTGCCTTTATGTGGTGATATTGATATAAAATTGGCCCTAAATGTGCGAAAAACCGTGTTATGGCACAGTTATTGTCACACACAGTTGTGGGTTAGAAAAGAATTTAGCTGTGGGTTTTTATAAATTGATTAGCAATTAAAACGTGGGAAAATCCTTTCGAAAGCTTGTTTGCTGCAGCTGCGAATTTATGACAAAATGCAATATAAATTACATGCAATGTTTAATCCAACCGCGTGCTAGCAATTTCTAAAGTGCGGTCAAAGTACAGGGATCAGCAACGGAAACCTTAAAATCATGAAAATTATGAGTATTTGCTCAGCCTGCACATTAACACAAATTACGTAAGATATTTGTATTTTGTTATCGTATGTTAACGTTCTTACTGACCCATGCATATTTTTCGAATTCGTTGATTTCATCAGCGATTTTCGCTAAAAATTCCAGATTTTGTTCGACCACTGCTTGTTTTTGCTTCAATTGATCAATTCTAATCTAGTTATTTCGTGTCGGTTACGCTTTGGCCTCATCTCTTGACTGCCTCGCTTCAATTTTTCTAATGGAAAAACTGGTAAATATGCTAATATGACCCATTCCGCTGGAAACGAACGCTTTACCTTGTTCTAGTATAGTACAAAATCTACGCGACCGCAAGATAATTGTAGAGAAAGGCACAAAAGGATCAATATTAGTTGCAATATTTATTGCTAAGACGACCAGTTCCTTTGTTACCGCACGAAGCGACCTAAAGTTTTTACCATCCCTATTAAATTATTCATTTATGATAATGAAACGATAATAATAATCGTGCAATTAGCATTAACAATGAAAAATGTACTGCTATCTTTTTGTCGATTTACGCAAATATGCTGTAAAATTACCACAAAATGATTTCGTGTAATTATCGTATTGGATTAATTACTTTATGTAAATTAATCGTTTTCAAGAGGGAAATAATGCACTTACATTAAAGCTAAATGAATTATGGAATTATGTACGGTTTTCAGGGGCAGCGTTTAAATTTTATCGAAGAGGGATTACCTTTACAACTCCAATTCTATGAAGCGAAAATTAATTCCGTACTTAAATTATACTTGCAAGCAGACTTTTACAAATTCTCGACCTCGAGCTATCAAACTAAGAACGTATTAAGTGTTTTTATTTAATTATAAATCGAAGAAATGCATAATATTTTCAACAGCATCAAATTAATTGAACTTCTCACATTATAAATGAGTGCCAATTTATTATTTGGAAAATATAAGATAAAATATTTAGTTACAAAATTCCGCCTTTCAACTTATCAGTTTTTTGATTAATGGCTCATCAATTATGAAGTAAAGAGTACATAGAGACATCAACTGTCAGCATCTAGATTAAACTCTTTCCTTGCTGCCAATTATTATTTTTCGTTTCGTAAACCAATAGCTCGTTTCACTCCCAGTTCTTTCGTTCTGTAATCACATAAAATTGGAAAATTGCCGCATGCCACTGATGTGAATGAAGCTCTGTAGACAACAGTTGCATTTTGCTTATCGGTGAAATCATTATTTATTACTAACTGCTGGAGGCTTATCGAATAAAACATATGGCCATTGTTCACTTAAAATTTCCGATCAATGAGCCAGCAAAATGACTTAACTGCTAACCAACAAATAGGTAATAATTTTGCAATATTAATTGAATGATGTATAGAAAGTACTGGGAAATTTTATTTTGAAGTTTCATAAAATACATAATAAATCATATTTGCATGGTAATCGACAAAAGAATTAGTATGTGCATGTTGAATAAGTGTTCTAGGAATGCAAAAGTTTAATTTTGCGTTTGCAATTTGCAGTGCTATAAATATTTCTTTAACTACAAATTTATATTTACAACAATTTTCTTGGATCTTTGTCAAATGATTATCGGTCGTGTAGTTTTGGATTTAAATTCAGGTAAAACTGAAACATTTTTTCTCCAAAACAAGGTATGGAAAACTTCAGCGTGAATAATTTTGGAATTTATCTATAGTTTTTTTATTTTGTCTATATTCTAGCACGTCTGTTTCACGATCTGGATTTCTCAAGCTTTTTTTGTATAATAATTATGGAGCAAAGTATGAAATTTTTTAAGAATTAAAAAAAAAACACTTTTTTATATCAAATTCTCAAAGAATTTAGTGATCCCAATAATGTTTATTAAATCCTTAAATCTTCAGATGAATTATTTGAGAATTTTCAGGTTTTTAGAAAAAAAAATAATTCAAAGTAAATTCTTGAAATTATTCATATTCAAAATTCTTGGACGTCATCCAAACTTTTAATTTTGCTATGGTTTTACTGGAGGGTAAAAAGGTCGAAACTTTAGCCTTGTAAATATGTTAATTTATATACCTTCAATGGTTTCAAAATTTGAATTTCGTTTGTATTTTAGAAGCATTTCCAAATTCTACAAAATTACTGGAAGATGCTGGAATTGTTCTGAGTGTTTTTAGTATTTTTGAAGGCGGTTTATTTTTTATCTAAATTTTCAGTTTCTAATATTTTGATTTTGAATTCAACTAGTTATTCAAGAATATCGAGTTTTTAGTTCTGTTTTGGCGGTATTTCTGTAATTTTTTAAAGATCCAATTTTGTAATCGAAATTGAAGAAGCTTCAAAATTTGCACAATACAAAAATATTTATATTTTAGGACCTCTATCTCACAAAACTCGAAAAACGAGCAATATCATGAAACTTCCACAATTCTAACAGTAAAATCTCTGTTCTTTTGTTTTCGGTAAAATTTTCAGTCTTAACACAGATTCATAAAAAAAATTGAGAATTCTCGAGAACCAGATCTTTAAAATTCTAAAAGTGCGGAGAATTTCGCATTCATTGTTGATTTATTGACTATCAAAATTAATTAATTTATTGAAAGATTTTAGAACTTGTAAAACACCGAAATTTTTCTTTTATTTTGAAAAGAAAGAAATTCTTAAAATGATCTCAAAGTTTCGGGATACAGCTTTCTGATTATGAACAAGCTCTAAAATTTTGAACTATTTAAAGCCTACAAAAAATATTTTGTGTAGAAATTAAGTTTTTGATTTTGGAGTAAAAAAATATTATGGAAATAATTTATCCATTTTTTGTTTTTGAAATTGATCACGGATGTCCTAAGAGATGTGAGATTTCGTTGTATTTTCGTTGTAATTTCGTGTAATTTTTTCATCTAATTTGTGCGTGAGTTGATCAATTTAAAATTAAATATCATGTAAACATGTCAGTTAATAATAGATTGAATAAATGAATAATCTGCGTTTATATCTATTGTTAGAAATAAATAATTTTCTAATTGTATTCATGGAAGTGAAACTCTTGAAGCCCAATTTAAACATTGTTTTCCTCCCATAAGAAATGCAATTACTTTTCATTAAATTTGTAATTAGTAGTTTAATATGCTTGAAATAATTGTTTAGACTCATTGTTTCAACGAAAACTTTTAGAATAATGCAGTTTTTGTAAATGAAAAACAATCCAAATCATAAATATTTTATTAACATTCTACTCGTGCTGTTTGCCCCTAAATCGGATTTCTCAAGCAGACGTAAAGAGAAGAATTTAAGGCATTTTATATTTGTTTTACTTTCATTAGAAATTCAATTATTTTTATTAATACTTTAAGTAGAAGTTTTGTATTTTTATTATGAATTAATTGTTTACTCTCATCGTTTCAATGAAAATTTTAGAATAATGTAGTTTTTGTAAACGAAGGGCGGTGGTATACACTACCACCCCAAATCTTTTATTAACATTCTGCTCGTGCCCCCAAATCGGATTTCTCAACCAGACGTAAAAGGAAGAATTTAAGGCATTTTATATTTGTTTATTTCATGAAAATAGAGAAAATTCTTATTATTCGAAACCACTTCAAGCAATGACCCTGGTAGGTTGTTTAAATACAAAGTTGACAATACAAATCCACCTTTCAAGCTGCATGGGCTTTTTTAAATTTGTGTCTTGCCCACGATAAAATACCATTGTATTCTGTTCACAGTCCATTGAATACATTTTTATCACCAACATTCTGTGATTTATTATGAAACTGCACACCACACTTTCAATTAGAAACATCATCCAGCAGTATAATTACAATTTGATAATGGCACTATAAATCTCATTTCAGAATAAATTAAAATATGAAATGAAAAGTACAGACGGTGAGATGTCAGATCGTTTGGATAGAAGAGTTCTCCCAACAGATGTTTGAACCCATTATATTCCTGACAAAGGGGCATTTCAACACACTACGTCATGTTGGTAGAGCAATATATCGAATTTCTATTGTGCATGCCATCGGGGCCGGCTATTAACTTAATTTAAATATCACAAGTCCTATTACACACATGTCGAAAATAGACGAGTTTTCCGCCGGATTTCCACTTTGGAGAGGGTATATTTATAGGTACACGAAATCGATAGTGTCTTAAGTTGGATCAAATTGGACACCTCTGACCGGATATACGTGTCATGTTGAAATTTCCTGGGTAGCTTTCAAAAATGAAAGTTTCATAAAATACCACCCTAGGGTAAAATTCTAGTCATAAAGTCGGAATTAAAAGAATGAAGTGCGCACGTCAAAGAACGACCTAAAGGACCAAGTTAAATTTTACAAGAGCTAGGTATTCATTTCTTTTTGCATTGCTTGGCACCTTGGGAAACGTCGAGTTATTCTGGAAACCGACGCAGAGCAGACGGATTAATTTGCCTATGACATAAAAAGTTCTCTTCATTAAGACGATTTCGTGGCAGAGACGCGCAATAAGGCGCCGGCGAAGTACAGTGGAACCACCATTACGCGACAGCATTAATTAATAATAAATTAATTAGCCAGTGCTCTACATTTCTTTAATAAGCCGTTTTCTGGGAATAATACGGAGAACGTAAACTTTTGTGAAAAGCGCTTTTAGTGCTGTTGAAGAAGTTACTCCAGTAATATTTCCAGCGTTAAAAAACTAGAAATGTGATGAAATTTTGTAATTTTCACGATATGAAACTCTCGTTTACAATTTTTTGTTCGTGTGGTTTAATGTTCAAAAACATATATTTTTGTGTTGTCAAAATAATTATTAGTAGAGAAACTGCGCTTTTAAATGCATTTAAACAATTTCTTGGTTAGATATTTCGCCATTTACTTTTCTGTCACACTTGCCAGTTTGTATTATAATTATTATTTAGTATTATGGGAAATATTCTCATAACTTTTTACTATTAACTATATCCTGAATTCACACTGATAATATGAATTGGAAATAACGTGAATATGAAGAATTTTTTTTCGAATTGAATATCAAAAGATTAATTTAGATTTTTTATTTTTAGTCTAGTTGTAGATAAAATAGTAATTTTTACCAAGCCTACTCAGCATTCAGATTTCCTCAAAATGGCAAAATGTTCAAATATCTACAATTTGTGCTTGGTACTATTTTCAACTTGTTTATAATAAATTTTGAAGGACAAAATTATAAATATCTAAAGAATTTGTTTAGATATTTATACTTTTTTTAGTTTTTGATTCCATCCTAGGATATGCAAATTCTAGATCCCCTACGTTGGCGGTTATAAAAATCGAAATTGGACATACCTCAATCCAAATATTAAAAAAATTGATTTTTTTTCAAATCGAATTTTTTAATACTTTAGTTTTCAAATGTTTTGTTTTTGAGTTTATTAATTTTTAATTTTTTTTAATCTTATTTAATTCAGAAAAATCATAATTCTAAATTATTTTAAAGAATTAAACGTCATAAAAATTTTGTACAATAATAAAAAATTGCAAAAACTTTATCATGTATTTATGTTAAAGTCGCAACCCAGTTTATAGTTTTTTTTTTTAAAAACACCTTTTCATCAAAATTTTAGACAAGAGTCGTGATAGGATTTTTCTTTAAGAACTCATATTTCCATTATATTTTCCCGAAAAACTTCTTGAAAATCAAATAAGAAAACATCCATAAAAATTTCAGGGGTTATTCCATGTTCAAGAAAAATGTTGTGATTTTTAAAATTGTACGCACAATAAACATAAGTGATTTGCTTTCTGCTGCACATTATTTGTAAATTATAAATCTCAGAAATCAATATGTATTTTGTGCTTGTCGGAATTTTGTTGTTCTCGATTTTTAATTTCGATAAAGTGAACATTTCTTACGAAATATAATTGAGAAACTTCTCGAAATAGAAATCAGTTTTAGCTGAGTATTTAAAGACTCATTTTCCTAAAAAAAAAACGACTGTTCGAATAAAACTTTTCCTAACAAACTGTTACGGTAATGAAATTGCACTTTCTTTCATTGTCTATTCTGAGTGACGTACTTACAAATATCCGAATATCAATCAAATACAAATTCCAGCAAACGTTCACCGTAGATTTTTTCACTACGACAGAAAATCAATGCAGGTTACTGTAACCCATTGAGCACGAAACTCGATTTCACATATTTATTTAAGTTAAAAAATACAAAACGTAATCGAATATCATCTGCGGTTTCAACACGAAATTAATATTTTCTCCACAAAGTGTAGCCATTTTAATATTTTCATATCACGACTGAAATACTGATGAACATATTGTTGTAAAAACCTCGTTTGTTACGGTTCGAGTTTAATTAAACCTTCCCAAAATCACACCGCTTCTCAGTTTCACATCCAAATTTGTAACGAAGTGAAACTACGCCGTAAATTCAATTCCCGACTCAATTTTTGAATTTTATGTCTCATTAAGCAGTTGTTTACAAGAAGATTTAATTGCATTCGAATTTAACGACTCGATAGATGCACGAATAAAGGCGATGTTGATGAAAACAATTTGAAAAGTCTCTACAGTTGGATGTAAATAACGTTTTGTTCTGTTTTCAGGTCATGTTTTGGAGTTCACTGTGGAACCAACAGACACAGTGGTAGAAGCGGGACAATCAGCCGTTTTAGATTGCGTTGTAAGGGCTTCTCATCCATCAAGCGTGTTGATCCAATGGCTAGATCAAGACCTTCAAAGACTCACTTACTTAGGTGATCATTTTAGGTAAGCGTATCGATTTACAAAGATGCATTTAATTAGAAGTTTTTCTCGAATTACCTCCAGGTCTCAACTTACCAACGGTTCGTTGTATATAAGTAGTGTATTAGAAGAGCAAAGATTGACAGGCACTTACCAATGTATGGCGACATTACCAAACGTTGGCTCCATTGTTAGCAGGAAGGCGAAGCTGAACGTAGCTAGTGAGTAAATTAATTTTCTCGCCTTTATTTAAATCACCCCTAAAAATTCAGAAACTTTGTCGCCTTAGAGAGAATTAAATTAATTTACATTTTCGTGACGCCTAATTTGAAATTAATCCTCTGATTAGCCTACAAACTTAGCGGCTTTGTAAATTTTCATTCGAGAGAACTTTCCGTTTTTCTGTTCGACGAATTAATGTGAAAACTTTGTAACGAAACACAAACCGTATTGAAAGCAGCTTTTTCAACAAAACTTTATTGGCTCGTGTTTGCGCTCGTAATCCCATCATTGCGATTTTATTTACCCACGAAACCTACAAAAAGATGATTCAATGATTTATCTTCGTGTGCGTGTCATCGCGTCATTTACGTGTCACCCATCCATTTCATTGATAAAAGACCCTAAATAAAGGAGATGAACGGCACAAAGAGAGGAAATCCAAAAAGCCATTAAATTAATGAATGTTATACGGTGCAAACATTTTTGTACTTATCGCATTAACAAACAACCAGCTCATTAATAACTTTCAATGACTGTGCCGGTGGAAGAAACTTGAAGAAATAATTTGAAATACTTAATCAGTTTGATGGAGACCCGCGGCTTATATTTCAAATCGACGAGAAAATCTTCATTTTAACGTTTCTGAAGTTCACTCGAATGTAATTAACGAGAGTGCAGCTGGTAATTTAATTAAGATAAATGGAGAGTATTTAGCAAAAATCTCATCAATCTGAAAATTGCGCTTTAGACAAATGGATGTAATTCATTGATCAGTTCGTTGTGTGAAAAATTGCACCAATAATAGTTACGATTAGAATTATTTTTAAAATGAATTTTTACTAAAATTTACTTCAAAATGAGAATTGGATTCTGCTTTAAAAGGAAAATATTGCGAAAAACTATTTTTCAATTTTTACAATGTATTGGTTTTTAACTGTCTAACAACAATACAAATTGCAAGTGCTTTGGTTGAAATACAAAAAAACCTAAATTATTGCTATTAATAAATTATCAATAAATTTTAATTGAATTTGAAATTATTTGAAAAAATTAGATTTTAAACTATAAAGTTCCAAAAATTGGTTTGACAAATTTTATAGGAAAGGTGCGAACTCAAAATTTAATACATTTCATTTAAAAAAATTAATTCTAAAAATTTTCTTTAAAATATCAAATTTATTTTAAAAGTCTACGACACGACAAATTGCCTAACTGTAAAAGGCAAAAATATTTTTTTGTTCCTAAAAAATTCTAAAAACCTAAACAATTTTAGATGAATAGCTTAGATTTAAGCGAGCAATAAATATGCTTAGATTTAAGCGAGCAATAAATATTTAAAATTTGCTAATAAAAAATTTAATTGAGGAGCAAAATTTAAGTGGCAAGTTAAAATTATTGTGGCAGCAATTTAATTTTTGAAAATTTTACTGCGCAATAAAAGTCAATCGTTGTATTATAACTATAATTATAATGTATATTCCTATTTGCTACCTAATTAATTACCTACAAAAAATTAATTGCCGCTTAAAAACGTTATTTTGTATAAAAATTTATTATAAAATGTGGAAATTGCAGCTGATGTACGTACTGATACACAAAACAATATTTTTTTTTAATTGTACACCTAACAATTGTAATTGTCAAACTTCTTTTAAAGAATTATTCGAATTATCTAAAATTATGCAGTTTAAAAAAAATAGATGTAATCAAAAAATTCTAGAACTTTCAAATAACAATAACGAATGTCATTTAATTAAGATATACGAAAACGTTCTATGCATGTTATCAAATTATAGTAAATCTTACAACTTACTTAAAATACCTTGAAATTTACAGTAAAAACATCAATATTTTGAAAAACTCAAAAAAGTGCATGTTATGATTTATCACATAAAATTTTATATGGGAAAAGATAACTTTAATTATCTAGCAGCTGTTCCAATAAAACCTGCAATTATATTTTACAAAAATGCACTTTACGTGTGCAAATTTTTAATACAGCCAAGTTTTTATTTCTTCATTTACCTTCAAAAAACGTGAGTTTTATATTAGCTTTATAGTTGCAATAAAAACTTTAAAAAGCATAAAATTATCCCGATGATAATAAAACTATGCGGAAATGACATTAGTGTTATTTTTATATATTACTTATGTAACTTTTCAACAGTACTAAATTTCTGTTTTTATTATCAATCTCAGGATTAATTTCAAAGCTCACATCCTTTTTGAATTCTACGTTTACTCTCCAAAAATCAGGCAATGTTTTTACACCTTTAAGTTGGTTGTCACTGGACTAGTGTCTCTTTAAGATATATCAGGCTTCACGGAAGAGCCCCGTGATATCAGTGTTTACATAGGACAAAGGGCCTATTTCGCTTGTCACGTAATTTCATCACCGGCCGCCAAGATACGATGGCTAAAAGACGAACGACCGCTCCAAATAGACCAATTAAGAATGACTATTCTTCCATCGGGAGCATTAGAAATCGATGAAGTGATAGAATCCGATCAGGGTTCATACAGGTATATAAGAACTCATATCAAATCAAATCAATTCTACATTGTTTGAATCGTTAGGTGCAACGCATCAGGTTTGAATTTGTACAAATTAAGCAATAAAGCGACGTTATTGGTGAACGTGGACCCTGAAAAGGCAGCTCATGTTGCACCCCCAACTTTCATTGCACGACCAAAACCAGCTGTGGTCATCGAAGGTCAAAATATATCATTAGATTGTGCAGCTAATGGCAATCCGAATCCGACGATAACCTGGCTCAAGGATGGTCGTATTATTGATATGACGTTAGTTATTTTGATATTTATTAAAATATGAAATTATTGGGTTTGTTGTAGTTTTTTGGATAGTAGGTTTAGTAAAGTTGGATCCACGAGCTCTTTATGGATAACTAATATCAAAGAAGAGGATACAGGAACTTATCAGTGTCGAGCGGAAAATAGGGAAGATAGTTTGGATGCTTCAGCTACAATTCAGGTTCAAGTAAGTGTTTTTGTAGTTCTGAAAGAATTTTGCAAGAATTATCCTTATCTAATTTTTTCCTCATTGCGTGTTTGTTACGAATATTTATGAAAGGAAAAGATAAAACTGACTTGAAATATTCGTTGAAGTCGTTGAAATGAAATAAAATAATCATAAAAGTGAAGCAAACTTGAGGTAAAAAGTGAAATAAATTTTCAACAATTCTGAAACACCACCGCCGCTTCTAACGAGACGCAAGCTCTTTCTCATTTAACGGAGAATTGAACGAGAATTTCAATGGTGTGCTCGAATTTTCTCCACGACCACTAGTTGCTGAGTTATTGAGCGTTTAGATTCGAGGTGTCTCAAATTTGGAAAAAATTTCCGACGGTGCATATCTCCGAAATTAAGAAATGGCCGTATCTCAATGCACTGCCTAATTTGAGTTGACTTTGACTCTGAATTTAGGCTTGTTGAAAAATTTCGACAGGAACTTACAACTCTAATAAATTGCTATCAATTTCCGTGCTTAATAGACAGGCGAAATCTACAAGAAAATACACTATTACTTAAAAATAGAAACGTGTAAAAATAACAAAAAGCACTATTTTGGTAACATTCTTATAGAAGCAAAGAAATAACTTATTGCATCATTAAATACCCAAATATCAAATATAAAATTTAAAATTATCATAAACTAGGCTCATTATGCTGCGAATTTACAAGGAATTAAAAAAAAAACTTAAAAATACTAAATTTCTAAATTTCTCATTCCAAAATGAAACAGTTTTTGCATATGCGTCCTCCAAATAATGGACCACTGTGATCTCTCAAAACTGGACTAAAGCGGAATTTTTTCTATTGGAAAGTATGTTGTCTCATATCCATATTAGCGCGTAGATTTATCAGAACCTCAGTCATTTGAACGTTCAATTATCCGTATTAGCTTATGGAACTAGCCGAACATCGTTAGCTAGTATTTCCTGAGAGTGGTATTCTGGTAAGACGGATTTAGTCTTTGGTTGCCTCAATTTTCAGAACTTTATTTACGTTTTCTTTTTTGTGCTCATTTCATCTTAAGTATACAACTTATATGTTTTTGTGTAGTTTATTTTTTTACTATGTACTATAGTTAAATAACGTATTTTTTTTTTTTTGTAAAAACGCGGTTGATTATTTTGCACTTTTCTTTTTTCTCTTTAAATTTTGATTATACGAACCACCCCTGACATTAGTTCGGATAATCGACCTTCTATTGTAGGTATTTTTTCTATGCTTTCGCTAACGCTCGGGGCATTAATCATCATCTTTAGTCTCTTCGTTAT
The DNA here is from genome assembly GCA_030157275.1 of Cynaeus angustus. Classification (NCBI taxonomy): domain Eukaryota; kingdom Metazoa; phylum Arthropoda; class Insecta; order Coleoptera; family Tenebrionidae; genus Cynaeus; species Cynaeus angustus. Next base: position 24,803,785 of record CM058058.1, read on the forward strand.
TAATACAATGAAAATTATCATTTAGATAAATATATATAAAAAGCAAGAACTTGGCAGCTAATATTTCTGGAATCTGTAAATCAAATCAATTTTGGTTTTGAGTAAAACAAAATTAAATTCAAATAGACAAAAATTGGTTTTAAAAATCAATTAGAACTCTTGTATATCAAGTTACTGGTTTAAATATATTTTTTAAAATTATTACTTACAAATAAATTGATAAAATATATCTTTAAAATTTTCTTTTCAGGTGCCTCCTAGGTTTTTAAAGAAACCCCAAGACAAAATAGAATTAGCAAATAAAGACATTGAATTAGAATGTAGTGTTTACGGTAATCCTGAACCCAAAATCAGTTGGTTCAAGGACGGTGAAGTTATCAATTCCAACGAATATTTTAAAATAGTTAACGGGTATTGTTAATCATTTTTTTAGTCTCTAGATTTTATATGATCCGGTTTTTAGACATAATCTAAAAATAATGGGATTAATGGATACGGACTCTGGCATATTCCAGTGTTTTGCCTCAAATCCCGGTGGAAACATTCAAGCAGCCGCTAGCATCAAAGTGGTTAAACTCGGTTAGTATAAATTATTGTTTTTACATTATTGTTCTGTTGTATTAATTTGTGGGTGAACAAAGAATTAGAGTTTTCACCCGCAAGTTACCAAGAACGATGAAGCCTGATTTTTATTTATCTTCTTATTTTTTTTATTTTCCCTTACCTTGTGGGTCCCTCCTGATTCCTATCGCTCTGCTTTTGTTGTTTAAATGTGACTAATCGCATGTGTATGGGTAGCAGCAAAGAAACCAAAATCCGGTCGTAAAAAAGTAAAAAAAGACGAAACTTCCCGTAAAACACAGATTGACAAACTGCAGTCTATTACTCTCTTTTCTCACTTAAAACCTGAAAAATCTGGAAAGTTGGGCGACGTAGACTTTGGTCACTTGGCATCTCGTAGAAATTATATGCAAGACTCTTCCTCTCCTCTTTCAAGTAGTTACGGTTACGATCCCCATTCCTTTTTAAATTCACTGCAAAGTAGCAATCCAAATGATAATATTAACTTGGGTGATATTCAACATGCTTTTTCCCCTGCCTCTTCCAAACCTCTTATAGCGGAAACTTCCGTTTCCAAAACAAGTGAAGGATTACCAGGACCTCCTCAAGATCTCAAAGCACCTATCATTAAAGCAAGATTTGTAACATTGAGCTGGAGGCCTCCGGTTGTTAACAACGAAGGCATCCATACTTACACCGTGTATTATCGCCAAGAAGGCAGCGAAAGGTAAGTCAAGTGCTTGTAATTTCAGTTTAATAATACGATGCGGGAAACGAATAATTTCTGGTACTTTCTATATATTGGAGTGGACATTTGAAATGCCAATTTTATTGATTAAAGACATTTACATTTATATTGCTCGAATATGCAAAGCGTTTTTATACTCATGACGCTATTTTTGGTACTTTATACAAAAGTTTGAACATCTACTTAAGATAAGTATAAATTTGCGTTCAAATAGGGAACGTAAAGCTTAAACTTTTCATATTTTCGTACTTTTTATTGCTCTGAACTTTCGACTATTAATATTTGAGAGCCTAATGTAAAATTTATTGTAGCGGTTTTTAAACTCCTGATATATTTATTTGCTGTAGATTATTAGAGTGAACCAGCGCGATAATTCGAATTGAAATAAATAAATTAGTTTAAGAGCTTGGGGTTCTTTTATTCAGTATTCAACTTTGATTTTCAATTTCAAATTTACTGTTCAAAATATAACTGCGAAATGATTTTAAACCTCTAATTGTGAATTTCAATTTCTTAAATAGTCTCATTTGTAAGTCATTGATGTGATGAGGACAAGGCTCAGAGTTAAGCTCCATAACTCAAAATTCCAACATTAAATTTCTCTAGTCGTTAGTTAAAAATTTAATATATCAAACTTGTGAAATTGGATATCTAAATTCACAACACTTAAGTTTTAATATTAAATTTGAATTTATTGCGACGGAAATTGCAAACGTTATATAAAAACTTCACGAACATCACTTCACATCCTGTTCAGTTTGGCATTAAAATTGATAAAACTGACTTCACTGACTTTGACGCTTTTAAAAGTAGTAGTTTTGATTATTGGTCTAGAAAATACTGTTGCAGAGGCGGCATGGTTTTGACTACGCCACCCCCAAATAAAATCGATGACCCATAAAAATTTTCTTGTATTCAGACCAACATATTTATTGATTTTATAGATTAATTTTTAACATGCCTAAATATTAATTTCCAGTGAAATGATTGTACGATAAAAGAAGTATTGAGATTTAGAACTAACAGAAATAAGTGTAAAGGAAAGAACTTTTGTAATTAGTAATTAGTAATTACTAATTACGTAAGTTTTTAATTTTTTATCTGAGCTGGGTGTTATCAGGGTTGAATCTCTGGTTCATGCTTTAAGAATTTTATGAATTTTAGCAGTGTAATAATTTTATTCATTCATTTTAATGTAAATATTATAACAGTTTTAAAAAATATAATTTAGGATAGTGAAAATTTTGGGGATTTCTGATTGTTTTAATTCTAAAGAATTCGAAAATCCTAAATATCATAGGTTAAAAGTATATTATGTTTTGAACTCTTTTTTTTAAAGAAGTTTTTAGAATGTAATTGAAAATTTTTACGATTTGATAGCAAAAGTTGTCATTTTTTCCAATGTTTCCAAATTTATCTAAAAGATCTGAAATTTCAGAATTTTCCAACAATGAAAAACACGAAGAATTCAAAAATTTATGATAAGACCTTTAAACTTCTATGTTATTTATTTTTTCTTTAAATTTAAAAAAACATTTATTTTTTTCTTTTTATAATTCTTTTTATAACTTTTTTGGTCATCGTAGAAATTTTGAAGCTTCAAAGAACAAAATTTAGATTTATTTCTGGGTCTAGTCTGAAAATATAAGATCTGAGAACCAAAAAATTTGAATTTGAGAATCTATAATCTGGAATTTGAGACTTTGTTCTATACGTAGCTAGAAGATCAAAACCTTAAAATCTAAAATCCGTAAATTTAATGTTTAAGAATTTAAAACCTAACAAATTCGATAAGTCTAGCAAATCTAAAAAAAGACTATTTTTAACACATTCGGGCTGAGAATTAGTCTTGTGAGCATCAAGGATCCAAGATTCTTTGGTCTTCTTAATTTCTTTGTACTAAAATCATAATTTTGGATTCTAGAATTTCGAATTTATAAATTGAGAACAAAAATAGAATCGAAGAAATTCATAGTAAAACATTTTTGTTAGAATCTGAAAGACTTTAACTCGAGCTAAGTTGCGCTCCTAAAATTTCTAGTGTCACTTAAAATCACAAACACGGAAGACCTTTTAGCATTTTTTTTTAATTCTTGCGGTTTCCAGATGGCGAGTTCATAACACCACGAGGTCTCGCCTCGAAGAAATAAATATCCCCGGACTTACTCCAAACCGCGTCTACCATTTTCGCGTTGCTGCTATAAGCTCAATCGGAACAGGCGTTTCATCGGAGAGTTTAACAATAACAACTCAAGCTGAAGAGCACGTCGCTAGTGCCCCTACCCATTTTGTCGCATACGCTACAAGTCCTACCAATATACATCTCTCCTGGAGCTCCCCAGAGCTCCCTAATGGAATCATTAAAAGATACATTATATACTACATGGAGGTACAGGCAACTCTAAAACATTACCCGTTGTAATCGAGTATTTTTAGACGAGTTCATCGCTTGAACACAATATCGATACAACCGAATCGAAATATCATCTATCAGGTTTATCTGTTTTCACTGAATACAGTGTTTGGATAGTTGCTGTAAATGAAAACGGCCCCGGGGCAGCAACTGAAGAGAAAATCATCAGGACTTTTAGTATGGCTCCATCAGAATCACCATCGAATGTGACGCTTGAACCCTCGAGCACGGTAATTTTATGGTGATTGTTAAAAGCCTTTACTTACGGGTTGTTTTAGAGTGTAATAGTCCGGTGGGAGCCACCACCGAAAGAGTCCCAAAATGGCGTTATTACAGGTTATAAATTAAGATACAGGAAACAGAATAAAAAGGGGGTTACGATAACGACTCCCGCAAACGAAAGGTGGTATGTTTTGAAGGACTTAGAAAGAGGATCGGAATATCAGATTAAACTGTGGGCTATTAACATAAACGGAACAAGTCCACCGACAGATTGGATTAGTGTAGAAACTTACGAAAATGATTTGGACGAGAGTCGCGTTCCGGACGAACCGGGACCTCTCCGAGGTAATGATCATGATGATGTTGAGCAATGATTTAATAATTTTGTAGTGCGCCCAACTTCGGATAGGCTCTACGTCATGTGGACGCCACCCGCCAACCAGAATATTCGCGTTAGGAATTATATCCTTGGTTGGGGGAAAGGAATTCCAGATATGTACACCCAAGAACTAGACGAGAAAGCGCGAAATTACATTATAGAGAAGTTGGAAGCTAACTCCGAGTACGTTCTAAGTTTAAGGGCGATGAATGAGATGGGTGCCGGTCGCCCAGTTTACACCACCGTGCGCACTCAAGATGAGCTTCCACCTGAACCATCAACTCCTTTAATTCCACCGATTGGACTCAAAGCGCAAATTTTGAGTGCTACTTCGGCCGTTCTCTACTGGACCGACACAACTCTGAGCAAAAGTCAAGTAAGTTAACTACTTTAATTACTTTTAATTGGCGACTTCTGATTGTTTCCTGTTTCAGTACGTTCGAGATAATCGCTACTACGTGGTTAAATACACCGCTGAAAAGACCATGAAAACGCGATACCAAAATGTCAGCGACTTAAACCTGATGATCAACGATCTCAAGCCTAATACCATGTATGAATTCGCTGTGAAACTCGTGAAAGGTTTGTTAATTCTTTACTATTATTCGCGGAGTAACGTGTAATTTAGGGCGCAAAGAAAGTCCTTGGAGCATGGTCGTTCAAAACGCGACTTGGGAGTTACCCCCCAACGCCGCACCCAGAGATCTTGACGTACATTTGAAAGAGGATGAACCCCAACTCGTTGAATTGACGTGGCAACCACCGAAAACAAGCACTGGAAGAATTACAGGTATGATTGCTCATAAATAAAAACCAAGGCTTATGGTCTCGTTTTCAGGCTATGTGATATTGTATACTGATAATAAAACAAAGAGCGATCGTGAGTGGCTACCTCAAGTAACCAAGGGTGACAAGCATTCAGCCGTGTTGCGTGACCTTAAGCCATTCACAGAGTATTACTTTAAAGTTCAAGCCCGAAATAGTAAAGGTTATGGACCTTTTTCCAATGTTGTCATTTTCACGACAGGACAAAGTAAGTACCTCAATAAGTAAAGTAAAAATAAAAATGAAAACAAAGGTTATCTTATCTTAATCGTTCCGACTTGTATAGCGCAAGACGCCCTTGATGTTATCACTTATTATTATTAGCGTTTTCCCTTAGCAACCTAAAAATAGGGAAAATGCATAAATCATAATCTTGCGTTATGAACATTAAAAAAATATGTTAAGACTTTTTTGTTTCTTTTATTTATTTATTTTTGTTTTGTTTTTGCTAGATGTTGGTATTTTGGCAGCCAGCTCAGGGCAGCACATAGGTATTTTTTTTCGTTTTTTTAACTGCCATGCGAACAAATCCATCTACATCTTCGTTTTTCCAGGTGGAAAGGGGATATTTTCCGGCACTGTGATCTTGTATCTCCTAATTGGCGGCTGCATAGTTGCTGTGACCACAATCGGCGTGGTGACAACAGTTCTATGTTGCCGACGAAGGGAAACAACAAGTTCTCCAGATAGAAGCAAAAAAGGTTACCAGAAAGGTACCCAAAGTGTTAAACCCCCAGATCTTTGGATCCATCACGATCAGATGGAGTTAAAAGCTATTGAAAAAAGCCAGTCTAATACAGACGGGGCTAGTAGTAGTGGTGCTATGACGCTGCCGCGAAGTATGGGCGGCAATGACTACGATGCGCACGATGCGATACATACGAATTCTTTAGATCAACGTACTTATGTTCCTAATTATATGGGTAAGCTAGTTTTGTTGTTAATTTGCATGGAAAGTAGTCACATTTTTGGTTCCCATCCATTCATTAAAAAAAAAAAAACAAACTGGTTAATGTTTCTGTTAACGACTAACGACTAATTCATAGTTCGCAGGTTAATATGTAAGAAATCCTATAATTTAGAGCAGGTCATATTTATTTGTTTTATTTATGCACTGTTTTCGCTTTGCTGCACTTAGGTGTTTCCCCCGATGATAAAATCAAACGAACAGTCAGAGCTAAGCCCATTATTACGTTACCAGTGGACTCCAAGCCTCCGAGAGAACGTAAGTAGTTCCGATTGCTTGAGCTGTTTTCTCGTCATAAAACCGATAAAATGAAAAACTAGTTCTAACATAAATGTGTTTGTGCATTTGGATTTGATGTGTAGTTTTTACTAAAATATCATTGAAAAAAGTATTATTTTTCTACTTTTAAAATTGATTCTATTGGCGCTTTTAACTTTTTAATAGTTTAATGAATATTTAAAACTTCCATTTCTTTATTTATTTTAATTTGAAAAGATGTAAAGTACCATTAGTATCAAAATGCTTTTTTGAGGATTTTACGATTAGATTAATAAAAATTATTAATCCAAATTTTTTATTATTATATTGATGTGTGTAAATATTAAACTTCAACAACTTTATAAAACGAACTTTTTTTTGGAAAAGTTTAATTTTTTTGAATATTTGAAAAATTAAATTTCTTTGCTTTGATTTTTTTTTGTCAATTTTTTTAGATACATTTAACATTGTGACAATTTTTTAAAAATATTATAACGGGGGTTTTCAAAGAAAAGTCTTTATTTCTAGAGGTTGTTCGACTTTTACAAGAAATTTAAGAATAGTTGACTCTATTTAACTACTTTTACAACTTTTTATAATGTTTTTATTTATTTATTTGTTTATTATAATTTTTTTCTTGGTGCATTTGATTTGTTTTTCACAGTGGTCTGATGCAAGAATTTTATTTAAGTTTTAATGAGATTGTTTTTTAACATTATATTTATACCTATAAAATTCTTCAAGAAATTATATTTAAAGAAATGAGAATTGTGCCTTTTGAAATTTTCAAAAATATTTTCCCAATATAATTATTTTTGAATAATTTTTTTGTTTTGTGGTCGTTCTTTCTGTTATAAAGTTGAAATTCTTAGATGACTATTTTTTGGTTGGTATTATAGCCATCGCGACGCCTATCAACACCACATCCTTGAGCCAGTCGAGCTCCGATTCAACGCCTTCAAGTAGACCTTCATATCCCCGAACCCAGTACAACATGCCCCGAGCCCATGTAACAATCGATTCGTCGTTATCGAATCCGCCTTCAGAAAATCCTTATGCCTTACATCCTCCAGGTTGGACTGAATCAAATAGGTAACACAATCTTATTCAAATTCACCAATTAAATTATACGAAAATTTAGTCAACAACCTCCAACGGCTCATGTCACCGCTGGCCCAACGTACGCTCCAGGAATGGGAATTTTAGCGGAGTCTCAAGTGAAACGTGTGCAGACACAGGGACATCCCCTTAAGAGTTTCACTGTGCCTGCACCGCCACCCATATCAGCCCCCGGGACGCCGCAACCGAAACATATAGGTTGGTTTTGTTCGTAGCAAAATTAGTGTAGTAGGTACTAAAACGAGATTTACAGTAAGGCCCAATTCATCCCCTTTCAAAAAACCTCCCACGAGTAGTTCAAGTACGTTAACGGGTACACCACCGTCTAGAATAAATCCATCAAATCCGCCCCCGCACACTGTCGAGGAAGTACAAAGACTGCAACCTTCACATTCAACGGAAGAGCTCAATCAAGAAATGGCAAATTTGGAAGGACTTATGCTCACCCTCAGCACAATCACTGCGAATCAATTTGAATGTTAAGGTGATAATAGAAAAGACATTTAGGCAGCTCGATATTTATTTATTAAAGTGACTTAAGATACGAAATTAAATCCGAGGTGTTCAGGTTACGAATTTCGAACGCTTTTTAAGTAAGGGCACTAATTTAAGTCGTGCTTTTGTAATTAAGTTAATTTTAGTTACGGAAAGATCTCAATATACACTAATATAACGCCAATTGGCATAAATTGGGCCTACTTTTATAAGCCATATAGAGGATAAGTGATTTTTGTACGGCCATTTTATAAGCAATTTTCTTTTTATAAAACAAAACGGCTCAAAATAGTTCCTTTTGTAGGAGTCTAATTTTTTATTTAGTTGAATATGTGATATTATATTAACCCGACTTCTTCAGAGGAAACTGTCCACAATTCAGTATTCTTGCCTTGATTTCTGGTGGGCACGCACTGTTGATGCAGACTGAGAAGTGCGTCAAAAATACTCAAATGCCCACTAAACATCATGTGGTGATCTGGCTTTTCCCATCCACGGTTGCCAAAAGATCACCATTTTAACGATTTTATTTAAATATTTTATAAGCCGTTCAAAGTACAATCAGCAAATATTTAAATAAAATGGTGATGCCAATTCTTGTACATATTGTTTGTAAAAAGTTTTATTGTATTTATTGAATAAATCGATTTTTACATTTTGTATTATTGTACATAAAAATGTGAAATATATTTAAATTTTATACATTAGTACTAAATGTAACTACATAATCTGCTAAAATGCTTTAAGCAAACTCACAGTCATAGGGAACCTAACATTTCTCTATGTTGGAGCAATATTTTTTAACCGCGTTTTAGTTTCAGTTAAAAAATATGCATAGAATTATTGTTTGGACTGTACCTTTATGGAAGATTTTGCTATTTTTAAGTAACGTACGTAATGTGATGTGTGATTAATTGGCTAATTGCAGGCATGTTTCAATTTCACTTGCCTTATAAATCGTAATGTAACATATTTTACGAACCTTTTTTACTGTAGTAGTAGGTAGCTACTTACTATTGTAATTTATGTGACTGATATTAAAATAAAACGCAAGTATATATATGGAACCTGATTTTTCTCTACAAAACCTTATCATATCCTAATTTATTTATAGAAATAAACAATAATACAAAAATTACACATGAAAATAAATTAAATTACTGAATCTTTTCTAAAAAAAAAAAAACAGTAAAATGTGCGGCATTGTGGAAGTAAGAGGAGGCTTCGGGAATAAAATTTGGCACGTTCATGCATCTTTGCTTTATTATTAAGTGTGTCTACAATAAGCTCCTACATAATATTTGACACTTTTACTAACTTTGGGATACTTATTCAGTGTGCTAAATATTTATATCAATATTATAAATACAAAGTTATTGATTTTTTGATGCATGATTTTTTCATAACATGGTTTGGGAGCCATAACTTTAATTTTTTATTTCATTTACTAATTCTGGGATGCTTATTAGGTGTACCAAAAGTTACGGTTGTAGACAGTAAATAAACAAATTAATTTATAAATATTATTTTTAAAATTAAAAATTTTGCAGAGTTGTTGCTAGCAGAAACTAAAATGTAACGTATAAGATTGAAGGCCATAATTCTTGAGCTTAATAATTTTGACATGCTTTTCAAGTGTTATTATCAATATCAGGTCTATCAATATTAATTTCCACACATTTTAAATCGCCATTTCTGTTTTTACATAAGAAGAATATTTTTAACATAAAAAGATTTTACACACTAAGATTTTCATGCCAAAATCATTGTTCTTCTATCACAATTGAGTAATTTGAAAGTATTTTAAGTATTTTTGTAGTTGTGGTTCGAAGATTTGAAACTGAATATTTTTCATGTTTTATGTTAGAACTGTGAAAATATTTTTTAAAAAGTTTAAATTTTTAATTTTGACGTATTCTCTACTAGAATTCAGCATAAGCTACAAAAGACACGTGATATCAAGAGAGTTACTTATCTTACTTAAGTAATATCATATGACAAACTCAGAGTACATATTTTAAAGCTATCATAAACTATAATAAGTGTTATTATTTACTAATATTTTGCAACAATAGTAATTCTAATTTATTTACTTCTAATTGTGCAATCATCAATCGCTAATCTCTAAAAATTAAATTTTCTACTTTTGAACCATTTCTATAAACAATGTGAGTTGTAGATGTTGTTCTGAATCACCTTGGTTCAAATTTCAATTTGATATATTCAATATCCTGATCCTTCTCTCAAATTTAGGCGCCTGATGTAAGCTTCCATGTTACGCCGCTAGAAGTCACTACTAATCCTCCTGCTCCGTCGATAAACAGCTTAACTTCAACTTCATTCTCTTATCACCTGAAACAACAGGTCGAGTGTCATCCCTATTTTTCTTTACAAATGTTGATGAGAGCAATAATTCATTTTGTTGTGTTTGTTTTCTCGCAAAGTTTCTGATGTAAAATACAGTGAAACTGGTAATTTACGGTTACCTGTCAGTTCTTCACGTTGTCCGCTTTCAGGTAAGCCCCTTTCAAATCAATTTTTGTTTATTGGAGCAAAACTATTGATTTTTATGAAATACATTTTGGCAATGTGTTGTTTAAAACACACGATATGAATTTCGTAATGTGCGAATCTAGAATTAACAGAGTTCTAAAATGTGCAGACTTAAATAACGCGTGTTGACACCGCGGAACGGAGGTTAAATGATTTTGATCATTACGAGGACAAAATAATTATTAATCGCGTCTTCGAAGCTAAACGGTGCCGTTCGACGTTTAAGTGACAAAAAGCAAAAATTTTAGACTAAGGTATGTGATTAGCACATCATATAATTAACATAACTAGTTGATTATAAAATGTTTATTTTTTGCGCGTACAGTATACCATAGACAAGAATCTGTATTATCATAACAATATGTAAAAGCATATAATAAAGATGCTTACAAGATTTGAAACTGGAAATTGAAAATGAAGAGTGACGTTGTCATTCAGAAATCTTGAAACTTTGAAAAAAAAGTATTTTATTAGAGATCAACAAGACAATTTGGAGGAATCGTAACTAGTTCTATATTTTTAAGATTCTATATTTGTAAAAGCTCCCTGGGGATTTTCTGTCAAATTCAACAGGCTCTTTATAAAATTGGCAAAAAGTAAAACCACTTCGTTGACCTATCATTCCAAAGCTGGACCTAATTTTCTTAGTACGAATGAACTATCACGAAATCTAAATTTAAAACCGCGAGGAAGATTATTTTTGTAAAAATTTCTGTTCATACTGATTTCTAGAGGCTACTAATTCTAAAAGTGTGAAAATCAAGCAAATTGCCCAACCAACATGAAAACTAGCAAGTTTAAAATTTCAATATTGTAAGACTATTGCTATGTTTTTCTTCATTTCTTCTGAATGTTGGAGTTTTTCTTTATTGGGGGCTTACTAAAAAGAAACTGAAATATATTAAAATTTATACCCTTAATAGGTTTTATGGTTTGTAATTTGTTGTTTTGTGGTATAGCTTGTATATAAAAATTATGTTGTAACTATGTTGATTCTGGATCAAAAATTAAAACTAAATTAAAAGAGACCATGGGTCACTGCTATTAAAATTTTATCTAGGGAATACAAAATTTTAGCGTTTTTGGATTGCAAATGTTTTTTAACCTATAACGTATGGTATATATAAATCGGAATGTGAAAATGAATTATTTTACAGACAGAACGTAATAATTTTAATACTTAATAAGGAAATGATGTCAATTAGGATGATTCTTACAACTTTGGGTGTTTAAAAATTTAACATTTCTTTGCAAATTAACACGGTATTCAAGAACATTGTTGCTCAATTAACAACTTGAGAGTAAAAGTACGCATTATTGTTTTCGTATAGAGTATAGAGGTACGTTTTATTTTGAATGAGACGCGTTATTGTTTTCGTATAGAGTATCGAGATACGCTTCATTTTGAATGAGATGTTTTCTTTTCCTTTCTTTTGCTTTCATCATCATCCTTTCAAGATACTCTAAAGTTTCAACACTAGAGGAAAACAATCCTATAAAGATGAATGTCTGGAATTTAATTATACCATTCCCAATGAACCTACGAAGTACGAACCAGTATTTAATTTAAGAATATATTTAATATTCAGGATTGCCATAAAAGCTAATTGTTAGAATACACTGAAAGTGATTAATGATCAGACTTGACACTACGAATCATAATTTTCTCCCTTCATTTAGGGTGAGGGTGACCATAAATCATCGTTTGTAATTTTGTTGGATTATACATTACAATTTTGATTTCAACAGTAACTGAATGTTAAACCTGTCCAGGCATCAGTATATTTACAAAAAAAAACTAATTAGATTAGATGGAAATCTTTCATGGTTGTGATTTTTTCCTAAACTGTGTATATGCTGCATTATGTTTATCTCCAGTGTTTTTATTTTAAGAAATGTATCGGATCTTTTCAAGTAAGTAGATCGTTTTGGGAGAGGGAGACAACATAATTTTGACATGTTATCAGTTTTGTGTTATCCTAATCTCACATATTTGTAGCATGTTATTATATGCAAAACCATACTACGTAATTCATAATCTGTCGTCGTTGTAGAGATATCAAATGTATAAAAAATTACTACACCCAGATGCTATAACTGAAAGCTCATTTTTCTCGAACGATGCGTTTTTGTGTCATTGGATCCTAACGTGGACAGTATTGAAACGCCTGATATTTTTTTTGTTTATTTTTCATTACTGACGGCTATTTTGGTTTCACCGTTAATTAAATTTTGTTTACGACCATTTGAACTTAAATAATAGTCTGAAGCATCGGTTTTGTTCTTGCTGCCAAGAGGATGCATTTATTGTGGTCCTTGTAACACAGCAACAAATCAGCTCGGCTGCCGAAAGAACTAAATGATGTAAATGAACATTGTATCGTATTTTTGTAATTACAACTTTATTTTATTTTTGTGTTACGGTTGAAACAACTGCAGGCGGTGTTTTGCTTGACTCTTTGCAATCGTTGTGACGAAAAAATCTGACGTACTAAAACTTTTTATTTCAATTAAAAATATCTGGTACAAATGGAGACAGTGTCTCGTTAGATTTGCAGATAGAGCTTGTTTACCGTCCAGTTTTTACGCTTGGTTTACTTGGCAGATTTTTAGTTCTATTCGCACGAGTCTGGAGTGATTCTGCACAAATGCAACGTTGAGTTTTATGTGCGTGCTAGGGCATAAAATAAAACAGTTGCTGCGACCCAACTTTGATTTGAAGTATTACAACTTACGCTAGAAAAAACAAATCTCGATTAATTCATTTTGATCTCTTAGAAAACAAAGAGCTCGTTAAAAATAACATTTAAGACAAAAAAACGTTATCTGTTTATGCTTTAACGGTGTTTACATGCAGTACACTCTTAAATGCCTAGTTAAATTTAAACCATTTAGCGATAACATGTGGTGGTATTGAAACTATAACTGTTGTAATTCGCTTGGTGTTAAGCCATTCAAAAATTGTGAGCTCATGAAGTGTAAGTACACACAACATTAATAAACACAATGTTGTTTTTTATTACATAAGTGTTATTCATAGTTTCAATGAAGTCTGTGCCTAATTTAACAAAAATAACCGATCAAAACTTGGCTACTGTTGAAACCGTATCGCATCATCAATTTCCAGATCCGTTATTCGTGTCATCCCCAATGAGCTCAAACGTCTTCACAAATCCACAATGATTTGTCTTTTAAATTGATAGTAAAAATCGTCGTCCACAACCTGTAACAAAATATTCTTTGATAATTGACGATTATTGATTTGTTGATTATCATATATCAAAAACGAAATACACTAAATGAGAGTAAACAAAGTAATATGAACTTGTGTTAGGTACCGAGGTCGAAACGTGGAATCGAAGAAGGAAAATTGGCGCACAATGTGCTAATTATGACGAACAAGTGCTGCTAATTTCAATGAATGTGTGCACATTTTTGTAAAATGAACGAAGCGAAGAGACTAAAATTAGAAACGTCAGCAACATTAACCCCGATCTTACCCGACGAACTATGTAGGGAATTGCCATTGATCGATGTTTATGTAGGCAAAATTAAAGATCCTAAAACTACATCGAAAGTGGTGGTGGAGTTAAATTCGGCGGTGCCAATATCTGAGTTGGCCCATTTAAAAAGAGTTAGAGCGAACGAGGTTTTGTTGTTTCCAACAGCAAACACGAGGGATGTTCTTTCATTCCTATCCGAAAAAGGGTTCGACACGAGTCTGATCGAGGAAACTGTAAGGGTCGTGGGGGTAGCTGCAATTCCACCGAAAGTACGTAAACAGTATGATGTTGTCCATAAACTGTGGCCGTGTAATTTCCACAGTAATTCCTATCTAGAGAAACTAAGCACGAACACATTGTTCTCTGAAAGTGAGCTTGAACAACACACCAAGTTTATGAAGATAGCAATTGACATCAGTGAACTAGCTGGTGTTAAAACTAGCGCTGTCGTGGTAGATCCAGCTTTAAACTCAGTGGTTGCTTTTGGTTTTGACCAAACTGTCCTCTACCCGACGAAACATGCAGTGATGGTGGCTATCGACGAAGTCGCAAGAAGTCAAAAAGGAGGAGTTTGGCAGCGTCACAAAGACTACATTACCATTCAAGACTACCTCACGAAGAAGTACGAAGATTTACAATTTGGTCATAGTTCTTCCAAAGAAGGTCCATATTTATGCACCGGTTACTCTGTCTACTCCACTTATGAACCTTGTATCACTTGTGCCATGGCTCTCATCCACAGCAGAGCCAAAAGAGTGTTCTACGGCGCTAAAAGCGCCAGCGGTGCTCTTGGAAGCACTTGTAAAATCCATGTCATCGAGAATCTCAATCATCATTACGAAGCCTTCTCGGGACTTTTGAAAGTGGAGTGTCGCTCGCTATCGTAAATTATCGCGAGAAATACGTAAGGTGTTAATGAGTTGACGTATATGTTACGTTGACAGAGTGATAAACTACCCTTAATAAGTGAACAATCCATTCGATTAAAACGACTGATTCCTTGACCTCTATAGAGTAGATAGTCGTTAAACTTTTGTTATAAGAGATAACGCGCGCTTTGATTAGCGATATTGACAGAATCGTTTAATTTGAAGCGTTGTGTTATAGCCTGTGGAACTTGTTGACTTGTTATAATGGAGATTTTGGTGAGTTTTATTATGCTTTTAATCTGATTGATAATAACTGCTATTAAGCATCGAACCATAGTAGTTTTAGCGAACTCGAATGTGACAGTTATCGTTAAGCACATTCATTAGTGAACAAGGTGTCATTTAATTTATTCGAATGTGATTACGTAAGAGCAATTATTGTCGGTGTTTATTTTATACTTGTTAACACGGTTTTATGAAATAATTTTTATCTTTTTATTAAGTACACTTAGAATTATATGTCGAGACTTAAATCGTGTTTTTACTGGATGTGAATGAATGTAAAATTTCCCATTTTTTTTACTCAGTGTATGTAACAACTAGCTATAAACTGAATAAATGCTGAAGAAAAAAGACTTTTAATTAAACATCCTTGATTGATGGGATGACCATTTGTTTATTATTTAGTTATTTAAAGATATCATCTAACTACTGAGTTGGCTACTTAAAAAGGTTTCAAACTTTAGTGCGGTAAAAGTTGACACTTTGGTACCATGTTGAGCCTTTATTATTAACAATTATCTCCAAAAATCAATAAACAACTTTTTTTTACACATTTACTTTGTTATTAGAATCTTTTACGTTATTAGAATCGTTTAACTACAATTACTTGTTTGTAATTCTTATTTTCGTTGGTTGATTATACCTATTTTTATTTGTTTAATGTGTTTTTGAGTTGTCTCTTAGTTCATTATGAAGTTTTGTCTTGTTGACAGTGATAATTGGCTAAACATTTTAATCTACAATTTTATAGGATGAAATAGGATAATTTAGTTCGTCCATAAGTGACAATATGTATAAATTAATCAGACAATTCTGGAATTAGTTTAGATAAAAATAGTACGCCAAAGTGATAGAATATTAATGATATTAGAATTTAAGAAAAGTCTGTAACTCTATCGATCTGCTCTGTTTCTTTGACAGTATGAGATGAAACATAATTGAGATGCAATTTTGTCATTTTTGATAGTCTTATCGAAATTCTGAGTGTAAAAATATATAGATAACGTTGCTATTAATATTAAAAAATAGATGGGACACTACACCCCAGCGAGGAAGATAATTTAAGTAAACAGTTAAGTTAAATTGAATACAAATAACAAAAGAATACAGAATTGTTTGAAATTTTGCTCAATAACAACCAGTACATACAGGAATTTGTTATCGATCTTAAAAAAAAATGAATATATCACAATTGTTACTAATTTTTAATTAAAAAGGTTTTGTCATTTTAAGCACATTTTTGGTCTAAATACTGCTGACATTTGATCGATAGATTCTTAAACCTAGTCGCGGTTTAAGTAGTGAGTATCGTCACTTAAATGTCAAGTTAAGGTGACGTTTATTCACAGTCTTATCTGACGTTAATGGAAATATCGTCTTAAAAGTACCCTCTTGGGACAACAGAATATGACTTTTAATTTTATTTAGTTTGTGTAAGTTGACCAAAGCCAATGTTAAGATTAAAACTTAACAACTGTAGTTCCACAAGTACGGTTGTCACTTTTTCACCTGATGTACTTAATAAAAGCTGAATGGCCAGTAAAAGTTATATTTGTAGTGTAAAATAATAGATGTTTAATAAAAATTATAAATGCACAGTGAAATCGATATTATAATAAACGCGGTATAAAGTAATAGATGTTCAGTAAAAAAAATGAAAGTTCAGCAAAAAATAATAAATGAATTTTTGTGGTAACTAAAAATTGCTACTATACAAACGGCCAAAATCAAAATCCCAAGAAAGCAAAATTGTTAATGTACTATTAGATTAATAAACCTTAATGCTTCTTAGTTTTTATAAATAAATCTATATCATAGCAAACAACCATTTTGATTCGAAGTTTTAAAGTGGTTTCTGAACCTGAGGTTTTGTTAGCACGGAATTGAAATATTTGTTTGATTGAAAAGTAGACTGAATAAAAGACATACATTTTATCTCGTAATGTCAAGTAGTTTGACCTTGGCAACAATTACAGAAGTGTCGTAGACGCGGTCTACAACCTCGTTCTGCAAAATTTTATTAATCTGAAGAGTGCCTTTAAAATCGGGTGTCATTGTAAAAGTTTATCTTCTTTACACTAGATGCTATGAATTAGAGTTTAATATTGAGAGTTTTAATATCGAGAGCTTTGTTGTTAGATTAGATCTGGAAATGACTGTTTCCTCACAAGTGGATGAAAGAAAGTTTCATCATAGGTGCTCGACAATGATTATATTTTTAAACGTTCTGCTTGATTATGTCCCCGTTTTGAGTCACCTATTTCAGATAAATCAAAAATGTCGTGCGTCGGAATGTGTGTTTTGGAATGGTCCCAAATTCCATGATTTATCTGTACAAGCGAATTTCCAAAAAAACTAAACACATGGCGCAATATCATATCCTATCAAATTTAGAAAAAAAGAAAAATCAAGTTTGGGATTTTCGGTTCTCAGACACTTCCTTAAATAGCAGTGGGTTTACAACTCATACTTAAGTAATTGTTAATTTTGTCCTTCCGACTGAGTCACGCTAATTTTAATTTAAACTTACTCGTGCATCTATCCAAGGATAGTTCTTGGATCTTGATCTCAATCATTAACCTCAGCATGACATGTATGATTTATCATCTACCGCAGCTGTTTTTTCTCCCTTTAAATGACCATATAAAATGAGCGCACATAAAAGTTACATAACGAGACAAACGTTTGCAAACGTAGGAGCATCATGGGCACTTTTTAATTTGTTGTAATAAGGATGTGCGTGCGTACTTTGTTTCTTATTAACGTTTATGTCCTAGATTTTTGCCAAAATATCTCTGAAAATTCGCGACGATGAATTTTGTTCACGTGGGAACATAGACACCACATGCTCGTTGTAAAATATTTGGCAACGGGAAGTATCGATATTATTTTAGAAAAAACGTCACATGTGGTTATTTCTGAATGGAATTATCCCTACGTATTGCTTGCGTAGTGATGACGTCCTAATTTAGAGTAGTATAGTCTTTAAAAAGGATGTTGAGGGCATGACAAATTCGAGTTTGCATGTAACCATAGAGGAAAAATGTAGAAGTGAGAAAAATCCGACGTTGTGAAGTTCTAAACGTATAATGTACTGTGAGAAATAAAAAGTGACAAAAGATTTTATCGTTTTACTGTTTATCCATTAAACCTTTGTTGCAGCTGCTAGAAGGCTTATTGTATTTCGTTTTTTTTCGTACAACGTTGAGGTAATTAATTAATTAATTTAGAAGGGAATGAATGGGCTTAAGTACGTTTCTTAAATGCTAAAAAATGGTAGCACTGCTCCTCCGTAAATGCCGCTATTATCTTTAAAGTTAGTAAAATTGCAATTGTTTAGATCATCTTGAAGTGTTTTCATGCATTGTTTTTGTTACTGTTACATCGGTTGTACTAAATAAATATGAAATTGAGTAAACATGTCTTTTGTTCCAGAATCTGAATGCATTCAAGGTTTTATCCTGACTCTTCGCTTATCGCTTTGAAACCATCGTCGACAGACCCCTTTAAACTTCCGAGAAGATTTGGTTTTTGGATACCGAAAAGAGAGAAAAAAAGGGGTTTAATTTAAATCAGAAATACTCGTCGTTACATAAATAGGCAACTCAATAACTAACACACAACCAACTTGATTAAACTCGAGTTCAAAGAGGCAACAATTAATAAGAAAAAAATACTTTGCTATTTGTTGTGTAAATTGAGTCCAATTTAAGTAATTCAACAATTGATGCGAGAAGCAGTTGTTTAAACAAGGTCTCCGTCAGTTCAAGCAAGCTCCTCTTGGAAGACGCTTCTGAATTGGGAACTTGAGTGGTCAGTTTGACAACAGAGTGCAGGAAATTCGCCGTGTATGACAACTGGATGATTTATATCTTGAACACAGGACATTTATCGAGAGTGATAAAGTTCGCCAAAACGGCTGAAAAATCTAAACTAATCTAAATAGTTGGTTGTGTGTCCGGTGGTGTGTACCCTTGGACCGAAAGGGTTTGACTGTTTAAACAATCGTGTGATAAATGGATATTGAGTTGAATTATTTGATAAATAAAATGTTAACGATAGACAACAGCTTACTACAAAATCACCGTCAAAGAGAAACTACCGGGATCAAGAAATTGTACAACTCGTTCTTTGTTATGTTCTAAAAAATCGTGATAATCACATATTCAGGACTAATCTTACCGTAGAAACCTAGCTAGATTTTTTTTTTTGAGTAACTACGTTCAAACCCGGAGGATCCGGATCGCGTTTTGTGTATTATGGATTACGAATTGTACGAAAATTCGAGCATTTTGTTGGACGGTGAAAATCCAAATAATTCGAAGAATTCATGGGAAATACCAAGTGACGGTAGTATGGACAATAACGACGAGTATTTCGATTGGAACCCTCTCAAAATTGACGAGGATCATGCTGAAAATGGACAAGTTTCTAACACGAGACAAGGTAGAAAACGAAAACTGAATACTATAGAAGCCACTCCGGCGAAAATTAAGCAAACGACAGCTTACAAAACCATACAAGATCCTCTTGCGATTGAGGAAAAACAAACGCCAAAAAAGGCGGTACAGAAAGGTACGGTGGAACCATTCTCTCGATTATTCACGATCGTTTAACTTTATTACTTTTAACAGCCACAATGAAAGATAGATACGCGAAACGTTTCATTAGCTTTCATTTAGATCGGCTTTGTTTGTGTCCTCAAAATTTTGTAATTGTTATTTAACTACTTTGGTACACTAGAGCATCTGTTGAAAAAACAGACAGAGTCGGTGTTTTGGATAATATGGAATTGAAATAGATCACATTATTCAGTTCTTTCAAGATTGAACTAGTTTTTAAATTGTTATAATGACTAAAGCAAAAAAGGGATTATTTTAGTACATGCGTAACAAGAGTTGAAATTCAGCTAGCAAGTACTTGTTTATATCCCAAAGACAACAATTAATTTGCTTAATCAAAGGCTTATGATTTAGAAATGAAAGATATTGGTTTGTAATATTGTTAAATTTAATTTCGAGGTACTAATCTTACAGTAGTTTGTATTACATAAAATTTATTCTTTTTCACTTCTTTTGCCTTCTGGGAGTTTACAAATACAAAGATTTATTAACTATAAGCAGACCTTTGTTTTTTGAGCGCCTTCTTTAAATTATGTTATTATGAAGTGAATAAAAAAGACAATGTTATTAGACACTTCTAAGCTTAAAAAATAAACAACAATATCAAAAAAGGCTATGCCTCATAAGCTACTCTATTTGAACATGGTCTACAGTGGAGACCACGTGACGGTTTCAATTAAAGCCTTTACAAAACAATCATCAACACGTTATTTTCATCCAAAAAATTGAATTTTAGTGTTTCTTGCTACGTATTAAATTTTAAGATAATTGAGTTATCGCCCTTTTTGACTAATATCGTAACTAATATCGTAAAAGATCAGCCATATCAGATTTGTTGTCTCTTACGTGGGCTCATGCGATATATTAAGGATTAAGCTTGAATTAACACGTCACAAACGAAGCTAATATTGAATCGATAACGTCTCTAACTGTGTTTTAGAATATTTGTAAAAACAGTTTGGATATTGTAAAACGGAAAGAATGTTAACTCCCCAAAACTAAATGTTTGAATTGTAAAGTATTTTTTTAACCATTCGAACTGCTATTTTGGGTATAATGAACGAAAATTAAGCCAACTTTACTATTAAAAGAAAACTTCCAAATACAAAAAAAAAAAAATTTTAGCATTCACAGGATAATTCATGAAAACGCAATCCAAAGACTTTGAGGATCCCTTTTTTAACTCATCAGTTTTATTAAACTACGATTAACTTTCTGTTAAATTACTTCAATTTAATTAGAAGTGGTTTAAATAACAAGTAGTGTTTGTAATATCTAGAAATAATTATCAACAAAACCTTTGAAAATGTATTTTGCGTTACATCAGTCAGACTCGTTACCATTCGAACTTTGCTTATAGACTCTATACAGCGTACGTCTGGGATAAATTGCAGTACGATGTTTTGAGATATTAAGGAGTTTATTTTGATCTTATTTGGCAACAAAGTCATTATTATGAATGGATTTTTTTGATGGAAATTTTTACTGTCAGTTCTTGTTTCTTAGTACCGCTGTGCATAAAAACTAGCTCAGCATCGTATCCGTTCATAAAATTAAAAGTTTCGATATCCATTGTATTCTATAAATTTTGCTTATTTCCCCCTTTAAATTTTGTTTCTAGCTATATTTTAAGATTTAAAATTGCAGTTCTATATTCTTTAAGTGCAAAATTTTAGAGTTCACTGAGTTGATCCCGATTTACACCTGTATATATTTTTTGTCAGTTCTTCAAATAAAACGTTACAAGTTAAAGTTATGGGATTGTATCAAACGACAAATTTATTGTTTTATAATTTAAACTACATGCACTCAGCATTTAAATAAAGTAGTGGATTGACCTTTATTCTTCACCTTTTTTAATTTTCCACTACAACAACCAAAAGTTGGAAAAATACAACAAAATAAGCAGGATTGGTCTTTTTACTTCCTTTCCATACTTACTTTGGTCTGTTAATATTGAACAACAACTTACACACTTCTATGAATCGCTCATTTGAATTACAAAACTGATCCTCATAATTGTTACGATGAAGGGTAAATTTATTACGGTAATCATTACAACAGTCGTAAATCACTTTGTTTAATTCGGTGTACAATTGTCATTCGCAAAACTTTACTTCCGGGACAAAATGACCCTGTTACGAAGACTGGAGGCAGTATCAAACACGTGTAATGTGTAAGTGTAAGCTCTCTTTACAAGAATTAATTTAAGACAGACGAGACTTTTAAATAATGAAATGCGACATAGTTTTGAACTGGGGAAAGGTCAATCCGAATTTACGGAAAGCGATAATTCATAAACATGTAGATACAAAAATGAGAGTGAGTGTCGTTTTATTATTTACATTGTCATGTATCGTTGTATTTCTGCATTCTAAATTTTCTGAAAAAATTGTAGGTCGATCACTTGTTACCTGATCTATAACATAAAAACATTATTTTGTTTACAATCGCCTGGATATTAAACAACTATCATTAGCGGCGAGTTTACAGTAAACACGTAATAACAGCTATAGGTTGTTGTTTATGAAATATTGTCCGGCTATACGAAAAACACTTAATTTATTACTTAAATTCGTGGTGAGAGTATGCCAGCGTTACCGTTGCACTTTTACAAAAATACAGTTCCAGTTTCCAAGTTCTTGATTTTCTTTACGAAAACAGGTTCATCCAGGATTAACGTGGTAAAATGAGTAGGTGTCACTGGCTGTATATTGCATTGAATGTCGTGGCTTTTTCATTTTAATTTGCACTGCTTACATATTAAGTTTTGTTTGTATTTATGAATAAACAGGGTTAATTTTACGGTCAGACTTGAACCTGCTCGAGATGGCCTCTTCCAGTTTAATTAAAACGCGAAAGCCGGTTTTACAGTAGTGCAAGTTTTAAATCGAAATTCAGCCGCGAGCCGAGTTGTCTATTATAAACAAGACTTATCATGGCCTGTCTTATCAAAACATACGTTATCTGAAATGTTTTGAATACATCAGCTTTTGGTGTCAGTTTCTTAGCATTTACAACAAAAAATGTGTAAATAGAATTAAAATTGAATCCATTTCGGTGGAAACACCTTTGACAAGGTCGCAGTCATTGATATTTTTTAACACTACAAACAATCCGTTAAATATTCAGGCTACACTCGAATTGACCGACAGTGGAAAATTATTTGATGACGTCAATTATTGTTGTTAAGATGACCTTTTCAATTATTAGGCAGCCTGCAGATAAGTATGTCATTCAATTGTGACTCATTTCAACGCTTGGAGTACAACCGAAAGTTTTCTATTATTTACCTATACCTATGGCAAATAAAAATGCCCCAATAAGAATCGGTTTATCAAATTTAATTTTCATCATTACAACTGAAGGTCAATTTTAATAGATGAACATCATCGCACTACGTTACTATGTACATACGAACAATCACTTAGATAAGTTAAATCGAGAAAATATTTATTTTTGTTTTGGCTTCTACTTTTATATTCATTGTGTCGTTGAAATTTTGAATGTTTGACATGTAATAATTTACCCAATGATTGCAGGTGGTGTTAGGATGCCAACGTGGCAAGTGGACGACATCACAGAATTGAACGGTGATATTGAAAATTCTCTCAGTTTAGGCTCAGATTTGGCAGGCAATTCGTACAATGTCAGGTAAAACTACTAGTGCCATCTTGTAGCAAAGTCAAACGGTTTGTTACAGTGATGCCATTCTCTCTATTTCTGGCCTGACGGTGTTCAAGCAGGAAGCGCCATCACCGACCAACAACGATGTATCTTCCTTACAAATAAACAGACAAAATCGTCAAAGTCCCACCTCCAGCCAACAAGTGGTAGTCCACAATGGGGGGATCGAAGAGGCGAATAACCAGAATATGATCAATAACACGATCAATCAACTTCTCAGTCAATCAGCTTATACTAATCTTCAAAATGCAATTGATGTTAATTTGGTTGGTTCGCCCAACTCTCAAGATAACTACAATGTCTCTTCTACCAACTACAACTTTGCTGAAGATTGTCGGTTTCAATATGTTCTGGCGGCTGCTACAAGTATTGCCACTAAAGTCAACGAAGATACTTTGACTTATCTAAATCAAGGGCAGAGTTATGAAATTAAGTTGAAGAAGTTGGGGGATTTGTCAATGTATCGTGGAAAGTTGTTGAAGGTGAGGTCTTAGGATTAAATTTTATTGATGTTAATTTAACGTGTTTCAGTCGGTGATTCGAATGTGTTTCCATGAACGGAGATTACAGTATATGGAAAAGGAGCAGATGGCGTCGTGGCAACGTGCCAGACCTGGGGATAGAATCTTGGAAGTTGATGTTCCGCTTTCTTATGGAGCGTATGATATAGTTCAACCGTCTAATGCCTTGAATCTTGTTCATTTCAATTGGGATCCTACTAAAGAAGTAGGAATTTATATTAAAGTAAGTTGAAACGAGAAATGTGGAGGGGATTGAATCCATTGCGAAAAACAAAAATTATGAAGAGAAGAGAATTGCAGAAATATATAGTTTTGTTTCAAACACCATAATAGATAATTTCATAAAAAATTCTACAATTCCAAAGTTATCAAAAGCGTAATTCATAAAAAGCAGCATACATCATTGATTTCTGTAAATGTAAAATTTATTTGCGAGAAACATTTTTTTGTCAGTAACTGGAGTAAAGTTTTATTTCATTGTTGAGTAGTATAAAGTGGCCTATAACGCACTAGTGAGTTGTGTCCAAAACTTATTAGCGAGTTGTGTCCAAAACTTATTAGTGAGTTGTGTCCAAAACTTACTAGTGAGTAATGAATATTGAATAATTAAAGGGTTGTGGATGAAACTTAACGTTTGACTTCTGACTTATTAGCACTCGGTTGTTCTGAAACATTTGTCTAAAATCCTTTGTTGCTTTGTAGCTCACATGGACAATAATTAATTATTTTCCACAATCCTTGGGCTCGTTAGGATGTAATTCTAATTTTTTTTAAATATGCATTCCTTGGATCTTTGTAATTTTTTAAATAACTCTAAAACATATAAACCTATTGAAATACTGACCTCAAATATTTTGAATTTCGATTCAAATCATATAAACATCATTTGTATCATTAGAGATTTTTTAGAGATTTTAAGTTTATAATACTATTATTTTTTTAGACATTATTTTTCAAACATTAAAAGAAAAAATATTTATTGCATTTAAGGATATCTAAGATCAGACGCATACACTTCCATTAAAAAAATATCTAAATTACAGAAAGTTTTAGGATATTAAATAAGAGCAACACATCAACATTTCAAGTGATTTAAATTTGAACCATGTTTCAAAGTTTTGGGTCTTCTAAGACTGCTATAATTCTTGGAATCACTACTAAAATTGTACAAGCTTCAGTTATTTTAAAAATAATTAAGTTCATAAGTTCTGTAAATCTTTAAAATTTAGAATATTTTAAAAAATAAACGTGACTAAAATTTGGTTTCAAATAAACGTGACTAATAAACGTTTGAAAAGAGGTTAAATGTTATTAAAGTTTTCTAGAATCTCTTCTACTTCCAGAGTTTTTAAATTCTCTGAGAAAAATCTTTCTAATACGACCAAGATCTGTGGAGCTTCAAAAAGCTTTGAACTTTCTAATTTTTGAATCTTGTATTAAATTTTTCAATGTCTGATATCTTCATTATCAATAAAATGATACGGAATACCTGATCCAGTTGAACAAGCGCTCACAAAAGTTTATTATCTCCGTGTGTTCATATTTATTTATTTTATGGATATTTTTGTGCTATATTTTCTTCAAAAAAATTGAGTTTATATTATCTTAGAGTTTTTGTTATGGTTTCTTTAGATTTTTTTTTGAATAGTTTTTGTTTGATATTGTGACAAATTGAAAACAAGTACAAAAGCATGCTTTTGCACGCGTTACATGAAAACTCAAATAAATTTGTTTGTCTTTCTGAATTACTATCCCCTTTGACTTGTAAAAAAGATAATTATCGCAGAAGATTTAGTAACTTTGGTTTATTTGTTGGTTACCAAGCGTGTTTTTTTTTTGTTTTGGCAAATAAATGCAGAGGAATCAAACTAAATATAACTTTGTCACTTTTTCTTTACCCACAAATTTTGTAGTTGCAGTATAACAGTGAAAACTTTAGTTATAACAATTTTAAGGCAATGTAATTACGGTTTAGTTCTCGAATTTGCAAGAGATTCAATGCCCGCCAGAAAACTCGTGTTCTACTAACCCTGCCTCCACAAGTACATTACATAAAGGTCATCTTACCAATTTCAGGTTAACTGCATCAGCACAGAATTCACTCCAAAAAAGCACGGTGGCGAAAAAGGAGTACCCTTCCGCATCCAAGTCGAAACCTATCAAAACGGCGACAATCTCGATTCATCTGTACGTCTTCACGCTGCTGCTTGTCAAATCAAAGTTTTCAAACTCAAAGGGGCAGATCGCAAGCACAAACAAGACAGAGAAAAAATCATGAAACGTCCATTAGCAGAACAAGAAAAGTATCAACCTAGTTATGAATGTACCGTACTCAATGATGTAAGTAAAGTTACCTCCCGATCAAACTCGTACACTATCAATAACTGCTGAAACGTATAGATTTTCAATGAAAAATACGTTTCTTATTCATTGTTGTTTGAACCAGATCCTACCGCTTTGAAAACACACAGTTTGATTATAACGTCATCTGGATTTTATTAAGATTTTTTTGCGGTTTCACGTGGGGTAGATAAAAGATGTGTTGAAATGAGATTTTTTTTATAGATTTCCAATGAAGCTGTGCTCAACTCCCCACCGATCGCACCCATAGCTCCTGGTGAAAGGTAATTATAAAGTTGGTTCAATATTTTGGTTTTGTTTGTATGATAGTTACAAGTAAAGGGAACTGTTTGTTTAAATGCAGTTCTTCAAGAGAAATACGCTGCCAACTACGTGGGCCTGACCAAAATAACAGTTTAACGGGAACAAAAACATTTTTCGCAAACAATCTATCTTTGTCAGCCACGACAAGAAATAACTACTTCTAGTTTGACAACTACAAACTACGTATAACAACATATAAGAAATAGTGCTATTTTAATTCCACCAAAGAAGCGCAAAGAATGTGCAGTTTTCCGTATTTTTCACGATCACATTTTTGTAATGTCGCTTCATTCGAATTTAAACTAAGCTGATAAAAAAACAAAGCGTAATGACCAGGTAGCTTGGTTCTAACTGGATCGAACTCTCTTGATACGTAAATTAACCAGTTTCAGTCCAGTATAACTTTAAAGTTCAATGCGAAAAAACAATAATGAATATAATTTCTTGTTGCATAACAGCATGTGACGCGTGGGTCAAATTGTGACACTCTATAATCCGATTGTCATCAAAGAAAATCAAAATTCAATTCCATTCATTAAATCCTAGTAAAACCGACGATTATCGAGACTGCAGTTTTGTGTTTATGTAGCTCATTCGCTGCATCGCGGATAATTTTTTTGTATTTGTTTGCGATAAGCTCGCTAACCCTTGGTAACATTCCACACAAAATAAAGTTATTTATATCTTGTATTTACATGAACATATTCGCTTTTATCATGAAGCAATTGGTTAATACTATTATTAAACATCAAAAAACACGTACCGGTTTGCACTGGCTACCATTGTTATCCCAGATTTCAATGCAATGAAACGTTATCAGCACAAGGGCAACCGTTTGATGTTCAACTAGAGCTCAACACTTTCCAAGTTAAGTTTGCTTCCACATGTCACATTTAAGTTTTTATGATACATTAAAGACTCAAATTAAACAAAAAAAAAAAAACAGTTTTATGGGTGTTCACATCTTGCAAGAATTTTATTTATGAAATTAAAACGCTTTAAATTTTTAAACGCATCTCTCGCGTTGCCATTTTTACAAGTAACTAACTTTGTGTAATTTGAACGTGTCTGGTTCTGTTCAACTAAATTTGTGTGTATTCCGGAATAGACCAGAATGAAGAACTGTGATTTTCCAGTCCTTTCTGACCTTCGGGTATATGTTTTGATTTTTTTTCTATCGCAAGTACTAAAAAGTTACGAGCAAAAGTTTACAAAAACTAAGCTATAAAATTTCAGAGTTATCGCATCATCGTAATACTCACAAGGAAATAATAATTGTAATAATGTTATTTCTCTAACGAAGTTACTGAATAGAGATATCCATCAGGTTCACATTGAAAATCTGTTTCAAATTTTATTTCTATGATTCCTTTTCTGTAAATAGAACGAAAAATGCGCTTTATCAGTGTATGAAACATAGCTTATTTATTCATCAACCAGAAATGTAGCACAGAATTCCCATTTTCACAAACTCGTAACCTTCAGGTCTATGAATGACATGACTTGGCAGATTTTCTCAAAATTCTAATCAGCAGTTGATTAACTTAATGAGGTGTTTCACAGTTAAGCGACCAAGTGATCTGGATGTATTTTAAGGCATATAAACATTACTTAAAATATAGTTGACTACAGGCCCATGCGATGCATTTTTAAATATCAACAGTTGGCTTATTTACGATCAATATTGATAAAAATAGATCGATTTACTGCTTAATTGTCTGGAAGGCCTTACTTTCATTGCAAGTATTAGGTCAGTAACTTATAAAATGGATTTAAAACGGTAATCTCGTTATGAAACCGCTCTATATTTAGGTGCACATGTCACATGGTTAGTACAATAAGATAGTTGAATATTGAATTAAGCGTAGAAAGCGATGAAAAGGACTTGAAGCGACGATGCGCGTTTAGCACTGGGCGATTTCATCTCATGCTGACAACGTTATAAATTACTTTTGCAGTTTAATTTGACGTTTTCCAAATTAAAATTATTTTCCCAGCGTTCTTTGTACTTTCTTGACTTTATTGTTGTTTTTGAAGACTTTTTCTTTGCCAATATAGACGTTCTACTTGTTGTCAGTTTAATGAAGAATTAGCTGGTTTATTTACGCCTCTAAAACTTGATCAATACTTTAGATATTATCAGGGTAAAATTACTTACGTCAGCCAGGCGTCAAGAATGCATTTTTGGAATTTTGTTAGCAAGAATGTTGCGGTTGGAATTTTCCTTTTTATTAAGAAATCAGTAAAAATACCGTTTTTCAACCTTCAACCTTTCAAATCAAATGAAATAAAAATAAATCAACGTTTTTTTTCCATACGATATCAATCATTTATAATTAATTGAGCGATAGTGCACTTCTTACGTCAGATTTATAGATTATTTTTAATAATGTTGGAAAAGAATATAAAAGAGAAACAAAGCAGACACAAAAAGTTAAATAACAATGCAGAACCATCATTTTAGTTCCTTTTTCGAGCTCGACTGTAAAAATGTTACCATTGTCCATAACTAATCTGAATCATATTCGTGAAATAGTCACAAGGTGAAAGTCAATGACAATTGTTTGTTTAAATTTGAAGCACGTGCTTGAGCTTGGTGCAGTATCACAATTAATAATTAAATTAAATAGGTTCTAACGTATTCGTGACAACAAATCGCCACTTATTATTATTATTAAACATGTTTTCGCAGTTCAAAGTAACAACCAACAAAATCTATTTGTAACTTTAAGAAAGAATGTACTGAAACAAATACTGTAATTATAATGATGCTAGTGAATTCAACATTTGTGCTTGCGTGATTGTCGTTAAAATCCTTCGATCAATATAAACTCATTGTAATATCCTGTTCAATCCACATTGTCTTCCTGTCATTAATTGATAATGTCCGGTTTATGGTCGATAAGAGGCACACAACCGGGAAAATCTGGGGTGGAAAAAAAGTAGGAAGCTAGATTATTGGCGCCATCGTTGCTTATTAGAGTTAATTCATTTGAATGATGGCGTTTAAATTAGGATCGAAATTGCGATGTTTGTTAACGATTATGGAGTAGATTTTTGCAA
Organism: Cynaeus angustus; assembly: GCA_030157275.1. Lineage (NCBI taxonomy): Eukaryota > Metazoa > Arthropoda > Insecta > Coleoptera > Tenebrionidae > Cynaeus > Cynaeus angustus. Next base: position 24,833,536 of record CM058058.1, read on the forward strand.
CTTTATGATGAAGATTAATTTTATATATTCATGGATAAATTCTTGATAGACAATTAGCAATTGGACTAGTATTCATTTTGTTGATTGGTTTATCAACTTATAAAATTGTTACAAATAGTGTTTAAGTGATTATTAATAATTAATTTCCGAAACATGGGCTTAATTAGACCACTGAATTAAGACTGAAATTTGAAAATTGGTGTTCATGATTTTGAGTTAACTATTTACGGTTTAAAAAAATCAAGCGTAGCACTAAAAATTAACAAAAAAGAAAATGTTCTTAGTACTAAAATTGTATGAAAAGGCTGAAATTAAAATTGTTTTGCTCGGATTGGATAGAAAAAGATTTCATTACGTGTAAACTTGTCATCAAACTCCGTGTCATTAACCGAGTAGTATCATATTTATATGTTTTTCACGACAAAAACTAAAGATAAATATTTACATTAATTAATAACTAATAAATCACTAAAAACTAAGGTAAAACTCGCATTTCGGTTCATTCATTTTACAATCTCAAATCAAAAGACAAAAGTAAGTCCATTACTTAAAACTATGATTTTTTTGTGTCTTTATTATTATTCAGTTCTTTATTAGAAGATATACTCGTCCACTTGTTTCTTTAATAATTAGACTATATTCGATGTTTGCGGATAAATTTTTTGTATATTTTTTCTGCTTTCCTGTATAACTATTTAAGATTATTTTAATCCTTTCTTATTTTAACACGTACAAAGATTGTAACGGTAGTTAGAAGAGTGTTCAAATTTTGCTTTTTAACTTTTAGAATAATAAATCTAAAATTTTTATTTTTTACGGTCTGTCCTAAATATATTTTTTAAGACGTGGGTGTACTCATTCGCCATTTTAAGTCTAGCTGTCAATCTCACGATAAATTTATGATACAAATCAAATATATGTTAACCGATGTAAGCCAAATGTCAACAGATGATAGCGGTTGATATTTGCTGACATCAGTTAAATATAGTTGATTTACGTCAACCACAAGCTTTAACGTGACACCCTGACAGCTGGACTTATAACGGCGGATGAGTGCATTTACTTTAGAAAGCCCAATGTTAATCCCTAAATTCAGTTGTACTTTCAACTCTTTGGAAAACAAAGGAATTCTAGGCAACATCACAGTAGAACCAGCTAGAATCCAGGTATCAAATGTGTCAAATGTCAATATTGCAGTCAGCAGTAATTAATTATTTTTGTTTTTTTTTAATTAATAAACTAATTTGACTGTTTACTTTTCGTAAGTGAATATTATTATCTCTAGCGATAACGAGGGTAAACATAATAAAAAAGGCAAGTATCTACTAAGGATAATATGTATTTTTTTGCACGTCCGTAAAAATTTAATCAGAAAAATATTTTTATTGATTTCAAGTTAGTATAACCTTCGGCATGCACAAAAGTTGACTGGTACTAGTGTCATAACCAAATTTACATACAATTGGTTTATAGTTGGTATACAACTCCGTAAAACCTACAAAATATTGGTGAAAGTGCTATTTGAGTTCCTGTTTTGGGGATTAAAGTAGTCCGTTATTTTGGGCAAAATAGTGTGCTAATAATCAAAGGACTAAAATGGCTCTTTTTCTCCGAGGTGGAGATTATTGCCTTGAACGTTAGTAGCTGTATGCGGAATTCTAGCTGAATCAATTAAAATGTTGTTTACGATTTTTTCTTTTTCTAATGGAAAAAAAGCGTCAGGTTAGGGAATCAAAGTACTCCATTATTTAGAACACGTGCAAGAAGAAAATTAACTTCAGAGCAAACAAGCAAAGAGAAAAATTGAACATGCGAAGAAGGAAGAAGATTATAAAAATATATAATAAACCAAAAAAAAAAGTTCAAAACACGACAGCAATTGAAAAGGGTCATATAGGTTACTTTATGTCACTTGTATTAATAGAATGGTTGATAAATGTATTTTTGGGCACTTTATGTATTTGAATTGGGTTGTATTGTTGGGACTCAAGTTTTGGTGTAGGTAGAACGCAAAACTTTGACTACAACATTTAGATTTTTTGTTCAAAAACCTGAACCTTATGAGAAATTTTTGACACGAGGTGCTGACATCTTTACTTCTGCACGTATGTAGTCAAGAAATCTTGAAGGTTGTGTAAATGTCATGACTGATATGACTATCAGGCTAAAGAATCTAAAGATGCACAACAAAAGAGGTTGGGTTCTGTTAAGGTAAAGGGGCTACCAACTAGTGAAGAGCGGCTCTAAAAGCAGCTTTTTTGGGGTGGAGTCGGGTAATTTAGACCCTTAATTGGAGGAGCAGACCCAAACGCAATTCGGAAGTGCTGGGGTTGTGTAGGAAATATCTATAAGGTTGTTTACACTTGTGCATATAACTGGTATACTGGGTTGAAACAAAAATTTATTCCGTATACAGTGTTAAAAGACCTTATCGCGTTTTAAAGCACGACTATAAACTAAGTATATTTAAATCAAGTCACAGTGCATTGTTGGATATACTTTCTTTCACTTTCTTCCAATCGTTAGCAATATCTTATTACCAATTTTTTGAAACTGCTAAACATTACACTTTACTGGGAAAATCACAGTTGTAATTTACACACTTAAGTTTTCTAAATTCCGTTAATTATAACTGCGTTAAACCAAAGTCAGCTTGTTGAATGTAATGTACATAAACATCACAATCCAATTATGCATGTTATGCTAATTTCATAGCAACATCTGTCGGACACACAAAACCTTAAAGCCCCCATTAAGTAAAGGTTTAGGTCCCCTAAAAAACAATTGTAACTTGCCCATCGAGGTTTATCGACACACATTGCAGTGTACGTGCTCAAAACTTCGCTCCGCACCGAATTAAACCGCTCGTTCCTGGCTCAACCGGTTCCATCCAGTTACAAGCCATATCTAGCATCAAAGTCGCCTCAAACCAGACCTTTCCCGACGATCGCGGAAAGCACATGTGTTATTCGATCAATCTGAAGAAATAAACGATTTTGTGCCTTCAGGTTCTAGTAGTGTGCTAGGTAAAAATCACTGTGCCTTAAAGTTCTTGTGATGATTTATCGTTAGTTCGATGGAATATAATATACGCTGTTGAGAATAAAAGTTGAAAAGTGTTGATTCTGTTACACTTATGGTTAAATTTACGCGTGAATCCACTTGTAGTCAGGAATGGTTGAAAAAAAAGTGTTATTGGAAAAACTGCCACTCAGTGTTGATGAACCATCGCTTGTACCAGTTCGCATGGTCCTACAAACACTCTTCGTCAGATGACAGCAATTTTCGCCTAGTGGAGAGGGCCGCAAAAAGAAGAGACTACGATTTAAAAAGTCTGTGCTTTTGTCACGGAAGAAGCTCGCTCGCACTTATCTGAAAACGTTAAAATGACCCTGTCAACGAACAGACTGTACCTTTTGGTTCACACGATTACGATCACTGAAAATGATTATGTCGTTCAAGCGCAGTTCTTCCATACTTTTAGTGAAAGAATGGCTGATGTTAGATTAATCGGGAGGAGGATGAGGTACAGATCTAGACTAAGAGGAAACAACCACAAAATACACCTCCAAAGGTTAAACTCACCCGACCTCAGAACCATCATGAAGAGGAAAACCGCCAAGATAAAACACCATTTAAGAACCATTCATCTGTACGTTTAAATATAAACAATCTAAAAATAAATCTTGTTAATTGAATAGACTGGGTTACGGCCTTGATAAGCTGTTATGCATAAAATGTAATTGTAATTTATTTCTCTTTCAGTGGTGCTCCCACTCAAGTTACCAGGAGAGATGTCAATGTTGGTGAGGGACAGCTGAAGAAGATCGCCTCGCCGACACCGCCACCGGTTGTTGAAAGGAAAATCGATGACCTCAAAGTAAGAACCATTGTTTATTTTTACGACACTATGCTTGAAATTAAGCCAACTAGTAAACAAAATGGAATTGTTATTGAACAGAGTTGTAAAGGAAAAAATAACGATTATTTTGCGTTTTTATAAAGAAAATTTATTAGTACATGCAAATCATGTATGAACTGCGTTAGTCACATGACGATAAAATATTTATCTATAGAGAGATAATCATGTGATTCAAACATTTTCGACGGTTCATAATAACAAAGCAAACTAAAGTAGTTTTGTGGTTGCAAGGAACATGAATATTTTGTAATTGGTCATCTCTCATTGACAATAATTGTTTACAAACATTTAATTGTAGCGTCTCGTCTAGATAATTTAAACAGTTTCTAGCTTCATCAGTAAGAAATTTTGGGACGATATTTTGAAGAGTTAGATTGTTTTATTGATTTACACACAAAATAAACTGAAATTGGGTCATCGGATTTTAAAATTATTTTGACGTATACATCTATTTATATATCACAATTTCGTTTTACTTCTTATCTAAAAGAATTTCATTCATTTGTAAATTTTTCATTAGTCAGATGGTCAGATTGTTCAAGATAAGAGGAAACATTTACCGGTTCAGTTTTATCGAGAGCCCAGGGTAATACAATAAAATATATTTCTTTCTCTATTTTTGTTTGGTTTTATGCCACAATAAAAATTATCTGGATATAACTGCACCGTTCCAAGGACTTAACGTTTGTTGTAAATCGCGATAGCATTACTTTATTAAAGTTAACTTGCCCTTTTCTAAGGTAACAATCTGGGAATGATTTTTATGAGTTTTTGTGTAACTTTTACAAATAATATAATAACTTAAAAGAAAAAAAATGTTGAACGTTTTTCAGATTCTAGTTTGGTGATAAATATAATAATCTGAATGTGTACCTGAGATTTGACGGGTAGCAAAAGATAAGCGAAATTTTAATAAAAACTATAAATGAGTTTTAAAACCAAGAAATTGTCAAGAAAGTGAAAATCAAAATCAAACTACGAGCATCACTGTCAAATTTTTAGTATTATTATAAGATATCGTTATTATAAGTACCGTTTAAAAGTGTTATTTTAAAACTATTGTCAAAAAAGTAGAAATCAAAATTTTGGAGTATTTCGAGTACAGTTTTCAAAAAAATCTACTTTTTAATTTGTCGGGGGTAAGTGGAAGTGGTATTCTAAAGAATTATTTCAGTTTTTAGTATTTGTTAAATGGTCATTTGAAAATTATTATTGGAAAGAAAGTCAAAATTTAAAACGTTAGTTGGAAATGATTATTTTTGAATAGTTGTGATTGTGAAAATCGCAATATTAACACAAAAAAGCAATTGTTTTCAATGTGAAAATTTGGCAGCCTTTAAAGAATCAAAATTTGGAATAACTATCAAAAGGTGTCATTTTAAAACCATTACAAACACGTGGAACTCAAAATTTTGTATAATCGTTAAAAATTACTGTTTCTAAATAGTTATCAGTGCCAAATTAGCAGAATTATCAAAATAGCCACTTTTTGGTTTTTTTTTGAAATAATTATCTTTATTGGTTGATTATAGACTTTTTCTTAGTTTTATGTTATGAACAAACAAAGGCATTCTTTTCTTTTTTGAGTACAAAGATTTCATTCTTTGTTAACTCTTAAATCATTTTCGTTATAAAGGGAGTCCACTGTGTTTTTCACTAACTTTTTGTACCAAAAAAGAACAAAACACGTCACATAGCAACGATATGAATTGAATTACGTCATTCAAAATAACAGTATTGAACTTTTTAACATTCATTAAACAATGCTCAACTTCATGACTTCATGACACTGCGCACTGTATCGGACTTTCTACTTTCCTTGCCTCATTAATTATTATGTAACTAAAGTTAATTAGACTGTAATTATTACAAAGCAGACAACACGAAACGTAGTATTGATTACATTTTAAAAGTCTAGATGTTCATTAACTAAAGCACAAGATCGTGATATCCTACTACATCTCAATTATCTTAAAATAGATCATGTTTATGCGGCATTGACGACTTGCCAGAACTTTAAAAAGTACAATGTTGGGACAAGTTGTTTGTGTTTGAATCTGATTTGGCTTCTTTCACTCGTCTTGGAACAGCAACAAATTTTATGATACAAATCTCTTTTTTAGAATCTGTCTTCGGATCATTTGTCGAGCAATGCATCTCCAGAGCAAACCACCGCTTGGCTAATTAGAAATCGCTTTGATAGATACCTAGAAACCTTCGTAAACTTCTCTGGAGCCGATATGCTGCGCATGTCGCGAGATGACCTAATTCAAATATGTGGACACGCCGATGGAATCCGTTTATTTAACGCTGTACATCTCAAGTAAGTTTGTTGTTTACACCTCAGCGCAATCATGTAAATATTTATGATCAAACAAATATTATTCTTGTTTATTCTAGAACCATAGCACCAAAACTGAAAATTTACGTCTGCCGTCAAAACACTTCCATCTTCAACGCTGTGTTTTTGACAAGTCATAGCAACGTCGAATTACTGGAAAAACTAGCTGCCTTAATGGGAATTTCACAGGACCAAGTACATGATATTTATATTGAAGGACCACATGCTATACACGTCCGGTTAAATAACGATGTTATCAGTCATATTAAGGAGGAAACGATGTTTTCGGTGGAAGTTTTACAAGATAGTGGAAATTTCATCTTCCTTTTAAAACGCACTGTCAAATGAAAGTGTTGTGTTAAATTTACGTGATTATATTACTCTTAGTGTCTTATTGTATGCCTTAACACTAATTTAGGTGATATTGCATGATTTATAGTTTATCTCAGGATTTTCGAAGTGTGCTAAGATATTGGTTTAAACTGTTATTAGGGTGAGATTAATTTTAGGATACTAATTGTTTTCTTTAATTTGTAGGTTTATTAATGTTGCTTAGTATCTATTTTTTTCAAATAATATTTTTTGATTTAATTAGTTCATTTTACTGTGACTTGAGAAGTACAATTGGTAGAAATAAATAAGAACAATATATTTTTGATGTACAAATAAGTTTGGCTCCAATGTTGTTGTTACGTATAATTTAGGAAAAAGGGGAGTAGCTATTATCTTTACTTTAAGTCTTAGAATCATCCATAACGTGCCTTTTATAAGCTATAGCCACAGAATTTATAACTGTAACCAGAGTGCCATAATGTTAAGAATTATATTCCGCTTTTATCTTGTGTGATTTAAAAAATGTCTTTATTGATATAAAAATTACATTATCGTTACGTTGTTTCTAAAGCATCTAAACCAATGTCCTACTTGCTCTGGCTCTGTGATTAGTAACGTTAGTTCTAGTAATATAACTTCTTCGATAAACCGGAGGGAATCGTTCTTGGATCGGCAGTGACTTCTGAGATCTGCTCTTCGATTCTGTTTTCAAATCAACAGGTTCTAACACAGGTTTCGTGTTGTTAGCGACCATCTTCTCGCTCTTCCTCGTTTCTTCCGTGAAATTAGTTGGCAGTGGAATCTTTACAAACAAAACATCATCTGCTCTGTTCGATTCGTTGGTTATTTGATACTGAACATTTTGGAGATCATTAGATTTAATAATATCGATCAAATTTTGAATTGCTGCAAATTTCGGATTGGCTCCTCCTTTACTGGCTTTCATCAATCTCGAATCGCTGTCGGTGTTATTGGGTGGCATTTCTTTATGGAGGTAGGATAGAGGCCAATGACGCGGTTGGCCGAAACCTCCTGGTTTGGGAGGGTCCAAGAACTGATTCTCGAATTGCATTTCGTATTCATCGAGACTTGGACGTGGAGGTGGAGGCGTGGGTGGAGCTGGAGGACGATCAGGACGGATTCCTGGACGGTGGGGAGGTGGCCTCTGATCTGGAAGATAGTGAGGAGGTGGCCTCTGATCTGGAATATAGTGAGAAGGTGGCCTCTGATCTGGAATGTAATGAGAAGGTGGTCTGTGATCAGGGAGGTAACTGTTTGTTGGTTTGTCGAAGCGATCGATGATGTTGTGGACGTAAGGGTAGTATCTATCGCTGCATTTTCGCCATTGGGTGCGTTGGGGGCCCACATAACACCTGAAATTCTGTATTTAAAGAGGATTTGAGTAAGTGATGAGAACGTACCATTGGTACTGGAACCCTTCTGAAAACCCACACTGGTGGTCGGGTCTGCAACAATAATCCCAAGAGTTAGCGTCGCCACCTTCTAATTCGCAGAACCAGAAGCCCGCTAGTTTGTTTTCTCGACACAGGGTGCCTCTGCGACATGGCCATCCACTTACGCTGTAGACTCTCCAAACACCCATGGCATTTCCATCTAAAAGTCAAGGTGTAATGTGAATCATGGAAAATGTAGCTTACCGTAATCGTGGCGACGTTCGAAATTTCCTATATTATTGTGAAGAGGATCATTGGTAATAGCTCGACACCGTGGATTGTAATTATCCCAGGCAAAGAGCCAGGAATCGGGGTCAGGGACGTGGTCAACATTTGGGAGCAAATCTCTTTGTAAAATGTCGGATAGTTTACAGTTTGGTTCATATTTCGAACTTTTGGTGCTAAAAGTATAATGGTTCAGAACAAAGTTGAAGAAGATTTAACAGTTACCTGTAGCTGAGAGACATGCATTGGAAAAGTGTGTTTTCTCTGAGTTTGGAGCACTCAGCTTTGCATTCTTCTTCCGTGGCCACTTGGAGCTCTTTTCTTGTCGCTTGTCGTAGCAGTCGAGCAGGCGCTCCAAAACCGATGTAGCACACTAAAAAGTAGGCAAAAAATGCAGCAAAGTCTTGAAATTTGAATATAGTAAAATTCTAATAAAATAAAACTATACTTTTTGGACCCACCACCTTATAAACCTTTACTTTATCCGTCAAAATATACTTTACGGACTGAAGGACTCTTTTGTGGCCGCAAAGATGAAGAATTTTTAGACTCATTCATTTGTTAAATCGTCCAAAAACCTTGTATGCATTTCTGCCGTAAAATTATTTTTTGCCTCGGCCGACTTTCCCGCTACACAGGTCATTATCGTTGTTACGGCCTCGTTACATACATAGCTATTTATCCGTCAAACAAGAATGCAAATCAAACTTGGAAAGAATTCTACTTTATTTTTTAATTTTTTGAACTCACATTGATCAATTCTGGTCCCCGGATTTTTCCATGGTTTCCCAGCGATTCCAAAGTGGTGGGGTTCACAGCCATGTCCAAAACTACCTCTTTCATAGATTTCAAATCCTGGTTCAGGGACAAAGTGAATTCTTGGATCCATTTCGTTATACGGCCAATCTGTCAAGAGACAGTTATCCACAGGACCTCCAATAACGGGAGATCCATATCTGTGCAATGTTCAAATGTAGTTTATTTGGCGCAGTAATCATTTTTTACTAATTTTACTTAAGCTAAGCTTCCCGTTTAGCCAGTTTTAGTGGAGACATTTACCGAACTTACAAAATTGAGGTTTTAAGGTATAGATTAAAAAAAAGTTTTAGACATCCTTACATTTTAAATTCTTTTATCTAGAAAATCTGCGGTTTCCTGTTTTTAAGATCACCAGTCTGATCAAATATCTTCAGTTAAAATTTAAGGCAACTACAAAAAAAATCCCGTTTTAATTATAAATTAACTTCTTTATTTCCGGTAGAACCGCTGTTTGCTTTTTGCTTAGTTTAAAAAAAAAAGTGGTCAAATTTAGCTGTCTTGAGCCCGGATTACCAAACAAATTAAATTAAATTTAATTGTTGAAAACGAATTAAGTTGCAAAATGTACACAGATGCTTTAAATATTTATTTAGTCCTAAATCCTATTTTCGAATTTGAACTACTCTTTTACTCGATAATCTTAATTACTTATTCGCCAATTAATTTGATTGTCTATAAACTGGTTTTAAATCTCAACTGTACGTAAGTTTATGGTATATTTAAACGTTTTTTACTAGACAAGAATTTTAATTTTAATTGAAGAAACCTAAATTATTTTTTGTTGTAATTTGTCTTTAATTTTATAAAAACATGTTTAATTAAACCGAAATAACAGCGTGTAAATAAAGATTCTTAGTTTCTGAACTGCTCAAGTCAGTATCGGTATATATTCTTTATTTTTTAATGTTTGGTCTGTTAGCAGAAAATAAACGGTTCCACAAAATTTTACTTTAAATGCCTTTAAAAGTTTGCTGCTGGATAAACAGTGATGGTATTAACACAATCAACATGTTTGTGATGGGCCGCGTAAATAAGTTTATTGCCGCAATTAATGCTGGAGAAATATGTGCGCTTTTACTGCAGCTACTGGTGTAATCCAGTAATTTGTGTACTTAAGTTTCACAATAAAAAGCTGTTGTGTTTTTAGAGCAGTTAAGAAACAATGAATCTACTGTATTTTCTAAATAAGCTGAAGCTGGTGTTTTTTTACCACTTCTGTTTAAGTGAATATTAACTTACCTGAAACTGAAGGCTCTACAAGTAAATCGAACACATTTTAAACATTCGATCTGACATTCAACTATTGATTTCACAGATAAGGAATCACGAACCACTTTATGATCAAGTCTTTGAGCACTGCGTACTCTCCAGAAACAATCTGAAAGAACTAAGAAGTTAGAAGAAACTGGAAAATATACAAAGTTTAATTAAAAGTGTTACAAGAAATTTCAAGTCAAGCAAAGCTGTGCTATAGAGAGAAAAAAGCTGAAGCAACGAGACAGAGTGAGCTGAATTTAATTTACTGTGACTTATTTTCTTTTGATATTTATTATTAATAAATAGCAATAATTTACATTTCAATGTTAGTACGGTTCCTTCGTGGGTTAATATAAATACTAAAATACTCTACCACTGTCATCTCTCCCTCTCATAATAGGTTGCTCGCATCTCTTCATATTATTCATGGTATACACATCGAAATTTCTGTCTGGTTCTAGGTCTGTGTAAAAATCTAGTTCTTTATAGTTTCGGTTACTTAGATAGCAATTTTCAGCTGAGATAGGAGCGGTCGTGTATCTGAAACAAAATGTAGAAAAAATGTTGTTATAAACACGTTCTTTTTACTTATAGGCGTAAGAAGCACATGGGAATTCTTTCTCTTTGAAACACAAAAGCTCGCATTCGTAAATGTTTGGTACCGAAACGAACTTTTTAACTATTCCTTTGGTGAGTCTGAAACCAGCTGCAGATCTCAAGGAACATTCTAGAAAAGTAGATGATTAACACCTCATCTTAAGGTAGAGTTAAGCAATTTACCATCCTTGAGAAAGTCGTAATGGTAGGGATACCTTGGTTCCGCCGGAAGTATAGCATTATTATATAAATCGTCCTGATTTGGTGGTTTACCTGGCCTAAGCGGGACTTCTGGTATATAACCTCCTCCATTTGAAAAAGGCGGTTTTAGAGTGGGTTCTGGTGAATAACCACCAGGACCTTTCGGTGGTTCTGGTACGTAGCTACCGATACCAGGTTTCGGTACTTCTGGCAAATAACTGCCTCCTCCAATATTAGGAGGTTGATACGGTCGTTCTGGTAAGTAACTTCCACCCCCTGGAGGTTTCTGTGGTAGTTCAGGTAAATAACTACCTCCTCCGTAAGGTCTTTGAGGTATTTCAGGTAAGTAACTACCACCTCCAGGAGGTCTTTGGGGTCTTTCTGGTAAGTAGTTTCCTCCACTTGGTTTCTTTCCTGGGGGCAGTTCTCCATAGTTATGGAATTTCTCCTCATACTTGTTCAATCCCCAAAAGTCGAAACTTTGACTGTGCCCATATCCAGTGTACTGCAGATTTAAGCCACCATTTCCGTAGTTGCCTCCATATTGTCCCCAATACTTGTTCCCTCCGTTTTCGGCAGGCGGGGGCAAATAGTAATTTCGTCTTTCGAACTCGTGGGGGTTGTAGTTCGTGCCATAGGAGCCTCCATAGCTGCCCCAAGTCGGTTTGCTATACCCCGAATAGCCTTTATCTCTATTATAGTACCTGTCTTCGTCATAAATCGGTCTTCTAACTGGTAAATATGGCTCGTATGATTTATAATCATATGGTGGTGGGCCATGATCATAGTGCTCGTAATGATTGAGTGAGTGTTCGGAATGATGTGAATCATGATATGCAAAGTCTGTAAAAAATAAAACGATTTGCTTCTTCTTCAAAATTTTACTCGAGCCAAAAGTACAGTTTAAGTGAAACGAAGACACAATACATCCCATATTATATTATCTGGAGAAACATATTTACCTCCACGTCGGTTACCACTAGGCCTGTAATCATCGTAACCATACGGCGGTCTTGAATCGTAACCAAAGTCCGGTCGTGGTCTCCTATTACCACCATATCTTCTTTCGTCGTTCCACCAATCATAAGGTCTTTGATCATGTCTTCGGTTGTAGTAACCATCAGATCCGTAACCGGAGAAAGAACCGTGTCCTCTACAATTGGCAGTTGCCGCATTTCGATCTCTTTCGTAGTAATCGTAATCTGGATCCGGATACAGATCTCGACCGATGTCCAGATGGGACAATGGTATTGATAATAGTTCACATTCGCCTTTACCACGACCGGTTGGATCTAATCTAAAGCAGAGATTTTGTAATTAATAACATTATGCACAAGGATGCAGGTGACATCATTAATGCGCTCTAATGAGTTTCCGCTGTTTTAGTGCACAAACGCACTGATGATGTAATTTTGATACGGATGGTGATGGTCTTCATGGTTTGGCAGTGCAAGGGCAAAATTATTTTTTGGGTCATTGTTGATTAATTGACATAATGCGGAGAGATTCAAGGCTGTGCGGTCTTTATAAATTTTTTTATATAGCAGATGTATTGTTAATTTTTTTGAGAGTTTTAATATGACATTTTAATTTAAAAGTGGTTATAATAACTTTAAATTTATCTTTTATAAAGTTTTGCATTTACTATGAATTAACGTATTAGCCCACATTTCACAAAAATACATTAATCCACGTTCCGGTTCCACAAAACAGATTTTTTTCATAGTTGTCCTCAAGACGTTGGTTTACCCAATATTCTAAGATTCTTAAATATTTTCTGATGATTTAGTTTAATAAAGTAACTCAGAACAGATCCAAATTGAATGTGATTCTTAATCGATAATATACAGGACTAGTCACGTAAGGAGTATTTCTGAATTTTTTATTACCGGAACCAGCAATACAATTTGCGACGACTAGCTCCCTCATTAAAAAAAAACAAAATTTTGTAAATTGAGTATTTTGAAAAAGCACGAGACATTAAGAAATGTGCGACGATAATTTCTAAATAGACTTAAGGCATGTCTTGAAGTTAATGAACATTTGTTGCGTTGGTTATTTGTTATATTGTTGCGGTTGATAAAATTAAAAATAAATTAATCATCTGTCATTTTGACGTCCTCAGCCGCGTTTAATACCTACTTTGATTACTGAATTAAATCACTTTTAATATTGTAGCAAGTGGTCAGGGTTATTTGTATTGTTGGTTGCGTACAAAATAAATTCAGAAATACCCCTTACGTGACTAGGCCTGTATGTATTAAGAAATTAAAGTAAAAAAAGTTGATATCCTGCAGACTGCTCAGTCACATTTTTTTTATATGGTTAAAAATATTTTGACCGAGAGTCAAGCTATCAAAAATCAGTAGTTAATTGGGGGAGAAAGCTGGCAATACAAAACAAAGATTTTACATAAACAAGTCTCATAAATTGTTTTAATGTAGAATTTTGGTGTTTTTTTTATATAGTTTCTATTAGTAAATTATTTATAAGCGAAGCCTGTGCATCGTGTCCGTCAGTATCATTCAAGAAATCAAGTTTTTACTGTTTTTAAAAATGGTGGATGAGCCGGGATTGTTGTGCTTAGTTTGTTTTTTTGATATTGTTGAAATAAAATCAAAACTTGTTAATATGTTTTAAAGTTAAAGCCTTTTTTCATAAATTGAAAAAAGTTAGTTAGAAACAAAGCTTAACTTATAAAATTCTTTCTATGACGTTGTTTGTTTGTTGTTGTTCTTAAAATTTTCTGTTTCGCTATAATGTTATCTATATATCTCTTTATATCTATATTGTATAACTCTTAACTTTCTTTGAAGTACTTAGTCAATAGAAAAACTAAAATTATAATGAAACATTAGTTTGTAGCTCGTTGAGCGTTTCTTTGACATTTCAGGGCATATATAATCGATAAATAAATACATGATCCTGCTAACGACACTTCTAAAACGTCGAACCCGAAAACAACCTAAATACCAACTTATAAAAAAAAAGGAAGTTCTATTACAAATCGTTTTTTTAATACCTTTGTGGTGATTATTTCTTTGATTTTTAATTGTTTAAGTTTGGTTCAAACTATACATTTGAATTTTGGTTTAGGTTTAAGCGGTCGAAATGTGAAAGTAATAAAAGTCTGCTAGAGAAAATAAATTTCTTTCATTACTTAAACGCTTCGATGTTCTTTCCCAAAAATATTTCAATTATAAACCAACAGTAACAGAATAAATTCACGCTTTAGTCCTGACGCAAGCAAGAAATATTAATCGTAAAAAATAATGTATTCAATGAGTTTCATTCTTCGGTTTATAGAAATTACATAATATTCCTGATGTTCTGTGAAGACAAAAAATATTACTCGTCTTTCACAAGTCGTATACTTTTATGAGTAGATTGTTTGTGGTAACAAGAATACACTTTCTCACTTTGCAAACAAGCAAACATTCTATGCGTCCATTTAAATCAGTTTGCGTAATCTAGAAGAGAGGATCATAACAAAGATACGGTGAAAGTACTTTCCACACGCTATGACTTCATTTTCTATGTCTTTATAATTTCAATTAATATTTTATTACTGAGCTCTAAGAACTTGAAGTCAAAAGACTCAACATCTACGGAACCTAATTAAGGAAAATTACATCCAACTTTACTTTGTAGGAAAAGATAAAAATCAGTTGTAAAAGAAACAACAAGTTATATCTTATGAGGATTAAAAAAGTTATGAAACAAACATTTCAGACATTTATAAAATAAATTATCTTTTGTAGACTCGGTTTTCACCCAGGATGCATTTTATCCCATCATACAGACCAGAATAATTAAAATTATTGTAGCCTGAAGGCCACATTTCTTACTCTTCATGGATTGTAAGTATTCTAATAGACTTTTTCACTTGCAAGGTTAAAAAGATGATGGTATCATTCTTCTAATACCACTTTAGTAATTAAAGGACCATGTTGTTTTGACTCGGTGTAATTTATTGCTTAATTGTAATACCAAATTACACCTAGAGTGTCGTTTAAGTTTTCCATGTGAACTCGGGGACACAATTGGACAATAAATCATAACAAAAATTTACCTGTAGTTGAACCCTTCACAAGCGAAACGTTTTTCATCAGCACACTCCCTCTGACAGTCTTCTACTCTTTCGCAAAATAACGCTCTTTTGACGAGAGCTCTAGTGACACGTTTCCCTGCCAAAACTCTCCTGAAACACGCTGAAAAAAGACATGGAATTACTATTAAGGTCAGAAAGAATATCATGGATGGGTATATTTTGAAATTTCTTTACCTTCAGAGGCTAACTAATTTAAAACAGACAATGGAATCGTTAAGAAATAAAATAGAAATTGATGCTTATCTTGTTTTGAAATATAAAATTACATTGTAAGTATTATAATATGCGTACTGTAAAACATACTCGATACACTAAATACTAAGGTCACATTATTCGATTTACATAAAACTAAGGTTGAAAATTAGATGAACTAGTAGTATGCTAATGTAATTTCGTGTTACATGATTTTGCAATTTTTTTACGCGAAATTTTCTGCACCGCTTTTTTAACGTACACACACACAATTTAGATATGGCGATAACACATACACATCCTTTCATTAATATTCAAATTTATGCAAATTGCTTTCGAGAAATCTTAGTCACTCTTCATTAAAAATTATGTTAACATTTGCTCTCATGATTTTTGTACTTTATAATAGAGCGGTTATTTTCTTGTGTTTTTAACGGGATTGATGGGAGATATAAACCGAGTGTGAGTCAGTAATTGCATAAATAAATAGTAATAAAAATTGCATTTAGTACAACTTAAGTGTGTAGTTAAACTTTTATCTCTTTAGAATGCAAATCAAAGACCTACCATGAGAATGCATCATATCGGAACAATTATTTTTAACGGTGAACAATGCAAACGTTAATTAATTTTAAGTATAGGAGAAAATCTTGTACTTGTATTAGATGTATCTTTAGGTAGACCATGACTGATTTTTACACGTAGCTCAATTTGTATACTGGACAGTTGTCAAAGTTGCATGTTGTTGCACAATTTTTCATGAGAAAAGTGTTAATTTAAATATAATGGTTAGGAAAATTTTATCATTTACTATATAGCATACTGAAATACTGTTGTTAAGGCCAAAAGCAACAGACTTTTAAAAAATATCAAAAAACTGTAATTTTTGTAATTTTGATAAAACAATTAAAAACCCAAAATTACTGTCTGTAATTAAGATGGAAAACTATGCTTTGATGGAAAACTGTGCTTTCTTTTTTTTTTAAATTTTCCCAAATTAGAACGAGAATAATTTATATTTGAAGTTTGTTAGTAGTTTTTTTTTAATAAAAATGATGGTTATAAAACAACTGAGCGAAGATCTCAGAGTTTTTTACTATAATTTATCGAGCGTGTGGCCGTGCATTATCATGAAGAAGAATTACTTTTCTCGAATTGAACGGCGTATTTATTTTTAAGACAATAATTATTGAATAAAGTAAGACCTTTAACTGTTGTTTCGTTTTAATTCGTCTGTTTGCTCAATTTGAACTCAGTTATTGCACTCTGTCTTTTTTAAACTTTTTACACCATTTGGATATTCGATGGGCTTCTAAATAATCCATTTTTTTATTAATATTTTATAGTCTCCTAGAGCAAAATTTCCAGTCAAATTTGAACACTCTCGAAATAATCAAACTCCTACTTTTACAGATAAATAAAAAAATAATAAAGTGAATGTTTGTTATGAAATCCATTATGAAATATTTATAAAGGCAAATTTATGCTTGTGAATCTTTACTGGTTTTGTAATTTGCTTTTTGGGTACATTCAATTATTTTTAATCATTAATTTAAAAAAAGGCTATAAACATGAACATTTTTGTGTTAATTAAAATACCTCTTACACGTATACCGTAAAACATTGTTTAGTTGATTATTGGTTTACCAAAAAGTTATATAAAGTGTAAGTATTTTGTGTAAAAAAATAAATGTATGAAAATTCCGTTTAATTCCGTTTTATCTTTAAACATTTAGCATCAAATTTTAAACTCTAAAAGAAACGTTCAAAAAAAATTTGTTCTATTGCATTATAAAGTAGTTGTGGCGGCCATAAAACGGCACTTAATAGCTCTAGTAAAATACTGACATTTACTCTAAAGGCCAAGAAATTGCCAGCGTCAAAAAATGGTAATTTCTTTGTGTATATGGTAGATGTAAAAAAGCTCATAAGGGTAATCAAGCGTAATAATCAAATTTACAAGGGGATTGAAACAAGATTAAATTATAAGGTGATACGAAAAAATTGAAAAGAACAAAAAAACAAGTGGAAAATCTTAACTTGAAAAAACAAAACAAATATTACAGAAAATGCATGCATGATAATTGAAGAAATAAAGAAAATAAGGATAGAGAGAAAAATGGAGAAAGAAAAATGACAACAGAAAAGTAAGAGGAAAATATAGAGAAATGAAGGAATAATTAATACGAAATAAGTGTAAAGACATACAGAAACATAGGTAAGCACATAGGAGAAGGAAGATAAAGAACATAAAGAAACATAAAGAGAGAATGCAAACGAACAAAATTTGACTGTTGGAGAAAAAAATTAAAGGAAAATTAAGACAGAAATGAAAATTAAATTCTGAATAAAATAATAAACCTCAGTGGTTTGCGCAATATATGGACGTGATTAGAAGTGTCTTTTGAATTTTATACTGCAATAAATATAGTATAATAAACCAAAATATACCAATACTTTCTTACAAATAATTTTAAAAACCAGAAAAATTAAATTTAATAGTAAAATTTGACAACATATTGTACTGCAATTTAGATTTCTATTTTTTGTTAGAGAGAAATAAATTTCAAGTTTTTATTCAACAAATACTCATTCTCGCTAGATTCTGCTTTTGTTTTTTCACTGATTTTATTACTATCGTGATAAATTCTGGTCTTTTGCAGTAGACAAATACAATGTGGGAGTTGAATAAAAACTTTATTACAAATTGTTTTAGCCGAGACGAGTGTAATAGCATGGAATGACTCTGCAGCTGCAACAATGTACGCAAATAAAAGAAATAAAATAATTCGACGTCGCTCGATTTATTAAAGCAAGCAACTAAATTAAATTGTGGCTTTAATAATTTCAATTTTGTTGTTGTTTTTATTAATGTTTATTTAAATTATTCTAATGTAAAAACACTTGTGTGCAAAAGTATCGGACCATACTGAAAATTTCAGTTTAAGTGAAGTATGTTCAAAAGTGCCAGATTTGAACAACCAGAGCATTATTTAAAAACTCATTGCTTTCTGTTTAATGTGATATAAAAACTCTAAATGTAGATTTATTGAATTTTACATTAACAACTTTGAAAGTAAAATAAAATTCTTAAATTAAAAATGCTTAGCAAACCATTTCCTGCTAACTTTTATCTGACGTTCTTGACATATCCAAAAAGCGAATTTGAGCTACAAAAAATTTATTGAAGCTCACAAACAGTTACTTTGCTTGAAACAGGACGTGATGTGTCTCGCCGTTTAAATTTAAGCCGTTCAACAGTGCAACGATTACATCAGAGGTACTCGGAAACTGGTGTCTTTGTAAGTAGGCTACAAATAGGAAGACCTCGTGCTACATCTTAAAGAGACTATCGATTTATTGGCACAAGGGGTAACTGCTAGTGAACGGACCGAGAGGCGAAGATTGAGTGAGACGTTCTTGACACCTCATAAACCTGCAACTGCTCCTAAATTAAGAGCAGATCATCAGTCACGACTACAATTTGCGAGAAATCATTTAGACTGGACTTTCGAGCAATGGAGTAAAGTTATGTTCACAGATGAAAGCAAAATCTGTTTCCACGGAAATGACGGAAGAGGAACGGGTCAGCTATGGTGCCGGTTTATGCATAATCTGGAAGGGTTGGAGGAAAAACAGATCTTGTTGACTGGTCCTGGAAATGGGGAACACAGGAGAGGTTTAATAGCTCATAGCTACATCGAGGAAATTTTGCAAGGACACGTGATGCCTTATACCGGGTTTGCCAGGGAATTCCTATGCATGCCCAACAATGCAACACTTAAGGAATTACCTTCCTAAAGAAAACATTCTTACATTAATTAAGCTGTTAGCAGACCTAATAATGACAGTACCCGCTATTAATTTTTTTTTTGGTCAATTCCTTATGCTTAAATGTTTCATGTTTGTTTTTTTAAGTTTTAATAAGAGTTTAGAAAACTCATTAAAGAATGATCGGACGACTGTATGAATACGAAAAACTTAAATAAAAATTATTTTTTTTATTTTTTCCAAATTCTAAACTATATATTTTGAATATTTTTTTCTCGGAATTAAGTGGCCCGATACTTTTGGACGCATGCGTATTTTTTTCGATACCCCAACCAGAGTATTAAAAACTTTTTATTGACTGTTGCAAAATTTAATTTATCTAGTAAGAATGTTTTTATTTTATTTTGTACGTAGATTGACTAACATTCCTTAATTTTACAGTCAAGGAAGATATAAACCAGCACAAAATTATCGTCATCATATTCACCTAGTGCGTGTCCCTAAAAAACCAAAAAACTTGTATCTACTAAAAAATAACAAAATTGTAAAGAAGTTTTTAGTTACGTATACGGATAGTGAAAATTTGATTTAATTTTACAGTCAAGAGAAATATGGACCAGCACAAACTTGTCATTTTTTGGACACAAAATTGTTGTTTTTTTTACTAGAAAGAGTTTTCAAATTAGTCTAAGATTGATGTTATTTTCAAGCTTGTAGACATGCCATTTAAAGCAGGTACAACATGAATACTAATAATCGATGGACCACTTTTTATCTAATTCAAGTTCATTTCAGGCATGTTGGTTTCTACAATATCAGTCGATTTAAATATATTTTTTTAAATTATTTATTTTCTTACTAATAAAAGTCATCAGCGCTAAGCAATGTTTGATGTTTAGTGGTTTAAATGTGATCATACTTAGTTATTTTATTTTTTTCTGGATTACAGTACAATTTTGCAGTTAAGAAACCAAATAATTTAACAAATGTGATCTGACTCTAAAATAAAAGTAAACAAAATCTCAGTATTGGTAATAGGTTTCAAAATAACAAATTACAAACATGTGCGTTCAATTTATTTTCATGCCTTAGTAAAACTGGACATGTGTATTTATCACAACTATTTACATGTTACAGATGAAGCCAGTAGCAGTTAAGTCACGTAGCAAATATTGCGGTATTCCCCGGCTGTTTTTTTTATAGTAGCATAATTTTTATTCCGCTTTGTAAACTAATTGGACCTGTTAGCAAATCCGTAACCGTAAAAGAGCAAACATCTCAAACATAAAATACAAAACGGATTTTAATGACATTAAATTAATTTTTAGTCTAATAGAGATAAAGCTTGTTTGGTGTATTAAATATAAATTAATTAATTAATATAAAATCTAAATTCAGCTGCAATTTTTTTTTCTTTTAAGGGTGTAGTTAAAATTTAACTTTGAGTTTAATTTCATAACGAAACCCTTTGAAAGTTGGTAATAAAACTTATCCGGATTTTTCCTACTTTGATACATGACAATAAAACATAATTAAGTAATTGCCCTACCTACAACACGTGTATGCATAAATTATAAATCAGTAATACCAACATGCAACCAATTAGATAAATAATAAGTCCTTGAAGTGTCGTTTGTTTTATCATTACAAATAATGGAACAATTTTTAATTAAAAAAATTAAATTGTATCGATAAAAATCTAATATGAAACAAAGTGTGAATTACCTTTGGCGTCCTCCACAATAATGATAGTACTGCTAAGTGAAGAAGAAATGTAAAGGATTGCAAAGAATATCACAGACTGATTGAACACTTTCATTTTAAACCCGAAAATGTAACCGAAACTAAAACCCCGACGCGGCAAACCCCGCCATTATGCAAGTTTTAGTTACTATTATTTAACACTGTTTAATTAACATAACTTTAAGATTTATTACTAAGACAATTAACAACGTAATTTTAATTTGACCATGTCTCAATAAACCTTTTCGTTCCCAAGGTGCCAGATACATACAAAATTACCATACAAACAGAAATTGTGAAATTTTTTCTTTCTCCTCAATAAACTACAAGAACGACGACAGTCAACAAAATAAGAAATTTCTAACGGCAACAAACAACGTCAACTGGGATTGTGTGGTAGGATCTCAACGAATATATGCATTCCACCCAAGGATACATTTTGCGATCTATGAATGAACGTTTTTTGTTGTGTTGCCCCTCTTTCACGTAGTGGGAGGTGAAATGCATCTTCTGTGGGAATCCGGAAACTGGAGGTTTTAGGCGCCCACCCAACGGTTTTATGCACCATTGATTTTTTTACTCTCGTTGTTAGTTTATTGATGATACGGTACGGAACTATATTTTAACACGACAATCGAAAGTATTGTGTTTTATTGTGTGTGTAATGACGTCGGAACTGTTGTAATTGCAACAGAAAATCATCACAATTACTACCAAAATGTCATTGTCCAGATCTGATCTGATTTAGTGAGAGTCATCGTATAAATGAAATTTTTTGCATCTTAGAGACTGCATGAATCATGGAAAACATTAAAGTGTTAATTTATGTAACTGAAGATCACGATAATGACTTAACATGAGGAATTCCACTAGTTTTAAAATTATAATTCTACAGTGGTGATGTAAATAATTGCAATAATTTTATAAGTAAACTTACTGGAAACTGTACCCAATTAAAGTTCTATTTTTAAACATTATTTGGGTCCAACTTTTGAAATTTACAAATTATGCGTTGTTGTTTATTCCGTTACTGCTAATGGATAAATATTTCAAATCGATTATCTTTACTAGGACATCCTGTATTATATGTTTATATGTGGATCTTTGCAATTCGTATAAGGTTAAAGCAATTATTGAACAATGTAACAATAATATTCAATGCATTTTACCTATTGTTTGACGTTTTTTCTACGAAAGTTAACAATGAGAATAATAAAATCTAAATATTTTTAATTAAGGCATTATTTTTCATACGGTGTTGCAACTATAAAATTAGACACAACATAATTGCGTGATCCACAAAATTGAGCAGATTTTTCTAAATTTGTGTTTTTTTTTTGGTACTTTAATCCATATTATATGTTTAAGATAATATGTTAATTTTAAGTGGTTTTAATGTGATCATTACTTTTTTCTTTACAGCATAAATTCTTTATTATTTATTAATGAAAGCCTTGTTGATTTATTTATATTTTTGACTGAAATTTTGATTCATTAATTTCGGTCACACATCAATTAAACGTCCAAATTAATGAAGTAATTAAAACTGTTCGTGAAAAAGATAACACTTTTGATAAGTTTAGTGAATAAAATCCATGCATAATATCCATTGTTTTAACAGTTTTTTGTTTTTTCTATATCCTGGAACTAATAACATATAACTGTAGTTAATTATTTTGTGCCAGTAATCGTCCAAAGTTCGCGAGTGTGTGTACGAAAAAAAAGATAATTTTAGATTTCTAGTAGTTCTTGTGCGTTCTAATCGAAAAATCTGAAGTGCCGTTTTTTACTGAGCTTTAAGATTCTAGAGTATATTTCTTCAATAAAGACCTGAGGTGTAATAAATCAAGCTCAAATTTTACTTTTAAAAAGAATCACAATTTTGATGACTACGAGCGGCGTGTGGCAGCTAAACAAATTGACACATTTAAAAATATTTTTGTACTCATCGTACGGAAACAGAATTTTTCCGCTTAATCCCGATGCACGGAAAAACGGTTTTCCCGCACCGCGGTGTTTTTTAGTTTCCGCAGGCGGCTAGGGATATTTGCGTTATACGGTTGGTATTGCGACTTTTTGAGGACATCAGTCAATCAATTTTTGATAAGTGCGTTCATACCGTTCGCGACTTTTCTCGGGCAGCAAACGCGAAACGGCCTCTTTGGCACATTGTTGTACTTGGGAAGGGGTACACATACATTCTTCGCTCTCACTTATTTTAACAATTTTTGTTTATAATTTAAAAAAAATGACAGCTGATTTACATTTTAAAAATCTAGGAGGTAGCTACAATAGACAGATCATGTTACCAACCCACCATTAAAAAAAAAACTAAGTTACTTAATTTTTTTTATTTCGATATTCGTTACAAAAAATATTGTACCTAACTCTTTCGGAAAGAATTTTCGCGCATTCGCACTAAATGCAGCACTCCTTACAGTCGTGCTGCAAACAAAGTGCTCATGCGGGAAAATTAAGTTTCCGAACTTGTTAGGTAAATAACTATTTTGCACTCATTGTATGTAAAGAGAATTTATCCGCTTAATCTCGATGCACGGAAAACTTGTTTTCCCGTACCTCGGTGTTTTTTAGTTTCCGCTAGCGTCAAGGGATGTTTGTGGTATACGGTTGGTATTGCGACTTTTTGACGGCACCAGTCAATGAATTTTTGATCATACCGCTCGCGACTTTTCTCGGCCAGCAGACGCCAAACGGCTTCTTTGACACGTTGGTGTACTTCGGGAGGGGTACATATACATTCTTCGCTGACACT
This sequence comes from Cynaeus angustus, assembly GCA_030157275.1. NCBI lineage: Eukaryota > Metazoa > Arthropoda > Insecta > Coleoptera > Tenebrionidae > Cynaeus > Cynaeus angustus. The sequence continues at coordinate 24,857,275 of CM058058.1, forward strand.
CATTTTAACAATTTTGTTAAAATATGACAGATGACAACCCACCATTAAAAAAACTAAATTACTTAATTTTTTTTATTTCAATATTCGCTACAAAAAATATTGTACCTAACTCTTTCGGAACAAATTTTCCCGCATTCGCACTAAATGCAGCACGACTGTAAGGAGTGCTGCAAACAAAGTGCTCATGCGGGAAAATTAAGTTTCCGAACTCGTTAGGTAAATAAACTTTTTTAACTGATCGTAAAAATGATCAGTATAGGTAGATCTATTAACCTGCAAAACACGTACTCTCAGTAATGGGTCGTAAAAGTTGACTTTTTGACCGCAGCGATTAAAAGGTCGTTTCAAGCTAACATTATATGTTTTGTAATGAATCACAGTTCGTTGTATTTATTGTGTTTCGAATAATATTTTTGAAAAAATAAAGTCTATGAAAACTAATTTATATTTAATAAATTCTGGAAAAAACTGCACAGTTTTAAAACTTTTTTTGGGCCTTTTCAACCCATAAATTGGCACGATTATTTTGAAGTTAAAACATAATTATTAAAGTCACCTTTCCACGCGAGCAACATTATACCTTCGTGCATGTGAAACAACATTTATTTAGCAACACACCTGATCTTTTTACTGCTCCAAAATGACATAATTTTTTTACTTTTTATCGCTAATTACAAATTACACCTGGCGTGCAAGTATTTGCCACAATTAGAGTCGTAACGTTACATAAGAAAAAGTACGAGAGAATGACGCACAAAATTGTTTTACAGGCATTTTTCCCTGGTCTTTTGAGTTGTAAGTGAGCATCCTGTTTACAGCAAAGCAAACAAAAGACTGATTGAGTAAAACGAAGAATTTGTCAGTTTTCAAGGAAAACGATCTCAAACACCTGAATAATTGGTCAATTTGTTCTGCGACGATCTCAGTTTACCTTGAGATGATTTTATCTAAAAGTAAGAGTCAGACTTGAGGAAAAAAAGAATTTAAAGTAGTTTTTTTCTTCAAAAATGAGCAGTTTATATCTCGTTGCAAAATCGCATTGTTTGTGGACTACTCAAGACGTTTAAATGGTGCAAACTTCAAAAATGATGGACGAGCACATTAATTAGTTATGCATGTAAACAACAATAAGTGACCATTGTTGTAGCCACTACCAACCTTCAACCAATAGATCCGTTAAGATCATTATCTAGTGATGTAAGCGTGGGTACAACAAAAATAACTGTAATTTCCGTGGAAAAAGACTCACCATCGTCCAATTCTGTGATAATGGAAGTTATAGACTCGCCATGGGGACCCACACTTTGAGTGATGATGGGCTTTGAATGAGGGTCTTTGGGTGAAGAGCTGCCGATAGAGTTGTCGTAGCCACTCGTTGGTTTTGTTGGACTTTCAGGCTTTTGGTATCCTGGAGAAGGTTTTGCAGGTTTTTCAGGCTGAGTGTCATACCTGTCAACATCACTAAACAAGTAGGCATTCGTTGGTTTAGAAGACTTGTAGTCGTCAACTGGAGGACGCACTGGTTTTTGGTTGTAGTCGCTGGGAGGATTAGGTCTGTCGTAATTACCACTTGAAATACTAGGTTTATTGTACCCTCCGTTGGGAGGATTAGGCCTATCATAATTACTGCTGGGTAGATTTGGTCTGTCGTAGCCTCCGCTGGGTGGATTGGGCCTCTCGTAACCTCCACTAGGTGGATTAGGCCTGTCGTAACCTCCACTAGGTGGATTAGGTCTATCGTAACCTCCATTAGGTGGATTAGGTCTGTCGTAACTTCCACTAGGTGGATTCGGTCTGTCGTAACCTCCGTTAGGTGGATTAGGTTTATCGTAGCCTCCGCTAGGTGGATTAGGCCTGTCGTAGCCTTCAGTAGGAGGAGGTTTAGGTCTGCCGTAGCCTCCACTAGGAGGAGGTTTAGGCCTATCGTAACCACCGCTAGGCCTGTCGTAGCTACCACTAGGAGGAGGATTAGGTCTGTCGTAGCCCGCATTAGGTGGAAGGTTAGGTCTGTCGTAGCCTCCATTAGGAGGAGGATTAGGTCTGTCATATCCTCCACTAAGAGGAAAATTAGGCCTGTCGTAGCCACCATTAGGAGGAGGTATTGGTCTGTCGTAACCTCCACTAGGAGGAGGAATAGGTCTGTCATAGCCTCCACTAGGAGGAGGAATAGGTCTGTCATAGCCTCCACTGGATGGATTGGGTCTGTCATGGTCTAAAGGTCTGTCAGGCCGATATGGCCTCTGATTATAGTCACCCGGATTAGGTCTGTCATATCCACCACCTCCAATTGGTCTATGATACTCATTATCAGGGCGAAGTGGTTTTTGGTTGTAATCATCAAGAGGAGGACGTGGCCTGTAGTCGTCAGGACGAGGCCTGTTATAATCATCAAGTGGTGGACGAGGCCTATTATAATCATCAGGAGGTGGACGCGGTCTGTTGTAGTCACCCCCAGGAGGTGGACGCGGCTTATTGTAGTCGCCACCAGGAGGACGTGGCCGGTAGTAGTCATTAGGAGGATTGGGCCTGTAATAGTCGTCAGGTCTCGACTGATAATAGTCATTATAACGATCAGGCCGTGGAATGTAAGACCCATATCGATCAGGAATTGGCCTATGACCATATGACACCATGTTACTTTCCCCAGGTCGTGAGTCATAGTCATAGTTTGGTCGGGAACCGTAATCTGGTCTAGGTTTCGGTTTATCGTAAGGATGATTTAAAGAAGAGGGTCGAAATGGAGGTCGTGCATAGTTGTAAAGACCTTCACCAACCAAGATCTCGTGATAAGGATCCAGGATGGGTTTATTTGGGCCTGAACTAACACTAACTAAAGTCTGGACGTGCTGCACTTGTTCTTGAGGTTTACCATAAACCGGTTTAGGCGTCGAACCGTAACCACTATCCACGGGTTTGCTGACAGGACTATAACTGGAACTTGGAGGTTTCTCATACTCAGTAACAGGCTTGTAAGAGGCAGAGACTTGGTTGCCTCCTGATGGTTTGTCATAACCAGGACTCGAACTGGAAGGCTTGTTCTGTGGCTTATTATAATGATCAAACATTGGATTATTCTTATCAATAACCAACGTACATCCCAACTTTTTGATATATAAATCATAATCAGTGTCGGCTTTCGTTCCCACAGGTTTTAAATCTGCCGTTTCTTTCACTGCATCTGTACTAAGCTCGCAACTTGCGTTACCTTTGACCCCGATCCTATTTAAGTATAATTGGTTGCCTACATTGTCTACGCATTTTATGTGCTTACCCGAAACTGAAAGACTTGCAAAGCTCCTTTTCTTCGGTACAAAATAACTGGCACTCAAAAACCGTAGCAACATGCGACGTTTTATAAATATCCTTCGAATTGTGTCGTTGACCAATAGCCAAACGTTCGTAACAATCTAAAAGAAGTTTTACGATAATTTTTTTCACTCATCATTTTTTTGAAATGACATGAACCTGATTCGCGATTTTACAGTTATGTTAATGACCGGTTGATCGCGGAACAAGAAAAAGTCCATTAACGATATAATTTATGATGACCAAAAGCAAATCAAAGTAGAACAAACGTGCAATTTGGCGATCTAATTAATTTTTAAATCAAAACAATTTCCTACCATTCTTGATCACTGCAAGTTGACTGTCGATTTTAAGGGCCCTCAAGACTCCCAAAACTGCGAGACTGGCTGCCATGGTACACCAAAAATCGATAGTCCTTGGAAACATCTTTAAACACTTTAATTTAAAGCAAACATCACTTGTAATTGTTTTATAAACTCGTAATATGCATCACTAATTCATTTAATCGATCACTTTCTTTTCCAGTGTCAATTATGTGCGCGTGTTGCAGCTGTGTGGAACGCGTGCAGACGAAGAAGTGGAAGACGATGAAATGTATAAAGCCTGCTATCTCCACAATCTTTAAAGCGGTCTTCGGACTAATTTACAGTGGAAAGAAAAAGACAAGACGTTGCTTCGCAGATAGATTTTTTGTGGGCGAAGGTCAAATTTTACGGTGCTAATTAGCTGTCCCGAGGGCCTAGAACTCGAGTTTTGCTTTTTCTCTTGTGATTTTCGAGTTTTTGCTGGAATGTAATGATATATTCGCCTAATACGGATAATACAGATAAACAGTTACTTTTTTTTTAGTTGCGTAGGCTTTTTTCACATCCAATTTTCTACGAAGTTTTACCGTTGAGAGGTAAATATTTCGTACGTTTTTTTTTTTCAATAATTCGAGTGTGTCGGGTGCATAATTTTCCTGCAACCGGTTTGGATGACTCAGCCACTGGAAATTATCTTCTAGTGGTCAAGTGGTAGTTTGATTTTAAAGTCTTTGTCCAAAGTGGGTTCCCAACGAGGTTTTTGACTTTAAAACAAAGATATCTTCCTGAGAAGGTTCAATGCTATGCATAATACCAAGGCAACGAATATATTACGCTCTGGTGCGTTTCATGTTTGTTTTCGTAATTGTAGAGACACATTACATGTTTAATATTATGCGAGCCATCAAGACTGTTGATCTTGAGAACCTCCCACAATTGGTAAAAAGTCGGTAATTAACATTTCGCGGAAATTCATGTAAATGAACCCGCCGTGGAGGAGATGGAAGGGAGAAAATAAAAAAAATGGATACAAAAAAATATATATAATTTCTACTGGTGTCACGAACAATGTATTACGTTTCGATAATATTTTTGTTGTGAAATTGCACTTAGCTGAAGAAAACTATACAACTAGAGAAAGAGATTAGGAGGAAAATAAAATAACAAAAATATTAACAAAATGTAATAATTGTCAAGGACCAACAGAAATAAAATATATATAATATAAACAAAATGTTAGCAACATCTACACTAAAATTTCACCAGCAGTATAAAGGTTCTAATAAATTAAGATAATGTACAGTTTTGTAGCCCAAGGTACATGTTTTTTAAACATTTTAATATAATCGTTTAACAATAGCTATACCATTACCCTCTGCCAACCCTCATTTACAAAAATGGCTATTTTACGCAATGGCAACTCCCATTTCTGTTAACTTTACGTTAAATAATGTGAGTGAGGCGATGAAAACGCGGAATGAATGATATGTGTGCAAAAATATTGTATCTTCAAATAAAATATTGTGGAAGATTGTAATTTCTTTATTTAACAAAAAGTTAACATAAAAAGGCAAATTACATTTCGTAATAATGTTATCATGTATGTAACACAGCCATGTCTTTATAGTAATCTCCGAAAAATAATTTCTAAAATTACATGGTTCGTTAGATACAAAAATAACCAATAGCCTCTCGTTACCGATGTTAACCATTGTCAAAATAAAAACTACATTAAATAATAAAATATAAAAATCTCTATAATACAAGACAACACAATTTTCACAGATGTGATGTTAGGTTTTTTTACACCTAAGAAGTTACTACAACGATAAATAGTTTTATAACACTGGGTTGGACTACGTTAAAATCAGATTTAACAATGGTTAACACGCACAAGCAGTTAAAACTAACTTAAAAATTAGAACTATTCATTCTGGCATTTTAGACGGGAAATTACATAAACATGCGAATTTTGACGCTGGTCCGAATAAAACTATGAGAGAGGCAAGTAGCTGCAGATCGAAGGAATAACAGTTCGTGTAATTTCCTTGCAAATCTATAAAATCGTAAAAGCTGAAAAAAGTCTGTATCACGATCGCAAATTTTTCATTTTATTATGGAAAAAATATATTATGTTCGGATCCATAATAAAACAAAACTGAAAAAAGAATCAGATATAGTTCTATTTCATAAATACTCTATATACTATTTCATATACTTTATACATATACATCTCTTTTATATATATTTTTATAAAACCATGTGTCACCAAGTAAAACTTAACTAAAAAACAACAAGTTAAAAACCAGTAGAAACTCACGGTGTAAGCATACAGTCTTGTCTATTATTATGTATTTAGCTATTTCAACGCTACCAACTAAGTGATTTCGGTATACTTACGTATAAACGCAGTCTAACTTTTTTTGTAACTAAAAGAGAGTCTTACTGCCTTGTAACTTGTTGATTATATATTATATATCAATAGTGTATAACTTTAATCTTACGTGTAATTAGCGTGTTACGTTAAGTGGCAGATTACGATACGTAAATATCTCATTTAAAAAACCGCAAAAAATATACCAATCGATTTTATCAGCACCTAGGATTCAGAACCACATATAACACACTGCATAGATATAATAACAAACAACAAACAATAAGTTGTACTTTGAAATCAGGGCCCGGCTTCTAGAGCTTTTGCAGTTTTTTAAATAATACTTAGAGATCTGCGGTTCTTTATTTCTATGTCACAACAATAAATTTTTATCTCATTATAACGAAATTATACTTTATATTATTTATGTATTTAAGGCCGATACATTCAGTATGAAGGAATCTGAAACAAATAATACCGTCAGTTTCACCGTCAAAATAACGTGAATATTTACATTGTTTCGATGCAGCTTATATTTTAATTCTGACGTCATACAGATGATGACCATGGTTTAGGAGATTTATTTACATGACAATTATAATAATTACCACGCATTGTAGACACAAAATTATCTTTTAGCATTAACAATTACTCGGCGCGAAAAATTACAACAAAACGTTAAATACCAAAATTAACACTTTTAAAGAAAAAAAAATGTTATTAGTAGTTAGTAGTTTTTTGAAAGTAATGAAACATTTCGATCGCAGTGATCGTTTGACATCAACTTTAGAAATTAGTTTAAGCCTTTTTTTAGATTCAAAAAATTGAATTTAGCTACAAACAATTATGAAAATAGAATGTTAACAAATGTATACGACTAGTATAATAGAATTTATATATAATACATACAAAACTTATGCTGTTGTTTAGAAATTAATTTTACAGATTCCCTTTTTTTTTATTTTAAAAACAACAGGATTTCTAAAATGATTTTGTAAAATGTCTAAAAGTTAAAAAAAAATTATCATCGTCTTTAAAATACATACTTAATTTTGTAGATGTTTTAGAACTCTTTAAATCTTAAAAACGTTATTTAGTTTCCATTTGCACGTTACAAAATTTAGAACAAATTTTTAAAATATTTGAGATCATACACCTATGATTTATTAAAGGCTATTCAGGATAATAAGATTTAAAAAAAATAGCTCTATTTTTACTTTAAACTTTATTCACCAAATCCACAATTTCGGAATTCCAGAAATTTCTACTAAAAAAAATGATTCTTAATTCCCTAATTTTTCGATAAGTTTACAAATTTTCACAGTTATTAAAAACTAAAAATTTTTAAAATCTTTGCTACACTCGGAATATTAGAGACCTTTTCAATTTAAATATTTCTGAAAAAAATCTAAATCTTTCATTTCTCAACACATGCACTTTATGTGAATCAGTATGCAAGAATGTCAGTTTGATATTAAACAAGTTAAAGATAAACTTTCTCTATAATAATTCGTAATAAATAATAAATTTGAACAATTACCACAAGTTAAACATTTTAAAATAATTGATATTCCTGTAAAATTTGAGATCATTTGAATTTTCTTAAATATGTAAATTTCTAAAATTTACTAATTTTAAAGGTTATCAAAATCTGCCAGATCTTTAAAATTCATGAGTTTTTTATGATCTTTGGTATCCTCGAAATGCTAAGAATCATTGAAGTTTAATTTCCATTTATTAAAAAATACACATACATCTGAATTACTATACCTCGAGATTTTGGAACCTAAGAACATAAGTTTACTAATGAACAAAATTGAAATAAACCCTCTCTATAATATAAATATGTAGAATCTTGAGAAGTACACAATCTAAAATAATTCATGTTTTTGAAAATTTTAAATCCATTCTTAAATCTCCCTAGATGTGTAGAATATATAAAATGGTTGGAATTTTTGAAATGAAGAAACTGAATAAAAAAAAATTAAAAGTTCTTTAAAAATTTAAGCTAAAGCTAAATGTGAAGTGTGGAATTTCTAAAAATGACATTTAGAAACTTCAAAAAAATTTAAAATTCAAAACTTCTTCCATCAAACGCATTTCCAAAATCACTCAATGTTTTCAGATTCTTTGAATTTCAAAAATATCAAAAAGTATTAAATATTTTATAGTCCGATATTTCAGAATTCCGCAAATGTCTTTTCGTTAAATTTACCATTATAAGTTTTTAGAGCTCGAATGTTAAAATCCCTTAAAATTTTAGTGTTCTAAAAAATTCTATTAATTAAAAAATGTACATAATTTCAATAATTATTTTTTGAGATTTTGGTACTTAAATATTGGCAGTAAAAGAAACTCGAAAAGAGTTTCAAAAACTTCTACCATGAAAAGTAATAATGTACTTATTTCAAAGTTTTCAGATCCTGTGAATTTATTAAACATCAAGAACTTTTTTTTTTTAATTACACATCCAATATTACAATAATTTACAAAATTCTTATTTTCCTTAAGTAAAGTTTAGCAGATATTTAGATTATTTATTTTAGGATCTTTGTTATCTCGAAAATATAAAAAGACTTTAAATTTTTATTATTCTAAATTTTTCATTTCATAGCAAATGCCCTAATTTGAATTACTATATTTGAGAAAAGTTTATAAAGTTGAAGTTGAGAAACGTGATATTGACAGAAACTTCTTAATTTTAGTAGAAATTAAGAAAATCTACTTTTTTCTACATTTTTATTTGTAATTAAAATACACATCCAAAATCATTTCGTTTCCTTACTAATTATTGTCTTAGATTTCAATTCTACATAACAAATTCTGTACAAAGCTTACATAAATTTGTACTTTTTGTAATCTCTTATTAAAAAATAAGCTGCACGAGACACACACTCCCTACCAAAGTTGTCACTTTTATTTACATAACAATACTCACAGTAGCCATGCTGCTACAAATCAGAAGATTCTGCTGAAGTTTCTCAACTGTCCACGCTAAACAACTCCTTGTGTAGCGCAGGAAACTCAAGATGTGGCGCAGATCTTTTGAGTTTTCCTAATGCATCCATGTGAAGCATACTTATCTCCCTGAAACGATAAAAATCTTTAAAAAGATCACTACATTTGTCACGATTTTCACCTCAATGAAGATATTTTCGTAAGCAAGGCATCACAAACTGTAACATCCCCTTTAATGGGTATGCTATGGTTTCTGTCCAGCTCAAGTCTTAACGCTCTCACGACAGCTTGGCTGAGTCGACTGATTTCGCCGATTCCTTTCAGACCCGGTCGATCTAAAAAAAAAGCGATTACGATAAATGAAGTGTGATTTAGGTTTTGAGGGTGTTACCTGGAGAAAGTAAGACACAAGCTGAGTACAGAGCCAGCTCTGTTTCCGTGAGTTTCAGTTCTGCTATGCTTTTGGAAACTTCAAAAACACACGTAACTAGCTTCATTTCCGCTGTGTCTGATGTGAAGAAGGCGTCTTGAGGGAGCATGGTATCGCCATAAAGAACACAATTTTGGGATAAGTCCAGATAACGTGACATTCTTATTATTGCCAGCTCAAAACTACCTATAGACGATAAAAATGATATTAGAAGCTGGAATAGTTCTAAAAAAAATTGAATCTAAGTATGTGTAGTTTAAAAACAAGATAACTAAATACGTGCTGTAATACTACAAGTTGGTTGCTAATATTCTAGCGGGATGCTAAGATGAGCTTACATAAAAATTTGGTGTTTATTGACTTTGGTCATGTGGTAATTACCTGCTTTCAATAAAACGATCTGATCGTCTTGTGACAACTTCATGAATCCAGGTACCATTTTAGCAAATTCGATGATCTGCTGTATGATTGTTGTGAGTTTTTGGGCACATTCAAGCCACAACTCTTCATGGGCCATGTTCTTATAGTACAAAAGTCGGGAGAGATCATGGGGTTTCCTGAACATCTCGTGAATATGTTCTAGGTTATATAAACACGTACGTGTATGTGCGTCTGATATTGTCTTCGATAATAGTTCCGATATCTGACTTGGATCTGTAAAAGAAACTTAAGTTAAAGAGGCTGTCCACGAACAATACTTCTAACAACCAAGCATCCTACATGCTGCGGTAGGCAACCAGTAAAACATGCATCACCACCTCGAGAAAAGAAAAAAAGACACCAAGACAACAGCACACTGTTGTAGGACTTACTAGGCAAAGTGACAGGTTCACAATCATCCCCGCTTCTCTGCTGTGCATTTTGTGAACTGGTCTGTTGCCTAACTGTGTTAGTCTGTTGTACTGTAGGAGAATTAACGAAAGTGGTGCTATCTACATAACTGGGTACCAAAGTATCCACAGCCACCTCTTGCTTCACCGAAACCACCGAACCTCCAGACATTGTCGTACTGGAGGAAGTCTGACTGACTCGTTTAAAAGAACGCGAGTCAGAAATGGACGACAATGTCGTTTGTTTCCCGCCACCACCGCCACCACCTCCACCACCACCACCTCCGCCTCCTCCACCACCACCTTCACCACTATTTGTGTTAGTATTCCCTAGTAAATGACGAATTGGTATTTTCGTGCGTGGTATGGAGGGACCGGACATACCTGTTGTTACTACGTTGGCCATTAAACTTCCCGTGTCGTTCAAGGCGTCCAAACCTGGCCTTGGGTCGTACGCCGTTGTACTGTCCACATAATCTGCTGAGATGTCGTAACCCATCGAATTCGCTTGGACTTGGGTTGTATTCGTGTAGTAGGCTGGGGTGTATGCGCTGACATCGCTGTTATACGTATACCTTTAGGTAAAAGAACACAAATTTCGATAACAACACAAAGTTTCTTTTAAGTGGATGAAATCCTTATTAAAAGATGGGTTTTAAAACCTTGCAATAATTATAGGTATCAGTTGGAAAAAACACTATTTTCTCTCTGTGGAAAATACACAAAATTAGAATAGTAGCAATATATATAATTAGATTAATTGAATTGAATCTAATTAAAGAATTAGATACGTACTAAATATTAAAAATTTGATCTCAAACTATTCAACTTAAATTCAATAAGATCGTTAGACTAAATCGAAGCAAAAAAAACTATTTAGATCGAAAACTAAATGGGACTAAATTAGAATCCATCAAACTATGAAGAATAAATACAACCAAATTAGAATCATGCGCACCAGATTCGTCTACATAAACCTAAATCAATTTAAACTAGACTAAGTGTGCCAAAGCGGACTAGAACTAGGTACAAATAAAACAGCTCTGAGCAAATTAAACAACGTTGGACTATTTGTAAGCACAATAAACTGCACAAACAACGCCAGATTAAACTAGGACAACTTAAATTAAGCTGGTTATACTAGCTCCAAGAAAAACTCAACAAGTCGAACTAAGGTAGATTATAAATGGGATTCAACTAGACCAATTCACCCAAAATCGAGATAACTAGACCGGACTGAACGACATCAAACTGTGTGCGAAAGTGGACTAGAATTAGGCACAGATAAAATAGAATTAAGAAACATTAAAATAGAATAAACTATCTGGGACTAAGTAAAAGGAAACAAATCAGACTAAACTTAACTAATCCACACAAGAGTGGAGCGAATCGACTAAATTCAGCCCATTGAAGAAAATTGAAAAAAAGTAGATTAAATTAGACTAAATTTTACTACAATAGATTAGTCTCAGATAGCTTAAATTCAATCAGGCATACTAGTGTTAAGAAACTCAACGAGATCAGAGTAACCCATAGTATTAATAGGACTAGAATCGACTAATTTGCACAAGATTGTAGGAAATAAATGAAATTAGATTTATTAGAGTAAATTAAAATAAAGTAGAATTGGACTAATACCATAAAGATGGACGAAACTGAGATAAGACTTTTTTAGACTAGCACTTTAAACTCATCTAACATAACTTACATTAAATCAGTCGTACCAACCAAAAATGAAATCAATCAAACTAGAGCTCTAGAGTGGATTAATTTGTACATAGTTGAAACAAATTGAGCAAATGGGTTAAGTCAAACAAAATAGCAGCAAAATGGACAGAACTAACAGAAAAAGAAGAATATATTGTACGACCTATGTTGTGTGAAATATACAAAACTAAAGCATCACAAATTAAACTAAGATAACTTAAATTACATCAGGTGAACAGCCCTACTAACTAAAATTAGACTACATAATACAAAAAAAATGTCTTGCCATTATGTAAACAATTAATTTCTTTTTGAATACGTTATCGACAGAGAGAAAATTTATACCCACTATAAAATTAATTGCGAGGTAAAATATACAAGTATGAAATGTTATTTATGTTTATGATTTAGTTTAATGATTTTATTTTAAAAACAGTTAATTGCAATGCACGACAAATAAAAAAATTCTTCACTTCATTACAGTGATAAATTGAATTTATTTAAAAATGTGCTTGTGAGTGAAACCCCATGAACTGGTGTTCTAGTGAGTAATTTTTATTTTATTATATCTTGGTTTTGCCGCATATTGCACGTGATTTTTTTACCCCTTCTTGCTCTAAAGGTTAATTTTGTTATAAATGTTAAACAGGGCTAGGCCAGAAAAATTGACATCAATATTTAAATTTCAAATTTTGCCCCTTCAATTTTTAGAGAGTAAAATTTAAATCACAAGCACATGACAGTCAGTAATTTTAATTTTATTATTTTAAAAAAGTAAGGCGCAAGATTTAAATATTAAAAGTGATAACATATTTTTCTGACGGTGCTATATTTGTTTGTAATTAAAACAAAATTATCTAGAAAAGAAAAAATAACCTCTGCAACGAGTTGAAGTAAAGAGAGAACTTGACCTGCTACAAATCTTTTTGTTTTATTCATTTCATCAATGTAATGAAGTGAGAAAACTAAGTAAATACATGAAAACACTACATTTAATTTAGTTTTCTCATCACTTACCCGCCGTTATAACTATGATGTAGTTGGTCACTACTAGAAGGCGTCTGCTGCTCAAACACTGAACTATCAGGTGCTGAATCGCTCTGTGCCCTTAATTGTGCCCTATGAAACCTCACTTCGTCTTCTACTTTCTCTCGCTGCTTTTTCGACATCCTGCCAAATTTGACAGCTGGGGACAGAAATGGAAACAAATCAGAAAAGAACTAGAATATTTAAACCAAGTGAATAACTAACAAAGTACATTTTCAGTTTACAATGGGATAAAATTTATAAGATTATAAATTGTGTGGTATAAGCGTCAGGGTATTATCTGTGACTCGAGTAGAACTAAAAACCAACTAAAGAAAACAAAAAAGTGGGCTAAATTGTAATTTAGCCTGCATTATGTAGAAAAATGGCTGGAGCGTTGCGTGAGATACATGAATAAAAGTTCGAGCTTTAGCTCATAATAACTTCCGATTGGAGTGGAAATTGTTGTTGTAATTGTTATGATTTTTATTTGATTGTTGTGCGTTAGTAATATCAGTTTCATTAGACATGAGATACATTAAAAAAAATGAGTATAGATTTTGGTGAAGGCGCCGGGCTACAAAAATTCTGAAAACTACAACTTTGATTAAAAATGAAGTAAAATTTTAACATTTGTTTCATAATAATTGATACTAATGTAGTCTTTAAATCAAAAAAATCAACTTTTTGGAATTTAAAATGTGCTAGTATTAAGAAAATAAATAAAAACTACTACTAAGAAATGTTAATATTCACGTACCCATTAGACTAGTTTTATAGTTCGTTTATCTTTAATTATTGCCCTTTCTACGGTAAAGTTGCTGCGTTTCTGACTGATATAATTCACACTGATAAGAATATTCAAGTTTTATTTTAATCTAAGGTCAAATATATTGTTCACTCTTTTCCGCAACAATTAATTTTTCCTTCAAAACAGAATACACTAACTCATATCGTGATGTTGACAAACGAGAATATAATTATTAAAATGTGTCCGAGATTAAATTCAAGGTTCGAACTGTTTAAATTTAATTAGAGATTAAACTCAACGAACGACAGAAAGGAAAAGTGACGTCACAAATGGTCGCAACATGAGTACACTCTAGCGTGTTTTATTTTGGTTGTGATTCATTCTTTCCATTCATCCTTAACCACTAGACTTGTCAGTGTCGGAAGACATTTATTCAATTTTAGCATTGTAAGAGACAGCGCTTTCTTATCAGACTATATTGTGTCTCTACAAAGGGGAAGAAAATGTTACAATGTTTGTAAAAGATCCAGCGAAACCGAACGAACAAAAGCGATAGAAATAATAGTGTGGATGTATTTTTTTTAAATGCTTAGCACGCCGAGATGTAATGAAATTCGGTCCAAGGATTCGGGAAATCATAAAAATGTATTTGAAAGACTCCCCTTCTGGAATTCCTGGAATATAAGAATTTAGAAAATAAACCTTCAAAGCCAAAATCAATCTCGTAGATAATTCAAGACCCGCCTTTGACAACATGAGTGATAATTAATTATCTACGTATTCAGAAAATAATTACACATAACTATCTGTTTCGACGGTTTCAAGAAGACTCTTGCGTTTATCGATTATCAAAATCATGAAAAATGCATAATCTCTCGTTAAGTCACCAGTTTTTCGAATTCCAAGTATTTCCCATTATGAAACTCGTTATCTTACCCACGGATTCAATTATAACCTAAGTCCACTAATCCGATCATGTTTCAATTTGCAAATAAGAGAAACATTCGCGACGACCCACAAATTATAGAATAACTGTTCCAAAGTCTGCATTACCGCAAATTACTAGTTAGCAGTAGCGTCATAGCGGAAAATTGATTAAAGTCGAGCGCACCGTTTAAAACTCAAAACATTGCACAAGAGAAACTTTAGACGGTGAAAATACGCCCGCTAACTCAAGAGGGGGAAATAAAAGAACGTAAGACAAAAGTGCATTTTCCATTGTTTCCCCTGACTTTTTTCATTGGTTATGCTAAGTATAATGAGGTAAAATTGAACAATGCAATGGCGTTTTATTTAATAGGTTACAAAATGACGCAATGTGGGAAGTTAACTCGAACAATGCAAACATTATACATAGAAGAGACATTACGGTAATCCGCGCTAAATTAAGCGGCTGTTGCATGAACACACAACGTACATGGGCGCATATGCTATTCGCAATTGCATGGTAATTGTTGGAAAAGAGGCTTAAGTGAGCCACAACTGCTTAACACTTCGGACTTTAAATGTGTTTAAACGCTCTATTTAAGCCGATTTATTAGAAAATTTGCGGAGACGATATTGCCTACGTTTACACTAAGAATCTGGACAAAAATAGATTGTATTGCGGATGTGAGGTTAATATCTTGAGTAATTTGAGGATTCCGTCCGCCAGAGACAGAAAAAAAAGGAAACTGATTCAGTTTTTACAACACATTTAATCATTTGGAGGTAGTCACATAATTGGACACTATATTACAACTATATACAGGATGTTAAAAAATATACCATTCAAATGTGAGCAGACTAATGCTGTTTAAAAAAATATTTAAAACAAATTTAGATTTTGAGAATATTCATCTTTAACAAAGAAAAACGAAGACGACCAATAAGATATTTTGCAACAGATCACTGCATGGTTTGAAAAATGCACATTATTCTTATTCCACTTCAAAAACTTTTTCTTTGGGAAAAAATAAATAATCTAACTTAACTTAAGTTACGATTGCCTATATGCTTAATGTCACATTTGACATTTGTAAAAACTGTGAATTGTTTAATGGACATAGAAAACGAACGAGATTGGTGCGCACATTTTAATTTGCATAAATTCACAAACATAACATTGTTACCAATTTAACATTTAGTTATGTCAAAATTGATTTTGACCTCACAAAATTGTAACCTTGGTTGCGTAAACTTAAAGAATTTACCAACCTAATAGATTAAAAAATGTACCATAAACAGTATCACAATGGCTGTTTTGTTAAATTGGTTTTGCAATAAACATTTTGTAAACAGAAAGCAGAAAATTAGTTTTACGAATTTGGGCTCTAGCAAGAGAAAGAAATACGAAAGAAACTGGGAGATGTTAAAATGTAGGACGAAAAAAAAACACAGAAAGAGTTGGAAGATCGGAAAGTGACAAAAAAACAAGTCAAAAACGTTAATTTATGGAATAAGATAAACAAGAATACATGAAGAGAACAAGTCAGAGATGGTGGCACAGAAGAAGAAAACTGCTTGTTATGAAAAAAGAAATGAGCGAAGAAGAGATTACGCCTGCGTTACAGATAAATACCAAGAAAACGTAATGTTTAAATATAAACCAAAACGTGCCGAAAGAACGATTCACATATTTTAAAACCTGTTTCTAACAGTGCTGCCACAATTTAGTCTCTTAAACTTGAACTTAAAAAGAGAAATAAAAGACTAAATGGTTAAAAAAATAAAATAAAAAAAGTTGAACAAATCGGGAAATGTAATTAAAGTTCAGAACATTAAGGAAACGGAAAAGGGAACATTAAGAACATTAAGGAGGCACAAAAGAAGAAGATTGCTTAAGCTAAGAAAAACAAGTGAAGAAGATCAAAAGAGCGATAAACGACAGTAATTTTTACACTGCAATTAATTCATAAATGGTCAGTTTCAACATCCTGCATTGTTCAAGATTGATTTTTCTAATACATTCACACCTTTTTATTACTTCTGTGTGACGTACAAATGTTACGTAACGGCATCGGCAATATTTATAAAATCTTCAACAAAATGATACAAAAATACAACCATAATTTTGAAGCAAATTTGGAAAGTCGCATATTAGCAGTGGATAACATCAGGGATGCTATTTTTTTTTCAAGTTGGGGGGCTACTTGCGTTTTTACGTTTTTTTTTATTGTTATTATTACTATCTTTAATTAATATTTGAGAACTCGAAAACACTTTTTATAAAACGTACAACTAATGTGTACAAATTCACTATTATCTTTTTGCCGTGATAATTCAAAAGAAAAAGAAAAAATGTTAATTCTGATAAAATGTAAAAACTTTTGAAGAATGGAAACTTGAATAATTGAGACTGGATTCATGCTTAAAATTTCAAAAATTTAGAGATTTGTTTTTCTGTGGTTTTAAGAGTTTAACAGAAAGTCTTTAAAAGGCACAGAATTTAATTTATGTTTTAATGGCTTAGAAGACACTCTTTTGAGCGTTAGCGAGCTATACAAAATTTAAAAAAAGCGGATGAGACGAACCGTAGTTGTATTATTTTCTGGTACATTTAAGCGCTTACTAAACGGTTGTTTAAATCTCAGAAAAAGCGCAAACTGGCCATTCTTTTTTTGCAACTTTTTTAAAAATACTAAAAACATCTCAAAAATAACAGATAGTAAAAAGGAATTAAAATTCGGAAACACTACTACCGTCAATTTTTGAAGCTGAATTATGGAAAATCTTAATCACCTTCGTAAACTTTTTACTGTAAACATTCCGTTAATGACGCTTGAATTGTCACCTTTACTCTATCGAATCATCTGTCAAATTAACAAATTTTGGCTAATAGAATAGAACGATAATTTAGCTCAAAGCAAAAGGTCGGGTGACTAGCGACAATGAATCTGATAAAAAAATACTAAAGTGAAATCTACTACTAACTCTCCTATTAGGATTTCGCAATTTCTTCTTTTACATTTAACCATCCAGTTTTTTAGAGCTGATGTAACTTTACCAATTTAATACAATAACTTTAACGTTTTTTTTTTGGGCTAGGTTACAATTAATGTTTTACAATTCCCACTACTTTCATTAACCTCGTAGCAATAATTAGTAAAATTAAAACAATAATTCTCTTTATTTACAGTCAAAATAATTAAATTTCTGTCATGGTGCTTGAAATTCCTCGTCTTTCAAAAAAATACTTATAATAGAGTGAATGTAGTCTTTATCACATTACCCAAGCAACATTAAAAACTGGTATTATCTCAAATATTGACTAATAAAATTTAAACAATCTGTTTATTGTACACTTAACACTTCCAATTTTAATGAGAGGATACAAAAGTGAGATTCTCTATGGATTTTCACCTTTGACCTTACGTGTATAATCATCAAAATGTATTATTCACATCGGTCGTTAATTATTTAGAACTTTGTTGGTGTACAGGTTGGTTGTAGTACAATTTGTTCGATTATTTTAAAAGGTAGCAACAGTTTTGATAAGTAATAAGTAATAATTCTCATCACAAAGAAACACAATAAGTGACATTTATAAATTTTTTAGTAGTAGTTGGTTCGCTACGATGAACTGATCAAATTGCCAAGAACTTCATAGAACTAATATAGAAAAAATATACCTGTTGAGGGAAGTGAAAATTGAAGCAATTCACCACTACTACATTACACATAGCTCTATATACTCTAAAATTACATAGATTAGATTTATCGGCTCGATTTCGAAACAGATTAGCCTATTTTTGCAATTAAATTGCAACAAAAACGTTACTACTTTAAGCTTGTCAGATTTCTCCACTTGCGTTTTTCCTTTATTTTTCACTTCCCCAGATTCGTGCTGGTCCAAAAAATCAAAAAACTCTCATGTTTTCATGCAAACAAAAATGAATAATGATTTCCTTATTTAACAAGCCGGAAAGTAATGAGGATTTATTGCAGCAATTCGTTACGTTCTGTGATTAACGGTTAACACACACATTTTCAAATATACGCCTGCTATTAAAATCCACACGTGTTCTATGTGTTTAAAAAACAGACAAAAGAAGAGAAAAGAGAAAAAACTCACCGTCTCGGCTCATCCCCAAGCGAAGACATTTTTGAAGTCGACAATATTGACATCGATTCCTATTTACCCTGTCGACGACACAGTTTTTGTTTCTAGGACACTGATAGTTTACAACTGAACTTTGTGATCTTCGGAAAAACCCTTTACAGCCCTCACATGTAATGACACCATAGTGAACACCGCTGCTTTTGTCCCCACATACTTTGCACGGGATTATCTCGATTTGTGCTGGAAAAGAAACAAGTTATTAGTTAAGTTAAACAAGGTTGAAAGGTGCTAAATAGAGTAAAAGTAATTTGCGACCTATTTCGCTAAAAGGAAATAAGGCAAAACCACCTTTGCGGACTTAAAGT
Organism: Cynaeus angustus; assembly: GCA_030157275.1. Lineage (NCBI taxonomy): Eukaryota > Metazoa > Arthropoda > Insecta > Coleoptera > Tenebrionidae > Cynaeus > Cynaeus angustus. The sequence goes on from CM058058.1 coordinate 24,876,368, forward strand.
AGATGGTACGAAATTCGTTCCTTACTACATCGACGGTCTTTTCAATTTAAATTTACACCACAGAGAGATTACATTAAACACGTGCCTGTCGAAAAATATGCAATATTTACATCAACAATTTACATTTTTACAAAATTTGTTCTTATCTCGTTGAATTAATTTTTCTTGCAGGTCTAGAGGTGAAAGTTTCCACGAGTGCTTGTGAAATCTTTCAGGTAAAAAACCAAATATTTCATAATTCGTCTGGGACTATTCTGATAACTTATCAAAAGTGGTAACTACACTGATAACGTGAAACCCCACAAACGAAAGTGATAAATAGTGGGCATATGAAATAGGAAATGTGCCTAAATTGAATGAATAGAGCAAACTTCAAAGACATATTACCAAAGTCTAGTAGCTGCTGCATTATTTTCTAAGTTGGTAGCTCTACTATTTGTCATCAGTGACACTTCGCATCAACCGGTCACAGGGTCATGAGATGACATACAGCGCTACCAACACATTTCAAATTCCAATGTCTAATTCTAATTCCATAAAACCTCGGGTAATCAACAATATGCAGTTGTTTAAGCTCGAATTCATAATTATATCAAGGCGCTACGACAGTTTAAACACGTTTTCTCTATTCTACGTGGAATTCAAAATGACCAACAAAAATTAAAGCACGTTTCTTCGGAAATCCAGCTTAAATAAACTTCAATTATTTATTTTACTGACTTTGAGGCTGTCCCAAGTTTCAGAACATTCAACGTTACCTCAGACACGAAGCTTTTCGGATACCTCCTACACACACGCATGCATACCTGGTTGCCTATATTAAACCTCTCTAAAATTACGCAACTTTTAAAATGCTATTAAATTATTTAAAGGTAATTAAAACGAAAATAATTACATTAGCTTGGATATTACTTCTCTTCTGTAAAATTTATTCAAACACGGCCATAAACTCCAACAGGGCCATAACCATAAATTTGAAAACACCCCTCAAAATAAAGTTCGGGGCGTGTCTTCTATTATCACTTATCACAACAAGTGTAATTGTCAGACTGATTTGAATGCGGTGTGAAAACGTTTTGCAGGAAGTTGATATCACTTAATTCTGCAAATTAATTGTCAAGGTCGCGATTTGTTGTGAACTTATTTTAGGACCGCGATAATGTACAGCTAATATTTATTTAATATCTAAAACAAGATTTTGTTAAATTATTTTTAGTTCTGTGGGATAAAAATAGATTAAATTTCGTCTCGCGATTTAATCAGTCATCATCACAGACTCATCGACGCGAGTCAATGGAACGAACTTATCTACGATTGTAGTAGTTTCGACGGAAAAGTGGGCAAGTTTCTTGGACAGGTAGTATATTAGAGCACATTATTGATTGACACCACGACGCAATAATCTTGTGCTTGAGGCGCAAATAAAGAAGAAAACTTGGACTATAAGGAAAAAACGCTCACTAGGACAATGCTTTTGTTTACGGAAGCTGAACCACGCCAAAATGGCGTATCGAGGCGCCATAAATAGCCAATTTTGTGTACTGTTGGACAGTTTTCATTCGGGCTTTGTTTGAGAGTTTTTGCCATAACAAACGGTTACTAAAGAAATATTAATTATAGTACTGTAAAGAGTCGGCTTACAAACAGTTTATATTACATGCTTCATTTGAACTATTATAGTAGACTAAAAAACGCAAATTACTCCTCGCAGACAAATGAGGAATCCAGAAATGTTAGTGAAAGTTAATTGTAGTGACTATTATGGGCTGATACTTATATGTCGTTCTTGCTAATTAATAATGGCTCATTCTAATGATCCAATGAATAAATTAAAAGATTTATAGGTCATAAAGCTGAGTTAAAACAATAAGTAAGATATATTAAAAATAATCCTTAGAGAAAAGTTTATTGGAATAATTAAGCGTGAGTGAAGACTTGTAATTCTCTAAAATTACAGCACTTTGCTATCACAAATCACCACACTGTTAAGTTTAACCGCTTAATCAATAAAATATAATGGTTTCCTCAATATTTCTAACTATTTTTTGGTGCAAATTTACGTCGTCTTCTCCATTTTGAATGCAATAAAAGTTTCATAATTTCCTTAAGATCAAACTAGTGCTATAAAAAATTCATGATTTATCTTCTGCAATTAAAATAAAATCATAAGAAATTCGTGAAATTTAGCCTGAAGGAAAAACCCAAAAATAAATTTTACATCACCTATTTCCTCTCGTAATTATTATTTAACAGTGAAAGTTGCACATACGTGAACGTCCAGCATTATGTGAGAATTTTGTAGGGGAAACGTGCCTAAAATGTGGATTTAATTTTATAGTTGGTTGGCAAAAAAGTTAGTCAGTTGGTTTTTAATTGAAAATAACAAAAAAGTCAATAATAACTTGTTAATGAAAATTTGAAAAATATATACGAAACAAGTAGTAGGTTAACACTGATTATTAAGTAATTTTTAACCTCAAACTGTCAAAGTGACACTTTGACAGGTATAGTTACCAACAGATTTCGAATTCTAAAGTCGAAATTTATTCGACTTCGAATTATTCGATTGCTTGGTTTAATAAATTTTTTGGATAAAACAAAATTATTTAAAAAATCAAACATATAAATGATATTTTAAAAAGAATAATGCTCTAAATTGAAATAACCTTTTAGACCACAGAAGTTTAAAATTTAGAAAAAAAATTCATGATTCAAGCAATAAAAAAAAGTCCTTTAAAAAAAACGGTCTAAAGAAGCAAAAATTTTAAATATGCTTATATGGGTCAGAATCTAGTGCTTAGATTATTTAATTTAATTTAGAATGAAAATTAAAATTACATAAATTTGAAAATTAAAAATTTAAGACTTTTTAATAATTTCGTGAGCCCCAAAAATGCAAATCAACGGAAAATTAATAAGTCGTGATATATTTTCTTTGGTCCTAAATGCACAAAACTAAAATTCCAAGTTCGAAATTGTATGTAGCTTATTATGAAATAAATAAACAAGAGCAAAAAAACGAGACTAATCATTTTAACAAATTCAATAGATTTCATTTAGTTTCTCAAAAGAGAAGAATATGTAAAACGACGCCTAGAAGGCTTTTGGAATTTAAAATATGTTGGCAGCCCTCTCTGTTATGTCAAACGGTTTGAAGATAACCATAAAATGATATACAAATCTGTCAATGTTGACATGATCCCCGTGAAAGGTGTAAAATGACAAATTCGATGGACAGGAATACCAACATATTTACAATTAAATAAACTGCGTGGACGCCGTTCCATGTTGCTGTGTAATTTAGGCGCATTTCCCCTGTCGCCAAAAAAAAACAACACACAATAGCGATTTTCGGTCGTGAAACAATCATTGTTGTTTTAACCTTTTTGGACAATGAGAATATTCTTGGAATGAGAAGAGCGTTGCATCAAATGACAAAATCTCGTTTATTTTTGGTACACCGTTGTGTAACCGGCATTTTTCACTTTTTCATAAATCTTCCGTGCTTCGATCACGCTTTTAAACACGTTCATTGTTTGGGAGAAAATAAAACGTAAAAGTAAACAACAAGCATAGAAAAAAAGTTATCTAAATATAAGTTTGATGATGGGTCAGCTGCTTTTTTGTGTTATCAGATTTTAGTGTGACATTAAAGGTCGATGACAGTTCTTGTCATGATCGTTCTATCAGCTGTTTGGAAGCACAAACCTCTGATGGAATTGGCGCTCTTCTTGTCATCCTTGTCGTCGATGTGGGGCGGTGGGGTCGTGGAATCCGTAGAAGAAATATTATCCGGTCTAAGATCCCTTGCATCCGTTTGCCAACTGTCCCCACCACTGAACAACTCTTGGAAATTGTCCATTGTAAATTAACAAAAACACAGAAAACGTTCGATCACTTGCACTTTGAAAAGGTCCACAAGTGCGGTTCATGGCGTAGCCAAACAGGCCAGTTTACTAGTTCTTAAAAATTTTTGTAAAACACACACTATCACTTATTTAACGCAAGATCGATGGTAGAGTTTAAGGCGATTAAAAACGTCAATTTCCATGGCAAAGCACCTGAAACTAAGAAGACACGGACGAGGGAGATCGATCACGTTTTTACAATCAGAATGAACCACCGAAGCACCGAGATTCGGGTTCATTCTGCGGAGTGCCGCTCTCTTCACACAGGTTGGTGCTAATCAATTTGGGATGGTTCATACATGAGTCTTTACTCAGTAGGAGTGTGATAAGGCGCCGAACAAGGGGTCATTGGTAAATTCAACAAAGTAAAATCTGGCTGCGCGCGGGGTCAATGACCCCACGAGTCACACAATGTCATTGCTTGACGAAACAGAAAAGAAACACGCGAGAAATTAGCCAAAAAGGCCTACCAACCTGGATTTTTTTCGTGAGAGGGAAAAATTCGGGGAGGGCGGCACATTAACACGGTTTATTTAGTTGAAACCAGCATAAAGTACGACGGTTGTGTTTGGAGGCGCGGCAAAGCCATTGAACTCTAGGTTGTTCACCGCCGAATATGGTTGAGCGAGAGATGCGATCGTTAATACAGGAGAATTCCGAAAAATGACCACCAACGGAAAAATCGCGCCCAAGACAATGCTGCTTGCGCATCGACGTCTATTTTTACGCGAATGTGAACGACCGATTACGATAAAACAACAACATTATCAATAATCATTAAAATTTAAGTGCACGCGGAATTTTTTCATATCAGACGTCGCCCCCACAGTGCTGCCAATTGCAATCCCCAAAATCCCAAATTTCAAATAATTACGAGTTTCACTTAGGATTTAACAGCGTGTAATAGATTGCAAAACACTTCCACCCAGGCTGAATTTCACTGGATTTTCCGGAAAATTATCGCACGAACGAACATCACTCGGGCCGTTATTACAGGTAACTGTCACTCACTTCACTCAAAAACTGGGAAAAACGGCCACCGTCAAACCGGGATTTTAATTAAATTCCCAGTTCACTGCGCGAGTTTCTGGTTGCGGCGAGCTTTGCCGTCGATATCTTGCGTAAAACCGGCACATATTTTGGACATTTTTTAAGAAAGTCTGCCCTAGCAAATTGTCCATGTATCTGTGTAGTAATATGGGAATTCACTCCGAGTCAGGACCGACTGAAAACTTTATGTCCTTATCTAACACATTTGATGTAAATAAAAACGTAGGTCTTAGCGCCGGCTCCGTGACGTAGCTGTACCCCCACTCAGGCGCGGGTTCAACGACCCCTACATATATACACTATGATTGTATACACTCTTCGGACTTGATCGCTCGATATCGATGAGCTTCGCTTTTTTTAATAAGACGAAATTTGTCCTTTTCATTAGCGGGACCATCTACACCTCGTAAGGACAGGACCGGACTTCAATAGGAACACCCCCAAATTCCTAGAAATATGACTCGACTGTTTCGAGAAATAACTAGTTCTTGAAATTTCCCAATTAATTATTATCAATAGCGTCAACAACATTCTTCTAGAAATGGGACAAAAATGATAAACCGTAATGAATTGTAGGAGAAGGAATTATTTTGTTTCTTCTAAATCGACAGTCTTTTAATTTCTCACGCACATTACGTTCTTCTGTAAAACTTTTAGCCACCATACGCTTTTATAGATCTTTAAAATTCAAGGAACCTATTAGACTCTATTCATTTTTTACATTGTATCGATCTTACAACGGAGAAAGTTCTGAAGTTTTAGAGCTTAAGATCCTCGACTAAATTTCGTTATTTATGTTGTTGTGGCTTGAGCTTTAGTTCTTTTGATATTACTATATAAACATTTTAGGAATTTTCGAAATCTTTACGATTTTAGTCATGGGAGAAGAAGAGAAATCATAGAGATTTTATAATTGGATGTTTGTAATTAGAGAAATTTTAGAACTTTTCTGATCCTGGACTATCGGAGATAGTTTAATAATTATATTCAAATTTTAGGATGCAATTTAGAAGATTTAAATAATCCTTAATAATTTTAATTTTGTCTACCAATTATGGAATTTTTAAACGGTTTGAAATAATTTAATGATTATAGAGATTTTTAAAAACTTATTTTATACATGTTAGAAGGTCTTTCGGTTCCAAATTTTTTTGGAAAGTGAGGTATTTTAATACTCTGAAGGTTTTAGAAAATTTAGACCATTAACAATCTGGGAAATATTATATATTGTGTAGAAACTTCAAAAATTTCGAGATCAGGATCTGCAAAGGCTCTGTTTTGGAAGTATGTTGTGAATGTTAAAAGTTTAAAATTAATTATTAATTAAATTAATTTGCAAAAATTTTGCTTTTACATTTAGGGACTTTAGACATCTTCTTGCAGATTATATAGATCCCAAAATATTTTTAAATATATTGAAGCTCTATTCAAAATTTCACTGATTATTTCGCGATTGTACAGATTGAAAGAGGCTAGAATCCGGAATATTTTTGAAATTTAAAAGAATTTAGACGTTCTTTGAAATTTGTTTTTTAAATCTTGTTTAGAATTTAAAAAAAAATCAAATATTTCTCAAATGTTTATGAAAGTGTTTTTTAACAATTTAAAGGTTTTGAATAATTTTAGAACTAAAGATTCTAGGATTTGTTGAAACTTTTGAAGAATCTACGAACTGTCCATTTTGAAGAAATGTCAATTCTAAAGATTTTTAAGATATTTAGTTACCTTGAAAGTTTTTGAAATTTCATAATTTTGACGATTTTACAGATACCGAATTTTTTTTATTTAAAAAAAAAATTATGTTGAGGTTAGAAGAGTTTGTATTATTATTTCATAAAAACAGAAAGTTTATGAATATTATGAATCTTAGAAAATTTAAATTTTGGATATTTATAAAACTGAATATTTTGGGAATTTTAACAAATTTAGAAAAATCTAAGAATTGTGAATTTTGAAAGTGTTGAATTCAAAACTTTTTAACAGATTTTGTTAATATTCAAACTGTGGAAACTGTGATTTTGGAAGCGTTAATTCTAAAAGTTTTTCACATTCAAAAGTTGTAGATCCTTTTTAAATTCTATCGAATTTGATGATTTAAAATGCTCTGAAGATTCCAGATATTTTGATAGACTCTAGAGGTTGTAAAATGTTTACAATTAATAATAAGGATGGTCTGTTTTTGAGGTGTTTTTGAGAAACCTTTTGAAAAATTTTACGGCAGTTATATTCAAACATTTAATATTTGTCCGTTAATCCTCTTGATTGAAAGTTCTGTTCGTATATTTGTAATCGTAACAGGTTTTACTTTAAAAAAAAATTGCATTTGGTATTGAGATAATTTTGCCAAGAGTCAATATCTACTTAATTTTATACCAAGGTAGTGTTAACCAGCTCTTAAGTGCGCGACCATAAACTAAGAACACCATCATTTACATTTTTATATTGTTCTTATTACCTCATAGTTACACGAGGCTGTTATTATAGTTCGCTTAATTTGGAGGCTACAATATTTACTTTCCTAACAAAACATGTCATTTAACTTGAGAATTTCACTGAGATTAAAGCTTCACTAACACTTAAGTTCATTGATCAAAAAAGTATGATTGTCGTCTAAATCTGAACGTATTTCCCCTCCGTCCCCGGAGAGATGCGCAAGTATGATAAAAACAGGTGGAAAATGTGAAGAGATAAGGGAGGCATTGACACCGAGGCCGATTGTCGTTTACACGATCGTGTGACCGATTACACTTTTCACACAAAAATCCTAAACAGATTTCCTTTTCCACCTAATTGACTTATCTTATCATTTTGAAGGTAATCGCGAGTTCACTCACACTTCCGAATTTGTTGATAATATTTGGGATCATACCCAAACAAGCGGTTCAATTTTCGGTCATTGCCTCAAAGAGTACACTAGACTATACAACAATACATTGAGTGTTATCGCCGAATATGATGTCATAAAAGGTCAACATTTTTGTGGCCCGGCAAATGCTGCACTTGCAATAAAATAATTCAATTTACAAAGTTACAAATTATTTTTGATAACATAATAACAGGACGGGTTTAAAGTCTCAATGGACGGCGGTTTAACTGGAAAATAACCAAGGACCAGGGAAAGATGACGTTTGCATAAAGTGGGTTTAATCTAAGCGAATTTAATAAGTATACGGTTATTTAAGCCGCGATCGCACAAAGAATGTTGACTGAAAATCGAATTTTTGGCCACTGACGAGCAGTTCGCACGGAATTCCGTGTCCTTCGATGAACCCGTGACGCTAAAAGAGGCTCTTATTTTGCCAATATTGACACTGACACCACTCCTCACTGTGGACACTAAAAATATAATACAAAGTGTAACACATAATTGAGATAATTAACAATACCAGCAACATCTGTTGCGGAAAACAAAGAAAATATCGCTATCAACGATGTTATTAGTTTCAACGTGCGACGGTTTATTTTTATACTGTGCATTATTGCGTTTTGTTTTCTACATAAAATCTCACTTCGAATAAAAAGCAGGAAATTTCAGGGTTGAGCTTAAATTGCATCAATTTTCAACTTCATGCCGCAACCTTGCAATCCGCAATCTCATCATAAACAACAATGGAATTTTGCAGGAACTTATTGTTTGTGTTTATAATTACAAAATTGTGAGTTGAAAACTGATATACTTTATGTGATGAAAATTGCAGCTTCATCAACAGGAAAGTTCCAGTAATGGAAAAATCACAAATAAAAACTGGAACTATTTCTGATAACAGAGCTTATTTTGTAACGGTTTTACGAAATTTGCATTCCGTGTTTATTTTTGGCATTTGCTTTTTGTATCTCAATCAGTGATTTTTTAGGAGAGTTGTCTTTTGGACGTTTCTTGCATTAATGTTACTCTACTTTTTGTATATATACATACATTTTTATTTTTTATTTCATTTTCTGTCTTCCTTCGTATCCAAAATGGAGCATCTTTCACAAATATAGCAATTTAAACTTTTCAGCAATAACCTCCCAAATTCTGTTTATTTACGTGGGCGGTCATGCACTAACAACAGATGTTCGAGTCTTTACAAAAGTAATTACAATCATAAATGCTCAAATCTTATAATTCATATTGATTGGGCTATTAAGTTGAGCTGCCATATTTCGTAAAGTATGGCTTCATTTAAGATGTGAACTTTGGGAAAGCAGCTTAAAATCAATTTGATTCCACTTAGATTAAAAAAGCATCTAAAAGAATCTAAATAAAAAAATCTAATAAAATCGTGAATCGCGAATCTTTCGCCAAACAAAATTCTACGAGTAATAAAAATTATTTATTGTTGGAAACGCTATGACGTCTGTTATAAAATAGATTCGAATATTTGTTTTCTTTGTATTTGACTAATAGAACTACTGTTTAGGGTATTTTAAAACGTGCGAAGAAATTAATTATTGATTATTGACATTAGTACTGAGCATAGAAGGCGAATTGTAGAAATACGTTAAGTTCACGATAACAGCAATCAGATAAAATCATTTCTATCCTCGATTCGTATCGGGCATTGCCCTCGCAAACAATACAGATAATAAAAAAAAATAAATAATTAACATTGTGTTCCTGAATGCGTAATTGTGTTTAAAAAATAACTCCTATTTGCCAACAGCCATCGTTATCAACCGTCGTCCATTTCCTTTATTTTTAATTTCTTCTACACAATTATAACTGTGTTTTCGTAGAACTTATGAAAAACTTTTAATGAAAGAGATGGAAGGGGAGTTGTTGTCATGGATATGCAAATATATATTCAAAATTTCGACTTCATGATAATTGGAAACAATAATCAGTGTTGCCACCGACAAAATTACTTATTCACGAAGGATATTGAGTAAACTTGGGGCAATTCATAATTAAAACGTAATAACCGCTAAATAATATAATATTACTGCTCGGAAATGGTGGCCGTAATAAAATTTGTCCGCGCTTAGAACGGGAAGTGGAAGTTGGATCTCGTAAATCTCGACTTTTAATCAAACAAACCGGCAACTTCCGGGTAGTGGTGAAGATGCCAATAAAAAGGGTAGAGGTTTGAATTTCGCGCCGGATTGCGACATCTCGCGGAAAAACGAGGAGAAAGGAAAACTTGATCCTATTTTGTCGCAATTTCTGAAATCGCCGTCAAATAAAGTTCTTGCGTTTTGCAATAAAACTTCTAAGTCTATCTTAAACTTATGTTTGTAGACCCACAATTTAAAAAATAACAGTCCCATTTCCAATTCTGTAGTTCTGATTTTGTTAAAATTAAAATTTGAACAACATGTGCCAATAATGTAAAGGGCATAGGGAGATAAGAATGCTAAAATTGCCCCCAGAGCGTATCTTAACGATACTTTCAGGATATGTTCGTACTATAGAAGCACTTTGATTCTGAAGTTTTTAGATCTCAAAGTTAACTAGATTTTGAATAATAATAAAAAAAGGCAAAAACAGAAAATATTTTTTTTCTCTTCATAGACTAAACCGATTTAAATAAAATTTTTATGGTAATTTAATATCTATAGAGATACTCTTTTGATAAAAATTTCAACTATATAGCTCTACATTTTCATAGAGAAATTTTTTTTTTTTCAAGAAAAATTGATTTTTTATTATAAAACTTAAAAGTACAATTTTGAAAATATTTTTTTTGAATTCCCTAGCAAAAAGTACATAAAATATATTTTTTTCAAATTTTTTGTAATGGTACGCCATATTGAAAAAAATTAAAAACTGTTCTGTTTCCGAAAAAATGTTTTTTTCGATTTATACTCTCTTTCTCTCTCTCTCTCTATATATATATATATATATATACACATCTAAAAAATAAAATTCTGAGAACACATTAACTGTTTATTGCTCTCTTAACCTCCCAGCCACCCCTGACCAGTAATAACAAAAAGAGCATGATTTAAGTGTAGTTACGCTTGAACATTCCCAACGTGAATATGAATATTAATTTTTGAAAAATAATGTAATCTAGATTTTTATTTAACATCATCATTGCTTTCTTAATTAATTGTTACGTTAATATTATCATCATTAAATAAAATAGTTTCGTATTTTCCTAGAAAAAAAAATTTTTTTTTCGAGAAAAATTGTTGAATTGTGCAATTTTAATTTTTTTAAATTTTTTAACAAAAAATACAGAAAATTTTTTCCATTTTTTTTCTAATGGTACGCCATATAGAAAAAAATTGTCTTTTTTGCAAAAAAAAAAAAATTATTGCTTTGATATATATATATATATATATGTGTGTGTGTGTGTGTGTGTGTGTGTGTGTGTATGTCTTTCAATTATTTTTGACAAAAATAAATCAAATAAATATCTCAAATAAAATTATTTGGGAGAGAAATTGTTATAACATAATTCTGACGTCTTAGCTAGATGACTATTATCTTATTGAAAATCGCACCGCTATTACTAGAATAACACCACGAGGGGGTGACTTCCGATTCAGATTTTTCTGATTTAATTATAGAGAGAATGAAGTTCATTAAAACATGTAAAAACACGTTGGCTGATGAAGTGAAGAAAAATGGTCGGCTTTGTAAAAAACTTTCTTTTCAAACAATTTTAGTTATTGAATTAACAGATTTTCCAGAAATGACAAAAAAATTGAAAATCCTCTTCACTGGTTCAAATCAATATAAACAATCGATGTCATACCTATCTGAAATGATGGATGAATCGTACAACATAAAAATTGAATATGTAAGACGAAAGTAATATAGTCAAAGTTAAAGTCTAAACTCGTCATATTAACAAAATAGAATATAGACTTTTTATTTTTAGTTTTGATTACAAACCAAATAGTAGAGAGTATGTCGGAATAAATAGATATTGCTGTGAATGTGCAAATGGCAACAGAACGTCAATTAATGAAGACAGCGATTATGTTTAAATTATCTTTCGTCAAATTTAAGGTTCCTTATTATTTGCTTAACACACTGTTTAAATCTAAATTATGTTATTTTAGAAAAATTTATATTAATATTCACGTTAGGAATGTTCAAGCGTAACTACACTTAAGTCATGCTCTTTTTGTTATTTGTGCTCGGGGGTGGCTGAGAGATGAAGTGAGCAATAAACAGTTAATGCATTCTCAGAATTTCATTTTTTAGATGTATATATATATAGAGAGAGAGAGAGAGAGAAAGAGAGTATAAATCAAAAAAAAACATTTTTTCGGAAACATGACAGTTTTTAATTTTTTTCAATATGGCGTACCATTACAAAAAATTTGAAAAAAATACATTTTATGTACTTTTTGCTAGGGAATTCAAAAAAAATATTTTCAAAATTGTACTTTTAAGTTTTATAATAAAAAATCAATTTTTCTTGAAAAAAAAATTTTTTTCTCTATGAAAATGTAGAGCTATATAGTTGAAATTTTTATCAAAAGAGTATCTCTATAGATATTAAATTACCATAAAATTTTTATTTAAATCGGTTTAGTCTATGAAGAGAAAAAAAATATTTTCTGTTTTTGCCTTTTTTTATTATTATTCAAAATCTAGTTAACTTTGAGATCTAAAAACTTCAAAATCAAAGTACTTCTATAGTACGAACATATCCTGAAAGTATCGTTAAGATACGCTCTGGGGGCAATTTTAGCATTCTTATCTCCCTATGCCCTTTCAGTATTCTATTAGCTCAGATGAAGAATTTTCTTTTTTTAAAAGTGATATAGGCAGTTCCATTTTTTTAGTCTCTATGACTCTTATTTTGTCACAAATGAAATTAGATGATCAAAGTGTGCCCACTTTAGTTTTCTATTAGCTTTAGTCATGAATTTATACCACTCTAAAGTAATATAGACACATCTGAGAAACGAGTAAATTAACAATTTCATTTATCATTTTTTCCCTTAAGTCTCTATAACTTCGGTTTTATCAGAAATGCAAATGGTGGATCCAAGTGTATAAATATTGTAAATTTCAACGTACCACCTTTGGTTATGGCTCCCTAAAGTAATTTTCTACAAAATTTCCAATTTATGCTTTTAGAAGTCTCAGCCCAGTTTTTCCATCAATTACACTGTCAAAAGTGACACTCCAAAACTTTCAATAGATGTCAAAATAAAAAAATAAGCCACCAAAAGCAAATCCAGGAAGACGTCTTTCTCCAATGAATGACATAACAAAGCTAGTTTTTAGAATCTTCAAAGAAATACAAGAAGATGTGAAAGATTGTTTCACTGATCTCAAAAATGACGTTATCGACAGCGTCGCTTTGGCAAAACATGATACCAAAAGAAGTTGGAAGACCTTCAAGACAAATCTAACCGTAAACAATATCGCACGAAAAGCAAAGAATTCAAAGAACCACCTCCGTACTCTCTCCTACGTCGTTTTTGGTACTGGTACTATCTACTGTTTCTACACAGTGTGTAAGAAGCAGTTCCCACAAAAATCTTCCAAAATCCTTAGAAGAACTACCGAGAAAACCTTCCTCAAATATGCCTCAGTTGAGTACCGTGGGCAAGTTTACATGACTCCTATTGACTTTATAGATTCTGTCTTGCACGCTAACTCTATCTTAAGCAGAACTTCTAGAGCCATCCTTTCAGATGCTGTGGTGGAAAATATCCGCAACAAGACTCCACCTGTTAGCTTGAGCAATTCTCATTTTTTACGTGATATAGAAAGCAACGGGATCATTTCGTACACTGACTACTTATTTTTACTGTCAATGCTGATAAAACCGTACTCGGCTTTCATAATAACCTTCCAAATGCTAGATACCGATCAGAGTAATACTATTGAAAAAGACGAGTATCTTATCATGGAAAAAACTTTTAGTCGCGACTGGAAGTTTCGTCATGGGTACTATAAGAATAAGAAGTTTCCCGATTTTCTTAATGATAATTTCGTGGACGACGAGGAGGGTCTTCAACGCACAGAACTTGTAGACACGACTTTGATGATCCACCTCTTTGGAAGATCGGGAAAAAACGAGCTAAAATACACAGACTTCCAACGTTTTATAACGAACATTCAACAAGAAATGTTGGAACTAGAGTTTGCACAGTTTTCGCATGGTCTGCCTTTCATTACCGAAACAGATTTCGCAAAAATTATCCTTCGGTATTCTTTTTACGATGACGAATACGACTACGAGAAGTACATTGAACGACTGATCAAAAAACAAAAATCAGAAAACCGCAGGCAAGGAATCATTACTTTTGAAGAATTCCAAACTTTCATGATGTTCCTCCATAAAATAGAGGAATCCTTTGTCACTCTAAAGTTTTATGCAAAAATTACACCCACAGTTAACAAAACTGAGTTTCACGACAGTTTTCGATTGATGCCCGGACATAATTTAACGTTTCATTTGATTGAAACTTTGTTTGCTATTTTTGATGTGAATGGTGATGGAATTGTGAACTATGAGAGTTTTGTTGATGTTTTGCAGCAACGTTTACACAGAGGTTTTAAAGTAAAAACAAAAGAAAACAATGATTGGTCAAGTTTTAAGAAGTGTGTTCGGCGGAATTTACGCGACGATGTGGTAGTCAACATATACAAAAAGGCAAAACCTCATATTTAAATTTAGTTTACGCTCGGAAATAAAATAATGAGAACAAAACTGTATTTTTTTACTAAGATAAGTACAGAAATTAGAGCGCATTTTGCTGCTCTAGGAATTTAAAATTCGTAAGAAAATGAAATCAGAATTTGCATCTGAAATTTGGGCCCAAATTTACGTTAGGATTTTCACAAGGTGCAATTTTAGGCACTTAAATCAGGAAACTGAAATGTTCCAGCAATTCTCCAGTGTTTCAGACAGACAGTTTCAGTAATTTCCTGCTTATATGGCCAATTCTTGATTTTCCAGTTTTTTTTAGTTATTGGTCTACATGTCAATCTCAACTCTATCAATTCATTGCAAATTTTCCAATTTTGAAGCATCTACTCAACTTAAATCCTCTAGTTGTTTTTGAATTTTCTATAAATAGAGCCCAATTTTTCAACAGTTATTATTTTTTCACAACCAAAAATCATATAGTAGTAATTTTTAATTTATATAATTTCAACTTTCTAACCCACTTCATGTTTATTTATTCATCAATTTATTTGTACAATTTTTATTTAACTCATTTTAATCCATTTTTAAGTCACTGATACATATAAAATTGTAAAAATACAAAATTTTGACTCTTCCAATTTCAAGAATTTAAGAATAAATAAAATTGATAAAAATCTAAAAAATTAACCAACACAGGTAATGGCATAAATCCAAAATCTGAAACGGAAATCTAAATTTTCTGTAAAAGTTTCGTTTAATTCAAAAATATAATTTTGAGGTATTATAAACCAAAGTTTAAAATCAATTTATTTTTTATAGTTTACTAATATAATATTAAAGTCTTAAAAAAATAGAAAAGTTTTCTGTTATATCTAGCAAAATATTTGTCAAATCAGTAGCATCAAAATCGAAAGTCGAAAACATAATTTTTGGTAAACTAGCAAAAATAATCTTTTTTTTTTTAAAAAAATCATCACTTAATTTCGAACACGATAATGTTCTAAAAATCTAAGTAACTTAGCATTTAAAATATCAATACCTAAAAAATAAAGTACTGGAAATCTATCTTTGATAATTTTTTTCTCAAATGGCAGTAATTTTTTGTAACAGTTAAAGTTTCTATATTTTTTGTAATATTTGTAAATAAAAATTAAAAAAAATACTCGTAAATAGCCCAAACTTAATATTTTTGAAAAAAATGTAAAATGGCGATATTTTCAAAATATTGTTCCTATATTATTACTATTCTATTTAAAAGTTCCACTTCTGATTTAAAAATTTCTGTTTTTTCTATTTTTTAACATCTAAAACAAAAAAAGTTCTATAATAGATACAAGTGTCAATCTAATTATTATTGTAATTATTTAAGTTATTCGTAAAAAAACAAAAACGTGCTTGAAATTAGAGTTATTTTACGCGAGCCATCTTTAATCCACATCTTCTGCAACAATACTCACAAATAAAGTTGCCAACTTTTTGAATTTTTATAATCTTACCAACGTCACAAACAATACTACAGGCGTCGTTTTTGTTGATGTTTTTATCCCACGTTAAACCAATCTAGTAATTGATTTTCCCAGCTAAATAAAAAATGTAAAAAATTAACAACACTGCGTTTCCGTCTCTAGGTTTGTTTACAAGCCATAAACTTTGTCGCCTAGTATAACTAAAAAAAATCGCGCAAAGAGAAGACCTAGTCGTACTCCCGATGATAACCGATCACCCATATGTTCCGTAAGTAGGTCACTAAGTTGACTCGCGAGTTAGGTCATTGCACCTCATAGCTCGTTGCTTGTTGGTTGCCTTGCCGGACCCGCAGTCGCCATTGGCGTGCGAGATCGCCAAGATCAATCACTCCAATAAAAAACTACGCGACTTCCATAAAATTACTTTGTTTTCGAAACATTTTCTATTCGCATGAATTCGATATCGTGCTATCCAAATAACTCGTGTTACTCAACAAGAAAGTTGATGACAACATTACATAAAATGAGCTTTTTTTAATTTTCTTTTGGCAGAAAGCGTACAACTGTTTGATATTTACAGAAAAATGACATTTGTCTGACGAATTTATAAAAAGACAGGTTTTATGACCTGTTAGTAGGTCAAAATGCCGCTAGTAGACAGTAAACTAACCTGTCCAATATACTTAGTACAAATTACTTTGCGATTTTAGTGATGGCAGGTGGAATGGGAACGGATTCGACATAACGTGTAAAGTCACGCGTTGATTAGGCAATTTTGGGTCAAAAAATCTCTACTTTATCTTTATCAAAGTGCAGATGATAGAAGCAGTGGCGTGCGACATCGCGTATTTGTTTTAATCGTCAAATACGTGGAACTTTGAATTTCTACACTTTTCGCAAAACTTTGTTCTTATCGATTGTTTCGAACTATAAAATGTAGGTCATTGTTACCAACTCCATTATTATGGAAGACACGGCTGGAGCATCTTCAACAAATGTAAAACTTAAGATATTGACAAGTGAGTCAGCAGATATCTTGAAAATTGTACGCCTTTTGGTGTCTCGTAGCATATCTCTAAATCTTTCGTAATTTTCCACCAACTTTATTGCCGTACTTCACCGATTATCGTATTTTGACCTTATATGTACCGAAAAAACTATTTCCCAACATAACCTACACCTTCATATGTCAATTTCCATATGACGAGTTGTGCAACATTACAAGTTGGAACTTCTACGTACATAAGTAAAAACATTAAACACTCCCAGGTTTTGAATATTTGGTAGCCTTGTTAGGTCAGTACCTTTTTGACACACATAATATATAAATGAACGTATTTTTTCACTATCAACAAATTACATTCATGAAGCATTCTCAAAACCAGTATAAAAACCTGTGCTATTTATTCAATGTCAGGAAACAGTCCTTGCTGAACACGAGCAGGTACTTTTGATAAATATGTGTAACGTGTGATCATGCAATCAGTGGAAAAAGAGACCGACAAAATTTCCATTAATAAATGGAACGAATGACTTGTAACGCGTTTCCAAGAATAATTGAGGAAATTTGATTTTTTCAGACAATGAAATGAAGGATTAGATAACAGAGAATCAATCACGTCATTTGCAGATCATAATTTACATCGATCCATTAAAACTTGTGCTTGAATTAATTAATGGGGTTTGGGGGTGATAGTTAGTTTTTAAATCCTAATGAACGTCCTTGCAAAATGTTTTTTTTTACTTGGAACTTCCACCTTACAATTTAAATTATGATTTAAAAAGCTTTCGTAAAAATTAAAACACGCAACATTTGTTAGGTCTATCACGAAAAGGTCTCCTTTCTTCTAACATTTTAAAATGTCATATTATTTTTTTAGAGTAAAATACAATCAGAAACAAAAATTCTAAACATAATCGAATAAACTGGCGTCTGAGCGATCTTAGAAATCTGAAGACTGTTGGTAGCCCTGATTGTTTTGTCAAAGCGCTTTTTGACAGTCTGCAAGATGATAAACAGAGCTACCAACCTATTTCAGATTCCAAAGCTTACTCCGACACGTATTTTATTCAATTATTTGGTAAGAATCCATTGTAGAAAAAACGACATTTTTGAAAATTATTAGTCTAAATAAAAAATTTTTCCAATCGAACATTCAGTACTTTCACAAAAGGATAAACATTTTGAGAACAGCGTAAGATGTATTGATCATTAATGAAATTTTAAGAATCTCGAAATATGTTACGCACAATTAAATGAATAAGAAAAAAATAAAAAATATAAAAACGAAGCCCAAAAAGTCATTTTTATCCTTCGATTCTTAGGACTGTTTTACGTTTACAAAAAAAAAAAACATTATATTTTACAAAGTCCTTAAAGATTTGTTAAAGTTTAATTCAAAGTTTGGAACCGTTAATTTAGCAAAATTATGACAAAAAAATCAAAAGATCTTAATATGCGCTTCTTTAGTTCCCCAAAACAAGAAAAAACAAATATTTTAGTCGCTTGGTCAGACTTAGGAATTGATTTTAAATAAAACAAATTACGGTGTTTTGAGATGTAAATATTTTAAAATCGTAAACAATTTGAAAGTTGTAGGTGCTTCCCTTGATATTATCCTTTATGGGGTTTCAAAATTTTATACTCTGCATAAGAATCTACAATATAATACTTTCTTATTTTAAATAACATAAATTTTACATCGTAAAATGTATTAAGTTAACCGAATAATATTATTTTTTATTTAATTTGATTGTAATAATTTGTGTCTACGCATTAAACTGTTTTTTACTATATCAATTAAATATTTCCAAATCTGAGAAAAAATTAAATAATTTGTTTTCTAACAAAAATAAAATTTTGGTTTATGGTTAATCCTCCTCGAAAAATACTGAAATCGACAATATCTTAAGTTTTCAATGTAATTTTTCAAGATTCAATATTCGAAATTTTTGAATAAGTTTTATCACTTTCTTTTTATACCTACACATATTGTCTGAAATTTTATTAGACTGCTAACTTTTACATAACGTCAGCTCGAGTATCGTAAGATATAAAAAAAGTCTAAGGCAATTTTTAATGTTTATATTAAGATGACCTCTGTAATCTTTCATAAACTTTTGTAGACGTCGCTATGACGTCAGATTTATGACACTTTTAACCAAATATTTTCTAAAAAGGAAATATTAATAGTTCTGAGTACGACAATCAGTTTAATATAAATTTTAATTGGGATGTTGATAGATTTTGTGCAATTTTTTATTAGTAGAATTCCACAACAAACACAGAAATGTTTTAATGTTATTAAATGATTTCTAAAAGCAAAAAAAAGTCGTGAAACCTATTACCTAATATTTCAAATATAGCAAATCTCAAGTTATTAAAGCACAAAATGTAGTAAAAAAAGTTTCCCAGTCTTTAATAAAATCCCCATTCTTTCAATAAAAATGTAAGCTAACACAGTAAAGGGAATTTAACAGCTCATTACTACAATTAGTTCTGTTTGATACTGGAACTAAGACAATAATGAACCGAGAAAAATGAATTAGAAGTGTTAATTCTAACACTTGTGTTATCTAAGTTAGTCAAAAGATGACATGTTTTGAACTACAATCCAGCCTTAAAACCTTAAGAGTGCTAAAACACCTGTTGTACATGTTTATCTATGTTTTATTCGATGTACTTATTTATTTTGACACACTTTGAGTACTTGTTTCTGAAAATTTTATCAGCTCTTTCGCAACGATAAACACTTAATAGTGAAAAGCTGAGTTTTATTATACACCACTCTAACTGAATTAACATGCAATTAATTACCAAGTTTAATAAACCGGTCATAAAATTGATGCATAACGTTATAATACATCACAAGAATCCATTTGACGTCCCGTTGGGTTCAATGGTTCTAATGAATAGTGATAAATGATATTTCATTTCGTGTTGTTGTTGATAATTACGTTTCCAACAATGTGATTATCTGACGAATGTCCTTTATTTGACAGACGGGTGTCTGTTAAAAAATTAATTTGGATCCTCTGGAGGTTAGAAAGTGGTCGGCGATAGCTCGTTGGAAGATGAGAGGTTCGAACCTCCGTTCCATAAAATAACAGTGAGAAGTTACATTTACCTGGCAGCCAAAGGTCAGGTCGATATATCGATTCGGCAAACATATCAATTAATAACGCTACAACTTTGCACTTTTACTATGTTGGAAGATGTTTAGTGTTGTTCAAGTGCAAGGTTACAAGGCTTTTGGAGAAGAGGCCTGATCGAGTAAAATAAACAAGTTTCAACTGTTGGTTTGATGATTGAAGACGTATTATCAATCAATTTTGATAATTATCGTTGTAACCAAACATATGGTCACCTTCCACCAATTGTTGTTTTTACGAAACGCAAAAGGAAATTCATAGTAATTATTTTACGTAACAGCACATTTAAATTGATATCGTTAAAAAACATTTGTTGAACACCGCTCATATGAGAGGCATAATAAGTTGCGAATTTCGTAACACCTCGAAGCATGAACAACTTTCTTTTACCTCCGTCAAACCTGTAGAAATATGCACGTGAAAAAACCTGTTTTGAAATTTCGGCTGCAACAGTGTTGGCCCTTTTGATGTAAACCGACCACAAAGGGTGAATATTGAAAGAATTTCGACCCATCATTGCTGGTTATTAAACCCACGAAATTTCTTTTTTCGTACTCGTTAATGACACAATAACAATTACACAACCAGCAACTTTCACCAAATGCGCGTTTTTATGTATGACTCCTGTATATTTCAATTTTAATCAGTTTATGTTTTTATTGTATGCAATGGTTATTGCAATTATTGTCTGTATTAGTTTTCTAGGTCTATTGCAAGAATTTCAAGTTGAATTCAAAACATCTTTTGTATCTTAGATCTTCAGTTATTTTAAAGACACAATGGTGAGGTGCGGCGGCTTTAAAGGCTTCGTGTAATGGAGTTGTTTTCGTGATGGGGGCGTGCATATTTTCAATGACAGTTCTGTTGGAGATGACTTGGGGGAGTTTTTTACGTTTAATTACGAGCGGCATTGATTGTGATGGTTTTTGTGCAAAAACAACTTACAACAACTGGTAAACTTATTACTTAGTGGACATAACAACATGATCATCTTTTCCTGCTGAAGTTAAGTCATCACCTACAAACTGACTCTCCTAAATGGTGTCATAAAATCAAAAGCTGCTTAAGCTAACACGATACCTCGCTGGATTGGTCCTTATGTAATGCGTAACTTATACCTTGAGTCATGTAGGTGTGACATACGTCTTCTCTTTGAAGGACCTCCCAGTTTTATAGGCTTACCTGTAAAAATAATCGTGTATACTATATGTTACATTTTAAGATATATGTACATGAAAAACAATGTTACATACTTAGTTAATAATGCAAAACCTATTTCATTTTTTTCCGGTGTAGACACGTATGTTTTTCATTATAATAATTTAATGGACCCCAAAAATTTGACAACATAATTATGAGAGGTGTAAAATATTTTACGGCCGTGAAAACATCTAAAAATATGCACCAAATAAAATTTTATGTGCATGCACCAAAAATGTTTTCAAAGCTTTGCATCCTTCCCAAAATTAGTCAATTGTTCCTTAGCCGATGAAATTTTATAATTAATTCGTTTTTTCTATAGATAATAATAAATATTATATATAATAAATTATCATCGAAAAGTTTCGTGTTATGTGATTTTCGTTTCTGACAAATTTATGTGATCTTTTCCGATTGGATTCATTTCTCTGGAAGAGCTCTAACAATTGTAAAAATTGTTTTTTCAACAAAATATATTTTTTCCAAAAATATTGGCACTGTTTTCAATTAACACAGTAAAACAATTTTGAATGTAAGGTATTAAATTTTTAAATTTTATACAAATTTAGTAACTTGTACAGTTATTATTATATCTAAAAATTAATTATAATTTATGAGACAATCAAATAAAAATTGTGTTCACTTCTTCAGCAGTATAATTTTTTTGTCAAATTGTCAAATGAATTAAAAAACAAGTAACCTAGAAAATTCATTAAAAAAATATTAACTTAAAGAATCGAAATTATTTAACAATCAGAATCTAAAGGATCTGTAGGATCTGTAGGCTCTGTAGGATCTGAAGGATCTGAAGGATCTGAAGGATCTGAAGGATCTGAAGGATCTGGAGCATTTGAAGGACTAGAGGATCTAAAGGATGTGAAGGATGTGAAGAATTTGGGGCATCTTAAGGAAGCAAAAAATAAAATTAACCTTAGAATATAAAACAATAAATCTAAAGTTGCTAATGTAAAAAGCAAAGAAAAGAATCTATTGCTCAAAAGTAACTCTCTTAATTTGTAAGATTATTTTTCAGTTTAAAAAATAATTCACAAAGTTTTGTTGAATTTTTCAAATTTTCCAAATGTACAAAATTACGAAGTAAATCACATAATTTGTTTTACGTAAAAGTGTTCTGTATGTGAATAAGTTAAAGGATCTACGAGACCTGAAGAATTTAAATTATCTAAAGTAATTTAAGCATTGAACAAAATACAAGGAAATAAAAAAGAAGAACCAAAAAATCCGAGGTATCCAAAGAACCGTAACTGAAATGAAAATTTTAAAATCGCGAAACATTTGATGCATAATTATTCTTAAAAAAAAAAACTGTTACCCAAAAGTAATTTTCAACCTGCACGCCAAATCGAAGGAATGTTTTACATATAGAGAAATTTACTAATTTTAAGTTAAATTTATTTTGAAATCTCTGTGATTATTAAGTTGATGTTATATTTCTCTTTCTTCCATTTTTCTGAAAAAAATTTAATTTCTAATTTTCTTACAAATTTGTGTCTCAAATTTCCCTTAAAAAAAATGAAACAAAAATCATTAACAAATCTCTTATTTAAAAAAATCTCTTTTATTAATAATTAATGATATCTTTAAATCAGCATCTTCAAAAGCTCTAAATTTGTCATTTTAAGGTTAAGGTTATGTTATTACCTCCAAGCGAATAATTATGAAATTTTATGTATGATAGAATCTATTATATCGTCATAAAAACGACAGTTTAATTTTTAGTTTTACTTTTAGATTTGTTGAAATTATAAATATACTGAGTTCAGTTAAACCCACTTTAGACCTATTATTACTTAAAGATCAGTATTTTATTAACATTCAAACGTCAAACTGATAAAAACTAAATAAACTTTCAGATTAAAAAACAAACTTTAAGAAACCCTTCAATTATCTTCGCAAACATTCCCGTGTTGAAACGGAAGCTCAAATATTGTCAAAATATTTTACATAACACTCCGTTTATATACATAATGTGGAAAAAGATAAATTGGCTTCACAATTTCCTATCTCTGAGATATCAAACTTAGTTAACTCGCTGTTAAAAATTGTCTCAACTTGAGTTTTCACTGTTGCCAAAACATTTTTTATATCTTGTTTTACAACAACTTACGTAGAAAAAGTACAAGCTGACGATTTATTAAAATGTAGCAACATCAACATTTTGTAATTTAATTAATTTGCTAATTTGGAAGATTTAAAAGGTGTTGGTTTGTCATCACTGGACTTATGTCGCCAGGCGTTGCTATAATTTTTCATAAAAGACAGCAGCATGTGTGATTTTTGATTTCTGCTTAAAAGTCTATTTTGATAAAATGTAATATAGAGCGTCTGAATTCCGGTTCTGTGCTTTTGATGCCGCCAAAAATAATGTTCTTAATAATAACACGGAAGTAAAAACATGAAACAGCAGCGTCTAATGGTCGTTTTTAGGATGATTGTAAACCAATTCGCGAATTTTATGATTACAGGAAGCTAAGAATATAGTTTTGTATAAAAGTAAAGCTGTCTTACGCAAAGATAGAAAGTTTTTTAATGGTCGACGGGTGTTTAAAATAATCAAAAATAAGAAAATAATCTTTGGTTAATTCAGGTCAAATTTACCGCATGCGGATTGAATTACATTAAAAAATTATCTCATCGTCGTGAACCTGTCTTTAGCTCGTCGGCATTAGGAAATAAAAATGGAGGTTTAATTGATTGATAAGCCGTAAACTTTTACTGATTGCGTAATCTAAATTAATTATGTTTTTCATATCTGTGATTTTGTAACAGTACAGTGCACCCGAAACAATATTATGCACATTTACAGGGTCGGAATAATAATCGTAATAAGTTGTAAAATAAATTTATTATCATGGAAACCCGTTGAAAAAGTGAAAGCGCGAATTTTATAAGGGCCGGAATGAGGGGAATTCTCAGCCGCTTTTTCCAACGAAATCAAGCGAATACCTGCAATTAACGTGGTGTATAATTACAGTAAACTGTATCTCTTAGACCATGGTGAATCGTACGTTTGCGGACCCCGATGTCCTTGGTACAAGTCTTTCAACTTGTGGCCTACTTATGCAGAGTCAAGTCGGGCCCCAAATCGTTGGAGTGCGGCACATCAGCCACTTTATTTATAAACCGCTCAATATAAACATGTTTGAGATAATCGCGGCTATTGTGACATAACTGCACATAATACGCAACAAGAGAGGTGGTTCTCACTGCATATAAACGCCGCATTAGAACTATAAAAAAATAATTAAGCCAGATACAAAGGGTGAAAGCAGCTTAACGCGCTTTAGGCCACCAAATAAACGAAAGTGTTATGTAAGGCACATGTGTTGGCAAAAATCTCCATTATCACTTTTTCACCAATCAATAGATTTGGCAAGATTCCAATCAAACGAATTAAGGTGGAATTGCATAAAAATCATTGAAAACGACCTCTCTTGAACCCGATATGTTTACTTCTTAGCTATGACACTTTCAAAGACCATAACGAGAGCAAAATCCTTCGCACGTACTCGCCCAAAAAAGTCCGAATTTTCTGGAAAACGATTGGTTTCTAAAGAGAAATTCATTAAGTAACACGTTGTGAAAATTCGAAATCGTTACCACCATCAAGGCTTCTTTTTGTTGACTGCATTTGTCGCAATCTATGCGACAATTTTTGGCCGCAAAACTTGCACCGTTAAGGTCGATGTCCTTTTTACTAAAATTTAAAAGTAGCCCAACTTGACGGAGTTAATGTTAATTTATTTTTAGGAATACTGGTCATTACATAAACGCGATACCATGTGTTGCTGTCCGATTTCAATGGAAATTGAATCCAAGACGATGCCTTGAAGTGTCAACTTCTTGTTATTCTGGTAGAAAACAATTTCGTTTTATTCGAGGTCGTTGTAGACGCTTTCGATTTCGTTTGTTTATTTTTTCTATATACACCAAAAATTATCCGAAGACATTTTTTGCTATGTATTATCTCACTGACCCATATTCTGCAGGTTCAATAAACTACACTGATAAGAACTTACTAAAGAAAAAACATTCTCCAACTGTTTACTTACTATTACATGAAATAATTATCATATTTACAAAATATTATCACTACAAAACAAAAAAAACTGTTTGCCACCAAGAAAGAGGACAACTCTTCAAGCAGACAAAAGGTTTATCTGTTGTAAAAGTATTATCTTGGCGACTAACATCTAGACATAGTTGCATTTACTAGAAAAATACTTGATTCTGACAACATTGTTTCTTCATTTAGAGAAATGTTCCTAAAATTGGGAAAGACCATACGAAATGGCAAAATTGAAGAATAGCATTTATGCAATCAAAAACGGTCTGACAGACTCCCACGTGAATGCCAATGGCTATATTTAATGAAAATATATTGTGTATACAATATTTTAGCATTCGCTGTTTCTTAACTACGCTACTGAAAAAAACACCCAAGTTCTAAAAAACTGCAAGTTTTCTCAAAGAATCGATAAGAATATCTGAAAATAAAACCAAAATGTTGATAATTTATAAATTTCAAAAGCAGGCGTGGACATATATTTAAAATTTCTTTGCAGTTCTACAAATCTTCGAAATATTTAAATATATAAATATTTATACCTAGTATACATATAAATATTTATATAAATTTTCGAAGCAAATTCTAAAACCTTTAATATTATTATACTAAATACCAACATATTTACGTTGTTACCTTAGAACAATTCAAAAAAGAAATAATATTTTTAAATACCTGTATGAGCATCTAATACAATATCTTTTTTTAATCATTTTGAAGCTGTAAATTTTTTCCCGACAAGGACAAAATAAAGTTTTATAAAAATATAAAAAAGGAAAAATATAAGGATCCTAAAAGAATAAAAACTTCTGTAAATTCCCACCCCCAAAAGAATTATTTTTAGAATAATTTCGGAACAAACCGTTCTGAGAAAATGCAAATACTAGGGAAAAAGTGAGATGTCATTTCAAAAATTTATCGGTGTTAAAATTTTGCAAGTTATAGCAAGTTGTGCAAAAAATTCTAACCCTCCTAATGCCAATTAAATGGTATTCGGATAATTCATAAAAAAAAAACAATTTACTGGAAATTCATCGAAATCTAAATTTTCAGTTAATTCACTAAAATTTAAATTAAGATTTCATCCGAAATGTATTAAAAAACATTTTTCAAAATTGAAAATATTCTTAGAAGATAATTTATATAATTTATGAATATCTTAAAAATGTTTTTTTCTAATAATTTTAAACAAAGGTCAAGATAGAAAATAAAAATAATCTCTAGGGTTTATAAATTACAAAAATTACAAAAATGTTGTTAGGACTTAATAGACTTCATATTTTAGAATTTTAATTAAAGTTTAATTTAAAAGTTTAATTAAAGTTGGTACCAAAACGTTATGGTACTAACAACAAAAAATTTTAAATTACAAAGTAGAAAACATTACATTTTTTAAAGCTGTTTTTGTATTTATCATATTAGTATTATTGAATATTAAACTTGGCTCAAGTATAAATTTGTATAACTAAAGTGCAATATCAAAACAAATCTCCTTCAGTTGGTTGAACTATAAAGAGGCGTCTCAAATATTGATCTCGGCAGCTTTGTCCACCATTTTGAATCTTGCTGTAAATGTGTAAGTAAAACTTTTAGCTAGAAGACCATATTGTCTTCATCTACTCTAAAATTTAATTTCTTGAACAAAATGGGAAACACTTCATACAAGAAGTCGATGCCACACCAGTGACTCCCAACATTTTTCACAACAATAAATTTACGTTTGTTAAGTTTATTAACACTGTCATGTCTTTATAACCCCCAAAGTGAGCCTTTAGAAGACAACAATGTAGTTTAGTAGTCCTAAGGGCGGAACTTTGTCGAGCCAAATTGTAATTTGTGAAAGTCCAAAGGGAGTAATAAAAATTTGAATAATCAGAGTCCATTTTTGTATTATTAGTGGGTTAATCTTGGGATTAACAGAGGTGTTGTTGACTAAATGTCCGCTCTGAATACGCTGATTGGGTTCTATAATAGATTGTTATTGTTGGGTGGGATTAAGGTAACAATGACGATATTAACTAATTAATGGGGTAATTAATATTGGCGCGTAATTGTGCCACTTGCACACATAACTTTTCTATTGTTTGGTTAGAACAGTTTGAAGATGTAGACAATTGTTGGGAAAATGTTAAATGACCGAGTTTATACCTTTGATGGATCCACTGGATGTGTGTGGCTGCTGCGTTTGTGTTTGCGATTGTTGCACTTGTTCCAGTCTGGAACTGACATTGTTCCACATTTCAAACATTTTGACGATCACTGATAATCACACTGAAAAATCTCACTCATGTCGGTAACTGTCTTCTTAAAAAACACTAAAAGTCACTAAGATTTAACAACCTCAACCGAACCCGTTTCGACTGTAGGAGTCCATATCCTCAGCCCTGTTCTTGGTACGTTTGGTGCAGTATATCTTCCATCTCTTCATGCTAGCGGGGAAAAAGTGGCGTATCTTCCCTCTTCCGCCATTTAAGCAAAGAAACGTGGTACCTAATCGAGGGAAAATTCGTTTTGATTCTCACAGAACGGACGATTAATCGTTGTTTTGGGGAGACTTATCGTAACTATTTTGTTGGAAAATGGTGCTCATGTTTGTATAGAGATAGACATTTTTTTACGAGGTCCTTATTTAGCACTGATATGACCTATCTCAACACGGAAAAGAGTAAGCTTTCCGATATTTGCGATATGAATTGTGATCGATTTGAAACATTCTGTTTGAATTTAACGGAAGCGTTAATGTGAGCGTTAAAAACATGTGATGTATACATAGAATGTTATGTAACATGGAAGATTCCGTCATATCGTCTTTAAAGTGCATAGTATTGATTCCCTGCTCTCTCACTGTGTGCATCCACTCAACGAAAACTAAGGCGTCGTGTGACAGAGGTTTGCAGCAATGCAAAACCTTTCAGGGTTTTCATTTTTAGTCTGTCATTAACAATAGTGGTTTGCGATTGCGAAATGTGTGGGTCATAAATAAAAAAATCGTTTCACAATTTAAGGTTCAAAATCATAGAATATTCAAGGGAGCTAAATCAGCGAAAGTAGCTATGAATTCAAAGACTTTTCGTAACATTTCTTCGCAATCGGACTACGAAAAACTGTAGTAACAAGGCCGTGTTTAATTCCAAAATGCAACATTTTACAAACTGTTTGGATGAATGAATGTGCATGATCGATGACGAATTTGATAATTTCAATCGATTAAAGTACCGCCTTTAAAACATTTATCTGATATCAGTTTAATAAATATTAGTTCTCGATTGATTACTCAGTATATAAAGTGTGCCCCAATAACAATTTGCGGTTTATTGCATCAAACTAAATAGATTCATGAACGAAGACGATAAATACAAACACTTTAGGAAATCGGTCCATTAGCATACTTATTAATTAATAAACCAATAAAAAAAATTAACAAAAAAATTCATTTCATTTTTTACCAATATATCCGCAGCTCCCTTGTTTTATTCATTGATCCATGGCCACAGTTTGTTCATTTTCAAAACTAATGCAATAAAATAGAAAAACCTGGAATTTTTCCTAACATGTTGGTTTCTTGAAACCAAATATTATCCGATGTCATTATTTTTCCTGTTCATTTCTTATCACGGTGTTTATCTTGATGAAAAATAAATTCAGCAATGAGAAGACTATTTTCTATATAAACACTGCGATAAACACGTGTCGTTATTCTCTTACAAATATGAATTGGGCAAGAAAAAAGATTACAGAAGCTCTATTACATTTTATGTACCTCCCTCAGTTATTACATTCTAAACAATGATGTAATTGTATTAAAAAGATGTGATATTAATTTTGAAAAACTTTACAATTAATTTTTTTAGTTAAGAAAGTTTTTGTATATATCTGTTCTCAAAGATGCAGAGAATTGTTTTTTTTTCTCAAACAACTAGGGAATTGAAAACGAGGCTCTTGTAGATCTATTTTTTTGAAAAAAGCTGCTTTTGAAGGCACACTTGTGAATCATTTCTAAACACTAAGGCTTTTAGAAGCAACAAAAAATATTTAAAAAAATTGTCATTGTCATCAGAAGATGTATAAATTGGATGGATTTTTAAAAAGTTTGTGTTTCAAATGTAATTTTTACAAGAGGTTTGAAAAAAATGACACTGCAGAATTACTTATTGGCTAAGATTTTATTTCATCAGTGACAAACAAAATTTGTAGCCAACACAGTTTCAAAATCGATTTTTCTTTCAAAATCACATAGTCAAAGTTCGTGTTTTAGCATAAAAATGGTAGTTGTTTTTTTGTTTTCTTTATACGACAATGAAAAGAGAAGTTTTTGTTTTTTAAGATTCTTAATCTAAACCAATTAAATTGACTGAATCTGCTCAATAACAAAACATTAAAAAATAATAACAATTTTACGATTTTAACAAACTCGTAAAATTTTTCAAAAAGTAAATTCTGAACTTTTAAAAATTCAACTTTAATTTTGATAAGTGGAATGACCCTCAGAAAAACATTAATTTTGGCTTTGAGAAAATAGATTTTCAGGGTCATTGTTTGAAATGACTCGTCACTAAAAATAGTACTATTTTTTTAAAATTTGTACAAAGACACAACTACCAAAGAGGTAAACACATGTGATGTAAAATTTAGAATTTCAGCACGATCCATTGGAAAATTATCGCTTTGACAATGGAATCATAAAATTCTAGTTTACATTTTTAGGGTTGAAGTAATATTTTCAAAGCTAGATAGTTTATGGCATTTTTATAGTCAGCAATTTAGAGTAAATACTAATTTGTGGGCAGCTAGATTGGACACACCGGTTTTTCAAAAAATCATCAACATATAAAATTACCCCATATTTGTATGTTTATCTATTTCAGAACAGTGGGTGGCATACAGTTTTGATCCAAATTTTACAGTTGCTCGAATCCTCTTTTACGAATTTCTATAAATCATTTCATTTCAAATTGACAAGTTATTTTAAGCAGATCTTTTATTACCCAATGATTGTAGAAACCTCATTTATTTTTGTCATTCCGATCTTGCGATAACAGCTTATTAAAATGTAAATTTAAAACAGCTACCAGATCATTTATTTTCCACTATACATCTGTGTATTTTTTTTCTAACATTCTACTTTACATTTTTATTATACAAATCGAACTAAACAATACTTAAAATACCCAACACTTATTTATCGACCAACAGAGTTTTTTTTTAAATAATGAAAGCTTCCTCTTACCATGTTTTAAGACTGCTTTAGATCCTAAATGCTCAACAAGTATAACACTTCTATGATTGACATCGACGATGAAAGTCCCAAATAAATGTGATATAATTTACCGGAAATCTTAATTTATTGATTTAATTAAGGCACACTTTCTTCCGAACTTAATAACAGAATCCGAAGCTTTAAAAATTCATGGATTCACTTTATGTAATAGGAGGATAAACAAGTAACGATTAATAATAAATTAGAAATCTGTCTGCCATCGATCCACAAAAATAAAATAAATTTTAAAATATCCAAGAAATTCCAGGTGAATGAGCTCGTACAACACGACTAAAATTGCATCCAACGTGCAATAATGTTCAGTACAAAATCTAGATAAATATAGATAAGGCGAATTGTTTATTTTTAACCATTTTGCGGTTAACAGGTGCGGTAACGATGAAATCTCCCCAAAACTATTAAAAATCACTAAATACACACCTGCACTTTCCAGAAATAAAAAAGATTAATCCACGGGTATCACTAAGATCACAACACATAATCACACACCACCACGTATCTCACCGAAAACTTGCGATATAGATCCATTGTAATATTGGAGCACGTGTTACCACCCCCACAATGCCGCACCAAGTCGATTTTTCCACTTTCGAAAATTCCCGCTCGTGGTGCGTGAGGAAACGGAACGCGTCGCACGCACTTTTATTTACGCATATACACACTCTCCTACGACGAAGTCTTGGCAAACACTAAACTCCAACCACCATCGTGCTAGTAGAAAGTAGGCATAAAGTTTAGAGCGGCGCATGCTTGCAGTTATGCTAACTGTTCTTTTCACCAGCAGACAACACGCGGACCAAAAGGCTCTGAGAATGGACCTTTCAGAATTTAGCGAGTTTGCCTCTTTTGCAAACAAATTTTGATGATTTAGTGCAGCTACTTCCGAGATAAATTGAAATCTCAAAATTTTCATAATTTGTATCTGCCAGAAGTTTGATAAAGACTTTCATTGTTTCATAATTTCATGATTCATTAGTTGATGACGCTATTTTAATTTAGTCTAAATCGTAATTTCTTGACATAAATAACACGAATGTGATAAACAAAACGTGCAAGTGGTTACCATTCGAATTATCTGCTTGTGGGGAGAAAATGGGGAAATTTAAGATATTTACAGGTGACCTAGGGTTCAAACCTCGGAGTGTATAGTAGGGCCACGTGTGCATACGTTCAGAATAAAAGAATGGGTCCATTCAAGTTCGTAAAGGGTTAAAGAATTAAATAAAGGTTGCAAGGTTTTCGACTGTTTGAGTATTGGTATAGTGAGATTTTAAAAAAAAACATTTCAAGTTGTGGACAATATTTTGATTATTTTAAAAATAAATAAAGTAATTCAGAAAAGGAGAATTTTTCTTGAATTAACCATTTTCGAAAAATTCTCAAATTTTCAAAAAAATTAAAAAATTCGAAGATCTAACAATCTGCAATCTAACAATTTTACAATTTATAACATTTAAACTACATATTTTTTATAATGCAAATTTATTTACAGAAAACAAAAGCAGTAAATCTTTTAAGAAAGAAACAAAATTTAAAATTAGTAATTTGTGGATTTTTTAGAAATTGTAGCACACTTATTTTTGGCCAAGATTTTCTTTTCTTCAACGCCTTACTAAAATTGTTTGGAATATAATACAAATTTAAAAATCATTTTTTAAAAAATTGAAATTAATAAATGAAAAAAAAAATCAAAATTTTTCTACATATTGTTTATGTAACTTACAACAAAAAATAAAAAAATAGACAAGTGTAAAAGAATGTAAAATGAGTTGAAGATGTAAAATTGTTAAAATTAATACCACGTAAAATTGTTAAAGAAATTGTGGCATTTTAAAATTAAAACATTTTTTAGCACTTGTCCAGATCTTTTCACAATATTATCTTTTTTCATATTATTATCTTATCTTAAATGAGTCTTCATGGCCTTTTTGCAGTTATTCATTAGAAACTTTAGCAAACTGATTAATTTTTAAAATTTTCGCATTTACACATTAAAATTCTTTAAAACTTTATAAGTTAGAAATTGCAGAAACGCTTAAAACATGGAAATTATATTTTTTCTATTTAAGAATTTTCTGTACCTTTTCGCAAATGTTAGGGTTTTGAAAGTTGCAGATATATTGTTAAAGTCTTAGGAGGATTTTTAATATGGAATTGTTTAGTAGTGTATATATTTTTTTTATCTTTTTAAAGAAAACTATGTACCAAGATTTCTGAAAAAAAAAATGGGAAAAAACCTATTACTAACTCATTTTATAACTCATTGGAATAAAGTTCGCGTTATTTACTACAATTTTAGAACATGTTTTTACTTTTTACGGTTGTTCATATACAAATAATACATATAATATTAAAAACAAGTCACCATAAAATTTGCAAGAAAATTTGTGTCTAATGAAATGTAATTATTAACTTAAAAAGTCATTAGATTCAAACTTAATGCAATTATTTTAATAATCGTAAAATTAGAGAGAATATGCAGAGAGATAATAAAAAACATTTTTTGTTTGTACTTCAAGTAATGTTTACCGTTGTTCAATATTAAGTAACTTTCAAATAGTGCAACAAACTAGAAAATAGTCAACAACATTGAAAACAAAAAAACACAAGAAAGAATTTGACAAATCTGTCAAAATTTCCGAAAAAAAATTATTAAAATTTTCTAAAAGATGAGTAATCTAACAAAAAAAAAATGCTAGTGGCAAAAAAGTGTAAATGGTAAAATTGTTCATGAGACAACGAATTATTTAAAAAAAAAAATGTAATATGACAGCATTTCCATGCTTCATGGCTGAGAAAATAAATGACAATTACCAACAACCTGTGAGAATTTATAATTTTTAAAAAAATTCTTCGAAAAATTACAAAACACAGGATTTGGAGATGATTGTGTAATTTTTTTCCAATTAGTTTGTAGAGTAATGACATAACGGAATATTTCATTAAATGAGACCCAACTTTGCACTGTGAATGCAGTTTTTTTGTAAGAAGTGATGGTCAATAGAGGATGCAAATAGCTAAAAAGGGAATTGTCTGGTGATTAATAGAATTTCACATATTCGAAGACTTCTCCACAATTATCCACTTAGACGCGATTTGTCAGTGTTAACAATTGCACCGTTTTTCCGTAACAGACAGCTTTAATTAACAAGGAAAACCATGGCGCGTCGTTTTTTATAAACATCGTCTTCACTTCCTTTATTTCTGTACTTCTGTTTGTCAAAGCCCCGTTGTTCGCCCTTTTTATTGGTCATTAGAGAAACCACATGTCAAATTTCGTGCTTCATCCTACAGCTCCTTTCACAAATTTGCAAGTAAGTAAAAACTTTTCAAAAAGCGATTTAGCAGCCAAAAATCTCGTCACCGCGTCATAAAATCTTCATTCATCCAAATCTTTACAACTATCGGTTTAATGACCTGCGGCAATAAAACGGCGGTTTAATTTTAAGAACTCGCCATGCTTATACATAGAGGATTTTATTAGAAAAATACTGTTATCCCACTCTAACTGTCGGTGGCTGTGGAAGAAAAACTGTTACGGTTCTGTGGGCACCATCAGACGGAATGCAGATTTTGGAGACTGGTAAAAGTTAGGGTCATAAATGACCCGACTTTATGGGGGCAATATTCACTTGAAAATCATTGTGGCCACGACGGAATATTGGGCCATAAAATATGGTTTTAGCCTGTTTCAGGAAATCTCAGAAATAAATCATTGTTATTGCCACCAAACGTGCTAGGATTTTTCGAAATTTCTTGATAAATTTATTGCGGACCCAAAATGTTCATTTTTCATTCGAGAGCAGGTAATGTGCTATTGACAGCTTTCAATCATTGAGGACTTCAAAAATTGATTGTGGGAAATATTCGAGGGGTTTTTAAAGTTACGTGGCGTAAAGCGTGTTTTGCGCGAATATGGATTTTTTAGATTAACTTGACGTTGGGAAAGCTGTGATCTAGGAAACATGTGTCGGAGCTTTATTTATGCACTGTCTTTTCAACGACAGATGTATTACACGTAGCTTTTACTGAAAATTGCACTATAACTTTTTAAGCAGTAACGATCTTGAGATGAAAATTTCATATTTCAAGGTAAATCGGAAATTCTATTTTATGGACAGAACCTAAAGTTTCAAATTTGTGTAGAAACAATTTGAGCAAATATAGTTCGTCAAAAGAAATTATTATTCGTTCTAAAAATAAAAATTTCTAAAATTTGTCTCTTCTGCTCTAATTTTATGTGACTCTTAGAATCGCAAAAAGTAGCATTCCTCCATGTTCTATTGCTACTTTTCTGTTAAAACTGCCACAAGTAAAGGATTTAAAATAAATTGAAAATTTTTCGCTCCTCCTAACAATAAAAAAATGCAGTTTTTTTTGTAATTTGTTACAGCTAATAAGCAAATCAAAAATAGTACCTTTTCAAAAATTCGTTGGTATATCTGCAAAACTACCAGAATTACAGCTTTTAATCAAAAAAAGTTTCGTTCTTTCTCTCTAAAAATTTTTAAAATTTAACTCAAGTCAAAAATACTATTTTAGTCAAAATTCATTGTAATTTTCTTGAAATCACCAAAATTTCTAGTTTTAAAAATATAAAATATTTAGTTCATCTTAGTCAAAATTTTCTAAAATCTGTCTTTCGCTCTATAATTCTGTAATTTGTTATTTTCTTAAAACTATCAGAACTTCGGGCTTTAATAAAAAAAAAATTAAATATTTGGTTTGTCTTAAAAGTCAAAATTTTACAAAAGCCATATTTTTTCTCAATAATTTTATAATTTAGGATAGTTAACAACAAATTTCATTGCTATACAGCGAAAATTACTATAATTACAAATGTTACAAAAAACGTTGTATATTTTTGGTTGATCTTAAACTGAAAGTTTCTAAAATGTATCATTTTTGGATCATAATTTGGGAAGTAGGTAAGTCAAAAATAGTAAGCTCTCAAAATATTATTGATCTTGTATTAAAACTACCAGAAATATAAAAAGCTGGAAACTTTTTGCTGTTCCTATAATTTTAATTTGTTTAAAATTTTTCTTTTTTTCTCTATAACTTTGTAAATTGGCAAAGCAACAATAATAATAGTTTCTTAAAATTTAATCCCTATAACATCAGAACCGTTCGAATTCCAGGTTTATTACAAATATTATTTATTAAAAATATTTCATGGCTAGAGCTAAAACTACCAGAATTACAATTTTTCATAAAACAAATTGAGATTTGTAATTTTTCACTTTGTTAAATCAAGTTTTATTAAAAAGAGCTTTTTTTAATACTTTTAAAGCTTGAAAGTTACGTATCAAAGTTTTTTGATGGCTCAATTTTTTTTTGTAAAAGTTGATGGAAATGAAGTCGAAGCGGGTAAAATCGCAGATTTTCCTCGACTCCGGAAGGACGCTTGAAATGGACGCACATTTATTACGTCACACGACGTCAAAACATGGCGTCGTCATGACAACGACGTTGGCGCCGAGCGGGACGCTTCGGAACTAGCATCGTCGACGTCTGCACTGTATAATATTCCTTTTATCCCACACAAAACTATTCAACAGAATTCTGAACGCCTCGACAACACGACTAAATAAAAGACTTTATCATCTCTTCGTTATTAAAACCATAATAATAACTCATTCCTACAAAATCAAGTGGTATGTGCAATAATGTCAAAGAGACAAAACTATTGTTTTACTTAGAATATGCAAATTACGGTAAAAATTAAATGTGAGATTCGTGTTTTGTGGAATAAAAGCACGGACGGATTTATCGTCGGAAAGTGTTTATAAATGGTGGATTTAATTAGTCACGTTCGTTGACACCTCTGTGACGACGGATGGGTAGGTTCATGAACTTGATAAGAGCTTGACAAATTGGGGCAAATACTCATACTCATAAGGATTATGTGCTAAAATTAGAGGCGCGAATTGTGTTGACGAATGACATATGTGACTTTTCAATTACTTTGCAAAAACGGTATTGAGTGTCACTGTGGTTTTTTGAGTGAAGTTTCCTGATACAAGTGAAACTAGTTACGTACGAGACAATAAAATATACCCATAAAGTGCCCACCTAACTTGAAATCGCTTTAAAAGATTTCAAGAATGTGTAACATTTTGATTGCGAAACAACTTGCACACCGAGGCTGCAAATTCAATTGGTCATTTATGACATCTCGGACAGTGAGATGAAGATAAGATAAGCGAAATTGTAACCAAAGTGTTATAAATTATTTGTACAGTGATTAGTTCTGTTTTGACATGTATTAGATTACAAAATTTAATTTTTAAAATATGTGTACTGATTTCATTTCATATAAAGATTTTGTGGTCACCTTTCAATAAGTCAGGTTAAATAAATTGTAATAGAAATGATGAAAACATTTGCTGCCGTTATAAAAGTTCAAAGCTGACAAATTTCACCGGATATTAACTGCTGTGAAATGTTAACTGGACAATTATTAAGTTTAACTTAAAGGCACTTCGTAATTATATCTGATAGAATTGATTTACAATCTGTAATATTTATAGCATAATAAATTTAATTTATAATTGGAAAAATAATTTTACTTATTTTATAAGTAGCAACAATTTACTTATTGCTTTAATCCAAGATTACTATATATTTTAATAATAATTCTTAATATTAACAACTTTCTGTTTACTCGACTTTTTTATCTTCATAGAATTCATTGCTTTACTGATAAGAAAAAATCCACAAACTGTTAAAAAATGACAAAAATCAAGAATTAAAAAAACCTTAATTCTTATTTATTAAAGTCAATTCTATATTGCCTTCTTTCTTTTAGAATTTTTCATAAATTTTGTTCAAATTCAAAATTTTTTGCTACTTTTAAATCAATTAGAAATTCACCATTATTAAAAAATTTTTTTTTCTAAATAAAACGCTAAAAAAAGCACAAGCAAATAATTTACACTTTTACGTTAATTGTAGAATTCTTTTCTTTATGCAGGTTAGAAATTTACGTTTTTTCCAAAAAAATGCGTTCATTTAAAATTTCACCATAGGTTATGTTGAAAATATACACAAATGAGCCGTCAAAAATTCGTGCCAAAAAATTTTACCTATTTTTATTTGAATTTTGGACCTTCAGTCTTTTAGATTTTTACACACAATGCTAAAAATTTGGAAAATCTGCAAATTTTATAATTGATTCACTATTAAGTGGATTGGTTTTTATCTCTGTTACTTAGAAATTTTGCTACATAAACTGTAAAAATGTACAAAAGAAATTAGGCGTATTAAAGAGTTCCTACATAAAAAATGTCATAAAATAAATAAAACTGATAAAACATAAAAATAATATTACTATAATAATAATAAATAAATAAATCTGATTAAATTATTAGGAAATTATTACTATTTTAAGGCATATCTTTAGATATTTTTTAAAAATCTTTTTGGTCTAGCATAATTCCAAAACTATTATAATTTTATAATATTAATAATATTTATAATTTTTACATATTAAAAATGTCTTTTTAATATAAGTTATTTTTCATTGATGTGTATTCTTCTAAAGGTTATAAATTTTGAATTATTTATAAATAATATGGTTTTTAAAACGGTGCATATTTTTTGGTTTTGCACTGACATTTTAGAGTTTTTTAATAGCGATTAGTAATAAATTTGTAGGAACATGTGTTTTTTACAAAGGACTATGTAAATTTTCATTTTGTTTGTGAAGAAGGATTTTTCTGGAATTTCAATCTTTACATTTATATAAACTATTAATGAAGTGAGTGTGAGTAATTTTAGAATGAACTGCCAACGCAGTTTATCCTAATTTAATCATGCCATTTTCTAAAATTTTGGAAAACTGGCAGATTTGCAGTTAATCTTTATTTTTACAGAATCACTTTCGCAACTATTGAACTAGATTTTGCATTTTAAGATAAAAATTAGAAAGGTTTGTGAGATTTGTCTTATACGAGATTCATAAACTTCTTGGCATTAAATTTATGGGACGAATTCTTTGATTTTTGTTAGTTTTGTAAAGAGTTTATTATAGTCGTAAAATTCGGAAAACTTTTGCTTTTTAGTAATGGAAAATTTTTAATGATGAAAGAATTGGTATCGTTCCAGTTGTCTACGATTAAAGTTTTGACGCAACAGCTCCGTATTTTTTCTGCACAACATAACAAAAATAGTTTTTCGTAGTTTTGATCATGTTATTCAGCAGTGCCAGTGTGTTAGATGAATGAGTTGAATAAACTTGCTTTGAATCCCACATTAATTGTGTTGATTCTAAAAACTATTAAAAATGACACTCAGCCAGATTGTTGATCACTTAATACATGCCATTTAAACCAAGATGATGAATGTGCATTATTAAAACATTTTAACTATTGATTTGACCTAAAATACGTGCACAATATGTTTATCTCATTGCAGAGAATTAATTTAAGTATCTCCAGCCATAAATAACAGGCTTCAAAATTGATAAATCCTCGTTATTAAAGATACTATCAGCAATCACAGATTACACATTCAAAGCAGGAACACTGGTGATTGTATGTATGATTGTAACGGCAACAAGTAATGAAATTAAGTAACAACTATGCGCATACTAAACATTTAAATTTAATTGCGCGCTAAACATTCAAATCAATTAAATTATAAACAAATCTGGAATTAGAACACACTTCGATTGCCGCGATTAAAAAATTCCCGTCTAACGAATTAGTACCATATTTGAAAATGATTGATTTGCGCAACGCCAATCTCCACGTATGGAAGCAATAAAGAGTACCATTCTGTCAATTGGCTTTTTTTTCTGACTGTGAAAGGTCAGTGGACTGTACTTATAGGGTCCAGAGTAGTTTTATTTTTTGTTGGCAATCGTTCGCCAAGTAATAATTGGATGCGTACCTCAAAAATTCGCCAAGTTCGCTGACCTACCGCCGATTCAGATGATTCACAACAGAATATCTTTAAATAAATATTGTTTTTATGGCGCAATCCAGGATCGCAACATACGCACAGGTACTAAAAAAAACAGTGCCCGGTAGATCGCAATATGATACAGAGGTAGGAAATATGAAAGAAAATCTAAAGTAGAAGTCCTGTACAAATAATTTTAATGTGTTTTTTTTTGTAACTTATGGTTACAATATCTGCAGATATTAAAACGTTTAAACAAAGATTTTTTAAGTGTAATACGATTTTACGCCGCCTTCATTACAAATTCTAATTTTTTAAGCAACAAACTCTAAAATCCGACCGCAGCACATGCACAGGTATTAAAAAACTCAAATTCCCGTTAGGCGGAAGCAGGATCCAGATTTAGAGGGTGTGGACTACATGTAAAGAAAATAAGGCGTTCCCACGAAACCCTCTCGATCTCTGTATAATTACATGAAGAAAATCTGATGCAGCTGTTGCTGCACATGGTCCATCTAACTGTAAAGTTTCTTTGTTGCAAGAGAAAAAATCACCCGCACTACCTGTCGACAGCAACCCTGCTGCTAACGTTTACGTCCAGTAGCAACCCTATTTTCTTGTGGCGTGCCGACGATTGCACTTAACTAGTCGGGGGTTGTAAATATTTACCACTTTAGTCTATTGTTAAGGCGACTTTTAAATGGGCTTTCCGATTTGGGACCGTGCTTTATTGCCCAGCGGTCGGTGATTCGGTCAAAGGAAATCACAACAAAATTTGCATATTTTCCACAAAGCCAAGTTGTCAAAACATCGAAAATAATTTCACTGATGACCGCAAGATACGGATTTTGCCATTTTTGGAGATATCTATTTTATTGTTTACATGCAAGTTCTTTGCTCTCGCGTTATTTTGGTGTTACTTTCACCGCAATAATAATATTTTTAAGGCCAAACAATCTAAGTGCGGAAACCTGATGAGGAGCAAAGATATTGTTTATTATGGAGATCGTAAGTATGTTGTTGCACTGGTCATTTTCGTTTCAACACTTGTTTGAAGTTGTATAACTGTATGTACATATGTTATGTGCCATTTAGGAGCTTGTTTAGATAATAACACTGTTTTCATAAACACAAAGATGGAGAATTTTAAAAATGAAGATAACTGAAAATTCTAGTTTGAAAATAAAAAATTATTTAAAATAAAATTTAAAATGATTTATGATTTTTTTTTGTCTAGAAGAACTACTTGAAAAACGCATTAAAATTTATGAGTTTGTAGAATTTTAATCTGATTTAAAAAAAAAAAACTTAAAAATTTGGTGTTCTCCACCATTTTTCGATATAAGAGTTAGTTCCGGAAATAATATACATATAGAACCCTCGGAATCGACCGGAAATCGTAAATATGTACTATCTCAACGTACCCAAAAATTTCAAACGCAAGTATCACAACTTTCCACTGTCGTAGAAGTAATTTGAGCACAGCGTAAAATTCCTCGTAAAAATTCTGAGTAACATGACCCAGAATTAAGCAATTTGGGATCACGTATATTTCGGTTAAGATTTTTGGGATCCACATTTAACAACGAAAATTTAGTTAATTTATTATTAACCAAAGGAATACATCAAAACGTTAAATCTGAAATAAATCGCTTCACAGTGCAAAAAAAAATGGAGTAAGATAAAATGGGATTCTTATACCTGAAAACATAGCTATTTTTCACCACGGAAACGATAAATACGAGAGTATTAAAAATAAATACTGAATTGGCAATTTTGCGGCCAAAAATAAAGTTTTAGAAATCGAAACGCTGACATTCTGAGTTCTTTGTAAAACTCAGAAAAGCCACCCAAATGCACTCGAAAATTTCAAGCGCAAATATCTCAGCAGTGGAAGCAGACAAAATTCTGCCTGAAATGAGAACTAATTTTGAATGATCTAGTTATAAAGAAAATGTTGAAAAAAACACCAAATACCGCATTTGCAATTAATTTTCCATAGGCTTTATTTTGGTTTTGGTGCTGCTTTGAATTCGTTAGATTTTTTTAGATTTTTTAGATTTTTTTGCTTCGTCGAGTTATAGACAATTTTTTTTTTCAAGTTGCTACTAAAATATTTGTATTCGTTGAATTTTTTTAATGTTATATTTGATATTTTGTATGTTTTAAATGAAACTTTGAGGCCTATTGATGTTTTGAATTTTGAATGCTTTAAATTTCTAGAATCTTAAACTAATAATAATATAATAATAATATTTTCTTAAATTTCTGAATCGTCCAATGACGAACGAACTCCACCATTTCTTAAATATATTTTTGACCATTTTTAGATTACTTGATTTTTTCGTTTTCCTTAGATAATCCCCTCTATTTTTAGTTTTTTTTTTTTTTTAATTAGATTTTAAGATTTTACAAACTTTTGATTCATTACATGTTTTAGATTTCTTCTGTTTTTTTACTTTTTCTGGATTTTCCGAACCATGTTTCGAATTTCAAAACTTTTTGTATTCTTCTTGTTTGGTTTTCTGGATTTCTGGATCTTTTGGATCTATTGGGTGGTTGGAATTATTTATATTTTATATATTTTTTAAATTCTCTAGATATTCTATTACAAAACCCTCCAGATATCTCACATTCTTTCAAATTGTTTTAGAATTTCTAGAAACTTTTTTTTAATTAAGCTTAAATGTTTATATACGAATTGTATACAAAGTTTTATGTTTGAGACAAGCTTTTCACTAACAAGTGTAAAAATATTTTTAGTTACTGGCCTTGATACCTGGGATCCTTGATTTGATTACTATTATTTTCAGACCTGCACTTTACTAAGAATTTTTAAAATGCAGCAATGCAAATATTTGAATTTTAAACGCATTCTGAGTTCATAAGTTTACTACTATTATTGTGAACTAGTTTAAAATTATTGTGATGTCAATAGCTCTAAATAATCTAGGCTGAATTTAATTGACAACACTGGATTTTTTGTTTGTCAGAAAAAATAGGTTGTGGTTGCAATTACAATTAGAAAAACACCTAAAATTAAGCATAACAATTGTTTGCTTGTAATAAATTAATGATAATTACATACCATAGATCTGCACCTTCTTGACCCAACCTTGAAGAATGATGAAGTCATTGAAGTCAGACGCTCTATACCAGGTGTTTCAAGATTCCATGCTGTTTATTTTTTTCCTTTTCATATTTTTAATATCGCAAAGGGTAAACTTTTTTTAGTTTCATTAAAAAAAATCATCGCTTTTTAAAAAATTTCTTATCTAATACCAATTAAAAAACAATTTTGTATTTTATATTAAAACAACCTTAAAAATGCTCGTGGCAGAAACCATAATTAAAACCGCTCCTCCGCAATTTTTTTTCCCAGAACATATCCACTTATTTACACAACCCGGCCCGT
Organism: Cynaeus angustus; assembly: GCA_030157275.1. Taxonomy (NCBI): domain Eukaryota; kingdom Metazoa; phylum Arthropoda; class Insecta; order Coleoptera; family Tenebrionidae; genus Cynaeus; species Cynaeus angustus. Next base: position 24,919,382 of record CM058058.1, read on the forward strand.
TTCCTCTTCATTCTATTCCAAGTATTTATTTCTCTAACCTGGATTTTTGGTTTTCGAACTTACAATAAATAAAACGAATTTTAGGTGAGAGCGGAACAAAAACAAATAAATTCGCGATGAACATGTGTTCGAAAATTTCCTTAGTAATAAATATAGACATAAATCCAACTATTATAACAACCTAATTTCACATTTTCCTTTAGTTTTTTTCGATATCACTATTTTCGTATTGTTGGTATTATAATTATGCTATGAAGGCCATCGGTGTTTTTGCTTTGATTAAATCATGAATGGTCACGTAGTAAATATGATGCACATGCATAGTAAAACTGACCTTGAAGTTCTGTTACATTTCAGTCCCATCAATGTCAAGAACCGTTCTCGTTAGTTTGCGCTAAATTAAGTGGTACTTAATTAGAATTCGAAATATCGAAACCAAGACAAGTTTGCGAGACAATAAAACATTTTTGGTCATCCGTTATATAAGTGATTATCCACGAAAATTTAACATTCACGACTACTTTCATGTTGTAGAAACAACTTTTAAAAGTGTCGACGGGTTAAAATTAATGGGTGCTAACTGTAATGCTAGGTTCCAGTCCCGAAATGATTTCATTGCGTAAAAAGGCTTTCTTCGTAAAAATTAAAAAAAAATGCTACTAGGTGGTTATATAATTGCTCACTTGGTTACAACTTAATTACTTTTAATTAATGGAATGTTTCTTATTTTTTTCATCTAAGTTTATTATTATGATAGACATTAACTGAATTTTTACCAAGCGATTACTTTCACATTTCGGTCAGTACTTGTTTTTCTTATAGAATGTACGCATTGACGTCGAATCCACGTACTGCTTTCTTTTTGTAAAACAGTTTTAGTTTTATCGAACCCATTGATCTTTATTAGTAATTGTTTGCAACGAAATGGAGATAAATCACTTCATTTCGGCTATCGGGTAAAATGTAAACGGAAAAGATGGTATTACAATTACATCCGTTTCAGTCTTTCTTTTCAGATTTCTCATATGTAGATTTTGCAATTTCCACGGTTCTACCTTCTGTTACCTTGGAGGATCATTACAGTTATTAAAAATGCCAATAAACTCTTGCTTCTTTCTAACACGTAATAATGTGTCGTAAAATTAATTATTGGCAGTTTATTCGTTCAGCAAATACAACCAGTGATATAAATTGAACCATAATTGGGCAATGTCTAAAGACTTCTTGAGTAAGCACATTGCTTTCGTGACTGATGTTGCTATATTTACGGTGTGATTTACATATAATGAACAAAGCGCAAATTATAATAGATCACAGTTATTATCTCTTGAAAGTATCCTATTGCCCCTTTGACTTTAATGAGTGTATTTTCTCGTAAAATACGTTTATTTAGAGCACTAGGATCATAACGTTGCATACTAATTGCTATAACGAGTTTAACAACATGTTAATATTTAATTGAGAGAATGGATTAGGTACTTGATATTTATAAATCGGAATTCAAAAAATTTTGGTAACTGTTATTGACAGGAACAGCGCGAAATTTTGGACCATAAATTATCTTGCATAATCTGAGTTTTCCAGTCACACCCAGTATTAACAGGTGCCGTACAATAATCGGTTTTTAATTAAATTGGCATTTTGTGGGAGTAAATTACGTCACTCTGGTACCAGATAATAGATGCTAACAGTACCAATAAAGACATTAGCTTTGAAAACGATGAGTGAATTATACAAGTAGGTACCATTTAACTTTTAAGAACTGATATTCTAATTAATGGAGTTAAAAATAAGGAAAGTGGCATGTCTACATAACTCGAGATAAAATTCGATTGTAGGAAGGTAGAATTTTAAGTAGGCATAAAGATAAATGATTTGTTTCCAAATGGGATTAATTTCGGAAAATTTTTGTAAATCCCACTTACTTTAAGAAGTTCTACAAATTCCATTTTCCACAGTTAAGAGGTCTTAGTTTTTGTCAAACAAATTCTAGCATTTTTTTTAAACCTTGTCCGCCGAGTCAAAGTATCAACTATCCAGATTAAAGTAGAAACACTTGGTAATTTAAAGAATTTTAATATTCTAGAATCTGTTTACGAAAAAACTTTACCTTGGCCCTTTTTAAATAATTCTGAAAAAGTCCTAAGAGTAAAATGTTTTCAGTTGTGAGTTTTTGCTACCGTATATGCCAGAAGAGTTCTCAAAAAGTATCGAGTCTTAAAGAGTTAATAAAAATTGGACTTTTTGAGGGACTGAAAATTTTAAAATTCGATACAACTGTCAATAGTAAAAAACATTTTTACCACCTGAAAAAATTGTAGGAGTCAAAGAAACATTTTTAAATTTATAAAATTCAAACTTTCTAATGTATCCAGGCACTAATCTAACAGAAAGTGTAATATTCTGAAAGTTTGGATAAAAAAAAAATGATAAAAATCTATTTAGAACTCTTTGGTGGAGATTTTAAAATTTTGGAATGAATTGCTAGAAGTGTTAGAATAAGGAAACATAATAAATTTTGAAATTTATATATTTAAATTAAAAATAATACTAGTTCAAAATTTAAAAAAAGTCTAGCCTATTATTTAATTTTACAACTTTTTCGATTTTTTCATTTTTTTTTATGGTTTTAATAGTTTTTTGCCACGTTTTAATTCTCGGAATTTTGAATTCTTTAGATTCCTTGAATTAATTATATTTTATATTCAAAGTTCTTTAGATTGTTGATGCTTTCTAACACTCAAGTTCTTTTGAGAATTTTTGGATCGTCTTGGATTCTTTAGATCCTTTAAAATTTTCACTTTCTTGGCGCTTTTGAACTCTTTTGATACTATTTTTCATCTTAATAATTAATTTTATAATTTTATCGATTATTATTTTACAAAATTTTATTACATTTTTCTGTTAAAGGTTTGTTCTGTTTGATTTTTCAAAGTCGGATCTTTTTGTGGCATTTGAATTTCAAGTCAAGATCTGGTTTGCTTCAAATTTAAATACATATTGATAAAAAATGAACTTTATTATTTTATTTTCATTACTTAAATTCCCAATAGTCTCCAATTTATTTTTGGCACACAATCTGTAACAAAACACCCTCATCCGTTCTGCAGCATTTGCGAAATGTGGGTCTTAATCATATTTCTATAAATATCACCAACACATCATAATTACCAAAAACACGTAGAAACTGTTAGAACTACCTAAAATAATAATTAAAAGCAAACGCATTAATAGAAGTGAAAACTTCCTTCGATGCTTTTAGTCTCTACCTACGCCTAAAAACTTTCGGAGCTTATAAAGCTTATGAAATATTTTTGCAACCTTTTCTCGTAACAAGAACTTACGGAGCTGCTTATTACTGTTGCCAACAAATTTCTGCTGTATAGCAGCATCGGGTGCTATTTAAGCTCGTGTAAATCTGAAAATGGGTCACAAATCTTTGTGAATGATTTTTTGGAGGAATATATTCGCATTGGCGGTGTGGTTTTATGAAAGTTTACTTTGTTTGGTGAAGTGAATGTATCGTAAAGAAGAAATGGAGATGTAATGTTGGTAATAGTTGTAAAACCTGAGAAAAACAGAAGTGTTGTGGAAGTTAATAGATATTTTAAAGTTTTCAGAAAAAATCAGAATCCTAGCTTTGTTTCAACTACCTGACAATCTAATTATCAAAATGAGTGGGTGGCATGTCCCACAACGAACCTCAAAACAAAGAAAACTCAAATTGTCATGTACACAGAAATGAAATTATGCACGTACATATGTAATTCGTTTGTGAAACGCAAGTACAGAATCGAACGTGGGATTTTGGGTGGTCTTGTGCATGCTTACGTCACAAACCCGTCGCTTTCTGTTTTCACATAAAGTGAAAAACGAGCTCGACTTCACGCCAAAAATTCTTGGAGAAGCTGAAAATTTTTTCGCATCAAGAAAATTTCGTTCAGGCAAATGTTTCATTGCCTCTATATAAATATCCCTTACAAGGAAGCAGAGCCGGAGTCGGTGAAAGTTGCAACAGATGAAAATGACGGGCCAAAATCTCGAATGTTACCTAATGGAGAACAAGAAATTATATCGGAACATATCAATGAGACGTAAGCAATTGATCGGGGAATTTTATTAGAAGGAAGGCTTTTCCCCGATGCACGGTTTGACGAGATTTCACTTTCTTGCGGTTTTGCAGCACCTAAGGGTCTTTTATATCACTGGTTTATTCAAGAAAAATGTCGAGTGAAAGATGGTTTTACATGAAGATAAGTCTGGTTGTGATTTAGTGGGACGGGTTTTAGATAAGCATGACAAGGTGGTCAATCTTTGATGTAACATTTTTTACATCGAAGTACATTAACTGATATATTATAATTTGATTAATATAGCACAATTCTTTCGAAATAAACAACTTTTAGGGGGACAACTTAAAAATTCAATTAATTTAAATATATTTTTAGATAATTACATATGTCTTTTTATATATCAAGGATTTATAACAGCAATAGCATGAAACGGGTTTCTAGACAAAATATTGCAAGAAAATTTCATTTTCGGTCTGTAAATGATTTTCCTAGAATTGTATCATTAATTAAACGAAATATATTTTTTTTATAACGTTTTTATCAAACTCAATATTGTCCTGTTTAGTGTTTCAAATAAGTTTTGTTTCCGGAACATCATACCCAATTTTTCAAATTATAAAAGATTTTTTAAAATAATTCACAATACCACGGTTAGTTCAAGTTCCTGTAAATCTTAGTTTTCCAAAAATTTGAAATAAAATTTTCAAACGGCAAATTTTTTAAGAGAAGAAACTTTTAAACAAACTGAAACTATTAATTGATGTTTCCTGCTAGATATCTAATTTTAAACTTATTTTAAAAATAAAGTAGAAATAGAATTTAGAGAACAACATTTAGTTACACACTAAATATAAATCTTTTTTTAGGATTCATACACAAATTATGTAAAAAAATTGTATATTATGTAAAAAAGACATTAATCTTCCCAGTGTCGCTGCTAATGTCACATTCCAGTTTAGATGCACTATTTTTTGAATGCCATATTTTAACATAACATAATTTAGCTTAGGCCGGTAAAGTCCACATCATCGGCCTAGTCCGCTAAACAATCTCTTTTCGTTCTGTCCATGGTAACACAAACAAGCATTTGAAAAAAGCTGATTTTTTTTGGGTAGACGAAAGTTGCCAGTGAAATTTTTTAAATGTTTACGTTAGTTTTTTGTACAAATTGTGTTCATTTATTTACCATTAAAAAAAAATCCACAACTTCTTTTTGTACTCAGTATAGAAAATTCAAATATAGAAAATTATTTATATCATATGAGTTCAATTTTTCAAAATATTTACTTAAACTTAAATTGTACAAACATTTTATATAGATAAAAAGATTAAAAAAAATAATAAGATAGCTGAATTTGAAATATTTTGAACTTACATTTAGGTACTAAAAGTAATATTTATTTTTTTCAAAATCCAAATATTGATAGATTTTTTTAATTAGAAAGCAAAAATTTATCCAGTTACGATGATGCCTATTTAAAAAGGTAATTCACTCAAAGGCAGAAATATAAAAGATTATACACAGATAATATATACTACTATTTATTTGTAATTTAATTAAAATTTACACGTAAATTAATTAAACTCAAAATTGTTAAAACGTAAAATTAAAAAAACAACCGAATTTCAGAGGTTTGGAATTCATCAGAAAATCTTAGAACTTTGAAAAAAGCGCTATACAAATTTACAAAAATTAAAAAACTGATAAATTTATATATATAAAAACTTGGAACAAACTAAACAGCAGTTTTCCAAATTTTATTTAATTGATCTAAAAATTTTAAAACCAAAAACATGAAAACGGCAAAGTGGAAAAAAACTTATCTAATTATAACTTCAAAAATTAATACCGAAAAACAAAAAGAGTAACTATAAAAATTTGTAAAAGAGAAATCAAATTCTAACTGTTCAAAATGTTTGGACTTTACACGAAAATTCTTGGATTTTTGAATAATAATCTAGATAACAATGCACTGTCAAATTTCATTTCTCCAAAAATTTGGAACTTTAAAACCCAAAAAACATAAAGCGTGAAAAAACACAAATTAGAAACTGAACTTTTATATTTTTGATACGACATCAGACAATATATTGTGCCCCATATCTCCATCAACAAATTGGAACCAATTTTTAACACATTCAATTTTTTATCACAACTTTCACACTTTATTATATATTTGTTAGTACAAAATCCGCTATTTCGGCCCTGTTCCACTCCAAACTTTATGTTATTGGATTTATAAATTTTCTCTTTTGTTTGCATTCACCGTTGTAAATCGCGGCGTCGACGTATTCCCCCAACACATGGTGCAACAGCGTCGGCAGACGTCTAACTTCGAATATAGGTCAGGTGCTAAAATTAAATCACTTTTACCTGGGTTAACTACCTCCTTCTATAATTATAAACATTGTATAGTGACATGCGGGCTTTCTGTAATTTAGCCGCAACAAAAAATTAACACTCAAGCAGTTTTGTCTTCGGCAGGAACACCAACGGCAGATTAGAAATTAATTGATCTCCAAGTTGGTCTTAGAGATTGAATGAAATGTTACAGCCGTAATTATATAGGAACTAATTAAATAAAAATGTTACATCGACTCAAGAGCATTGTGACTGTATTTCGTGTTGATTGTAGAGAGTTAAGTAACTATTGCTATTAATCAATCAAAAATGAAAAAAAGTGGCTGCGAATTTAACAGGATGTTACTTTTCTTCGGGGTTTTTGAAGTTGATTTTTTTCACTATACACATCTAGTCATGGATCCATTTCAGAATGAAGACATTTTTATTACCGACACGGTTTTACATTCACTTCTAAGTACTTTTAGATGCTTCTGACATTTCGAGTTTATAAGTAACGAATAAATAATGAGTTGTCAAATATTTATCCAGGGGGTATAGAAACGAACCAGCACCGACTTCTTCTGGCAAATTACATAGAGAATGTAATTTTTTATTGCCAAATATGTAAGAGGTTTAATCAGTGTTAATTACTTTAGCCGCCTTGTTACAGATAGTCCACATTTGTCAATTTCACAACAAAGTTTGGATAACAATATTAAACTTCCGCTGTTTGTACTAGTAGCTTGTAGCCTAAATTGAATAATTAGGTCTATTGTACTTACTCTTATATAAAATAGATCTTTTGAATCAGCGAAGTGAAATTTTTTTAAAATTATTAAGATACCTGTGCCAATTTATAAGTATAAGTATCCAATTTATTGCCTACATCGAACATACTTATTAAATTGTGTTAAATACCATATAAGTATGCAGACATTACGTACTTGGTACATTATAATACACATATGAGGTCATTATAGCTCACTTGATAAGTACATATGATGTCTACAATTAATTATAGTTTAGTAAATACTGATGAACTTTATTATGCTATAAATAAATTGCGTATGTCGAGGATTTCTGTTTGAAAAAGAATGTGGATGTTATTACTCCGAGTAGTACAAATGATTTCTGTAAATGCCAGTAATAATTACAATGGTGCGTAATTTACGATGAAGCAAAATTATTTTACTGTAAAAAAAGTTTATTGCAAATTTTGGTACAACCTGCATCTTCTAGAAATTAAATTTTGTTTGACAACTGCTATTGGCCAAAATTTTAGCTTCTTAAAAATTTCAATCAAAAGAAAAAATGTTGATTGCAGTCTTCATATAACGTCGAAAGCTGATTTGAACTAAATTTTTATCTGTCGAACTTTTTAATTAAAAGAATCATTTTATTCCTTTATAATCTAGTTATAATAAAAAAAAAATTAAGATGAAGCAAATTTTGGAGGGAAACAATTTCATGATAATTAAAACACCAGAGCATTATTGCCCTTTAATATTTTTGTAAGTCAATAAAATGCAAGGCTCCCAAATTGGTAAAAAAAATGTGATTTGAGATTTTTCTTAATCGAATTTCAAATAAAACTCAAAACTTAGTAATTGTGGAGATAAATTAGATATACTTATACCAAATAAATATTAAAAATATTAATATAATTAATAAAAACGCAACAGTTCCCAATATTTCAATACATTGGTGATTTTAATTTTTATATTATTTTTTTCTATTTTTTCAAAATTACATAAAAAAACAAAACTCAAAATTTTAATAATAATTATTGTTTCTTCACCAAAATATCGAAAAAAAATAACTGAACCATAGTAATTCTAACCATTGGATTTTTTCAAATTCAAATTTTTTGTTATTAGACTTTACAAAATTTTAGATATCTAGATAAAAGAAATTTAAAGAATTTGTGAATTCATGGTGAATTTATTAAAATTCATTAAACCGAAAGAACAGGTTAAAACTTTTAAATCAAAATTTGCAAACTCTACTGGAATTCAAACTGTTTCTAAATCATTGTCATAATTTTCGAAAGAAACTAATCTCAATGGTGCATTTAATTTTTTTTTACTTTAGACATCAAATTCAATCAGTTAAGAATTTTTGAGATTTTTAGCTTGCCAAATTTAAATTTGAGAATTGTAGATAAATCAGTTTTTTTAATTCTATACATAATTATTAATTTCTAAAATTAAGTTTGAATTCTAATTATAAAAAATAATAAATAAATTTAGTGCATATTTGAGAACCTCTAACTTTGAATTTACATAGGAATTAGCAGATTACCTGTGGTAAAAAAAAATTGTGAAGTTTAGATAAATTAATGTAGAATTTAGCCCAACAGTTGTTACAAAATTTTCAAATTTCGCATAATTACATTTTTTTAGAGTTAATTTGCATTTTCAAATTTTATAAAAACGTATTTTCAGTGCGTGTTTGGTGAAATCGAATTCTTAATTTAATCAGTTAGATCTTTGAAATTTATTGAAATTATTGTAATGAAAAAATCAATTTTGAAAATGTAAGATGAATTTATTGTAGATTCTCAATTAATTTATCTCCAAATCCCAAACGAAATGGTTCTATTTGTTGGAGAATTTTTAGGAAGGAATTTCAAATTTAGTTAAATTTGGAAAACTGTGTCTCTAAATAATTAACATTTTTTGAATATTTTCATTTGATTTATTTTTGTATATTTTAAAATTTGTCATTGAAATAAAAAATCCTTTTTACTATTTCTAATTTTTTGAATTTTTCAAAGCTTGTATTTTAAACTATGAAAATTTATGAAATTTATGCAGAACAAACATAATAAAGTTGTGTTCCCAAACTAGTAGAAATTTTTAGTTTAAAATTTTATATAAAAAAATACTTCTTTAAGATTAAAATCTCAGCCCTCTTTTAATTTCAAAACATTTTTAAATTCTGTATTTGAATTAATGTTAATTTTTTTTTTTTGTCCCAAACTAGATATTATAACAAAAAGAGAAGATCCTAAAGGGCATCTTAAAATTTTTAATTTAACTCAAACCTTTCCAGATCTCTGTAAACAAATTTCTGTTTAATTGCTTTAATTTTCTCTGACGTCAAGCACTTTGTTACAGTTATGATTGTGCGTGATTCATAATACATAATGATACTTCTTTCAAAATTCACCATGAGAGATCTAGCCGGAAGGCTATACAAGTGTGCATTCTTTAAGTTAATTTAACGAACATTAATTATACTCTTTAAAAAATGGCTTGAAATTAACTATACTTCATACAATTTTTTTATTCGAGGACAATTTATCGCAGGAAAATGTGCATGCAAATAACGTCTTTAAAAATTTCAAATGAGTTATTTTCCAAAATTATAACTTACTTATTAAATGAGGTCATAGGTGAACCTCAATATTAGTAATTTATTATCACGATTCCTAAACGGGCAAAGATATTTGCAACAGGTTATTGAAAATTATCAGCATCTTTGTCCTTATTTGGAATTAAAAATGTACGAGATTTTAGCAAAAACACGTTAATTTGTAAGCTTGTTTAACCATTCAATGAATGTAATTATGTGGAAATACATGAGTTTGGTCGCTATGATATAATTTACGGCGATTTCGGACTACATTTGCATTTTATTAATTATTGCTGTGATAACTTTTAAATCGGTTAATGTAATTACATCGGATTTGTATAAATCGGTAAATTTTGAAAATTTGTTTATTCAGTTTTTAAATGTCACCAAATTCACTACAAAATAAATACGAAATCTTTTTCCAATCTAAGGTTACGAATGCAGATGTGCATTTAAAAAATACAGTTGTGAAACATAAAAAGATCAAAGTGAAACGTTGCTGGAAATGCCAATTTTGATTTACAAGATTCAGTTGATTTCACTTTCAGTCCTGGCAAAACTAATCCTATCACGTATATCGGTCCAAACATTTAAAATTCATAATGACTGAGTTAGTGGGAAGGAACTTAATAACTGAAATCGTTCTTTTTTAAACCCACGCAAGTTTCCCGATTACTTATTAATTACAATTAAAAATGAATGCAGACAGTCTCAATCGATTATTTAAACTGAACGTTTTACTAGAACAAAAAAATCTTCCTGCAACACGTGCAATATTTATATAAGGTGTTAATATGTTGCCACACAGTTTGAAAACAAATTGGAAACTTTTACCGCGTTTCCTTTAATTATCGCGATAATATTAAAAGCAATAAACTTAAGCAACCAGAAAATAACCGACTTGAAATTGTAGACAAAAGTCGTTCCATCGTTATCAAATTAAAGTCTTCTTGCAACAAACTGTAATTTTCGTCGTATTGACAACTAAACACACACAATTTGGTGGTCTTGAAACACACTCAATTTAAATAATTTGTTGCGACAACTTCGATTGGCGTATCAGCCAATTGCGTTAATTATTTATACGTCTTGTACAGTGTTGTTATGAGTAAGGTTTGATTTATGCAATATTTCAGCTATAAACTTTTACAACCAGATAATAAATAAAGACTGAGAGTGTATTCGCACACGCAGGACACGACGTAATTCGCTTACAGTAAATTATGTTATTTTTCTATCCTTTGGCGTGTCCCATTTGTGGGAAATAAAGTTGTTTGTATACATCTTTGTTTTTTAACACTTAGGCGAAAATGTGTCAGAATTTCCACTGTTGTAATATATGTACATATCAAAGTATGTAAAGAAGTAATTTTACGGGCACTTTAATGTAAAAGGTGTAGATATAAAGAGTGAAGTGAAGTGAAAGAACAAGTAAATTCCTAGCATTAACCTATTTTAGGCCAATTTATGTTTTTTTTATGATTTTTTCAGCTTATCTGGCTATAAATTAAACTGTAATCAAAAAAGGTCCACGATTTGCACAAAAAGTGCCGAAATTAACGCACAATTAAACATAAATAACTTTTGCAACAATCTTCACGTTTATTTTCAAACACTGAAAAAATAATTTCATTGGTTTTTTCAAATTATCTGTAAAAATCCTATTAAAAATATGCAAAAATTATCATTTCATCTGAAACAGAAGTTAACTTTTTTTTCCCAATTAGAAGTCATTTTAATCAGAAAAAATTGAATATAACGGAAATGTCTTTTAAATAGTTAGCTAATCTTTCAGCAGGTGCTTAAAATCATTTGTCATTAAAATTGTTAGTACAGGTAATAAGGACGTTATTTAAAGTTACGACCTATAAGACCGTAGAAAAATGAAAGATGTTATAAAATCATATTTTCTCTTTGTATTTGTATGAAGTGATCAGCAACTATCAATCAATCCAATTTCCAACTGGAATTAGCGTTGAAATTGCTTTTGAACGACCACTCCATAAACGTTTACTTTACGGACTTTTTTGCGGCCGTAAAGGTGAATTTTATGATTCGTCTGTCAAAATTTATTTTACGAACTAAAAGACATTTTGAGGCCGTAAAGATAAGGTTTATAGAGTCATCTGTCAAATTATATTGTGTTACTTTTTTGTGATTGTATCTTGTAAGCACTTCTGCTGTAAAGATGCTTCGGGCGATCTCCTTAACAGCGTGCGTGCTCATTTTCAAAAAATCGTCGTTTTACAGCCAGGTTACACAAATAGTCATTATGGACATTTTTTATATCTGTCAAAAATTATCTTTTTTTAACTTTTTTTTTAATTTTGGGACTATTAAGTAACGTCATATAATTTTTCCAAAATTTGATATTTTTCGAAATTATAAATTTGTTGATTTTAAGATTCTTTTTTATTATTTAGACCAAAAATTGTTGATTTTTAAGTCTGAATTCAAAATCAAGTTGATTATTGTAAAAATCTCTGTACGTTAAAATTTTTATGTTGAAAACACGTTGAATCACAATCAATCACAATACAATCAATTAAAATCTGTAATTACAAAAATTACGATCTATCTTGACCAATACCGTAGAAAATTGAGAATCTAAGTGGAATCAATATGAGTTCATTTTGCTTAAGACTTTCTAGCAGTATCAATTCACATAAGCGAAGACTTTTTTGCGAAAATTTAAATGAAATTGGTTTTCATTTTATAGAGATTCTTCAATCCAAAATTTGAGGAAAAAATGTGGGATTTAATATAAGTATTTTTTCATCAAAGTTCCACATATAGCTGCAATATTCTCCATGTGCAAGTTGTTACCACTCCAGTTTAGAATTCCGTTAATTTTAAAAGTGCACCGTTCATTGTCCTCGACTTTGAAAATATCACAGCCCCCATAAAAATTTTCTTTAAGTAGTTAATCAAACTTTATCTGAGCCCATTAAAATTCCAAAATAAACCTTTTGATAAATAAATTCCATTAAACTCAAAATACGCAACTTTAATACGAATGTTAATCGAGGCCACACTGCAATCATACTGTATTTTACCCATAAACCGGCGAGTACCTGTCATCTGGTGTGTATGATACAAGAGCAACGACCTTAATTATTAACAATAATCAATTGAAATTCAATTTATTACTGTAGTAATTATTGGTCACTGAACATTTGTACACAAAGTGCAGTCGTAAAAATTTTCGCAATCTCCGTCTATATTTCCATTAACTCTTACAAAAAAGAATATCTAAACCTGTTCATCTGTGTACAAAAAATAAAAATTGCACGTTGAGCCGTCGACAAAACCTCTGCAATAAATAAATAATGCGTCGTCTTTAGCTCGTCGTCGACTCGTGAAAATGTAGAAGAAAAAAATATAAAAGTGCGGATTTAATGCACGGATAAAGTTAAAAATACCTCATGTGTCTCTGATGAATTTACAAAAACAACATCACTGTGCACCCGCTCTTATAAATACTGAGTAATGGATGGCTCTGCTGAAAAATGTGCCAGATTTTACTTTCATTCCATGAAAATTGCACCGGATTTTACACATAATTACGACTGATTCACTCGTTGCCAGGGGCGTTCGTGGATACAATTTAAAGATTTAATTAGCGATAAATTTGTTAGAAAAAGGACAGGACCGCAAAGATTATAAAATTTCTAGGATTTCTACAAAAATTTCATGAGTTGTTGACCACACTAGAATGTAAACTGTTATTTTATGTTCTTTAGTTGGATTGCTGCCACATCTTTTTGTTTATTTTAAATAAATTTCAGCAGAATAAGTTGCAATTTTATATGTGCCCGCAAATGATTACATAAATAGGCAATAATCTACAAAAATATATCTTACTTTTCTTAAAACTAAATTTTGGGTCGAATTAATTCAAATTTTCCTCGTTAAAACTGTAAAATTTTTCAATTCTGAAAATATATTTTAGTTTAAAGTTAATTCTTTTGGGTCAATAAGTATTATTACAAATATTCAAATTGTTTCTTTTTAAAATGTTTAGGTTTTTAAAAAATGTTGGGACGTTCTCTGGCAAATATCTTTTTAATTTTTTTCATTTTTGAAATGATTTGTGTTAAGTTACCACTTCTGTCACCATACTTTATTTTTTGTTTCTAATATCGAACATTTCCAAATTTTCTACTTCACTCTCCACAATATTTTTCAGGCAATTTCAAGTGTATTACCCGAGGAAATAAAAATTTTTAAAATTCGATTGATTTTGCAATATTATGATCAATTTTTGGAGGTGCTTCCGATTTCTTTGCTTATTAGAAAAAAAACATTACTTTATTTTTTTATATTTATAAAATTTTTTCATTACATCTTAATCTTAGTTATTTATTATCGACATTTAAAAAAAATATTTAGTTAATTAATTATTTTATTAGCTTTTGGTTTTTATGATTTGTGAGGAGAATGAATGAATAAAACTAGCGTTTTCGATCCATTTAAATTTTTTAGCAAAGATTGAATTACAAACAACATTTATTTGTAATTATAAAATTCCAACAATTAATAATAATATTACTTTTGAGAGAGATCTAACTTTTTTTATTATAATTCGTTTATTTCAAGACGATATTTGAAGACGTTTGCTTAATTATAATTCAAATTTTTTTATAGATTTTAAGATTTTTAAAAAGAAGTCTGACGTTTTTTCTTCGGCACTATTTGGAATTTTTGAAACTAGTTTATGTTATTTTATTCCAAAAAAAAACACTTGATTTATATAATTTTTTAAATCCAAAAAAACATTTTTTAATATTTTAATAATTATCTAGTTTTTTGCTAATATTTTACAAAAGTTTAACATTAACAAAATTTCAAGGACGGCAGATTATACAAATTTTGGTGTATGCAAACAATTGAAAAGATTATGAAGATTCTAAAAATTCTTGGTGATCTAAAGAATCAAAATATTCCAAATATTCTATTAATATATCAAAAAAGCAATATCCAAAAAAATCACACAGAGACCAATATAGGGTGAAAAATACTCAAGAATGCAGACTAAAAATTTTAAGATCACCAAAGTCACCAAATTCCAAATACGAAGATTCTAAAGATTCTCGCTTATCAGAAAATCATTCAAAAATTTCCAGACCGGTTAAGATCACAAAAATTGAAGCAATAAAACGTTGGTAATTCCAAAATTCAAAAATTATGAAACGCTTATAGATTTTTTCAACCTTTTTTGAAACAAAATCATTAAAAGAATCGCCTTGTTTTATTTTCCCGGTATGATAAAAATAAACAAGGATTAACTGCTCCAGGAAAGTTTACATTTTATGACGATGAGACAAATATTTACTTTTTTGATACATAAAGTGAAAAATTCGCTTTGTTCCATGGAAAAACTGCTTCTTTAAGAGTCGAAACAATAAACCAAATTTCATTGTACTTTTTAGTTTGCAAAAGTAAACAATTAAAAATCGGATTTTAAGCGAACTAAACTCCGTGTTCTTATCGAAAGCTGTTGGCAATCACATTCTATTTTTTATTTATTTTGCACCTACGTGGTATCTCAGTAGGTCATCATCAATATTGCTTAGTAATTCTCGTATTGCATCTAAATAAATCAATAAAAATGAAGCAACACCGCGGTCCTTTTTTTAACCAATTTTGGAAATTCTTGTTTCTCCATGCTTAACAACGCAAATTTATGTTGACACGAACACGTTGGCAAGCAAACATTGTAAAAAACATACTTTTTCTTGTCCATACGGGTGGTACCTTATCATGTCACAGTAATTGGAGCCGAAAATTTTCGTCTTCGTTTTGGTCCGGAATGGAGTAATTAGTGGAGACAAGTAAAGATTGGTGTTACGAAAAAATAAAAATAAAATCTCCGCTACTTAAGCTGACTGTCATTTTGTATTCAAGAATGGTTCCAACTGGAGTTATTTAAAAATACATCTCAAGATTTTAATCAGTTGAACCAAGATCATTATAATACTTACAGTTTAATGAGGTATCAACTTATTTGGTAATGCTATGTTTACCTTTACTCTGATGGTAAAAGGTTTCGCAACGGATCAGATGAAGAACGAACTCTTACCTGAAAAAAAAAGCATCATAAGTAACGGATGAGGCTTGTTCCATTGTATACAAAGCATTTTGGGCAAATATTTCTATTCAATAGATGAGGAGAGTGTAATTATCGCATTAATCTTTTATCTGGCATACGATATATTGTTTAAAATTGTTATTTTCACCCGGGACTTACGAAATTTCGAAAGTGTTTATGTTAATTTCTGATCAATACGGTGATTAATAACTTTCATTTGTACGTTCTAAGAAGCCCCCGCTTGCCCTGCTCATTTGCACACGAAACTAGATCGGCAACGAATTGACAATATATCAGACGTCATAATCTATATATTTGCTATTCTGTTTCACAAGCTATTTATTTTTTTTATTGCTTTGAATAACACGAGGTGGGGGATTGTGGGCGCATAAACGGATCAGCTTAAAGTTGTAGTTATTTTTTGTGTAATAGATAACAGTTCTTGTAGACTAAAGAATAAAGTAGAACAAATGAAAGTAATCACATTGACTAAATTTACGAGGTACAATAAGATAAAGCCAATTTGTTGAGCTGAGTGCTTTGTTTCAGAGCACGATTTGTAATATTACTGTGATATATTACCACCAGGATGCTGTATTCAAAATCAATAGATAACATTCAAATCAGATTAGTTACTTGGTTTAACATTAGACAAGACTAATCAAGTACACCTTACATTTTTTCACAAACCCGTCCGATATTTCAAAACTAGCGTAAAAATCATGTCAACAATGCATTCCCTGTATTTCTTCTGTCAAAGAGACAGCCTGCTTAGACGCCGCTTTAATTCGATCAAATGGTCGAATTTACAATTGCTCTTTTGTCCAAATTTCATCTACAAAGCAATTTACCTTAACGTGCAATTTTATTTATTTCTCTTTTTAAAACATACACCGAAGATGGAAATCTATCTAAATTTATGAGCATCTTTTAAAACGTATATATCCCTTATTTTATGATGATCTTACGTTCATAACATCGTGAGTTTATAAGTTAACAAAAAATGCAATTTTGCAGAATATCAAGACGTTGAAGGTTTGTTGTTTGATATGTTTGTATAGTGTTGAATCTTCTAATTTTCAGTTATGAGTTTTCCATGTTTCAATCTTAATAAATTTTGCAATAAAAAATATAAGAAATCTTTATGTTTTTTAGTGGGTAACACGAAAAACGCAAATAAAAGCGGCGTCAAGCTAGCCTTGGAATTTGAAATGTGTTGGCAGCTCTGCATGTTAGTCTCAAAGTATCTCTTTGACAGTTTGAGGTTAAACGTTGAAAGATAAGAAAAATTTTCACTGTCGACACGGGAACTGTCAAAACAGACAGATAACAGAACCACCAACATGTATAAAAATACTGCTGTTGTTTTCAAACATATTAATATGGTATTTGCAAAAAAATAGGTCGTATAGTTTGATATTAAAAATCTAGAAAAATATAATTATTAAAATATCAAATCTTTACCTGAATTTTTGATGAAACGTATTAGTGTGACTATAAATAAGTGTGATTTATTATTACGTTGGCAACAGCTTTAGTGTCTTATATTGGTCAGCTTAAGTTTCAAAGTTCTGTTAAATCAAAAGCTATACAAAAGTCAGCAATAGTCTCATGTTATTTAAATCGAATGAAAAAATAATACGTACAAAAATATCAAGATCGCCAAGTGTTCAGGAATGCCAACCCACAAAATCTGCTTCGATCGTAAGACAGTAGTTTTAACCAATACATTAAATTTGTTAAACAGTTGCTCGAATTTGTTTAAAAAACATTTAGGACACTTATGTTCTTGTTTTGATGTCGAGAAAGTTGATATTTGAGTTTTTGATATTTTGCATATTTGACGTATAGATTTTTACTGAAGGTATGTTAATTTAAGGCTAAACGTCAATCAAAATGACAGCAAAGCATAATTTGCATTAAATTTTGAAATATAACAGAATGATGTCAAAAAATACTTATTTTATATTGTAAGGCCTCTTTTATAAACCAATAGCATTTTACAAAAAAAAAAAAAATAGAAAATCAAGTGTAGTTTATAAAAACTTTGTAAAACATAAAAAAATAAGTTGATATTATTTTCACTATGTGACTGATTGAAAAAATTTAGTAAGATGGCACTTCTAAACAATTAGCATTATGGTTATACCAACATAAAACTTTAAATTTGTTGCCAACTTGACAAAAAAAGATATATTTATGATGTATTAAACTTTTAGGTTCCTTTTCAATTAAAAAACTATATAATCAAGAAAAACCTTATCTACAAGGCTTTACATCTTGCATGTTGGTAGCTCCGAGACTATTAAACTGTCACGCTGGTAGCCCTTCGCAACAGACTGAACTGTATATCGAACTTGATAAAAAAAACATTTGGATTAAAAGACTAGAAATTAGAGCATATATACGTAGCAATATAACGTTTTGTTTGATTTGATTTGGTTCGAACTTGGAATATTGCCGATAAAAATTTTTGTTTAGTTTTTGTTGTAAAAAACACAGTTTTTTGACCAACCGCACAACTTAGAAAAAAATCTATCTGCAACAATATTCTGATATTTTTCTTTAATAATGAAAAACTTATCATTAAGTATTAGATGTAACTAAAACATCAGCATGGTCATGCAACGTCAATATCAACATGATTAGGAAAACCAGCGTCTGGTAACCTCCAGTTTTGTTGCATATTGGTAGCTCTGTTGCAACTCTGTTAACAATGCCATTTAAAAATTGTCAGCATTGGCATCATTACACATTATTTAATGCATAAGTTTAAATCTCAAACACACAGTTTGGCAGAGCTACCAACACATTTCTAAAATTCACAGTCTGTTTAGGAAATATTTTTCTCGAAATTTTGTAAATAACTAACGATCGTTTGACAATACAGGGTCAGTTGATTGAATTCTCACTACTGTGTAATTAAGGCTATAATTCTAACCTCCGATTTGAGAATTAACTTTTGAAATTCTCAAAAAGTGGCGACAGTTGCTGTCTATGTAAATATTGGCAAACCTTGGAAATCTTTGAAAAAACTAACAGATTGATTCCCAAAAATTATTTTCCAGGGACACTTTTTTGCAACAAAACATTTTGACATATTTTTCGTTTGACTCTGACCGTGCACTTGCAAACGACTGTCATATGTTTAATGTACCTGATTTTTTCACATATGCTGTAACTTTTTACACATTTTATTAACAATTTTAAAACCACTCTTACCCAGACTGTCAATCACAACTGACAGGTGTCAGATTTAAACAAAAGCGCGAAATTCAAATATATTTGTTTTTCTTTTGTTTCGCAGGGTATTGTTTATGGCGCATAATTAAGCTATTTGTATGCCAAAAATTTCGTTTTCAATAGCCATGTAAATCGCTATATCCAGATAATTACATCCACTAAAATTTTGGACAACAGGTAACTGTAAACAATTCCATAGCCCACTCATCCTTGTCATGCATTTTTAAACGTTAACGGTGCGTAAATTTTTGCTGTTTTTACTTTTCCCGTTACAAACAAATTTCACTTTTAAAGTAAACATGAAAGACATGTCGAAACTTTCTATGAAAAAAAAATGTAACTATAATTTACCACAAAAATTTGACGACGTTATCTCATATTTATCCAAGAAATATTGTTTATTCAAAAATAACAAAAACTTTTGTTTGTTTAGCTCATAGTCCGTTTCGCAACAGCTAGTCCGTCTTGATATTTTTTTTCTCCGATGCGTCATCTGGCGGCTGTTATTTCAATCGTATTTACAGACAAAACAAAGTCGCAATCGATAGCAGCGCCGTCTCGTGTCGAGTAGATGAACCTGGTGTCAACCTCGCGACCTTTCAAGGCAGTTTATTGACCCAAGTGACGTACACGGAAGTGATGACGTCATCTCAACAAGCACATCGACTGCGGATGTTGGCAACGCATGAGTTGCTGCCAACCAGCGTCAGATGTGCGACGACAGAGACGGAGATACCAAAGGATTACGCTCAGTTGAGAATGTAAATAAATTCTAAACTATGCTATATTTAAGTTTGGAATGGAATCGACGTGTTTGTTTAGATAGACGAAGTTTCGCACGTCCATCGTCGTCTTAAAGGTGTCTTTACACGGTTAGGGGGAGGTGACTAAGACATCCGATCGTCGATTGTTCCGGTCACGTGGGGTGATCGATATAGCTATTAAAATTATGATAAAAAAAAATGAGTTCGGTTCAGGGAACTTATTATAAAAACGTAATAAAGATTATATTTAGAGCCGAATATTCTAATAAATAGGATCAATGACAGACGACATCTGTGGATATTGACCCCGGGATGTTTGACGCACACCTACCATTGTTTATTCTCATTCACGTGATTTCATAAATTTCAATCAAATGAGAAATTCTGCTAGTTTTCTAAAAATAAGAGGATTCCATCGCGGTTCGTGGAAAATGCATAAAACTAGTTATAAAAGTAATTTTAGAAGAGGAAGTTTGACAGAATTTTTATGAGTGCCATCTTTAAACATTTTATATAGTGTGTGTTTATACTCGAAATAAGCTAGAGGATGATACCATTAAATTTTGAAAGGTGTAAATAGCTGTAAATACCACAACATCAACACAATACTCAGATTTAACTCAAGTTTTGAGTTTTATTTAGAAATTTAAACAGGAGTCTGTAATAAATAAAGTATAATGCGAAATTTAATTTAACAAAAGATGTAAAAATATTATTATTACTGTACTTTTATGTTGTTGGCGTTTAAAGTTTCATTTACAGTATTATATGGGTTTAGTAAACTCGTTTGAACAGGATCCACCTGTTACCACACAAAAGTTTGAGGTCAGTGGAAGATAACAATCCGATTGTCAAAAACTCGGAATTTGAAGCCTTTGATTGGAAATTTCTGAATAAAAGCATAAAAAGTCTGCGTCTGCTTTTGAACATTATCATGATGAATCATCACATGGATACGTTTTAAACCTAACCTTAAAATGTCACTTTTCCGGTTTAGCGTACCAACATTCCCTAACTTAAATAACCATAAATCTCCACTACCAACCTACACGAAAAAACAAAATTTAAGACTCAGATATAAACGACTAAACTTCATATCCGCATAGTTTCGCAGATTAATACTATAAATTAACTTCACACCTCTCGTTTTACTCGTTTCTGCTCTCCGTTTTCATTTTTATTCATTAATCCTCTGTGACTTTTCTATTTTTCTCTGCACTTGCGCAACATATCAAAATGGTAATAGACGACGATTTCATTAAAAGTTGGAAATGCTACCGGAAGTCTGATTCATTCAAGTGACAGAAAACAAACACAGAAATGAAATGATAAATCAGAGGAATATTTCAAAACAGGTGTTCTGAAAATGTTTGTTAAGCTGAAATTTAAATTGCAACGTCTTTATACGTGAAGTGGCAATTAATTATCATGAAAAAAATATTGCGTTAGTGTTGTTAAAAATAAATGAGTATTCACGTATTCTTTTTGTAGCCTTTTTGATATCTTTTTATAAAATTTTACAGTATAGTTGGGAGCACCGAGTTTCGAAAGTTTCTCCGTGATGAAAGATGTTTTTTTTTTAAATACGATTCGACTATATTGAAACATGTTCTTGTTAACATTTTGTCGATATTCTTACCACTGGCTAAGAATAATATTCCAAAACCAAAATATCGCGCTGCTAAACTTACAAATATAATTTTGACAGTCAGCTTTTAAATGAGGCACCAAAACAGGGATTTTTTATTTACAAAAATAACCACTCATCTGAAAAGAGCAATAAATTTAGAAACAGATACAATATACACTAAAATTCACTTCTATCCGTCCACTCCCTAGTGTATTGAGTGGACTTTGTCTTTAGGGAGTTTGAGGGATAATCTGTCATCTGTCACATCAAGACATGCCGTAAGGTTATGTTTTTTTATGTATATTGAATACTAAATTAAACGTCAAATAAAATTTGAAGTTTAAAACAGCTGAGCAGAACTGCTAATTTACAACGGAAAAAGGATGTAGCAGTACCAACACTACCAACTGTACTTTTTATATCGAGTGGACCGATGCAAATGAATTCAACTACAAGTATAAATGATTTACACAAATTGGCATTTCTGGCAGTTGCCTATACTGATAATTTTTTTTTAGGGTGAAAATTCCCAATTTTTATGTCACAATGACAATTTGACTCTAAATTTGACAGGTTTAAAGTTGAAAATCAAGCATGCAAACGTGAAACACAAAATATGTGTCCGAACTAATAAAAAAATCACAATCTTGATAGTCACATGGTAGAAAAAATAACTTGAAAATATGGAGACTTACCAAACAATAGTACCAACCTTACTCTGCAATTGCGTAGGCGAATAAACAATGCAGTAGTATCAATGTGTACAGTTAATATTGCTTTTTCACTGAACAGTTTAATAACAATATTTGAATTTCTTAACATAAGGAGGCCAGAGAAGTAGGTAACATTTTTCTCGTAATTTTTGTTGATTCTACAATCACGAATGATGTGACTTCTTAGTATTTGTGTTTTGTTTATTAACCAATGGCAAATCTCCACAGTTTATATAAATAAAGATTGCACTGTATTACCTATTTAGATTTAAATAATTTTAAAATTAAGTAGGCCTAATTAGGCATATATTAAGCCCACAGTTTGAGCACTACCTCCTTCATATGTCTTACTCACATATTGTAAACTTTCTTTTGACAGCTAAATTATCACCAAGAAGATCAGAATAATAGATTTGAAGTGAAACACAAGCCTTCCGTACAGTGATAAAATTTACTGGATAATTAACAAGTGGCTTGCACGAAACGTAAATTTAGAATAGTTTTCCCAACACTTATTGATTCCTTTTTGCTATTTATGTACTTTCGCATACACTGGAACTGGTTGCAGGCTCAGTATTTCTTTTGTTTCTGACAATTCTAGCGTTAACAGTAACAATGAGAGTTAAAAAAGAATTATGGCTTATATGGCAATGAAAGTCCACATAGCGTTATGCCTCATTTACAGGAATTACATCGTTTACAAGCTGTATACAAACTGTTAGTAATCATTTAGTTTAGAACAAAAACTAAGCCTCTCGAAATGCATTTGTCAACATTTGAGAATATCGTTAATTAATGGAGTACATAAAAAGGTGAAAAAGGTGATGTCGTTGGCAACCGATGCACATTATGTGAATGGAAGCCCGACTTTTTGATCAAAGTATCAGTTTCTGGTAGAAGCTGCATTTCTATGCAAATGAGTCAGTTAAAAAAAGCAATTGCACGCAAGCTTGCCACGATCCCATGTAAAATTTATCAATTCTATCTCCGATATCAACATGCAATCGTACTTAACTCAACACCATAAACAGCTCTGATGGACAGCTGTAAAGCTAACGGTACCAAGAGACAACCGCAAGGCAAACCGTGCGCCTCCAGTAAGACCGCCACGAACCGGCAAAGGGGGGAGAACCCACTACCATGGTACCGATGAAGAAGAAGGCTCGGCGTCAGGCGCGGCAAGACACCGTGGCTGTAGAACTAACGGACCAAACACACATATAACTGTACCATGGTGCTGGTAACCCAGTGCTGGATGGTACCGCTACTCGGATCCACAGCGTGCTTCCCATCATAATAGTAGACGCTATGCACAAAAGGTATGCCGATTGCATGTGCTCATTCTAATAACGCACGTTCAAGTAATGGAGTGAACTCTGACCTCAACACGGATGGTTTTCTTTGAACTTTATGGTTCGATCGAGCAAAATATGGGTTTGTCGTAAAGTTGGTACTTATTTGTCGATTTTATACGCTGTTGGAGTAGGTGACATAACTGTTCTTGGAAATGTTCAGTATGGGACAATAAAATGATGGAAACGCTGCAAAATTCTTACACGGATACGAAATGAGCACAATGAACAGGATATGAAGACTGGTTCCGAAAAGTGCAGTTAATCAGAGTAATGCTACCGCGAAGTCGTGACGTCGTCGGTGATGAGGATTCAGGTGGGTCAAAAACTTAACAACAAAAAAAATGGGAGTTTTAAAATTCCAACAGGACTTAACAAAAATGTCAACAAGCTTAAAAGAAAACTCCCTTTCATGATACGGATGTACTTGCTTCTCCAAAGGAGATTTGGAACGTGACATTCGAAAGTAAAAACTAGAGCCCACATAGCGCTGGTAAGGTGTCTCTATTGTATCTGTGCATACATCATTTTTTATTCATTAGCACATTACAGATACAATAATTATAAAGTTGTTGGATTTATTGGCACTAAATTAATAGGAAAACATATTTAGTTACCCATAACTAAGATAAATATTGTACTTATAAGAGTCCCACCTACACTGCAGTAGGTATGTTATTGACAAGTGATTAAAAGGGATTTCTTTAGAATATTTGCTATATCCCACGTACCTACTTCACAGTTGGTTTATTTATTTAGACATTTTTTAGAAATACACATATATTATGAAAGAACAAGGTTTATTTTCTGTAATAAATTCCTAAGGAAAAATAAATTTTCACAGAACGCACCTCTAAGAATTTAAGGTGGTATTTACTATGAGAATCTATACAAAAATAATATTCTAAAATCAAAATTCAAATTTCGACCAGTTGTGCCAAACTACTTTGTTTAAAAAATTAATTTTGTGAAACTGTTAGACCATTCCATTTTTTTATCTGATTTTGAGAAATAATAGAATTAATCATTTTTCCATGATATTGAGCATTTTTCAAATCACTAAATCTCTAGGAAAACAAGACACTGCTCTATTTACTTTAGAAGCTATATAAAAGAAAATTTCAAATTTTGGTCTTCAACAAATGTTTTACAAACTAAAAAAGGATAGAGTTGAAATTTCTTTGAAAGTATGAATCAAAAATTTTTATTTGTTCTCGGCTAATTTTTTTAAACACAAATGTTCTTCACCAATGGTTATGTTTCGAGAGCGCTAAAATTTTCACGACTTGCCCAAAAACAGAAGAATTGCTTTAGAACGATTGTGTTGGGTAACACAATCTTTTAATTCTTTATTTTTCTTGTAATTTTCTTGCATAGCTCGATCTGTAAAATCAAAAAAAAACCTGCCAAGTAGGTTTGGCATTTTGACATGTTGGTAGCATCTCAAAACATTAGGACAGATTTTCTAAAATATACAGGTGGAGCTACCGACCAACACAACTGAAATTTTAAGTTTCACTTACATGTTTTTTTAATGTTTTAATAATTCTTTAAGACCGTTCTGTCCCACTATTTAGTGTTGATTCATTTTTTTTCTGTGATGAATTTTTTACAGCTTTGTAATATTCTTTAAAATAATGTTTTTTACAGGTTTTTTAAAATGACTAATTTTGAGTACAAAATAACAAAGGATTTCGCAAACAAATCAAACATATCTACAAAAAAAAACGAGAAATTTGGGGCCGAAAAATGATCAAACCGTAACAGGTAAGATTTTTTTTATTATTTCAATTATAAGTATTGAATATATTCTTTTGCATTAGAGTATTCTTTTCTCAGTGTTTTTTTTTTACTTTATTCTGTTTTATACGTATTTCATTAATTTGAAGGTAATATTTTATATTCATTTTTCATTTTATTACTGTTTATAAATTCTACCTTATAGCACTTATCGCAATTTCTGTTACGAAGTAGTTTGTGCGCTTTTCTTCCGCAGGATACGGACGTCCCGATAAACAAGCACATTTTATATATAATTGAAGTAAAGATTATTAACGGTCATTTTACCGGTTACGATAATAAAAATGGCATCCAAGTAGGCTTGGGAATGTGAATTATGTTGGTAGCTTGGCTTGTTATTATCGTTTGAGGTTAACTAGTAATATAATTTTTGATACTCAAGACATTTTTGAAATGACAGAATAATGCAAGGCTCACTAGAAACTGTAAGTACATATTTGTCGTTCACATTTCAAATTTGACGGCTTTCTTTTTCAGAAATGTTAGTCCGAATAGATTTTGTTTTTTTTTTTGTATTTTTAAGTATGGTTTTAATTGAAAATAAAACAAAAATTCTTAAACATTGAATCATGAATATCGGATAAAGAATAATGGAATGCGGCGCTCATTGTAATCCACAAATATCAATTCAGTTGGCCAAAGTAAGATATTTATGACGTAACATTGTCGTCCTATTGATGCTTTGAAAAACATTTTACAGTGAATTTTAAATGTCTGACAATACTAATAATGCTATCATTTACGGGCGCATAATTCGGATATAAATTTTTAATGAGTTTATAGTTAGATTTAAGTAGTGCACCAATCGAATTATAAAACAATGGTTCAAAACATATAATCGACACAAAAAAGGCGTCTAGTAGGCGTTGCGGTAATATTATCTTTTAAATTTGACATGAGCCACTTATTTACAGTGCATAACCTAAGATTCAAAAATTGGTTTCTTGATCTTTAAACCTCAAACTGTCAAAAAACGCGTTTAGGCGCTTTGATATGGAAAGATGCAGAGTTACCAACATATTTTAAATTAATCAAGTTGCGTAGAGGCCGATTTTATCCAATCGTAAGATAATCATAAAATATTAATTTTATAAGAATAAGAAGATCTGTTCTAGATGGGTTGTTTTTTTTTTTTAAATAAATTGAAGAATTGTTTATTATATTTCGGTTAATTTATTGTTCCTACATGTAAGAGAAAAATTTGCCTTGTCTAGTACCTACATAAAGCGCATTTTAAGTAAAGTATACAGTTGCATAAAGATACAATAATGCACTTTAAAATCTCAATTTTCTTCATGGTTGAACGGCATCCAACCTCAGAACCGCCTCTTTTCAATAAAAACCTCACAATCGATGTCAGTATCTTACATTATAATCAAAACTTTATATTGAAACCCGTATGACTATCCAGCGAAGCGTAAGAACACATTTTGTGATTGTTCGACACCAGCATGGTTTGTGAGCCATTAAAACTGAACATTTCTCCGCAAGGGTCATAAATTTCGCCTAAAACCAGAAAGAATCGCGAACAAAGTTATGTTGACTTGAATTCTTATATTACTCTTTTGGGTTGGTCGATTTTCATGGATGTGTTGATGACGTAACAATGGGTTGATTATTCAAATGATAAATAATGTGGGCGAGTACCTGTCATTACGGTATTTGAAGGAGAAGTCGATGGCGGTGGTTGCTGTGCTGTTGATGTTGGAGTCGTTTCTCCTCTTGATTCTGGAGGTGGAGGAGGAGAAGAAGCATCTTCTACCTCCTGCAGATCAATGGTGATGATATCCTGTTGTCCTGCCAGTTTAAAAATTATCGCGTCCCGTTTTAATTATAAAAACCACTACACGTATTTTATCTCGATGAAAAGATAGTAGCAAGCTGGTAAAAATTGATTACAAAAACGTCGAATTATAAAGTGAATTTATAAAAAACACCTAACATCGATAAGATAGATAGAGACACCGAATAGTCAAAATCCGATGGACACCAAAAAAACCGAACGGTTTTAAACAAATTGGTGTTGGATCAGTCGATCTGGTGATTCTTTCAGTCGAAATCAGTCTGAGACAGTCTTAAGTTATTATTACGTCTTTTAATGAAGTTGTGGCGTATTGCTTTGAATTATTACGTTATTTTCCATCCGTTGAGGTTGGTTTCTCAAGGCCTCGATAATCAGGGGGTTGTTCCAATTAAAATTCAGCAGTGACTACTTCTGGTTAGAATTTTACAACTCAACTTCCATAAACTATTGAAAATGGTAACAAGTGAAAGGTACTCCGTTTTATTTCTCGTTAAAACAAATTGAACACGAAAACACTGACTTTTAACATCACAAAATGCAGAACACATTAGGGTTTAGATGCAGTCCGACTACAAATTCGAAACTTGTAAACACTGAAATTATTTGGGTTCTGTAGATCAATAATTTTTAAATCGATTCGAATGCGGGTTAGTAGAGAACGGCGTTTTTACTCAATTTCGGTTTATTTTAACGGATCGGTAGACGGGTTTATGCACAATCGTTTTTTAAACTATTGACCTGATAATCGTTTTTACTTGCCTAAATAGTTTTTTATATTCAGAGTCTATTTGTTAAACGATGTAGTATAGTTCGATACTACGCCGCCAGAGGTACGCTTCACAGACTGATTTACAAAGCTCAATTCCTGCACGAATCCTGCCAGGATAAAAGGTCACTCAGTTCGTTTAATTCCACTGCTCTTTGATACAAAAATCAAAGGATCTCTTCAGAAATTTTAAATTTCTAAATAAAGTAGTTCATGTTCGACAAAAGTAGCAGGAATTGTAAATTGCAGGTGCATGTTTAGAAGCTTGTAACATTGACCTATTTCGTTTCCTGCAATCTAAGTACCTCTTTATCACGACTTTAACAAAAAAAGGTAATGATTATTACCACATGAGCTTTTGATCATTGTAAATTTTCCTTTACTCCCACGCTTGCGCCATTCAGGACACGATGCGAATCCTTATTTCGATCGCGTTGTTATACATTTACGTATTCTCCAAACCAATGCTATGTATGCAGGGGTGGCTTCACTGAAAATGCCTTCAAGAAAACTCACTCTTTATTTTTACACTTTACTCTGACACCTATGCAAATTTTAGCATTGTTCAGTCACGCACCCCATCATTTTTCTTCTAATCTTCTTAAACATGTTTCAAGAATATGTAGAAACATGTGAAGAAGTTTATTACGTTGTTGTTACCACTTATCTTTCTCCTTGATATGGTACATTCAAAAGTCCAACGTCTTTACGACAGAACTTAGAATGCAAATAGAAGAGAAAAGCTGGAAAGAAAAATAGACATCCGTTTCCGTAGTTGCGCGGACATTTAAGGAAATATTTTTTTCAGAAAACGGTAAATCATATTTTCATTTGATTTTTTAACAAAGCACGTTTTGTTGCGCAGAACTTAGTTTTTAGAGGAATGTGAATTTATTTATGAATTATGGAAAATATTCTTTGGGGACGAGTTTTTCTACGTCTGGGATTTTGAAAGTTTACTTTGACTTTATCAGAACGACAAAACAAATTTCAAGATGTTTAAAACTGATGAACGTTTTGTTATTGCCAGTTTTAATTAAAATTCAATCTGAATCATAAATTTTTGCTCTAATATTTCTTACTTGTAAAAAGTTTGGCACAATTCTAGGAGTTTTTATTTTATTTTTTACTTCCAAATTAATTAACTATTGAAAATAATTTTGTACTTAAAAATTACAATCTCTAAGATCAAAAAGTTTAAATACTAAAAACAGACAGTCTGGTCATACTTGACCAAAATACCTAAAAAATTCATAAAATTTTTGGAAAAGAGAATCTTAAAAATCTTACGAACTGAAAGAATATAAAAATACTAAAGAAGACCTAAAGGAAACAAAAACGTTTAACAATGTAAATCAAAAATTACGAACTTAAAAAAGCTAAAAAAGTTTAAATACCAACGAAAATATATATAGTTTATTCAAGGGATACAAATACAGATACTAAAAATTCTGTAAAAAAATTAACAAATTTAAAGAATCTAGAAAATATTGAAGAACTATTGAAGCAGCTACAACAATTCCAAAAATCTATAGAATACTAAAAAGATATTCCCCGTATTCAAGAGATAGTCGAAAAGTCTTAAAAATGATTTAAAGAAATTAAAAAATTAAAAGAAAATTAAATTAAAAAAATTTGCTATATCTAAAGAAGTAAAAAAAATTAAAAGACCAAAAAAATTCAAATTTGAAAGATCGTTAATTCAAAGCATCGACATTATTCAAAAAAGGGTAAAAAATTAACCCGATCCAAAGTACATATTTAAATAGTAAATAAATCAAATATACTCAATAATGAGTAAAATCCGTCTTGAAGCTTATATATTTTTAGATTTATTTTTTGGTTCAAGAATTCCACAAAAAAACTTATTAGTTCGTTAAAATTCCAATTTTTTCTTGAATAATATGCAACAATTTATGTTTAATTTAATTACGTTTTTCGGTTTTAGTTTTAACTTTATCAAATTCTATAAATTAGTACAAGTTAGTTCAAATTCTATAATTAGTACTCCCTTACATAAAATGTAGTTTCAGAATTCAAGACAGAGTAAATAGCCCATAAAAAAATCGAACTACTAGCAAAATAGCTAAAATTTTATCAACTATAAAATCTAAAAATTGAAAAAGTAAAACAAAGTCGATTTCTACAGTTTTGAAAATATTAAAAGTTAAAATATTTTGCAAAACTGAGTAGTTCTTAGAGGTTAAGTTTAATTAAAGTCAAGATTATAAAATTTTGACCAGTTATATATTTTGTACGGTTTTAGAATTTATCCTCTACTCGAATCAAATCTAGTTTTTTAAATTTTCTGTCAATTTAAATAAATTTAAAAAAAAATTATAAAATATTAACGAACATCTTAATGAAGTTCAATTACGTGTTGAAACTCAAATTTTAATTGTTTCATTTTCAAAGTTGGCATAAACGAGTGTTGCATTTTGTAATCAACTTAAAGAATAAACTAATAGGTATTTAAATTATGCATTTTTTGTGATACCGATATGTGCAAAAAGTGTTAACATTTTAATTGGTTGTCAGTAATCTGTATGGTTTAATTAATTTCTGAATGAGGCTAACAATTTAGATGTCAGCGAACAATAAAAAAATTACGGTTTTACTATCAAGATCAAGATTTTTTAATTAATTCAATTATTTTATGACACACTGATTGATTAAAGCGACGTGATGGAGAAACATTTTAATTTAGTTTTTTAATGGAAATTCTTCTACTTAATTGGAAGTTTGTTTGAAAAAAACGTTGTATTCTTTTGTTTCTGGTGGTAAAAATTATTATTATTATTTTAAGTGTCAAATTCTTTCATGAAGCCTATAATTTTCACCCACTAAACAAAAGATCATCACTCACGAAGTCACGATGTGCTAAAGTATCTTTCCTTATAAAGAGAAATCAAACTTCACAATTGATAACAATGTTTACGACGTGACCACCACATTGATGGTCCCCTCCTATAATGGTCAACACAGCTAACCCACAATTCCTGCCCCGCATTCCTAATCACTTTTCACAGTTTCAACTTCACGTTTATTTACAAGCGACAAATTTATATATTGAAAACCGTTAAATTAACAGTGTCGTAACAAAGTGCGACCTTAAGGTCATTACTTCGCCGTTTGACTTCTCGATTTTAATCGATGTCAGTATAAATTGGCATTTCCTTTGAAGGAAATGAAGAAAGAAAGCGCCCTTGTGTGAAAGAGCAGTCTTCACCTGGGTCGCGTTCTAACTGTAAATGTACATAATAGACATATGATCCTCACCATCTGCATTTACCTGAAAAGCGTGGGAGAACCGTCTTCTCATCGTTTTATTTAATTTGGATCTGTGAGCATCTCATTGTGGAATTCGATATCTTCAGTGCTTACACGAGTTTTTGAGGTTCGAAACACCATGAAGTTCTGCATTACAAAAATCTTTCAAGGTCGTTCAACTTTACTTGCTAATGGTGAACAGTTAAGTAAGTTTTTCATGGATGAATCACGTTGCGAAAAATATCAGTGATGGTATTGCATTGTATTGCACAAGCGTTTCTCACGAAAAAGAGGAGAAAAAGATGAATCGGCCGATTTATGAGCGTGAAAAACACGAAACAGAAATTAATTCATTGTTCTAAGTGGGTTAGATTTTCCATTTCACACTTCATGCCATATTTACGTGAATTATTGTATGCGTGTCACAACCGGCGAAATATGGACACATTTGCAAAACCAAAGACATTTATAACCGGCTCCACTGATTTGATGCCAAAACAGAAAAGAATAATTCAAATTAAAACTGTAAATGGAGGTTAAAAGGCAAAAGTCACGACTTTTGTGGAATGACCGAAAATGAACCCGATTAAACACAAATCTGGCCATAAACAGACGGATGAAAATTCTTGCTGCACCTGTACGCTTTTGGTGGTCTGTCGCATCTCTTACTTTTGATTTGTTTTACAAAACATCATCACGCATTTTCGGTTTTTACCACCTGCTTTAATTTGGCTGGAGTGACTGTACCTTTTTCTCAAAACCGTGATCAAAATCCGGTTCCAGCATATAATTTTAACAATTTGGATCCTTCCAAAATGAGTAATGAGAAAAACCGCAAAGCTGTGATTTTCAAAGAAAAAATACTGTTATTATATACAGGTTTTCTTCAGTAATTTACATGTTTAGGCAACGAATGCGTACGAGAAAAAATTTACAGTATATTGATGCGTTTTTTATAAGTTGAACGGACTAACTGGAGACTGAACTCTGCTCGAGGTGGTATTTTTGTTGAAAAAAGAACCAATTTTTGTATTTACAGTTTCGCAACCGTAACCGGAACATTAGTAAAAAATATCCAATCAATTGAAAAATTAACGACTTTGTTTTATTAGGTTAGGTGAAGATAATACTAGTTATTTGTGGATCTAGAACGTAAAAATCAGTTTTTTATATTATAACCGAAACGGTAATATTATATTTTTTGAAAATGAGCTCATTAAATTGTGGTCTCTGATAAACCACTAAAATGTAATTTTTAATTTTGCATTGTATTGTTTTTTACCACAATGCCATAATTTGTCTACCTAGAATATTCGTGTTAAAATTATCATTCAATGGCGCTTTTAAATTAGTATAATTTCAATTTTAATTTGACGGCGTGTAATTTATCCAAACGTGTTTTTTTTAAGGATCATTTCAAACACAAAATTAGTGTTGTTTTTTCGTTTTCCACCCAAAAATGTTACAAAAATTGAGTTTAATGTGTTAATTTAATTATTGGCGGCAAACAATGATTGCATTATAACATTAAGTGTGTAGTTTATTGTGACGTTTAAACTACTATTTTTGTGCCAAAATGGCAGACGATCCTTAGATAAAACATTCAGTTTTGCCAGCTTTGTGCATATTTAACATCACCGTCACCTAGTCACAACAGTCGGATTGATTTCAATTTTCTGTTTTAAGAATTTAATTCACAATATTTCTAGGTGGGAAATTTTATCACGAATTTAATGCTTTAGATAGGAAATACTGGATTTTGTAGAATAATTATTACGTCTGTTCATAAATAATTGATCTATAACGATTGATAAAAAATGTGACCAATTTTCAGATAATCTAAAACGAGGTATTCTCGTTTTGTCTAATCTATTGTGAGCAGCATTTATTGAAATAAAATATTATTGATAATTTGTTTTTTGATTATTTTTAATTGTTTTTACCGGTTTTATTCTACTAGATATGACTAATTTTAATAATATAAAATGTGTTTTTAATTTTAGAACTAAAAATTATGTTTTAGTCTCCAAAGCTAGGTTTCTTGGAAATTTCAGAGCTCTACAAGCTCTTTGGAAAAATTCAGATTTTGATACTATATGTATATCTAAGTTTTTGAAAATCTTTGGAAGCTAAAGTAAGTAATCTCAAAAACAGATTTACACAATTTACAAAATATAGAGCAACCAAAATGCTTACTTAAAAATGAACTTGCATTCAAAACTTTACAAAGGTCTAAAATATTTGAAAAAAAAAATACAATAAAATTTACAAGAAAAAAAAAATTAAAAAAAATATTGGAATATTTTTCAAAACTTCTGCAAAGATTATTTATAAATCCAAAAAGTCTAGAAACTTTATTTTTTTAAAATTTTCAAAAAATAAAATACTTGATAACAGTAAACTGTCTGTAGAAATTTCTCAACGATCTTTTTAAAATTGACAAATTTAAAGAATCTCGTTTTTAGAATTTTATAAACTTGCAAACTTTTAAGTTTAGAGAGTCTTCAGTTCTTTAAGGTCTGGTTTTCCTAATTTTCAAAGAAATTTAAAATAAACAAAAAAAACTATTTAGAATCTAATCAAATTTTCCAAGAAAACCTCTTAAATTTTTTAAAATTGTAAAATTCCCAGAATTTATAAAATTTGCAGTTTTAGAATTATTCAAGCATTCAGAATTTTTGAAGATACTCCCGTTTGAAATTTTCTTGCGTTTGAAAATTCTCAAGCTACAAGAATTTTCTTTGAGGATTTTATAGAAGTCTTTTTAAAAGGGTAAAATTTTTATACTTTACAAAGATAACTTAAACTTAAACTTAAAAGTTTAAACTTTTTAAAAACTCCAGAGTTTTTAAAAGTTATGATATAAACAAAAAAAATCTACAGTTTTCTCCAAGTTCAAATCAAAATAAATTAATTTTATTCTGTGTAAAGTAAAAATTTAATCTCAATTTTTTCCAAAAATATTACAAAAAATTGAATTTAGTCTATAAAAATGTATAATAAGTGTCAAAATTTAAATCTTTTAAGTCTTTACAATTTGCAATTTGCAGAATATTTAACTAGATTTAAATGTTCTTATTCTAAAGAATTCTAAAGCTACGAAAAGTTTTTTAAAATTTATAGATTTTTCCCGGTCATCAAAGCTATTTTCACTATTTTCGTGCTCTAAAATAAAAGTCAAATAATTGTGATTTTGAAGTTCCTTAAAGCCTGTAAAACTCGTAAATATTTTGAGATCCGAATATCACTTAAATATTTTTAAATTGTTGTGTCCAATTTTGTGACTTTTTTTAGAAGCTGTCTCTAAGTAAAATTAAACAACAGTTCAGTGCATTTCGAATTTAAAGTTTTAAGAAACTAAGAATATCTCAAATATTTGAAATTTTGAAAGTTGTAAGAAATATTAAAAAGTTATGTCATAAACACAAAATTATGGTGACCTTTAGAAAACATTTCTTTTATTATAAAATATCGTAGTGTTGCTCCATCTATTAGTATGAAAATGAAAGTGATAATTAGACGGTATTTACATTCATAATTACTACGTACTCCAAGAGTAAAATGTCGAAATGAAGCAATGAGTCTAAATTTAAAAACTACCACATAAGTAAAACGACACAGCGACATTTTCATTATAAAAATCGTCTTATTGACTTGTGACAGTTTAGAAATCGATACTCAGCATTCTATTAGCACTTGATGTAAAATTTCAAAGTTAATATATCTCTATAACATGACGTGAAAATTGCGCATTAATTCCACCTGTCTCAAGAATCATTATATTAAAATATTAGTTACAACATGCCCTGTGGCTAAGTACGACCAATTTAATTATTACGGTAGTGTCTATCATGTCAATATTATTTAGAACCAGTTTATGATCATAATGAGCACTAATATAGTACAGTCAACTCAAGCAACTTTTTGTATTTTTTCTCGTTTCCATTAAAAAGTTGCATTCAAGTCTTAAATAAGCTATCAGACGCGTCTTTTCATTCTTATAGCGGATGTAATAACATGGATTATGACCGAGTGATTGAGTGAATCTGAATTGAGGAGTGTGCCGCGGTGGTAACTTTATTTGGAAAGAATGTTGTGTGTTGCAAGTCACGTTGCGATGTGAACGCATCGCTAGGAATTTTTCTTGAGGAAAAGAAGGAATAAATAGAGAGATGAGTGTTATAGTACTAACAACTGTATTTTCAGTATAATAACATGTGATTGGCCGTTCGTTTATAATGAAAGTTTCTCGTTGGTTGAAATTGGCGGGAATAGACTATACGAGGGGAATAGTGAAAACGCGCCCTTGTTTCCATCGAGAGTGATCTCCTTTCCTGCAATCACGACCTCACTTTTGCTTTCGGGTGTTAACCCAAATATGACTATTTCATTAAAGGTCAATTCAGGGCAAATAACCCGAGTCTCGTCGGATCGATTCTTGTCTACCATGCAGACGTATGCTAATCGTTCCTACCTGCGAATATAGGGGCGCATAAATTTGGCACAGTTTCGTGGGTCATTACCACCAAAAATCTCTGTTTTTCGATAATTGCGGATACGAAAAATGAGTGGGTGTGTTACGATGAAGTCTAAGGGCAGAAATAACGAGATGAAACGCAAAGTCAACGATATGGAAATTGTCGGAGGTGTAATAAAAAGTTTGAGTGTGAAAGGTCAGCGACCGGCCACAAGCCGCCGAAATAACAGCCCGTCACGCACACTGCTTACTTACACCTTCTGCTTATAGGCGCATCTTTAATGAGTTTTTTGGGAGGCAGCTTTATTACTTTCTTTGTTTGGTGGACATCTTGGCCCTTTGTGCGGTTCTTGAAATTGTTCATTATTCTCTTCAAGGTCGGTTTATTACATGCCACGTTAGCGGAGGGAGCCGATAATAATCGTTTTCTGTTAAAAATTCATGAAATCGAAGTGTCGCTTTTAATCTTGTTAAAGATAAGTGTTGAAGAGTTAAACGAAGTCTAGTTTGACACTTTTCAAAATGTTGTTGAATGACAAAAGTTTTCGTCATCAAGGAATGTGTGATCAAAATTTCTAGTCTGTCTGAAATGAAAACTTGCAAGGAAAATATTTGGTTTTATAAACAATGATTTTGATCTTTTGAGTTTCTAGAATTGGCAGTTTTTTCGATTTTTAATGCTTTTTAGAGCCTGTCGGATTTACAAATCGATATTGAGAATCCGTAGAATTTTTAATTCTACTTTAAAAATTTCAAATATTTTAAAAATTCGCTCTAAAATGCAGTATTCATCACAATTAGTATTCTCATTAAAAATAAGAAATAAGAATTTACAGATACTGATAAATTTTTTATCAATTTAAAATTTACAAAAAATGTAGGTTTTTTTTTAAAACCCAATGTTTCAATATAAACTAGCTTTAAATATATAAAAAAATTAAAAAGCTTAAACTTTTTAGATTCACTAGAATTTCTAAATGTAATAAAAGCAAAAAAATTAAAACAATTTTTGCAATATTTTTGAGCTGCTTTTTTTTGTAAAGTAAAAATGTAAGTAAGTAAATGTTTAGTAGTTACCCAAATTTTTTGATCTTTTAAAATTAGAGAATTTTCAAGCTCCAAAAATTCTAAAAGTTCTAAAATCTGTAGAATTTCTATTGTTATCAGTCATATTTCTAATTTTTTGATCTTTTAAAATTAGAGAACTTTCAAGCTCCAAAATTCTAAAAGTTCTAAAATCTGTAGAATTTCTATTGTTATCAAAGCCATATTTCTAATTTAAAAGCTAAAAAATTACTTCCATATTTTTGAAATGTTTAAAAAAATTACTGAATGGAGCTTAAAAAAAATTGTCAAAATTTTAAAAACCTTTAAATTTTTGAACACATTAGTATTTTCAGATTTTTAAAAATTATAATATAAGCAATAAAATGTTAAATAATTTTCTGAGCTAGGAAAATCGTAAATTAAATTTTTACAATACCGTTACAAAAAAATTAATTAAGCGCCTATTCAACAAAATCTCCACTAAAATCTTTATAGATCCCAAAGTCTTAAGACATTTGAAAATTTTGTTTTTTTTTTTTAAATTTTCGGAATTTTTAAAATTTAAAGTTTTTGAAATCTTTAACGTCATTAGAATCTGTGGAATCTTCAAAATCTTCCTGAATTTGAGAATTTTTGAGAATTATAAAAAATTGTAGAATTATCAAAACTCGTTAAAATTCAAAGCTGTAAGATCAGTTTTACTTTAACCGCAAATTCGTAGAAAATGTTGCGAAAAACTCATTTTAGCGCCTGTCAAACGAAATTCTCTGTCAAAATGTTTGGTAGATGTCAAATCGGTGAAATTTTTAAAAATTTCGATCTTCCAAAAATTTTCCGGAAGTATTTTGACGCTCTAAGAATCCTAGAAGTTTTTTTTTTAAATCGGTAAGTATCTAAAATTGTAACAGCTGTCTTGAAGGTTTCAAAGCTGCAAAATTACTGTCAAATATTTTTGAAATATCTTTGAAAATTAGGTGATAATTTTAAAATGCCAAAAATATTAAAACTTTTGTGTCCCTATCTTGT
This sequence comes from Cynaeus angustus, assembly GCA_030157275.1. Taxonomy (NCBI): domain Eukaryota; kingdom Metazoa; phylum Arthropoda; class Insecta; order Coleoptera; family Tenebrionidae; genus Cynaeus; species Cynaeus angustus. The sequence continues at coordinate 24,957,139 of CM058058.1, forward strand.
TGAAATTTCCTTTAAAATATTCTAATGAATCTTTAAAATTTCTAGTATTTCTAGAATCGGCAGACAGAATCTTCAATGTTTTTAATATTTTTAAATACTTTTAATATAATTTTTAAAGCTCCAATCCTAAACGTTTCTTTAAAATCTGTGAAACTTCTTGATTTGTCAATACTACCTTAAAAATTTCAAAAAGCTCTTAAATCACTTAAATAATTTTGAAATATCGTAGACGATTGATTTAAAAGTTTTATTTTTGAAAACTTTGAAATATTTAGAACCATCAGAAGTACATAATTTTAAAAATGAATCTACTAAAACTGAAACAATTGAAATCTTTAGAATCTTCAAATTTTTGAAAAATTGCAATAAAAGCAGAGCAAATAAAATAAAAAATAATAGCGTTTTGCGCCATTTTTGGTTCCTGTGATATTTTTAATTCAAACTAGTTAATGCTTTTTAAGATCACCAACGACTGTGTGAAAATACCACATTTACCGATAAGCATAGGTAATTATCATTAAAATAATGTAAAATACCAAACTTAAGTTTGAATGCTTTTTCTTCCACCAACCGCTTCCGGCAATTATGTTTGAAAAACTGGCACGAAGTTGAGATTTCCACGATTCCCATACGGACTTCGGTGAAAAAGCAATTAATTAAACAAATTACGTAGTGCTAATAATTTAATTAATTTTAATTAGCATGTGCATTCTAACGATTTTTTTCGTCTTGGAATGAAAACTGCATTAAATAAAATATTGCTCACAAAACAAAAACTCTTACATCTGCTAGTTTTTACGTTTGTGAAAGTTATTTGTGAAAAATACGTTTATATTTTTATTTTCACACTGAAACAACAGAATTAGTTCTCTTATCGTGAATATTTGACCGCTCAAAAGCTTTGCAAGATCTTGATTTCCAGACTTTATTGCTCCCAAGCGCCAACAACCATTCATGGTGGTTTATCTCCAAAGAAGTGTTAAAATTGTTGCCGCACTTTCATCGTATCTCAACTGTAAAAAGTGCAGTATCGTTTTTCTCTCGAAACAGGTTCATTATGCTAACATTTTTTTCGTGAAATCTGTAAACGTTATGTAAAACATATGTATCAAGAGACACTACAAAGTTACACAATTTTCTGACATAAATATGGATTTAGTTGAAAGCGAGAGCATCTTAACATTACGGCGTCTTCTACATTATCCTGAAAGGGTCTGAGGATTATGAATACTTTTTAATTAGAATTTATATCATGGTCCTACAAAAAATGTGATTTACCTAAAGCCATTGTGAAGAAACAGGAAACTTGTAATGGTTGTTACTGATACGGAATAATCTTTTGGCGTAAATTCCTTAATTTTGTCAAGTTGAACGAAAAATGTGACGGCTTGGAAGTGATCCAAAATAAAAAAGAAACAACAGTTATGTTACCACTTGTATTTACTGATTAAATTAAAGCTGCAAATGGTGGGTCATAAATAGCCGAGATGCCTGAAACCATACCTTCTTTGTTATGTACTTAACATGGTTCTTTAAACAACTCTGTGCAAATTGGTCAATTAACGTTTACAAAGTAAACAGGAGATTTCACGTCAAAATTTTTTTCTTGCCTGTTCAAAACAGGAAAACTGGATCAGTGAGATGTGAGACGATTTAGCAATGTCATAGCTGATTTTGCCGGAGATTCATGAACAGTTTTGATGTCGCGTTCATCAAAGGCAGGATTTTTTTTTACTAAATGTTCGGTCTGCAACAAATTATCATTAAGAAGATAAAAACTTACAAAAATCATTTGATTTACGCAGACTTCAAGTGCTAAAAATAAATATTCTAATAAATGCTTAGAATCAATTTAATTATTCTGATGACTAAAAAATTGTACATCTTAACTTTGTGCGAGCACCTTTCAGTATACAAGGATGTCCTGTTTTAAAAAAAAAAGAACAAAACGAATCATACAAAGAATATGAGATACTTTTTCAGGTAGAATTAATATCAGACAATTCCAAAAACCAATCAATCAATATGCGGTCACTTTCAGATATTTCAGCACGTCTAGAAAGCATGATTAACATGTTTACACACAATAACTGTAAAATATAATTCCTCTCGAAGCGCAAAACTGAATTCGCACAGTTCGAAAAAACTAAAAATTAACAATCTATATGTAATCAATTTCAAATATTTCAGTATTTCTAGAAAGCATAATTAACATGTTTACGTACGATAAACTATAAAATATAAACTTTCCTAGAAGCTAATGACTTCTTCGACATTAAAATCTATAAAAATTGGTAAAAAGAAATTTTTAATAAACATCCTAAATTTTCCAATATAAATATTTTTTTTAGTTAAAAAAAAGGAAAAACGGAACGTTACAAAAATATAAATTTCGATTCTCAAAATATGGAAAACTTTTAACAGAGAAAACATTTTTAATTTTGAAATTAAAAATTTTGACAAAATATCTAAAAACACACAAATAGCTAGGATTGTGAAATGACCACAAACAGCTAAGGTTTTTCCTCAAAAAATGGAATTTTAGTTTAAACTAAATTAGTTTTAGCCTAAAATTTCAGAAATGAATAATAAAAAAAATGTTTGAGAATTAAATATAAACTTCAGTTTAAAAGTTTTAAACAGATTTTACAATAAAACAAAGATTTCAATTTCCAAAAAATTAAAATATAAATCTTAGTTTCAGTAGTCTTTTTTATCTAATAATTTTGATTACTTAAAAATTTAAAAAATTACCGTCAAATCAGTATCCACGATCCACGATTTTTTATCTGAAAATGACATTGGCAAGTTACCACTTAAAAAACGGAAATCTTAATTTTTGAAAAACTAAATATGATCTAGTTTGATGTCTTGTGTACTTTCTTCTAATAATTTTGATTACCAAAATTAAAAAAAATTAAAACATTTCTATGAATATCTAAGATTTTTGTTGAAAGAAATTTTTCATTTTAAAAACAAAAAAATCAAGGTCGTAAAAATTTAATATAGATTCCAGTTTCTATAGTCTGGAAAAAGGAATAAAATAGGAATACGCTTTTTTCCTAATTTAATAATTGATTAATTTAATTATTTTTAGTGAAGATTTAATGAAGACTTAATTATTGAGTTCAATTTTAAATTTGCCATAAATATCAAAATTTTCTCTTAAAAATGAATTTTTAGTCTAAAATTTTTAAAAACGCAAAAAAATACTAAAAATAGAAGTTAATTTTTGAAATTTGAAAACAGTTTTTTACATTTGATAATTTTGGCTACTAAAGAAAATTGCTATAAATTTCTAAAATTCTCTCTCTTATGGTCGCTGTGCCGCCTGAACTGGCTAAAAACGAATCGTACTAATAATAATATTACTGTATATAATATAATAACAATATAAATAATAAATAAAATCGGATACATCTATTTATTGATCATAAAAATTATTTATCAGCTACTTTTAAATCATTTTAAACGCAGCCGATATAAACTAGTTGCTATTAAAAATTATAGATATTATATGTAATTACCTCTTTCTGTAATTTTAATTCAAAAAACTTCTTCGTGTTCAAAACAGACCAACGTCGAGGTCCATAACCCCATTAGCCCATTCTACTATGTTAATCCCGATAAATTCAACATTTTCGACCCCCGTTTCCACCATTCCAAAAACGCGACAACATCGTCTTGCAACGTCATTTAAAAAATACACTTCTAATTTACATGCGATAAAATCAGCGGTTTCATTTTCGCCACCCGGAAGAAGTAAAAGTTGTGATAAGGGGTCAATACCACGAGAGTTCATAGCACCCCTGCTCAATGTCGGTGGAAATCAATAGAACCAATTACTGCTGACAATAACAATCTCAATACGATTTTCCAAGTGGAATTGAGAAACGAGTCTTGAAGCGGTTGTAAAGGTGTGTCCAGTTACAGCTATCCAAATTCCGAAACGGTACCTCCGTTTTCATTTAGTTTTGGTACGACGCAGTTGGTGATTATGTACCGTTACACCATGCTTTAATTTTTACGTAATTATTTGAATTAATTTTTGGTTCTCAGTATTTGCTGTGGGCTTGATTGAGATAAGCGCGGATAGATGATTAAAGTTTGAGGCGTAATTGCTTGGATATTAACCGAAATTGCGTATTCAATTTGAGCAAAGCATTCTCGTGTGTATTAAATGATAATAAAACTATTAAGAATAATTTTAGGTTGTTTATAGTTTTACAATGCAAGAAAATTATACCTGAAAAAAACGTGGGAATCTTTTCTGAACGTGATGGACAATAAATAGATTTTTCACTGTGCTCGAACGATTCTGAGAATTTGAAAATTATTAATTTATTAATTTTCTCTTATCGGTCAAAAGTAGTCATTTTCCTCTGGGCCACTTGTATTAAGATTTTCTATATTCGAAATCAGTTTTAAAATAGACTTAGAATCTACTTGTAGGTACATGTAAATACTGTACCAACGCTTTTTTAACATTTTATTATGTACTAATTGGGCTTCTAATTGGTACCTCTAGATTCCCAACAAAAAAATTCACATTTAGAAAGACGTGGGAGCTTACCTCTGATAGTGCTGGGCATCGTAGCATATCCTTCACCGAATGTCTTTCGATGCACTTGAACTTAACAAGAAGAAATTACACGATTTATCTACCGTAAATCATTACAGTGCACACAAACGGAAACAAAATTAACAAACTAAAATACTGGTTGAGATACAGGTACTCGAATTTTAGACACAATGCCACTCGAACGACTTTTTTTTCTTGACTGTTCCAAATATTTCCCAAAACATGTTGGATTCCTTGCTCAGAACAGCTCCGAAGAGTGCATCTGTGAAAGAAAATGCACACGATTAATTTCATTTGCAAGCAAAGTGCATTGACTCTTATTACTTGGATGACATCTGCATTTGCACAGATTGAATTAGTCATTCCTGCTTATTGCAATAAGAAATGTTATCAGTTTGTCATTAGCCGGGTTTGGTGTGAACAATTTTAAGTTTGGGAGATTAGGGAAATGTTTGTTGTGTTAAAGAAAAAAATATATTCTCCCACGTTATTCAATGAATAAATAACGATTGATGATGTGTTAGCTTGAGGAGACATTGAACTTAGATTTGCGTGTGGGTTGGCAACACTGGAGTTTACGCACTTTTGGTTTAATTAATCTTGGTGAGGTAATTTTTTGTATAGAAAAAATTGCTTCCGGCATTTGAAGTGCCTTGAGAGGCTTCGGGGTAGAAGGGTAGTTTATCCAAGACTTCTATCTTCAATAATGCAAACTTGCACATTAATTTTGTTGACACAACAACAATTAATCACTCTCAATGGGTTAACTATTTTATTTCTGCCTCGTTATTTTTATCAGACTCAACTGGAATAACATATGCTTGACTAGAAGGATATAACAAGTCAAAAATATAACTGAAAACTACTTGATGACTTCTTTAAAACGGCAATTACTAGCAGTTTGTTGAAGTCACACCGACAAAGGTAATGTGCTGACTCACGAATATTTGTTGCTTGCCACCATATTATTGATGATTTAAAAATTCCAACGGTTTTTGACTAATTTTGTTAGTTATACAGTTTCAAAAGTGTAAAGGATCACATTTCATTGTTAAACGTTCCTTGATCATCATCGGAAATCCTCTTAGTAGAAGCTTCGTTTATTTTAATCAGGAATTGACGAAGGACTAGTGTTAAAGGTAGTGAAGATAATGATACCGAACCAATGGAAAGTAAAGTCATTTTTTTTAATTAGGTGATCGGTGTAGTTGGGTTTCCAGTCATGCTGCTCGCACCTTCAAAATTAAATTAGGTTTTTAAGGGGAGGAAGCTCGATAAAGAGGGAGAAAATGTCAAATAAATTTTACAAATGTACTTAAGTTAGTTATAATAATTGCTAAGAGACTCATTTTAGTAACTAATTTGATAAACTCTACTCCAGATTGGTAACACTGTTATTGTTAACTCAAAGTCGTTAATTGCAGGTTATGTGGGCGCTGACATAAAAGCATTTCACACTGTTTGAGTTGACAGACAAATGCTATTGTTTAGCAGTATGCTTGTAATTGACAATCTATAAAATTGCTATAAAATCAAAAGTTTCAAGTTTATCAGTTTACAGTTTAAGATGCCAAAAATTTTGGTGGTTTTTCAGATTTCAGTTTATTAAAATTTCTAATTCTTTGAATTTTTGTTTAGGAATTGCAGCTTCTTGCGACAGTTTCTGACATGCAGAATTTTAGAAATACGTTAGGAAATTATGCAAATGTATTTTTTAGATTACATTCTTGGAAAAAATATTCCATTATTATCTCATTTTACGTTCATCTATTTAACTTTTCTTTCAAAATGAAATTACATTACAGCATACTTCTTCAGGTTTTTTATTTGTATTTTCACCAGCATTGTTTGATTGAAAAGATTATTAGTTCTTTTAGGAAGACTTTCATTATTTCGTTTTCTAAATATTTTACCAAATGCTTCAGTCTTGAGCTCAAAATCTTTATTTTTTAAATTTACAAGCGTTTTTTTACTGTACACTACCCTAACTTGTCTTTTAACTACGCTAACTTTCGTTTTTTGCTTTTTTTAACAAAGAATTTATTGATGCCAAGAATAGGGACGTTAAACAAAGAAAAAATTCTATAATTATTTCAATTTCTTAAATTCACATACAAATTTAAAATTGTTTGAATTTTAACTACTTAAATGGTTTAAACTTGGTCTATATAATTTAACAATTTACAAGTCTTTAAAGTGAGTAAATTGCATTTTTAGAATTTCCAACATTTTCTTAAATCTTGGAAATTTACTAGTACATTTTCTAAACTATTTAGTTTTTTATTAAATATTTAAATATTTTGATTTTATATTGCATAAAATATCAAGCATTTAAAAAAAGTCAGATTTACAAATGCTGATTCCCAAAATTGTGAAAATTTGGTAGGTAAACTACCAAAATTTACTTTTCCAATAGCTGTGAGTTCCACTTAATTTATTATATTATCTATATATATAAAAAAAATACTCGAATATTTCTATGTTTAGAAATATTAATTAGAAATCTGTTTTCACGGTCAAAACAGATTAAAATTATTTTGCACATTCTAGTCATTATTATCCATAAAAAACAATTTGCTCATTTTGTAATGTTATTGAATTTTCAAATTGATAAACATTTTTAACAATAACAAATTAACAATAATACAATAACAATGTTATTTAAAAAAATGTTTTTTCAAAAGTAATCTCGATATTTTTTAAATTAACTTTATTTTACCAGTTCAAAAATCTCTAAATTTCTCTTAAAATTTTAGTAGAAATTGTTTTTCCAGTTTTGAGAAAAACTGGAAACTTTGTTTAAGTAATAATTTTTTTACTGATCTTTTTTTTTGGTAACGTTCAAACGCACTAGGAGTTTGATATTTTGTTTTGTTTTTTTTTTTTTTGATTTATAAATTTCTTGTAATTTAATTATTGTAATTTTGAGCTTCTTCTAAAGTGATTTTAAATAAGTGTGTTACACCATTTGCTTTTTTTGGTTTTTTATTTTAAAATTTAAATATGTACTTTTCATATTGTCTGATTTGATTAAATGCTTGCATGTCTTTTTTAAATTTGAATAACTACACTGAATTTTGATGACTGGAATTAGAAAGTTACAAAATTTATAAGGAATAATTATTCCTCAAAGTATTTAAAAATTTTAACACAAATAATAAAATAGAAAACAGCAGTATTTTCAATAGATATATAGTTTTTAGAGATCATTAATCTTCACCGTTTTTTTTTGTTATTACTTTATTATATTTCTCCGTTAGAAACCGTTATGATTAGATGATTAAAAATCCTAAATTCACAAATGGTATGATAATTTCATTCATGAATATATAAGAGCAGATTTGAATTCAGTTTTTCACACTCCCAATCTTTCTAGTTAAATTCAATTTTTCTAGCCTCCTTAACTTAAAATGAAATAATCAAATGTGATAATGTATTCAAGGAAGAACTAACTTAGCAAAATACTCCATTGTTTATTAATGTAAACAAGATGCGTTATTATCCAATTAAATATGTATTTGCTAGACTATTAATAAGACCAATCAATAGAGGAAAAATATCAGTAATTCTATAAAAAATACTGTACTGTCGACACATACTATATTTGTACTTGGAACCTTCCATTTTTAACATTTGCAAGTCTTCAAGAAATATTGCTGGGTATGCAAAACAGGAAAATAGTGCAGTCATTAAGAAATCAATCCATCGATTTGTGAATAAAAGATTAAATAAGCACAATTTGAGTAGGTGGAGGGAATCTCTTCAATGTCAATGACACGGGTAGGAGGAATGATAACTAGGAGATTTTTTCGTACGGAAATACTTCCATTTTGGGTTACGGAAGATTTTTCTACTTCTTTTGAGAAATACCGCGAGGCATTTCCTGATGCTTTTACAATAAATAACATTTAATTGATGACTCATAAAAATTGAAATACATGAAAAATTACGTAACCGTTACAAATTCAAATCATCTCTTAGTTTTTGTACATACATGTTGATACTTCTAAGGAGAGGCATTTAATTATTTTTATTTTTAGAAAAAGCTACTTTCTTGCCTATGTTATAGTACTTGCATAACGCTCTATATAAAAGCTATAAACTGAAAACAAATTGATGGTTCTGACGTGATTTTGCATTATCACGTAATGAAAATAACTGTTACATCTACCAACTGTATTAGTGAGACAGCAGAAAACTGGTATCGTACCAATAAGTTGTTTTTAATTCCGAAAAATAATTTTATTTGTTTTATTGATGTTTGTATTATTTTCTAATAGGTGCGTTACTCCGTTGTTTGATTCATAAGTATACGAAGATTGGTGCGATCTGGACAAACTTCCTGACCTACTCTTTGAGTTCAGAGAGAAGAATCCTCTTCGACTCTTGAAGAAGCTTTTATAACTATTGTTGAATTTCATATGCTTACAAACAACAAATAATAAATTCGTTAATAATTTTTTTGATTTTTTTGCAAGTAGCAGTGTCATCCATGAGTAAAAATAAAAATTAATACAATAATTAATAATGTGACAATTGATATCTTGTATCCAACAGTTATTGTACATATTCTTTATGGCCCAAAAAAGTGATCTTCTACCTTGAAAACCGTCTGCTATCCCTGAGTAGTGTTTACAAGCACCTCCTGCATAACCACCCTCAGTCCTTGGTTCCACACGTTGTCACTCACGTGTTCTTGCGGACACCAAACACTGACTCAAAGAGCACGCACTGTTATGTCGGGGGTTCGCGATTCCTCCCCCAAAACCATGGGGGTTGCAGCTTTCACACACACACTTTGGAGCGGGTTGTAAACGCACCTGTTGTTGCGCGGTGCGCCAGTAACTGAACGGCTACGGGCCAGGTGAGGAGGCACCAGAGGTCACTGACACACCGCCGACTAACGGAACGTTGGTTAGCGGTACAAGAGCAGTTAGCTTACAGGACTGTGTGTATGGACAACGTCACTGGGTCTCACAACGAAGAAGAGCCGACCTTCTGCTCCTCCTGCTGATGCTGATACAACGGTTCTTGCACGTGGCCGACACCGGTAGCCTACGGTGCAAGAGACCAGTCCTGCGACCGCAGGCGTCGCCACGACGTGAAGATGAATGGATGTAGGCGAAAAGGAGTTCGTTGCTGTCTTTAATGACAAAAAATACATTTTTGTGGGTTTTCGCTTGCTGGGCAATGACAATGAGTTGTATGTGGTGGAGGATGCAGGCGATAAATCTGAAAAAAAGGTTTTGGTGCGGATAGCAGGAAATTTTATTGAGAGAGAAGATATACATCTTCCGTTAGTAAAAATTCTTTATGTAATAAAATTTATTAACAACAACGTTCATGTCATTAAACTGTACATTTTTTCTTTTCTTCTGCATGATTTTTTGTGAAATTAAACTCTGATTTTCATTCGTGCTAATTGTTTGCAGAATGAACTAGTTTCATAATGTAGGTACTATTGTTTCGATCATAGTGGATTTATTATTAAATCAATTATTATCAATTAAACCTCCTGAGACATACAATTAAATGATTTTTTTAGATCAATGAATCTTTTTGTGTTAAAATTAATAAGTATAGTATAAATACGGTTTGAAAATTTTTATTAGAAAAAATTTGTGTCAAATAAAACAACGGCAACTAGGTACAATTTAAAAATATCTAAAGGATCTAAGAAACTTAAAAATCCTAAGATAGAGAATCTAGAAAAATTGAAGAATTTAAAAATCGTAAAAATACACAAATTTAAAGCACTCAAAAGATACTAGGAATTTAAAGAACAGTGTCTAAATAATTCAAGGACATTCAAAAAACCTTAAAAATTTAAAGATCTAGATTAAAAAAAAATTAATATCTAACTTATAAGATTCCAACGAATGGAGAAAATACCAAGAGCTCTAAGATTAAAATAATTTAACGCATCCAAATAGGGTTGTAAACGGTTTCAAAGACGAACATTTTTAAAAAAATTTGGAAATTTAAAAAAAAACTATAGAGAAACTTTAAAGGACATAGACAATCTAAAGAAGCTAAAAAATTAAAACACGAATTATTAAGAATAAAAAAATTAAAGGACCAGAAACAACAGAGTAATTCTAAAAAAGAATTCTAAAAAATTTGAAGAATCTAAAAACGACTAAAAGATAAAAAATAAAGATAAAGCTTAAGTGAAAAATAAAATATGCAAAGAAAGAATATAATTAAAAGTAAGAATTAAAAAATTGTATAAAAGAAATTCTAAAGAATTTAAAATTTAAATCGTTGCAATTCATAAAGAGTGCAAAGATATAGAATTATTATAAAAATAATTCAAATCTAAAAAAAATAAATATTGCTGCAGATATATAGATTTACAAAACAAAAAGAATCTACATTCGAAAAATCCACGGAGGCTAATAGATTCTAACGGGTCCAAAAATCGAAATAATGCAGATACTTGGAATAAATTTAAGTTGTATTGTCTACCTACGCTTTTTTAATGCATACTTTACAATAATTTTATACATTAAGAATACATAATGAGATTTTCGTAAATTTTTTCGTCTAGTAAACTACAAAAAAAAAACATAATTATCTGACAGAATTTTTTTTCTTATCAAATGTCCAACATTCTAAACAAAATTGTTGAAAAGTCCTAAAAAGTACTATTTTGCTTTTAAACTTTGACAGTCATTACAAAATTCCATATATTAAATATTCAATAAGCTTTCTAATTTTTAAAAATCCCAAAGATTGAAAAAATTCTCTAAACATATATAAATTTAGAGTAACTAAAATATTTTCCAATTTTCAAATTGTATTTGATGTTTTTGTAGTACATAATGTAAGACTTTGAGTTTTTAATTTACGAATTGCAAATATAATTTTAAACTAAAATGCCCGAGTAGAAAAAATAATTTATCTTGGAATCATTTTATTTTACTAGTATTATAAAGTGAGGCTGTAAAATTTTGGCATAAAAAGTAGGTTATAATACAATCGAAGATAATGTATTATGTTCTTCAATGTTTTAGTTAAATGGCAAAATACTGTTCCATTCTGGCTATTTTACCAACGACTCGTCATGTAGGATACGATACGTTTTCTTGTTTGAATTTGAGTAGGAAAATTTAGTTCTGTAAAATACCATATGATAGAAAACTCGTCAAACTCGTCTAACAGGCCTTACATTTTTTTACATGTTAGTACCCCTGTTATCTGTAGATTACCATTTCAAAACGTTATCTGTAAATTTATGAAACTACACTGATGTTACTACAAATTTCCAAACTGAGAGAAAATTAAATATCTTGACACTTGAGAATATGTTTACAACTTAAAAATCTCAAATAACAAATAAAAATAGCGACAAACAAGATTTTTCATTTTGAATAATAAATATCAGTTATAGTTTTAGATAAACAACTTACTTATTTACTGTTCTTAGCAAACAATAAATGGCGAAACATTGCTTGTTATACTTTTCTTACTTTATAATATACTAAAAAAAGGAGCACATTTCAAACAGGACATTTATTTAAAATTCTTCGCTCTTGCCAAGTTATGCCTTGTTCTAGCACATGTATACATACAGATATCATGTCCTATTGTATCGACGACAGTTGAATTAAAATTATGGTCGTGCTTGAAAAAATAAGATTGAACGTAGTTCATAGGAATTTTCAAAAATCAAAACTATATTTACATTATAAAGTCACAAAAAGCTGACTTTAAACTCATGCTAGAGAAATAGTAAATTTTAAGCTACTAAAATATTTAATTCAACTGTTTTTTGAACTTATATTACACAAAATGCAATCGTAATTAATTCTTAAACATGACTTCTTGTGAAGGGTTGATTAACCGATTTTATAACAATATCAAGAATTTGCATACATCATTATTAACGTGCAACTTTACTGGATTTAATTGGGTAAAACATGTATAGTGTAGGTGCTAACTTGGAGTTATGAATTTACAGCTAATCTATTCATAGAAAAGTTTATGAACAAATCCCGACAATGTAGAGATTGAAAAGTTGGCAAAAGGATTATTATCCATTGTGTCTTGACCACCAAAAATGACAAATTCTATTCGTTCAAGCATAAATCAGTTAATAAAAACTTTGAATCATTGGCTTTTTTGGCGAATTTGGTTCATTGCTTCTGGTAATAAAGATTATTGTCGAGAAGAATGTTAAGTGGAGCGGTTGAAATTTAAGTGTCAATTCTTTTAACACAGTATTAACCTTCATTTGTGTTTGCTTGCTAACTTAAAATCACAATAAGGAATTCAATAAACAATCGCGGAGTTTTAGGTCAGATTCTTGCAATATAACGTTCCAAACAAATAGTGTCTAATGGTATGTCATTGTAACAGTATGTGATCGTAAACTTCTTGCGTTAAAAGGTATTTTCAGAAAAATTGCAGAGGCAATGAAAAAAAGAGGAAACATTTAAACATGAAGATTCTTGTATCCAGTTACAGAAGCTCTCCACTAAATTAAAACAGTGACAGATCCGGCTGAGTGTTTTTTTTTCTGCTATGATCACATTTCTCGGGTATTTTCTTCCAAAGAATTTTATCCACTTAATTATTACAATATTTTTAAGAGCATTTCCAAATTTTCGCAGCCTCTCGCAATTTGGAAGATTTCACTTACCGTTAAAGCAATTATAAACAAGATTTGCATAAATATTTACCGCGTTGTCTTTAATATTACTTATTAACATCAGGAAATAAAATAATTATGTACCGTTTCATACGGACATGCTCAAATGTTCATCCGTAGATTTATTATTCCGTATAATTATAATAAGTTTCTTTATTACGTGTTTTTTGCAAATTGGGTGTCATCAATTACACTGCAAAACTGGTTAAAAAATTACAGTTAAACGTGTTGCGAGAGGCTGCGAAAAGAGACACGCAATCACGAATTCACCAAACTAAATATTGTTGCATCTTCGTTTAATTGCGTTGCAACACTTGTTAAAGTGTTACAATTACGCTTAAAATTCACTTTTAACGGGCAGATACTGTAATCTTAACCAATTAGACTTTTCCTGTGAAGTTGCGACGTTATTTAGATATTAGAATGACGGCCTTTTACTCTGTAATTAAATTCTAAAAAACCAAAGAACAATATCGTGTTTATGACAAGTTTGTCCGAAATACAAAAAATTGAATAAAAAAATGTCCGCTTCAGGCACATCAGCAAATTAAAAACTAGATGTGTAAAACCGTTACATTAGCTTATCGGTCGTGACAATAAACATTATTTTTTATTGAAAGCCTAAAGCTGCACGCAACGAGAAAATCTATTAGCTTGAAATAATTGTTCAAATATGAAAATTGTTACAAATGCTCAGTTTCTAGTGTGAGTTTGTTGAAATTAGCATTGTACTACTTCTGTTAAGTGAAGAAACTCCTAGAATTACGACCGCCTCAAGGCTATAATACATCTGAAGAAAAACGTGGAAATGGGAGCTTGCGGCTATAGTTTGATTAAAATAAATTTGATTTATTATTATATTCAAATTAACGATGTTAGTGGAGGATAGTAACGTTAGTTTCTTCCTTACTAATTGACAACATTTTGAACATCACTTCTACTATTTTTCTTTGGCGTTTTTGTTGCGTCACGCGTCAATAGTGTTTTTCTTTTTCATTCTTCTTCTGAAAGATCTGTTAGATGTAGGATCTAGTCTATATTTGGTACTAGCTTAACTTGTATTAACAGTTAGAGAATGTTCTAATAGTTAAAACTTGTAAATAAATTCATGGTGATATCTCTGGCTTGAGAGTAGTTTTATTTCTTTCGTGATGTATCTACAAATACTTGGAAATACAGCATACATTTTACAATTAATTTAATAATTATCGTTATGATTATCAACAAAAAATTAAAATTATAGCTTCTTACTGAATTGTATTTGCACATTTAGTTGCAATGCTTCCGTTTTCAAAAAAATTAAACATTTATACATTTTTTACGTTTCTAGAACATTTATTGTAGCTCTAAAAATTTAATATGTTTAAAATTTCTGATATTTTCTAGTAAAAATTAATAATTGGATGAGAAATAAATATAGCAATAAATTAAATGCATGCAAAATTGAAAGTACCTTTCAAAATATAAATTGGCCAAAATTGCTTGAAATTGGTTGATATTTTATACAAAATAATAAAACATAATAAACGACAATTTCGAGAATTGTCAGAATTTTTAGTATTTCATTTTTATGAACGTTTTACAGCTTTCGATTTAAAAAAATCCTTATTTTATATTTGCACAAAAATTAATAAAATATTACTTTATCTTCTTAAAATTAATGTATTTTTCATAATTTTTTTCAAATTTAAAAGGTACAGAACAAAGTCAGTCTAAACCTTTCTTTTGACTTCTTTTTTTTTGAAATGAAAAGCTGTATAGCTCGAAAAATTTAAATTAAAAATCTAAGAATTAGAAAATTTGAATTTGATATCTGATTTAGTGGATTTAGGAGTTATGTCAGTTTTATGAAAAAACACAAATTAAATTGTCATGTAGGAGTAATTAATTTAAAAACATTGAAGTTTAGAACACATATAAAAATACAAAAATCTGAAAAAATGAGGAAAAATAAATCTGTGAAACTGAAAGTCAAGAACTTGAAAATTATAAGAAACGAGATTTTTAAAACCTAAGAATCTAAAGGCTCAAGAAAAACTAGTAGATCAAAAGTCTCAAAATTTTGAATAATTGTGAAATCTGAAAATCTAAGCATTAGAAAATATTACAAGAAGCTCAGAATGTTAGAAAAAAAGTTCAGAATCCAAAAAGTTGAGATTTTCAAAATCTGACAATCTAACTATCTAATACGATTTTGAAATTTTAATTATTTTTTTTGTCATAACACCTGGTAAAGAGCTTCATAATCTAAGTACCTAAAGACCGGAAATCTTAAACACTGACAAAATATCTCTAAAAACTGAAATTATCGTATTCTGGTAATTTTAGAATTCTATAATCTAATAAAATAGAAACTTGAAACCTCTAAAATTTCAGAACTAACAAAGCAGAAACCTGAAAATTAATAAACTGAAAAAAAAACTGAAGACGCGAGAACCCGTGAGCTTAGATAATTTGGGAAATAACAAAGATCGAAAGATTCAAAACATAATTTCTGGAAAGTTAAAGCAACTTAAAATCTGTAAATATGAAAACCTAAATATGTCAGAATGTAATAAATTTTTTAAATTTAATTATCTAAGATTCTCAGGCTCTCAGAATGTCACAATCTCAAAACCTCAGAATTTCAGAATCTCAGAATCTCATCTAACGCTAAGAATATCTTTTAATCTGACAATATTTAGGAAACAGTTTTATAACCTCAGACCTTGAAATCTTGAGACACTAATAAAATTTCAGAATACCGTCGTAATTTTAGAATTCAAAAATCTAAAAAAATCGAAATCTGAAAACCTCCAAATTAAAATATCTATGAACTGGAAAGTCAATAATCTGTAAATCTAGGAAAATAAAATGCTCATAACGTAAAATCAGAAACACTAAAGACTCAGAGTCTATGAGCTGAGATAGTTTCAGAATTTGAGAAGCAAAGAATGTAGAAATCTGAAGATCTAAAAGTTTAAGAATTGAAAATCTAAAAACGTGAAAAATTAATAAACTAAAAGCCTTAAAAATTAAGAATTTAATAACAATTTCTTAATAGATTCACTGATGAACTTCAAGTTTGTTTGACGAATTTGTATAAAATTTTGCAGACAGCACTCATGGATGGCATCCCCGAACTAGAATAAATTTAAAACCATTTAAAGATAAAGTTTAGAGATTTAAAGAAGTATAACTCATCCAATACCATAAAATTTTATAAGACATCCCTCACAGTACTTTATTCTTTCTTTATGGAACCTATCATATATTTTCTTATTCTTTTTTGCTGAAATTTAAAGTTAATAATAACCACATTTACCCAACGGCGACGTCTCCAAAACGTTCTAAACGAAATTTTCCGGAAAAATAAAACCGTCATGCAACTACTTGTTCATGTTAATCAAAATTTCAACTTATTTACATTTTACTTCTCTATCCATTTCTCTATTTATGAAATCGTGAAAATAACGTCCGGGTACTGTTATTATCTTTCCAGTAACACTGCTAACGTAAATCTTTAACGATACCTCCAAGTACACTCCAGGAACCATTGGAATCGAGACAAATCGCCTTGTTCGTATGTGAGCAGGTTGTAAGGTCTCTTCAGGAAATTTTTATAAAACATGCAACTCTCCCGTTACTTTCATTGAGAATAATGGTGACTTTGCAACATCCATTTCTCATTCGTCACTTGAACGTTAGTACAATTGTCTACTTTTTTTATTTTTACAACATATAAACAAAAATAAAGTTTTAGGATGCCGCAATATGAAGTAGTGCTTTATGTAATAACAGGATTTAATCTTTTAATTTTCTAAGAGATATTCAAAGAGGACATAAAACAAAGATTTTCTCGCAGTAATGAAAACTATTAAAAGAGTTGTTAAAATATAACTGCAGTATGTTCCGCAATATTAGGAACAAAAGTTCAATTAACTTCATTTTATAGATAAATAAATGAATGGCAGTAATACGAGAAGCGAAATAAAATCTGAGAAAAACGCTTCATCCAGATAGAATAAAGGCAACCTAAAGAAACTTGACGCTTCTTCAGCAACAAAATTTGACCTTTTTAAAATATCAACCACAGAAGTTCTTAATATAAAAAGAGCTAGAAGATCTGATTACTGTAGAAATTATGCAATAATTCGATTGTCTAATATTACCTCTCCGGCTTATTACTGTACTTTACAATTTAGTGAACCTCGTCACAACACAAAAGTTTCCATTGTTTAAAACTGTGAACATAGTTCCCAAGAACTATTCACTGTCTCATTACGCAACAGCAACAAAACAACCTGGCCATCCTGATATCGACATATTTATTTAATTATTATCAACTTTTTTCCTACTTTTTCGATTACTAAACCAAATGAAAAAAGTTTATTGAACCTAACTAACCCACTAGCGACCTTGGAGGGTCACTGAATTCCCATCACGGATTCATAAACCTTCCCAAATACTCAAATTTTAATAAAGATCCGCGAGCCGTAAAAAGCTTTGAAATTCAACTTATCAAATCATTCGAACAATCAGGACATTATTTGTATTTGAGTATCCTGCTGTGGATCTATACTATACTGCCCTCTATGGGAAAAGTCGTGTGGTTCATAGAGAGAATGCTTCCACTTTTGCACAATCGGACTAGTTCGAAGAGGCGTCAAGAGGGCGCTAAGATTATTTTAACTGCGAATTTTGCGGGATTTCAGTCGTCACTATTCTCTGAACCCATAAAATTAGTCTTTTTTAAAATTTAGTGCTCTTACCAAAAAATTCACAAGGAATTATGTGGTGTGCTCAATGCTTATGGGTGTTACAAGATTGCAAATATTTTATGTTTTCCGGGTCTCGTATTTTCTGTATTAGAACAGATATTGCTATAAAGCAACTATGGACGCTTTTCTGAAATGGCCATGGCCTAAACAAGTTCATTTTATATTTTCGTGTATATTTAAAAATAACTCGCATACTTTCAGTACTCTTGATTCAAAGAGGAGTAAACCACATATAAGCACGTTTACATAGCGCAAATTCCCAAAATTGTAAGGACAACAAAAAGATTTTTTATCTTGCTCATCGTGATAAATTTGGCATAAAATTTTACGAGGAATTTGCAGAACTACACAAAATGCACTTATAGTTCGTTTTCAATTTTTCATTTTTGTAAAAAAAATCTAGGAACCATCAATATCATAATTAATAGAAAATTATGATAAAATCTTCCACGCTTAGTGACGTCGAATTACCCCATTTGTTTACATTTTAGACTTTTTTAGAATTTTTTAGAAAGCAACGAACCGTTTATTTTGAGCACAGTTGCTGTAAATTGAGGCTCATCGTATGCAGAATTTCACAGAGAATTTACGGAACTGTACATAATCCACCGATGACCTATGAATACTGAAATAATAGCATTTAAAGCGCATTTTATGTCGAAACGGTCAGAAGTGGTAAATTTTGACTCGTTTCCATGTCTACTCGATAAATTTTTTTTTTTTTCAAAATTTGGCATGTTTCTTTTAAGCTACTGCACCAGTAATTAATAATTTTCTATGGCTATAGATATAGATTGCGCACAATTTATCAGATTCAACTGCGTTTTCATCTTGAGAAATTCAACTGCGTTTTCATTTTGAAAAAACTCAAGGATTCCAAAAAATCATCAAAATCTATTTCTAGCGATGCAATCGATTAACTTGAGCTCAATCGCCGCAAATTGAAGCTCATCTTGCACAGAATGTGAAAAGGAATTCAGAGGCGTCAGCAAACTTCACCTATGACCCATGATTAGCAAATTATTTATATTTGTTTGCGTTGAAATGTTAAAAATTAGTTAATTTTGGATCGTTTCTGGGATCTTATACATATTCCTGAATCTATTTGTAAGACAGATATCGAGATGAGGTAAGCGTTGTAGTATTTCTTAGATTTTAAACGCTAAGAATCTAATTAGGTTTATGAACTCTTATAGTTGGAACATTTTTATTTTTATATTTTTGGTTAAAGATTGTAAAATAGTGCCGCAACTGGAATAATAATTTGATAAACGATTAAAACAAGCTCATCGAAAATTCTCGAGGACTTCAGTGGCGTGCGCTAAAAATCCACTTACTATTTTCGGTCATTGAAATATTGTCATGTCAGATTTAGAAAAGTTACATTTTGTCTCAAAACGACGGTTTCCGGAATTTCAAATTTCCGGAATTAGGGCAAATATCGAAATGCGGCAAACGATATCGTATTTCCGAGATTTTAAATACTAAAAATCCGGAAATATCTAGAATTTGAAAACTATAAATTTTACCAGAAAAAGGTGTGACTTAACAGCCTAAAAAGTTATCATTTTTAATAATTTGCTCATTTCTTTTAACATACTGTTCTGATTGAAATGAAATATAAATTTAAAGACATAATAAAATATCATATTCTGTATATTAGTTTTGAAGTTTTCACAATCATGTGGTGGGTGAAAGCAAGATTTGACCCCTTTATGGACTGAAAATTTTTGAAAACAAAGCTCAAAAAGCATAACAACAATGAATTTGGTCCAATTTTAGGACCAGTTAAGAGTGCGTCCTTCTCCTTAGGCTAAAATAACGGGAACAAGTCTATGTAAACGGGGAGTCGCACCACGGTTTTGCATGATTATGTTTGAGAGCCAGACGTGGGCAAGATTTTTCATAAAATAACAAAAGTTAGGTATTGTTGGAAAGGTAAAGGATGTGGGAAGGTCGTGTGGTAATTTTTATTTTTTATTGCATTTATTGCATTTATTATTTAAGCGTTAGAGAGGATGCGATCACTTCCAATAATTCAGAGCGGCAAGGAGTCTCATATTTTGTCAATTCTTACCTCGAATTCTAAAAAGAAAGCTTTGTAGAAGATACTTTTCTTTCAGTTGTAAATTAGTAACATTTTGTATAAACATTAGCCTAAAATTAAAAAGTTTACAATAAATAGCTAAAAAAAAAAAAAAGAACAACCAGAGATACAAAAAACGATGACACATAAGTCTGAAAAATTTGGACCAAAGACACAAACAAGTTAACAGAACACGTGTGACAATCACATATTAAAAATTTGTATAAAAAATGTGTAAAATAAGTTAAATATATTTTTTTAACTTTAATTATAACTCATAAAAAAGACAAAATGAATAAACTTTAAAAATAAGTTTTTTAATGAAAAGTTAAAATATCGGTCAATTCCGTTGGTGCTTAAAAAAAACTATAGACATAGCAGATGAAAGCACCCTTGGTTATAAAATAGAAAAATTAATTAACTTAATTTGGGGCCAACTGTGGGTAGCACATCCTAGCACCGTATTCAGTAAACCAAAATATTTCACAAGATCACAGCCTCAATGAAACACGTGTTTCTTTTATCGGAACAACATTGCGCCCTCTACCAGCGACCTCTTGCATCTCCTCCGAGTTCCGGAATGCTCCTACACCTACCCACGTAGATTTCACTTCCAGTGGTCCCAAGATGTCGCTAACCATCACCGTTCACATCAAATCCATACTTTTACACATGCCACTTTGTGATCGAATGAGCCACGCAGTGATTAGTGCGCATGGTGCGCCGTGTAGGTGCAGGTTGTATCTTTTGTTACCTTCAAACAAATATTTTTTTACAGTATTACGAATTGATAGACGTGGTGATAAGATAAACGAAGTGAAATGGTTATCTTGAGATTAAACTAAAACAGTACAATTATATCAGTGGCAGTGACACCAGTTTAAGCTTCATGCAATACGCGAATTTCATCTGTTATTCCTTTAATAAATTATTTTTTAAATTGGTGGAAATACAGTGATAGAGCGAAAAAATGACTACTTTGGAACTGTATACAAAGGTAATTTACTTTTTATGAATAATTATAAGATTTTAGTGTTTACTGAAATTCGGTTTTTACACGAGCGCTCAACGTTTAAACGTGACTTAAACCGGTTTTTTAAAAAATGTTCCTTAACTTTTTATTGCTAGTGTAGTTTAAGTGATTTGGTTTAACCCGCATTGTAGCTTTTTTTGCAAATCAGTGTACATCGTCATGAAGCAATACAAATATGTGTGCTTGTTATTCTCTTGAAAACTACCAACAAAATTTATTGTATATGTAATTGCAATAAACGACCTTATCACAAGGTTATGAAAGGTGTAGTAGCATACTGTGCCATCGTAAATGTTGCATTAATTTATTGATCGATTCTACTAACCTATATTTTTGTTTTTGTTTAGTGCACTGTAATTCGAATAAATTCTATAGATAACTAACCACATGTCAGCAATAATTTCACTTTACAACAATATTGTTTTAAATTTATTCAACTTTGTTTTTAAATAACCGTTACCAAGTAAATAATAGCCAGACGAACCCTTTCATTTTACAAAAACCGTAATTTAAATTGCTATTTTCTTCGTTATTGTTATCTTATTGACAGTCGCATGAACGGTTCAATAAATAAAAGAACGACCTATTTTAACCAGTTAAATGGTGAGGTAGTGAGAGTGTTCTCAGATCAAATCTCGGAATTTTCTCAAGCATGCAGTGAATGGTAGCTGCTAATTAAATGCCAAAATTGTAATAATTTCGCCCATAAATAGTAAAATCCAATCTTGACTATCTTCGAGGTGAGTGTTTTGATATTTTGTCGATAATTACACAAACACCCACTCACGAAATTTCCAAAAATTAATTCGCTTTGAACCAAGCTTTATTTTACATATCTTTAATAAAATTCTGTTTTGATTTCGTTTCAGGTTTTTTATTACAATGGTCGGACTAAAATTTGGCATTTAAATTGTTTAAGCTGAGTTAATTACGGAAAACTTAATTAAAAGAGTAATAACGTATTGCTACGTTTTTTACTGGATTAGTCAAATTGTAAAGTACATTCTTTTGATGATTAATTTTTTCATTTACTTTTGCTTGTTTACAGTCAATTCGAAAAACTTAAACTTTGACATTTTCATTAAAATAAAACGTGTTACTTTTAGGGAACTGAAATGGAATGAAATTTCTCTTCCACTAAATCTCGAGTGTTCTATGCATTTTATTTTATTCAGACGAGCAATATTGCAGTTGTGTATGCGGAACTCGTAGCCGGATGGCACAGTTTGTTTAGCTTTTGCTGAAAGCAAGAACTTTAATCTTGGAAAGCTAAAATAATTTATTTTAATATGCCACGTGCCAATTGCTTGGAATTAAAATCACAAACACAATGCCTACAACATTGCATGTTCAAATAAATAGCAATTTTAATGTCAAAGCTCTGAGTGTCTAAATTTATCAGAATAACAAATAATAACAAATTCGGATTTAATTTAGCAGTCATTGATCCATTCCTTCAAAATACGACCTGTATTTTTTCCACGGTAAAATGTAGCAATAAATTTTAGGAAGTAATGTTTTTTCGGATTTGATTTTCATGAAAAAAACTTTCAAAATGCAGTTCAAAAAAATTTTTCTCTTGGGGATTTCTGATTTAGTTTACGCAAAATTTCAGGAGGAGTTCATTAGTGTGCTCAAAATCTTCGTATAGTTTCTGGTTTTTGCGATTTCGAAATTTGAAATTAAAAAATTTAAATTTTTGTCGAAACAATTAATTGATCGATATTGAGTCATATCTCAGGATTTAGAGTAGATATCGAAATGCGGTGAATGAATACGTTTTTTTTAGGTATTACATTCTAAGAATCTGGTCTTGTGTCGATTTAGAAACTTACAGCTTTAAAAAAAATGCCAAATACAAAATTGTATTCTCAGAAATTTGCTCTCTTTTTTAAACTACAGGACTCATTGGAATAAAATCTTGTATTGTTAATTTACCGGATTGCATTTCGGCGCTGAAGACACCTCAAAATATGGGATACAAAAATCATCAAGTCTTTTTCACGCCAGTGAATCGATTGATTTAGATTCATTCGCTATAAATTACGGCTCATTTTACGAGTTTCACGACGAATCCAATGGCATGTGCCAAATCCACCTACGACTTTTGGTTTTTAAGATTTGTATATTTGAAATTTTGGAACGCTGTATTTTGTGGTTGAAACAACTAAAATTGGGCAATTTTCAGCGGATTACTAGAGGCGGTAAACCTCATCGTCTTAAATTAAGGAACTCGATCTTATTTAGATTACGAAAATTGAAAATTTTGATCGAAATTCTTAAGTCTAAAAAACTTAAACTTTTGCTAATTTGTTTTTAAATATTGCACCGATCTGGATATTTTTTGCAGATTATAAATTTCGACGCCTTCTTTCGATTGACACCTAATTTATCAGATTTGATTAATCGATTGATTACTCGATGAGTAATTTTTGATTTTGATAAGAATTGAAAATATTTATGACTAAGACCGACATTTGAAGTCAGCAATGCAAAGTTACATAAAGATAATTACATAGTTTTTTTCAGCCGTTTTATTATTTTGATTAAAACTTTACAGTTTTTTTAGTTTTTGTGTAGGCATCTTACTTAATTTTTACTTCCTTAGTTTCGTTGAGCTTTGACCATTCCGCTTTTCTCCTTAATGTAAATTCATGGAACGATAATAGGTTGTTTGTTAAGTTATATTTGTGGTAATCATGCATGCAAAATTAGTTTTAAATAAAAAAAGTTATGCAAGAATTTAAATACGTAGCAATCAATCGTTCAGGAAAAGAGAGGAAAGGAAAGTTTTTTGTTATTACCACATAAATACACCAAAATCTACAAAAAATAAAAATCTAATCTGGTGCTGGTGTTTTCTTTGTCATTCTAATTGTATTATATTGCATATTTTCTGAAAACTTACACTTTCCAGTTTGTCGTCAATTAGATATCAAGTTCCAATTAACCTTGGACTCCATAAAAGCCGTCGTTAATTTTTTTATCGATCACTAATTTGATATGAAAGAAAGTAAACTCATTTATTCAACTTTGTGTTAATTAATTTGAAAAAAGCTACGTGGTTTGCATATAAAAACTATTGATTTGTAACAATAGGAAAGATCTCAAAGAAACCGAGAGTGAAAGTTCTACCTATCAGGATAAATAAACCGGTTACATTGTTTAAATTCGTGGAGAATGCAAGTTTTAATAAGCATGCATCTGAAAGGTGAACACAATAAAAAACTTGAAAACCTCCATGCACAGAGAGGAGGAAATTTAATCTATTTTTGTAACAATTTACGTAATGTTGATCGCTATCTCAGGTGTGGCTAAACACATTGCAAAAATATAGACCCAGCGCTATCTTGAGAAGATTTTTTACTTTCATACATTTTCGATGACGAAATAATGTCCGGTTCACACAATTCGCTACAATCCCGTTACGGTGTCCTAAAAGCAAAGTTCAAATAAAAAGCCGTATACTGCGTGTTTGTTTTTCTAATTTAACGCTCAACCTACATTATTGCTTGAATGGGAGGTATGCAGCGGGTATTACAAATTGATCCGTTCTAAGTGCAAATTAGTCATTCTAATCTTTAGTGCTCTGTTTCGAGAAATTTAGTGCAAATTCGATAAAATACTTTATCAAATTCTTTTCACCTGAATCACTAATTCTGTGCTTGTTATCAGGGGGCGAAGGTCTGGATTCCTCATCCAGACAAAGTATGGGAAGGAGCCGAACTCGAAGAAGACTTCAAAACTAATAAAACAACACTGCAAGTGGTAACAGAAGACAACGAGAAAAAAACCCTCAATATCAAATCAGAAACTGATCTACCCTATTTACGAAATCCCACAATTTTAGTAGGAGAAAATGACCTTACGTCACTTTCGTATTTGCATGAACCCGCAGTTCTCTACAATTTACAAGTTCGGTTTTGCCAGAATAGATATATTTATACCTATTGTGGAATTGTTTTGGTGGCCATCAATCCGTACGATGATCTTCCTATTTATGGTAAGAATTTACGACCGTTAGCCGCGGATATTTGTAATTTTATTACATTGAAGCTAATTTTAATATAAGTTTCATGTCACGTAAATTTGGAGTTTGTTGTAAAGGATTTGATATATGTCGTCGCGACGCCTGGGTCATTCTTAATTTATGGAGGAAAATGAAATTTCCTGTGAGGGTGTTGTGTTATCAAATTGTTGGAATAGACTAGAAAGTGTTGGTTTTACAAGGTTCAAACAATAAGACAGAACAATCTGTTTGGAATTGTAATAAAATTTTCATGATTCGTTGATTGCAAATCACAACAATTTATTGTTAAATCCGCCTACTGTATTTATCTGACGCTCTATTCTACGATTGTTTTCAGTACACCCATCGTAAATCGCATACAAATCAAATATAAATGTATCAAAGTATTAAACAGTACTCTTTCTAAACTGCTTATTTTCTAACTTAACCATAGAAGAGAATCACATAACTTAACAGTGACTTTTTACGAATAACAATAATTCTTTTTGCAATGGTTACATTATTACTAACGCCCACAAAACTAGTATATTGTCTTGTAAATTATAGATACAGTTATTTATTATATAGAGCTCAGGTCTAGAGAAATGTTAATGTAATCCTATAGTGTGTCTTTGACCTTATGTAAATTAATCATTTCAAGTCAGATTAATACAGGTATTAAACAGAATGGATATTACCGTGTTATTACTTCTTTAGTTTTTTCACGTCGTGTCTACATAAAATGCTCAGTAGCATCTAGTGCAAGACATTTTTGTGGGTTTGCTTCTTGAGCATATACAAAATATAAAACAATAACTTTTGAATATGAAATTACCGTTTTTTCTCTCTCAGCTTGTTTTTCTACTGGCAAAGTAGTTGAAAAAATATTCTAAACACCTCGTGGGTGTGTAAGTTGTGGTCATGTAACGTTCGACATTCCAGGATCTACTTGTAATTACAACTAGAGCTCAAGGACTAGTTCCTAAAAAGAACATAACGTTTACATGTTCTGTAGTAGCTTTTTTAGTTCTTCCAAATTGTATTCCCATTATTTTGGTACTAAAAACGAATTAAAAAAAAAAACGAACAAAAAGCTTCGTTCATCTTTCATTTTGAAGATCTGAAAATGTAGCAGCTTCGCGGAAATATGCTGGATGGTTACGTTTCATTTGGCGATAGATATAATTAAATCAGTAAAAATTTGCTTTTTTTTCCAAAAGCTTTTAAATTAGCAGTTTTTCTGTTTGTGAGAATTTATTTTTTAGGCGTCGAATTTAGAAATTTATTGACGTTTTTTTAAGTTTCTTGCAGACGATAACATTGTTTACATTGTTTGTAATTTTACGCACACTTATAATTGTCTAATATTGACCTTATTAGAAGCTTAACTGTTTTCTCTGCCCAATATGAAATTTTTAAACTGACGTCTGAATCGATTTCTGGTAAGATACGTTTCCACGTATGGTATGCTTACCTCATTTTTTACGATATATTACAATTTTTCTATAATATATCGCAAAAGTAAGTCAATTAAGTAGTTAAGTCGTCTATTTTAGCTTCCAAACTTTAAATTGAAACAATGTATCGAGGTCTAAAGTTATAAAATTACAATAATTGTAGACCCTTTTTCTGGTACCTATGTATATACCTGTAGCTGCTATATTTATATAAATGTGACACTCTAAACTCTAAATTAGCACTTTTGATGCCTAAAATTTGCATCAGATAGGTGTTGAAAATCTTAAATTTAAGTTCTACATTTGCATATTCTGCAGCCTAAATTTCTAATAAATAGTCTAAATTTTAGATTGTGCACTGGAAATTCTAGATTCTACATTGCTAATTTAAATGGAGGTTTAGATTATAATTTCGAGAATGTAGATGTGAAATTTCCCTCTTTAGGCTTTTAAAATTATAGCTTGTATATTTTAAACTTGTTATTCTGAATTCTAGACTAATACTTCCAGAAGCTTAGTTTGAAATTAAATATTGCAACAGATTAGAGTGTCGATATAGCTACTATTTTAAATCTAACGTTCAAAAACGTATATCCTAATTTTAATGTCAAAAAACATAAAATAAACATTCTATAGTTTAAAATTTACATAGATTGATAATCTAGATTCAAGGTTGAAAATTGCGGTTGAAGATTCTAGATTTTGATCTTGAAAACCGATTTCGAAGGTTCTAATATTTAAGATTATAAATTCAGATCTTCCAGTTGCAATTTTGAATTAATGTTTTGGCAGTTTATTGTATAAATTTAGAATCAGAACTGTAATTTTATATTATAAATTCTTGACATTCTAGATTATAGGTAACTACTTTTAGAGTATACATTCTAGAATTTAAAACTGAAATTTTGATAAAATTTTATTTCTATTTCTATTGCATTCTATTTAGTAAATCTGGAAATTTCTAGGGGGTTTGTTCTCAGTTCGTGATCAAAAATTGTGGATTAAATATGTTAGATAAACTTGAGGCTTTGATTTCTTTATAGATAATAGCTTTCAATTTTCTGAATTTTAGAAAGCATCGAAGTAAAAATTCGAACTTTTAGAATTTGCATTTTAAAATAATAGATCAAAGACTCTAGATAAAATTCCAAACTTGAAAACCAAAAGTGAACATTTTAAATTCTACTTTCTACATATAAAATTTTCTGGATTTTCCAGGTTAGCTTCAGACTTTGTGTACTTCAAAATCCAGAACGATCAACACAGTTTTCAAGAACAACATTTACAGAAGTAAAAATGATTTTTCAAGAATTTTAGAAAAGAATATCAGATTTTTTGGATTTATTCCATTTTTGTACAGTTTTATTAAGAATCCGTCAGAACCAACATTCTGTGATGATTATATTAACGATCTCATTTTATTTATTTAATCCTGCTGATGCATTAAAATTTATCTAACGCTCTTAATTTTAGCAAATTGTAGATTTCGTGTTATTGGAAGAGCTAAACCTTTTTCTGGCCACATAAATCTGAACTTACGGATATTACGATTTCTAACTCAAACAAGTTTACTCAACTTCTAGAGGATTAATATCATGTTACATATTTGCTGACTTTTACAGACATAAATCTGTTAAACCCAACTCTATTTTTTATAAAGAAATTCAGACTTAGATAGCCTCGAATCTGCATTTTAAGTATCCTTAACTTCAATTAAAATCGGATTTGAGCACTAATAGTAGGTTATTATTTATGTAAGCGTTGTTTTCCGTTGATTCTTACTTTAATTTTGTCAGTTTTATGTGTCAGTGTATGATCATAAATTTCTCTCAGATCATGATTTATAGATGCAAATTTCAATCTAATGCATGTTAATCGCGGTAGCTTTTATGCTTGCTCAATTTAATGCTTGTTCTTGATTTCAAGAATTAGATACTTGAATTCTCAAAGTTACCCATTATAATGCTCTATGATTATCTCCACCAGCTTAGTGGAATATTTGCAAACTTTGCAAGGAAAATTTATTTAGAGCGTTAATAATATACTTCAGTTTTTCAGAGCAATGAATTTATTGTACAAAGCTGATATTTTTCGGATGCAGAAGACAACCAGAAGCGAGTAACCTTTGATTTTTTTTTATCACTTTTTCTGTGAGAAAGAGCGGATGCAATGTTAAATTTAGATGAAATGGAAAGTAGATAACGCATTACGTAGGAGAAAGGACAAGTTTTTGTCAGATAAAATTTAAAGGAACACAGAAACTTGGGAACTTTCCTCGCTTAACAAGTCCGAGGTGAAAAAAAAAATACAAAAAGTGTCTTATCCTCTCAATTGATTCGACCAATCGATACGTTTAGACAGTTTGAAAGACAGGTTCACGGGACTTCTGAATTATTCAACAAACGGAAGTGTCACTGAAACGTCACTGACCCAAGGTTTGAAATATGACCCATTCTTTCCATTTCACTTTCTACAATAATCCTGAAAATGTTAAGA
Organism: Cynaeus angustus; assembly: GCA_030157275.1. Lineage (NCBI taxonomy): Eukaryota > Metazoa > Arthropoda > Insecta > Coleoptera > Tenebrionidae > Cynaeus > Cynaeus angustus. The sequence continues at coordinate 24,986,215 of CM058058.1, forward strand.
ATCGAGGATAGAACACTTCGTGCAGCATTCACAGTCATGAGCTAAATCATCATAAACTGATCGTCGTGACTGAAACAAACCCATCTTCATGTTACATAAACCATAATTAATGAAATTTACTCAACCTCAGGAGGCAACAAATTGTCATTAGTTTAAGCAAAGTTGACAATATAATTTCGAGGGACCATTTCTGGCTTCTCCATTACTCTGGGAACGAAATTTAATTTGTTATCCTCTGTTATTATTATTACCTACATCAAAGAACAGTTGCTACAACTGGTTTTTTCGAGCAAGGCAACGTTATAATTTGGTAAGGCTTACCTGTTATCTGAGTATACTATCATGATAACACCTACACAATGAGTCATAGTAAATAAACCCGAGAACACATAAATAACCACAAATTAAGCAAGTCATGCGCGAATATTGTTATAAGGAGATATTTTACTGCCGGTGTAAAAAAAATAACGCGCAGGTAATTAAAAACTACTGATATGAATGGAGGTTTTACGCCAATATTTGTTAATATTTCTATTTATTTATTATTTTTTTGTTTGGGTATTTTAACGAACTGTTGATAATTTCGCAATTCGCAAATTCTAAGATTATCTCAGCTAAATCATCAATAGTGGCGTTATCGTTTTTCCGCCTCCATTCCCGTTCTTTGTTCTTATCAATCAAATTATTAATTACCTGCATAATTTGCATTCATTGTATAAATTTTATGTTAACTGATCAGTCACGGAAGAATTATTTTTGTATTCAGAAAAGGTTGTAAAGATTACAATCAGCAATGATTTTTTGTAATTATGCGGAGACAAAAGCAATCATCAATGTGGTTGAATTTTTTATTTCTTGTAGGTTGTTTATTATATTGTAAATGGTGTTTAATTTATTTCTCTTATTTATTGTTGTCATAAGTGTGAAATACTCTCCTATTAAAATCTTGAGCGATACTAAATAAATAAATGATGTTGTGTTAATGAAACAACGCGAAAAAATTGTTTTGAAGTATTGTTCCAAGGATTTAGTGTCCTACTATGTTTTCTTTTATTATATATACGGTTCTGAATATTAATTGCATTGTCACGATACAATTTATGTTTTTGTTTAGTCGACACAGATTGATAGTCATTTAGAAAATTTTTTCTATTTTTTTATAATGCTTTGTTTCAATAAAAAAAATGTAAATGGAAGTCAATTCAGAATTTTATAAATCATGTTAATGATTTCGTTCAGTAATAAATAAATAATAATTTATAAATATTATTTATCTAAATAATAGTATTTAGATAAATTATGACTCAGAAAATGTATCAACTCTAAAGATCTGAATGGAAAAGAAATTTAAAAAAAAGTGAATTGAAACCCAACTAAACTTAAATTAAAATTTAATTTATTTAATTATATAATTTAATTAAAAAAATAGAGTTAACAAACTAATGATAATAAAACTATAACCATTTGTTCCACCATTAAATTCCACCATCTGAAAATTTGGAAATTTTAGCGCCTAAATTTTATTCTAACATAAATAATTGATTCTGCAGAAAACTAAAATTGCCTAAAAATTTAAATTATAATTTACTCGCCTATACCTAAATTTTGCAGTATTTGTATTTTTTCTGTAAGATCAGCAATTAAACATTTGATGGACTTCTACATTTTGGTATAATATGTTCTAACCATGCAGAATTTGCTCACAAAATATTTTGTTCCAATGGAATAGGGTTTTTGATATCTCAAACGATAATCAGTTTAGGCTCCTAATTTAGATAAGATTAAGACTTATTAGCAAAAATTGCTAATCAAAAGTTTCGAAATATTTAAGACTATTTTTTAAAATTATAGAAAGTAAACATAAAATATGGGTCATAAGAAATCCAAAACTGAACAAGTCGGAGAACAAAAATCCTGGACAATTTAAATTAGTAATAATCGATTTCACGGAGAATTAAAAATCTATCAAAAAATTAGGCAGAAAGTTGTAAGACGTTTACCTATTTGATTTTTTCTGTAAAAAAACCTTCATTGGTCTAAAATTGTGGAATGGATGGATGGACCTGAAAAATTACAAAAAGTTCATAGTTGCACTAAAATCAAGCAAGTTAATTATATCAAATTAATTAGAACAATGAATAAATAGAGTCAAATGTTGCAGAATGAAGCACCGTGAGAATATGATAATATAGAAAACCAAAAGTAAATAACTCTAAATAACGGAATTAAAAAATGTAATTTCGAAAAATTTTGAAAAATGTGAAATCAAAAAATAACAAAAAAGGACCTAAAGCGTCAGAATTACGGAAACAAGATAAGTTTAGTAGAAAATTAAATATAAATTTTTAATAATATTCCACTCAAACAAAATAATAAGCAAAGTAATACTCGATCACTAAAAACCTGACAAAAACAATTACAGAAAATAAACATAAAAACTTGTTAGAGCTGTGAATTTATAGGCAATTATGTAATAAAGCAAAAAATTACTAACCACTTTGTTCCTTTTACTTATTCGACGAAGCAAATGTGAAAACTTTTTTTGAATTAAAATAAACGTTTAAAACGATAATCCGATACCAGAACAATTTGCAATTTCATTTTACTTCAAACTTCGCTCACACTATAAATCCTTTTTACTATCAACGTTGGTATCATAACTTTCATTTTTAACATGTAGTTCTTGACCTACCTTCCTTTTTTCACATCGTAACCTAAATCGAACAGACTAAAGTATCATGTCTAACGAAAGCACCTACTTTACTTGCAAATTGCATTAATAGTGAGAAAAAGTGTTAACAGGAAAATACAACGCGAATGTTACAAAAAAAAGACAAATTGTCCCGTTAACCAGCGGAATGTACATTGCATTGCTATTGCAAAAATAAAAGCTACAGCTCTATGCAATTTAAACAACAGGAAGACGAAGAATTGATTTAATACTATTTTAAGACTAGTTCACACCTCTTGCAGTTCCCCGAGGCAGTTTCACCTCTGACCTGTTAATTTTACAAGAGTCAAGTTCACCACACTTTATATTGTCTTTCTCTTGTACTTATCACTAAGAAAACATCTTTCGATGTAGAAAGACGTGGAGGGTCGAGTCGGTTGAAAAATGCAAAATATGTGGTAAACTCACCAGAATATTTTTCATCTGACACGGCTTTATTAATAGCAGTTTAATTCATTGACCAAAGCTGCCGTCGCATTCCTTTCAACGTGGAAATTTTGAACGATAACTGGAGAATTTATTCAAATTATGTTAACGTGACTGAGTTTAAAATCCACGTCATGAATATTCAGATTCTTTACACGAAACAACGAAAATCTGACCCTCTATAGAAATTTAATTTTATTGTAGTGAAAAATGAACTTGGATGTTTCTTATTTCGAATCGTTGAAGTATAACATCCTCATTTCTTTTCAATTACTGATTTCCACGGTTTTTAGATGTCGACACCATACAAACTTATAGAGGTCAAGCGATGGGTGACCTAGATCCTCACATATTTGCCGTGGCCGAAGAAGCATACACCAAATTAGAACGAGAGCAAAGGGACCAAAGTATTATCGTATCTGGTGAAAGCGGAGCAGGCAAAACAGTTTCTGCAAAATACGCAATGAGATACTTTGCCACTGTCGGAGGAAGCGCAACGGAAACACAAATCGAAAAAAAAGTACTTGCTAGCAGTCCTATCATGGAAGTAATAAAGTTCCGTTATATTCTTTACATTTTTTTGCATTTTTTTGCTTATTTTAGGCCATAGGAAACGCGAAAACGACCAGAAATGATAATAGTTCAAGATTTGGAAAGTTCATAGAGCTTCAGTTTAACAAACAGTTCCATATTAGTGGAGCATCGATGAGAACTTATCTCTTAGAAAAATCGAGAGTTGTGTTTCAAGCTCCGGATGAACGAAATTATCACATTTTCTATCAATTGTGTTCGGCGAGAGATCAACTACCACATTTGCAATTAAGTCATCAAGATAATTTTTCTTATTTGAATCAGGGAGAAAGTCCGAATGTCGATGCCGTTGACGATTTGGAAACTTTTACAGAAACTGTTAATGCTTTGAATTTATTGGGTTTCACGAAGTCGGAGCAAGATAATATGTTTAAGGTTTTGGCGGCGGTTTTGCATTTGGGAAACATCAAATTTGTTGAGTCAGTCATCTCGAGCGAGAATGAGCAGGATCAGCAAGGGTGCACAATTCTGGTAAGTTATAAAAAAAATTAACCAAAGTGACTATCTCAATTTTTTTAAAATTAAAAAAAATCTTTTTAAGTGTGTGTGAAAGTAGTTTTAAAATAACAATAAGAAACAAAGTTAAGGAGGTCCAGATCAATAAATATCCAACTTACAAAAGCCACATGAATATAAGAGAACAAATGTTTTGTTCGTGTTAAGTGAAAATTTCTAAACAATGCTTTATTTTATCTACAAGATTGTAATTTGTTTCACTTAATATACATGTTTAAGATATAATTAACTGCAAATTTCAAAGTCACGGCTCAATAAGTATCTAAGTTACAAGATTCACAGGTGGATATTGGAAAATTACAATACGTTTTAAATTTGTAAAATGACTACGATTTTACCTTCCGAAAATTAAATTACTATAGCTCACTAAATAATTGAGTTAAAAAAAATAAAGAGTTTTTTATTCGTATATAAAAAAAATCTAAAAATGCTTTCCTTCATTTGAAAGTTTGTAATTCAGTTCATTTTATAAACATGTCTAAGATATTGACTTTTTAAAGTTACAAATTTCTAGCTCGAAGAATAGACAAGTTCTAGGATTCAAACCAAAATGTTTACAATTTTTTAAATGCTTAATTTTATCTGTCAGTTTGTAATTTTGCAAACTTAAAAAATATGCTAAATATTAACCTCTGCAAATTTCAAAGTAACAGGTCAATAAATATTTGAGTTAAAAGATCCACAAAAAGATGTTGAAGAATTTTTCATTTGTATACAAAAACAACATTTTAAATATTAACTTATCTATTAAAATATTAATTTCTGCAAGTTACAAAGTCACGGTTAATAAATATTCAAGACACAAAATTAAAATTTCCGAGCTAGTAATGTGGCGCACTTAAAATAAATTATTTTAAAATAACTTTAAAGGTCTAAAAAACAAACTTTTGTAGAAAACACTTTTAACTTGACATTCTTTTCTTCAGAAGACAGACAAGCACATGAAAACTTTAGCAGACCTATTAGAAATCGACCTGGAAGATATGCGTCAATGGTTGTGTACCCGCAGAATTGTATCCATGAGAGAAGTCTTCTTAAAACCGATGAGTGTAGAAGATGCTCAAGCCGCAAGAGACGCTCTCGCTAAACACATCTACGCCGAACTCTTCAACTGGATTGTTTTGGTTATAAACAAAGCTCTCGAATCCGACATTCCCAGACACAAATTTATCGGAGTTCTCGACATTTATGGCTTTGAAACTTTCGAAATTAACTCATTTGAACAATTTTGCATTAACTACGCTAACGAGAAACTCCAACAACAATTCAATTTACACGTATTCAAACTGGAGCAAGAAGAGTACATTAAAGAAGGGATTGAATGGAAAATGATAGACTTCTATGATAACCAGCCATGTATTGACCTCATCGAGACGAAGTTGGGGATCTTGGATTTGTTAGATGAAGAGTGTCGAGTAGGTTTTTTTTGTTTGTGTTTCTTGTAGACTAATAATTTGTTCTGTTAGATGCCTAAAGGCACCGATGGGTCGTGGACCGAGAAACTCTACTCAAAATGCATGAAATACTCCCATTTTGGTAAAGCTCGTTTTGGAACTTCAGCTTTCATCATCAACCACTTCGCGGACAAAGTCCAGTATGAAAGCAACGGTTTCTTGGAAAAGAATCGCGACACTGTGATCGAAGAACAAATCTCGGTGGTGAAAAAAAGTAAAAACGACCTCGTTCGACGGCTTCTTGCAGACCAGTCGCAAAAGCTCGCAGTCCCAGGAACTAAGCTTAAAGTAGTAGCAGCAAAACCAGCACCCACCTCTCAAAAAACCCATAAAAAGACAGTGGGGTCACAATTTAGAGACTCCCTTAACATGTTAATGACCACTTTGAACTCCACAACCCCTCATTACGTCCGCTGTATCAAACCAAACGACTCGAAGACAGCTTTTGAATACAACCCTAAACGCGCTGTCCAACAATTAAGAGCTTGCGGAGTGTTGGAAACAATCAGGATATCTGCAGCCGGGTTCCCAAGTCGCTGGACATATGTTGATTTCTTCTACAGATATCGAGTTCTTTGCAAGTTCAAAGATATTAACAGGAACGACATGAAATCGACTTGCCAAAACCTCTTGAATCAATACATCAAGAACGCCGATATGTTTCAGTTTGGCAAAACCAAGATCTTCTTCAGAGCTGGACAAGTAGCGTACTTAGAGAAGCTAAGATCAGATAAACTTAAAGCGTGTTGCATCATGATGCAGAAAACGATCAGAGCTTTCATTTGCAGGAAGAAATACCTAAGAATCAAACGCTCTGTGTTGAATATCCAAAGATACGGAAGAGGTTATATCGCACGGTGTTTGGCAGAGAACCTCCGACGTGAAAAGGCGGCGAAAACTCTACAAAAATACATTCGTGGCTGGGTTAAACGTGTTCAATACCAGAGGCTCAAGAAGTGTGTAACTGGTCTTCAGAGATACGCCCGCGGCTATTTGGCAAGACTTAGATACATGCGATTACGTGACAACGCGAAAGCTATTGTTATACAACGATGGGTTCGAGGCTACTTGGCGAGGAAGCGTGTCCAAATTAGAACCAAAAAGATCATTATATGTCAAGCGGCTGTTCGGCGGTACTTGGCTCGTAAACAATACAAGAAGCTTAAGATTGAAGCTCGATCGATTGAACATGTCAAGAAACTTAACAAAGGATTGGAAAACAAAATTATTAGCCTACAACAAAAGATTGATGACATCACGAAAAACCATTCCGAATTGGTAGCATACAAGAACGAAGCCAACGAACTAAAGAACAAATTAACAACATTTAAGGCGATGGAAATTGAAATTAAAAACCTTAACGCTCTTCTTATTGATAAAAACAAGATCATTAGTAAGCTAGAAGAAGACATCAAAACAGAAAGGGAAGAAAAAATTGATCTCATTCACGAGCAAGAGAAGTATAGAGAAGAAACAGAGAAACAACAACAATTATGGGCTCAAGAGACCACGAAGTTACGCAAAGAATTGGACAATATCAATGAGATAGTGAAGATGAACCAAAAGGGCGCTGAGGAGAACCTCAAAGTTCGGTTAGAAGAAGAGAAAATGCTGATTTTAAACGAACAAGACAGTGACAGACAAGCTTACCAGAAGCTGTTGCAAGAGTACCATTGCTTGGAACAACACTGCGAAGACTTGGAGAAGCAACTAAACAATCAAAACCATAATCAAAGCTCGCATAAACGAAATGTTAGCGATCTTAGTAGTATTGATAGTTTTGTAATTGGTAGCGATATTCCTGAAGACCATGGTTATGGGTCGGTGAGGTCCAGGACCGGCTCAGGCTCGCAGAGGGAGAAGCTGGAGAATATTGATTGGAAGTGCGAAGGTAAGAAAATAGTTCTTTGAACCTTTTAACTTAAAAATTATCTTATTTTAAATCTTTTTCAATAAAAAAAAATATCTGATAAGGAAGTGCAGTTAGTCATTCTTATCTTTCCATTTACTTTATCTTGACAATAACAGTTATGGATTTCGCTCATTCTAGGAACAGTAGAAAGTCAGACACCTAGCACAAGTAGCAGTGACACAAAGCATGAATCCGAAGCCAGTGCTGGTAAAGTGGACGTTGGCTTAGTTCTCAAACTCCAGCACAAACTCGCGGAGGTAGAAAGAGAAAAAATGCGAATGCAAAAACGCCTAGATGAACTGGATATGTCCCCACGAACCGAAAAAGCAGAAAACGCAGCACGTGATTCCATAAAAATATCAGAACTAGAATTGGTTAATTCTAATCTTAAGGCTCAACTCATGGAGTTACAAAACAGTGTAATAGAAGGAACTGGAAGCTCGAAAATACACGAACAGATGCAAGTGCTACAAAACGAGCTCGAAAGGAAGACGGAAGAAATTATTCAACTGAAGAGTGTTCTGGCTAATCAAACCAACAGTATGAAGTCGATTGTCAACTCTAATAACAGACTCGGTAAGCGCGAAGTATAACTGTTTCTTTTTTTCTACTTCTTTTTTCAGGAGCGTATATTAACGAAGATGGAGAGTTAGCTCTCGCGTATGAAACGCAGAAAACAATAAACAAACAACTGGAGCTCGAACTTCAAGACGAAAAATCGAAATACAAAGCTCACGAAAGAGAATACAAATTAGAGATAGAAAAGTTGAGAGAAGACAACGAAAGACAACAACGATTGTTGTCGTCCAATTTAACAAACGCTCCGCAGACTCAAAGTGAGGCTTACATGCAGCACGAAATTACAAGGTTAACGACGGAAAATCTCGAATTGCACGACAAGAACGACGTGTTGGCTGAGAGTGTGCGGAAACTCAAGAAACAAATTAAATTACTGACCAAGAAGCTGAAAGAAGCTGGTTTAGATCTCGATGACACTAATCCTGAGCTTGACAACGAATCCAACAAAGTTGCTAAACACACACGACCTTTACCGTCAATTAGAAAAAAAGACCGAGATTATCTAGGAATGTTTTCTTATCCCAGCGGAGAAGAAAATGTGATAATGAGGCAGCTAGTCATCGGTGAGTTACTATAAATTTTTTCGTGTCATTAGTTTGTTTTTTCAGAGTTGAAACCTAGAACAGCGGTAACGTTACTTCCGGGGCTTCCTGCGTACATAGTCTTCATGTGCATCCGCCATACAGACTACGTCAACGACGAAGACAAAGTTAAAGCTCTTTTATCAGCCTTCACTAACTCTGTAAAAAAAGTTATCAGGAAACGTCACGAAGATTTTGAAACCACCGTTTTGTGGCTCTCCAACACTTTAAGATTGCTCCACAATATGAAACAATACAGTGGTGATAGAGCTTTCCAACAAAAGAACACAGCGAAACAAAACGAACAATGCTTGAGAAACTTTGATTTGTCCGAATATAGACAGGTTTTATCGGACATCGCTGTGTGGATCCATCAAGGTCTTATCCGGAACTTTGCGGAGAAAGTTCAACCTCTCATCGTTCCCGCTATTCTGGAACACGAGGAAATTCCGGGAATAAGTGGGAATAAACCTAGTGGTTTTAGAGGGAGAAGTAGTAGTGTCGCTACTAGTCCTGAAGCAAACCAAAAGCCCACGACGGCGCTGTTACAAGAACTGACAAACCATCACAAAGTACGTTGAGATGAGTACTCACAAAAGCTGCTTTAACACTTCTTTTTCTAGATTCTCACTTTCTACGGTGTTGATCCTGAAGTCATCTCCCAAATTTTTAAACAAATCTTCTATTTCTTGTGCGCGTCGAGTCTCAACAACCTCCTCCTGCGAAAAGAATTGTGTCATTGGTCCAAAGGCTTCCAGATCAGACACAACTTATCCCACTTTGAGATGTGGACTCGGGAGAAAGGACTTGATGTAAGAACCTGTAAAGTCTCAGCTCTTTCTAATTATTTCTTTTAGGAACAATCAATTCAACTCACCCTGCAACCAATAATCCAAGCGGCCCACTTACTGCAAGCTAGAAAAACAGAAGATGATGTTACTAGCGTCTGTGAAATGTGCAGCTCTCTCACACCTCTCCAGATTTGTAAAATCCTGAACTTGTATACTCCAGTAGATGAATTTGAACAAAGAGTTCCGGTTTCGTTCATCAGAAAAGTACAAGCAAAACTCCAAGAAAGAACTCCTAATCAGGAACAACAAGTGAGTTATTTGAATGGTTTTGAACGGTTCTAACGTGTGTTTTCAGGCTTTACTAATGGATGTAAAATATAACTTCCCGGTACGATTCCCGTTCAACCCTTCAGTGATATGTTTAGAAGATATTGAGATCCCAGAGATCCTGAAACTACCACAATTAGAAAAAATTTAAAGTGTAAAAAGCTGAGTGTAGTCTTATTCACAGAGTGTATATAGGTATATAAAAATCTCCGCAGAAATGTAAATTATAACTTATTTTTTAAAGAAATGCTAGTTGCATAGAAGTTCATGCAAACTATATAGTCATTAAAATCGGATTCAGTCTTTTCTTTTTAAAAACTTTCCTTTTAATATTGTGATTATTGTTATTGTGCCTCTTTTGAGTGTATTATTTATTTATTTTTGTACATATTTCCTATTTTTGTAAAAATTGTGCCATTTCCTTTGGAGAACTGAAACCATTGTGTTAGGTATAAGTATCAACCATACTTAAAATGTCAATTTAACAATACAGTATCGTTCATCTCCTCTCTAGCGCACATTAAGAAAATCGTGTGCGGTGTGGTGTACATCACGTAAGTGCGCAATGTAATGGTTTTCTGCTTTTCCATTTTAGAGTAAATAATGTAAAAATGTAAAGCAATAGCGAACCACTAGCAGAAAAACAAAGATGTGATTAGCAATTTATTTTAGAAACATATCTTTAGTACAATCTTTTAAGTGCTTTATTATAAGCTGAAGGTACTGCTTCTACAATTTTATATACAATTTCCGAATTTACAGCGGTCCACTAAAAACAATGTATATTTTATTGCACTTTAGACAATAATATTTTCAGTTGTAATCCAGTCTATCCTTATATAAGATTGTAGACTTAGACTAGTTACCTACCGTAAAAAAAGAGTATTATAATTCTCGTTAATGTTAAAAGTTTAGAAAATTGTTATTGATTGGTGATATTTTATTGTCAGTTGAAAGAATGATATAGTTTAATTTGAAATATATATTGAGATGTAGGAAGAATGTGTGATTAAGAAATTATAATAATAGACGCTCATTATAGCAAACAATCTGATTTAATTGCCTTTTGGTGATAAAATAGGTTGAGAGAAAAGATTTTCCCGGCAAAGTTTAAACTTTGGCGCTGAAGGTGAGTAGCGTTACCAACTTATGCGCAATTAGAGTATCAGGTTCATTTATCACGTTTCAAAAATAATTATCGACGGCTGAGAACTGCATTTTAGTTTCAGTTTGTTTCTAGCTATTTTTAATAACATTACGACACAGAAATAAAGAATAAAAATCATATTTTGCATACAATTCTGGTAAATATCTTTACGTTGGTAACACGTTTCCCCCCAAGATTGTTGTTTAAACATAACCCAACTTATTCAGTGTGCTTTTTTCGACAATTCGTGCACGCATTACCACGTGCATTTTTTCTATCCATAGGTAAGTTCTTTTTACGTAATTTATCGGGTTAAATTTGTTAAAATATTGTAATTGTAGTTGATTATTGTCGTTACTGAAAATGGTGAACTTAAAAACGCCCAATAAAAAACGCAAAAGTGTTGGAAATGCTGATGGCGTCTCGGCTTCTTCTCCAAAGTCGCCGATGAAAACCCCTGGAAAAAAATTCAATGCGACTCCTGGAAAACCGAATCAAACGCCAGGCAAACCTAAACAATTTCCCGGGAAACCGAACCAAACTCCGGGAAAACCTAATCAAACTCCAGGGAAACCTAACCAAACTCCCGGCAAAGGTAATCAGACTCCCGGTAAACCTAACCAGACTCCCGGTAAACCTAACCAAACGGCCGGTGAACCTAATCAAACTCCTAAAGGGGCTCAAGGTCAAAATGCCCAGAACCGCTCACCTCCCAAAAATCAGAAGAATCTTAACAAGAGAGCAAATGAATCTACAACTGAAAGTTCACCTTCAAAGAAGTTGAAAAAGTTTGGAGGTACAGCAGGAATTCAGGCTGATAAAAAACAGAATACACAGCAAAAACAGGAAAAAAAAGCGGCGGACAAAGATAAAAAGAAGAAAGGTACTTACGCTTTCTTAAAAGAGAAAATTCAAAAAGGAGACAAATCAGCTCTTGAAGTAGTAGATGCGAAAATTAAGGTTTTTGAAAGTCGCAAAGAAATGACGAAAACAGCAAAGAGGAAACTGAAAATTTTGGTGAAGTTACGGGAGAAGCTGACTGGAGAGAAAAAGGTAGTAACGCTAAGGTCAGAATCTAAGAAGGTACGAGATAGGAAGAAGTTGGCCAAAGCCAAGAATCAAAAAGCTGAAAAAGGAAAAGGTCCCGAAAAGAAATCTGCAGCCCCTAAAGATGAAGATGGCTCAAGTGAATCTGAGGAAGAAGAGACTGAGATAAAACCAGACAGCATCATTAAAAAGACACCTGAGGCTGAAGAAGACAGTGATGAGGATGGAGAGGAAGAGGAAAGTGAAGCAGAAGGAGAAGGAGAAGAAGACTCTGAGGACGGCGAAGAAGAGGAGTCTGACGATGAAGGTGAGTCAGGTGAAGAAGAATCAGAAGAAGATGAAGAAGTTCCAACGTTAATACCACTAGGTAAGCAAAGTAAAACAAAAAATGAAACTTCAGAGTCACAGAAGGTAAATCAGAATCAGAGTAAGAAAAAGACGAGATACATAGTTTTCGTTGGCAATCTTCCTTATGATGCCACAAAACAAGAGATTTCAGAGCATTTTCAAAAAGCCGGTGAAATTCGCCATGTTCGTATCCCGACTGAAAAAACTTCTAACAAACCTAGAGGTTTTGCTTATGTTGAGTTTGATGAAGAAGTTTCATATCAGAAAGCTTTATCTATGCATCATACTTTTATTAAGGGACGTCGTATTAATGTTCTTTATACCCAAGGTGGCAAAAAGAAGGGCCCAGAAAAAAAGAATGAAGTTAAAGCTAAGAATTTCAAGCTGCAGGCCATGAGGAAACAGGGGCAATTGGCAGGAAGCGTTAAGGAAAATCAAAAGAGGTCAGCAAGGCGAGCTAAGAAAAACGCGAAACCTGTTAACGGTGCACATTAATAATTATTGTTACTTTTTTATTATTTTACTTGTGACTTTTGCTAAAAATTAATGTAACTTGTGTTAAGTTACAATTAGAGTAAATAAATATACAAGAAAAATTTACAGTTTTTATTAATATAGGTACACACAATTAAATTTATCAAAGATAACAACATCGAGTGCTAGTAACAGATAACAAAGTTTAAAATTGGTGCTACATGAAAGTCTGTTATAGTGCTGCTGCCCTTATAACATTATTTTTTGACAATATATCACAGTGTTGCCTTCATGAGTACTGTTTCAAGTGCGAAAATGTTGAAAAAGGCACTAACTACATTTAAAAACCAGTCTTAGTAGAGATTATAGTAAGTATGATTTTAAGAGTAAGTACAAAACTTTAATTTCATTTGAACCTACAGAAAAATTAATGGCACCGACAATAGATAGAAACCTTACCAAGGCACTACAACAATTAGTAACATTTTTTGGTGATATGTTGTTATAACAATGGTGTTTATTCTTCTTGATCTAAAAAGGAATGTATGGCGTTACGTAGTTCTTGATTGTAGGTGTACTCGGTGTTAATTAGAATTTCGTTGGTTAGTGGACTCGTGTATTTTCCTGACATGAACCACTCACATATCGCGTTCTTTTCATAAGTGAAACCATCACTGCATGTCACTGGTTCTCTCATGATTTCGTGAGTGATAGGACATAAAAATTCGTGGGGAATTTCGGCGCCGTTTGTTTTAGAAATTTTTAACTCGTCTTGTTTTAACCAGCGAACTTCTCTGCTCAGTCGTTCGGTTTGTTCTTCGCCTGAAAATGTAACGAGGCCGTAAATACAATGAATTTTGAAGAGGCCGGGACAATAAATTGTCTTCACGGTAGAAACACATAACAAGATTTTTTGGGCGTTCACAAGTAACAAACAGAATCTAAGATATTGAGGTTCAGTCCGTAAACTATATTTTGACAGATGAGTCCATAAAATTCATCTTTATGGTCACAAAAAGTCCGTTAAATAAACGTTTATTGAGTGGTCGCTCAAAATAACTCTTTATGTAACGAGGCCGTAAAGACAATGATTTTTTGAAGAGGTAATAAGTTGTCTTTACGGCAGAAATGCCCCCAAATTTTTGGGCGATCACAAGACACTAACACAATGTAATTCAATTCGTGAGGTACATTTTGACAAATGAGCCCATAAAATTTATCTTTACGGTCTGAAAAGGGTCGGTAAAGTAAGCGTTTATAGAATGGACACCCAAAAATTATATGTATCAAACCAGTAGTCATTATTTCTTACTTATATCCAGTCCCGAGCATATTTGCTCCTCGTTTAACGTTAAAATCTTCTGTCCGTCTAACGAAGTATTCTGTGCATTTTGCACAATATCCGCGAGATTCATGTCTTTCAACCATTTAACAACATCCTTCGTCGTCCAATCGATCAAAGCTTTAGTTCTACATTTAATTTTATTGGCGACTATAGTTCTGAACACCTATGAAGAATCATTATCGCTTTGTAAATTTAGTGATCTAAAACAAACCAATTGCTGCGGTAACTTCCATAGCCATAAAGTTTTATCAATGCAGCCTGTAGCTAATAAAGAACAGTCAGAGCTGAAAGCACAAGCCGTGACGATCGAATCGTGATCGAGCACATAAAGACACTCAGCGCTATAAACCGACCAAATCCTAGCTTGCCGATCTGTAGCAGTCGAACATATAATTTCGCTTACATTCGGAGAAAATCTCACACAAATAACATTTCCTCCATGTCCTTGTAAAGAACGCCAAACTTTGATTTCGACATCGTCAAAATCCAATTCATCGTTCTTCTAAAGAAAAATGGAATTTCTTTCTATTGTATAATGAAGCAGTAAATTCTTACTTTAGACACTGATATCTTCCACAATTTTACAAGACCATCATTCCCGCAAGTTCCGAGCAGATAAGACTGTACGTCTATGATGTTATTCGGAACAGGATCTAAATTCTGCGAAAAGTCGCAACTTTGAATACCGTAATCGTGGGCGTCTTCTTTGACGGTAATTGTCTCGTACGTGTCGCCTTTCCATAGTCTAAAATCTGCATTAGTCGATGTTGTCGCTATGACAAGTCCATCCGGAGTGAAACTGGCGGAGGTTACAGCGTCCAAGTGGCCTTCCAGAGTTCTAATGGCACTCAAGTGTAAATACTTTGGAAAGTTAGTTGATTAGGACTTACGTGATTTCCTCAAAGTTGCTAGAGTCCCATATCGTGGCCTTTTCGTCGTCACCAGCGGTAATCAGACGTTCACCGTTTGGGGAGAAACGACACACTTTGATTCCTAAACTGTTTTCGGGCAGAGCTACCATTTTTTCTCCAGTCTAAAAAAGAATCAGTGTTTTTTTTGTTCGCTATTCTCAGGATCAAAGAATAAAGGGTGAGAGAGAATCCCAAACAAACAGAATTACTCCACCAAAGGACCTGTAAATTTTAAGTTAGTCCTGAGTGACAGGGCATAACAACCAGGAGATGGGTCAACACATTACATTATTTAGACACGGAAGGAGTAAAAAGCCCCGGTAGAGTGAAACAATAACAATCTGTATAATAGCAATGGAAAATCCGGAGAAACAGTTGATTCATTATTCTTTAAAACAAAAAAATATTCAGAAGACATTTCATGTATTTTTCACGAATTGGAAAAATGAAGTTTTTGAGCTCGTTAAAATGGTTGATGCACCGCAAGAACGTATTAAATTAATCGGCTTCGTGTGCTTCAATCTGTTTATTAAACTCACCTCTGCATTCCAAATGTTGGTGCACCCATCTAAGGAACACGACGCTAATTTCGTCCCATCTCGAGAAAATTCAACGAAATTCACCGGATACGTGTGTCCCTCCAACGGTGACCAACAAATCTCCTCAACATTATTATTTTCTTCTACTACTTTAAAAAGTCTCACTAATTTGTCCCTAAAACAACAAACTCTAATCCACGGTAATTGAAAACATTACATTTATTAACCCTGAGCCTGTTGCAAGAACTCCGTTATTATTAAACGAACAACAGTTGATTGCACCCTCGGAAATATCATCAATTTTTTCCAATAACTTAACATCGTTATCACTGGATTCCGCATTTCGCATTAGCTGCAATTCTGGAATGCCTCCAGAATAGTTTTGTGATAAACGCAGCGGTTTGACCAATTCCGAATCAGTGGCCAAATGCCCGCTCAAATCCCAAACCAAAATTAGTTTATCATTGGAACCTGTGGAACCTTTAAATGGCAATCGATCCACGGTTATGTCTACTCTAAAGATTTACACTTACCTGAAGCTGCCAGCAAAGTGTCTTTTGAAACGGCCACGCAGTTGACGTACCGAGTATGGCCTTGAAGCGTCGCGACGCAGTTTCCTTCATTGTCCCATATTTTCACTAGTTTATCTAAACTCGAAGATACTAAATACGTTCCACTATTATTGTATCGAATACAGGTAACTGAAGAGGTATGACCATCGTAAATATCACAGAATTCGACCGAAACTTCGTTGATTTCGTTCTTGTGTTTTGGAGTTGATTTTGACATTATTGTCCAGATTTTAATTTCGTTGCTGTTGGCGCTGGTGGCCATTGTGTAGTATTTCACCAAAGGGTCGTTTTCTGTAGGCTAAGAATAAGAAGAGACAAGAATGGGATTGGGACTCACCATCGACTGTGATGATTTTGTTTATGTCGACGCAGGATATGCCCAAGTCGTGAGCATTTTCAAATTTTGCAACGGGACTACATGGCATGTCTGCCGTTGTATCAACCAGATCTTGGACGTACCAAACTCGAAGAACTTCCAAGGAACATGCGCTAACTAAATACTGGGAATCTGGTGTGAAGGCGAGGGACTGAGTTGTGCCCTCGTGTTCAAAGATCGTCCTGAAATTAATAATTTATTTCTGTGTCTGCTTGGAATTGGTTAGTTTTTGTAAGGATAAAATATAATATAATAAATATAAATACGTTAAACGCGTTATGGTGTCTTCTACGATCTTTTGCTATTTATCTATTTGATTTGAGGAACTAGATCAGGATTGTTTTACATAACTATAAAAATCAAACAAAAAACAAAATGCTAAAAATGTTAAACTTATTTCTAAAGTTAACGACTAGACGATATTTTCTTCAAATCAAAAATTCGTGATAGTACCAACTGTCCAGATTATTTTTAATTAGTTTTTCCTACTATTTTAACACTTAATCTGATTGTGGAAAAGTAATCTGTTGAACACGAGTAGAATTTCCGTACTTTTGAAAAAGTTTTTAGTATTTATCTTTTCCAAGATTTACCTAAATTTTTTCCTTGTCTTCACTAGTTTTTGCTTTAAATGATTTGATAAAATATTTTTTTTAATTTTCACTTCGCATTTTTAGAAAGTTTTATTTAAATACAAAAGGAAATTTTTTAATGTTTCCAAGACGTTTTACTTTTCTATCCTACATTGCTTCAAACGATACGAGTAAGTCGAAATATTGTCCCAAAGCGATCGCTAAAATTGTTGAAATAAACTTTCAAAATCATCAGTAATAAATAATAAATAGAATTAAAGAAATACAAGGTTGCAATGCTCACTGCTTTTATAAAGATAATCTTCGAACTAACTAGAATAAAATTATACGTTATAGAAAATTAAACAGTAAATTAAAATAATTCAATGAAAACAATCCGCAATTATGATGCAGCGAGTTACGAAAGCGAATAAAAGTAATTCCAAATCAGTAAAACCAAATTAAGAGCGAAAACAACTTCCCAAGCCTGAAAACCAATTTTCGATTAATGCAAATCAAGCTAATTAAAATTGGATTACTCAAAGCTCATAAAATTTATATTAAGTTCCAACAAATCAAGTTTGCAATAAACACAAACGGACTACCCCACAAAATCACATTTCAATTTTAAACTGATCTAATTTCATGTACCAAACTTTTGTTATCTAGGTACGTTAATTATTAACACAAGGCCAAGGTTTCGTCACCCAGTAAACAATCTCATGAATATTCGAACATTCTCAAATCATAAATAAATAACGCAAGATAAATAAAATTGGTGGATGCGCCGGGATCGAGCTTTTATGTCTTTTGAAATTCCGTTATTTCTCGGACAAATAACGTCCATAAATTTACAATTACCTTATCAAGCTTCTGTGAACCAAATCCCAGATGCACACGGCTCCATTATCCCCCGCTGTGACCAAAATAGAGCTGTCAGGTGCAAATCTACACATGAAATATTAAAAAAAAAGTCAATCTAAACTAAGTTGTCATTTTCACCTGCAGACTCTGATGGCATCTCCATTGACCTGGACCATAGTATAAAGTTTGATTCCTGAATGTAGATTCCATAGAATGGCTGTACCATCGACAGATGTACTAGCTAACATGGCACCTTGAGGTGAAATCCTCACACAAGTCACTTGGTACTTGTGACCTGTGAGAGGAGAATTTGATCTTTGAACGTATCCAGAACCGGGAACCCAATCCCATATTCTAATAGTTTTGTCGCTAAATTTTGAACATGAAATATCGATTTTTTAGAATGATTAATGTCTTTACCTGGATCCAGTGACTAATGTGTAATCAGACGTGAAATCACATGTCGTTACGTCACTTCTATGTCCGGTGATACTTTGAAGAATTTTTATATCACCTTCGGTAATTGACATGTTTTTCTGTAACAAAAAGGGAATCGATAATGTGGCATGCAAATGATTGTCGAAGATCGTACACGATAGAAAGTGAAGCATATTTAAATATCATCATCAGCAATTTAGGATAATCTTTGTGCCAATAGAACTGTAATAAAAATAATACCGATATATCAAAAAGAACAGTAAGTACATGTTCCGTTGTAATTTATTGTAAATAAACGACATTGTGGCCTCAATTTTAAAAATTATTAATTCCACAAATAGGATTGTAATAACATGAACTGTATTATCGTAGCATATGATAAGAAACGAATTAAAACAGAATCGACAGTGATTAAAATAATAAAAAAATACACATTAGATACAAACGATTAGATACTTAGTTAGTAATTTTTTTGCTCGCACGTTGTTGTCTTCATCGTAATTTTTGTTATTTTTTATTACAATCAACTGGTTGCATCAAAAATAAATATACCGATCGGCATTAAAAATAGAACAGTTTCAAACCTTCATTTTTCTTCTTCTTTTGTTCACAAATATGTGGATCAATGGATCCCCTTCGCTTTTGTGTCATTTTTCACTAATAAGAAACTTTACTGCTGAGTTCTTTGAAGCTTTATTTAACTAAATCATTAATTTCGACCTATTAAACTTTTAAAAATATATTGTTAAAATAATTTACTATAATAATATGTTCTAAAATGTGATAAAAATTTAATAAAATAAAAACTAGAGTATGAAAAAGACACAAAATAATAGTAATTGGCCAAAATTTTGCAATTGTATAACTGTTCTCAGGTTGTATAAAATTATTTTGAGAAACCAAGTGCAGAAAAAGAATAAAATCTTAAAATCTGCAAATATAATCGTTGGCATCCAGGTGGATATAAGGTGTAATTATTATTTATTTTAAAAGAAGTGACGGCTACAAAAAAAAGACTAAAAGTTTGCTCACAAATCGCTTCTTAGAAAAAAAGTGTTTTTTTTTCAACCTAAAAGACAAAAAATAAGACTTTTAAAAGCTTTGGTGTTGAGCAATACGAATGAAGCATTTTTTCCTAAAGGAACAATTATTTTACTCTGATAATCTACTATACATAAAGGTCAAGAAATTTTGACACCCATTAATTTTAAACTAAAACATTTGTGAAAAATGGATATTTTGTTAAAATTGAATACAATTTTTTTTTGAGGCGTTCACTTCATTTGAAATAAATTTACAAAAACTCTGGCCGGCCACCAAAAATTAATTAATTATTCAGGCACACAGTACATACAAGCAACTGAAACTCAAAAAATTTAAGACAATTAGTCGTTTTTAAAAATGATGAATGCGTCTGACTTTTTTTTCAAATTGGACTATTTTAGATTTTCCAAAATTCTTCTAAATTTCGACTTTTTACCTCATTTCGACCTCATTTTTATACATAAATAAGTGTTGTTCTAGTCAGCTTGATACCAAATGCAAAATAAAAAAATATTCAATATATAATTAGATATGTTTTGCAAAATTAGCAATGAGTTTAACAAAATAAGCAAATTAGTGGTTATTTGTCAAAAGTTCGTTTGTTGGTTTTGAAAACTCAAATTTTTAAAATTTAAATAACTCACAATAAAAAATAAAAAGGGGATCTCTTCTCAATACAAAAAATTAATAATATAAAAATCCACAAAAATGTCTTATTATCAGGTTTTGACAAATAACAATGGAAAAAATATATTTAGTAGAATTCTTAAATAGATTTTAGATATTTGGATTCTTCACTTTTTCCCACTGAATCTCCTTTGAATCCTTTAAATGTCGGATTTTTTCATTCGTCCGATTCTTTTACTTTTTCAGATTTTTTCACTCTTTTTAATGGCTTGAAATAACGTTTCGAAAAATAGTTTTACAATTTATGCATAAAAAGTAGAGTGCAATACTTGCAATAAAAAAATCAATATTTTTACTTAAAGTATTATATTTGCCTCGTAAACTAAAAATTTTATGTATTTTTACAGTCACTTTTTTACTTGTTTTCATGCTCTTAAAATCTTTTGAAAATATATTATCCATCTTCAATAAATTCATCAAATTCCCATCCAAATTTCCTTCGTTATGAATATTATAAGCATCCGGACAACACGCTTTCGTAATTAATTTATTAAATGACTCAAAATTGAAAGTAACAAGGTAACGGAGAAGCACTTTTACAAGAAATTGTTCTAAAAAGTAAAAAGAAACTCACATTTTGTCCTTACCAACGACAATTCAATATTTAAGCCAAAGCAGGGGATTTCGATGTTTAAACTTGTAGAAACTTGCACAATCAAGGTCTACTAAAACGAATCACGGTAAAATGCCCTCAACGCAAACTTATATGGACACTACGCAGCTTACTCTCGCTAAAAAGTTGTCTACAACATTTAACATCTCCCGTACCACTTTAAGAATATAATATGCTCTTCAAAGTGGGAATTCAGGATCGATTTTGATATCTACATCGTCCACAGATAAAAATAGATAAAACTTTATTGCACCTGTCTGAAGAAATTTATTATTTACGAAGGCAAACTAGACATTTACTAACATTTATTTCCATTTCGTTTTAAATTGATAAAATGACTACAATATCGGTCACAAACCATTAAATTCTTATGTCACAAAAAATTAATGTAAGCCATTTTTCCTCGTCATGTCAAGTTTCCCATAAAATATTTCTTAATACCAAATGAAATGACGATATTATTTCGTCATGACTAGGTATTATTAGAGAAAAATCGATTTCTCTGACTGACTGACGCAATTATTTACGAAATAAATAAAACAGTAAAAACAATTAAGCAGATGTTACACTGACTTCAAAATTATGGTTATTAATCTTTTAAGTTCAGATTAAACTTTGAATAAGTAGATTCGTAGATTCAAACTCTTACTGGGTATAAAAAATTAATCTTCGTCTACTTTTCAAAAGACGAAAAACCTTATTTCCGTGACATTAAATTAAATCCAAGTTTTATTAAAAAACAATAACAAGATTTCCCGGAAAGTTTAATTGCTTTTCGCTGCCTCACACTGATTAAACTTGATCGAAGTACACGTGATGGTTCGCCGTGAATCTTAAAAATGTGATCAATAGATCCTGCAATTTTTATTAACCTATATCCTCCAGTGCTAAATTAATCTGTAAATGATCGATTACTCAAGTAGACAATTGAGACGTTAAAGTTTAATGAGATTAAACCAACGACGTAATATTCATTTTTACTCGGTACAAAAAGTTTAAGAAAGACCATTGTAATCCATTCTATCTTTTGAAAACTTTTCTCTTCTCTCGTATTACTGCTTTTTTAAGTATTTTAAAAGTTTTTAGGGATGTTGGCAACTTTCAAAGTCAACCTTTTTGCTTCTGGCCAGCTCTCATTAATTAAATCTTCTCAAAATCCCAGGAAATCTCGAATTATACAAACATAAAATGTAAAACATCTAACTAACTCCAACTAAATTATACTTTAATATAGTATATTTAATTTGGAGAAGATGAAGCTTCAAGCAACAGGTGTTTGTTATCACAACTGATTTAAATTAAATAAGTTTTAGGGACAAACCCGTATACTACGTGGAGATAACACATACGTTGCAGGATGCGAAACTCACCCCGACGGCCTTGAGGGTATAAATTATTTAAAATATAATAAAATAATATAATCGATATCCACGTTTGGGCATCATTTATAAAATTGAACTGAACCCATTAAACTTTTTAAAATACCTTTTGGAGCAATATTATCACTCGTGGTCACGGTTTCGCGCTTGCACTTAAAAATAAAAGGGTGAAAAATCACATAAGACTAAAACGAAAACTCGCGACACGTGAACCGTGAAACTAATAAAACGCGTCGGCGACCTTTGTACAAAACAGACATTAGATCTCTATGACAACTATGAAAATGGATTTTGTCCACAAACCAGCATGAATATTGTACAGAAACATTACTAGTATTGAATTGGAATCAAACATTACTTCCTTATCGATCTCTGGATAATAATGGTTGACGTGGTTTATTAAATTAAAGTGTAACATTAAATAAAATCTGGACTAGGTTGCAACTAAATTATTGGTTCATTTGCTCCATGGGGAATTATTAATACTTTAACAGAAAGCATTGAGACAAATATTGAAAACTATGAAAAAATTGCTCAAGGCAATATCTCAAGCCTAAAATCTGATGGCACAACGTTTTTTTAACTTAATCAAAAATTTTAAAAACTTCTCGAATGAAATTTTTTAAACTCAGTAATTATAGGATAAAATACTAATATAATTCATTGTCATTGTGGTTTAGAAATTGATATATTTCTAGATATCTTGAACATAATTATTTTTTATGTTGCCCAACTACATATAATTTAATTTTTACACGTTTTGGAGTCAACTTACAATATTTTAGAAAGTGCATCCTTCAAGTACTCAAAATCTTTTAATAGGACTAGATTCATCCTTCAGAAGTTTCGAGAGTTTAAGTTCTCAGATTTGAAAGTTAGAAGGTTTTAAATTCTCAGTTTGTCAAGAACTTTATTTTTCATATTTTGTAGTTAAGTGTGTATCTTAAGTTTCAGGAAACTGAACTCTAAGTTTGATTTAATTTTCTAATTAATACAAAAATCCACGTAAAAAACAAAAATTTTAAACATTTTCAAACAATTGCAAACAACAAAAGAAAGTCATTACTAAGAGATTTATGTAAGCATAGCTGTATAAAATATGCAAAATATGCACCTAATTTATAAAATATGAGTGAAAAATTTGTAATATGCAAATATGCAAAATAAAAAAAATTGTTTTAAACATTTGTTATCAAATTAATTAACACACAATTAAAATAATAGCATATTATGTAAAAGTTTAAGTATGCATTTTTCATAAAATCCATTCCTTAACCATCAGATTTTAGATGCTTCAATTGCAATTTTAAGTGCGTAGAACTGCTTTTTTTCCAATTTTTAAATTTGGATTTTATATAAAAATTAAACGTCATCTTTTTCTTTGATTTCTGAACCTCTTTTTTAGCATCTTCTCATATTAATTTCATGTTATAGATTGTAAAAAATAATTGTGGTCTATAATAAAGTAATCATTCTAACAAAAGTCAAATTTTTATAACAACATGAAAAACTGCGAACCATAAAACCAAAAATTTAAAAATTTCGAGAGTTTTAAATATTCAAATTTAATTCTAAATATTCTAATTCTAATCATCAGAACTGATAGAATTAAAATGAGTTTTAAATATCTTAAGTTAAAAGTTTAGCAGTATTTGGAGAATTAAAAAAATCCTAAAATCACGAAAATTTTAAACATTAAAAAAAAGAAATTACTGGAATTCTGAATAGTCACAGTTTCTCGAATAAGTTATTATTTATACAATATTGTCTAAAGAAAGCTAACAATTTAAAGTAAATTAAGTAAATTTCAAAGATATAAAATGCTTAAAATACTTCCATGCGCATAAAAACTGTAAAAGTTATCAATACTCCTTTATAGATTTTATTTTACAGATACTAAAAACTGTAAAGCTTATGTTTTCCTTAAAAAAACTAATTATTCTCAAGGTTCTAAAAATGATTTAAAAAATCCCAAAAATACTTAAGTCTAGACACTAATAACTAAAAAAGTTTGAAAGAGTACTTGGTTTGCTTAAAATAAAAAAAAATAAAAACCTAACTTATGCCTACTTATTTCTAGACAGAGATGAGAATCTAGACTTTTTAGAAATTCTTTTGATAATTAATACCTAAATAAAATTTGATGTAAACTACATCAAACAACATACCAGACAAAAACTAAATTCTTTGATTATTGCTTTTATTTGTCAATTTCACTACTATCAGAAATTCAAGTTTAAAGTCAGTTTCCTGTCGTACTTTTTGCAGTCATCTAACAAGTCCACAGCAATTTTCTACGATTAAAAATGAATGACTGACTGACACTGAGACATTTTTTGCTTTGTAAAATTAACTGACTGAATTCAAATTCCCCAAGTTAAAGCAAAGATCCGCGGTCCAGTCTTTTATGACCGCAATTGTACGTCTATAAAGTTTTTATCGGCAACAAAACATCAGTGACTTGACATTATTTTCACTATTTCTAACAAAATTAATCAAAACACAACACAAACCGTATAAATCATCCACACAAAATACGCTTCAGTTAGTGCGTTCTGATGCTATTTTCAAAACTATGCAGTTTATTCAGACGCGATAAGGTATTTCTGTTTGCGGATCATAAAGAACGAATTTAGGCGTGTCGAAACTCCGAGTATCGTCGCAGCATCACATGGATTTGCACGGAAATTTGTTCTAGATTCCATTGCAGCAAGAATTAAATCAATAGCTTTACTCGAAAGAAACTTTATTTCTGGTCGGACTGCTGTCTCACATATTACGACAATAAAAGCACCCCGTAAAATGCAAACACGATTTCAGCTATTAAACTGTGTCACTAATAAAACCGCTATCAGAAAATGATTACTGCAGATGCTATTATTAGGTCTTTGTTCTGCGTCTCATATTCGCATAGAATGTGCTGCATTTAGATCGTTAATATCAAGTATTTTTATTATAATACTAAACTGTAAAAAGCTACCCTAGACAGGAACTTCTATTTCCATTCATGAATCTGTTATAAAAGCCCATAAAGCGCAAAGTTGATGAAGATTTAACCGTCGTAGAAGCGAAAGCCCCAGCAAGTTTTGCTGATTTATTCATAACATGAGTATATGTATTGTAAAATTGTGTTATCGAACGAACTGACCTGCCGTTATTATTGTTTACTCCAATTTTTGTTTCCTATTGCATACATGTCACCGTAATGATTTATTATTCTTCTATCAGTCAATGAATTGAAGCAAGTTTGATGAAAATAGTGGAAAGCTTTCATTGTTTACTTTTTTTGGGTGTTAATATTGATCAAATCTGTTTTTAAATGCTGGATTTATTAAACGAAAGAGTAATTTTAATGAAACGCGGGATTAAAATGAAACACCACGAAGTGTCACATTCATCATCAGATAATTATACAAACAAAGTACGTGAAAAACTGAAAATTCGAGAATTTATAGTGCAATAAATTTCTCAATTGCAAATGGTTTAAGAAACGTCAAAGCTGATACTGAGAGGAATATTTGGGATCAAATATGTTTCACTTTACGTAAAAGCTTTTTAACACAAAACAAAAAAAAAGTGATAATTAATAATGGTAAGAAGTATTTTGTAAATTTCACGTAAGTGGATAATCAATAGGACAATCAATATTCCGCCTTTATTTATTAATACGAAATCAAATAATAGAAGATATATTAAAATACAAGTTTGAAAAAGCATTGATTCCAGCACGTGTTTGCAATTCCGATACGAGCCGCGGAGCGGCGAGGGGGGAAACAAACAAGTGCTGGAAGAGCTTTCTGAACGCGTGTTTTATACTATTTTTTCTATTTTGCACCACTTAATTTCTTTAGAGAAATTTAGGGAATTTTATCAAGGTTGGGTACAATGATTTTTTGTTATTAATTTTATAACAATTGAGGTTAAGTTATTAAACACATTGCTCACATTCGCATTTTGACATTTGACGTTGACGTTTTACGACCATGCCGCCAACGCGACAAAACTAAAATACACCAGCCGTAGTAAAGCACCAAATTCTCAGTAACAAACCCAAACGGGTGCTTTACTGGCTCTAGTAACGACGCAAAATAGAAAAAAGTATATGAAATTGCTTAACAGTCAAGAATAATAAAGTTTAAAATTTACAGCGAAATATTGCACATATGTTTGCACACCATATCATATTTGATTTATTTCATTAATTGGAGAAGACTCATTTATAGAATCCAACTATAAAATTGTAATAATTAAAATGTTTTCTCAATGTCTAGAAAAATTTATGACTAGAGCTAATTGCGATAAAAATAATTAAATCGTACGTTTGAACGCAATAAAATCATACAAAGTATCAATATGATAGTTGTCTATTTACGGAAATATTTAACATCGTGTGTTAGATATGATTTTAGTAGAGATATGCATTAATAATTGCACTTAATATCATTAAAATGCTTACATGCATATCCATCCATGCTTAATTAAAATCATAAAAAGTGGAACTATGTTAAATTGTAATATCCTGCGTAATATTGTCCGTATTTACATTTACATAATATAAATAAAACTAGAAAATTTTGTAAGGCCATATCAATTTGCAATTTTTCAAGCGTCCAACGAACAAAACGGTTCCGCAAACTGACTTTTTATTAGCCACCATAAGAAATAATTTAACGAATTTACTGACTATATATATCTGAACGATGGAACGAGGATCAGAAACAACCATGTTGAAGCTAGTAACTCTGTTCTGCATTCTGGTTGCACTTTGCGAGGTAATAACTTTTTTGTGATTTATTTATCCTAACACTAATTTTAGAGCAAATTGGAAAAAGCTATAGAGCCATGTAGAGCCGAAAATGGAGTAACTGAAGACATTGCAGTAATTCTACACAGTGATATGACCTCACCTATGAAATGTTTCATTAAATGCTTGTACGAAAAAAGCGGATACTTATCAGATGATGGTAAAATATTGGTGGACAAAATGAAGGCCGATGATACTATGATTGGAGAGTATAAAGCTAGAGAAGATGAAATTTACATGTGTTTGGAGAAGTTAGAATTCAAAAGTTGTGATGATGCGGTACAAGTGAATAAGTGCTACCAACATTGACGCATCAGTTTTATTCTCACAATTTACAAACTATGATGTTCTTATAATAATAAATGAGTGATTTTTGGAGTTTAAATCTGGGGTAAAAAAAAAAATTTTTGGCTCCAAAAATGGTCGTTTTATGTCCTCAACGATCGTTTACGTGAACCTCTTCTCACTTCACGGTCTACTATAATCTCATTTTTGTTACAAAGATGTTTACAATCGAACTCACAAATAACTTTACATTTCTAACATTATTTAAAGCAGGAAGTCGTAACAACTCCACTCATTTTATTTTCACCATACCGTCGCTAAGATATGCAATTTCTGACATTTTAAAGCGATGTCTGTGAGGAATTGCTCAGTCAATTTCCTGTGTAAAAAGTCGTTGGATTTGAGGAGCACCTATCTGGTTCCAATACAAATATTTGCATACGAGCAGGGAATTGACATTGAGTTGAATCAGTTTATGATTTTTCTTAACTGTAAAACAGCACTAAAAAAAATGTTATCGCTCTTAATAAAAATTATGCAAATGAAACGTTTCGTTGCGCCTTACCTAATGTTAATTAACATTAGATTAAAAAGCAATTACATTAAGGTTAAAGATACAAAATGCAACAGGCAACATTAAACGATCATTAATTTTTTGGCAATTTCCATACATTTAGAATGCAGTGAAAGATAAAAAATGTTGTTGTCATTGACAAAATCGCGTTCTTGTGCAAAATTTGGATACAAGTCAACCTAGTAACAGATGTAAAAATTAATTGTTGTGGACAACCGCCCTCGGTTGGTGCGAGAAATCGATTTAGCGACGATTTGTCGTGGAAATTCTCTTTATAGCCGTTTATAATACAATTATAATGTTTTCTGTAGATCAGTTTTGGAGGGTAAATAAAAGCAATTTATTATTGTATTTTCAAACAAAATGAATAAAGAATTAGGTACCTCAAAAGTAGTAGGAAATTACACAGTAAATATGTTTTGTTACAATGGTTTTTGTGACATGATAATATCTAAGATACATAAAGCCAGTTCAACCAAAGTTAAATTTTGATTGAAGTCATTGTCATTGTACGAAAATAGAATAATTTAGTTTGTTTATACCCTTGCATTGCTTGATTTTTTTTTTATTTTTTTTTCTTATTTTTTTTGGAATTCCGTTGAATTGTTCTGATTTTTTAAATTCTATCGATTCTTTGTTTTTTTATAGTTCAATTTTTAAACTATCTTACAATTATTAGTATTATTAGACATATTTTTCATAAATATTCTAAAAATACTTATGACGATTTGAAAAAAAAATCTGAGTTGAAATCTCAGGCATTTGAACAGTTTATTACGGTTTTTAAGTTCTGGAATCAAGATACAAAAATGTTACACAATTTAAAATACTTTTGTAAACACGTTCAAAAGTTTCAGGACAACTTTAAAAAATTACTAATATCACGATACCTTTAACACCCCTTTAAATGTCTAAACATTCTGCAATTTTTGACGATAAAATGTAAAAAAAAAAATATTTTCAAATATCTTGATTGTTTTTGAGCATTTTGCAATAATTTTCAAAATTCTTATAAATATATTCGTGATCCTAAACTGACTGTTTTAAAATATTGACAATAAGAATAGCTTAAAAAATTGAATTTAAAAAATAAATAAATAAAAGTAAAGGGTCTAACGAAATCTAAGCTCTAGAAAAGAAAGTTTCAGAAAATGAAAATGATTTAACCTTGAACACGAGTCCTCGAGATTCTGAAAACAATTCTTAAAATATAATACGTTATTAAGTTATTATACTTTACGTATCATGAAAATTTCAAGAGTTAAATATAAAAAGTTTCAAATTTTTTTTTTTCTTAATTCTACTTCGAGAAGGTTTAAAAAATGTAACAAATCTTAAAAATGTAAGAATTCTAAAAAAGGAAAAAATTTAGAAAACTGAAAGAAATTAAAGACAAATTGGGGCCTATCTGGAGCTTTTTAACGGTCTATTTATTTTTAATAGACTGTTAAAATTGTAAATACGATCGTTTGATTGGTCAATGCTAGGGTTACAAATTTTAACAGCCTGTTAAAATAAACAGAAAAATATATCGAATAGACCCCATCATTAGGCCCCTATTTGTTAACAGGCAGTTCGTAATCATGGCGCAGAGCCATCAAATTATCGTAATAATAATTTTAACAGACCGCTAAAAAGTTACACAATAGACCTCCTCTGAAAAATGTATGGAATTAAAAAAATAAGAAAAAAATAATAAGTAAGAAAAAAAAATAAGAAAAAATTAAATAGCCTAGAGGACTGAAAATTTAGCAAATATCAGGAATCTAAAAAATAAAGACAATTTCGGAAGTATAAAATATTCAAATTAAAAATTTTGAAAATTTATAGAATGCAAATTATAGAAAGCGCATCTTTATTGCTAAACAGTTGTAACATTGATTTTGTAAATTCTACAGAATATTCTGCTTATTTAAGAAATATGAATGGAACAACTGTAATTATGCAAATATACATAATATAATAAATCAGTCTTAAACATTTTTAATTAAAGTAATTGACCTATAAACTAAAAATAAGCACATATATGCAAAAATTAACATTATATAAGCATTTTTCATAAAATCTGCTTTTTAGCCATAATACGTAACAATGCTACCAACCAGTAAAAAATGCAAGTTCTATTCAATTATGATGGTTAAAAAAGTCTAGTTCTTTATTTGTTAAGACAGATCGGAGTTAGTTACGGTGTGGTTGTGCTAGAAGGTAAATACCGATCTGGTCCGTCAAATTTACTTAGATATAGCCATCCGATGAGAAAGTTCTACACTTTAGAATAACATACGAACTCGTTTATTTTTAGTAATACTACTCATCGCCGTTCGACTGATTTAGGACTGATTTGCCGTGATTCTGTGGTAAATTTTAGTACGGAAGTTTGTTTAAAACATGCAAAGGAACTCCCATCAAAAATTATAAGAATCCGCATAACGTCGGTTGTTGCGCCGCCAACCCAACTCGCACCGTCTCTTTATGTTTTAGGCTGTAACTCACGATTGGTTACAGATATTGATCTGGTGCCTGTTTATTCGTAATCTACGTGAAATTTCCGTGCGGATTCGTGGGTAATATGTCCATGTTCGTCTCTACCTGTGAGGAATAAAGCCCTCCTTGACACCTGTCCCACCTTGGTTCTAATCATGCTTTTTCTGCATTCGGCTGGCCCGGAGGCGCGTCGGGGGCGTCGGGACGCCCGCCGCCGCCTCAGCCGGCCAGGCCAGTATCGACTCAGGATGTGCCGTTGCTTCCATTTTATGTGATGCTCTTCTAGCGTAATATCGCGGATAGTGGAGTCGAGCGGTTTAGTACACGACAGTTGTTTGAGCGACCGGCCAGAGCCTTCGAGGGGGAGGCACGGTCGGGGGAGGGGGAGTTCAAGCCCGGTTCACGCAGCTCAACGTTCGGTTTTCATTGTTTTAACAATTTTTTCGTTTTAAATTGATTTGGAGCGCGCCCGTTTAGAGCGCACCGCTCCTCCCTCTACACCGACAGAAATAACGTGGAGGGGCTGAGCTCTTAACAATTACAGAATCAAGATTTTATACGTAAATAATAATTCATTGCGGCTCTTAAGTGATTTCCGATAATGCGGCAGCGATAGAACGACCTTCCGCTACAATTTATTTCTTTTAAATAATGTTTCACCTCTACTTACTATCGTTTTCCTTTTAGTTTTAATTAATCTATATGGATTCTAGTTAATGTTCAGTAAACAGAACTATAAATGTTTTTTTAATAAAAAATTCTATTACATATAAAGTACACAATATAACCAGACTCCGTTTAATAGCTTTACTACGAGTCCGGCAGTTTACTAAATTTAAATAATGGCAGTAATAAATTCAAGGGGGAACGAACGGTCGTGGATTACAACAGTTTGCATTAAAATCAAAACATGTTTATTGAGGTATCATAACCTCTAAACGTTGATAAGCTTTAAATAGCTACGAAAGCTGGCATAAACAAAAATGAAAATTTGCGAGTAAAAATTGAAATTAATGACAGTAGACCTTGCTGAACACAAACTTATCCTTCCTTTACATCAATGAATTTATAAATGGTAATAATACGCATCGCTTAAATAAATCATAAATTTGGTAAATAAAATACTATAAACTTTTAAAAATAACAATTATAGCTGTTTACAGTTTCTATCAATTACTGAATTATATCAAAATAGATTATGAAGTAGTGAAAATTATTAAAATTTTAAGATTTTTATAATTTTAAGGTTGTTGGGTCATTACTAAATTAAAAATTGCGCAGATTTTAGTTTTTCTGTAATTAATTAATATTAATTAATAATTAATATCCTGGAGCTCTAAAAAAATTGTCTTAGTTTAAAAAATAAGATATTTAAATTGTTGACATTTGATGGATTTTGATAATTTTTTTTTTTTTTTGTTTTGTGCCACCAAATTTTTTAGATTAATTTAGATTTAGATTTTGTCATTTGTTGTTTTACCACTAAATTTGTTACGCTCTGAATTTATTTTTTTTTATTTTTATTTTGGATTTGAAAACTTGGGATTTATAAATATTTTAAATTTTTGAATGCTTTGGTTAAATTTTGAAAATTAATTATTCTTAAGCCCTTTATCAGTTTAATATTTTGGAAGTGTAAGCATTTCCACATTTTTTTAATTTAAAGCTTTCGAATTATTTGGATTTTCCAATTTTTTAGTTAGTTCCTCCAATAACAACAAGAAAGTTTCTATAACTTTTCTATCAACTTCAAATTTGATATCTTCCTTTTAAGGTTTGATTAAAAGAAAATTGCTTTAAGAACTATATCAATAATATTTTAAAAATAGAGAATTCCGTGGAAAATATATCGATTTCCCCTGGAAATTAATTTCTAAATCCTTAAGAAAGGCATCTTCAAAGCATGAAATCCCCTTCTGCAAACTTGTACCAGAATATTTTTCCAGTCATACCGTACTGTTGCCCATAATTCTTCAAAACTTAAAATTTTTCTTCCCAATTTCGCAATCTAACGAAAGATCGATTGGATTAAGATCTTGCAAATGACATTTCCTCTTCTGCAAATAGAAGCAGAAATTCTTCAGAATCAAGAGTTTAAGTTTATCAATGTATGCATTTGCTTTTCAAGAATTTTACGAAGAGTTTTTACACTGTTCACTTCTCAAAACTTCTTTAAGATCTTTGAAACAGCTCCTCTGCTAATTATTATGGCAATTTCATATTGATCTACACCTTATTTTTTAATTGTCCAGCTCAAATGTTCATATATATATTTGTTTCTTTCTACTGCGATGTTCAAATTAGAAATGCAAATTGAATCTAAAGTAATATTTTTAGTTTACATCTTTTTCTAACGAAATTAGAAATATAAAGTAATGGATACAATTTTTTTTCAGCTAAAATATAAAACTTTTTTTGAATTCGAAGTACAAGATTTCAATTTTAGCAAAATTTGTTTATTCGATTTCAATACGTGTGATGTGAAAAGAATCCGCTCCCCAAATTTCATCTTCCTAGCTTTAACCGTTTGTGAGGTCTACACTGATAAGTCAATCACAACAAACTGTTTTACTTATAAATATGTATATATAGAGTCAATTTTTTAGAAAACATTTTTAAATCAATTTTTGCAAGTCAGCTTTTGTGTCGGTAATTTTCCGCACGCAAAAAAAATTATTAACTTTGTCGTAATCAAACGAACTTATTCCGAGTAAAACTGTTAATTTAAATTTTTTGTAAAAGCAAAGACTCGATATCTGAAACGAGACCAACTCCGCCTATTTCCTCTATTTAAAAACACTCGCTCACTGGAGAGCGAAAGGTTTTTCAAAAAACAAATATATGCAAAGGGTCAATTTAGTCTTATCTTTAATTTATCAAAAAATGCAACTACCAACAGTTCGTGCACGTTCTCTAATGATATTAATTGTTAATTTTTAAATGAAGATAAAAATTTTAATGCGAGGAAGTTATTACCTCAATCACGCTAATGAAAAATAGTATGATCACAATGAGTCACTTCCAGATGGCCAGTATGTTCTTGATGAGAAAAAACATAATTTCTTGGTTTTACCCACACGGTTTTAATTGACACCAGTTCTAGATAAGCGTCACCACAATTTCAGTACGCCATGAATAAATACTTCACAAATATTCATTAAAACGTTGACGCACAGTTACACAAAAACTGTGTTTTCAGGACACACAATGTTTCACTTAGAACGAAAGAACACCAAGGTTTGTTGACAATCTCCAGTTTCCTCCACACTTTTAGTTCGTTGAAGCCCTCATTTCATCCCTCTATTCGCACATATTACAAAAATCATTTATTATTCGCGGTTCGAAACGGAAGAATCAATAACCATTAGTATTCATGGAACAGTGTAAAAATAACCACTAACTCGATTTTCACATCATTCAACATATTTCTATATTGTAAACTGTGTAAATAACTTACAAGTGCGCCGATAAAGCAACACATACGATTATTTTCTTATCATCATTACAAGTATTTTTGTTACCAAGTCGAATACCGCATTATGTTATCAACAGGATTAAAGCATAATTACGTTACCGACCTTTACAGAGAAAATATTCCGTTTCCGTTTGTATAAAATAAAAAGTGACGAGCTGCCGTTTGCACGCCAATTTTCATTTTGGCTTATATTTCTTCAATGTTAATGAATTCCTTGGTAAATAAAAAACATGCCTCCTCACTCTCCGAATGTTTAATTATTTAAAAATGAACTAAGGTTAAAGCGGGATTCTAGGATAAAATTCGAGGAAATGGGATGAAAGTTTAGCGTTTGGTTAGATTGCTAAAATTAAGGATAAAAAAGAAGTCAAAGAAAAACAAACTAAGATAAAGTAGCTAGCTCCTGTTTTTCTTTATTTCTTTCATTGTTCTGACCTACCGTAACTATTTTAATCAGGTGAAGCTAAATGAGTCCAAAATTGCAAAAGTAAAAGCTACATTCGAGATTATTTACGAGTAAAAACGACATAAGAGATTCTTAAAAAAATAATTGATTTACATTGTTAAAAACCAATTAAGATTACATAAACATCTCAATAAAACAATCGTAAATTAAAAAATAAAACTGAATTCCCAATCATTTTTTTCTCAAATATCTTAAAACCTTGCAATTTTGTATTTCTAAACATTTCAGCACTGCTCTTAATTTTAATCTTAATTAAGTTATTGTTATGAATTAATTAATGAAACTAAAAAATGATTTCCAACATCATTATATAAAAAGTAAAAAAATACGAAATCATAAGATTAAATTTTTGTATTTATTAAAATTGTAAATCTATAAACTGCTGCCACTGCCACAAGTTTCAATTTATTTCTTAAAATGTCAAAAAATATATAAACTCAATAAAAAAAAATACACGAACACAGAATAAAAATATTAAAATTAACACCAAGTTTTTTTAAAAAATGAAAGACCTTGTCGAATGAAATAGTTTTACAACTTAAATATTTGGGTAAAATCACAATATTGATATTTTAGATAAATTTCTATTTAACATCACAGAAATTTAAAAAAAAAAACATAAAATCTTTTTGATAAAAATACGAGTTTTTTTTAAAGCTATCTTAAAAATTTAATATAGAAATATAATTTTCGTTATCAAAAAATCATCACTGCCAAAATACAAGAAAAATAAGTATACTTCAAAAGTCAAAGTAAGGGAGAACTGAACCAAGACGAAGAAGAATAAAACTCATGAAAAAACGAAAATTGTTAATTAGAAAAATGGAAATAAAATGTCTATAAAAAGCAAGCATTATGATTTAGAAAACAAAACAGAAAAAGAAAGTTAACTGCTTGTGGAAATTAAAATCTAAACAATGAGAAAGGCGAGCGAAATGAAGAAACACAAAGATAAAGACGACAGAAAAAAAACTTGGACAAGAAAGACAAACCTTCCTCATAGCTACATAAAAACAGATAGTGAAGAAAAACAGGAGACACGATTCTGTTAAATCACTACGACGCTTAAAGAAGCTGCCATAGAATAAAGATGCTGAAAAAATATCAATCAAGCTAATGAGACAAAATATGAAGATAAAGAACAAGGATACAGAAAACGTTTTGAAATTCCAATCACTAATATGTTTAAAAACGAAGAATCGAAAGCAAACGAGAAAAAGAATCTAAAAAAAACTTCCTTGAAGAATAAGAATAGAAAGCTACAAAGACAAAAAAATAGTACTTATTAAATAAAGATCGGAACAAGAATCGAAAACGTGTCTTCATAATCTATTATATAAAAAAAAGGGAAAACTGGACTGGACCTCTATGTTGCGGAAACAGATCGTGTTAAGGTCAGTGTAGGTAAATTCCTGACTGTAATGTTAAGAAAAATAAAAAGAAAACCATGAAGGAAATAGAACACTTAAAGTTAATGACGATGGCGACTTTACGATTTGATTAAAGCTTTGAAGAAGATAACAGTTTGTATCAGCTGGAGATATATCTCTAAAGACGATAATATTAATTATTTTTTCAAGATCAGCGATTAAAGAAGTTAAGAAGGAAAGTATTAGAAAGAAGATGGATAATTTTAACTTTGAGGAAAGTTATATCAGTGTTACAAATTTACAAAGAAGTTTTTAAAGTCAACGAAGATAAGAAGAAGAGTCGAAAGAAAAATAAAAAAGACAATGATGACACTTCGCCTATTGTTGTACTAAGTGAAGATTTTTGTAAAGCAAAATAAGAAACAAGCAAAAAGCAACAAATTTGTATGAGATTTTAAAACAAAAAAAACTTACAAATCTTAAAAAAAACAATGAAGCAAAGAAACAAAAGAAAAAGGAAAATAGTTATATTCATTTAAATTTTTTATTAGAATCAAAGAAAAAATTATAGACCAAAAACAAAACCATGTAAAAGGTAAAAGGAATGAAAACCTCTAACAAAAAACCTTGCTTCAAGTAAGTAAGAAGAAATCTCAAAATTTTTAAGACAATAATATCCACATTTTTGTAACAATAAATTATATTCTGGGTAAAAAATGAGACGTTTTCATTAATGACATTTTGAGGTTCGTCAACAGTGGTGGTCGCCACTTCTATTACACTGAAAGAAAATGACTTGTGATTACCTATCTATTTTGTATTACCTATTAACTATTAAACGTTTATAATGCATTGATTATTATTAACTAAACAAGCTACTTGTAATCCTGGGGCTAGTTAAAATTCCTCGACGAATGCATGGAAATGGAGGCAATAAAATTGAATAAAAAGAATATTGGAAATTTAACAATTATAGTCTGTAATGGCGTGCACTTAACAAAAATACATTACTATTATTATTGAACTGTAATAACTTCGAAGCAAATATTTTTTTCATTAGTGAAAAATAAAATGAACTAACAGCAATTGTACAACTAAACAAAGTATAAAAGCAGCCAGTTTCACCGTATCACAAAATTGGAATCATGTCTTATTTAGCAAGGTCGAGAAAAACGATTTAGAATTAGTAAGTAGGTAAAGTCATTAGGTACTTTCATTAAGGATATTTTATCTTGTATCGATCTTTCTAATGACGGTGCTTTCATACACTTAATCCATATTCAATGAAAAAAGAACAACAGTAAAGTTAGGTATTCAACATGAATTTTTAAACTTATAGTTCGTAGTCTTATAATAATTGACCTTCTGACCTAAATGAGAACGAATTCAATTGCGTGGTAAGAAAAATTTTATGCGAACAGAGAGAAAAATAAAACTCGCGATATCACTACCGCAAATATTTTGTACACTCTTATGACTCAATTTGTGTTGATTTATGTCGTGGCTAACAAATACGAAATGTTAACTTTGTTAACATTTGGATATGTATATAATTCATGTTCGTTATCACAAATGACAACTTCGTAAATAAAATCTTATTCCTGTCATTAACGACGGGAAAATTTAGTATTTGAATGACAAAAACTAGAAGTGGTATCACGAAGCCAAACAGAGGTGGGTAATAAAGTAAAAATCTCTAGTTTTAATAGTGATTTATTAAGAGCTGACAGTGTTTATAGAATTTGTCATACGCTGATCAAGAATCTTTACCTCTGTGAGGCTGAAAATGAATAAATCATTAATTTTTTGTACGGCTTTTTGCGTGAAAAAATGTTTAATTTAAAACACTCATTCCACTGAATGGGATGAAATATCTGAAACTAAAATTATCATTTTCTAACAAAAATAGGTAAAATAATCTACATAATCTGTACAAAAATATATAGTTTACATAGAATTTAAATTTTTAGTGACATTTATTATAAGTATTCATTTTTTCATCATAACGAGAGCGACATTTAAATAAACATAGAAATCTGCAACATAACTAAAATTCCCAAAAATTTTAAAAATTGGTTTTGTAAAAAAATGATGAATCTGAGGCATAAGAATTTAACATGTGGATTTGAAATTCGAGGTTTCAGAACGTACAGTTTGCAAATCAGATATGTACTTGAAATATAGCTCAAACTCGTAAAAACTTTGATTGTTGTTGTTTAACTAATAATTATATTTGTAATCAAACCAATACTTCCACAAATTTTCAAGTTATTTTCCAAAAATGCTTACAACGTATCCTAGGTGTCATTTTGTCAATAGTATTTATATTTGACAAAGAACTATCAATTCTATTCTGAAAAAATCATTTATAACAAAAATTTAAACTCCGAATTTTGGCTGCGGTTTAATGAAATTTTTGAAAAATTGTAAAAAACGCACAAATTCATTAAAAATTCACATTTTAAATGAATATTGTATCGAAATTTGTTTTTTTCCAATTATATATAATTTTTATAAATAATTATCATATTTTTAAATACATAAACATTTCTTAATACATATAATGTGTTCGAAAAAATAAATAGCAAGTCTTTCAAAGCAACCTTTGAAATTTTGAAATGTGTTGGTAGCCCCGTCTACTTCTTAACCTCAACCTACTTTCCAGTTCTCAAATGTCAAATACAAAAAAACGATAAATAATAGAATTCTAGAAAAGTTTATGAATTAAAAAAAAGAAAACACGAATATTGTTACAGTTCCAAAGATTCTCATTTTGCTTCCAAAAGTATTACCAACTTAACTTTTAATTTTTGAGATCTTGATCAGAAATTGTTAAACGGTTTTCGATTTCTAACGAGTAAGTAAAATATAAGTTTTTCAAAGCGGGACGAGAATGACAGTTTAACAAATAAATATTTCAAAACAAGTTGATGCGACAACAATAAAACAATACCAAGTTATCAAGGTGATATCCGAAATTTATTGCTCGCTATTATATATAAAACAATTACATCAAAAACTGTTTATTTTATGTTTGATAAAAGGTTGATTCATACATTACAATTAAAAAATTAATAATAATATCCACATTCATTGTAATTAGCTTATTTAAAATAAAAGCCCATTTTTTCGACCGAGTGCATTCCAAGCCAGGAATTTTAACATTTAATTCTATATTCTGACGGCACCTTGCTGAGATATCTTTAATATATGGAAATCTTATTAATAAAATATCCCATGAAGTCCATTCAGCAATTCTTTTTGCTACTATATAGTCAGAAATTGAAATTCTCTATGTTACCTTCGAAGATAAATACACGTAGTAGTAAACCGGCCATGTTTTTTGTTTTGTAGTATATTTTGTTTATATTATTCTACTAGTTACGTTACGTGTTAAGACAATGCATTGGAATTTGGATCTTACTAGAAATTTTGATGTCTCCATCAACTAACTGAGATGTGTTTAATAAATAGATTTTATTTTGTTCGTGGCCTATATATGTATAGATTTTCTTAAATTTTCATAATACAATCAAATGCTTTCGGCATTTTATTTATAGAATGGGAGTGTGATTTACACTGTACATTAAACAGATAAAAAATTCGAGGGCCACGTTTTTTGTCTTTCAGTGTAGTATGTTTATTTTGTTTACACTAGTGTCTCAGCTGTCCGTGATTTACGGCGTGTTAGCCTGCACTAAATTTGAAATGTTAACAGTGTTAACATTTGGATATGATAATTTATGGTAGATAACCTAATAGTAGCCAACTGTCAATAATTAACAAATGAAAATCTTGAAGGGGTATCAGTATCAACGTTCACTTGATAGTGCGTATATTTACTCACCGAGGGGGCAGTGTAAGGGGGCAGGGCGCCTCGACGCCGTCGTCTTTGTCTATGTCTCCACTCTGTGGCGCGAGACTCGCGTCGTCTAAAACCCGTCGAAATGAGTAATCAGCGGCGTAATTTTTCCAGTGTGCATCCGGCCGCGATGTAACTGCACGGGCCGAGTACAGTGTGCGACGGAGAGAGGCAGAGAAGCGAGAATGAAAGCCTTTGGACGTTTACGGGGGGTTCCGTGCACAGCGGGAGGGGGGTTGGCAAGCAATCGGACTGACACCAAGCCTAGGTCCGGCCATCTTGTGACGGCAAGCGCTCTCGTCCGCAAAACACCCCCCAAATCGCGAAATTCGTCGCGATAACGCGCGGAAAACCCCCCAAAAAGTGCCGAACAGTGCCCCCCGTGCCCACCGCCGACTAGATCACGTGCACGACACGCAAGAAGCGCCCAAATCGCGACAACGGCTTTTCTTGTTTTTATACATGAGTGTTACATTTTTGTGAGTGTGACCAGAACACGCACTTTTGGATAAAAACCTCACGAGGTGAGTGACAGAACTTTCACGATCGGCATTTGTTTATCTTTTCGATCTTCTTTATCGATCGAGTTGCCGGATGCATAATCAAAACAAATGAAACGTGACACAACTGTCACTAAATTTACGAAAAAACGCGCTTTTTGCTTATTTCTTTCTAAACATTATTTTATGTAACAGCTGCATGCACGTCCAAATAGCGGTACTAAACATTCCCAACAACGCTCTTTCATTGTGTCTTCTTCCTACATCTCTCATAGTCTAGAAAAACAAACGGTTGCTACCATAATTTCCACTCAAATTACCCCCTGCGTCCTTAGTTACCTAAACCATGACTACCATCGGCTTTCACCGATTACCATGAACATAATTACCCCAATTTTCTTTCTTTATCATCCTCATTCGAGCACGACGTAAATGTTTTAACACAAGAAATGTGTAATAAAACTAAACCCAGGAGACGTTTCGCCAATAAAAATGGAAGGTTATCCAGGTTTAGGCCCATATTTCCTGCAGACGTCGTTGAAATTGACGCTTCTCTTAAGCTGAGTTATAAATAAGTAGGATTATAAAGAATATGGGTTTAAGGTCACCTTTGTCTCTTATTTGATGATGCTGTGACAGTTTCAACGTTTCAGCATTGTCATCATAGCTTTGCGCAAACCGTTTTGTTTATTTTAATCACTCACTTCTTATCAGTTTTTTTTATTTGGGTCGGTCAAGGCCGATGACCCCTGCAATTCAAAACACACATTTTGAGAAAATTCCATTAAATTGAAAACACGGAACTGTGATCGCACTAATTAATTCACAGCGAGGGGTCATTTATTTAGTTAACAATTCATTGGTTTACTCTCTCATTTGCGCTTCAGCCGCACTTTTCCCACTATTAAAAGAATAACCCGATTTTAAATTATGGTCAGTCATTATTAAACCCAATTTTTCATAAATCAGGTAACAACAGACCTCTGAATACAAACAAGCATTTGATCTAAATTTGAGAAATGTCGACGAATTGTTTCGGAAATCATTACTACATAATTAATTTACATTCTTTAAAAAAGGTCAACTACGATAATTAGTAACTTAAGACACCACTAAAGTAACATAACCTACAATTCTTAGATAACGATTTCCTAGACAAATTATACGTCGAATAAAAGCTCCTCACCTCCAGTTTACGATTCCAGGTGCACCCAACGTGAATTTTAACAGAACACGACCCAAACTCGAATTGTTACGTTGTTCACGACACTCCATTTTAAAAAAAAAAACAAGTGATTTCGACAGCTGTCATAATTAATGATTTTATCGAAATTACCCTAAATCTTTTTCAAGTGATTTTATTTGCAATTATGAAAGCGTTATAGTCTATTTATAGTCTGTTATAATGTACATGGACAGAATTAAAAGTTTCATTTAACTATATTTTATTTCTTTGCACGTAAACGCAATAAATTATTTGACAATTTGTAAAATATGGAGGATTTTAATAGCATTTCCTTCAAGTTGGCAATTACAAAAAATATTATAACCGTTTTAAAATATTTATTTTTACTATTCTGATCGAGCTTTTTAAAAGGAGTGTTAAAAACAATGCGCCTTTTAATTATATTAGTAGGTAGGAACGAGCGCACATTTGCTCTTTTTATGACATTTAAACCTACAATACCCAAATACGAAAACCGAGGTAGAATCGAATTTATATAAGTATTATCATAAAAACATACTTACAAGAACTTATAATTCAATTATTTTTACAATCGTGTAGCTATAAATGCAAATATAGTAGGTAAGTTGGCATTCTTGAGCAGTTGGCAATCTCGATACCTTTCTTTTAGGTTAGGAATCGGAACCTTTTGTAACTACTAATTACGTTATCGACTGGTCGTCAAGTGTCAAAATGATAATAATTCTATCTTAGTTTTGAGCTGACAGTGGAACCTATCACCACTTAAGGGGCTGTTTTTTTTTTAAGAAAACACTAATTATTTTTAGGAAAACTATTAAAAAAAATTTGAAGTATTACTGTAACCTAAAACCAATGTTCTACTAGTTTTACAGTTGTAAAATGTCACGTTTGATGTAATCTAAAAAGTTCTGTTTATCATACGCGATATTCTCTTTCTAGAAAGTTTTTGAATACGCAATACAGTGGCCGGCAACAAATTTTGTGGGTGAAAATTACTACTTGATCTTAACCTATAATAACTGCATGGCAATAATTTTTGTCATTGGAACCTGGTAATAAATTTACTAGTAAATAGGGCTCATACTTTTGTACAGAACTCGGCATATGACTACATCACTGTCGGTGCAAAACAATACAAACAAGAATAAAATTATTTTGATGCCTTGATCAATATGTTTTATGCATCAAGCTGGGAAAATTTCTAATCTCTGACAATTCTGTCACTTTTTCCAATTACAGTGACGACCACAATGTATTTTACTAACTATTGCATTTTTTCCTATGTTGGTAAAAGCGTCATGTGAACAATGTCGGTTTTGCATATCAATAAACCTCAAACTGTCAAAGAGACGTCTAAGACAGCGGATAGAGCTACCAACAAGTTTTAAAAATTACAATATTGTAAGTTACAAACTTTCTATACGATGTAATATTTCTTTTACACGGTTTTAAACTGCAGTAATTGCTCTCATTATTATTTGATATTATCTTTGTTTTCTGAAGATTTTGTTACTGACTAACTTGTTATCATTATCTTGATTTTTTAACAGAAAGAAGTTTAAATTTGAATATTTCAAAACTGCACTTTTAGCTACCAGCAGATTGTTTACAAATATTTATGGCATTAAGAAAAAATATAAATGTTGCGAATTTAAACCTATTAATCGTCTGTACAGTGAAAAACCAAATCAGCATTGATTGTTTCAACTTTCAGATATTCAGATAGACTTTTTTTTTTCATTTATTACGTTTTTCCCTGCACACAACGATATTCAATTTCCCATTATCACGCGCATAGTTTTTTCCCAGCTTTTGGCCTCCACATTTTCACACTAGAATTAATGATTTTCCGACTTTCCACAGTTGGACAAATGCGCTATTATTTAAAGGTAAGAGACCAATAGAAATTAATTGAAGTAACAGTAAAAGTAATTGTGGATACATTTTCTAAAACAGGAAGCTTTGTAACTACATTAACAATAACACTATCATTTTAACGAGTTCATATTCCTTTAATTGCCTCTAATCTTCTGTGTCGGTTCGGCGAAGTTGGAGGAAATGCAATCTGATAAAATGGAAGATAAGCATAAAAAGTGAGGAAACTGTCTTAAATTGTGTCGTGAATATTATTAATGAAAAGAAAAGATTGTAAGTAAACTGTGCGCCCAAACTTAGGGAACAAGTAATATTTATATTAACCACTGTTAAATATAAACAGGAAATTTAATAAAGGGAGCCTCGAGATCACGTTTTTATTTTCTTTGTTCACAATTAAACGGAGACGTTACAGTCTGTGCGCAAAAAAGTCAGGTATTCATAGGGCGTCTCCGTCAAACTACACTGTTTTATCAATTAAAACACAAAGAGAAGAGCGCAACAAGAGGCATTATAAATTTAAACGTGTTCAGCAAATAAAGAAATCGATACAAATGAATAGAGCTCGTCGTTTTCCCCCACCGGCGGCCATTCTGTGTGTAAAGACCATAAGAATTGCCCGGGAGTGCCTATCGGTTTTAACCGAATTACATGCTGTTTGAAGAATGGAGAATCCTAACCTCGAGAACGTGATATCATTGCATAATGATTACAAGGTTGGCGTGTATATTCATAATGCATTTTTATGTGCTGAAATGCTTAATGTGAACACATTGATAAAAATAACTCCCAAGCAGCAATGTTCGCTTTGAATTATAGATTTAATAAATTGGCATGTTTCATGAGAACACCTAATCAAAATTCAAGGTTGAGCGGCAAGTCAATGTTTCTTATATTTTTAAGTCGCGAATGTTTCAACTCGTCATGACAATCAGAATGAGAACTAAACAAAAATGGGGACCAGGGGCGAAGACCTGATGGTTTAGGTCTATAAATTTAGGGATGTTGGCAGCTTGAACACCTTTGAGGAAGTTTTAAGACTCATTCGACCGAGTTTCCCTGCCAGATTGATCCATATGGTGCTCTTTACAAATAAAAAAAGTAAAATGCTTTCACTGAAATCATACACTGCTGTTGTATGGGTTGGATATCACTTATTATACAGTTGTTTGTAGAAAGTTTGTATCACGGGGAATAAATTTCAAGATTCTCAGGTTTCAGTTCTAGGTTGGTGCGGCTTAGATTTCAGGCTATTGCAGGTGGTTTTTTTGTCTGAGACTTTCAAGACTTGAGAATACTATTTCTAAAGCTTTAATTTCATTTCTAGGTTTTAAATTTATTAAATAAGAAAAAGTAATGCAATGAAGTGGAATTGCGGTTTTTTTTTAATTATTATTTTACCTTGAACAAGTCAAACCTATCCTCATTTGTTTTAATTTTTTTATATTTAATTTTTACAAGTCAAGTCTAATCTTTTCTAGTCTATTTTAGACTAGGATTAATTCACTTAAATCCAGTTTTGGTTTAGTCTCATCTAGTCAGATCTAGTCATTGACCGTCATTTAGGCTTAGGAGTCTCTTAAGTTTAGTTTTGGTTTATTTTGTTTAATTATTCTAATTTAGTTTT
The DNA here is from genome assembly GCA_030157275.1 of Cynaeus angustus. Classification (NCBI taxonomy): domain Eukaryota; kingdom Metazoa; phylum Arthropoda; class Insecta; order Coleoptera; family Tenebrionidae; genus Cynaeus; species Cynaeus angustus. Next base: position 25,031,008 of record CM058058.1, read on the forward strand.
TTTCTTCTATTTAGTCTCAGCCACTAAGATCAATGTCTGCTGTGTTTCTAGTGTGGCGAAATTTGTGGTGCGTTTAGACTGACATTAGTCCACTTTTATATATAGTTTTTCAAGATCTTTAAATTTTAGTTCTGTTTAATGTCAGTTTAATTTAGATTTCATTGATCTAATTTAAACTTGGATTTGGTCTTTCACTATACATTTTTTTGTCCACTAGGTGTTGATTTAGTTTTTTTTTTTTTGTTAATTTAGTCTTTAATAGTCAGGTTCGTTAGTCTAGTTCAATTTCTAATTTAGAATAGAATTGGTTTGCTGAGATCCAATTTTGCTCGATCTCAATTAGTTTCATCAATTTTTTATCTTTCCAGATCCAGTTTTGTTGGTTTTTGTCTACGAGTGTCCAGTTTTGTTAATTTTTTTGTTCTACGTAGTCCCAGTTAGTTAAATCTACCTTTTTTTATCTTATTTATACTTAGCTTGTTGTAGACTAGGATTTAGTCTCGGAATCAATTTTGCTTGATTTTGTTTAGTACTTTTTTTTTATTTAGTGTCAACTAGTTGATTTTGTTTTGACCTCATGTGTACTAGGATTTAGTCTCTCCAGGTTTAGTTTTTAATGCTCTAGTCTAATTGATCTCATTTCTTTTTTGTGTCTAACCTCAATTAGTAATTTAATCTAATTTGTGCTTTTTCCACATTAGAATTTAGTCTTCTTAATTCAATTTGTCTAATTGTTTTACATGAAATGTTATATAGTATATTTTTCGTGCTATTAGTTGTAACTAATGAGATCTATAGCTTTTTCAGTCTAGCCTATATCTAGTTTTTACTAGTCTCGTTTACTAAACCTAATTTACGCTGGAATTAGTTGGCCTAGATCTAATTTTGTTCTCTTTAGTTGCAACTAGTCAGATCTTTCCTCATTGAGTTTGATTTAAGCTTGTTATAGAATGAGATTTCGCCCTATTACTCGTCATTCTCATCAGTTTGGCTTGATCTTCAGTAGGATTTAGTCTTTCTAGACTCTGTATTGCTTGGTCTAGTCTAATTGATCGAATTATTTCATTTTTGCAATTTTTAGTCAGTGTTATCTTTACATTCTTTAATTAGCGCTTAATTTATACTAAGATTATTCCGCATAAATTCAGTTGCGCGAGGGAAGTACCCGAGTATACGAAGAATTCCAAAATGTAGAGCTTATAAGATGATACATAAAATTCTACTTCTTTAAAATGACAAATTTAAACACGGAAATATTAAATCTCTAGAATGCGAAATATGTGCGTACAATTTTGACGCGTGAAGTTATTTTAGCTGTGATAATTCAAAAATCAATCGTTTCCGTCCGGATTTGGTTGCAATAGTAAAACCATGAAATATGTATCAGGATCGTCGTCCTCAAACAACAAACCCAACTTTATTTATTAATAACCTTTGCGTGATGAATTTGTCCACGAAATTGCTGGTTTTTAAAAATCACTTCACTGTCATTAACCGTAGAGTCTGAATCTCCAATTGTCCATTGTTAGCGCGTAATACTGTCTCGTGTAGGTGTTTCGTTGAATTGTGATTTAATTATTAGATATATGTAGAAAAAAAAACTGGTTGTGAAAAGCCGAATCTGCGCGTAATCAAGGTCGCTTTTTGGGTCGTTGGAATTTGTCGAATAATTTCGCAAAAGCTATTATTGTGGAGACGTTAAAAACAGATTCGTCACTTGATTCTTTAACAGCGATGGGAGGCCCGATATAGAAGACTTGTGTCTACTTGTGATGGAATTCTTCCTTCCATCTTTTTCCCTCTTATTGACTCCATACATATTTATAGTTTTTACGAGCCGCATCCGTCGATAATTCCCCGCATGGGTCATTCGGTTCTAGAACCAACGTTCCATTCTTTGCTCGATCCATCCGTCCAAATGTCAAAGTATCCGCAGCTGCTCCTCATTGGGAAAAGAAAGCTGCCATATTCGTAATACTGCGTAGGTAGCTCACAAATCGGTTCTCTCACTGAGTATCTACCTGATGGTATTATGTTAATTGTGTGAATATGTTCAGATTGCGACATTTACGGTTTTTTTCCAGACTTCCGCCTAAGCAAGTAACTTAATCTTTTTTTAATGATGGAGCAAAATCGAATAGGAACCTTAGGCAGATTAGGGCTTTTTCCATTTTCATCTCGTTTTATTCAATTAAATTTGGAATTTTTTAGCGACAATTCATTTGCGTGGTGATTGTTTCTTTGCGAGGTTGGTTTTATTACATTCTCTTCGCTAACCGTCGAGTTGATCTTCGCAGATTTTATAGTCGCATTCAAGAGGAATTTTAATATATAATGGAGTTCAAAAAAAACGTCACTGGTTTTTAAAGGCTGCTCTAAAATTTTTTACAATTAGTCAAGGCACAGTCTACCATAATTGACCATCTCATTAGTTGTTAAATATACAAACTTTTTTAAGTAGCTAAATTTTTATCTTGTTCATTCTTTTCTCTTAATTTTTCCGGTTTTTGAAAAATAATTAACAAAATTGTAAGTGTTTTTGATCAAATCTCGAAAAAGCTTTAACTGCGGGCCTAGTGTTTAGCTTTGGAATTTAAATTATGTTGGTAGCTCCGCTTGTTATCTCAAAACATTTTTTGTCAGCTTCAGGTCATATCTATTATAAAAAATGCTGTCATTTTTGACAGGTGACGTACAGTTGAGTAAGAACAGGTACTACTCAAATACGTTGTCATTTAACTAGAGATCAATAAGTATTTAAAATCTTGGTTCAAGTAAAAATACCTACTTAGCTTTGAAACTATTATATGTTGCGTATTCCAAGACCATTATAAACCCATGTGGATATTTTTTATGCGATTACTGGTTTTGATCATGCTTTTCTTGTCTTTATACTGCTGGTATCGATGTATCTGATTTCTTACATGATCAAGTAAATTCATTAATTCCATAACAGTCGGAGTTTGATTCAATTTATGGTTTAGTCAAGTTTCTACTTAGAAGTGTTTTCAAGCAAATGTTTGAAACAGAAATGCTTAATCAAATAAAGTGTCGCAAATTAAATTAATTTCGAGAAGATACCAAAATACGCTCAAATGAAGATGTAAAATTGAAGCGAATGGTTTTGAGTGGTAAACAACAAATATTGGCGCGAAAATGATAAATCGAAAGTGTCCAAGTAACGAAACCGTGTAACAAAGTCCACAGTTAGTAAACAACGTTGAAATAAATTGACCTTGACCGGTTATTAATTGCAAACAGTTTACTGACGCGTCGATTTTTTTCAAGATCGTTTATTGTTCAGTTAATAAAATTTTCAATTACATGTTAAAAAAATTAAAATGGGGATTTTTTTCTTTTTCCAGCTTACTATTCATGACTTATTATTTCTGCTAGCAGTAATAAAGCCTGGAATGTCAGTAGATATCATTTTAGTTTTTTTGGGGGGGGGGGGGGTGCTGGATTTTAAAAAAAATTACAAGATTATCCTTTGATCCAGAACTGGTGTTAACATCTACTAATGTCAAGTTTAATGAATATAAGGGTGCACTTTATTCATGAATCACGTCAAATTTTACTGCTACAACAGTTACACCAATAATAAAGTTTCGAACTAGTACTTTTAGCTCGTCATAGACAAAATGTTCGTACTTGGGAGTGTTAATAGTTCGTAAACTGTCATGAAAATGCAGACTTTAGAGAGGTTTAACTAAGCTTGATGTTGCATTTTCGCAATTCTATTAATGAGCAAAATTTATTCTACTGGGGTCACTAGAAATAAACTCGGATTGTTTATGTTTATTGAATGTTACGTTTGTTATGTTAGTGTTTGTTGGGTCATTCGCTGAGGATCATAAAGTTGGTGTAATTAAATTTAATTTAAAGTTATGTCACGTTAGTAGAAGTGTAAAAGTAACGGCTAAGGTAGAAAATGTAACTTTTGGAATTTTATTTCATTTCGAAAGGAATTTGGGGATAGTAAACGGTAAGTGGAGAATCCACAGTGCTTCTGTTGTCTTATATCTGTTTTTTTTTACCTACTTTGGTTTTTTATTTATTTAAAAATCTTAAGGCGTCCTTATTGATTTTTACCCAAATTTATAATGTAAAAATGAGTTTTTGTTTTTTTTGGAAAATTGATCAAATCTAACTTATCCGAAAGAATCATTAAGTTTTTGCTATCATAATAAATCATCTGTGATGCAGCCTTTAAAAAATTATAGTGAAAGTCTTTGTTTTTCTGGAATGTACAATGAGTTTTTTGATGAAATTGTCCATTTTAATCGTTTCATAGAAACTGTACGTTAATATTGCGCATAAGTCTGTCTCGATTTATTGCCATTATACAAATAGTTAGCAAGTTAACAAGGCTTGAAGCGCAAAATTTAATTTATTTTTGCGTAGATATAAATATGAAAATAAGTTTTTTGAGCGGCAATTCAATATAATGGGGAGCTAAAAAGTTAAAAGTTAAATGACAATTAAATTTGTCTTACTAGAAAAAGTAATCTGCAAATTCTATTTGAGTAGAAATTTCATTTCTCGAGCAAGATTTACTAAGCAAAAAAAATGTTGATACAATACAAGCGTTGATTGACTTTTTTCCTTACCAAACATTGAATGCTTTAGTGATTAGTAAATTAAAATGTCGCTCGAATCGTTTTATTTTCTATTCACATTTTGCTCATAATGAATTATGACAACGTTTATAGTATTTAAAACATTTTCAAATTTTTAGTACAGAGTTATCAAAACATCTAAAATTGTTTTTTGTTTAGACCTAGTTGGTTGAGAAGGGATTTGTATTTTTTTTTACTACTTATAAATTTCAGGTTATTAAATTGTAGGATTTTTAAATTTGGTACAAAATGAATTCTTACTTATTATGATTTTAAATTTTTATTCTTATCGTTTTAGAAATTCAGATCTTTGAAGAATGTTTGAGGAAGTTCAAAGTGAAAGGTTTCCAGAATCAGTAAATTTTGGAAAAGTCTGTAGAGTCTTTAATATCTCCAGAATCTTTTCAATTCTTAGTATCCATTAAGTCGTTAGAATCTTAAGATTGGATTCTCAGGTAAATCGTTTCTGAATCCTTTTAAATTCTTGAGGTTCTATAACCTCAATTTGAAAAATTACAAAATCTACAAAAAATCCAAAACCTTAGACACACGAAAATCTCTAGAATTCTCAGAAACACTAGAACTTTCGCAATATACATAACCTTTAGAATGTCTAAATTTTTCATAATCTTTAGAGTAACTAAAATTTTTAGAATATTTTCTTAATATCTCTAAAATCTAGGAGGCCTCTAATATCTCTACAATCTTCAGAATTTCTAGAAACCCTGAAATCTTTTATACCGCCAGAATTTTTCAAAATTTTATAATAGATGAATGCCTACCATCTGGAGGTTAGATTTAGTCTTTTCAGTATCCTAAGAATCCTCAGTCTTGGGATATTATAACAGTTCTTTTTATACAATATATATCCAAAATCTATAGATTTTTTTTTTAAATTATTGAAATCTTAAGAGTCTATAGATTTTCAAAAAATTGGTGTCTCGAAAATCTTAAGAAAATATAGAATTATCCTATTTCTTACCATTCTTGAAATCTTTAGAATACCTAGAAATACCTAGAAACTACAGTCTTCAATATTTCCACAATCTGCAGAATTTTTGTAATCAAATCTTTAACTGGTCAGAATTTTTAGAAACTTTAAAATCTAATTTTTAATTAATTCAAACAATTCCAAAGATTTTGTAAATTAAAAAAATGCAAGCTGATAGATTAGCAAATTTTAGAAATTTCACAATTTATTCTATTCGTTCTAAGAATTTTATAATTTTGAATATGTTCCGTAGAGATTGTTTTTAGGTAAATTTAATTCTACAATTAAACTTCTAATACAGACACGTGACTGTATGATGATAAATGATAAAAAAGATATTTTTTAGTCACCAAATCTAAAAACATTAATCAGTTTATCTTTCGCTACCGGATGTAATTTGCTAAATACCTTCTAAAACCAAACATATATGCAAAGTGCACTTTTTTCCATTATCTAATTTGAAATGTGTTTGTTTAACCAATAACATTCAGCAAACTCAAATCTGTAACCTAAATCAGTGCTTTAAAGTGAATTTAATTAGTGGCGATTTTAGGTCCGGTTCGAATGAATAATGAGTGGTTACTCAATAAAACAAACAGACGGACCCGTGTCAGAACGTGTCGAATACATTCTGTATTTCCACTGTCATTACCTGAATCCGACCCTGTTCGATCAACATATTTTTATTTCATACGAAACGAGGTGGAGCCACACTCACATCATTCTGTTGTCGAATGAGGAGAAACTGTGTAAATTCACATTCCAATGAGTCAAGCAGTGAGTAATGTTCTTTTCTAAGCACATCTTGCGGTTTTTTTCAATTTTGATAGTTTTAAACGAAAGTGGGGAATGAATTATTTCCCCGTTGGCGGTTCCAATAGAAATAATACAGTTTACTGGGTAAATATTGAGACAACGTTTTAAGCCGTAATAAAATCGGATTCAGGGTTCTCTTCTCCATTTTTTTTTAATAATCTGTGGACTTTCAAGTTTACGTCGTGTTGTCGGCAAAATAAATTAAACGTTAATTGGTCCCAAATTAATTTTATGTTCGGTTTTATGACCATCGCTTTTAAATCGTATGTCTTATTCATTAAGAGATGCTTGTTTTGAGAGTTGGAATTACTGTTGTCGGGAATTGTAATTTGTATGCAAATATTGATGTTTCTTCACCATATCAATAAAAGCACAGCGTTTGATTTATTAAGGATGGATTTATTGACTAGTCCAAGAATAGTAAATAAACCAATTAAACTCATTTCCTCGAAACGTTAGTACAGTAACGTGTCGTATTGATTTGTCTTTTATTTTCAGAGACACAGCGTTGCCAAACTTTTTATTTGCATACCGAAATTGATGATAAATGATTACAAAGGGTGACAACTAAAACCGATCCATCCGTTTTCTCCAAATTAATAGGAAAGTTAAGAAGGGTGACTCAGGTCAGTTGCCTCAAGAAACAGCCAAAATCGATCTTTATGTTCACTACGGTTTGTGTAATGTCCCTAATTAAACTAATTGGACTTTCCAACGATAAATGACCTATAGCCACAAATTAATACTCAATTATTGCTGACGAATAAAGGGTGAGCTTTATGTTTATTATTTATTAATTAATTCACAATTGATGAGTACGGTTGCTACATTTTTAATGCTTCATCACTTCTGTAGTGGGGTTGGGAATAAAATCAATTCTATTTCACGCTATATTTTCATTTTAATGTAAACCTTGTGGACTCACTTTTATCATTTAAATAGCTGGACTTTATTGGAAGCTATAAACATAAAAGTTGGCAATTAAAAGCTTGTGTTTTATTGGATTGCATGTGGTGGACTACTTTTACTGGATTTCTTGCAAGCCGACGTAGATAATTTGAATTTTTTAAATTGTTTTTAATGCGTTTGCTGTTGATTGCAGGGTGATAATTGAAATCATTCTAAATTTAGATTCGGTATGAATTATTCTTTGATAAATTGTTATTCATGTATTCTACACACTTCATACGTCAAATATCGATTAGAGAGATCATCAATTAGGTCTGATCGGTCATGCACTTTTGAGTAGTATTACTTTTTATCTTCCCACGTTCTTCTGAAATAAAATCGTAGTACTTATACATGATGGCAACAGTGTAAAAATAGTGTTTTATCTTCTATGGATAGTCGTAATCTAATTGATATTTAGATATACTTTTCATTCGTTTTTTTTTGTGATGTTTGTGCGATACTGGTCTTGGAAGTAGGCGAAATCAACGTAAGTCCCAAAATTCTAGTCTTAAGTTGAGGGGTAAATTAATTTTGATGCTTGAACGGTAATACATTTATAGATGTGCATTTTTATGTTCCAAGTTACATAAAAGAGAAAGAAGAGGAGGTATTAATTACATCAAACAGCACCGGATCTCCAACTTTTATAAAATTGATTAAATTATATCATTGGCTAAATCTTTTTACGGTTTTCTCAGAGATTCTTAGATTCTAGATGATAACAAGTTTCTAATAATAAATTTTAAAGTCTCAGATTGTGGACTCAGGCGTTATCTTTTAAATCTTTGATCTTAGAAGAGACTTTTGAATACTAGATTTTTAGGTTTGCAAATTTTTGTATTTTCAGTTTTTTGGCTCGTCAAATTCTTAACCCACAATTTATGAGCCACTGCTTTTAAAAATAGTAGAACTAGAATATAAAATCTCAAATCCAATGATATTTGAGATTCTCATGCTCCTATGACAAACTTTCAGGTTCTTTCAAATTTTCACATCTGAAGTTTTCAGAATTTATATTTATAAGCCTGAGCGTTTGATAGGGTCAAATTTTTAAATCTAGTTTTTATAAGTCATTTTATTAATTCTTTATTTTTAGGTTCTGAAATTCGTAACTTTTTATAAACTTTTAATTTAATCATTTTTGTGGTTCACTTCTTTGATCTTTGATTTTGAGGGTTTTAAATTTTCAGTTTTTCCGATTCAACATTTTGAAATTTGTAAATTTAAATAAACCAGAAAAAAAATCGTTTTTTTTAAACCACGTTTAAAAAAATTTTTAGATTAATTTTTGGAAACTAAGATTTCGAAGATTTTCAAAGAATTAAATTATAATGTTGATAAGCAGTTGTTATTAACGTTTTCAAAAATAAAAAAAAATGAATTTTTTCCGGAGATCTGGAAGCCTAAGTAAGCATCTAGAAGTTTTTTGAAATCTACAAAATTTCAATAAATTAAATTTTATTTTCATTTTCTGCCCGAGTTCGAAGGATCAAAATTCTTAGATTGTTAGGTTTTCATACCTTACATTTTAAATTTAGGACTATGTAATTTTTTTATAGTTTCAGTTTTAAGATCTATTTGGTTTTGAATTTTCGACGTTCTAGATTCGTAAAACTTGTGATTTATGTCGTGAATAATTTTTCGAATGTTAGGTAATGTTAGGTGTCTTGAATTGAGTAGCATTTAATTGGTACGAGATAGGAAAAATAATATGGAACAAGCAAAGCGCTCGAAGAGACAGTTTTTAAAAGCTGCATTCATGAAATTCAATGTTCTAATAATTTATCTAATTAATATGATTGATTAAATGCAAAAAATTCTTTCCTAAAGTTAAAATCTGCACATTAAGAATAGAAACAGTAGGTAGAGCATGTTGATCGATTGAAAGCCATTGTGAGAAACCGCCCACTGCCGTGCCAATAATTCTAATGTAAAAGCCTTAGATAATGCTTATTGAAGTTACATCATAATCATAATACATCATCCTTTTCTTGATACCATTATAAAATCGCAGCTACGCATCTGTGTAAGAAAAGTTTATCTTTGTACCAACTTCTCTTGTTAATAGCACTTTCTTTTGATTTAATTAAATATAAAAAAAAAACGTGTAAGCCTCTCTAAATTTTCCCAAACTTACCTAATTTTCAGCTGATGAATTTTCCACTCCATTTTTCAGCATTATAAGACCCATAAATTATATAAATTGTTGCTTGTTTCTCTTGGAACGAGCTCCGCCTCATTTTTTACCGCCCATGCTGTATGAACATTGCAATTAAGTAATTGATTGCATAGTGAAAGCGGTGCATTAGTCTGAAGACACCGTATGAAATTATGTTTTAAAAACTGGACTATTTTTAGTTAACAGTACAAATTTTGAAGTGTTATTTTTAGTAGCACTTATCCAAATCTTTACGTGATTGAAACATGCGATAATAATACAGACTTATCATCAGATGGAATGTTTTTATTGGGAAGTTGAATAGTTCTCACATTGACACGGAAGAAAAGCAAATCGGTCGCTTTCACCGTGGGAGCGTTGGAATAATTGGACTTGTCATGTTGACATTAAGTAATTTAGGTTTTTCTATTGGAAATGTCGCCGAACACCATAGCTGACCTTCAAATAAAAAACCAGAAAGTGTAGCAACGTCTAGCGAAGAACAGAGCTGCTCAGTGGTCAATATTAGGTCTCTTATTATTTTATTTTGAAAGCGATGGAGTTAAGGCCGGATTTAGGATTTAGTTCAGTTGTAGGCGACTTAAACATTAATAAAATAGCAAGTAATGAAATCGATGATGCAGTACCCACGTCAAGCTGATCTTGATTATCTTTATGGTGCGTATCAAATAAAACGAAAACTTAATATACGAGTATATGAGCGCTTGGTAATTGACTTTGGTAGAAAGCTTATTTCTTTCATCATTTATTCTTTGAATCATTTTATTAAAGCCAAGACTCTTGAGATTCCAAAAAAAAATTTAACTCCTTTACCCACTTACTTATGCAGGAATTCTTACAGATTTCGGTATCGATTTATGTTTCAATGTGTCGAGGTCTCTGATTTTCCACATTTTTTGGCAGTGTATTCCATCTTGTTTTTCTTCTGTTTGTCCGAACTTCTTCCGTCTACGTCTTTCTTGGTCGTCTTCAGTTTTCCAATATCCTTCGCTTCCAATATTTGTTTTACTGGTTTATTATACATGTACGAACCTTGTTCAAAAGTTGTTTCAGCTCCAGCTCTTCTCTGAATGTTTGGTTTCGCCTTTTCGTTGTCTTTTCTACCCTTCTGAAAAATGTCATTTCGGTACTTGCTAATCTGCGTTTCTGTCTTTATGTTAAAGTTGCTTTTACCGTTCTTTTTATTACTTCTATCTTTACTTTTTTGGGTACTTCTTTTTTGTTCAGAAAATTACTTGATGTTATCTAGTCTGCCGGCTTCTATTGATTATGGATAGAACCTAGTGTACGTTTCTCAAATTGATGAATATTTATAATCTTTAGTTTATTTTATTATCTAATTTCCCCATTATTATTTGGTTGGATAGATATTAGAACTTATTCACTGGTTGTGGTGGTTTTCAATTCTTTATTAAAGTTATTTATGTTTTCTTGTAATTGTATTTTTATTTGGCCACTTATTTCTAGATTATCGATGTAACACAATTCTGTCAGATGTATAGTTTTGTATTAGATTTTTTATATTTTTCTTTGTTTAAATATATAGTGCCTAGATTTTTTTATCACCTCACAAGCATGCTCCGTGTCTATAAAGCAGGCCTATACATTCCACACTTAATGCTTTTTCTGATAGTTGCCTTTGTATGAAATCTGGTCGTTTTTTTCTTTTTTTAATCACCTCCTGAACTTTGAGCAAAGTCCTTTGTTTCTGAAATGGTACTTCCTTATCTGCCTGATTCATAATATCTAGAAATTTGTGCAGTTATTTCATTCTGGTCTTGTCATTTCGTGAATTGCGTCTATCAGTTCTTCTATGTTTTTCTTGTTCTTGTGATGTTCTATTGAATCCTGTCTGGCTCGTTTTGATCCAATTCTTTAAAATAATTTCCTTTGTTATATTGTAAAACATGTTTTTTATTTCATGTCCAATCGCTGTTGTTTCTCTTTGACTTCTTTTTGTTTTTATTTTTCTTTTCTTGATTTCTGTTTGCCTGGTATTTTCTTCGTTTGTTTTTTTTCTTGGTTTATGCTTAACCACTGTCCACCACGCTCTTTTTATTTTGGATTTATCTTGTTTTTGTGACTCAAATTTCTTTTGCTGCTATTATTGGGCTGTTTGTTTGTTAAAGCCTCGTTTGAATATGCTAGAGCATCTGTTTATAAATTTCTTAGTGACTCAAAGTAACTCATCCTGTCTCAGAATAATAATAGACCACTTTGAATAACACTAGATAAAAATAAACATTCATATAACATCTTTAAAAGTTTTTTCAGTTGTTTTAAATAAAAAAATTAGCGGACTATAGGTTGATCTTTGGTGGTCACTTACGAATATCAACATCAGTGTTGACTAGATGGGTTTCAAAAAACCGTGGATTGTTATATTGTCAGAAGAGCTTCCAGTGTTATTGATTTAAATACGTAACTGTAAATGAAATAATATCATCGATTTTGAATTCTTTGTTTGTCTATTGCACATTATTTTAATGCAATGACCTACTTTTCTTATGTAAACTGTCTTTTTATTAAAACCCAAGATTTTACGAGCTTCAAAAGAACTTTGCAACAGTGTAACCGCTCTATATTTTCTCATTAACTCCCCATTTCTTTCTTTCCAGAATTTTGTATTAATTTTTCACTTTCCTCCCTAAAGGATTCTTCTACACCCTCAAGGACTTATTTGTCGCAGTAAATTTTTGAATTGGGTCAGGTATGATTTAAAAGATACAACATATCGTGTTCACCCCTTTGAGTACGTAGTTTCTCCCTCGCATTATAATGCGTAACTTCATTGTTTGTCGTTGCCATTAAAAGCGCGATTAAAACGATGATGCCGAGTAGAATTGGATAGGGTAGAGAGCCATATAGATGGAAAATCAATAGGACGAGTGAGGTACGGCAAGTTTAGAAGTGAGTCGAGTCCAGGGGGTTGCCACCACCACCCTCTCTTGCAGTTATATGACGTCCGTTCTTCCTACACCCCTTGGTGGAATTGTAACGACGCCGAACGCCTGATGCTTACTAATATGCAATGCGGCAGCAGCTATGACAAATGTATATAAAAGCGCCCCTGGAAATAAAAATATACACAGAAAGAAAGAACCGGAGTTCGCCATTCTACGATCAATACGTCGTGTTATATGTTTCGTATGTTTACGAGTCGGATTCTTCACTTATTTGTCTCTAGGAAAATGATCGGCAGAAGAGGGGAGTATTGAGTCATTACATTACAAAGGCGGGGTGGAAAACTGAAAGTTTTCAGTTTCAATGATTCATTTGGAATATTATGTCTGGTTTTCAAATAGCACTTGGTCGTTGCTTGTTATTTATGGATAGAGAAGGAATACTAAAAGTACTGGATACTCATATTGGGGATTTTTTATTGGACGCAAGCTATAAATTTATAGACTCGAATTTGTCGTTAATAAACTCTACCGCCTGGACATAAATCATCATATAATTTCTCATTTCTAGACAGGTACACTCCGAAGTTGGTATAGACAAATGTTACCTTCTTTATATGGTATACTACATAAGTAGCGAATAATTTAGCTTGTTCAATTGGGAACCAATTTTCGTTATAATTCAAACCTTTTTTGCAACATTATATTCTTAGAATCATCAAAATTAACTTCAGTGGTGTGTGGCTTGCTAAAGCTCGATAAAAGCTGTTCGTTATCTACTCTTACATTTAGATTTTCCACCAATACAATTGCCAGAGGACGCTCTAAAACTTTCGTACCCGGAAATGTACTTCTTTTTAAAGATGAGGTTCTACAAGTCATTTGCATACGGTAACAACATGGGCTCGAAGACTTAATGTGGTGTTTATCATTTAAAGCGTGTATAATAAAAAATTAAAGAAGATAGACTAGAAACTAGAATGAGGTTTGGCACTGGAAAACTGAAAATTCTGATTTCTATCACCTTAATCATTCGTTTAAGAAGAAGAAAATCATAGTTGAGAGAGTGACGAAGAAAAAGGAAATAATATCGCACGGATTTAAAAAAGAATCTAATGTTTATTAGGAGATCTTCTTTTTCTTAGAATTTAAATTTAAAAATTCGAGATTGGACGTTGACCGCTTAATTTTGCTTGAAGTGTTGGGTTGAAGATGCATTATCGATTTTAATCTGATTAATGACTTCCGATTGTTATTCATTGACCTCCAAGATTACAAGATTCTTGGAATTTTTTTCTACACATATTTAGGTGTTTTCTCACGATTTGGTACACATTTTTACAACAGCCATTTCAGGTTTGTTGCGCTATGGAACCTATGCATGTATTAATTTTTCGTAATTTTCCTCTACTGACATAAAATCAAGTGTTGTTTGAGCTTGTTGTTCCTTATAGCTCGAACAAAACTTCCACCGGAAACCATAATAACAGCACCAAAAACCGGTTCACATTTCCCTCCTTGCCTTAATTACCATTTTATACAATTTCTATTTTTTGCAATTGCTATAATATAACCGCCGCTTCTATAAGACAACACCAGAAATAATTTTAAATAATCATCAATTGCAAAGTTACTTACGTATTCAACTCTTGTTTTGTCGTCTACATAATATAATAAAACCCTGTGCATTGCCTTAAAGCTCGTCTGCAATAAAACGATAACGACGACTTTGAGGGCGTTCATCTACAACAGTAGAAAACAGTTGCTTTACTAAACGGACATTGTAAATTAAAAGACAGAACCCTCATCCACATAATCCGGCAAACCTACTGTTTTACATAACACAAACGTTCCTAGGGCGAGTGAAGGGTGCTCGGAGTAACGCATAATAAAGGGTGGCAGCAACTCAGTCACCAGGGAAACACATTGTATATTACTTCCGGCATGTAATTGGACGCTTTTTGTTGCACACCCCCGAAATTAATCATAAAACGATTTTTTATGGTTTTTGGTAATTTCATAACGATTGTTTTTGCGGTTTGTGTTTGTATTGCGTGTCAGAAAAATGGGAAAAGAATGAGAGTATCCTCTATTAAAAAATAAGACATGTTCATGACAGTGTTAAACAAGAATGTCCAACTTAACTCTCAATAAAAAATAGAGATTTCTTACTTATAATGGTTTAATTGTTGCTCCTCATTGCTTATTTATTGGCTTTTGTTTGAGTTATTGATATTTACATTACGAAAAGATAATTAATTACGTTTATTACTCGCGGCTTTGCTGCGGACAAGCACGTAAGATTTGGGCGGAAACAACACAATTTTTGTACCACAGGAACTGCTTAATTAATCCAAATGTAGTTCAACAACCTTCGGTTTCGTTACAAATGTGAAATGTGAGAAGGTACGAAATGTAACGAACCTTATTGCATTTAAAAACGTTGGAAAAGTTAATTACAGTTATTCATGTACTGTGCTTTACTTTTTTTGGTCATATGGTAGACTATAAAAAAGCGCAGAATCTCAATTTATTACATATTCTTTTTAGAATAAAACGTAGCAAATTTCCAATGGAATGGTACAGTTTTTGTGATAATGAACATTTTTCTAAGATCTTAGCGAATTAATTTAAGAACTTATAAATCAGTTTTTTTAAGTTTCCAGTAACAATGAAGTGTTCTATTCTTAGAAAATTTCGAAAATTGAACATTGTCAATCATATGTTACTTTTTAATTATTGTGCAATTGTATCGGGGAATTTTATGACAACAGTTGCAGTTGGTTATTTTGGAAAAATTTTAAGATTTTTTACCATAAACTTTTTAGCCAGATTTTAAAATTTTCATTCTTTCCAATTTTACAAATACCTACTTTGGCAATTTGGTTTTTAATGTCATTTTATATTTTTTAAGATTTCAAGTATTGTAGTAATAATAGGCGGATATAAAGTATTTTTTGGATTCTTTATTTTTTTTTGACACTAATTTAACTTAAAAAAAATTAAATACGATATTGGAAATTATTGGTGTTTCGAAAATTGACTATTAAATCATTTAATTTGATTTCCTTAGACAGCCTAAATTTTGTAATCAAAATAAAAAATATTATTATTAAAAAGCTTAAAAAATTTAAAACATCCTAACTTTCAAGACAGTTAAAAAATGTACGACACAATTTAAAACTTTACAATCGTCCAGAAATCCCGAAAATTTTGAGAATACAAAAAAAAGGGTTTTTAAGGGTTTTAAGTATATTGAAAAAATAATTGTTAAAGCATAAATTATTTAATAACTAAAATAAAAGGTTATTAATAGAGGAAGAATTTTCAAAAATCTTTCAATTTTCAAAAATTACAAAACCCAAATAGTGAAGATGCCTGAAATTATTGTAAAAGAATTTAAAAATTGGTTTTAATATTAATGGTATAAATCGCTTGAAAATGTCAAATAAAAAAATCTAGATCCTCAAATCCTGTGCATTCTTTATGTTTATTAAATTATTCAAATTAACTAGTTTCTCCATATTTTTGTATCCGAAGTTTTTTTTAGTTCTTGCTTCAGGTGTATTTTTTTAAAGTTATGGTGATTTATCTCATTTTTGTATTAGAATTGATTTACATTTCTGGAATCGTTTTTAGTTTTTTTTTTTTTTGCATATTGTATTTTTATTTGAGTGCCATTCCCAAGAAACACTAACCTGCTGCAGTATCTTCCTTATGCGTGCCTAAACGTGTAATTATCCTTTTTGATTTATAACCCAGTAAATCTATTATAGTTATACAATGATTAGACAGTTTCAGCGGAATAATTGTTGGAAATTTCACTAATTTATTGTATGTCAAGTTAAAATTTATTAATCTGTGTATAAAAATGTTGTGATAAATTGAATCTAGTGTATAACATTCCAAATTGCAATCTAACACAGTTGTTTAACTTTTTTTTATAAAGAATATGAGCTTTACAAAATTAACCGCATGTGCAACAGCAGGACAAATTCAAACCAGAAAAATTGTATCATTACGACTTGAAAGTAGGAGTAGAACTTCATAAGCGACATCGTAAAATGTTCAGCAGTTGTTTACACATCTCAGGATGTCTAAAGCTACCAAGGATTTTATATTGCTGCTAAGTTCAGTGTTCTTGATAATTCAACTAATTTCTGCTCGGGAGTATTAGTATTTTCTTCACAGTATGGTTCTATACACAGTTGTGTTTTTAATGGCTACGATCGCAGGGAATTTCAGTTGGAACGTCTTTCTGAGGTCGATACAGGTCAGGATAAACACTTCTTTAATTGAATGCAGAGAATGGTCTTTGTGTCGTTAACTTAGTGTATTGTACCGTCTTTCTATTCCAGCAATTACTTAATGAAAAGTTAAATTTTTAATGTCGTTCCTTTTTTAAGATGTACGAAAATTGGTGTAGAATAAATAGAGTTAAAGTCCATTAAATGCTTTGAGTGCCATACGCGTATTTATAGTCTTTTATGGCTAAACTAATGAGAAAATTTCTTGTTACATTTAGCTACTTTTACCGTTAAATGCGTCTTCGTTTTCAAGCGTAATGATTTTATCCTCGATTTGTACATTTCTTTTCGGAAGCATTGCGGATAAAACATTGAATTCTAATTTCCTGTCTTTATTTATTATTCTTAGTTCCATAGTGTCTGTCATGATGCTAATTGAATAAATTTGCATTGGAGACTGCAAAAGCTTGCGTTAAATTTTACTCTTTAATTCAATTTAAGAAATAAATAATAAGACACTTGTCTTGCAGAATTTTCATTGTGAATTATAAAATTTTCTTGTTTGCACTATTAATTTTGCAACATTTGCAACACGATTACGCAAAGAACCTACGTCGTTTACTATTCTTTGAACGTAAAGTAAATAACAGCGAATAAAACGACAGTAAACAAAACATTTTTAAGAAAAGTCGTAATTGCTCCAACGCAATATTTACGGACGTTGAAAAATAAAAATAATGAATAACAAACAATAAGAGAATTAAAAAATAACAGCCTTCACTGTTTTGTTATTTCCTACCTGTTCAATTATATGTTTGTTGAGACTGAAGTTACTCTTTTCTGCTGTTATTAATTTCGTTTATGGATACAGTGAGATCTCATCACTCTAGTACCGGAGAACCGTCTCTTTTTATCCAATAAAATAAGGAGTGACGGCAGTCAGTCAGAGTGAATTTTAACAACGATTAACGTACAGTCTTCGAAAATGCACCGGTATACACGAAAGTAAACCGGTCGATTCAGGTAAATGATGGCCGGCTGTTTCATGCTTTGTTTTATTATTATTTTTGAACGTTGTTCGAGTCAGTTTTTGCCGCTTCACCTCCTCTTCACATCGAACACATGTGGGAATTATTGTGATTTTAAATTGCACTTTTTTTCAGATATGAACGAAATGCTGCTAATCCTGTCATAGTCCTTATTAGGTGAGTTTTTATATTTTTATCACTTTGGTAGTTGCTCTACAATTATCAAAGTGCTCGATCTAGCTTAACTTTATGTTTTGTTGTGATTATTGTTATTAAAGGTCATGGACAAAGAATTACCATAAATGGTTGTTGCGACTATACAAAAATAGATTATTTTTGTTTTTCAATAATTATTTATGGAATGATTAAGAAAACTATCGAAACACTTTCATTTTCTTACCGTCTGCGCCACATTTATTAATAAAATTAAAAGAATATGTTTTCTCGACCTTGAAGCTTTAATCTTAAAGGTTTGATGTTTTCAAGAAAATTGATTTGCCATCTGATTTTGCGTATTATTTCTTAATCATACAGTCGCTAACAATTATTTCTTTTAACACATTTGTTACAAATAATGTCTCAACGTCAACAACTTTATCCTCTCTGAAACATCATCAATAAATAGCTGCAATTTTACTGTGAGAATCTAAAACTAGTCGTCTATTAAATTTCAATTGACTTGTTTGTATTCAGACTTTTTTATATTTCCTGCAAAGATCAAAATATATACATTTGGTTGTTCTGCACATTAGTCTGATTTTGCAAGTTTTGGACTCATGTTATTTTGTCTACTTTCTGTTTAATGGTAGAATTTTTGACCGTTTTTGAAAATCTTCTATTTTCAGAATTCTAACCATTTTTAGAAATTTGCAGAGTTAACAACTTCTGGAGTGTTTTATTTACAGAAATATCAATTTTTTTACATCTTGTTGGCAACTTTTATTTACTGTAACAATTTTCCAAATACGAAAGTTAATTTTAAATCTTTTTTTTTTTTAAATCGTGGTGGTTTTCTTAACAAGCCTTACCTTTTTTCCAAGTTGTTTAGTATTTATAGAATTTCGTAATGTTCAATATTTTTAACTAATTTTTTGGACACTATAAAGTTTTCAAATTTTTCTCCAATTGCATATTTTGAATATGTATGAAATTTTCTATTTGGCCAAAAGATTAAACCGAATTCTGTTAGTTATTGCTATTTAGAATCAGTTTTTTAATACATATACATTAATTATTAATATTAATACATTTTTGTTGTTTTTTGTAGGTTTTTTTTCTGTATTTTTATAGTAATGACCATGTTTTTGGCCTCATTACTCATTATTTTTTTTTTAGACTTTACGGATTTCTTTTTGTTTCTTCCAGACTATTACAAAAGTTCCTACTTTTTGTTGTTTTGTTAGTTACTTTCTTTTTAAATTTCTCTTATGAAAAACCGCAATACAACGTTTTTTTTATCCTAATTAAAAATTTTGCACAAAAAAATTGAACCATTGTTCGCTTCATAAGTTCTTTGTTTTTGTTTTGTGAACTTTTTTATGATTCGCTTTATTTTTTGATTGTCCAAGTTTATTTTTGTTCTTTTTTTTATACTACATTTTTATCAGTGGCGTAGAAAATTTTCGTACAAGGTTTCGTTTATTTCTTCACATAAAATGATTTCATAGTCTTTATGTGTTCTCATTGTCTTGCAACGTTTTTTATTGAATTCTCTTCTTAGGTCGATATTTTTTTTTATAATTTTAAAATGAAAATTTTCGTAGATTTTATTTCAATCTATATTTTTTGTTAGCAGTCTCTTTAAAAAATAACTTTCCAACGTGTATGAATCTTATTTTGTTGCAATTTTCAATAGTTTTCAAATTATAAATTCTTGAACTTTAAAATGTTGTTTTCCTCCGTTTCTTCTCCTTCAAAGCTTAATTCTCGTTGTTTCGTTTGATGCGAACTCCAATTTTTCTTTGGAACTTTTTTTTTGCTCATCTTGTGTACCTAAGTAATATCTGCTTATTAAACTTTTTTCTAATGTTACTTTCATTCGATTTTATAGAATGTCTCAAATTTTGCGGACTTTCTAAATGGTACTTAGGAATAATGAAACGGCACAAAAAAATATGAAACTAATAAACTAATATAAAACTATTCAAATCTGAATTTTTACAGCAGGGTAGTGGGAAAAAAATTCAATAATTATATATGTATTGGAAAAAATGTGACGCGTTGGCGAACCAACAGTCCATCAGCTGTTCCAATTACAAATTTTATTTATGACTAGTAGTAAAAGATTGTTATAAAAATCTTCAGAAGTAATGGAAAATAATAACCCCAAAATATAAAATTCTGTGTGATCGGGAAAAAACCGGCGTTTACTAGAACCTGCATTTTTATTACCTGTTGGTAGCACTGTTGTAACCTAAATCGATGTTTAATGTTTAACCTCAAACTGTCAAATAGACATTTTAGGGCAACAGACAGAATATTTTAAAGCCACGCAATTGTAAAGGGGAGTGGAGCAGACTAGTAGAATTTGATTATGTGATAATAGACATATTGTCACTCTGTCTGCTCGAACGTAATGAACGAACGGTTATTATATCATTATAATTGAATTTAGACAGAAATGTGATATTTTGTTGCATCTTGTAAGTTAACAACTTTTAAATATATTATTATCACACTCCATTATGAGAATGAATAACAATTGAAGTAATTAACGTTTTTAAAGATGAACCTTAATAAAGACACTGGGGACTGGTCGAAGAAGGCAGCTGAAATTTTGTGTGATATCATGCAACAGTTGGTTTTGTGCGAACTTTTATTTACATATTTTTAGTGAATTATTAAAAAAGTAGTATATAGGTGATTATGAGAAAAGAAAACAACATATGTTAAACTCTAATCTGTCTGATTTTGCGCTTTATTTTAAACATGACTTCTGTAAATGGTCGACATAAAATTATACTACCAAATATTACGACTACAAAAAGTATTGCAAGATTTTTAAATTAGCCGTACAGACATCTTGTGGTGAGCGCGATTTTTTTTTTGTATCAGTTTTTGTTGTGCTTTATTCGTCTCAAAATACAAAGCAAACTTGCATTTTAACCTCAAGGGTAGATAAAGTGATATTTTGACTTTTAGTTGCTTGAACATCATTATTTTGGACTAACTGCACTGTACTCGTAGCTGAACTTGTTATGGCCGGATTTTCGCAAAGAATCTGATTTGAAACGGCATTTTTTTTGATACAGACTCTTCAATATAGAGTTCTGCCACCGAGGATGATTTCCATCCGCTTATTCGTTTAACAGTGACAAGAATAGCATCCGTGTTTGCCAACATCGTAGTTGCAGAGCGGCGAAAGCAATGCCCAGTATACGTTTCGGGATGTGAAAGACAATCATTTTCGGAACTTTAGCTATATTTGCAACTCCACAATCTGCATCGGTTTCATTCGGAAAGCTTCATTTTCTTAGATTTTTCCGAAAAATATGCGATAAGCACATCTTCACTAACTCCACTGATATTTTTCCACTTCTCCATTTTTTAAATGCGTTGTACCCTTTCTCGTATATTGAGCGTCATTTGTGAGGCAATAAGTTTTTCACTGCCTCTGCGACCTTTTCCTTCACGTCTGCAGGCAGTTCTAATTCGTTCTCACTCTTTGTATTTTTGACACTTTTGACACAAAAAATTGTTTATAACAAAATTCAATAACAACCAATTTTGGGTATTACGATGAAAGAGTCTTTACAAAAATCACTTGTTAACTCACACATCAAAAAATTTCTCAGCAACCATTATTCTGATGATGGCAGCTTTCCTACCGAAACGCGTGTCAGCAATTTTCTGACAAATTTTTTGCTGTGTGTTTTTTGTAGTGTTGTAACACTAAGTAAAATCCAAAAAAATCAACCATTAAACAGTCTGCATCTTTTAATTTTATAAATTAAAAATTTCTTTTTAAAATTTGCTATAGAAAAAAATAGTGTATTATACACGACGATAAAGGATCGTTAATAAATCTCATGGCTACGCTGTGCGTGCATTAACAATTTTCACTTGATGGTTACAGTGGTTTTTTATCGCCTTGTATATAAAAAAAAAACACAACTATTATTTTATGAGACAAAGTTTTACTTCACTTCATTAAAAAAAAAAAAAAAAAGTTAAAAATTGATAATACCGAATATAGATCTGAATTAACAGGATACATATTATCGGAACAACAGAAAGCTTTAAAAATACGAAATGATAGGTGTTTCAGATAGATAGAAATAGAACAAAGTTAAACATTTTTAAATTTAATGAACTACTTCTGGTGCACATTGCATTACATTACTGCATTACCCTAAGTTCGATGAACTTCACTTTTTCCACCCATTGCTTAAAATAAAATATCGTTAATGGCGTAGCATTTATTGATGTTCTAATAGGTTCTAACATAATTAAGATGGAGATCAGTAATAATTATGCAGAAACAGATATTCTTCATAATTGCACCATTATTTTACAATAATTTCATTCTTCGTCGTAAGTTTTGCCCCGTAAAATCTCTAGCATTTCTTGTTCTTTCTCCCCACATTATCCTATACAAGTTTCGGAATGCATCACCGGTACTAATCAAAAGTTGCGAGAGTAAACAGCTGTCTCTTGGACTATTTTCCCCTCATACACACCGCACATGTAAAAGCGTTTTTTTTCAGTTTCTTCGGAACTTATTTACGATTCTATTCCTGCATAAGCAATTGGCTGCCACAGTGGGAGTTCGTTAGTTCGTTGCAGAAGATCGATGGCAGTTTCGTTTATGTAACACGTTAATAGGTGTAGATACATTATTCAAACATCGGTTTTCCATGTTTTATTGTAACTGTGTATGGCTTTCAAATTGAAAACGTTGAGAGAAAGTCGGGATCCGCTGGCCAATTTACTTGATCAGAAAACGACAGCATTGTGCGTTTACGTGTGGACTATAAATTGATGAATAACAAGGATGACTTCAGTGTTATTTGTGGTATCAGTGATGTATGACAGAAAAGTAGGTAGGTTTGACAATGTTCCAGAAATTTTAGGCGTGACTGTACAAATTGCTGTGATCCTGGAATATTTCTTGACAGATAAATGTGGTGTATTAGATTTCGAGTACTTAATAAGAGTGCCAGAAGAAAAGGAACGTGACAGTAGCTAGGGTTATGTTTCGTTTGATTTATAAAATCAAGTTTTGGAGACAAGACTTCTCTCTTCATTCATTTGAAATGAAACAAGAATAAATTTTAAAAGACCTTGACAAAACAAACACCAATCGTGATTTCCATGCTTGTAAATCAATTAAGTGATTGATGATATCGTAACAAAATGACACCGAGCGCGAGATTGACTCATATTTCACAACCTTGTACTTACTGCAGAAAACATGAAAAGCACATTTCTCTATTTTTTTAAAATATTGCTTCTGGTGCAATATTTAATACAGCCTATAATTAAAGGAGCTGAAAAGAAGGATGTTCTATTTGGCTCATGTTCATAAGATGTAATAGAAGTAAACGGAAGCATCACAAGATAGAATCATGGAATTAATAACTTGCTCATTACGTATTTTGATCCATAAAACTGATTAATTATGGACTACATAATTATTAAGTACTTGAGCAGTTTTATTTGTTTTCTTCGATGCTTCAATTTATTGATGGGTTTAAAAATGGAATTTCAACAATTTGGAGAAGGTTGTTTACTAAAATTCCACGCGTCTGTAAAATTAACACTGAAGTAGGAAGTTGTTGAACCTTTTTCGAACGGTTCACATATGGACGGACAGTTTTTGTGCATAACCCACACGTATTAGTTTAATTTTGTCGATATCCTGTTAGCAGGGTAAATGCAAATTGTCATCTAACCAGATTTTTTATGCGGTAATAGGTTTAAAATAAAACCTAATTTCAACGGAAATCAAAAATAATACTTAATAAAGTATGTTTTGTCCAATTTTTAAGAAACTTTTTACTTAGTTAAAAACTTTAAAAATTTTATATTAATGTTTTGTGCTTTAGAATGTATGAGAATATTAAAAGTGAGAACAAAAAGGAAAATGAGAAAAAACCTAAAATGTAAAATTAACAAACCTGAAAAACTGACGAAAATCTTAAGAAAATATAAAAATTTAAGACAGAAATATAATAATCTAAAATCCACTAAAAATGAGAGAATCAAACTTGATAATAATAATCTGAGCATTTCAAAATTTGGCTTAGGAAACCTGAAGTGGCTGCTATTGTTAATAAATTTGTGCCTGAGATAAGATTACTATTTTGAGAAAGATCTGTTCACTTAAAAATGTCAAAAAGTATCTATGTAATATTCCTAGTATTTACAAATTTATAGCAGGCACATTAATTTTACTTTCTAAAAAATTGATTTAAGTAAATCTATATATTTAAGTAAAAATGTAAGATTACAAAAACCTAAAATGTAAAGATTTCTGAGCAGCAGACTTTTTGAAAATATGAGACGAATCTAAAATTTCATAATATGAGAGATTTAAGACCGGAAAACGTGGTTCAAATATTCTAGGAAGGATTTAATCACTCAACATTTCTAAAATATTTCACAAGAAATATGTGTGTTTAAGAATTTGGCACAGAAATGTAATACTCGAAAAACCTAAAATATAGAAAATTCAAAGGAAAAATGTAAGTGAAAAAACCTGAGATGATCACGTACCTATTGAAATTAAACCCGAGAACAATTTAATCATTTCTAATCAGGAAATTTGATTCAAAAGTAAAAAATGTCAAATTTTTAAACCAAAATCTCAAAACTTAAATGTTGCAAATGTCAGTCCAAAAAACTGAAATTGAAACTTGAGATAAAAAGAATACATCAGCAAAAAAAATTAATGTGAATAATTTGAATGATTCAAAAAAAAATACGTAAAAACTAAAATGAAGTTTAAAAAAATAATAAAAAGTTTTGTAAATGTGATTGGGGCAGCTTAAACTTGTACATTGATAAGCTCAAAACTTGAATGTCCGAGAACATGATCAAAAATATAACAAATTACAATGATATAAAATGATAAGATTGACTCAGAATAAACAAAAACCTTGAAAAAAAAGGCTTTTCGTTTGTATGGATTACTTGGGAATTTATGTGGTTTTTTACACTTTTGAATAATTCTTTTACATTTTTTACATGATTATGTCAGCATGGCTTAAAATTTTATTACTATCTGTGAGATTGTGGAAGTTGACATTTTATTAATTTTAAATATTTTTACAAATTGTGGGAAGTTTAATTTAAACCTCGAAATGTAAAATCTTTTAATTCTTATAAAGGCACAATAAAACACTTTTTAATCTTCAATCTTTTGTGTGCGGAGCGAAAAGCGGTTTTTATCCTCGAATTTTTTGCATATCGTAGTAATTTTAAATCGCCTTGAACGTGAAACGCTTAACCTGAAAACTCAGGATCTACAGGTGGTCAGCTAATTAGAAATTATCTTGTGTTTGTTTTCACAAGCGTGTGTAATTTTAATATATTATGATTTTTTATTTACAATTCAAATCAGACGATCTCAATTTGGTCAGAAAATTGATCCTAGATTTGCTACAACATTCCAATAATGACACGCATAGAATTGAGATTTCTTTCCCATGCTTGCAAAACTATATTTTCATTATCTCGGAGCTGCCGTAAAGATTTCTAAAATAGGGAATGTTTGAGTTAACGGCATAAGCATGTAGTGTGAATAAATCGCAGTCGAAATGTGCGAAAATCGCGTACAAAAATCATATAACTGGCAAATTTAGCCTTCCAATGACCCCTTCCTATTGCTGCATTTTTGACATTGCGTGACACAAGTCAGATAAAAAACTAAAACGGCGACCATATGTTCGACATCTTATTTACCACATAAACGTTAACATATCGCGCTACCACCTCTCCAATATCTCGTTCTTTCTAATTTTACATGCTGTTATAATCGCTTTGTTTCATTTCCCGTTTGGTACACCCGTCTTGATAGCTTCTCTCCCATATCCAAGAGATGGAACTAAAATTTCTCAAGTCACCTAAAGATCGTTCACCTCTTTGAAGCGATAATACACCGAACGTTATGTTCGACCTACAACAAACACTACATAAACTTTACAACCCAATGAAGTCGTTAACACCGACAAATCCTTTTTTCCACGTTCAAATTAAAGAGGTTGTGCGAATTGCCACCCACTCACACTATCGAGGGGAGAACTAATCTGGAGCGAAGGTCAGGGTCGCTATCATTCCACCAGGTCAAGTTCACCCTCCCGGTTTTCCCCTGACCTTCATTTACATTATTACGTTGAACTAGTTGCGAAAAAAGTGGGTGTTTTCGGGATAAATTTTTATAACATTTTTGGCGTCGATTCAGGAGTGTTGTTTCAACACTCACATGTGCTTCATAAAGAGGATTGTTTGAGTTTCGGACAATGATTTTAAAGTGGCGACTATGAAAAAGTGATTGTTGTTGTTTAGACGAGCGTATTTGCTTTTGCGGTTTTGTTAATGGGTGACTTCACGAGTGGAGATGACTTTGTAGGTAATTGTGCGATCGGACAATGACACGAAGTTCTCTTTGCGAAATTACGTACGTTATTATATCTGTAATTAAAATTCACATTCTATGCAAAACGGTTTTTTTAAATTTAATTACAAGAGTCACGAAATAGAACAAAAAAATAATTATATAAAAACAATCGGTGTTTACAACAAAGAACTAAGTAGTTGAATATGTTGTTTTATTACGACAAAGAAACCTTTTAATACCGATAAAGCCGATTTTATGTTTAATT
This sequence comes from Cynaeus angustus, assembly GCA_030157275.1. NCBI lineage: Eukaryota > Metazoa > Arthropoda > Insecta > Coleoptera > Tenebrionidae > Cynaeus > Cynaeus angustus. Next base: position 25,057,567 of record CM058058.1, read on the forward strand.
TATTTATTATTTTGCGTATATGCAACCAACAATACACGCTCAATTTTTACTGTGTTCGTGGAATGTGATGAAAAAGAACTTTTTTTACGGGTCGATCATTTAAATCTCTATATACAAAACTTTCAAACTTTTACTTCAGTTTATGGTTCATTCTTTTAGTCCAATGAAATTTCTACTAGTTACAATAGAATATAAAAAATTGGGAATTACCACAATGAGACAAGTTTCAGACAGAAATCCATAAATGCGCAATGAGGTTTTTTTTTGTCTTAGCTTTTACTACGGTAAAAACAGCAACCCCAGACATGCAAGCTGTCTTATCACAAATTTGAAAGTACCCCCAACTATTTCTTTGTGATAACTCTGATTTTCTGTAATTTTATGGTAGCTAGTAGGAGCTTGCCTGAACCTGTGCAATTATTGCATTAAACTTGAAGGCACCTGAGGCGCAATTAAAATGTCACCAAAAGAATATATAACTAAAGCTCTATTTTCCGACTAGATCTGAGTTTATAAAGTTTACGTTTTTTTAAACACATGTTTTGTTGTACGGAGAAATTGTACATCATTTTTCGCTGACTTTAACTTTTGGGACCTCTTAATGTTATTTTATTGTAGTTTATTTAAGAATTTACGTGGGATTGTTGAATTTACAAAGATTTATAAAAATTTTAGAATTTAAGCTTATCTAAAGCAGTGCTTCAATTTTTTTTAGTACTTTTTAGTACTTTATATGGAATATTTACTTTGATATTTCTGCCACATTAAAATTTTTGAGATTATGATACGTCATGATTTATAGTTTACATAAGATTGCTTTCTATTCTTGTAATAAAATTATAACAAGCTCGCTAAAAAAAAAGAGGTCCCACAGTTTTAGAACTACTTTGTAGATACTTAAAAGTTATTGTTTTTTTTATTTTCAAATGGCTTGATACACTTACATTCTGTGTATTCTGTGTATTTCCAGATGCATGTTTTTGAAAGTTTCACAATTTTATGCATGTCTAGTATATTTATTGAAATCTTTTTAACTAGAATCTTAAATTTATAGGTACTATAGTAAAATTTTAGATATTTGAACTAAAATTTCAACCTCTTGGATATCGAGTTTTAAGACGTTTTGAATTCAATGTTTTCTATATTATTTTACACAACTACAACTAAAAGAAAGTAGACAAAAGGAAGCATTTTATTTTTCTTCTGTGCAAAGCCAAATCATATATTTTAGGATTTTTGTGCAACACATTGTTGGGCTTAGCCACAAAGAAACTTATTTGGTCAGCTCGCACTCGAAAATCAGGAGACTCCGTTGTGAATTTTCTACTACTTATATGTAGTTTTAAGAAAGTAATAAAAATATATATGAGGAACAATGTTTGACCTGATTGCTGGAAAACTCGTTAATTGGTTATAGTTTAGAAAACTCGAAGAAGTCGATAAACAGCCCGCGCAAGCAATCTTTAGAACTATTTAAACATGAAGAATTGTTTCATATATACGTTAAATTTCATTTTTTTGTATTTTTTTCCAATCTCCGAACTTTTAATATCAATTTGTAATAAATTTTGGTAGTCTTAAGAGCAGTTTAGGGTTCTTCTAACAAAGCGCGTTTCTAATAAATGACTCGGCAATTCTAGCAGACTTACAAAATGGATCGTTAGTGCGAATAATTAATTTTTTATTAAAGAATTGACATGACAAAGCGTGTAAGTACTAAACTACAACTGAAATTGTGCAGAACACGTTTTCATTATTGTTAGCTGAAAAATTTATTAAGTTGCGCTTAATAACGTCCATTATTTTCTCATTATTGTAATATATTTACACGAATTACTTAAGTTCATGCTCAAGCGCATCTAAATAGCTATCTAGAGCGTTTAATGTGATTATAACTAATTTAAGAAAGAATCGATTAGTTCGTTCGGGGGGCGTCTGTGACTGCTTCTATGTTCCCGCCGCCCATGGTAACAAAGGTGGTAATTAAAGAACAAACAGCACGCTATAACTCTGACGATTCATAATTCCAAAAATAACAACTAGTGTGTAAAATCCCCTTTTATATAATTAAAAAGCATTGCATTCAGTAATAGATGTCTGATTTCAGGACGCCTCACATCAAAATGGGCTGAAGCCGCGGTTTTTCTGGAGGCAGCAGTTCCAAAATAAATAATAGGTGAGTACGGACCATTTCCACTGACGACACTGATGTCAAGATAATTTCTGAACAACACACAGCCACCTCATCCGACACGTTTTTCTCTCAAAATTCCGTTTTTTTACTTTGACTTTGAAACAAACGTGAAAAATTGACAGAATCGATAAATTTCAAGCGTTGAGCTTTTCGGCGCGTCTCGAATCGATCAGCGAAGACTTCTTATTAATATTACTATCAAACTTTACAGTACAGTGGATTGGAAATGGATAAAGAAAATGGTAAGGGCACCGAAGGTAATTCTGGTTCCAGCAAAGTGTCAAATCCCAATGATCCAGCGTCTTTACTCGATGCCAGCAGTCTCTTCGGAGGTAAGCGTTGGAACGAAATCGCTGTGATGTTGTAAATGTGTGTTTTTTGTTATCGCAGCTTACTGGCCACGGGGCGATGCAAATTCTGCCAACACCGCGAATATTTTTGCGGCCGGAGGCGGTTTCGGTTTACCGCCCCATCCATCGCTTCCTTTTGGTATGTTGCCGCCGACAACGGGACGAGGAATGCCCTCCTATCCCACCACCACTGGCGCGGCGGCGGCCTACAGCAACGCCTATACTAACACTCTTTCGGTGGCGGCGAGTCAAGCCGCCAGTTTAGGAATACCAGCTGCAAGTAAGTAAACAAGGGGGGGAAAGGCAATAAACATAAGTGGTGTCTTGTCTGCATCTTTTCTATTATTTGCACAATATTTATCACATATTTGTCCGCAATTAGATCGACTCTAGAAAAATGGAAACACTTTTTTCTACTCTTTTCATTGAATTTTGTAAAGAGATATACGATCGTAACGGCCTGTGGGCCGAACTCTAATAATAGACAATGTGATATTAAAAATTAGACTCAGACTTCTACTTCCCCGCCCTTAATTTGTACAATTTAGGTGCTTGTCTGTTTTAACAAGGCCCGCCTACACATCACCTGACAGGTCCTTTTCTGATTCGTTATATTATGCCTATCTTTATTTAAAAAAAAATGCTTTTTCTTACATATTTTGTTTTTAAAGATTTTCATTACTAAGCGAGTATTTTTTTCTGTATTTGTTTGTTTTTTTGTAACTTATGGATTAGTGTTTTGTGTTTTATTTTTTATTTTCAACACGATGCGATATGAGATTTTTACTGAGAAATTTGAATAGATTTGCGAGTAAATTTTTAATTATGTTCAATATTTAAATCTAATTTTGCGTCTTTCATTTTAGGGTGAGTAAAAGTCAAATCACTAAAATTATTATTGATATATAAACGACATACTGAATTTAAAATTAACACATGTCACTATTGTCATGTGCTAGTGACAATGCTAGTAATTTAAACATTGCTGTCGTAAAAACTAAGGCGCGAATTTTAAAGTTTAAACTTTGAGTCCCCTTTGTTTAATATTTAAAACAAAATTAGTTTTAAGCTAAATATTGCCATGCAGGCAAAGAAATATACACGTATTTCAATTCTGTTATGAAAAAGTAGAGCAGAAAAATTGCTATTAAATTGTCATGGAAACGTAAAATATTTAATGGTTGAGGCTAATTGTGCTATCAAAGATATCTTGCTAAAGCACCTCAAAGTACCTCAATTTGCTCAGCTTACCTTAGTCTGATGATTTTGAAATTTGCAGGTTTTTTTTTGTTTTGTGAAAATTATTTGTAGTACCATAAAACTTTTTTTTTTAATTTATGTTCTATATTTGTTAAGCGTTTAAATATTCAAAACGGAGAGCTTTACATCAAATGTTGGGCAATTCCTAAGAAAGATTTTGTAACGCTCTGTTAAATACGTTTAAATGCAGATTTTTCTTAATTATTTACTGCTTATTCACCCTTAAAAATCAAAATTAACTTCTGTGAGTACAATTTTCTCGTTTATTTTTGGAATATTTTCTATTTTTGGTCGATTACATTTAACTAGGCTAGACGATGGTACAACGCTTTAAAAATAGCATCTAATGCATAATGCATTTATCTTTTTAAATTCTTTCTAACGACACCATTGTGTTGCATACAATAATGTGGAAATATAAACGACTGTTTTCCAGACTAGTTTTATAGGTAAATAATATACCAGTTTGTTATAAAAGAATTCGGATAATGCCCCGGATAAAAATGATATTCGCTTCTTATCGATCTGACCTTTTCGTGAGGGGTAATTAACGCAGGACGTAACTTCATAAACCTCACCTCAACCTCTGTTTCTGATTGACCTATTGGCACTTCTTGCTGGGATAAATTATTTTCACTCCAATCATTTAACTTGTAGAATTAAATTCTCATGAACTCCGATTTAATCTTTGGTAGTTGTGGCTATTAATCGGGGGAGGACTAATCCCTCGAAAAAGTTATGGGCTAAATTCGATTTACCCGCGTAAATCAACAGGTTATCAGAGATTTTTTCTGGACTCTTTCAACCTGAATTGCCTTTCTAAAGGTAAATGTCGTTTAGTATGTGGTTTGTGTCGTTCCGTGAACGTTCCGGGTTCATCTGGGTGAAGTATTACGGCAAATGTAATTCATTTATTGATCTACTTTTCTCCCTCCAGTTGTGTCAGGCTGCACACACAAAGACTGTATAAAGGTCATAATTCATCCCTTATAATTTAGAAAACGTATTGAATTTACTACAGAAAAACCTGCAGAAATCATGGTAAATCTATGTGTGTTAAGAATTAAGGTTGTTTCCTTAGAAGTTGTTGTCACAGGATAATTGTCCTTTGGTCCTTGCTCGTTTGTAACCTCACTTTTCTTTCCTTACTACCCTTTTGAATGTTGTGCTTCTCGATGTTTATAAATAGGACCTCTATACCTCCACCTTTATACAAAACTCAAGATGTTCTTCCATCTGTGGTATTGATTATTGTGTATTAAAATCGCTGCGTTGCAGGCGCCGCGTGGTGGTCGATGGCGTCCCATTTGGCGGCCCAGGATTACCTGGCACGTCTTCAAGCAACGGGTTTGAACTTTCCATCTCTCGGTTCTCCAGCTGATCTTCAGTACGCTTCCTTGGGCTTACCACCTCACTCATCTCACCATAAATCGAAGACCTCCAAAAGCAGCTCTTCGCCATTACCTAAATCCAAGGATACCAAACTACCATCGCCATCGCCTGTTCCGAAGCTGGATGGACGAGACAATTCCATCAAGAGTAACTCGTCGATGCCCAATTCGAAATCATCAGGGAAGTACCCATCATCTTCAGGTCTCAACTTACAACCAGGCATAAAACTGCCGAATAGTGGCGAAAAAAAGTCGAAAGTGAACGATATAAATTATTTGAAGCCGATGGACAAGAAGTCGAGTGCTGTTAGTTCGGGTGTTAAAGTGTCATCCTCATCGCCGAGTATCTTCACCAGTCCATTGAGCTTGGCCAGTAATTATGACAAAAGTGGCGCAAATACGCTTAGTACTCAAAGTTCCAGTGATAGTATTAGTGGCAACAGTCTGCCGCCCAGCAGTATCTTAAGGTAAGCTCACAAGAAGTCGAAAAATTCGATAGTCAGTCTTTAAAGTTTAGTCTACTGTCCTTTTAGCAGTTGGTTCTTTTTGATATAGTCAATAGTGCGTTACCCAAACTTTGCTCCTTATTGTATAAGTTTTTGTTATATCAATTGTTTTTTTGGATTCTTAAGTGAGAACAACGAAAAAGTTACTGACTACATGATTCCGAGAAGGATACTACAAGATGGTATAAGTAACATTTGGTTCTATTACTTTTAATTATGAATCATAAGAGTACAAGAAGTATACTAGAACGACAGTCTGCACCGAATTAAAAAAAATACTAATATCAAATTGATAAATGTTTAACAAAATCGAAACTATGTTAAGAAGTGTTAATTGTAAATTGGATTGGTCAGCGATAATTCAAAAAATATTACTACGTTTAATAAATTTGAAGTAAAGTTACTAAATTTGAACTTTTTTTTGCTTGATAAAAGCCATTAATTAATCAGTGTATTAATAAAATGTATACACTTAATAGTTAGAATATTCGAGCGAAATTAGAATGAAACAATTGATTACTTTTCAGAAAATTAAACTAAGTATTTGTTTGAACACTGGTTATTTTTATTTTACTTTTTTCCTACTTTTGCGAAAGTCCAGGTTCAATTAATTTGAACAATGCACTTTTGTCTTCTTTCTTTTACTTTTCTTTTCACAGTTAATTTTGGTCTTACTACAAAAACAACAGCATCAAAAATTAGCAAATTTTTTTTCTTCTAATTTTCCGGCTATTTTTTTACGGTAATAAAAGTAAAATTATAAAAATTATCGCTAGCGTATGGGAATTTGCTGTCAACTAAACGTCGACCTAAATCAATTGTGAGGTTAAGACTGCTGTCGTGTGCTAGTAATTTAAATTTTATTTTCTTTAAAAACTGGGCCGCGAAATTTAAAATTTAAATGTTGTAAGAATTTCATTCGCAATGTTGTGTATTTTTTTGCACTATACTTAATTAAAAATTAAGTCTTTTTGCATATTTGAAAAAGCGTGAATTGAACGCCAAAATCATTTTTTGAGCATTTTCTTATTTCAGATGCCCCCCAAAATTGTATACTTTCATCAACTGACAAAAAAATAACAGTTTTAATAGTGGGATAAGCAAAAAAATATTTGGGTGTGAAATCAATTCAATAAACTTATCATACAACAGCAATGATTGTATTGTAAGAGACTACATTTTAAAACTTATACATTAAATCACCTTATCATTACCAGATTGAGATCATTCGCAGTTCGATTTTATTTACATTTTCAACCAGTTTACGATCCAATTTTGTAAAACTCTTATCTTATCACGTTTGAATATTTGTCCATTTACATGTCACTATCTAAACTAAATTATTGTTCTGTATCAATTACTGATCACTTTTATTTGATAATAGCGCTGCGCTTGAAGGGAACAGGTAAGACAACCTTTTTACAACTTAAACTTTAAACAAATCATGCTATAACTCTCTTTTTTGTTTATAGTGATCCAAATTCAATACTTGGCGGCGTTCGTTTGCCCCCCGATACCGAGATTATTAAATATACCTCATCCATCGTTGGGCCTAAGATACCAGGAACGACCAATCGAGGACGCAAAAAGACTATTTCTTTAGATCCACCGTCAGTGAGCGTGCATCCTTCTCATTCTAGTACAGGAATGTTGATCGAACGCAGCAACAAACGTCCAAAGTTAACAGTAAGTTGCTTAATTACATGTAGATAGTGTCAAACATGATTGACGATAGGATCAGCAAGATGTTAGCTCGCCGCCTACTTCAGCAAATGACAGGGTGGAAGTCATTAAATTACCAGCGACCAACGGGAGTCCTTCAGGAGTTTCTGTTCCTTCGTTCAACAGTACTGAAGTCACTGGAGATACTCCGTTGAATTTGTCTCTCAAACCGAGCACGTCAACGAATAGTACTAGTTCTTCGCTGAATTCGTTAAGCAACATGTCGGCCAACATCGGCGTAGATAGGATATGTAAGTGTGAATTATAAAGTCAACAAGTAGGAGCGAATGTATCTAATCAATGTCTCAATCGCCAAGTCACGAGGGATTTGTCATAATTTAGTGGAATTTTACTGAGAGTCTTGATTATGTTTGATTTTCTTGCCTAGCTCGTCGAAAGCCAGGCCCGAAACCCCGTCGCGTTGTCCCTTCAGCTTCGCAGTTGCCTCCAGGAGCCCCCAGCGCGTCTTTGGCTCAACTGTTTGCAGCGGCCGATTCCCCGAGACCACCTAGTCGTAACGAAGGCTCGGACGGCGGCAGCTCAACTTCCTCAACATGTGCATCCACAGCTCCAACCACTGCCTCCACGACAGTTCCCACAATGTCTATGGCCAATCACAAAGAGGGTAGACCGAGAAATCTTGGTCGTGGTGTTAGTAAACCTAAAAAGAATACAGTAGCTTCTTTATTAGCACAAAGTAGAGCGTTAGGTGTGTATTAAACCGTGTTCTGTCGAGATTGTAGGTGATTTAGGTGAGATTTTAGGTATTAAACCTATGCCTATTTTGGATCCCAACGCTTCTATGAATCAGCAGATGAATCTTTTGAAGTCGAATATATTGGCTGCACAGCAGTATATTTCTGAAGCAGGTGGTGACGAAAAAGCTTTAAATAAATTTTTGCAGGAAAAATTCAGGGGTACTTTAAGTGATTCTAGTACTGTTGATGCCTCCACTGATTCTGATAACCTTACTGATTCTAATCATACAGATTCAGAAATGGAGATTGAAGTCACCACCAAAAAACAAAAACAGTACGACGAACGCGCCTTAAGAGTGCCCCTGGACAAAGGTAAACTAAAAACACTCATTTTCTCTCGTATTAACCATTTAATACACAGGGTGGAAGCGAGAAACCATCATACGTGGACTGACGAAGAGTGGCGGCATCAAAGGCGACGTCACTTACATCGCCCCTGATTCTGCAAACAAATTCAAGCAGATGTCCGACATCACACAGGTACCAAAATCCACTCGTGCTCGATTTTTACTAACTTTATTTTATAGTACCTGGAATACCAAAAGACCGCTGATTTGACGAAAGAAAACTTCACGTTCAGCTGTAGAGTCATCTTGGGAGATTACCTGCAACCCGTACCCCCGGAAATGGTAGCGGAAGGAGGAGAATACATATATCTCACCGAAGAAGACGTAAATAGAAGGTAAACAAAACCAGAGCGGAGCTTCCAGACTTTTTCTAACTCGACTCGTTCTCTAGATTGGAGGAGCTGAAAACTGCAATGCGAACAAGTTTGCCCGTCGAACAACGAATAGAAATGGCCCGAAAGCAACAAGCAGCTCGCGCAGCGGCTCGGATGGACCGTGAGCAAGCTCGTTTAGCAAAAGAGATCGAAAGATCCGAACGTCAAGAAGCTGCCCGAAGAGATCGTGAAGCTCGATCACAACAGCTTCTGGAGGTATGAATCTCTTATTAATTTTAAATAAACACCCTGTAAAGGTAACGGTCGTTGTTTACCGCAACCGTCATTTTTATAAGTCAGTTTCTTTTTGATTTTATTGTGAAGGTATAGTATTTTTTTTAAAAAGGGTCGAAAACGGCTAGCGTTCACGCTCGAACAGAAAATTCAGATAATATCAGAAATCGAAGGTGGAAAAACGAAATCCGACGTATCTCGGGAGCTCGGTTTGGCTAGTTCGACTGTAGCCACCATATGGAAGAATCGTGATAATATACTAAACGCCTATAGCTCAGAAAACTTGGGACGCTGTCACAGTCCCAATAATAACGATTTGTACATTCCAGATATTGCGATGGTATGTCAGTAATTATCAGACGAAACAAACGAAATAGGTGTCAGGTGTTATCAACAAAAGACTAACAAGTGCTTGGCACTTTTAGTAGTTTTTTTACATGCCATCTCAGATTAGCTCTAACCAACTTATCGATGCAATAACATTCTCTAAGTCATCCCAGTTTTACAGCTTACGTCGATATCATCATTGCATTTACCTTTTTTTTACTATGCCTTCACCAGATTTTACGTCATCTGCATGGTATTTTTCGAATATAATGCTTCAGCGCATGTTTTAATAACTTCATTTTTATTTTATCATTTAGAAAAGCATTTCACGATTTTCAAGTTGTGAGATGTTTTCTTATTTTTTTGTTATATGTGATGATGTTGTAACGTGTTGCATGACAGGCTAAAAGAAAACGCCAGGAGGAACTCGAAAAACACAGACATGAAGAGCAACAACGAAAACAACAGGTAATTGATTTTCTCTTATTTTTTTGAGCTTGACAGCGTCGGTTTCACTAGTCTATTGGCCCGTACAATTTATCTGTATTCTTTCATTTCAGGAGAGAGAATTCAAAAGACAACAAGCTGCCATGTTGAAAGAACAGGTAAAATTCTAGATACCACTGATGCTTCCTTGCTTCTATGTGTGTATAAATTTCTTTTCACGTAATAATCATTCATTCGTGTTTACAAGTAGCAGTTAATGTTATATTTTCAGATTTGTTTTGTCAATAGTCTTTAATTTAACTGTTTTGTGTTTGTACGTGTGCATTTATTGTCATTTGTGGCTTGTGTATATACTGTGATGCTGTTTTTCTCCGTAGATGTACATACAGGAGATCAGTAAACAGCGAGAAATGCTCTACACTGTTGAGTTGGTATGGATATGTATCTAATATGAGTGTCTATCTTCCTCATTCATCATCCACTTTATTTTCGAGTTTACTTGGCTTGTCTGCTTCTAAATTTGCTTGGATTTATTTTGTTCGTGCTAATCAGTTTCGTATGAGCAGTCACGCTAACGTTTCAAATAACAAAGGTTTATAATGCTGGTGTCCACTTTGTTCTGTGTGACTTGATAACATGCTTATAGAATAATTAAAGCTTATAATTTAAGAATAGGCTCTAGATCTAGCCCCGCCCGGTAATAGATTTTTCCTCACATCAAGACAAAGTACTTTATCGGACAAGGCTGGAACGAACAGTCAGCAAACATGCTGTATGATAACCACGGAAGCCTACATTCCGCAGTTTTAATGAATTAATAGTTGCTTCAAGTAGCAATCAAAAGATAAAATTATTAATTCTGAAACCTTATTAATATTAAATGCAGTTCTGATAGTATAAAACGAAAAATATCCCAAATTTTCTTGCTCCACGCTTTACTAATTTTATTTTACGTATTAATCAGTGACTTGAATCACTCTCCAAAAACAGCATGATTTTTGCCTCTAATTTCCTCGACCTATTCACTAAATCTTGTTTTTTACCAGGAGAGAGAACGCCGCCGCCAGCACATGGCCCTAGTAAAAGCCCTAGAAAACCGTCGTAAACTAGAGGAAAGAGAGCGCAAGAAGCAACAACTACTAGCCGAAAAGCAAGCGAACAAAGAGAAAAAACTAGAACAAAGAAAAATGGAAATGGAAATACTCGCCGAGCTCAGAAAACCATGTGAAGATTTAGAACTCGATCAGAAGCCACTGCCAGAATATGATAGGATTCCTGGATTGAAACTTCCAGGGAAAGCTTTCGCTGACGTTCTGATGGTGTTTGAATTCTTGCACAATTTTGGTGAAACTCTCGGTTTCGACATGGAGTCTTTGCCGACTCTTGACTCTCTACAACTAGCTTTAATGCCTAACGAAAACTCTTCAGAAGCTGAAGAAGAGCTGTTTTCTGTGATGACACATTTACTAGTCTGCGCTATAGAAGATCCGGGGATTCCGAATCCGGCACGTCATACTACTATTTTAGGGCAAAGTTTAAGACAGGCCGATATAACTCATGCGAATTTGTCGGAGATTTTGAGGATCTACTTGTATGCGAATGCTACAGGTGAAGTCAAAGCGCTAACGGGAGTTCATTTCGAAAGAGATAGAGAGAAGAGAGTGGCCGACCATCATCAAAACGACAACGAAATGCAACAAACGTCTTGTGGAAAGAACTCCCAATATTACGAATTGCTGCATGAAAATGCCACGTGGAAATTGTCAGACATGTTAAAAGACAAACCGTTTATGGCATTGTCACCGACATGCAAAGCTGAGATTTTGGCGTTCTTATGCAACGAGCTTCTACAGAACAAAGCAGTGATACGACAAATCGAAAGCTCTCTAGAAAGTGTCGCCCAACAAAAGAAAGAGAAGTGGTTGCTGGATACTAAAATTAGGAAGTACGTTTACTAAAACTGTTGCGAACTGTTTTAAGATTTCTTTGCAGGTTACGAATGTTGCATAGCCGGAAAGTGAGGACTGAAGCCGTTGAGAAGGCCCAGAACAAAGTAGACGGTGACGCTCCTGAAGGAAACGTTGACTCTCCTTCTTTACATAAAGATGATCTTTTGGACGACGAAGATAACGAGATGAGCGAAAATGAAAGTGTAGGAACACAACCTGAAGAGGTACTGTTGAATTTAAACACCACTGGTCAGTTCTAAAGTCTTTTTTAACAGGAAGAAGATAACAAATTGTCCGGTGAAGAATTGGGAAAGAAGCTGGAGAAACTAGTAAAAACTTCTGAAATCCAGCTACAGTCTTTAAATTCATCAACCCACCAACTTCGCGCAACCTGTTTCGGTCAGGATCGCTACTGGCGCCGTTACTGGAGTCTTTCCAAAGCTGGAGGAATCTTCGTAGAAGGAATGGAATCCGCTGAACCTGAGGTCCTCTTGGAACAAATTCAATACGACCAGTCTAAAGAGACCATTAATAGCATCAACGATATCAACAATCTCATGAGTAAAGTAGAGAACATCAACGATAGTAACGTCGATAAAGAAGTAAGCAATATCGTCGGAGTTAACGAGATCGTCGAGAAGGATCCGATCAAAACGAACAACAATGAAATTGAACATAGAAAAACGCCGAATCGAGTAGATGTGTGTGAAAATGGCGAAATAATGGATAAAAGTGAGCGTAATTTAGCCGAACTGAGAAAAAGTGTAGACGATATAGTACAAAACTTGGAACGAAACATAGAGATAGAGAAGGAAAAACTTAGACAAGAATCTCAAGACACTAAATTGAGTAATCACGTGGATGCACCGGTGAAGTCTGAGCCCAGTGAGACGGAGCCTATAGGCAATAAAAAGTTCAACTTGTTTGAGAAACTGGGACAGTGTATGGAGCGTGAAAATAAGTCTGAAGAAGACTTGAAAGCCGAGGTGAAAGCTGAAGTGAAAGAAGAACTGAAGAATGAGATTTTGAACGAACTGAAAAGTGACATTAAAGGTGAGAAGAACGAAAGTAAGAGCGAAGATGAGAAATCGAGCGAAAGTGAGCATAAGTGGTTCAGTATTCTCAATAGGGAGGGCACTTGTGATGGTGTATATTTGACAGCTGGAAATCGATGGGACAACGGAGTTGGAGCTTGTACCAGAGATAACCTTACCGAATTGAAAATTCCTGTTTTTCCTCCTCCTGGTTCAAATTCCTCCACGAATTACCACAGTTTGTGTGACAGTCCTGCACCTCTACAGATGACTGCCGAAGAAAGTGTTCAATTAGAACACATCAAGAAGCATGGGATGCCCAAACCCTGTGACAAAAAATCTGTACCGGTTGATAAAAGGTACGGATGGTGGAGAGTGACCGATCCGGAACAGTTAAAAGAAGTCTTGGACAATCTACATGTGCGCGGAGCTAGGGAGAAAGAGCTGAAGAGAACTTTTTTTAGCATCATGCAAACAATGTATGAAAGACAAGGGAAATTATACATCGATGAGGGACAAAAAGATTTGATTGAGTTATCGCTCGAAGGGTTGGAAAGTGTGAAATTTATGGAAGGTGGAGCTCCATATCCTGACGAACCTGGCGAATGGAGTCAAGCTATTGCACACAGAGTTGACCTTTTTTTGCTAGAACAGGTACGTTGAATTTAATTTTGTTGTTCGACACTTTTATTTATGGCTCTTAAGGTGGAAGCATTGGAAGACAAAGTAGCTAGCGCCAGCATGCAGATCAAGGGTTGGAAAATCCCAAATCGAGACATCCAGGACATTCCTGCAAACGAAGTTGTTCCGCTGGTCCGGGATCGCTTGTCATCGCTCGAAGTGAACATCGAACGTCGCTATTTGAAGCCACCTTTGGGCAATAAGTGAGTAAATGAATTAACGATTTATTCTAAAATAATACCTAACTTTTAGGCCTACATGCATCAACCTCTCGAGTTCGGGAGAACAGAACTCGACAGCAGCTCAAGAATCTGGTGGAAGTACACCATCATCGAATCAACCCGTGTCAGATCCCAACGAAATCCCCAAAGGTTTAGCTGTATGGCGAGAGGCTGTGAATAGAGCCCAAACATCTGCACAGTTAGCGATGTGTCTCTACTCGCTGGAATCTTCCATCGCTTGGGACAAGAGTATCATGAAAGCTGTGAGCTCCTCTGATGTTTTTAATAAACTGAGAGCCCGCAAATATAACAGCAAGCTCAGTGTGGGTGCTTGTGCTTCTTTTAGTTTTTAGTTTGCACTTAATTTCAATGTGTGGTGAAAATTTTAAGTACTTTTCTAGTGACTAACTGCATGGGATTTGCATGAGATTTTAGTAAACTTCACTCTCTTTTTCACCACATATCTTACAGAACGTCAATTTTTTTAAATTGTATTAAATTATCGCAACAGCTCGACTTTGAACTAATTTTAGTGGCTGTGTGCACAGATTTATTACATTACTAATACTTTAGTTGAAAATACGGAATTAGCAGAATTCCAAAAATTGCAATTTTATTACAGAACTGCCAGTTTTGCCACAGTGGCGACAACGAAGATAAACTTTTACTGTGTGATGGTTGCGATAAAGGCTATCATACGTATTGCTTCAAACCCAAAATGGACAATATTCCTGACGGAGATTGGTACGTATTCATACTGATTTTTTTTTAAGCGTCGTTAATTCGTTTATCTTACTAAAAGGTATTGCCACGAATGCGTTAATAAGGCTACGGGTGAAAGAAATTGCATAGTTTGTGGCAAAAAGTCATCAACAACAGGAACTCGTTTAGTGTTGTGCGAGCTGTGTCCTCGCGCTTATCATACCGACTGTATCAATCCTGTAATGCACAAAGTTCCTCGTGGAAAATGGTACTGTTCCAAGTGCATATCGAAAAAACCACAGAAGAAAATGCGTAAAAACCACACCAAACCGAATAAACAAGATAGCGAACTGTCCGATCATCCTCCTTCTAGGTTGGTAAGAACGTTAGATTAGTCAGTTTATGACTAATTTCTTGGTGTTAGTCCCGCGCCATCTCATAGTTCTGTCACAACCAATGAAGACCAGGGAACAACGAATTGTAATCAGAGTGATGTCTCCAACTCGAGTCTCGGCAATGCAGGCTCTCCGTCCACGCAAACTTCCAAGAAGGACCGCGTTTCAAAAAAGTTACTTAAAGAACTAGCTCCATGTAAAGCCATCTTAGATGATCTCGAATGTCACGACGATGCATGGCCGTTTCTTCTCCCAGTGAATACAAAACAGTTCCCGACATACAAGAAAATCATTAAAACTCCGATGGATTTATCGACTATTAAAAAGAAATTATATGATGTCAGGTTAGTATAAACTTTTCTAGGAATTTTATAGAATGTTTATGTTATAGTTATAAATCCAAGGAAGAATTCTGCTTAGATGTCAGACAAATCTTCAACAACTGCGAGGTTTTTAATGAAGATGACAGTCCAGTGGGCAAAGCAGGTCATTGTATGCGGCAATTTTTCGAAGCTCGATGGAACGAGCTTTGCATTTCTAACAGTTGAGGACTGCTTTACCAAAAAAGACCCTACCATCGACGAACGAGGCCCCCGGAAAACAGTGTTTAAATTGCATCAAGGTGTGATGAACTTTTTTTTTATTTGTACTGTTGCGGTTTCTAAAAACAATACAGGTATTTCCAGTGTGTGATATTGACTTTGAAATGTATACTTGAGCTTCTTATTGTTCATAAATTGTAATTATTTGTATACAATTAAAAAAACTTGGAATTTGCGCATCACTTAACTTCGTTGACTTAAGAAATTGTGATTTTTAAGTTAGTTTCTCAGCTTGTATTAATTTGTATTTTTGATATTCTGTACTTTTTATTTAATTATTTATTTAGAATAATGTCTTTGTTCATAAAATTCAACGATCTTTATTTATTTATTTTTTATCAAGTGATTTTACTTAAGTTTGTTCTTAACGAATTATGTTTTAGTTGCATTGAACTACAACATAGAGTAAGAGAGTTTGTATAAAATGTAAAAATTTCTTTGACACTGCATCGCTCAACTTTAAATTAAATGTCTCTCTAGGCTATTATGAAATGTTTTTATGTAAGATGAACATAGTTCTCAAAACGAAAGAATGTATTTAATAAATGTGTTTGGTAGGCTAGTTCTCTGCAGAGGAAAGTGCAGCTCATAGAACTAGGTTATGTATTTTAATGTAAGATATTTATATTAATTATATTTACTTATAAATGTTGTTCTCGTATTCTTCCAAACCTTAAAAATAATTCGGTCACGCTGACTTAATTGTTTGAAATTACTTTGGCTGTAATAAGTATTTAAAAGAATAAGGGATTTGCAACGCATGCGCCAATTCTTCTTTCCATGACTTACTGAGAACAGATTTTTTTTAGTTCTCAACTTAACTTCTACCAAATCGTTCATTTATATTCAGATTTTTCTAGACTTGCCAATGTTAGCAAATTCTCAACTATCATTTGCAGTGAGCTGTAATCACTGTTTACTTTATTACATAACTGTTAAAATCATTCACCTTAAAATATGGTTATAAATAAATTGGTAAATGCTACGCGCCAATTTTTGAATATATGACATGTACAATTGCAATAATAATGTGAAACCCCTTCACAAATCAAGTGGAATTGGAAATGTTGTTTTATTGTGAAAGCTGATATTTTTATTTAAATATCACATTTGACTCTTTTCAGATTGTATCCAAAATAATTGTGCAGTGAGCAAAGTAAATCGTTAAGATCAAAAGCGGTGTAAGAGCTAAAACAAATGGACCCTTAATTGAGGTTATGTTCATATTAAAACTTCAAACATCTTTTAATTAAACAATTTCCTATCATGGAGACAAATCAAACACAACAGATAAATGTGTATCGCAAAATGCTAGCTGCGTCAGTATGCAGCATTCTCATGGAAAACGGTTTTGATACAGCAGACAAGGAATGCGTTGGAACTCTTACTGAAATGATACAGTGCTGTAAGTTTTATTTTCTTTCATTTTCTTACATCCAAATTTAATTCTTTTAGTCTTATCAGAAGTAGGCTCTCTTTCAAAGAGTTATTGTGAACTCAGTGGGCGCTCAGAACCATTGGTAGCAGATGTGATATTAGCTTTTGTGGAAATGGGGCACAACTTCAATGACTTAATGGTCTATACTAAGGGAATGAAACATTCAGTGTTACCACCATTGCAGCCTCAGCAGCCCCAAAAACAACTAAATATGTTACCTGCAGGCTCTAAACACCCTTTACCACCTTACATTCCACAACATTTGCCTCAGTTTCCTGACCCTCATGCATACGTTAGGACACCGGTATGTTTTGGCTTTGAGAGATTTTTGGATACTAAATTTTACATTACAGACACACAAGCAGCCTATAATTGATTACGAGTCAGTAAGGGAGAAGGCTGCGGTTCAGAAAAAGGATATAGAAAAAGCGCTTACTAAGTATCTTGCTAAAACTAGCCCAACTCATAATTTGTTTGACACAGACGAGGCCAACATATTTCCATGTACTGTATTCTGTTAATTTTATTATGGTGCTCACGTTACAGTTTTAGTGATTGCTTGTAAACCTGCGTACCCTCCTTATTTGAGCGCTCTGATCCCTCAAGATCAAATATTTGACCCAGAGGATTTGGAGTATGACCACAAGAGTCAAATGATGCAACAGGCGAAAGAACAAAAAACCAAGGAAGAAGTGGAAAATAAAGATGAAGAAGATAATGAAGAAACTCTCAATGATTCCATAAAGAGTGAAGAAAATACTTCCACTAACTATATAGATAATCCATATCTGGCTGCTACAAAGCTTCCTAAAAAAGATGAGATGGATGTTACGTAACTTTCCCCAAAACTTATTAAATGTTATTTATTTTCCATTACTATAAACAGGTAACTTCAAAGTAATTTAACGGTGATCAACGTGAATAAAATGAAATTTGGACTCATCGTATTAATGACACTTTTCCCGAACAAAAACGGTTGAAACAGGGCTTCTTCACTTAGACTCGTCATCCAGCCAACAACAGTCTCATTTCTGTTTTGTACTTTGAGCCACAGCATTAATGGTTGAAAATAATGAAGCATCGCTTCTGCTGATAATCGATCGGATTGTCCTCTTGTTAGCATTTTGATGATTTCCTTCCAGTGTCGTGCTTTCCCGACTTTCATCACATCTCTAAAATAAAAAACTGGTGTTATTCACACTAAAAACGTGACAACATACGATAAAATCCGCCCAGCTTCTCTGGACCTATACACATCACAAGTGTGAAGTGTTCCAGTGTGTCCAGACGCAAAACACATTGAACTGTGGATCTGAAATTCAAGCAACAAAGCTATGTAATATTTCATATATGGAATGTCCGCGGGTATGTGTCTTTTTGCTGCTGCATCAAAATGGCTCTCAGTTCGTGGTATGGGCGGAATTATTCCTTGATAACGCAGTCTCAGCTCCCACCAAGCTGAATTCATGTTCTGGACCCCATTTTGGAAGATTTCGTACCTCCACTACAAAAAAAAAATGACTAGAAGTGATTACGTTTGAGAAGAATTTCAGTACCGCATCTACAAGGAAGGCAAACGGCGCAAAAGCCACTTTTTTCAGAGCCATCAACATTAAGAAATTTATGTTAGCTTCGTAGCCGTCAGTGTTTTCGTTATATAACCCCACACGATGGAGATGTACTGGATTAAAAACAGACAGAGAGATAGCATTAGAAACAGCTTCGTGAAAACCGGGATTTGCTCCATCTCTGTATAAGTATGGTTGGTCAGCGTAGTATAAATAATATTGAATGTGTGCCATTTCATGGTGTGTGGAAATTAAATCATCCATGTTTACTTCAGTGCATTGCTTTATTCTGTAATCTACTTTGTTGCAAAAGTCCCATGCGCTAGCTGTGCACTGAACTTTTCGATCATTAGGTTTGTCCAACATTGAAAATCGCCAGAATTCAGGAGGCATTGGCTTCAAGCCCAAAGAGGTAAAGAATTCTTCGGACATCTGGAACATTCTACAAATAAGAGGATTGTTGGAATTACATTCACCTTGACTCTCATAATACGTATTGCTCATGGAACAATTTTATGTACTTCTTTATTTACCTAAGTGGTGTAAATCCTTGTCGTAACATCTCATCTGTTACATCAATCGGCTTATACTCTGGGTAAGGTGCCACCAAGTCAATAATTTTGCTCCAGTCCTGAGCCCAAAGATTACCTAAAACATGTGCAGGAAGAGGACCCTCCTGACGAATAATATCGGGGCCATAAAACTGCAAGAGCCTTCTTCGAACATAAGTAAACAACTCTCGATATAATGACTGGAGGTTCCTCCAGGTTTCTGCAATTTCAGTTTCAAACTCGTCATCTTCGTAGCTATAACGCATTTCTTCGCCGGCATCCAAGAAACCTGAAATGTTTCATGTTCTAGTTAAGTTAGATTATCATTTCTCGAATACCGTTCATTCTAGCAGCTTGGTTCGCTATTTGTACGTATCTCATAAACTTGTTCTTCATCGGAGGTCCAACTTTATCATGCCACTCTCTCCAAACATGAGCTAATTCTAACTGGTTTCGTGAATTCGCCATTAATCGCATTACGTCAGGTTCCAACTCCAAGTCACAATACAGAATTTCGTGGCTGTTAAAAGGACAGATTCTAATGTGACTATAAATGTCTTTCATTTCTGATATGAGGTGATAAATCTGCAAGAAATCAAGTTAATGAATTACTAGTGAAAGTGTTAAAACAGACCTCATTGTATTTATCATCTGTTAAACTAGCTCTGCTGTTTGTAACCAGAAGTTTGAGCTGTCGTCGAACCATTTGGTCAGGAAGTCGTGTCCAATCAAAACTCATTGCCCGTTTCCATGATAGTTTGTCAAATTTTGCCTGAAGAGTTTGTTCTTCAATCATTCGTCGTTTATTGTGGTCTGTCATGTTAGTGGAATAAATCCATCTTGAAGAGTGAACGCTGAAGCAGATTCTGGATGCTTCGTTGTCGTATTCTCGTAAAAATTGGAGAGCTTCCCCCAAGTTTACGTTTGTCCCCTAATTTAAAAAAAAATGTATTTTTTTATTTGGCGTTCTTACAAATTAACGAAGGTGATAAAAATATGTTTTTTTTTATAAATGTATTATTTGGATTCAGTTTCAAAAAGTTAACGTGAAGGAAAACTGGATTTTAGGTTTAGGTCATCGACATTGTAACATCACAATTGAACTGTTACAGAGAGGATGCAACAAAAAATGCATCATGAGTGGGAAAAGGAAATGCATCCCATGATTGAAAAATTTGCTTAGTGGCTTGTGACAGTGATTATAAAAATTGCTTAACTGGAAATAAAACTCTTTACTTTATTAAAAACAAGTTTATTTTTTCGTTATCTACTTCTACAATACAATAAATAAAAAATTAACTATTTATTTACTTATAATTACAATTAATTACTAGTTTTTACACAGCCTCGATAATTGTTATTAAATAATACTGCTAATTTAATCTACTTCTTCTATCGTGGGTCCACCATGGCTCTGCCCTCCAAAGCCACCAGCTTGCTGACCGCAGCTGCCGGGCATCGGTCCATTTTGGGATCTTCCTTGATAAAGTTTTGCCATAATCGGACTGCAAACTGATGTTAATTGTTTCTGTCTGTCTTCGTATTCTTCTTTTTCCGCCAACGTGTTTGCATCCAACCATTGCAAGCAGCTATCACATTCTTTCGTGATTGTTTCTTTATCTGCAGCTGATATTTTCTCGCCACAATCGCTGACTGCTTGTTTCACTTGGAATATGTATCCTTCCAACTGATTTCTAGCAGTTATCCTCTGTCTCTGTTTTTCATCTTCTTCTTTGTACTGCTCGGCTTCTGCAACCATCCTATCGATGTCTTTTTGTGATAGTCTTCCTTTATCGTTCTTGATGACGATGTTACGAGAATTTCCAGAGCTCGTGTCTTTCGCCGAGACGTTGAGAATGCCGTTGGCGTCTAGGTCGAAAGTGACTTCGATCTTGGGAACTCCACGTGGTGCTGGGGGAATTCCCGTAAGATCGAATGTTCCCAAACGATTGTTGTCTTTCGTCATAGCTCGTTCTCCTTCGAAGACTTGGACGGTGACGGCTGGTTGATTGTCAGCGTAGGTGGTGAAGGTTTGTGTTTGCTTGCATGGGATTCTTGCGTTGCGTTCGATGATTTTCGTCATTACTCCTCCGGCTGTTTCGATTCCCAATGACAATGGAGTAACATCCACCAACAAAACGTCTTGGATCTTCGAATCGGATTCTCCACTTAGGACAGCAGCTTGAACGGCAGCACCATAAGCAACAGCTTCGTCTGGATTAATGGACAGGTTGAGCGGTTTACCGTTGAAGTAGTTCTGAAGAAGTTGTTGAATTTTGGGAATTCGGGTTGAACCGCCGACCAAAACGATGTCATGGATCATTCCATTGTCCATCTTGGCATCAGCTAGAGCTTTTTCTACTGGTTGTAGCGTTCCTCTGAATAAATCAGCGTTGAGTTCTTCAAATCTTGCTCTGCTGACTTTCGTGTAGAAGTCGATGCCGTCAAACAATGCGTCGATCTCAATGCTTGCTTCGGTGCTCGATGACAAAGTTCGTTTAGCTCGTTCGGCAGCTGTTCGTAGACGTCGGAGAGCTCTTGGATTGCTTCTCAAATCCTTCTTGTATTTGCGTTTGAATTCGTCGGCTAGATGATTGACTAGCCTATTGTCAAAGTCTTCGCCGCCCAAGTGAGTGTCACCAGCTGTGGACCTCACTTCGAACAGCGATCCTTCGTCGATGGTCAAGATAGAAACGTCGAAAGTGCCACCTCCCAAGTCGAAAATCAAAACGTTTCTTTCCCCTTTGAGATTTTTATCTAAACCATAAGCTAATGCGGCAGCTGTAGGTTCATTAATAATCCTCATAACGTTGAGACCGGCGATGACCCCGGCGTCTTTGGTGGCTTGTCTCTGGGAGTCGTTGAAATATGCAGGTACAGTAATAACAGCATCCTTCACTGATGTTCCCAAATAAGCTTCGGCTGTTTCTTTCATTTTCGTCAACACCATCGAGCTAATTTCTTCTGGTGCAAACTTCTTTATTTCGCCTTTGTATTCGACTTGAATTTTCGGCTTTCCACAATCATTGATGACTTTGAAAGGCCAATGCTTAAGATCTTCTTGGATTTTCGAGTCGTCGTATCGTCGTCCAATTAAACGTTTGGCATCGAAGATGGTATTGTTAGGATTCATCGCAACTTGGTTCTTGGCGGCGTCTCCGAGAAGACGCTCGGTGTCGGTGAAGGCAACATAACTTGGTGTTGTTCTGTTACCTTGGTCGTTGGCGATGATTTCGACTTTTCCATGTTGCCAAACTCCAACGCAGGAGTAGGTTGTACCCAAGTCGATACCAATTGCTGGAGCTTTCACCATTTTTGTACTGTTTTGTTTAACTTGTTATGAAAACACACAATAATCACTGTTTTTGAAAACTTTGATTGGTTCAAATCGCTGCGCTTTTTTGTATAGTTTGCTTGTTCTGTTCGCTTTGCTCAATTCAAATTGACTGAACTCGGGCCAGGCGCCAGTGCTTATATATGAACGGAAAAATTCTACTCGAACATGCGCGAATATTCTCGAATATTCTCGAATCTTCCATGATTCTTAACGAATCTATACCTACCAATAAAAATTAAAATTATAGAACTTTTTAAAGCAAAATATTATTAACATTAAAAAATTAACTTGTCTAAATCACCAAGGCTTTTGTTTTTTCATTTCAAATGTAAGATTTTAAGAAAAGATATAGTTTCTAGAGCTTTCTAGAATATCGATTTTCTTTTTCCAACCGAATATGTAGGCAAAATTAAAACATTGCAAATTAATTTAACTAATGAAACCACTGATTAAAACGTCGCAAATTGTAATTTATTAAAAGAGCATCATTTTTTCTAAACTTTGCGTTCCAATTGAATTCGTCTGCGATAAATTTCGTATTAATATTTTATGAAAGTATTATTACATACAATCAAGTATAAAAACTAACAGAAAACCCAAATTTTCTTTCAGTTCATATGTTAAAATTATACGAAAAATTGTTGTGTTTGTAAAGCTTTTTAGAACATTCGTTTCTGTCGTTAAAATTTTCATTAAAAGGCTATATATTTTTTTATAAAGAAAGGAAAAAAAAAGAATTTAATTTAATCAAATTTATGTTTGTGGTTTCTGATTTTTGACACTTTCACTCACAGATGTTATATTTTATTTAACAAAATTTTAGACCATATTTTTTTATAGATTGAATACATCACTTGGAAAAGTTAGGTACAATTTACGTCTGTTCGAAATAGAACCAAATTGGTTTGGATCATACCCAAGTGTTCTCGAAGCTTCCGGCTATTTTTAGTCGGTTTCTTTTGGACATAATTTTTCTGATATTTTTAGGCATTTTTTCTCTACGAATATGTTAGTGGGAGAGACTTATCTTATTGAATTAGCAACCATTACAGTTAGATAAAGAGAAGAAAACATTGATTTGTTACTGGAGTTTTCTGGAATATTCTAGAAGCGCTTTCGTCGCTTCAAATCAAAATATTAATAATTTAACTACTTTTGATAAGTGAACAGAGATAAAATTAATTAACAAACAATATATACGGCTTTTATTTAAAAAAAAGTGTAATCACTTTCTACTGACAGAAAGAATTACATTTTCCTAACAGAAATTACTGAGACAAGTAGCCTTTTCCCACAAAAACTGAACATTAGTAATCATAATTTATAATTCATATTATTATTATTAATGATATTTCAAAGTGAAGTTATAGGTTATTTAGGTTTTTTTGAACATTATGATTTCAGTCGGAACGCAAATGCTGAGATTATTGGAAATAAAACACAATTTGTTCTTTTTTGATAATAGATTTGTTTTTTTTCCTATTATTAATTATTATCACAATGCTAATATTTTAACTGCTTTTTCTGTCGAAGGGAAAAAAATGAATATTTTAGAAAATTCTAGAAATATCAATTTAGCGCCATATTTAATACATCAAATGAAAGAAAATTGTCGTTAGTGGTTTTACATAGCCTTATTCTTCATTGTTACGAATATTTTGTTTTAAAAAGTTCTTTAAATGGTATAGATTCGTAAAGGATCATCTGGAATCGACCGGAAGATTCGAGAATATTCGCGCATGTTCGAGTAGAATTTCTCCGTTCACATATAAGCACTGGCGGCTGGCGCGAGTTCAGTCAATTTTGAATTGAGCAAAGCGAACACAACAAGCAAACTATACAAAAAAGCACAGCGATTTGAACCAATCAAAGTTTTCAAAAACAGTGATTATTGTGTGTTTTCATAACAAGTTAAACAAAACAGTACAAAAATGGTGAAAGCTCCAGCAATTGGTATCGACTTGGGTACAACCTACTCCTGCGTTGGAGTTTGGCAACATGGAAAAGTCGAAATCATCGCCAACGACCAAGGTAACAGAACAACACCAAGTTATGTTGCCTTCACCGACACCGAGCGTCTTCTCGGAGACGCCGCCAAGAACCAAGTTGCGATGAATCCTAACAATACCATCTTCGATGCCAAACGTTTAATTGGACGACGATACGACGACTCGAAAATCCAAGAAGATCTTAAGCATTGGCCTTTCAAAGTCATCAATGATTGTGGAAAGCCGAAAATTCAAGTCGAATACAAAGGCGAAATAAAGAAGTTTGCACCAGAAGAAATTAGCTCGATGGTGTTGACGAAAATGAAAGAAACAGCCGAAGCTTATTTGGGAACATCAGTGAAGGATGCTGTTATTACTGTACCTGCATATTTCAACGACTCCCAGAGACAAGCCACCAAAGACGCCGGGGTCATCGCCGGTCTCAACGTTATGAGGATTATTAATGAACCTACAGCTGCCGCATTAGCTTATGGTTTAGATAAAAATCTCAAAGGGGAAAGAAACGTTTTGATTTTCGACTTGGGAGGTGGCACTTTCGACGTTTCTATCTTGACCATCGACGAAGGATCGCTGTTCGAAGTGAGGTCCACAGCTGGTGACACTCACTTGGGCGGCGAAGACTTTGACAATAGGCTAGTCAATCATCTAGCCGACGAATTCAAACGCAAATACAAGAAGGATTTGAGAAGCAATCCAAGAGCTCTCCGACGTCTACGAACAGCTGCCGAACGAGCTAAACGAACTTTGTCATCGAGCACCGAAGCAAGCATTGAGATCGACGCATTGTTTGACGGCATCGACTTCTACACGAAAGTCAGCAGAGCAAGATTTGAAGAACTCAACGCTGATTTATTCAGAGGAACGCTACAACCAGTAGAAAAAGCTCTAGCTGATGCCAAGATGGACAAAGGAATGATCCATGACATCGTTTTGGTCGGCGGTTCAACCCGAATTCCCAAAATTCAACAACTTCTTCAGAACTACTTCAACGGTAAACCGCTCAACCTGTCCATTAATCCAGACGAAGCTGTTGCTTATGGTGCTGCCGTTCAAGCTGCTGTCCTAAGTGGAGAATCCGATTCGAAGATCCAAGACGTTTTGTTGGTGGATGTTACTCCATTGTCATTGGGAATCGAAACAGCCGGAGGAGTAATGACGAAAATCATCGAACGCAACGCAAGAATCCCATGCAAGCAAACACAAACCTTCACCACCTACGCTGACAATCAACCAGCCGTCACCGTCCAAGTCTTCGAAGGAGAACGAGCTATGACGAAAGACAACAATCGTTTGGGAACATTCGATCTTACGGGAATTCCCCCAGCACCACGTGGAGTTCCCAAGATCGAAGTCACTTTCGACCTAGACGCCAACGGCATTCTCAACGTCTCGGCGAAAGACACGAGCTCTGGAAATTCTCGTAACATCGTCATCAAGAACGATAAAGGAAGACTATCACAAAAAGACATCGATAGGATGGTTGCAGAAGCCGAGCAGTACAAAGAAGAAGATGAAAAACAGAGACAGAGGATAACTGCTAGAAATCAGTTGGAAGGATACATATTCCAAGTGAAACAAGCAGTCAGCGATTGTGGCGAGAAAATATCAGCTGCAGATAAAGAAACAATCACGAAAGAATGTGATAGCTGCTTGCAATGGTTGGATGCAAACACGTTGGCGGAAAAAGAAGAATACGAAGACAGACAGAAACAATTAACATCAGTTTGCAGTCCGATTATGGCAAAACTTTATCAAGGAAGATCCCAAAATGGACCGATGCCCGGCAGCTGCGGTCAGCAAGCTGGTGGCTTTGGAGGGCAGAGCCATGGTGGTCCCACGATAGAAGAAGTAGATTAAATTTGTATAATAATTGTTATTAAAATTCCATGTTTTGTTACTAATTAATAAGAATATGTAAAGACTGATTTCTAATTTATTGTTAGATATGTAAATAGAAATTATTAAATAAATATTTTTCTTTATATGGATGGCGTTTTTGTTTACCTACCCCAAAAAACTTATACAAAAAAAAACTCTGTTTTAACATGTTGCTCAACAGGTGAATCAAATTATCATAAAAAATCATTGTTTAACATACCAATATATTACAAAACACTGAAGTAATAATAATAAACTCATGAATATTCATTTTTCACTTTTCAATTTTGATGAAATATTTCACTGACTGTTTCGTTTAGAAATAGCAATTTTACTTTTCTTGACAATAAAATGATATTTCTGGGAAAAACATTTTTTCGAAAGAATTTGCCTTTGCGAACCGTTTTAATTACTAATAGAATTGTTTGTGCGTTATAACTTTCTTTTCGTCAGATTTACCTAGAAAATTTGCATACATCTTCTTCATTTTTGGTTCCAGTGGCTAATTGTAGGTCGTCACGCAAAGGATTGTTCAAATTTAAATGGCGTAACAACAGCTAGACGCACCAATTTTTATAATAACTGTTTAAAGCCAAAAAACACAAAAAAAATAAAAAATAGATAAACAAAAAAATACGGAGTCAAAAAAAAGGTACCTGAACCAATCTTGCTTCAGTGATCCCCCGAACATCTTTCACCAACACTCCTAGAACCGCTAAAACCACAACACAAACATGGACCATTAGAACTAGAGACATTTTTACTTTTTAAACAACTTTTGCTCGTCTCATGTTTCTACTTCGCTGTTTAAAATCACACTAAGACAAATGGCAGTTCTTGTGATTTGAGGTGTGTTTGAAAAGTAGCGTGACAAATTGTTCGCCAGTTACGATAGTCCGAGCGGAACAGTGTCGCGCGTTAGTGCAATCTTCATTCTTCGTGTACAGCACATTTCGTACTGAATCCGTAGCGTACGCGTGCCGTCGAGAAGTGAAATATTCGAGTAAGGTGACCTAAGAAAGCAACCATGTATACTAAAGTGGTTTAAATTTGCTTTGTAAGGACATTTTTCATATTTATTGTGATTGAATAATTAAGATGGATATCCGCTGGGACTCTTTAGTTCCAGTTGCGCATACCCATTCAAAAACATTAATTTTATTTTAATAGCTTTGCAAGGATGCGACTATTACACTTAAATTAACGTGTTTGCATCACGTGCGAGCTATTAAAGAAACTTTCAATTCTAAACTACCAAAACAGTGAAAGGACGTAGCTCGGTGATTGATCGCACGTTTTGTGTGAAGTTCTTGAAGGAATTAATAAAACACTTTTGAGGATTTTTGAAATTTATTGTTGACACTGAGACAGTTAGGCATTAGCTTTATCTTCCTATCTGTTGTTGAGAAGTATAATAATTATATAAGTTGTGTCTATTACTTATATTAAAACACGTTCACCACCTGAATTAAGAGGAGGTAAACTAACAGCGACTCAGAATTAACTATTAGATAAGATTTGCAAGTTTTATATTAAAAAAATAGATAATACAACGGAACAACATTAGGTAATAGTCATAACAATGAACAGTGGAATTTGGGCAGTAAACGTGTGGAACTATATACACAGTGATTCTCATTGTTTTTTTTTGTTGTTTTTAGGTAAATTTTACTTAGCTTAAGCCCAAATCAGAACATTCCAACTTAGCTCACAATATGAAATTCGTGTGTATACTTTTTTTCATTGCTTTATATATTTTCATAGATACGTATATAATAATACAATATAAAATAATGCTCCTAACACACTCGTTTTTCTTCGTCATAGGTACAATAATTCACAATTTGTCATTTCGTGTATTCACATCACACTAATCCTAGTAACAAAGTAATAAATACTTATGAAATAATTATTTGACTATTTACAAAGTCTCTTAAAATTATTAAATTCGTTCCAACTTGTATACATGAATCCAACAAATCCTAAGATTTCAGTCCATTGGGTTGAAAATGATGAACTAGATCTAGTAGAACTTGTTTTTCAGTCGAACAAAGCAAACAAAACCAAAAAAGCAAAAGAAAAATACACTGAACATACACACACGAAAAGTTACTGTTCCACATGAGAATGATGTTTAAAATGTTACATGAATCACCTAATGACCAAAATGCTGTACATTTGTTACTTGCTGATCAGTTAGTTGGCGCTATCTAAATATAACAAGAATTAGGCCGAACTTGGTTCCTAAGAAAAGAAAATGAGGGGGAATAATGGCACGACTGCAATATTCAGTATTTACCCGCCGAAGCCGATTCCGCCCTTTTTGAAAATAAAATTAAACAATATTGAATTTTTTGATTGTTTATTTAGTAACAAAAGAGAGGTCATACAAAATAATTTAATTGAGTAATTAACAAAATAGGTATTAACTTGTTAACAGTATTGCAATCAGCCATTACATAATATAAACATAAAAAAATCTAAACATCTTTCTAAAATAAAGGTGTTTCTAATATATACAGGTTATTTAGGCTGATTTTAACACATTTTTTTCAAGGGATTGTTAACGTTTGTCGAAATTACTACGATGAACTCTTGTTGATATACTTAGATTCGGCCAACCTATGAATGGACGTATCGCCATCACCCAGTTGTGTCACCTGCAAAGCACCAAATAACCATATAATAGACCTTGTTAGGTCCAACATTCACACGTAAGCTGGTCACGTTAGTTGGGGGAGTTGTTAGTCATGACCATGCAAAATGATAACAATTAAGTGTCCTCTAACCACACCGCTCCTACTACAAACTTCCGCAACGTATTTTATGGTCAGAAAACACCTCAATTGTTTTTTCATGTGATGAACAAAAAAAAATTAAGAACAAAGAAAAAACAACATCGAGAAGAAAGAAATGAAAATAAAAACATGCACAAACTACAAGTACAGAAAAAATAGGCAAAATGAATAATTCATTTCGATTTATTGATTGTTCATTTAATAATAAATAAAAGAGTGTGTTAAGACTATAAAAAGTGCTTAAAATTACAAGATAAACTACATAGATACATGTTCAACAAATAATATCTACCAGAAGAAAAAATAACAAAACAATACATTCTTCTTAAGGAATAAGAATAATTCATAAAAAATTGCACACCTATTTTAATCACAATCGAAGTAATTAATTTATTTACAAAATTAGTATAAATCCTCGTAAGGCTGTCGCGTTTTTAGGAATCACGTTGACAAACTCTGACTTAATCTAACAAAATAAAAAACTCTATGGTATCCCTGTAGCGTCAAGAAACAGTTCAAAATCACAACCATTTCACTCCGGGGGCGGTGGGGGTGGAATAGCGGGCGGGGCGTCCACGGGCAAAGGAGGATTGGAGCCGCCCGGAGGCAACGGAGGCGCTTGTTGAAACATTTCCGGCGTATACGCAAATCCCCCATTGTAATAATTGTACATCTGCCCGTCCGAATAAATATAGGGTTGGCCGGTGTTAGGCACTACCCCCATCTGAGCGGGATAATAATACATATTTTGCGGTTGATATAGTGGCGGTGGCATGTTGTACGTCGTCGGGGGCGGCGCGCTACTTTTACTATAGTTGCTTACCTTATTATACGAATGTCTTCCGTTTTGTTTGGAATCCTTGTGAGTGCTACTCCTGGACATCTTTGCTGGAGGAGCCTCCATTGGACTACTGCGATCCCTTTCTCTTTTCCTCCCTTTTTCTACCTCGCTGCAATTGGTTATTACATCTCTAGGGATCTTGATTTTCAATGCGATTGGTGCGGCGCTCGATACTGTGCTCTCCCCTCCAACTTGAGTGTCAGTCTTAACTTCTTTTGGTATGGGTATCTTGATTTTTAAGGGATTGGCCACTTGTTGGATCTTATCTTTCTGGATCTTGATTTTGATTGGTTCCGCTGGTTCGGTGGGCGTCTCGTGTTTCTCTTTGTGCTTGTGCTTTTCTCTGTCTTTATCTTTATGTTTCTTCTTCTTCTCTTTATCTTCTCGATTTTTGTCTTTATCTTTATGTTTGTGTTTCTCTTTGTTCTTCTTTTTACTCTTGTGGTGATGTTCTTTCTCTCTGACTTCGGTTGGGGGTTCTGTTTTTTGAATTGAGGTTGAGACGACTGGTAAATGAGGTACTGATGGCGTTTCCTTTAGGAGATTGCTGATTAACATAGGATTTGTTTCGATACCGTTGACTAACGGTTGAGATATGTTATCGGAACACAAAGGTGGGATAATATCTGGAGGTTTCATTTCTTTGGAAAAACTAATGGGAGGTTCTTCTTGTTTCACATCAGTTATTGGAGTGATTATATCGGGAATTTGATGTAGTTTGTTGATACCTATCGTGGAATCTCTCATCAAATTTTCAAAACCTTCAACCTGGTCTATTTTCTTCATGACTGGTCGCAACTCAGGCTCCGAACCCGTAGAGTAATTCCTAGCTCTCTTACCAGCAGAGCTGTTGGTAGGAGACTCTAGAGGTGACAGTACAGAAAAAGAGAAAGAATCTAAGTGTTTTGTTGAAGGTGAAACTTTGTCTTGTTTGACTTCAGGGCTTTTTTCGGGTGAAAAGAGACTCGGCTTCTTCACAGGATTAGGCGGTTCCTCTTTATTCTGTACTTCCTCTCTCACCTGCACCTCTTCTTTCGGCGGCGCGCTATACATAGCGTTCGCGTTGCCGTTATGGTGGTGCTGCTTAACCAGTGGCGGCATTTGCTGCCCAGCGCTCGGCTTCGGGACGGATTTCGATGTTTCTGTGAAAGGCGATTTGACTTTTTGCGAGGTAGAGTTCATAGATTTATTTAAATAAACACTATTCCTATCATGACCGGGAACACTATGTGGTCTTTTCACGTCATTATCCGGCTTCACGAACTTTTCCTCGTGTCTTCGCACTTGTTCATGTTTTATCGGCACCTTATTAGGGTCGATCGTACGCGATGAAGGCGGCCGATTTTGTTTATCACCGTTATAACTCGTGTAAGTGTTCGTTTCCGCGGCCACATTCGGTTTTAGGAGATAATCACGTTGACTTTTTTGAATGTCTTTATCACTTTTGTTCGTGTGCTCGCGGGAAGTGTTATAGTCTTTGGTGGCAATGCCGAAGGGCGAGTCTCTAGCGGCGTCTCTGAGAATGTCTCGTGGTTCCGCCCGATTCGGGGGCGGATGAGATGAAGGCGGCCTAGAGTGCGGTTGTTTCAGTTTTGGGTCTATAGGAGGACGATGGTGACCGTGAGGTATCGTCTGTTTATTGGCACCTGGGGGTAAGGCTTTCATTCCATGTTGTTGAGCCAATTTATCACGTTCTTTCTTTTCACGGTATTCACGCTCCTTCTGTTGTTGACTACTGCTACTGCTACTTGAAGACTCGTGAGGTCTGGAAGAACGGTGTTTGTGGGGGTCATTTTCCGAACCTAAATCATAAAAACAAAAATTAGAACAGAGCATTCTAAAAGTAAATTACAGCAGCAGCAAAAAAGTTCGGCTATAGAAAAAAAAATTATACCGGAAAGATCGTTACCGCATCCATAACCAGGTTAGTCTTTTGACTCCTAGTTTTTTAGAAAAAGTCTTTGGATGAAAATAAAAGCGTTCAGAAGCTCCACAAAAAATATAATAAAGTATAGACACTCTGAACAGAACATCTAAACGATCTACAGAAAATCGAAAATCTATAAAATAGCCTACAATTCAGAAGAAGAATAATAGAGGCGATCTCAGTGAAAAAAACAAACAATAAAAAAATATTTATAAAACCTAAGATATTCAGAGAAATTAAAGAATCCTTAGAGTATAAAATATGCAACAAATATGAGAATATCCTAAGAATCTGATGATTCTAAATACGGAATTTAATAAATCCAAAAATTCTAGGTTGTATTAGAAATATAAACGATCCATAGAATATAAATATACGAAAAATTTAAAGACAATAAAAACTTCTAGCGTATTGGGTAACATATCTATTCGAGCTTCCAAAAACTAAAGGAATCTAGAGAGTAGAAATGTATAAAAATTCATATAATCTGAAAAATTAAAAAAAAACTTTCAATCTCAATAACAAAATAATTTCATGGAAGCTCATCAATAGAGCAACGAAATTTTGGTGGCCTAGAAATATGTAATTAAATCAGAATAAAAAGCAAGAATGCGGGTCAAATTTGTTTGTCTGTCATGTCCTAAAATCAAACCTTACGCTTGTAGCAAATATTTCTAAGTGACAGTGCTGTGCCTTTATCACTTTTGAATTTCATAATTTTTTTCCACCTACCTGCTTTGCTGTCGTGTGTCCTGTGCGGATGCTGGTCCTTCTGATCAGAACTGGGCACTTTTTTCGGATCTGTATCCTACAATTAGGCCGGACGCAATCAACAAATTTCCGACCTTATCATAATACTTACAAATGGCGAATTGGAAATAGTCGATGCGCAATTATGCATTCCATTATCACCAACAGACATGATCTTTTCTTTCAGTCTGGAGGGGCAACTTTCAAATATACTGAGGAATTCTGCAGTGAGTTGTTGCAGTAATTCAGCAGTCACCGTTGGGTCCACATAAAGAAACCACTCTTTCTTTTCTGTGGACAACGGTATTTCCCAACTTGACCACTTACAAGCTAAATGGATGCAAAAGCAGGCTACTACAGTCGGTTTATATTGGAGGCACATTGTGGTAAGATGCAAGCTAGAAAATAACACGTAAAAATCACCCAACAAACACAAGTTTCCTTACCTGTTGCTAGCCAAAAAATATGAACTCTGTGCTAAATCCTTACTGGCTCGAACGAGATGACAACATCTTACAACGTGAGTATGTGGATGGTCGATTGCTACATCAAAACCCAAGGTTTGCAGTAAAACGGTTTCGTTGAATACTAAATCCTGTGATTGGGCTATATATCTTTCCGAAGTTATGTCTATGCTGGTATCTCTGTTATTTCTGCACATGTTGGCGACTCTAATGACATATTCTAGTTTCCTAGGTTGTTCTTCAACCTTGGCAGCTAAGAACAGAGCGGCCGCCGCCATCTGGTGCCATGGGAAATTTGTGAAGGAGTGGAATACATAGAATCGATGCATATACACGATGGCTGTGTTGATACATAATTGTGATCTGAGCTGCGTTAAGGAAATATTCGAAAACTTGTTGACTAAAATTATTCATCAAAAGAAAAAAAAATGGGAAAGGAGCAGCCTGCAGCGTATTAGACCCTGTGGGTAGCCAAAAAAGAATCACAAAATAGTCAAAAATAAACTGGATCTTTAACATTTTCAGACTCATTTATAGAACAACTTTCTAAGCCTCATCGTGAAACACTCATGCCCCAGTCTATAATCTTATATAATTAATAAGTTATATACACTTTTTTTTTTTTTATATGTAGAAGCGTAGCGTTACAAACTGACCCAATCACATTTTCTCTATTGTTTACCATATGTGGGATATATGCGAAAAATCCCTTTTGTGAAAATCAAAAGCAACAACTTATGCAAGTGAGGGTAGAAAAATTAAGTACTGTAAATTACTTTAGAAGCTGCTTATAATTTGCCAGTTAATACCATAAATCTTGTTACAAACTGAAATATTCATTAAATTCTCCCAACCACGTTTAATTCCTGTTTCAATTTTATTTTTATGCTTTTTACTATAAAAAGAACAAGGTAGGTTGAGTTAACCAACATTTTATTACTTCTGATTTTGGAAAAAGGAGATTTTTGCATATATCTCACATATGATTAACAATGAAAAAAATATGATTAGGTCCGTTTGTAGCAATATATTGTTGCTACATGTAAAAAAATCGAACTTATCACTTAAAAACAAAGTGTTGGCGGACCTCGTACATGTTAATTAACTACTACACTTTTTCCACATATTCTCACAAATAACTTTTTCAGTCATTCTGAAACTCAAATTTTGAAATAGCTTCTGTATTTAAACTGTTAATAAATATATATTTTCCTATACAAAGAATAATATTTTACATATCAAAATTTATTTATTTAACTTTATTGATAACGAAATTGGTACTTTGGATAAGCTGTCTATTATATTTTAATCTGAGTAAATACGGAAATAAGATTATTTACTTTTGTTATATTTTTCTTATTTATGATAAGAACAATTCCTGCTTGTTTGCACATTACTTTACACGCCTATAAACAAAATTAAATCACTTTTAATACGGTTTTTATGTTCTGCAATTACATTTAATAAAAGTGTCAAGGTAAAAACGTACAATCATTGTGCACAAGCGATAATTTTGCTGATTTTAACTGATATAGCGTGAGTCAAATATACGTCAAGCTTATCTCAAAAAAGTTGATTCCGAAAACATTTCCTGAACATTATTAAGTTTAACTTTGAAAGATTCAGTCCGTTGGTCTTGTTTAACACTCGATATAAAAGTTTAAATTTCTCGTGTAATTTTTTAAATTTTGACGCCAAAATTAATTTATAAAATTAACTTTCCAAACTGAAGCCTCCAATTTGAGAACAGTTCAATTTTGCAACAAGGTAAGTTAATAAATCAAATTAATTGGTTCCTTACATGCTTGGATTATTGTTTTATACAGAGTGATTTTAAGACAAATCAAAATACTAAAGACTAAATTGAGTGATAAATTTGAACATTATTATGAAAACTGCGTTCGTTTCCTATAACTTGACAAAAAGTTAAAATATTTAAAATTTCTGGATGATATTGGATATCCACATTTATTGATAATGTAAAAAGATATAAACAGAAGCTTTTCTAACCACGAACTTGATTAATTAAATGTATCCTTGTTTGTTCCCATTCAAAAAAAACTGAACATAGTTTCCTTGTAAAGTTGAGATAAAAAGTGAAATTGTAAGATACAAAATTAGTCTCAAGTGCACTTGTTTAACATAAATTTCCATGTCTAGTTGCAACACAAATTTGTAATAAGTACAAATCACAACGACGTGAAAGAATTTCTCAGTGGACTTTTTAGTATAGTAGCAACATTTCATGCGTACTGTTCTCATTGCATCATTTACATAGAATGGATTTAAACATTAAACTCTTATTTGTAACAAAGTAGTGGTTGTGTAGTGCGAAGTGCAGCACTGGTGAACGTGCAATTTAACACAATATCACACGGTACTTTTAAGCTTTTCTCGTCACTTTAAATTTAATAAATGAGTGTTTAAAGATGTCCATTTCTTTCAGTGATGGTATGGAAGCGTTTCCACCTTTCCCAGGCAATTTAAAGTGGAGATTTGAATGTAAACAAAAAATCGTCATTAGTATTCGTAAAATGTAAAAACTCAAAGGAAGTCAAAGACAATTAATTAAAACAAAAGTTGCAAGAAAGATAAACGTGTTTTCTAATAAAAAATTGATTTTATTTTTTATCTTGATGAAAAATTACAATGAATATTTTTACATCATATAAATCGCAAATCAAACTGAAGAAGTAAGACAAAAAAATACTACAGATCTTTAAAAGAATGAAAAAAAAAAAGAAGAAAAAACGTCGACCTACAACAAATGTATAGAATTAAATTAATTCTTTCTGAAAAAGAACGTTGAACCCTGAAAAGCATAAACAACACGTAAAATTCTGCGAATCAAGTGCTTTAAACACACGTGTCGTGTAAACGTTGCTTTATCTTATCTGCGTGAAACGTCAATTATGCGCAGTAGAGGGGGCTATCTACGTCACTTACGAAACATGGCGCAATAGCTCCACAATGACCTAAAACAAGGGTCGTGGGGCTACAGGCTGCAGTTGAGACTGAAAAGGGGGCGAATTCTTAAAAATACAAACATGAGCCAAGGATACACTTTGAGCCGCTGTCCCATGTCTTGAATGAAGTTGGCCGTCTGCTGTCTGTAGGACAGTTCCTTGTAGCTATCGTAACCACATTGCCTCGAGGGCGTAGCATCCAATTGCTCCTTTGTGAAATACCATCTATCGCTGTTATTAGCCATTTACTACACTCTACACGACCCGCGATCAGAGCAATGCAATTGTCGCTACGGCTCGAAAAGGGGCTATTCCAGGTCATTTGATGTGTAATTAGGGGTTTTTGGGGTGCATTCTCGCGAATTTTAATCACATAAACTACACTTTCAGCGAGAAAATCGGGTTGAAGGGTTTCCGTTGCGTCACTATGATGTGGGTTTTCCTAGAAGTGGCACTGGTGCAAAACGGGTCGGCTTTCCACGGGCAAATCTCCGGTTACAAATCTCGAGTTTGTCACGAATTATTACTTAAAGTTTACTTAACGGTTTCATAAAGTTTTTCACGCGAAAGAGGTAGTTTTTTAGCAAATAAAAATATACATACACAAAGTTGTTGGAATTTGATGTTATTTCACACAGAGATGGCCGACCAACCGCGGTAAGCAACCAAGCAACTTTCACAAAACAAACATTATCCCAAAAACTCACAAACAAAAACTTGTATACATCAATAATTCACAACTTATTTTTAACTTTATTTACAATTTGTAAAAGTTCAATATAACAGCTCTGCCGACAACACTGGTCAACAACAAACATCACTTTGATTAAAGATGTCGGCTGTCAATTTCCGCTTGGCGTGTGATTGGTTCGTCGCGTTCAAATTTACCCGCCAAATAGACATAACCTTGAAAGTACACAACTGAGACGCGCATTTCATTGTTTGTATATTTTTCAGAATGCAACTTCCAGAAAAGCAAGTCAAAATGAATCCAACCACTTCTGCCACTGGTAATAAAGACTTAGCAGCACTAAAGGCTGAGTTGGAGATTGAACTGAAGAACAAGAAGCAGTGTTCTTATAAACCCTACGAATGCACACAGTTGACTCTGGATGGTTTTAATTACTGTCTCAAACACATCTTACTTGACAAGACAGCACCTTATAAACAGTGTTCGTACATTTATGCAAGCAATGGAAAGCGATGTCAGTTGGCTGCTCCTAAAACTGAAAAGAAAGACAGTGGGTTTTGTAGTGAACATGCAGTTCGGGCTACTCTGGCGAAAAACAGACAAAATTCGCGGTATCCACCCCCACAAACCGCGGAAGTCTTACTACATTCGTTGGGGCATTACTTAAAGAAACCTAGAATTAGAAGTGTGTCTGGAAGTACTGATGAGTCAGATAGATTAGCAATAGATGACAATATTGAATTGAAGGCAACTAAAAGTTTGGATCCTTTTCGTATGTTTCAGGCTTAAACTCTACAATTTTGTGCATTAAAACTGTTTTAGGTGATGTTGATGCAAACACTTTGTATAATGCTTCATGTAATAGTATTTTAGACTTCTGTAGTGAGTCTGATAGTGATGTTGAAGCATCTACTTTTGCAACAGTCTGGCATGATGCTCAGAATGATAGCTCTGACAATGAAAGCGTGGATTCTGACCAAGAGGATGTTTTGAAGTAAGACTTTTAAATCTGTAGAGTTTCATCTCAGTCTTGTTTTATAGGCATGCAAATGTGTATACAGCTGAAGAAATAGCTTCAATTACAAGAGAAAAGTTGATAAAGTTACAATCTCTATATATTGAGCAATACAGGCATCTTCAGCACGTTTTCAAAGAGTGTAGAAGAAAGTATGTTCATAATCTTAAGAGGGAAAAAGAAACTTGCTGTAAGTTTTATATACAGGTTTTGGATTGAAAAGTATGTGTGCATTTTTAGGTAATATTTACAACCAAATTCGTGAGAACCCCAAGGAACAGCGATTATATAAAAAATTGAAAGCTTTGAATAAATATCACAAAACACATGGAGTGGAAGCTATACTGAGTAAAAGGCTACATGACTCACGAGCTAAGGTACATTTTTTTTTATATAGGATGATTCTTAATAGATGCATTTTTTGAAGCAATAAGATGGGTAAAATTTTTCTTTTTTAAACAATTAAGAATTGTGACCAATATAGACAATTTTTTGACGTGTGTACATGATTTTTTGGGGTTATTTTAAATATCGGGAATACTTGGATCGGGAAATATTAGAACTAGATTTTTAATAAAATTTATTATATTTGACTTGTGCAAGCATCTTTTCTGCAATTTGGAATTTTTAGCACAAATTTGGATCTCGTTTATATTTAAAATATGAATTTTTATTTCAGTACATTTTTTTATTGATAATTGTTTTTTTTTTAATTTTGAAGTATTCCGATTATAGTTTTGTGAAACCTTTTTTCTCTTCTAATGATAAAGGTAGAAAACTTATTTATATATATGTATATGTAGTTTTAAGTTTTTATCAGTTTTGTACTTTTTTCTCGTATTTTCGCCTGCATCTATTAAAAAATCACCTACTAACAATCGTTCTACCAATCTAATTCTAGATCACCGATGGAATCTTCTCAAAACCTCCCAGCTACTCAAAATGTATGTTCACAGAGGGTGGTGTTAAATGTGGCGAAAGAACACTTCCTTTGGCAAAGTACTGTAGAAAACACATTTTAGAGGTAGTCTTTTCTAAGTTTAGATCAAAAATCTCTTAAATTATATTTCTAGGATCAAAGTCAGGTTTTGTTTCGTGCTTGCGGTAAAAAGAAAGCAGATGTTGAGTGTCAAACTCCTGTGGAAGCAATTTTCGAGGATACCTGCTGTAATTTACATATGGATATTCCTCCAATTAAATCATACTCACAATTAAGAGTAAGTTCTTAGATAACCGTGGACGGGCTAAGCATGATCATTTTTTTTGTAGAAAAATTCGGAATCAGATTATGAAGACTCTTTCGAATCTCCCGAAAATTTGCTGATGGATACTGTATCAGACGACGTGAAATCGGAGCTAATGGATTACAAGCCGGATTTAGAAGAAATGAAGACTTTGCCGTCTGTTTTGTTTGAAGAATCAAGCATGGATGCTAGTGTGAAGAATGAAGAGATGGATGATGATAAAACAGGAGATGAAGACGTACAAGTGGAAGTTGATGATGAACCTAGTCCTGAAGGCAAATTAGAAATTGATCTACCTGAGGAAGACACTAATGATAATAAAGACAATGCTAGTGTAGTCTCGAAGATGGAAGATGATAGTTCAGAAGAAAAGAACAGTTCTTTGGAAAAAGTTACCAATGATATTTAATTTAATGTTGAAGTTTTGTATTGTGTTGTACGAAATAAAGTTTGATTTTCTAGGTCAGAATTGATTTTTTCATCCCCTTGTAGTGTGGATGGTAGAGTTCTGCAATACCAACGTGGTTTGTTTACCGTCGTGACAGGTCAAAGCCGAACAGTTTTGTCTTGATGACTTGAAGACTACTTTGTATTAACTAATGGTCTGCATGGAATATAAATGCCAACGAGCAGTAGTATTGCTGCTGTTGTAAATATTTCCGTTTGTTTCAACGCGTTAATTCACTGTTTTTCCTTAGGATAAGAAGAAGGCTTTCCGCCTGCAGACTCAAGTGAAAAGCATCGAAAGAAACGACGATCGTTCCGATGCTTTTCTTACAATAGAATCAGCGTTGCCCTCCCATGAACACAGAAGATTAACTAAACGATCCCATAGTACCCTAAATGCTTCAAGTATTTCTAAAGCCCACAGTACCAAACTCATATCTTGTGATCCTATTACTTTACAAACCCACGCTGATGGTACAGTTCACATAACTCGCACTCCAAATGAAAAAGAGTGTAGTCCGGATAGAATAAGTCTCGATCGCCGTGGTCTCACTTCTTTCCCTGTTATAGATGGAGAAGTGAAATTAAGACTTCTGTCGTTACAGCATAACTTAATCAGTAACCTAGATGGGTTGAAAGCTCAGAGTTTTCCTTTTTTGGTATTTCTAGATATTTATGATAACCAGTTGGAACAAATGGGGTGCCTAAACACGTTAGATAATCTCAGGGTCTTGTTGGTAGGCAAAAATAGGTATTTATTAGTTTAGAAAAAAATCTAGAAAGCTCACTGTTTCCTCTCAAGGTTGCGTAAAATTGAAGGATTGAATAGTTTGAAGAAGGTGGAAGTGCTTGATTTGCATGGAAATCAGATAACGCATGTTAATGGACTGAGTGCTTTAACGGAATTGAAGGTCTTAAATCTGGCTGGGAATCAAATTAGATACATCGGAGTTGGGGATTTCAACGGGCTGACTTCTTTGCAAGAGTTGAATTTGAGGAGAAACAGGCTGAAGAAGTTGCTTGGGTTTGGGGAAACTCCCAATTTGTTAAAATTATTCATCAGCAACAACGACTTACAGAGGTAAAAGTAGAAGAATATATTACACTTAGTTCGCTTATCAGCTTTTTTCATCTGAACTCGTCAAGATTTTCCTTTTGTTATTGATTTTAAAGAAAAACTAAAATTTGACAAAACAGATTTTCATAATTTCTACGTTTATTTTTTAAATTTTACTTGAGATCTTTTGTAATTAATAATTTTTTAATCTCTTGTACTTTTGGCTTGCACAAAATATGATTAATTTTTCTGTTGTATGTTGAAGTTCTAAACAAATGTGTAACTCTAGAACAATTATTATAAAAAATTTAATAAGAAAATCTCAATCTAAATTTTTTAACTAAATAGACATGAAAATGCCGTTGTGACGACAAGAACTAATCGGATATTGTAGTTATTGTGATCTGCATCGATACTGGAATAAATTTAAATACTTTCACGGAATTGCGGAATTTTCTCTTTCCGGTAATAAACAATTCATGTATGCTAATTAATGAGAAACAATAAACATTCTTATTTCTCATGTTATTCTTCCTAATTTCTCTAATTTTCTGTTCAAGGGTTAAAAAAATTTAAGTTTTCAAAAAAACGAATATTAGAAATTATTTTTTTTTTTTAGATAAAACCTTGCCTGTAAAATTATTTAATGTAAATTGATGTTAAAAATACATGATAGCGATATTATGCACATTTTCAAACTTTTGTATTTTGTCCTAAGGTTTACAAAAAAAAAGCAAATGAGATAAGACATTTTATCAGTTCTAATGTTTTTAAAAATCTTATTAATCGTAAATTTTCCAAACAAAAATGTAAATACGTCAAGAATCTAATTTCAAAATAATAAAATAAAGAAATTAAGAAATTTTTTAAAATACATCTTCATGGTCGCTAAAGAGTCTTTCAGTCCGTAAAGTGTTTTTTGACAAATGAGTCCATAAAGTTCATCTAATCGTTTAACTGTTAGTTAGTCGCAACAGACTGTAAAGTAAATGTTTACAGAACGGTCCTTCAAAAAAATAAAATATTAAAAACAAAAAAAATCAGAAAAAAATCAGAAGTTTATATGCAGTTTTTCATGGAACTATTAGAGTGAAAATAATTAGAAATCTAGAATCTTAAAAGTTTTTACGAACGAAAATAGTACTAGACACTTTAAAATGAAATTTTAACCGGGATTTTACAGGAATAAAAATGAAATGTGCATATTTCAAAAACTGATTTGCTTTTTTTTTACTATTCTAGAAGATGACAAAAAGTACAAATTTTAAAACGGTTTCAAAATTGCATTAATCACTCAACTAACATTTTAGATGTTTAATATGTTCTCTCAATATTCTTAAAAAAAATCAGAAGCCATAATAAGCAAAATTATAAATTTATTTAGACAAAAATTTCAAAATCTTTGAAAAAAAAAACGCCATGTAAATTTTATAAACAAATATTTTGGTTAAAAAGCATTAACAAATATAAATCTAAATGAACATTCTTCCAATTAAAATGTGAGTGTTTAAGTATAGACATTTTGTAACAAAAAAAAATATATAGCAAAAAAAACGTTAAAACGTAGAAATGCATCAACGTTCGGTGTCAATTTTTCAACAAAGTTTATGTTTGTGAAAGTTCTCTAATGATGTAAATTTATTTGCTCACAGAGCACGATTTTAAAGCTCTCGGAGCATAACAGAGCTTTTATGTAAATTTACGACCTCATTAAAAATGGCGGATGCGCCGGTTTTAAATTTTGACCTCATTATTCCTAGAGCAGTTATTGCATTTCAGTAACTGTTAGACGACTTTGCGGCTACAAATATTGTACCAAATATTTTCTGTTTTTTATTAAAACAATACTTTTTAGTGTCGAAGATATAAGTAGCTTGGCAAAATCATCAAATCTAAAGGAAATCTCCATCGACAACAACCCCGTTTTTCTCTCCGGCGATTGCGTGTCATTTCTAGTTTCATATTTGCCTCAATTGAATAAACTCAACACAATGCAAATAACAGAGCAAGTAAGAAAAGCGGCGATGGCGTGGCGTCGCAACAAAGAATCGACCAACTCAGCTTTCATGGATTTAACTAGTGATGTATGTTTAAACGTTCGAAGGGAAGAGATTATATCAAATGCGAGAACAAACTGGGAATTGTTAAGATCACAAACGAAGTGTCTCACTGCGAAAACATCCAACAATCTGACGAAAAATATGACAAACTTATCGGTTGATTCTGATCTCATTTTGACGTCTCTTGGAAAAACGAAAACGAAGACTTATGCCAGTATTACTACCAAAGTGC
Organism: Cynaeus angustus; assembly: GCA_030157275.1. Lineage (NCBI taxonomy): Eukaryota > Metazoa > Arthropoda > Insecta > Coleoptera > Tenebrionidae > Cynaeus > Cynaeus angustus. Next base: position 25,100,334 of record CM058058.1, read on the forward strand.
CTCTTTTTACAAATAAAAAATTGATACGAACTAGTTCACAAGATACTGATAACTCACAAAACACCTCATCTTCGAATACTTCGAGTAATGAATATATTAGGTTACCACCGATTTTGGTACCAATTATTAAGAAAATGGAACAGAAAAGCGACGCTGGTTCGAAGGAAAATAGTATAAAATTGTCGGGGAGTTTATCGAGTATAGGTCCTAATGTTGATAGCTCTGTGAGTTCTCTGGGTAGCGAGAACGAGTCTACGGATTCAGAAAGCTCAAGTGAGACAGAAGTTGAGTCGGAACACGAAGAACCAAAAGTGGAGGAGCCTCTAGAAGTTTCTTTACCAAGGTACTCTACTTTCCCACCTCTAGAAGTTTTAAATTTTTTTTATAGAGATACTCCAGTGCAACAAGTTGAAGAACCAAAGAATCCATGCGTTGAAACGGCGAGCAACACTTCCAGTATTACCAATATCACGGCACCAAGCACATCGAGTAGTGAACCATCTTCTTTAAAAACGGAGAGAAATGCAAGAAATGTTAAAAGTGCAGCCAATAATCGAGTTCTTAATCCTAAGGTCCATGCAAGGGCTTCTACTGCAAAGACCAAAAAACAAGGCTCACCTTCGTCCGGAGGGAAGGATAGGGAACAAGGTTGGTAGATATTTATAGTAGATATGTCAGAGAGCTTAAATAACTCTTCGCACGTTATAAGCCTTAACCTTCAAGCTTTATTTGTTGATTTGGGTGGTACGTATTGTGTTGAAAAATTATAGTGGTTGCCAGTAATTGAAGTGTCGGCAAGTTAAAAGCTTTGGAATTATTTAAGCATGTTCTTAGAACTTTGCGTGTCTATGCTAGTCTGTGTTTAAATCGTTGGTAATTTTTTAGGTATAATGATGGGTTTGATTTTATGTAGCGGACTTTTTCTGATGTGTCTTTATTTCAGAGTTTTTCTTACTTTTACCGTTTCTTGAAAAAAAAATGATACTATTTTAAAAACGTATATGTATAAAGAATGTATTTTTTTATTTCTAAAAAGTAATTATAGATTTTTATATTATTAAAACCAAAAATTTTCAGTTTTCAGTGCTTAAAAGTTAAAAAATCTAAAATTTAAAAATTGATTTATTTTGTTAAGGCTTCGAAATATGAGAACAAAATAATTATTCGTGATATAATAAAAGTATAACTTGAGAATTGTAAAATAAAGAAAAAAATAAAAACTTAAAAACGGTTTAGTAAAATTTTAAATTTTATTTTAAATATACTTATTTAATTCTGGAAAATTTTCATTTGTATCATTTAAAGAGAATGACAAAAACAAAAAATTACAAATTACGAATTATTTATAAATTTAACTTTTACAAATCAGAAAAAAATGCTTTAATTTTGCCTTGGCGAAAAGTTTTAAAATATAAAACTAAATTATAATCGCAAAAATTGAATAAAAAATTTCATTTTAAAAAAATTTCTTTTTAAGAATGCCTTTGACCTTAACGAAAATTTGCTTAAAATTTTTAAATGTTTAAAACACTTTTTTATCTTTAGACAATTTGAAACTGAGAAAATATTTTCTAAATATGTAGTATAAAAAAAAAAAAAAAATTGACAAACTTTGCTGTAAATTTTAAAATAGAAAATTCTGAAACTGAGTTGGGTGATTTCAAAATCTGAGGATCTTTTCAGTATTAATTTTTTTTCCGATAATGTATAAAATTAAAAGCCAAAGTAAAAAAAGTCTTAATGTGAAAAGAATATGGATTTTTTGTTTTGTTTAAGCCTGAAGAAAACTAAGAACTAATTAATATTTTAAGTAATTGATAAGCATAGAAAAATCTTTTAGATATTTAAGAATTTGGACGCCGAAAATGCATGAAATTAAAATAATATCTACATAATATAAGAAAAAAATGTGGAACTTTTCATTTCAGTTAACGTTAAAGTAGATCTGAAGAAAAACAGAATTACGAAAATTGAGAATTTTAAAATTATAAATAAATTATGAAAATTAAAATGTTTGATTCTAAAATTTCAAAATCTAGAGAACCTGTGAGAATTAGAGTCTTCTAAGATTTTGTACAAAATTAGAAGAATAAGAATTTTCTCAATTTGCTTGCAACTAAAAAAATCTACAAAAAAACTGAGAACTGCAACATATTTAAATGTCAAGAAAAAGTTTAAGCACCTTGCAGTAAGTATTGGAAAAGTTTAGCTAAGTTTAGCTAGTTTAGCTAAGTTAATTTTGATAACCACCAAAAACCTAAAAGTCCATTAATAATCTAACAAGTAATTAGAAATTTTAAATTTTAAAATATCTGTAATTTGTCTTGATTATGATAAATGTTCAAAATAATTTAATAAATTTTTAATGCAATTTCAAAAAAATGTTAAATAAAAATTAAAATATACGGATTCACAATATGAATTTAACATTAAAAAGTAACAGATTTTTCGGTCTAAATATAAAAGTTGTGAAATCTAAAAATTCTCATTATTGTTCCCACTCTGAACCTCCACGTAGAAAAATGAATTTTAAAATTTGATATTTAATAAATTACATTGAACTCACAAATAACTATTGTAACAGTGTGAAATGTTTAAAAACAAAAATAAACGAAAGAATATTTTATAAATCAATATTCTTGATAAAAATTGGTAACAAAATAGGTTTTTGAAAATGTTTAGCAAATAAAATTAATATTTTTTGCTACCACATTTTGATAAAATATATCTCTCTTTGATTCAGGAGGCGACTACTTGATAGAAATTTGCGGCCGATATTTGAACGTTTACGGACAATGTGCCTTACGTTTCATCGATAAACCATGGAGCACATCAAAAGCAAACGATGTCACCACCGTTAAATTTAATTACGTCAATTTCAACGGAATTACAGGGATTTTCAATAAACTCAAATTCAGATTTCCTAACATCGATAATTTTTATTTCAAAGAAACAAACATCCACTGTTTAGGACAAATAAATGCTTTGGCTGAAGTGCAAGGACTCACGTCGTTGTATATCGATCCTGAAGGGAATCCAATAGCTGAAAAAAAGTGGAGAAGTTATGCAATTTATAGACTATCACACTGGGGTTTGTCTGTAATTAATGACGTAGAAGTAAAAGAAGAAGAAGTGAAAAAAGCAAATGAAGAATATCAAAGTCTGAGCGACTTGGTTTTATGGTCCTTACCGGATGTTTTATTGCAGCCATTGTTGGTGAGATTGAGATTAGATGTGAGTTATGGAGTTTCAGAACAAAATGCGAAGAAGTGGCTCTTGGCGGCTGATCCAGATTTGAAGAGTGTCGTAAGTAAAGAAGCGTTACAATGGAAGAAAACTTGTGGGGTAAACATAAAAAAAATCTGTAGATCTTCATCATACATTTTTTTTTAGGACGACGCGGGGGTTAAACTCAAAGCGAAACATTACATGTCACAGTTGTTAGAAGAAATGGGCAATTCAGTGAATAAACTGAGATTATTAGATAATAAGTGGCCTTCAATTTTACACGAATTCGTGAGGAATACCCTTCTGGACTACTCACAGTTAGACATGTACATGAAACAGAAAATTTTAGAACTGAAATGAAGAATTGTTTCACTGCCGTAATATTTAACACTGTTGCACTATTTTTATTAAGCGGTTTTTATGTATCTGTTGAATAAATTTGTTATTCTTTACTAGGTTTGGGTTTTACTGGGTGAGTGGGTGTGGGTTTTATTGCTGGATAGGGAAACTTTCCCAAGCCCATAAAATGTGGCCGGATAAAATTATTTCAGTTGGTTAATAAAACCAAATTTTATGAGTTTCGTCACATGATACTAGTAAAAATAAATGCGGAGGTAGGTACGTTGGGTAATTTCTTTTAAATATTTTTATTCAGTAAAATTAAAAAGTACAAAAATATGAATCCAAAAATTAAAAAGTTTGGGAAACATGAAGATTTTATATAAATAAAAACTGTTCTACTTTGCCGTTGCACAATATTGTAATATGTTACAAATTATAATTTTAAATAACGTAACAACTACAACGAAAATCACAATTTTTTTAAAAATTTAGAAGAACTAAAAACTTCTAAATGAACACCAATAAAAAATTTAATGCCTTTATTTTCGAAGTTAGGTAATTATACTTTCAAAATTAAATCTAAAAAAAGCTATTATTAGATTTTTGTATTTTTTATAAAATATTGGTTTAATTAGGAAGAAAAAACTGTATAATTATTACAGATATCCACGCGTTTTGTAAATCAAATTCACCACTTACATGATCAAAAGAATTTTAAAAATATTAATTATTATTGAAACTCAATAGATTTTGTATCTAATAAATAGTTTTTTTAAGATTGTGTTGTAGTAAATAAAAAATTAATTTACAAATAATATAATAATATTGGATATAAATGAAGACATTTTAAGACGTCAAGATTTAAAAAAATGCAATGTAGAATACGAAAAATAAAAATAATTCAAAGAATCTAGCAATTCTACAAAGAATAAGAAAGTATCAATAATTCGGAAGAGTATTAAATCTTAATAATTAAAAAAATTTCAAGCTATTTTAATGTGTAAAAATCTAAACAATGAACAAATTTTGCAAAAAGTGAAAGTTTCTAAAATTTTTCAAAATATGAATGAAACTAAAGAACTCAACCAAATCTAAAATAGATAATTTAGGCAATATAGAGAATTATTAAATCTCAAAAATTGCATCGAATACAAAAATTGAAAAATCTATAGATACTGGAGAATTTCAAGATTTTAAAGAATTTAATGAGTTCAAAGCATTTAACACTCTAAACAATGCAAAAAGCTCACGGAATTCGATAAGATTGTAAAGAATTCTAAATATCTAAGGAAAATAAATAATCAAGGAAATTTAAAACAATCGGAATTTTCGCAAATACCAATACACAAAATTTATAAAGTCTAAAAATTCATTAAAAATAATTTTTTTTTAAACATTTTAATGGTTACAGAAACAACAAATTTAATAAGAGAAAAAAGTTTAGAATATTTTTGTAAAATCACAATTAAGAAGAAATACAACTTGTAAAATACAACACTTTAGTTATTTTAAGCTGTGTTATTATGTTAATTTATTAGGTTAATTAATTTTAATTAGATTAATTTATCATTTTGCATTTTGTACAGAACAAATCTAAAAAATTTTAAGATTCTTACAACGATTTGTAGAATTTTAAGAATATAGAGAATCAAAAAGTTTTTGAAGCATTCGAAGATGTAATATAGACACTCTAATCCACAAGTGTTGGATATTAGAAAGAAATAAAAAAAAATCTAGAGGATTTTAGTAACAGTTTTCTATTTCTAGTATCTTTACATGTTTTGCAAAAATTAGATGCGTTATTTGTGATCAATTTTTTCGCAAATTTTGTAATATACTTTAGTTCATAACTTCTAAAAACGCACATAGTTTTGTACCAAAAAATACAAACTTTCTAATATAAAAAAAAAATTGCAAATTTGGCAAACATTTAAGGCAACTAAAATGAATAAAATAGCTAAAGTAAATTAATAAAAAGTCAACAGTGTACAAATTAAACCTCTTGTAAAATTAGTTATTTTTTTTAGATTCGAATGCATTGACGTTATAAATTTAATTTATTTAGACAATTCAGATAATTACTATTGAACCTGAAAATGGTTGCAAAACTTGAGAACAACACTTGATAGTTTGTCGTGAAAAATCATTTTTAAAATTCTTTATTTTCTAAAACGTTACTCAGACAAATACATATGGCTCAAATCGGAGTTTTTTGATTTTGATTTTTTGGCACAAACTTGAAAAATGAGAGTTTGGGCCATAAAAAAATAAGAATTTATACTGTTCAGAGTAAGAGTTAAAATGATTGGTTGTTGATAAACCAAATTACCAATCACGATTTAAGATCTTTTTTTTTAAATTAGTTACATTGTGTAAAAAAATAAGAAGAATAACAATCTAAATAAGTAAAAAGACAAGATCACAAATAAATCAAGGAAACTAAAACCAAAACTTATGGTTTTTTGCAAGTTGGATGAAAAAAGTTCGAGCCATTTACTCGATTACATTGCATATTTATACTCATAGTCTTGTAAATTAGCATAGTTTATCATTACTAGAAACAAACGAACCATGTTGGCTATATTGGGAAAAATTGGAAAGCTAAAATTACTTATAATATTATATTTTAAACTCCCTGATTTAAAAATCTCGCTGAAAAAACCAACTCTCAGAAAACAGCACAACTACTTTCACAATTTTATTGATTTTTTAAAATCACTACAGTTTGTACCATTTATAATACAGAGATTTAAAAAGATAGTAGTCTCTTTGCTACTTGTTAATAAATTTAGCGTCAAAAACTGGACAACTTAAATATTTTTCATTCTAAATGTTGTTAATTACTTACCATTCATTCTACATTTAGTTCAATTATTAGCATTTTGTGTCTCCATCCTGGCAGGACGCAGAACAAAAAAGTGTTGAAGGAAGTAGATTTACTACATAGTTTATTACATAAATAATAACTTAATGCTACCTAGATATCTAGAAAACATTTTTAAATTTTACCATTTCCTATGAAACTAAAACTAGAGTAGGTTTTACCCAGACACATGGTTTTGCAGAAACATGTGGAGAAATACTTTCACTGCTTTCCCATCTTTCCCTTAAGTTGCCCACCAAGTTTATAAATTCATCTGAAAGACTGCAAATTTAAGTTATTCTTTGTCAGTCGTGGTGCTAAGTGGTGTGGTCTAAATTTAAAGGTAAAAACTGGTTCTAAGTAAAATAATTTTTAACTTTGGCTTTGCGCTGTGCATTCTTTATTTAAAATTTGAAATGTGTTTTGGTAGTGGTATTGTTTTGGTATTGAGAGTTGTCTAGAAGACTAGTTCAAAACCGGTTAAAAAAACATCAACATATAAAAAAACTACACAGCATTTCAGATTTGTTACTCCAATTATAGCAATTTTATACACGAAATTTATAGCTTTTAGGATTGGTTTATTTGCAAAAAAAAAACATTAAAAACCTCTAAATCACATCACTTTTTTTTTTTAATTCACTAGTATTTTTTTTCAGTAAAATTGTATAAACAAGTAAATGTACATTTCTTGTTGAATGTGTGTACCATTTAATTTGTTTGGAAATCGAAAGTGCATCTCAATAGTATATCATTGGGAGTGTCTCTAAAAGTACAAGTAAACCTGACTGCACAACAATGAGCACTTTCGCGCATTGCAGGAAAGCCCCCTTAGGCTTTAAGCAAACAGGTTTATGGTAATGTCTTGTAGATCATGTCACGGAAACCAGACCGCGTGTAACATCAATCGGAAAAATGCAAAATTGTTGTAACTACCCAACTTTCCCATTCAATCAGTTATGATTATTTTTTGCATCCATTTCTAGCGTGCACCATAATTAAACTTTCATTACAATCTTGTTTTTCTCATAATTTAATTGATTGAAACTGATTTTCACTCTTCATAATTACAGTTTTATTTTCCAGATGAACTACTTATCCTTCGGTTTTATCCTTCTCAGTCTCATTGGGGTTTCCAAAGCTGGTCATTTCATAAAAATAGTTATTTTAGCAGCGATGGGTTTGGCAGGATTATGGATGGTTCATACTTTAGCTCAAGACTACCACAGTCTTAATGGGGGCGGCGGAGGTGGGGGTGGAAAAGCGTTCGAGAAGAGGTCTATTGATGTAAGCACATTTGCATAACTGCGTTTTGTGACTAAAAGTAGTTAAGCGATTCGAAAAAAGCGCAGTAAACAAAATTAGTTTGTTAACCTGTGATCTCATCAGTCATCAGAGAAAATGGTTAAACCGGATTGTAAAATTAAGTGTGACAAAAATATTTCTTTTTTTGCACTATAAACATTAAAGTTAAAGTGAGGCTTCGGCTCGAGCGAAAGTTGAATCTACATATAGATTATATTTAATGTCAATTTAAAGTTTTCTTTTTTCCTAAGGTGAGTTTGACGTGTTTACTAAAAAATGCGGGACTGAGATAAATCTTAAAATTACTAGAGCACAACGAAAGTCTGATTTTAATTATTTTTAGCAAAACTTAATAACATTCCATAGTGACAACTGCAATTGCATAAGAACTGCATTAACATGCACTTTGAAATATGAAAAATTGGTATGGAATGTTTGTTCTAATTACCATTTCTTCCTTATTTGCAATGTTGTCTTGCACGTGTAGGGAAAGGTTGGGCAAGACGGAGTAGTGAAGTAATACGGAATATCCTATTCATTTTTGAGATAAAACACAAAACAAGCAAAACAGTAATACTTAAGACATGGAATGATACCACTCCTCTTAGTCAGTTGAGTGTCATCAAAGCAAAAGATTTCAATTAGACGTATGTGTGAAAAAACTGATTTTGGAAAGTTTGGATATTATGCTCGATAATTTTATTTAAGTAGAAACAAATTCAAGTAATTTGATGCTCGGTAGAATTTAACTTTTACGAAAAGATTCAAAGTCAAGAATTGAAAAACGATTTGGAAAATGTTTTTTATGGTGTAATCTTATCAGTTTTTTATTGATTTTTTTATAAATTTAAGATTCCTTGAATTCATACATTTTTTTGTAATTTTTTTTTTTGATTTTTGAATGTTTGTTTATTATTTATATTATTTAGATCGTTTAGATTTTTGATTATTTTTTTCAGTTCTTTAAATTTTTTCTTTATAGTTAATTTTTAGATTTTTTTGGGTTTTTTCAGGGTTGTTTTATTCTTTAGATTTTGGAAATCTTTTGGATATTTTCTATATTCTTCTTAAATAAGTTTAAGATAAATTTTATTGAGAATTGAGAATGTAAAAGTGTTTCACGAAGATGTACATTTCTTCAACTCCTGCTAAACTGCCAGACGAAAACTGGAAAAAATGAGATGCATTACCGCTAGGCCAAGAGACACTTGTTGTCAATAAGTCTCTAACTATTTTCAGCGGCTTTAATGTTATCATTAATTTTCAAAGTAACCGTAAAAATTTTTACCGCTACGCTTGTGGGCTGTTGAATTCGAGATATAAATTTCTGTACAATTTAACCTAAAAAAAGTAGAATTATTTGAAATTTTAAGCACAAAAATTGAAATAAAGTAAATGAGGAAAACACTAAAAAAATTAAAGTCCTTAAAAGTATCTTTTAAAACAAACTTAAAAAAGGTCCAAAAAAAGTAATAACAATAACTGTTAATTGAAAAAATATATATATATAAAAACTTTTTTTTTTAATTTGACTAATTCGTAATATTCTCACATAAAATAACGATGACAATTTGAAAAATTAAATTAAAAAAATCTTTAATTTGAAATCTAGTAGAATTAATGTAAAAACAGCAACAATTTTCATTTCTTATCTAATATTATGAATTATAAATACAGGGTGTTCAACGGTTTCCACAGCAGTAACCTACACTAATTGTTTCATATGCCCGCACACAAAAATATTACAAGAATTTAAATCCAAGGAACGAGGACGCCACAGCACTCGTTCAAAAAAAAGTTTTTGTCTCTTAGCGAAACGATAATACTTTTACTTACTAATTTTTCCTGTTTTGGTGAAACATCCTGTATATGTAGTTTAGGCAATAAACAGAAATGTATTGTAAAAACCTGGTAAATCAAACCAAAGCGAAAGAATATATTTTAAAAATTAAAAAAACAAGCACTCATAAAATTAGATGTAACGACGTCTTATACATGTTAACAAAGAAAAATTTGCATATTACACATTTTTTTAATATCAAAAATTTGGTGATCAAATTATTTAAAATGATAAAAATAGAGCAATAAATTATTTGATCGGAAATTTAATTTATTGAATAGGAAATAAACAAGTTTTTTAGATAAAGCTTTTAGCAATCAAACAGTAAAAGTCCTTTGCAAAATATATGGACTTGAGGAGCAATTAATTTACTAAATCGCAAAATAATTAAAAAACCAAATTAAAAGATTTATCATCAATTGATTTCTTCGTTCGTCAAATTATTAAAATTTCACTGTTATGTTAAAAAATTATCAGTTAAAAAAGTGTCATGTAAGTACAGTAAGTTTTCAAATTATATTCAGAAGAACACCTCTTTCCAACTTTTACTTTTATAATAACTGTAACGCACTTTTTCTAGAACTCCAAACAATACGGAATAAACTGGGAATTCGTGTTATCCAGAGACCCAGCTCGCTGCGCCCGTAGTTTTATTTGTCAGTTGGCTGCACAAGACGAAGAACAACTCGATATACCAAGCAGAAACATGCTCGCATTGACAAGGTACTGTAATTTAGACTTTTCACTCCGGATTAATTTCCTTTTGCAGATCAGCAGCTCAGAAAGATTCCTGGGCCAGCAAACAACTCCTTGAAGCTTTAAAATACGGCGAAGAAGTTTCAAACCCAAGACAGTGCATGAAAATGTACAAACTATGCCCGTACAGTAGTCAGACAATGACTAATTTGTTGAAACTTTTCGGTGGCTGAATTTCCCAAATTATTTTAAATTGTTGAAGTGTTATGAAAGTTCGTGTAATCTTGGTATTCACAGTTTAAATAAATAGATTTTAGAGACCAATGTTTATTAAGATATTAAGTTATACATAAATATCAAATAAATAAAATTCTATACCACAACCGCGAAACATACTTTTTGATACTACCTACAGAAATAAATAGGTAAGAGCAAATACCAAAATAAATAATTTAGAAGTACAGACTGGAACAATAACTCTACTTTTTCTTTTTGCCTTTTTGGTCAGTGATTGGAGTTCCTAACAAGTTCGCGAGCTTAGTTTTCAGTTCAAGTAACTTTGAGACTTCAGGCTGCCACTCGGTTTTGTTGGCGCCACTTTCTTTGAGTTTTCTCACAACAGAGCCCTGTAATAAAATTAGTTAAAATCACTCAGATTAGAATCAAATGAGTACTTGTGTTGCTATCTCTTCTTCCAATTTTTTAACAACTGCAGGACTTGCTTCTTTGTTGTTAGCAGAACACGTTTTTTGGGCCACCTCTAATTCTTTGCGTAAACTCGCCAAAATCGCTTCTTCTGCTTGTACTACTTTCTTGTTAGCACCATTGGACTTCAGCTTTTGTATTTTAGCCTCCTACACAAAAAAAAAGTAATCTCACTTGGGTATTACTGTTTTTTATTTTACCTGAGTTAAAAGATTTGTCTGCAGGACTTTGATATCGGTGGCGACACCATTTGCTTTGATGGGACTTTCGCCTCTTTTTCCCGCAAATCGTTGCTTCAATTCTTCCACTTTTGAGGGCTCTAGCTTGACAAAGAGAGGTGCTGGCTCTCCTAATTGATGCCCTGATGGCAGCAGCTTAACAATTTCAATTTTTCTGCAAGAAAAAAATATTACCGAATGTACAAAGAGTCGATGTCACTCACTGTGAATTCAGAGCTATGTCATCCACATTCAACTGCTTTTTAAGAGTGTTGCTAGTATCAGGCATGTACGGATGCAACAACGTTGCCAACAAGCAAGCAATGTTGCAACAAATTCCGATAACTGTACCAGCACGGATCCTGAAAAAATTGATGTAAAAATATATAGTTTTGGTTGCGAAACTTTTACTTGTCTTCGGGGCTTCCCTTGAGGAGTACCCACGGTTGATTCGATTGCATGTACTGATTTCCATGTCGCGAAATTGAGAGGATGTGTCTTATCCCATCTCTTAATTTCGCTTTCTCGAGGCAGCTTATATAACCTTTTAATTCTCGCGTGCACAGAGCCAAGAGAGTGAAATCATCTTTGTTCGGTTTTATTTCGGGGACAGTTTTGTTGAAGTTGTTCTTCGCGAAGACGAGGGCGCTGAAATTTTATGTCATTTATGAAAAGAAGAGAAGAGTTAATACCGATTGATAAAGTTGCCCAAGTTGTTTAACAGCTCCGAGTTGTTCTTAGTCGCAAGATCACTCCAACTGAAACTGGAATCTTGAGACTCTGGTCTCACATAAAGTAAATAGAAGCGCCAGACATCGCTTGGAATTCCAGTGTCACGAGCGTCGTTTCCGAAAACTCCTACTTCTCGAGATTTTGAGAATTTTCCGTCTTCATAATTCAGATATTCTAGAATTACTTTTAGTAGCAAATTTCAGACTTTCAAACTTTATACCTGTAGCCATAATATGTGAAACTGTAGTGTATCCCCTGTTGGCCCCCAAAAGACACGCAGGAAACATAACTGCATGAAAAGGCACATTATCTTTGGCCATGAACTGGTACAAACAAACGTTGTGTTCAGGTTTAGGTCTCCACCATTGTTCCCAATCTTCAGTATACGCTTTACTTATCGACATGTATCCAATAGGTGCGTCGAACCAAACGTAAAATACTTTATCTTTGAAATCGTTGAGAGGCACGGGGACCCCCCATTTCAAGTCTCTTGTGATACAGCGAGGTTTTAAACCCTCTTTCATCCAAGCTTTCCCGATAACTTGCGCGTTGTTGGACCACCCAGGAGCTGATTTCTTCATCCAGTGAAGCAAAAGAGGCTCCAGCTACAAAGTATCAACAATGTTATCAACACTCCAGCTACAAAAGAGAGTGGAGAAGTACCTTGGGAAGGTCGATAAAAAACTGTTTAGAAGTCTTAGCTTTCGGAGTGTTGCTACAAATCTTACACCGCGGATTCTTCAACTCGATAGCATTTACAAGTTTCCCACACCCGTCACATTGATCACCGCGAGCGTCTTCGTAGTTACATCCAGGATGAGGACATCCTCCTTCTACGAACCTATCAGCAAGGTAACGGTTACATTTTTCGCAATGTAACTGCTCTACAGGTTCAGAGAACATGAAACCGTTTCTATTCAACTGTAAAAACATGTCCTGACAAAGCCTAGAATAAAGACAGTTATCAACGAGATATCGTGCGACAAGTAGGCTCTAACTAACTCGGTTTGCTGAGGAGCTGAAGAGCGTCCAAAATAATCAAAACTGATGTTAAACCAGTCGTAGATATCTTTATGGATTGCGTAATATTTGTCGCAAATTGCTTTACACGAGAGTCCTTCTTCTAAAGCTTTGGTTTCTGTGGCCGTGCCGTATTCGTCAGTACCACCAATAAAAAGGGTGTTGTAGTTACAAATTCGGCAAAATCTGGCGAAGACGTCTGATGAAAGTACGCAGCCGATGATGTTGCCCAAGTGGGGAACATTGTTGACGTATGGTAAAGCTGATGTAATAAGGATGTTTTTTTCGTTGCTGACAGGCAATCTAAAAGGAATTTGGCCAATTAGTATTGATGAGTTTGGATGTATGACAGACGCAATTATCCACAGACAAAAAACCATGTGGTAAAATATCAGTAATGAGCTTCAGAATCCACATGGAGTATTTTTTCAAAAAAAATCAAATCTAATCATTGAAGGTCTGTATAAAATTGTCAAAATTTCTGAATGTTTCCAAATAGTGGCCTGTTTAAATATTTCTATAAATTGGAAAATTAAAATTTTCTACAACTGCTAATTTTACAAATCTAAAAAATTAGTTTTTTTTAAGAAGCCTTCAAAATGATCTTCATTTGAAAATTAAAAAAATGTTTTCAATTTAATTACCGATTAGCCGATTACTGACAATGAGATTTTTACCACAGTTCTGTTTTTCTGACGTTTGAAATAATTACATACATTTTTTTCGATCTTGTCCGCAATTTTGGAACTTTCCCATCACTATTTAACCAAGCATTCTTGGCTGCTTCTATCTCCTCATTTGTAGCAACTTCAGGCTGATGTTGAGGAGACTGATTTGCAGCTTCAGTGACAGTAGCTGTAACTGATGATGGATATCTAGCTCCGCTGAGTAACGCCTGATATGCAACGCTTCCTCCTGACACTCTAAATGTACTTAAAGCACTCTTCACATTTTTATTCTGTTCAAGATTTTGGATCCAATTCGAGATATTTGGATAGTCACCTAAATATTGTTTAGAGAGTGAACTGTCTAAGAAAAGTGGATATAGTGTGGACCAAACGACAATATCACTAGCGTTGAAGTCATTCTAAAACAACCACAATTTAAATAAACTCATTAAGAGACGAAATTTAAGTACCCCAGTTAAAAAAGTTGTGGATTTTAAAGCTGTGTTTAATTTTTCCAAGGAGGAAATAAGACTAGATTTAAGTTTCTCGCTTTTAGAGCTAGCTCCAATAATGTGACCTAAATGGGGGGCCAAAATAGTCGACTCCCATTCGAGCCACTCACTAGCGGAAGTGGCCACTTCCCCTGCTGGCGGGAATAATAGCCAAACTGCAGCATTTGGTACGAAAATGATCGAGTCCTCGTTAACCTCTAGATAAGGCAAATGTCTCGGTTCTTCAAGAGTACGGTCTAAACACCAAAAATCATATCCACGTGTATGCAAAATTCTGGAAAAACCGTGATGCAACTTACCATTTATGTTGACAACTTTTATATTAACATTTTTCCCCGAGAAATTGGCGGCTATCAGCAACTTTAACGCCCCTGGATTGTTCTCGTTGGTATAAATCAACATTTTTATTAATTTTCAGTGAAAAATATAATTTTTGCAAGGATGCACAAATTCATAACCTTCACTGACATGTGGCAAACTGACAGCTGACGTTGACATCCAGTAAGTAAGATCGATTAAAATCCCTAAAATTTGCGGCATGTGTGGCATACATGTGTTTTAATTGTTGCACAATATTTCCTGAATTATTTAATTAAAACATCACTTTCGTCAGTTTTCTGTGTGGTGCAGTTGTGGTGATTTCGCTATGAAGTTGGTTTACAGCAAAAGCAACCCTCTTTTAGGTTAGAATTTCCATATTAAGTCAAGTTACAAAAATAACTTCTTTCTATTTCTAGGAGGTGTAATCGCGGCCGAATATGTGAAAACTTTAACAAAAGCACCTTTGGAGGTTCAATGGGGTGACCAAAACGTGATTGATAATTGCACAAAGAAAATAACTTGTGAAACTAACAATGATTTGTTGAGAGCTATTGCTAGAATAGCAGCTGAGTCTGAATTGTACGGTAGCACCCCAGTAGAAAAAACAGAGGTTGATCACTGGCTGACTTATTCTCTGAGTCTAAAAACTGCAAAAAACGACCTCAATGAGTACTTATCTCTACTGAATAAATCTCTAGATGCTGTGACATACCTAGCATGCAAACGTCTCACCATTGCAGATTTTTCAGTTTTTGCGAGTCTTTACAGTAAGTCGCTTTTAGCACATAGGAAATAAATTACCTAGATTAGGTTCCAGACCATGGCAAGACCAAGTTTCTAAAAAAGAAGCCCCCATCAACGTTTTAAGGTGGTACAACTTTATCAAATCTCAACCAGCTGTTGTGAAAACCTTAAACTCTTTACCAGATGAAGTAAAATCAGCTTTAGCACCACCTGCTTCTGGTAGACAATCTTTAGAAAAATCAAATGTGGGGAACAGAGCTCAAGAGGGTAAATTTGTTGAGCTTCCAGGGGCTGAAATGGGCAAGGTTGTGGTTAGATTTCCACCAGAAGCTTCAGGGTATTAACTTCTTTATTTACTACTGTTTTGTTCACTATAAATCTTTAGATATCTTCATATTGGACATGCCAAGGCTGCTTTACTTAATCAGTATTATCAAGAAGCCTTTAAAGGGAAGCTTATTATGCGTTTTGATGATACAAATCCAGCTAAAGAAAATGCTGAATTTGAGAAAGTGATTTTAGAGGATGTTGCTATGTTGGAGATTAAACCAGATATGTTTACTCATACTTCTCAATATTTTGATTTGATGCAAGAGTACTGTGAAAAGCTTTTGAAAGAGGGGAAAGCTTATGTGGATGATACTGATGCTGAAACCATGAAGACGCAGCGAGAACAAAAGATAGAGTCAGCTAATAGGAATAATGGTAATTTTTTTCTTGCTATAATAACAGATACCAGATAATAGTTTATTAACTTTAAAAAGGATATATTTTGTTGTCCAATAATAATAATAAAATTTTCTCACTTATCTGATAATCTTTTACAGCTTGTTTAACAGTTATGATAGCAGTAAACATCAGTATTTTTATCTGTTATCAATGTCGGTAGTTTTTTACGCTCATCCTGTAGTTTTTCTAGATAAGTCTTTATTGATTCCCTTTGCCTGCAAGAAACTCAATATTATCGGTTTAAGTCTTTATAGATAATTAGGAACATTTCAGCATTCGTTTTATAGTCTATTATTCGTACAAGAATAGTTTTTTTTTAATTTTATGGCAGTATAATTAGCATGCACGATAATCTTCTAATAGTTATTTATGTAAGCAGACCGTAAAGACGTTTTTTTCTAAAGCCCGCAAGTCGACCGAGGCAAAAGATCGTTTTTACGACGGAAGTACGTACAAAATTTTTTGGGCGATCACAATAAACTAACAAAATGTAAGAAACTGAATTTCAGTCCGTAGAGTACATTTTAACATATGAGTCTATAAAGTTTACCTTTCCGGTCCCAGCAGAATCCGTAAAGTAAACGTGTATAGAGTGGTCGCCCAGAAAATAATCTAATTCAAATTCTTTATTTTGTGATTTTTTGCTAGCATGCGAACAAAACTTGAAACTCTGGGAGGAGATGAAAAAGGGCACCGAAAAAGGCCAAAAATGTTGCGTGAGAGCGAAAATAGACATGCAGTCACCAAATGGATGCTTGAGAGACCCTACAATCTACAGGTGCAAAAATGAAATTCATCCGAGAACAGGAGATAAATACAAGTATGAAAGAAACTTTGTTTTTTTCTTTCTTCATCCACACTTTTAGGGTGTACCCAACGTATGATTTTGCGTGTCCCATCGTCGACGCCATTGAAGGCGTCACCCATACCTTACGTACCATGGAATACCATGACCGCGATCCCCAATTTTATTGGTTTATAGATGCTCTAGGTTTGAGGAAACCTCATATTTGGGAGTACAGTCGACTCTCGATGACCAACACTGTTCTTAGTAAAAGAAAGTTGACGTGGTTTGTCAACGAGGGACTTGTTGATGGATGGTACTTTTCAATTCAAATATTGCACAAAAAATATTATTTTTTTTTGAAGGGATGATCCGAGGATGCCTACAGTTCGTGGTGTACTAAGAAGAGGGATGACTGTTCAGGGACTAAAAGAATTTATCATAGCTCAGGGATCTAGTAGATCTGTAGTTTTTATGGAGTGGGACAAAATTTGGGCTTTTAATAAGAAAGTTATTGATCCGATCGCTCCTCGATACACGGCACTTGAATTTAATGATCCTGTTACTATTAATGTGAAGGGAGCAAAAGAAGAATGTCTCACCGTACCGAAACATCCTAAGAATAACGAAGTGGGAACTAAGACTGTTTGGACGAGTCCTAAAATCATCATTGATAGAGTTGACGCGGAGTGTTTGAAAGAAGGGGAGAACGCCACGTTTATTAATTGGGGAAATTTGTTGATCAAAAAAATCAATAAGTATTGTAACGCAAATTCGTAAAAAAAACAGTGTTAATCTTATTTTTCAGGGAAAAAAATGTAATAACGTCAATTGAAGCAGAGCCCAACCTAGATAACAAAGATTACAAAAAAACTTTAAAATTAACATGGTTAGCGGTCACAGAGCAGAGTAAATTTACACCAGCTTGGTGTGTTTACTTTGATCATATAATCAGCAAGCCACTTCTTGGAAAAGACGAGGATTTTAAGCAGTTCATTGGACACGAAACCAGGGTAAATAAATGAAAATTAAAAAACACAGAACTAAACGATTTACATTTAGAAAGAAGTACAAATGATTGGCGACCCAGAACTGAGGTCATTAAAAAAAGGAGACATAATTCAGTTGCAAAGACGTGGTTTCTTTAGAGTTGATGTGGCTTACGAGCCAATGGACTTGATTACTTGCAAAGAGCAGCCAGTTATTTTATTCTTTATCCCTGATGGAAGCACTAAAGAAAGCCCAATTTCTGCGACCAAAGTGAAGGCGACAAGTCCTCCAAAAGTGGTGAGTAAAATATTCTAAACATAACAGCGCTAAACGCTTAGTTTACGGAATTTTTCGCGGACGTAAACATAATTTTTTTATGGACTCATCTGATAAAATATGCTTTACGGGCTGAACCTCGATTTCTTACTATTCTATTATCTTTTTGTGATCGCCCAAAAAAATTTGTATACACTTTGCCGTAACTAACAATTATTTTAGAAAAACCTTTTAACTTTTAATAGCATATATGTAATTTTTTGTAATAAGTACAATAAGCAGCATTTTAGCGGCCGCAATAGAAAAACTATTGTCTGAAGCGACGCCGCATACCATAATTCTAATTAAACATTTAGCGATATAATATACAATATATTTTATTGTACTTACTAGCGTGTTGTGAGAGACAGTGTAAGAACGATATTGTTTCTATTTAATTAATAGTCTAATGTAAACTCAGTATAATATTAATTTGGCCCAAAGAACATAGAGATCTTCAAAAGATGTGTGGACAAATTATGGTACAATTTATTAATAATAAAACAGCATTTCTAAACTGCCCCACTTTTCTCAACAATCCGGTTGCAGCGAACTTTTTTCAAAGAGAAAGTTACATTGATCAGAACAAGCCGCGACTACCAGTCTTCGCCCATTTAATCTCATATGTTTTAACTTATCACTTTCAAAATTTTATTGCGTTAGTGAGATCCTGTTTATCTTTATTACTAATATCCGCACGTTATGTAAAACTTTCCACGTGTTTCTTACAGACTGAAAAAGTGAAAATTGAGACTGTATCAAAGTCTGCAAAATCGGCGGCTGATATTAACGAAGAAATAGTCAAACAAGGTGATATTGTGCGCAATCTAAAATCGCAAAAAGCACCCAAGAACGAGATAGACATTGCTGTGAAGACACTCCTGGCTCTAAAAGCTGATTACAAAACTGTTACAAAAACTGAGTGGAAACCTGGATGTGTGCCTCCCACCGATGGACCTAAAGTTTCCGATTCTGGTGACTTGGGGGTTAAAATAACAGCACAGGGGGATAAGGTAATTTACGGTAGAATTTATAAGAAAAAAATTACGGTGATCTTTTGTAGGTTCGGAAACTTAAATCAGAAAAAGCAGATAAAAGTGCAGTTGATGCTGAAGTTAAGATATTGTTAAGTCTAAAGCAGGAATATAAACAGAAATTTGGGACGGATTGGGTACCTGGAGCAGTTACCCCAAAAGCAACACCTACCACCGATGATGGAAGTCTAGATGCCAAAATCACCGCCCAAGGAGACAAGGTGCGAAAACTGAAATCCGAGAAAGCTGATAAAAGCGCCATAGACGCTGGAGTTAAAACGCTTCTGGCGCTCAAACAGGAATACAAACAAAAATTCGGCAAAGACTGGGCTCCTGGAGGCACCCCTAAACCCACCCAAGCTCCCGATGCCACAAAAACAGAAACGGAATTATTAGAAGCGATAGTGAAACAAGGCGACGCTGTGCGACAGTTAAAAGCTAACAAAGCGGCAAAGAGTGACGTAGATCGCGAAGTAAAAACTTTGCTACAACTCAAAGAGGACTTTAAGAAAACTACCGGAAAAGAGTGGAAGCCCAACATGAAGCCGGAAGTTACCAACGTGTCCATAAACGCCGGAAGTGGGGACAACTCTATAATTGCGGATAGCGACACTAAAAACGTAGATTGTTTAGTTGCCAAAGTAACGGAACAGGGAAATCTTGTTAGAGATTTGAAAGCCAAAAAAGCTAGCAAAGTAGGAGTGCAATGTTGTTTTTTCTTTCTAATAACTGTCTGTGATTGTAGGATGAGATTGATCAAGCGGTTAAAGTTTTATTGAGTTTAAAGGCTGACTACAAAGCGCTAACCGGCACTGATTTCCCAGTTGCTGGAAGAACACCAACAAAGCCTAAAGCTCAAGAGAAGGCGAAGTCTGTTTCAAAAGAGAAGAAACCTGTTGTTCCTCCCGTGGTAAGATACTATCACTTCCAGGTTTCCTCAACTTTTTATTACTATTTAGGCTGAAGATAGCTCTGTCAAAAAACAAACTCGCTTAGGTCTAGAAGCTAAAAAAGAAGAAAACTTGTCAGATTGGTACTCTCAAGTCATCACCAAAGGCGAGATGATAGAATATTACGACGTTTCGGGTTGCTACATCTTCAGACCATGGTCATTCGCGATATGGAAAGTCATCAAGGAGTGGTTTTCTGCAGAAATCGAGAAATTAGGAGTAGAAGACTGTTATTTCCCAATTTTCGTGTCACGGTCGGTTTTGGAGAAAGAAAAGACGCATATTGCAGACTTTGCTCCTGAAGTTGCATGGGTGACAAAGTCGGGGGATTCGGATTTGGCTGAACCTATCGCAGTGCGACCAACATCGGAAACTGTAATGTATCCAGCTTATGCTAAATGGATTCAGTCATACAGAGATCTTCCGATTAAATTAAACCAGTGGAATAATGTTGTGGTATGTCTTTGGTTTCATTCATTTTCTTGTGGTTTAAATAAGTTTTTAGAGGTGGGAATTTAAACATCCACAACCTTTCTTGAGGACCAGAGAATTCTTGTGGCAAGAGGGACACACTGCCTATGCGTCTCAACAAGAGGCTTGTGATGAAGTAAAGACTATTTTAGGTACCTAAAAATGAAGTTTCCTCTATTTTGTAACAACGCATTTTTTTTAGATTTGTACGCGAGGATTTATACGGACATTTTGGCTATCCCAGTGATAAAAGGACGCAAAACTGAGAAAGAAAAGTTCGCCGGTGGTGACTACACTCTGACTGTTGAAGCATTCGTTTCTGCAAGTGGCAGAGGCATCCAAGGCGGCACTTCTCACCACTTGGGACAAAACTTCTCAAAGATGTTTGATATCGTGTATGAAGATCCAGATACTCAAGAGAAAAAATACGTTTATCAAAATTCGTGGGGGCTCACTACCAGAACCATCGGTAATTATCTAAAAGAATTGTTAATGTTTCTTAACGAAGGTGTTTTTTTAGGTGTGATGATCATGGTCCACGCCGACAATAAAGGTCTCGTTTTGCCCCCTCGCGCTGCTTGTATTCAAGTCGTCATAGTTCCTTGTGGTATCACAGTAGGATTATCAGAACAAGGCCGAAACGAGCTTCAGTCTTCCTGCGATGCGTTAGAAAACGAACTCAGAAGTGCGAACATCAAAGTAAAAGGAGATTATCGCAATAATTACTCGCCCGGATGGAAATTTAACCACTGGGAATTAAAGGTGGGTTTTTCATTTTTTTAACATCGTTGTAAGTTGTTTCTAGGGGGTTCCCATTCGTGTCGAGTTGGGTCCTAAAGACATCGAAAAACAACAAATTGTCGCTGTAAGAAGGGACACCGGTGAAAAGATAACGTTACCACGTGCTTCAGCGGCTCAAAAATTAAACAGTTTATTGGACGAAATACAGAAAAATCTTCTACAAAACGCTACAAATGATTTGAACAGTCACACGGTTTTGCTGAAGGATTGGTCGAAATTTTCGGAAAAATTAGATCAAAAGAATATTATTTTGGCGCCATTTTGCGGGGATAGTTCTTGTGAGGACAAGATCAAGGCTGAAAGCGCACGGTCAGTGATATTTTTAAGATTAGTATTAATAAAAGAACAGCGAATGCTAGTAATCTTGAAGTGTTTTTTTTTCATTTTGAAATCCGAAAGTTTGCAGTTTGCATTTTGAGTTTTGGCGAACGCACCATTTTTAAATAAGTGAGTAAGAATAATTCCTGTTTAATTTTCTAAATGTTATATTTTTTAAGTCTAAATATATTTATCTTTAGACTTTCTAGCATTTGCCGACATTTTGTTAACACATATATATATATTCTATATAAAGTGAAAGCTAGCACCATTTGGACATTTTTCATTTCTCTAGTGACGACACAGAAGCTGCCGAACCTGGGGCTCCTTCAATGGGTGCCAAGTCTTTGTGCATACCACTAGAACAACCAGCTCCTATCCAGAGTAGCGACAAATGTATCCATCCAGCTTGTACCAGAAAACCGCAATTCTACACCCTATTTGGCAGGAGCTACTAACTAATTAAACAAAATGCCATCATCTTTTAAAACTCATTGTATATGAAACAAAACTTTTTCATGAATAAACTTATTAATCAATTTGTTTAGAATAAGTTAAATAGAACTCTTTGGTGCCTTCTGGGGCTGTTCCTCTTTGACAATCTTTTCAATTTCTGTCTCCCTCAATTTCTTCAGTTCATCCTGAAAATAATCGGTCAAGGAAAGGCAAACAAACTGCGAAATTTACTTACGCCCCATCCTAACTTGTCTGCTAGAAGTTGGCAACCTTCATCACATTCTCCCAACCATGCCACATCCCTCGTGTTGTTTTTACCCTCAAAGTCTAACCCTCCACCGAGACCCAACATTGCCATTATGCCAGATTTGTGACCCGCTTTCTCTCGATTTATCAAAAGGCGTGGACAAGTGTCTGGAACTCTTGACAAATCATTCATTTGTGGTTTTTCATATTAAATTATACCTATCAATAAGCGAAGCAAAAGGTTGCACAGCTAGAGAAGAGCCTAGAATTATCAATAAATCACATTTCTTGAAGTCCTTTTCTACAAGGGCATAAAACTTAGAAGGTAAAGTTTCCCCAAAGAAAACAATGTCAGGTTTGACCACCCCTTCACACTTTTTATCGTCACATTGAGGAACTTCATCTTTGAAGATTCTTTCTGGAAGCTTAGAATTATTGACGTTATTAGCACATTTTTTCTACAACCTTTCATCCATTCAAGACTGTATTCTTTTCTACACTTTAAACAATGTCCTGTGTAAAAGGTGCCATGGGCTTCTACAATCTTGTCCTCAGGGATGCCAGCCACCCTTTCTAAAGTATCAATGTTTTGGGAGTAGTGTCTTAAAAGTAAACCTTTTTCTATTAACAACCTAATGAAATAGTGACAGATTGTTGGCTTAAAAGAGCCCGGATATAGCTCTTTAGCTAAAATAAAGAAAGGTTTTGGGTTTTCATGGAAAAAACTTAGCTCAAAAATTGCTTGTGGGTGGGGCAGGTTGTATTTCTGTAAGT
This sequence comes from Cynaeus angustus, assembly GCA_030157275.1. Taxonomy (NCBI): domain Eukaryota; kingdom Metazoa; phylum Arthropoda; class Insecta; order Coleoptera; family Tenebrionidae; genus Cynaeus; species Cynaeus angustus. The sequence continues at coordinate 25,123,396 of CM058058.1, forward strand.
TGTGGTAGAGACCACTGCCTGGTGACCGGAAATCTGGGATTCCAGCAGCTACAAGCAACAATATAACTTCAAACTTAGTGTTGTTTCTACTCACAAGTTGAAATTCCAGCTCCAGCCATGGTAATCACGTTCTTACAATCATTCTTCTTAATATAATCAACGATTCCATCCACAGAAAGTGAATCAAGAATTTTAACTTTCTCACTATCAGGCTCTTCAGATATGCCTAGTTTTTCTAATAAGTATTTCCCTAAAGAATCAACACTCATTGCACTTTCAGTGCTAGCATCTTTTGATGCAATTTCTGGTGCTTTTTTAGATGTAGCACTCATTGCACTTTCAGTGTCAACATCCTTCGATGCAGTTTCTGGTGTTTCTTTAGATGTAGCTCCTAGAAAAATACATCTAATAAGATTTTAACCTAACACTGTAACTACCTTTCGACTTTTCTTCCGACATTTTGAATAATTTTTTACATAAATTCTTGAAGCGTTTCCGGAAATAGCAATTTAACATTCAACAATGATTAACAGTCAAATATGTGTTAGTAGTATCCCTCATCAAATATTTTAATGATAATGGGTCAACTCGGCTGACGTTGACATGTTTGTAAATTAGCTGTCGTTGCTGTCAAAAATTGTGGTTAATATGCCTTGAACGGGATCGATATGCAGGAGTTTAAAAGACCGTTATGTTTAAAGAAACAAAAATTTATGTTTACTACTCAGTGATAATAAAAACCGTCGACTGGAATATCTCAAGTTTTATTATTCTGTTTTGTAAGAATTTGTGATGACCCAATAAATGTTACTGTATTACATTGTTTCTTTTTTAATAAATACATTATTTAATTTTTATTATTTTTTTTTATAATAGGTAATAAAAAGAAATAGCTACTTTGAATTATATATCTAGAACACAAAGACAAGTAAGTGTCTTAAAAACTATAACTTACGGTCCCAAGTGTTGACTAACTTTTTTGAAAGTTGTAGAGTAGACTACTTTTTATTATAAAAGTCTTCTGTGAATGGCTATATATAAATGTGTGTCTTTTTATATTGTCGTTTTTGTCAATTATAAAAAAAAATTTAACACTACCTTCTAATTCTGAAAAAAGTTTACATTTATTTTCTTAATTAATGCCTTAAATTCAAGCAATTTGGCAGCATTAATTTTTTTTAAATAAAATTGTGAGCTATAACAAACCAATCAAGTCATTATTTACGTTGTCAGAATTGTAAACCACCCCAGCTCGACTTTCTTTCAATTTGGATTTACACTAATTGACTTAAATCAATAAATGCACTAACAAAACAGAATCGTACGAATTTAGAAAAGCAGATAAAAAAATGTACTCGTAAGTTATTTTGCACGTTCTCACACAAATATTTCTCTTCATATTTTCTTAGAACAAAAACAAAATTTTCTATGTTTTTCTGATGATTCTTTATAGAGCTTCTAAGCTACTCTATAGAGCTCAATACTAAATAAAATTTTTGTTATATTATTACATATTTACAAAATTAAAATAAATAATTGTAAAAGTAGTAAAACTAAAGTTTAATAGCTGCTAAAGATCTTTATTATTATTTAACTTGAGATGTGAATTAAAAAATGTATTATTTTAAGTGAAAAGTTTTATACAACATCACAAATGTAAAATTTAAAATTGTTGATATGCCAAAAAAGATTTTACGTTTTGTCTCTTTCAGAAACTTTGTATCCCTAGAATTGTCTACTTTTTTTATTGTTTGGATTTTTTAAATCCCTCAAATTTCTTCAGTTTTTGATTTGTCAGATCTTGGATATTTGTTTGATTCTTGAAAATTTTATTACCTTTAAAATGTTTTTCGTTAAATGCCTTGACCTTTTAAAATTTCCTATGTTCTTTGTTTGTTTTATTCCCTGTGATTCTTTATCTTCTTCAAAATATTTTAAATTTTCTTTTGTTTTTTTTTTGTATATTTTTTAATATCTCTTACGTTTTTAATCATTTTTAATAGTTTTCAGTTTTTGAATTCTTTGCATTATTACTAGATTTGTAATTTTCTTATATTTTTTTATTTTTTAAATTTTGTTGTATATATATTTTTTAATTTCTCTGGATTCCTTTAATGACGTAGATTTTTAAAATTGCAACATTATATTTTTAAATTTTCTATATTTAAAAAAAAATGACATCTTTTTTAATTTTTTATAATTTTTTTTATTGATTCTCTTTCATGTATAATATTCGTATTTTGGATTGTTTTTTGGATCTCATAGAATTTCTTTCGGTCATTACATTCTACATTACTACTACATTATTCTTACATTACATTCTAGATTTAGTCTTTTTCCCTAGTATTTATTGTTATGAATTAAATTTTTATTACTACTATTTTTAATTTTTTGCCAATTTTAGAATTCTTAAAATTCGAAAGTCTAAATTTTTCTAATTTATTTTTTTTTTAGCGTTAATCCACAAATTTAATCTTGATATATGTTAGATGTTTTTATTATTTTCAATCTTATTACACCTTTTTATTAATTTGTGTTCCTTGAATTCATTTTTACAAAAGAAAGAAAAAACTGGGTAATTTTATTACAAGAAATGTGTAAAAATTTTTTTTTGTAAATATGACAATGAGTATCAATAATATCACGACATATTTCAAATTTCAAATTTCAAAGTCATTTTTATTCGTGATTAAAGCAGTTCATAATTCTTGATCGCTTTTTTTTCACTGTGAAACAATGAAAAGTTTTTAAAAAACTATAAAAGCCAATTAATTAAAAAAAAGTCAAAAAATTACTCCTGGTTCAATGACATCAAAAATCTACTTTTTCGTCTTTATTTTTTACATTATATTTTTGCCAATTCTTATCAATGGATTTAAAAAAGAAAGCAAAGAATCTTAACAAAATTTAGAAATTCTAGAAAAAAAGTAAAAATCTAAAAAATATCGAATACAGAGAAAATCTACAAATTTTAGAAAATTTCAAGAAAAAAAAATGGAAATATTTGAGTAGGTACAAAAAAATGATAAATTTTAGATGTTTGGAAATTAATTTTCTGTTGATATAAATTCCCCCAACAGAAGTATATTCACACTAAAATTAAAATTAGATATTTCTAAAAATAAATTTAATTTGGAACATTTATGTTAACCACCATATTTTTTCCATGCATGCTTTATTTAGAAAAAGGCACACCTCATCCAATTTTCCACAGCTTACAATACGTTAATTAATTTTGTATTCATTACCAATTCAGTTCCTGATATTCAAACCAGTTTGTGGATTTTGAGTAAAAATAGACTTGACCATAATTATTTCATTGATTTCTTCAGTTTGTTTACAATTCTCAAATACTTTAAAGACGGGTGAAAATATGCGAGTTCCAATCCATTTGTCTTGTAGTATATGAATAATTGAAACAATATAAACTATAATTACTTACTAACAAAATCAAAATCGGCACAAGGCGCGAGATTTCATCACTGTTAAAATTTCTAAATCTATTTGTTAAAGTAAATGAATTTCAATCAAAACAAAAATCAGGTTTTTCGGTCAGGACACAAATTAGATATGGGTCAACTGCATGTGCATAAAAATAGACTCAAATGCATTTTTAAAACCACATGTAACGTGTTTGTTCTGACTTCTTTCCAATCCAATAATGAAGACGTAAAACTCTATGAATTACTACTTCGTAAATACAACACCAACACGCTTTTTAACATTAAATTATTATTCTCATATATGAACAACCAAGAATTACGCCTTGACATGTGCAAACTTACTTAGATTTGATTGGTAAACACAAAAGATATAACACAAATTTTAAACTTTAGCGTGTAGTGTTTCACGAGACACAAAGAGAAAAAGACACATTTGTTTGCAGTGTAAGAAAAAAAAACAAGTGGTTTAAAAATAAGTTTGAAAATGAAGCAGAGATAATTTGTGGAAAACAAACCAGTTATTTACTCAACGTTTTGGAAAATTTTGAGACAGGTATTTTTTAAATTTATTGTTGCAATAATCAAAAATTAAAAGTGGCCAAATGCCAGGCGCACATTTCGTTTCATAAAAGCACAAAACCATCGCAAGGAAGCTTAGTTGGCGCGTGAAGCGCATCCTTTAAACGTTAAAAAACACACCCAACGGTGGTAATAAGAACTTTAGTGTATGAAAATCGTGAGAAAAAAAATCACATTATCTTAATAACAGTTCAGGTAAGCGATTGCAAAAGTTGTAGCACATATTACGAACAGTTTTGTCACCTTTTTTGCTTGGTAATAAGACGCAAATTGCAATTTCCCGTCCACGTGTCGAAATATTATGAATCGTGACAGGTTCCCATGTAAATAAAAGCGTCACATTCAAGTCGAAATTAAATATAAACACTTTTGGTGGCACGTAAATTGCCGACACCGAAGTTCGAAAGAAACGCATCATCTTTCAACTATGTAAATGTTAATTTTGGTTCAATTGAAACATTCCCTGGTTAATGAAGTGTTTAAATATTTACAACCTAACGTTTAGTGTGGTATTATTAGTATTGACGGAATATTCGTACAAAACAGTGTATAAATGCTTAACCAGATAATTGCTTCAATTATCTGAAAGATACTAACTACACCAAGATGGCAAACACCAGTAAATTAAGGTTTTATTCCAGAATAAAATTTTATTGAACTTCTCTTAAACTTTCCTTTTTGGGTAAACTGGCGTTGGTTAAAGTTACATCAAATTAAATGAAACTAATGAAATTAAAAAAGTAATGACTTGGAGAAAAAAATTATTTAGTAGTTTTGTGGTAATTACCGTTTTAGCATGTATGAATAGAAGTGACCTTCACTTAAAACATAATAAACAAAAATAAAAATTTTACTAAAATCCACCCTTTTCCTGTCATTAATCTTTTACTTCAACACTAAAACAAGCTTGCTTGGTTTCTGTTCTTTATAATCCTTTTCGTCCTTGACATCAAAGGGTCATTTTAGGAATCTTCCGTTTAATGAAATACTCAGTGGTAGGGTTTACCACACGACGGTTTTCACGAATCAATAAAAACTTAAATATTTTACATTATTTAAATAATAATTAAGAGCAAAAGTGGGATTCTTAACCCTTTGAAGTTGTTAAATCAGAACAGAACTTGCTTTATTAACATTCCCTTAAATTATAGAAACTTCTTTGTGGATATTACAGTAGCTAAGCACACTAGGAATTAGTTCCTTTAAGAAAAATTAAAGTTATTAAAATTAAAATTTTAATAAAAATTAATTTTGCAATGGACGTCTTAAAAAAAGTTTCTATAAAAGCTTAAAAAGTAAAATGAAAACATGAATGGCAAAAAAATCACGAAAGCTAGATCAGTTTATTTTTGGAAGAATTTAATTTTTTTAGATATTGTTTGTGTAAAATTATAAATTGAAAAAAGAAGCAATTTCAAATTTTGAAAATAAATTAGAAACTTTCAGAACTGTGTCATTGTTCCGAATTTTGATTATTTCGAAACGCAAAAAAAAATTAAATAAGTAAAACGATTAATCCCAGGTCTGAAAGTAACAACTACATATTTAAAAATTCCATCTTCAAAATTGTCATCAGCAAAAAGAAGAAATTTTTATCGTTTAGTATGCGAAAAAATATTTTGAGCGTAAAAAATTTGAGCCCTCGAAAATCTGAAATGAAAACAGGATAATTCATTTTTTTTTGAAATTTGAAATTTTGAAATTGTCCTAATGGATAGAATTTTAGATATTTAGAAGGATAACAAATATTTGAAAAACAGATTTTTGTAAGATCTGATTGTGAGATTTTTTTTGTAATGATAGAACTTGTAAATTTGTTAAAAAGTTAACCTCATTATTATTCGGAACCATTTTGATCAATTATTAAGTATAATTGTTGAAAATGTAGTCTCCATGATATAAATAAAAAACTTAGTCTAAGAATTGTCTGTTGTCACTAAATTGTAACCTTGAGGAAACTGAAACACGATTTTTGACAAAGAACATAAAGATATTTATTAATTATTTCTAAAAGTATAGAAACTGGTAATATTCAATTAAAAAAAAGAAATTTTAATTATTTTGTAAATTGTTATTCCACACTTGAAAATTTTCTAAAACTAATTTAAAAGTTTTTTTGAGTAAATTAGAAGTCTAACTTAAAATGTTTTAGAAACAGCAGAAGAACAATTGAACCAAAAATATAAGAATTTGGTTTGAAATTTTCTGGAAATTAGTAAAAACAAATCATAAATAATCAGATCCTCGGAGATTAAATACTTGAAGAACAAAATTTTGTTTTTGATATTTCTATTGTATTATTTTTGAATTATGTATGTATAGATATAGAAAAATTAAAAAATAATAAAAGAATTGGAAATAAAGAGTATATTACAAAATATGATTGTTTAACTGAATTAACATATGGATTTTTTAAGAATTTTTCTTAGTCCGGGAATTTGTGATCATTTTTAAGTTCAATATATAACATCCAAAAATATTAAGAAGAATTTTTGCATTGCATTGTATATTACACATTCATCAATGAAATAAAAAATCGAAGTAAAAATAATTTAAAAAAAAAACCATAGTATTAATTATTATTAGAAAAAGTTCTTAATAAAACAAATAAAAATATAGTTTTTGAAATCTCAACCAATGAGAAATCAAAATATGAAAGAATACCTAAATAAAATAGTCTATCAAAAATTTTTCAATACAGTAAGAACTTTGTGACTAATATTTTCAATAATAAAATTAATTTTCAAGAAACATATTTTTATTAAATCAAACATCGATTTCAACACGGTAGATATCCTGAAAACAGCAGTTTAAAAGAAATCCGTCATCCAATAAAGAATTCACACAAAACTCTCATAAGCGATGCAGCAGATCTCATTTTATTGAAATTTACAATAAAGAACTCAATAGAGAATCATTTAATTCATTTTTGCATTGACATTTATTTGCAAAAGCTACTTTAGTTTTATTGCTTATCGATGAACTGGAGACGAAGAAAAAGTTCGGAGCTTTCATGAGGCTTTCATGTATCTTTCAGAAATTGTAACGTTTCTATTTCACAACAAATAGAACTTTGTTGTGGGGTGTTACATTTTTTTTACTTTTTGAAATCAAAATTAAATTTTGCTTTATTGCTATAATTAGTCATTTTTTATAAAAATTTACAGTAAAACCATGTGGATCCAGTGGATCTGGCACGACACCCTTTTTCATTAAAATTTCAGCTAGTTGGTACATTAATTATATCTTCCTTTTGACGAGACAGTTATTGTGACAGAAAGATGACTGTGTTCATTGTACTTTTGTTCATTAGGCACAAAAAATATTAAATATTTATCATTTTGGATGAGAAACAAATTTTATTTAATTTTCTGTAGCAGTAACGCAAAAAGTAAACATTTCTAAAAAACAACGATTCTTATTTATTATACATGAAAAATTAGTTGAAAGGACCCCCCGTCTTGCGAGAAGAACTTAATTTAATTTTTAAGTAATAAAACTACAGAAATGCCAAGTTGTAAAAAAGCCATTAAGTGTTCTAAATTTAAAAATTTATCGCTCATATAAATTATTATTGTAGAGCACTTAGGACATGTCTAGAACTCCAAATTTGTAGTCTTTGAAGTTTTTTCAAGTCCAATTAACAAAGATTACCATAATAAAATAATAATAATAAAAGGACCCTGCAATTAAAACGTGTTATTTTAGTTTACATTTAGATAACTTTATTGCTTATCAGGAGAGTATGTAAATTTTATTTCTTCAAAGCGTCAACTGATAAGCTGTATGTAAATACCCAAAATATCCGCAACTTTTTAATGAGTATTTGTACGAACTGCAGGAGGTATACTAGGAGTCTTAAGAAATGAGATATTCTGTAGTTATTTTTATTGGATACTGCTTGAAGTGGTGAGGCGAAAATACAGACTTTAGTATTATTAAAACTTTAGGATGATTAAAATCGTGTACAGAAGTAAATATATCTATTTAGAAATTAATAATACTTCTGAACATCTACTTTGAAGTAAATATTTACATTAGATTTAAACAATTCTTTGTTTTATTTTATTTTGAACTGTTGGGAGTTTTACACCTTTGTTTTCGAACTATCATTGTTTGTGGATTATTCTAGAAAGAACAAACCTAAAAAAATACGTTTACCTAGTTGTAGTTGTACATTTTATGAACTCAAAGTTGTTTTGGCTTTAATAATTTGAAAATAAAGAATAATCAATAAAAAAAGTGTATTTTTTTTAATATGAGTGATTTTTGGTAGAAACGCAAAAAGCATGAAAATAAAATTATTTGATCGATGGTCCTAATATCTAAAATTTGGAAACTGAGATTGAGATAAATTTAAACTTATAAAACTGAAATTACTTTAAAATACATGTTTGAACTCTAGATCAGACTAAAGAATTCTCTATAAAACAAATTTAATTGTTTAGAATGTGAAACAATAATTTTGAAGAATGCTGAAAATTATTAAGGGCGTAAAAATCAAAACCAAAAATTAAAAAAATCAATTTAAAATTTTCAAAATTCAAAGAATGAAAGTTCAATTTTTTAAAAGTTTCTTCCTTTTTTAAATGTTTGAATTTGCATTTTTTCGTGCTTACTTGAAGCAGGTTCTTTTTGATCTTTGATTTTGACATATTTTCTTTCTCAGATTATATTTAATACTTTACTACTTTTTATTTGTTTTTATCGTTTTTGGTTCATGAATTTCCTCCCTACTTTGTTTCTGAGTAAAAATATAATATTTCGTAATTTTTGTTTCCTCTTTTTAGTTTCTCTTCTTGTTTGGCAAGAAAATTGTTTTTTTTCAGTTTGTTTCCAACCAAGAAATTTGTAGTACTTCTTTGTTAAGAAATTTTATAATGTTCTGAAGATTTTTTGACCATTTTGACCTTAAAAGATCGATCATCTTTTCTTTAATGAAGACATATTAATTTTTTTAGTGGTACTCTTCGTTTCATTTTCTAATTATATTTAGAAAATTTCTTCCCATTCTGTCAAAATAGCGTCAATACAGTTTCCTCTTATGACTTCCACCACCTTTTATGACTTCGTTTTTAAACATGTTGATGATGGCAACGACAACCTGTTTTCCGTGTTCTTTTTTCTTCATCTTCTTTATGTGGTTCAATATTTTTTGGTTGCTCGTAGTTTTCTTCAAAATTGTACGGTGGATCTGCCAAACTTAGATTTTAAAGTTTCTAAACTTATAGTTATAAAAACTGAGCCTAATCATATTCTTAAAAGTTGGAAACCTCAGCAATCAAAAAAATATTCTGGAATTTGGTTGTCTGCAATTTTTGATCGAAAACGAATAAAACCAATACTTATCTATTTTTGTAGCCTAAACACGATTTTAAAAGTGTTTAGAGTAATTTTTCCGATAAAAAATCAAACAAAAAATTTTAAGAAAACTGAGAATAAAAATAATTCTGAATTCTGAAACTTCATAAACTTAAACTGTCAATATTTGGAAATCCACGATTATCTGGATCTTCTTTTTTATTTTTTAAAGTCTAAGAGAATGTTTTTTTTTTATTTCTTATTTATGTCTTATTATGTTTTTTCATCATCTATTTCTTCAGTTTATATATTTACCACAACTCTTAAAGTTTTTTATTTATACACGCAATTAATTTTTTCTTGCTTTCTTCTAAATTTGCATAAGTTTTGTTTTTTCTTTGCTTTTACTTTTCATTTCTGTAACCAGTAGTACTTTTCTAAATCTCTATCTTGATTAACTCGTTTCCTCTTTTTTTCCGTTAATCTTCATCAGACTTTTTTTATTTCATTGCTTGCTAGTTTTCTGTCATTTTTTGATGAAAATATATCTTATAAAGTTTTTGACAATTGTGAAGTTTTTGGAAAAAAAGAGAAAAGTAGTTATTTGGCGATTTTGGTTTCTGGAAAGCTCTAAACTTTTTGGTTTTTAAAAAAGTTTCAAAATTTTACTTATATCAATTTAAATATTATTGATTTCATTTTCGTATATTTTTCTTAAAAGGTCACCAACCCACTGAAATCGGTTTGTTTACAGTGCCACCGTAAATTGACCTATGCATAATTGTATTTAAATGTGACGAGAAGCTCACTGTCGTGTCTGTCACTGTTTTAATTATCGAAATTGATTCTAACATGGTCTAAACTGCGTTGCATTACGCCTCTTCACTCATTCTTTGCTGTTAAGGCAAGTTGAATCCTAAATCCGCCTTCATCGAAGCATCCATAACTAAGATACCTAAGTCAATTCGTTGTTGAAATGAAAATTCCTGCGTATTTATAGACGAAGAATTAGAGATAATCGAACCGTGTGTTAATGTAGAGAAGGTGTGCCTCATTGGTGATTAAAACATAATCTTCCACAAAGTTCCATTAACTTAATCCATTAATGCAGTTTGACGGCAGACGGAAAAGGAAAACCACAAATCCTTCGTTTGTCGCCAATTCTAGTCACATGTTTTAATTGATTATCTTATCACGATAATCAAACATTAAAGCCACAGGTGATTTCAGGTCGTGTCAAATACAAATATTTGCTAGATAGTTCAATGGAGCGTTTAATTAAGTTGATGTTATTTTTAATTCACTCAATCATTTGATTTATGACATTTTCAAGTAGGGTTTAGAACGGTATGACGTCGCGGAAATTTTTATTAGATGATTTGCATGCTCTTCTAAATTTTTAACTTATCTGATCATCCTGCATAATTCGATTAATTTGTCAATCTATAAGTTCGATAACATCTTATCGACTGTTCCTGTTGCAAGAACTGGTTAAGGTTTTGATAATACTTTACGAAACGAGAATTTTTTCCAATGAGTATAGAAACAGAGTTGGCACGTTGTGGGTCAATATTTGTCTCGTTTACACAAATATTGTACTAGTGGTGTTGATGCGTTTTATTTGGAGAAATAATTGTACTAATTTGTTGTGGGTAAGACAGTAACTAAAATACGAATTTGCCAATATTTGTTTAGCCGACATTTATATCAGGTACAATTGCGTGGTAATATTTATTTGTTTTCTTGCTCTTATCAGTCTAGTTACATAAATAAAAAAAATATTCATTTCAAATGTTTCGTTTGCTTACAAACGTTCCACATTCAAATCATAACGTTTCAATTAAATTCCTCAAGTTCTCTTTCGACCTTAATTTAGAAATGTTTTGTGTATAACAAGACCGAGAATTTATCGATGTTATATTATGTTCAGAACATTAAACACAGCAAAAAGTAAAAATTCTCGAGCTGCTTTTGAAGTGTTTATTTATAATTTTTATCACGGGAGTGAAAATTGGTTCCAACAATGACTTTTAAATTTAACATTAAAGATGCTGGTAACGACCTTCTATACTTATTATCCAATTTTCTACCCATTACTATCAACGTGTTCCAATTATGTGCTTTTTCGTAAATACAAAATTTACTTAAACATTTAAATTATCTCGTTCGTTGGAACGAAAATATTAATTTACATATTCATGGAAAGAACTTGGGTTTAGTGTGATCATAATAATTTTGTTTAGAATTTCTGCCAAGAACTGATTGTCACGTTTTAAGATGTAGCAGAAAAGTCCAATGAATAATTTCATGAACTGCTTTAGTTCAAGACTTCAAAGGAAGGAGTAATTGTTTTATTTCACAACGTGGACTAATTTTTGTATAAGCAGTGTTACAATGCATGGTCTAAACGATGAAATTGTGCGTTTAATTACGGAATAAAAACGGGTTCTGTATCCTAATTTAATTACCTAAAAAATTAATTTTGCTCTCGTGTTATAATCAGTATTTGCGACAGCGTAATTGCTTGTAATCGAGGAAATAAATCTCAAAGAACATTATATTGAAGTTTTTGAAACATTTCATTATATCTTGATAAATCCGCTATTTTAATCTAAACATTTGATACAAAAATTGATACTAGAAACAATAAAAAATATTTTTATTTGTAAGGTTGGCGATTGTAAAAAGAATACTGTGACACCCAATACGTATTTTTATTGTTATTACAACTACAGTCTTTTTATATGATGTAGACAGCTGCTCTAATTTTAGAACCGTGTTTTACAGTAGATTTAAAATTGCGACAATGTTGTTTAATTTATTGGAATAAGAATACTGTAGAAAATACATCAATTAAGTAAACCTCTAACAAATATTTCCGGTTGCACTAAATTCGCTATGATAGAAAATCGATATCTTATCAAATTTGAAATGTTTAGCTTGTGAATTGATAGTACAGAATGTGATTTGTAGAAATACGCAGTTCGCATATTTTGATTGATACAGCAAGTTTGTAAACAATTGTGAAATTTTCACGAACTGATATCAACTTCTTGTTTGGCGAAGCGAATTTTTATTTGGAACTTTTAAAAGTCAACAAATACATGTTATTCGTTTAAGAATTACAGCTGTACCCTTAAAAAAATAGTTGGAATATGTTTAAAATACATTATTAATATTCAAATTAATATAATAATTTGGTCATCCACACTGTTATTAAATCATAAGTAGCAGACATACGCATAGTTCTAACCCACTAAATTGTGGATTTCGTTATTCCGTAAAAATCACAAAGATGCATACAAATTTGTTTTGTAAAAATGTAATATTTCTATAACGTTTTGTTCAAAACTGTAAGGGAAGCCCAAAATATGTAATAAACTTTACAAAAATACACCTACAATATGTATACCAAATTGTTGTGAAATATGCTACAAGTTTAAACAAATATTCAGACGTGGAACAGAAGATTCAGATGGTTAGGATGTTTTGGACTTTTTTTTTCAATTTTTTTCAATTTTCTAGATTTTCGAAATTTTCTTCTTTTGCAGAATTGTTAATTTTCTTGAAATCCTTTGAACTACTTAGTTCCTTTGAATGCTTTGTGTTTTATATTTGAATTAACTAGGTTTCTTAAATTTATTTAAGTTCTTTGGAATATCTGTTCAAATTTTATTCTCTGTATTTTTTATACTCTATGTTTTTCGTTTCTTTTTTAATTGTCTTCAATTTTTCTAGGAACTGCAAGATTTTGTCTAGTTTTTTCCATTTTCTAGCTTCTGGTTATCGCTTGAACTCTATTTATCTTCAAGTGTTTTGAACACAGTTAGACAAAAATTAGAACTGTTTTAGTAATTTAATTAAGAATTTAACAATTCTATACTTTCGTAAATTTCAAGTTATGATGAAGAAACTATTTGATTATAAGGTAATTCGAATAACTTTTTTCTAATTTTAAACTAAATTAAATAAATTGAAGACATTTACATTATAGAAACGAAAGATAAGATTTTTCAAAATTTGTATAAAATACTCTACTTTACAAAAAGAACCTGTAAGATCTGTAAAAAGATAATTAAAATAGCCGAATTTAATTAACAGTAGTTAATTGATGATATAAATTCGTAAAAAATATTATAAAATATTATAAAATATTTGTTTATAAATTGTATTTCTTTAATATTTATTCCATTTTGTTCTACACTAATAAAAATTGTTGATTTTTAAATTTTCATTTAAAAAAAAAAGATAAATATTCTCAAAAGAGTTTGATTCTAATAATAATAATAATAATCGGTATTTTTTTATTTCTAATTTTTTTCAATTTATAAATTTTATAATTAATACAATCTTAACAGATAGACATATAATTACACGTGTTGTCGGCTCTCCGCTCTATTCCTCAATGATTATTTTGGAAAGCATTCTTTATCTGATCATTAGAATTAACGAAGAAAATAACTAGTAGTAAATAGAAGATTATTGTACATAATTTTTAAATAATTTAATAAAAAGTAAATAAAAAGCAAAAAAAAATTGTTGGTAGATAAAATTTATAATAAAATGAAACATTTCGAAACGAAACAAGGAATAAAGAAAAAATGATTAAAAAGTAGAATAATATCACATTAATTAAATAAAACTACAAAAAATGGAACAAAAAACGTTGACTATGTCTTATTAGATTGATGTAACACAATTCTACTGAATTTAGAATATACAAATTAAAGACAAATAAAAGTGATTATTGGAATAAAACTCTTTTTGAACAAAAATGAATCGATGTGTTGAGAATGTTTTACTCAAAAATCTGTTAAAATTTCTAAAAAACAACTATTATCATTTGTCTAAAATAAAATACTTAGAATAAATATTATGATTTATAAATTCTTTGTAATAATGGTACATTTGTACTACGTAATAACATGTTTAAAAATGTTCCCGACTGTTTTCCATCAAATAAGTATTTTTTACACTTATTTTAGAACCAAAATATCTATTTTATATCATCAATTAACTTTTGTTAAGACGAAAATAATTCGGCAATTTTTTTGCCGAATTATTTGCCTTTAATAAATAAATTATTCGTTTTTAAGAAAAACTGAAATGCGTTTAACAAAGTAAACAAATTTAAAACAAAAGTGTCATGTTGTGAGTAATGAAATAATGAAATTTATAATGAAATATTTATCCAGAATTTCTATCCTATTCTTGTCTTTTTATTTTTTTTATTTCGAATTTCTGAAAGAATTAAAACAATTTGTCCTAACACGTTTTAGGTTTAAATATAATATAATAATATATAAAAAAAGCTTTAAGAAATATTCAGATCAAAATTTAGCTTTTGGCCCGGCGCATCCACCATTTCCAAAAAATTATTATTATTTTTTTCTCCGAAGATATTGAAAATGATACGATCTTAACATCTCAATATTTATTAATAAAAAATGAGGAAAAAGTGTAGATACTGGAATTTAAAATATTTGACGTATCTCGGACATTAATATTGTTCAAAACTCCATTAAATAATAATAAATAACTGGTATCTAATGCATTATCTCAATTCAACAAACAAGTTTTTAAATAAGATAACTACAAACTAAGGAAACGTGGTTGGAATGTGCTTGAAAAAATACTTTTCGTATAAAATTTACGATACTTTAAATAATTTTCACGCAATAATGATATTTATAAAAGTGTTTTCATTTCTCCACCATATATCCCAGGTAACCAAAATATCGCTTAGCTACTTAATTTTAAAGCTGATGAAGTCATTGAGTGGAAAATTGGAAAATTTTCTCAAATAAACACTAATGAAATATCTCATCGCAAAAAGTCCTCGTTATTTTTTTTAAGTGGAAATAAAGCAATTATTTACTCACTGTAATTCTAATCTATGTAAAATTGTATTTCCTTTGATTCCATTAAGATATAACAACTGTTGGAGTGGGGTTTTTGTAACATTCTTAAAAAATGGCAAAACGTCGAATAACACGTAATTCTTGGATATCTTCAACTACGTTCTGACTCCTGCGTGGATTTTATTAACATTTTATTACACAAATATACCCATGTTCACATCAAACGTATTCATCCTTTCAACTATTTACACAAGTTGCACATATGTACATAATCGATAATAATTCAAACCAACAAAACCAATACTTGCAAATTACACAATATAATGAAGGCTATTTGTTTCAGATCATGACCTTGTATGTCATTATTCTATTGCTTGTAAGTGTGGTAGAAGCTGTAGATATTATGCAATCAAGACTTCCTCAAGAAACTGCTTTTGTATCAAAAGTGGAACCTCTACTTGAAATCGAGCCATGTCTTTGTGAATGGTACAATACGACGGAATACGAATTTGATATTGAATGCAAATGCTCTGGAAAGAATGTGACGCATATTCCCAGTTATCTCAATAAAACCCTAACGAAGCTCATCGTCACTGATTCCGACATAAGGTTTATTACGAAAGAAGAATTTCATCCTTACAGGAAAAATTTGACAGACGTGTAAGTAATCACTCAAGATGTTGTTTTTTTTATTTTTTATTACTTAATCTTAGATGTTTAGCAATAGTGACAACGTCAATCATGCTTAAAGATTTTCACTCAGATTTTATCGTCTTTCCGTTAAAAACAGTAAATAAAATCGACAAAAAATCTAACATGTTTTATCGAAAGAGAATCGTTGTTTACTAACCTGAAAAGGCAACGGGCAGAAGGCTAAATTGAAAGTAAATATTTAACGATAAAGGGCAATAAAATACGAGTGCGTTGTTACTTTTCAGCACCTAAAATTGGTTAAATTTATAAATGGAAAAGATAGGTATTGTAAATAAAAGAGACTGCGGACTGGCGCGTTTTGGTATTTTTATTTGAGTTAAGAAGAATGTTGGGTGATACTTCTTGTGTTAGATAAATATACGAGGAGCTGAGTTTGCCAACAACTTTTTTTTATTTACATTTAATTTAGACTATACTAGGTACGCTATCCGATTTTTGTTTAAAAAAAATAAATAGAAACAATAATAGAAACAATGAAAACGCGTAACAAAGCAAGATTTCCAACAGTTAAAGTAAATGTCTTCATATATATATAGTATAATATCTGACTTTAGTTTTTTACTGTTTAATTAATATACAAAAATATTATTCATCTTCATTTGGGAGAAAATAAAAACGCTGCTTCCGTACATATCTTTCACACTATAAGCTTCAGAAACATAATCGATTGAAAAGACCAAATGCACTGTCTGAAAGAATAAAACAAGTTTTAGGTTTCTTGCGACTTTTAGAAGGTCAAATTTCAGGTCTTTCGATTTTTATAGAATTTTTAAAAATACAATTTTTAGGTCCTTATAACTTTTAAAAATGAGACAGTTTGGTATTTTTAAAGATTTTAAATTTACTTTTTGAAATGATTTGTTTACTATTATTATTATTTTACTATTATTATTTTATTTAAATGGCATTTTACGCACTTTTTAAAATACATTTTAAGTATTTTGGCCATTTTAAACAATTTTGAGATGTAACACTAATTTTAACTTGACGTTTAAACATTTTTGTTCAAAACTGAAAAAAATAAAACTTCTAGTCTTGCATTTTAAATATTTCAAATTTTTCAATTTCACTTAATTTTTTTAATCTTGGAATTTTTGATCCGCAGATGATCAG
Source organism: Cynaeus angustus (assembly GCA_030157275.1). Lineage (NCBI taxonomy): Eukaryota > Metazoa > Arthropoda > Insecta > Coleoptera > Tenebrionidae > Cynaeus > Cynaeus angustus. The sequence goes on from CM058058.1 coordinate 25,140,407, forward strand.
ACTGCAATATTCTTATTCATTTGCAAATTTTTAGAGTTTCAAGACCTTGTCAAATTTTCAATTTCCTATATTTTTGTATATTTAGGTTTTTAAAAATTCTAAATTTTTTTTCTCTCAAATTCTCAGATATTTTGGACTTGAATCCTTGAATTCTCGGATTTTTAGATTCCACTTTTAATTTTATTACATTTTTTGATTAATTTTCAGGTTTTTAAATTGTTAGATTCTTATATTTTGGATTTTTTGATTATTATGTTCTTAAATCCACAGGAAGTCAGCTAGATTCCAACTGATTATATTCTTAATTTCTTAAAAATTTAGGTCTTCAATTTCCAAATTTTTAGGTCCATGACTTTTTAAACAACAATTCTCAGATTCTCAGCTTCTAAAAATCGTAGTTTCTCCGTTTATAGTTTTTAATTATTCTTATCTATATGTTTCTTTTAGTTATATTCCAAGTTTTCAGGTTTTCAGGTTCAATTTTTTTTTCTTAGATTTTCAAGTTGTTAGGTTCCCAAATTTTCTCGATCCTTAAGTTCTTAAATTTTTAGGTAATATTATTATCAAGTTTTCAAGCTCTAGCCATGTTCTAAGATTCTTAGATATCTAATTTCTCTTTTTTAAAAATTGAAAAGTTACTAAAATATACTAAAATCTCAAGATTTTTCATAAATTTTAAAGATTTAAAAAAGGGACGTTACAGATATTTAAGAATTTATAGTTTTTTTTTGTTTTTTTTTTTTGAATAAATATTTTCGTCTGAATTTTAGGAATCATAATTTTTGCCACTTTCAAAAGTTTAGTCTTTTCAGATCGTATGCATTTTTACTTTTTTTCAATTTAATGTTTTTGTTATTTTTTTTTGAAATTCGTGTTTTTCTAAAATTGCTCCAAATTTAACAAAAAAAAAAAGATATTTAAATTAGAGCCATTTGAGTTCTTGGTGCGTTTAGACATTTTAGTTTTACAAATTTACAATTTTACAAACTTTTAAATAATCCAATATTTAAGCATTAAAATTAAATTTATTCGAATAGTTGCCACATATTTTCATAGTTTGCATATAATATTTGAATTTTAAACTGCAAGAGTTATAAATTTTTCTTTTAATTTTGTTGTTTCAAATTGGAAACTTTTTTTGTAATTTTTATTTTTTTTATTTTTAAGATTTTAATTTTGAATTTAGGTTTTAAATATAAAAAAATATTAATAATAAGTATTAATGATTTTTAAGTTTTTTAAGAATTTAACTTTGGGAATTGTAAACATGTTTTTTTTTATTTTGGAGACTTTGTATTTCAGGAGTTTTATGGTAATGTTGAAAAGGAACAAAAGCAATGATATGAAATGCGTTGTAATTTTTCTTTTTTGGGGTAATTGGAGTAAAACCCCTTGCAGCTCCTAACTTTTGTTAACCTAAAGAGAAATTATTTCACTCTTTACCACGGTAGAATTTTACAATTTTTTTGTACAATAAATAAACAAAAATAAACAATAAACTTGGAATTGAAGATTTTACAAACTTCAAAAATGCAACTTACATTAATATATTTGTGTCAAAACCTGTTGGAAATGACTGTTACAGTTTTTTTGTTGTTGTCCCAACGACATAATCAATTTCAATTAAGTTCCGAACACGAACAAGGTCTCCTTTATAATTATCTCTATATTAGGTATGAACAAGTTCCAATGTCCATGCTATCGATATTTTTAATAACACAGACGTCCTACAATGTTAGCTTTCATTATACACAAAAAAAAACACATTTTTATGAAAACAACTTTAGCAAAATAAATCTTCAATCGTTTGTCAAATAAAAATAGCTGGTAATAAAAAGGTAATAAAACAGTCTTAATGTGTGAACAAAAAGCATCATTTCTAGCATTTCACGCTTTGATTTCTCTAAATGTTTGATACTATAGAAAATGCATTTACACGGTTTTAACTAGTTTTTGTGGTAAATTTAATTACTGTGTCTGACTGTCAATTAATCTGTCTGGGACAAAAGTGAGTGAAAATGTTTGTTTTGTCTTGAGTGTTTCCACGGCTGAATTTAACACTAGCAAAGAAATTTTTCAGATATCCGTGTTTTAGTGTGTCGCCATGGCGATCATTTAATCAATGCAATCTAATTAAATCTGTTCAAGAAAATCTGACTTACTGACGATAATTTGCTTCTAAAAAACAGAGCTAGTTAACATTAAGTGAAAAGTTCGTGTCTATTTATTATTAAGCGAGACTAGGTTTTATCTTGGTTAGAGAGTCCGTTGTTTGCATTTATAATACGAAGTGGCAAGTTCGAAGACGCAAAAAACTCAAAGTTCTTGTTGCTATCTACCTTATAAAGGCAAGTTCCAGTAAGTAGCTTTCGAAGTCCAAATTTGCGATCAAACTCTTGGTTGTTGAAATTAACTTTTATTCTTTGGTATACATTTTTATTTATCTTAAGATTTCCTTTACCGGTTTTCATTTAGCCTAGAAACGGTATTTTAACCAGTGAGGTATACGCAACAGTTTCCAGTGAGCGATCAACATTGAAAAGGGATTTGGAGGGTTTTCTCCTTAGCCTTCCGTGCCAACGTAGAAAGGAATTTATAGTTTCTATTTTACCACAAAAACAGTTTTTAAACCGAATACCTTGTAGAGATTTAGATAAAGTGACAGATTTCAGCAAGGAATTTTATTAAGTTTACACAAAATTACAGAAATTCTTTATAAGAAAAATTTAAGAAATTTACAAAAACTAACGACTTAACGAAATTATTCGATGCATCCACCATTTTCAAGTCTAAGAAAAAACACAAACAAATCAGATTATTGTCCACAAACATTGTTCGCTGACTGTTTAAAACTTTCATTTAAGCTACACTAAAATAGATATTTATCATGCGAAATTTGTTAATAAAATTGTTAATTAGCTTCTTTTACTTATCATAGCATATATCCCAGAAATCAAATGGACAAAAATATGAAGAGTTTTTTTGTGTTCTCAAAAAATTTTGATATTATTTTTTAGAAGAACTTCTAAATTTTACCAAATAAACTTTTTTAGTCTTAGTCTTAGTCTTTTACAGTTTTTTTCTATTTTTACATTTATATTTATTATAATTTTAATAATCCAAAAAATATATAAATCTCTTAAAATTTGTACGGCGTTAAAATATATATTACACAGTCTTGAAGTTTTCCAAATATCTAAGTAAAAACTAAATTTAAAAATACAAACTAAAATCTCCAAAGTCTGTAAAATTTCTAAAGTCTCCGAATTCACTGAAGTCACTGAAATCTCTGAAGTCTCTGAAGTCAGTGAAGTCTTTGAAGTCTCTGAAGTCCCTGAAGTCTCCGAAATCCTCAAATTTTTTGAAATCTTTAAAATGTTTGAACTCTAAAGACTTAAAAAACTAAAAACTTAAATGCTTAAAATGATAAAAATTCTAAAGTGACGCAATTTAATTTTTTTCCAAACTTCTAGTGTCTACAAGTAAATTAATAATTAATAAAATAAATGGCAAACATGAAAAGGAAAGCGCTTAAGTTTTAAGGTTATTTTTTTTAGAATTTGTACAAAATAGGGTTATTCACGAATAATGACCAAACTACATGCAACCAAACATAGCTACGAGCAATGGATTGTCAATTCATTTTCCCTTTTTTTTCTAAATTTCTAATCTCGAGAAATAATTTATCTGTCGAATAAAGAATGCAATAACTATAATATTGAAGAAAAATATTTAAATTAAATTTTAAAAATCATAATGGAAAATGTATCTTATTGTTGGTCTGTTGGTCATTATGCGAAAATAATTCTATATAATAAAAACTCTTTAAAATATTTTTATAAATAAGACTGATTCCAAATTAAATGTGAAGTTGCCTAGGATTTTCTTCTTTTCCCAATTGAAAAAAGTCCCATTATTTGAGCACCTGCAAAAAAAACTTATTTGTAGAATAATTTGACACTCTAACGACTTGACAATTTGCCAAGGAAAACTCGATGTAAAAATTGGTGAGTTCAACTATTAATTCGTACCATATGGGAAATTGAATCTATACAACAATAAAGCACCTGTTAGTTACATGATAAATTACATACACACCAAAATGGTGGCATTTTTAATTAATAAAAAATTAAAACTGCGTTGTGAATTGATTCAATTAATTTGATAATAAAACTGGATCTCATTTTTAATTTTTCTGTGAAAATGATTATCGATTCCCAAATTACTGTTTATTCAATGTCTCCGGCTGCTTTCCCTTGTTTACTCAAGTTGGCTCTGACAAAACGTCATAATATTTCTTTTCTTACTACTTGTATATTTCAACTCCCGGCCCAGGTTATCCACCCAAATTACTCCCATTTTACAGTTATTTATCTTTGTCTGGATTCCAGAATGTAAACTATTATTCTGCACATTTTCACACGTAATCCAACCACGGTAATTCCCTCCGAACATATTTACTCTCCTTTTATCCCCTCTTATCAAAGAATCTAAGAAGTCCCCAGTTCGTAAGAGTTTCAGACTCGAATTGATAAAAGAAAGCAGTCTCAAGGGAAGGGTCAATGAAACCAATATTCGTAGTAACTTGTAATCTCAAGTGGCTAAATAAATCTGACTAGGCAGATGAATCCTATTTGTCTTTGGAGATCCTAAGAAATTTATTAGCAACGTATATAATTTGTGGAAACACAAGCTCTCTTGAAAATTGTATTGTCTGTTGTGTTGACAGTTAATTTTCTTTAGTTTGTAGGAAGAATGTTAATATAGCACGATGCAAGCAATATGTTGAAGAGTTCAAACTTAGTAATGAGATTAGAATCTCAAGAATATACTCCAACTGCATCTTAATCAGGCAAGATTAACTGAGTTGTAAGTTCACGCGTGGTTCTTAGTTCTTGGTTCTTTATCAAGAAAGCAATTTTGTTTAATATTCCATCCTCGTTACAACTTAGTTTTATAGCTAGGGCAACGGTTAATGTTATAACTTATTGGAAAATAATCAGTTTCTGTAGTGGAAGAGCTTTCAATGTTTGTGAAGGTGAAGTTTATCCAGTTTTATCTAGTTTCTGACATGTTTACGTTTCTTTCATGTTTTTTTACTATGTAACTTGTAAAGTTTACAACTCACCCTTTGATCTCCTTCTAGATGTTTGTGGATTAAATTTAAAAAATTATAAAAAGTAGATTTTTCAAAAGAAGTTGATTTTTTCAGCGACACTATCAAAGAAATACAAGGAAATTGCACTTAATAATCTGGCAATATAACAAAACTAGTTACACTTTTCCTTGGCAATTAAAAGATTGTAACAATTCTTTTCAAATGTCTATTGCAAACGAAGCAAGTTTTCTAGCAATTAAACCAAACACTGTTTCTGGCACATTTTTTGTGCACGGTGCGAGTGGAGACTTTTCTTGAATAGTTTTATCCACAAAAAAGTACAAATGATATCTTTGGTTCAATTATTTACTAATTTTCCTAAAGAATTTTTTAATATCTATACATATTTTTAAATTTTGTGTTTAAAAAAAATGATCAACTTTAATAAAAATGGGACACACATTTTAGAGATTTTTATAATGTCAATCATTTTTATTTTAGATAACATCGTAACTTTTTAGGCCAACTTTTAGACATTTTAATCCAAAATTTAAAAATAAAAAAATAAAAATACCAGTATTAATTTTATATTTTCTTTGGAATTTTAAACATTGTAGCGTTTTTTGATTTTAAGAAATTAAATTGAGAGATTTGTTTATAAATACAATTTAAAAATAGACTCACAATATTACAGACGCACATAAACTGTACACCTACAAAATTATTAAAAACCAGTGTACATTAAAAATTTAGTAGTCTTCGAATTCTCTACGTTGAAATGTAAGAATTTTTGTTCATTGTTTAAAGTGCGCAGGTATAAAATCTATCAGCTTTGTAAAAACAAGTTGTAAAAAAAACAAAAAAATCAGAAATGAAACAAATATATAAAAATTTTAGACTATAAATATTGAAAAAAACAATGTGTACACTAAAATGAAAAAAAAAAACAACTTCAAGACATATATTTTTCTAACAGAAAAGCTTGCAAATAAAGAAATAGGTAATATTTAAAGGAGGTTTAATTAAAAATACCAAGATTTTAGTGTTTGTTTTAAAATAAAATAAAAATGTCTAAATGTCCAAATGGAAAATTTATTCCATAAAATATTAGTTCGAGTACACAAAACTTTGTTTTTTTTTTTATCAGTGTTAATTAATAATTTTAGAGAAATTGAAACAGTTTTTTACTTGCTTTTAAGCAACTACTAAAAATTTTCTCTCTAATTTTAGAAATGCGCGTGTTTTAAAGAGTTTGTACTGTACGAATTTTAAACATACTTTTAATTTTTAGATTTAGTTTTTAGATTTTAGAACTTTTTAAATTTTTCTGGGAACTTAAAGTTTATAACTATAATTATTTAAGTAAATATTTTGTTTTTTGAGAAAAATGTATTGCAAGAGTTAAATCTGTTTAATTATAGACATTTCGCAAATTTTTTTTTTGTTTGAAACTATGCATTCAAGGGATTATTAAGTTTTTTTTTTATAAGAGAATGTCGTAAATTGAGCTCAAATTCACAATATTCTTTTTAGAAGTTGATTACGGTAAAATTCTTCGCAGCCTAAGTACTCAATATTTGATTAGAGTTAAAAGAGATTGATAAATCTGCTAAACATATAAATGTAGTAGTCGCAATTAGCAAAAAATAATCAACCGCATATCAGGAAATTAAGCAAAAATTGCTCTGAGAAAACTCTTTTGTATCTTTTTTTACTAGTATAAAAAATCTGAATAGAAAATGAATTTATGACGGGCACTACTCGCTGGGAAGATGCGTTTTAGTTTCAGGTCTCATTACGTGATTTATTTTATTATTAAGTTATTAAGCTATTCTCTAATCTTTTTAAGGGTCTATTAAAGCAAAGCGCTTAAGCTACCCGCTCATTTGGGTGTATGGGGGATGAATTCAAAAAATTCTAAAATGTAGTATAAAACAGCACTTGCATTTTTATACCAGCTTAAAGAAATACCAGAAGATTGCGCTTATCACAGAATTATAGCAACGTAATAAAATTTATTACCAACGTGACAGTATCTAAGTGGCAAAGAAATGCACTTAATGTCTCGCAACGTTATTCCGATAAAACTGATTTTCCGACAATTTTCTGTGCTTCTACACATGATCAAATTTTCAGTGTGTTAGCTAATCTACCCTACCTTCGAGTGATTGAAGATGGAACATTTACTGACATCCCAAACTTAAGAACACTGTAAGTTAAAAAAAAAATAAAACTCACAAATTACACAGCATCGATTCTAGGTACATTTCGAACGCCCCTCAACTCAAGTTCCTCCACGGCTTATTAATGGGTGTCACCTCAAAGAAATTTTATTCTTTGTAAGTACATCTTTTGTGTTACATTAATGACCTCGTCCGAGTAATGGCATAATTTAAATTAATGGTGGATGCGCCGGGTTTCCGAAATAACAACGTGTCTGGATGAATTCTTTTGTTGGTTTGATAGAAACATAAAATTGTCTTAATGTGAGCTGTAAATGTTTTAGTTTTATGAGAATTTTAGGGTTGACGCACCGTATCTGCAGACATGTAGCAAAAAAACATTTAAATAAGTTTTAAATAAGACTTTGAAAAGTTTTCACTAAGCGTTCTGACTATACAACTTTTATTTTTTAGCAAGTTAATTAAAACAGTGACAAATTCAAATTAGATCGCATCCTATTTTCGGATTGTGTGCTGCTGTCGGCGTATAAATTAAATCCAATTTAAGATTGAATTAAATTAATTTAAATTAAAATGGCATCTGCAGTAAAATAATTTTGTGGATTATAACATGTACATTATTTTAACACAATTTAGATTTTAGTATATTTTTTAAATTATTCGTTGAATTTAATGAAAAATGAGCTAAGTACATCCACTGGTTCTCTTTGTGCATTAAAAGCTATTAGAATGTAGACATTTTATATCATAAAATTTCTATTCTTTATTACGTAAAAGTGTCTTTTTTTACATGTACAGTTGCGAACAGAAAATTTAAATTTAATGAAACTGTAATTTATTTTTTGATGTAGAGTTCTCAAATTTTTATAATTTTTTATATATTTTTTATTGTCTCAGATTTTCAAGTGTGTGAGTTTCTCACGTTTCTAGATCTAGATTTTTATTTATTTAAAAAAAAAAATTTTTTAATACTTTTGTCAATTTTTTTAGAATTTCAGTTTTAGAATTAGTTTTTATAATCTAAATTTGTTTTTCCTTTCAATTTGCTAAAACCGGAGATCATAAATATATGTTCTAATTTTTTTAGAACTTTAGTTATCTACGTTGTGTTAAAATATTTTAGAATTAAATTGAGAATGTAGATTTACATATTTACCGCGTCCGAGTTTGTTCAATTTTTTAAGATTTTAGGTAGATTTTTAATGATTTTAGAATTTAACTATTTAAATTAGATAAAGCAACTTTTCGAATTTCTCGAATTTTTGATTTGAGTTTCTCGCATTTTTTTAAGAACTTTTTCCATTTTCAATCATCTTACTAATTTTAAAATTTCCCATTTTTACAGAATTTCAATTTAATGAGACTTTTCTATAGTTTAGTGACGATTTTTTGATTTTTATAATCAATTTCTGGAAACACACTTTTTTGGGTTTCTCAAAAGTTACTATTTCAAACCTCAAATTTCTTTGAAACTTTTTATTTGAGTTATTAAAACCTCACTTTTTTTGCAGTTAAGTTTTTTTAAGATTTTCAGCCAAATTCTCATATAAAAGTTTTTAAATATTTCTAAATTTTTCAGAACCTTAAGCTGAATTATCTTTGAATTTTATTTAATAATGCAAAATAATAAAGTTCCTCAGATTTTCGTATTTTTATGTATTATACATTTTTTAAATTCCTAATTCTTTTAATATTCAAATTTAATATGAGAGTTTTAATTTCTCAGTTTTTAACATTTGAATGTTTTTCAGGTTTTTAGACATTTACCTAATTTACACTTGTTAATTTGTCCATTTTTTTTTAGCTTTTTACCAATTTCTCTGATTCCTGAAGTTTGGATTTTAAACAGTTTTTAAATTTGAATTTGAGACAGCACTTTTTAGAATTCCTCACATTTATTGGTTTCTAAAATTTATCACATTTTTCAGATCTTCACTATGATTTTACTTCATTTAACTTTCTTTCTGTTCTGTTTTAAGATTTCTTGCATTTTCACAATTTAAATTCTATAAGATTTTTATTATTATCTAATCATTCGAAGTTTAATGAGATTAATGGAGTAGTATAATTTTCTACCAAATTTTTTTTTAACAAATTATTTTTTTTATGTTAATTTTTTTTGCAAAATATCGAATTTAAAATTTCTCTTCAAAAACTTCTTCTAATATGAATTTTGAATTTACTAATTTGTTCAAATTTTATATTAACGGTTGATATTAATTCACAAATAAAACAAACACCGGAAAATAAAACACAATCTGGCGCATTCACAATTTTTCACTTCATTTAAGGACCTTACTCATTTTTATTAAATTAGTAAAAACAATATGCAAATACGAATAAATAACAATAAAAACTCGAGGCAAAAAATAGTTTTGAATTTTAAACTTATTTTTTCTGTCAGCAGCATTGCTAAGTTATTTCATACGCTTAAAGTAAACTAAAGGAATATGAAGTAAATTAAGATTTTTTTTTAATTAATTCATAGTCAACTTTATAGATCTGAGTCGAGGATAAAAGCAAAACTTTAATAAATTTGCTTTAAAATTCTTTTAATGACTATTTCAAATTAAATTTTCTATAGCTTTTACGGCAAAAATCCTGAATTATCTACTTAGTATCATAGCAATGATTGGATTTTTTTCTACCAATAACCTTGATCTTAATAGCAGTTTCATTCCCTTAATTAGTGTTCTTTTTATGTGCAATTAAACCTGTGCTCCCCGTGAATAAGCTCTAATTTTATGGAGCAGCTTGAACTCGCTCGTAACTCTCATTTCCAATAAAAACAAATAGGTATCATCGGAAGAAAGTGGCATCCACGTATTTAATGGAAAAGCCATCGATCATACATTTTATTTCACTTATGACGCACGTTTTCAAGAGGAAGTGTTTACATAAAATTCGCTGGAGCACCTTTCTATTTACGAGAATTTTGCCAATATTTGGTTTACGCTACTACGCGTTCACAACACAGTTCGATGCTTTTATTTACACCACTGAATCTTTTTTCGCAGAAGGATCGTGCAAACTGGTCTACATGAAGTGCCCGACTTTTCACATCTTCCACCTGAAAACGTCATAAAGTTGTTGTAAGTATTTTTCAGAAAAACTAACCGTGTGTCATAAATAATTAAGCTTCTGTTTGCGGGAATCCACCGAGGAATCGTTATTAATTTCATCGTGCCCGAAAGGCCCACAACGAAGGATTTTGATTAAACCACAACTCCGCTTAAATCGAGTTTGATTTCTTAATCTACCGGGGCCGAGTAGCATTTACTTTACGTTTATTTGAAAATTTTCTAGTAGAAAACGATTTTTCCCGTTCTTTTTTTTCGCTCTAGCCACAAAAGGTGCTCGAGCTTTTGTCACTTTTTCTTTGTAGTTTATAAATGGCTTATATCATTTTTTAGAAGCTGTCGTCTTTGCGATTTAAAAGTAAAAGAACAAAGTTGCTACCAAATGATGTTGAGGTTTCTTTACTGCCAAGAAAATAATCCAATATCCTAAGTGCACAGTCTTGCACGAAATCTACTTTCAATATTCTGATCCCTCCAGCATTTTACAATGAACAAACTACTGATGTTAAACTTGTCTTTTTTCAGAGACTTTGATTCCAACAAAATTGAGAGATTAACGCGCAATTCCATCAAAGTCATTGCGGAACAAGTGTGAGTTTCATTACTCTGAGATTTTCTTAATTTCAACGTTTCGTTGTAGAACTCTGAATTACAACGAAATCACGGTGGTGGAAGATTTGGCGTTCAATGGGTCGCAAATTGGAAAATTGTAAGTGTTTATTACAATTATTTTAGATGTTGCTGGCTCCAAGAAGTGAATTAATATTTTTTCAACAACTGTCAAAAAGGATACTTAAAAGTATTAGAATCTGAGTTATACGAGTAATTACGTCACTTTTATGACAATCAATTGCCTCTTTAATATGTAAATTGAAACCATCATCGTTTGATATGAGATACTACGATTATTGATTTTGACAATGAACCATAATTAATCACTTGTTTAGTGAACTCAACTATAATTGATTTGCATTGTAGCGATTATTTACAGATCTCGGTTTGTTTTGTGACGTCTGAAATCTATTATATTACGGAAATAACCTCGTATTATTATTGTTTATTTTGTAAAAAAGCATCTAATTTTAAAAACTTTATAAAATTCAAATATTAAAAAACATTTTCATTTTAAAGGATTTAATTTAAGTTTCCGTTTTTCAACTCATGCTTGGAAAACTCACTGAACCCAATTCACCAATTTAAGTATTCACCGAAAAAACAAATTTTTACAACTCCCTAAATTGATTCTAAAAATGCACAAAACTTGGGATCTAATATAAAATGATTACAAATTTAAACGCTTCCATTTTATCAACATCTTAAAAAATAGCAAATTTAATTAATAAAAGTCAAATTCTTGAGTAAAAAAAATATTAAACCTGGACAGGTTTGGATTTTAAGTTAATTATTTTTGCCAGTCTTTCCAAATTTTTTTAAGCTGATAAATTTTAAATCACCGACTTTATTAGTTTTGACGAAAATACTGCTGTTTGCAAGATTTGCGCATCTACAATTTTTGCATTATCTCTACACACTCATTTTTTACAAAAATTTTTGCTTTTAGTTTTCAAAAATGCGATATTTTTAATTTCAGAAATATTTGAAAAATTCTTCGTATTTTATTTGGCCATCATTATAAACTAGGAGCTTTTTGTTATCCACATATCATCCACATCCACATAAATAACCACAAAAAAAAAACTTTTTTGTAGATATTTACAAATTTTCTGGTTTTTGTATTTATAGGCCAATTAAAATATGAAAATAACTGAACACAATAAAAAAATAGAAATATTATTATTTGGGAAACTAGATTTTAAAGACTTTAATGGTTCTTGGTTTTGGATAATTACTAAAAATTTAGATAAATAACATTTTTGTGTTGTTGGCAAACCGGATCTATATATTTTTTTATATATATTTTTTTTTAAACCCAAAGATATTTGAAAAATTTCTTATTTATGTGTTCGAACAGTCGAATCTATAAAAAGTTTACGTTATGAAATTAAAAAAAGCTTTTGACAAAATTAGAATTTTTATTTTTACATTACAGGTTTGATTGAACAAATAAAACTATTGATCTCTGAAAAATAGCCGTACGTTATAAAATAAAAGTTTTTTTTAAACCTATAAATTTTATTTATAGATCAGTTATAGCATATAAACAAAGTGTAATTTTTAATTCAAATCATGTTTTTGTTTTATTTAGACCAAAATGGCCGAACACAATTAAATTTAAACATTCAACAAAAAGTACAATTCATGAATTTGGCTCATCCACCATTTTTTATCTCTAAAAATTTATGTTTTTTTTTTAATTCAGGGGGTATTTTAAATTTGTGAGAATTTCTCAGTTGAATGTTCAAATAAATCAAATTTATAAAAAAAATAACTGTAAACATGAAATAAAATATCGTCAATTATAATTTTTGCATTATTTACGGAGATATTTGCATTTTTTTACTTTTCAAATAAATTACAAAAATTTAAAGCTGTATGAGACAACTTCAACATTTCGTACAACAATTTGTGTTAATTTAGAAAATCATATAAGTGATAATCTAATTTTTTGAACATTTATTTAAAATTTAAAAAAAATCCTTAAACAAAATAATGTTGATTTACTTATAAACTGACATTTCTACCGTGTAAAAAATACTATAAAATTATCGTGCTTATTTTGCAAAAATTTTATGCCTTTTCATTGTCACAATATTTTGTATCTATGTATTTCTAAAAAAAATTTTTTTCGGATTTTGTATTTTGCTTTTTCGCACATACATACTCACCCAATAAGTAAAAATTTTTCGCAAATTTTTGTTTTCGGAGATTTTTGCTTTTAAAAAAAAGGTTCGTAAATTGAACAGTTGTGGGAATAAATATATGCAAAAATATTTGTTTTAATATTTTAGGATATTTATTCAATAAACACAATTCAAAGTTAAATCTCTGTTTTTGTCCATTAACAAAGAATTTTTTTAACATAACCAAATCATAACAATGATTGATTTTTTAACCACGTGAATGCCTGTGTTTACTAGATTATTATTTTAATGGAAAGATTTCAGTTCCAGTTTATTTTTGAATTCATTTTTAAAATATGTTTGTCATAAACTCACATCAAAGAACACATTTTCATCCATCTAAAAATACTATTTATTTAAGACAAGATTTCATCAATTGCTCAAAAGTTTGTGTAATTTTAATTAACGTTATGCTCTTAAAACTGCCCACCAAAAACCTAAAATAAAATAACGATTGAAATTAATATCGCATCCATGACTTTATCTGTAGGTATACAATGGAAAAAACTGATGATTTTTCGTTAATTTCCGTTATAACTGCCTGTTTCTACAAAAAAATGAAGATTTATAACCGCTAAAACCATTAAAAATATTACGCAAAATTGTTAACTTGCAAACCGTGTTATTTTTTGTTGGACGGTCTAACACAGCTAATTATCTTCTCGCTGAAGTTGTGTAATCAAAAATAATTGAGTCATCTGAACAATTTAAAAAGTTACACAGCATTTGCTGGATTTGTAACAAACGTAACTTCTAAGGCGAGGATTAATGAAAACGTACGTATTTTCTTTTAGACTTTCTCCCTTGCTTCATAAAAAGGCTATTTTTTCTCCCACCCTGTCTCCATTTTTGTGTTATTAAAAAGTAATTTGTCTAATAGGCTCAGGGACACATCAAAACCGAAAAAACTAGTCTATAATTTTTATATCGGCGTCTGGCGTCTTTGATTAGATCCGCTTCATTTAATGGAAACTGAGCTAAGTAATCCATCACTGTAATTGATTATTTGTATTTTTGACAAAGAAATAATATAAACTTATTATTCATTGAAAGACTAAATGAAAGTTTCAAGCACGAGAGTTTGATGAAAATGAGTATTCACATTTAGTAATATTTAGTATCACACGTGATTATTAGCGATAGAGATGTAGAAACGTGTAGACACAAGTAATTAGAAAATTATTCTATTCACATTACCATGAGTAGTGGAAGTTTACAGTGACTGGTTCCTAAACAAGACTTAGGTAAACACATTTTGATCTCTGTTGGTAGGAATAAATTTGCTATTTATCTACCAAAATGACCTAAAATATTACTTTAATAGTAAACAGTGTCGTAACATTTTATTGCTCCAACATTTCAAAACGAGACGTCTCAACCTTTTCTTCAATTGTTGCAATTCTTTTTATCATTTCCACTCTTTGTAGGAGAAACATGGCTCATTTGATATTTCCTTGAACGCCCGAGACAGCGAACAGACTTTATTTTCTATTATTTGAGACATGTCCTCCAACGTTTATAACATGTCGAACTAAATTTATATCCACGTTTGTGTAATAGAAAACATATTCTAATGATGAGGTCATAGAACTGCATACGATCTTCCACTAATTTGAGTTCATAAAGGGCGTCGCGGTAGATGTTTGACTCTTTGATGTATATTATTACGGAACGCTTTGTTATTTAAAACTTCATGGAATTTTTTTCTTTAAAGAAAGAATTTTTTATAAGCCCTTCACAAATGAGTTCCATAATCAGCACGATTTAAAACGCTGTTTTCTTTATAAATGATAATTGTAACTTTGTTTTCAAATTACGACGTTATTAGATTATATGTCTTCATCTTTCGCTTACCAAAGCCATTATAATGCGGTTATCGATTTTCTGGGAAAGTAGACGTTTGAGGTTTAAAATGAAGTAACAAGCGTGGGAATAATTATCAAAGTGTTGAATGTATCAAATCTGCAAGCTCGTAAATCTTAAATGCTTGTAATGTGTCTCATACGTCTTATGTGCACCTTTTGCAATAAACGTTCAAATTTTGCTATGAAACACTTTTATTGTTATTTTCCATCTAAATTACAATAAAGTTTAAGCTCGAAGCGGCAAATAACAGAAAAGGTTTTTAGAAGTTTGCAGTTCCTTTTGTCAATATTGATTAATGGTTGTAATTAATAGCAAAATTTTGCACCTGTAACTTTACATTAAAGCTGAAATTAAGAGCACCTTAAAGTACACTCAATTTATTTGTTTTTTGCTTGTCCTTCGGTATTCCTTTTGGTATCTTATAATTTTCTAATTTTCATATTTACGGTCTTTCTTCACTTTTTTATAATTTTAAAAACTGAGATCCCTTTTTATGATTTTTTAAAAATCCTTGATTCTGTAGCCTTTTTTTATTTATTAAGAATTTTTATATTCTTCAGATCTGTTCGATTTTAGAAAATCTTTTAATTTCTTTAGAGTTTTTAAGTAAACTTAATAAACACCAAATATTTGAAGATTACTTTTCGAAAACTATAAATATTATTCTAAACAGATCTAGAATAATTATTTTTGTTTCATTCTTTTGTCTTATTTTTGATGTTTTTATGAACTTATATTGTTTTTATTATGCTTGATTTCCTTTAAACGCGGTGAAATTTAATCTGTTTGACCCGTTCTCCAAGGTAGTTTTGAAAAATTCCTATAAAATCTTGACAATTTTTATTTTGATCTATAATTGACGGCATTTTAAATTATCAAAATTTATACATTGTGGAACATACGTTTAAAAGCTAAACGGCCATCCTTTATTAAAATTCAGGAAAATAAAAGTCACTTTAGGACAATACAAATTTTACTGAAAATCACAAAATAAAGAAACCACAAAAATCATGATCAAATGATCATAAAAGTTGCTAAGGCAAATTAAGTTTGTAACTGAAAAAAATACAATTAAAAGTATAATTATAGAAAAAACAATCATAAAAATCTTATAAAATTAATTATAGGTTAGTCGATTTTGTGACAAACTAACAAATCGACGCTAGTTTTGTATGCCAAATTGTTGAAACATTAAAAGTTTTAATACAACTGAAAGTCCTAGCTGGATCGTCACCAGGGATTCAATAAAATAAATAAAGTGCTCATAATTTTTTTGTGAAAATTGAGCGATGAATCAATCTGCAAAAAATCTTTGACACTTTCAGATAATTTTCTTATCATAAACTCACCAAATATTTACAGTATCTGATGGAAATATATACTAAAAAAAATGTGATGAGCTGTGCTCCTTTCTCCGGTGACTTATTTTTAGAATCAACCCCTAAGGAAGAATACTTAATCCTCTACTTATTTTCATATTTAATCCACTAGTAAATAAGTGATTATGGTACAAAAGTGGGCGTGTAACTGTATTTATAAATCACTTTCTTCCGCAGAAACCTGAGAGGCAATAAAAGACTGACAAAAATAGAACCCAATGGTTTTAAAGGACTTCAAAGTTTGAGAGAATTGTAAGTAAACTTTGTTATTTCTGAAGTATTTGGGAACTTTCTCTAATAAACTACACTTTAGAAAACTTACAAGATTTTCTTGTAGAATCAGACAAAAAATAAACACACAAACACAAATTTAGAGAGAGGGTTCTCAAATCCACAACCCTATCACAAACACTTATCATTTTTAAACCGCAGCAGTTTGTTGGTTGTAGAGACTTATCGGGTACTTCTATAGAACACCTTCCAATAGTGGGATTGGGAGAGTTGGAAGTTCTTCGTATCGAAGATACTCCTACAATGAAAGTGATTCCGAGCATTTATGATTTAGGGGTAAGACGCCGGTGTAGCTCCAGCCATTTATTTTTTTTCGGTTTTATTTAGCATCTGAAAGTGGCAACACTGACCCATCCATTTCATTGCTGTGCTTTCAAATATCCCAAGCAACATGATCCACAAAGACACGCCCAATATCAGGAAAAGATTAAACAAGCTTGTCAAGAAAAAACATTTGCTGTTGACACAGGCCAACTCACGGAACACAAGAGGAGGAAACGGTGGTTCCAGTTTAATGAGGACGACGACTCCAATTCGTAAGTTATTATTAACAGACACAACTCATATGTCTGCATATTCATCGAATTTTCAGAGACAGTTTGGGTTATGAAAGTATAGAGTCCCTACCTTCGCCACCCCAAGACTGGACACCTCTTCTCGAGCACTTTCGAGGTCACCCCAACAAAACTGACCACTCACACTTAAGTCCTTTAAGAGGACGGACAATTCAACGGGAAGAAGGCAAGCCACTGGAAACTCCTGAAGACTTTGGAACTTTTCACGAAAAATCCGCCGAAATAACGGAACATCATAATGTTATTGCAGTTTGTGGAAACTTAGTCATAAGGTTTTTATCCACCGGTTATGTGCGGAGGGAAAACTTGATAACTTTTTTACAGGAAACCCTCAGTAAAATGTCTTCCAGAAGCAAACGCTCTGAACCCATGTGAAGATATAATGGGATTTTCATGGTTAAGAATATCAGTGTGGTTCGTTGTGGTTTTGGCAGTTGTGGGAAATTTAGCAGTGATGGTGGTTGTGTTATTCAGTGGTGGTGAACTAACAGTTAGTCGATTTTTAATGTGCAATCTCGCGTTTGCTGACTTTTGCATGGGATTATATTTGTTGCTGATTGCAAGTATGGATCTGCATTCTGTTGGGAGCTACTTCAATTTTGCTTTCGACTGGCAGTATGGTAAATATTTCCTGCTTTAAAACTATTGCATTATAGAAATGACATTGGTTTTCAAAAAAGAGTGGCGCATGGAACATTAAGTTAATTTTTTATTTTGATTTCTTCCTGTCGTCAAAAATATTCAGAACAACAAATTTTTAATCGAGGAAGTTTTATTAATATTCAGTTTGTAGCAGTTTGATTCTTTGTTGGGTTGAAAAGTTTGTAGTATTTTCAATTTTTTAAATTCTACAATGTTGGTCCTCATTTTTCTAGAATTTATACGTTCTCAGTATTTTTAATTCTAGATTTTTCTAGATTACACGGTTTACGATTTTCATATTTGAAAATCTCAAGTTTGGGTGTTCTCTAATTTGAGAGCTATAAAATCTTAGTACGTACTTCAAACCCATACATATTTTTGGATTCTTTGACTCTGAATGCTCAATAATCTATATTTGAAAATTTCGAGCTCTTGATTCTCAGGTCGTAGATCCTCCCAGCTTTGACACAAGTCTGGATTTGCATATTTATATGTAAAATTTTCAAATCTTCATTTTAAATATATGTGTATTATGTGTGCATTCTTATATTGTAGGATTCTAAATTTTCAGCTTCTAAATTTGTATACTTAAGATTATTAGGTTTTAGGTCTTTCAATATCTAACTTTCCCGATGGTGGTTTTTGAAATTTTAAAATCAAGAACTTTGTAATTAGATCACTCTATATTCCTACATTTTAAATATTCTGAAATTTTACATTCTAGTTTTTGGAACTTCAGATTGCAGACTGTTATTTTCTAAGATCTTAAAATTTCAGATTATAAATTTTCATAACACTCTTAATGCATTAAACCACAAATTCTTAGATTCTGAGATCTTATATCTTAAATTAGATTTTTAAAAATGTTTGATTTAGAATTTTTATGCTATTAATTCTCAAATTCTAGATTCTTGAATTCATATTTCTCCAGATCCTAGATTCTAGTTTACAATAAAAATTGACTCAATTATGAGGTGATCGATCCTTGTATTTCTAAATCTTATTTGAGAGTTTTAGGTTTTGGGCTTTAAGAATCTCATGTTTTGTGATATTTTCAGATTCTAAGTTTCTAAATTTAGGGACTTAAAATCCAGATTCTTGACTTCTATGATACTGAATTCTTAGTAGTCTCATATTTATGATTCTCGAGTTCTTAGTTTTTAAATTTCCAAATTTTATTCTCTAGAAGTAAGTGCTTTATATTATATGCAGATTCTTATACTTTAGGACTTATTTTAATTTCCTATGGGAGAAACTCTCACATCTAGATCTAGATTTATGAATGATAACTTTTAAATTTCTAAAATCAAAGAATCTATGATGAAATGTCACATTCTGAGTTTTCAGTTGCGAGACATTTTTCTAGATTTAAATGCTCGTTCTTCTAAGTTTATATTCTTAAATTTTTAGAATCTTGGATTTCATAAATTGTTTGTTTAAATTCATGTTTTTAAATTTTCTGATTCTAAATTTTCCCGGACCCCAATTAAATTCTATTTAGTTGGATTCTATTATTAAATATTTCTCAGTGAATGTTGACGTGATCTGAGTTTTCAGTTGCGAGACATTTTTCTAGATTTAAATGCTCGTTCTTCTTAGTTTAGATTCTTAAATTTTTAGAATCTTGGATTTCATAAATTTTTAAATTCATGTTTTTAAATTTTCTGATCCTAAATTTTCCCGGACTTCAATTACATTCTAATTAGTTGAATTCTATTATTAAATATTTCTCAGTGAATGTTGACGCGATAATAAAATCTAAAAGTTCTAATATATAAAGAACGTCTCCACACTGCTTTTGCACAAATTTTTTATAAACTAGTGTCTCTCTAATCACTCTAATTAATAAATGTCACGTTCATTAATCTCTAAATCAATTCAATGAATTGAAATATAATTGTATTAAATAACGTTCTGAGTTTTGCTTTTGATAGTTGAATTTAGAGTGTTATATAGAACGTCACAAAAAGCTTTTCTTATCCGATCTCAACTTTTGGTTTATAACAGGCTCGCGAAAAGGAGAATTGAAGTCGGAAATCAATTTTCCGACTCCAAGTTAGTTTAGAAACTACATACATATTACTAGATTTATCGACGGCGCAACTGTAGGTGGAAAAATTTAGGACTTCCAGATCGATATGATAGTAATTTTGACTCTAAAACTTTTTACTAGCGTCTACTTTGGCTTTCAATATTAAAAAACTTGCTTCAAAAGATTACATCCTGTTCTTAAAACTCCTCTTTTCGATTACATCAAAGGCATGCATGCAGTTATTTACATGAGTGTAATTTATTCATTAACATTACGTTCACTATACAAACTATTTAATGTGATATTACTCGTTTTACGGTGTAACCGCAACTTTTAAAAGACCATTTGCTTGTCTCTAAAATTAAACGGAAAAATTCGTTTACTGAGGGCGTGTTTTAAGATAGTAACATATGCCTCAATCTAAATGTAAGCTAGTAAATTGCAGGCAAGCAGACTTTATAAATTCTAGACGTAACGTTCGCATCTCCTAAACAGCTTACCAAATTGGGTATTTTTTTAAGCTCATAACTTGCAAACTAAGTTCATGGCGGTTTCTTAGTAATTTCCAAAGAAGTTTATTACTTATGATAATTCGTCATTTAATCAACAAAACCATAGTCTTTGTTTTGGGGCAATTCTGCGCATTTTCCGCCTAAATGAAGGTAAAAAAATATACCGGGGCATGAAAAACTCCATAAATTTGATAAATTGTTGCCCCAGAACATCAAACAGGTCTTTTGTTACAGAATGGGAAATGATGTGGCAACTTAATCTCATTTTGGTGGGTAATGTAAAATTAATGTCACCATAAAGTTTAAAAATACACATTGCACCGCATTGTTTCATTTTCTGTAATAAATTATTCGTAGAAAATGCATTACTACATTTTACGAAATCGTAAGACTTACTACCACTTTTAGTGGTTTTTCAACACGGACTAAAATCGGCCATAAATAACATGTCACATTCTTCATATAAAAATGTAGGTCACAGTTTTCAGAGAAAATCTGCAAGTTACAAGCGCCGGGAAATTTCAGCAGGACATATTGCTATTTTTTTATCAGTGACGACACTAATTTGCATTTAATTTTAAGAATTTTCCATGAACCCTCATCTGTCCAATATTTCAACACTTTCAGTGGTCATATTTTCCCTGTGGTCTCATTGGGATAAAAACCCACAATTTTAAATGCGAATGTGAGGAGTGATAATGTCGTAAAATTTCTATTCCTGCGGAAATTTTCTAATTTAAGTATTTTATTACGTCTTATTATACCTTTTGCCGTCTTTTTTCTACCATAATAATGCACTTCTTCTTACTTAGAAGTGTTCTTTAATGAACTTAGAGATGTATGTAGCTTTTCACCAGAGAACACTAAATCAAAACAAAATTTCCCACAAAGTGCGCACAACATGTACTTTATTTTTAACGAAAATTTGTTAGAAACTGTCGGTGCTGATGACATTTTTGTGGTAAGAAGTGTGTGAATCAATACAAGAAGACTACGATTTTAAAAGTTTTAAACATAGAACTTCGTTTATTTTTCGACGGAGTTGGCAACATGTGAGATTATTAGAACGGACGCGGATGGAAGAAAAGAAGATTTTATTTTCCCAACACTTTTTATCCGGATTATCCATTTATATGCGGATTTACAAAACAGGGGATTAATTGGAGAGTCGCTTTCTTATTTGGACGATATTTTTTGTATGAACAATTTCGTGCGTACTTTTTATGGCAATCTCCGAATAAATTGTATGCATGGGAGATATATCAGGGATAAGGTGGAAATAAGGTGCGGAATGGGTATCTATAGCTAATGTGGAAGAGCACGTATGTCTTCACAAATCGGTTTAACTTTTGATAACTTTGTTAAAACTAACGAAGGTTTTGTAGAAAGTTGAAAATCACACTAAACTAAATTTGTAACGTAAACCGAAACTTCCTTGTAAAAAAGAATGAAAATCCAATTGGTTCCAAGGAAACATGTTGGTAAACTAAAACGCAAGGATGTAATGTTATTAAAAGAATTTCCACGAGCTACTACTATAAGATTTATCTCTGAACCAAAATTAACTTTTATTTCACATTTAGCTTTTTCTAATTCACAAATTAGATTTTACATACAATTTTCAAAAAATTGATATATTTGGATGATATTTAATTTAGTTTTAGAATTTTTCGAATTTTGGTTAAGAAGCTCAGAATCTACATAAAATTAAATCTAAAGGACGTAAAAAATTTAAAATATCAAAGTTTCCACAGAAATCAAATAATTTCAGGTTTCTAATTATCAAATTCCAAACTTGTCCAACAACGTTTAAACTTTCATTTTTTAATTAACTATCTATATGTCATTGTCTTCATGGTTTTGGAATCATTTTTTCAGTTCCTTAGCTTTTTAAGTTTTTTTACCAGTGTCTAAATATTCAAGTTTCGGTCGTTTCAAGTTGGCATTTTTTCAAATTTTAATAAGTTTATATGATTACTAAATGTCAGTTTGATTACGTTTGCTAAAATAACTTTAATCATGTCAAGTTTTATGTTGATGATAAAAATAGAAAGTCCTTGAATATCTATATCTATAATCTAAAGAAACTAATAATTTAAGCAAATCTGAAAACTCCAACAATTGTAAAAACAAAAAGCGAGTGTTAAATAAGGAGAACACCTAGAAACTAAAAAAGTTTAAGAATGTAAAGAAGACAAACAAAGTGTCCAAATCATTAAAACAGTCCAGAAAATTATAAAAAAAAATCTAAAACGTCTAACAATTTGAGAAAGATAATTAAATAATATGTACACAAAAATCAATTAAAGGTCAATTGTACTCACTAAATCAAAAATAAAATTTGATAATTCAAATTCATCTCCAGGATCTAAAGAAATTAAATAATTCACACAAATTTAAAAAATGATTTAAAAAATCCATAGTTATTTTCATAATGATTTTAAAAATTCATAAATTTTTTAAAACTCAGTCAATTAAAACAGAATGGACATATATTTGAAAAATCAAAGATATAGAAGAATCTAGATAATTGAATGAAGAAAACCTATAAAATTCAAAAATAAGTAAATAAAAATCATAAAAGACATCTCGAAATTCAGAGGTGCCTCAAAATCTAATTAATTCAAAGAATCTAAAACGTTTAAGAATCAAAATAATAAAAACAATTTTAAAAAACTCAAAAAATCGAATGATTAGAACGAATAAAAATTAAAATAACAGTCGAGGAATCTCAAGAATCTGAAAACTTTAGAGAATCTAAATAATACAAAGGATATAATCGACCTTAAGAATCCAACAAAAATTAGTGATACAAACAAATACACGAAAAAGTAATGAATCTAAAGAGTCGAAAAGAATGAAAATTATAAAAAAATACAAATCATTTATCATTTATATTATCATCATCATTAGTATTTTAAGATTCTGTCAAATCAAAATCTTCTAAAATAACATCTATAATCTATAGCTAATAATTTTGAGGTTTTTAAAGATCAACTAATTAAGTTGATCAAATTTAGAACATGTATGATAAAAAAGTAACATTTAGATTTTCAAGCTCCCAGAAGTCATTTTTCTTACGTTCTTATTTAGGTTTTCGTATGATGATAAACAGTAGAAAAATCCAAAGAATCTAAAAATTATTTTAAAAATAGGAATAATAATATATTAATCAATATTGAGAATCAAGAAAATGTTAAAAATCTCTCAATAAAATTTCAAATTTCTAAATGTCATTTTTTGAAAATTATCACGCTAATTTCACATTGAAGGAATCTACAAAATCTAAAAATTTTAAGAATAAAGAGTTTAGAGAATCTTAGGAATTTAAATAATATAAAAAAAAAATTTAAAGAATCTTACGAATCCAAAAGCAGTTTCAAAGATCTAAAGAATCTTACCAGATTTTAATAACTCAAAATATCCAACGAAGATCGAAAAACCGGAGAATCAACGTTTCGAAATCGAATCAATTTTAAGAATCCCCAAAAAAAAATAAAGGATACTAACAAATCAAAACTATCTAAAAAATCCAACACTTCCATTCTAAAGCTTTTCATATATTTTTTTTAAATTCTACATACTTTAATAATAAATAATAATAATAATAATAATAAGCTTAATAATAATTTGATACATATTTCTGTCACCATCTTGAACTTCTTAAAGTAGACATATATTTCAAGTTAACGTTTAGATCTTAAAAACAAATCGCAGTATTTCAAGTTTTAGCTGGCTTTTTATGTCTTTTTGATGACCCTTCACATTTTAGGGCGCTACAGCTCATTTACTCAACTTTTTCAGGTTTCGGCTGCAAACTAGCAGGGTTCCTCACAGTTTTTGCCAGCCACCTATCGATCTACACCCTCACAATTATAACCCTGGAACGATGGTTTGCTATAACGTATGCTATCCACTTAACCCGCCGGATCCGTCTAGGTTCCGCCACCAAAGCAATGATTTTCGGGTGGTTCTACTCCATCGCTGTTGCTGCCCTACCTCTAGTTGGTGTTAGTAATTACAGCAGCACCAGGTGAATCATTTTTCATTCTCTTCAAACACAAATTAAAATCACCGTTTTACGTTTGACACTAAATTCCTCGCTTTAATTACTTTGGATCCAATTAAACAGTGATCATTTTCAGCATTTGTTTACCGATGGAAGTTAACAGAGTTGCCGACCGAGCCTACCTCTTCTCCATTATCATAGTAAATGGATTAGCTTTCGCCTTAATAGTATTCTGCTACGCCCAGATTTACTTAAGTTTAGGCCAGCAAACACGACATGAAATGGATGTTGCGAAAAAGTTCGCTTTATTGGTGTTTACTGATTTTGCCACATGGGCGCCAATATCGTTTTTCAGTATTACGGCCCTGACTGGATATCCACTTATCGGGGTTACTAAATCCAAGATACTTCTGGTGTTTTTTTATCCCATCAATTCTTGTGCCAACCCGTATTTATATGCAATAATGACAGCTCAATATAGGAAGGATTTTTTTATTTTGCTGTCTAGGTAAGTAATAACTTTATTTCATATTTTCTTAATAACGGACCGCGCTAATTTAAGAAGCTTAAAAAACTAGCTTTTGTTTTTATTTTTCCAGATGCGGTTTATGCAAGAAGAGGGCGCAAAGATACCACATTTCCAACCACTCACGTCCAATTCCTCTCCTCGCGCGAGCTAATGGTCAGTGTCAAATAATAAAAGCGAACCATACAGATGACACTTTAATTTAAAAGTTCCATGTGACATATACTGTGATGCTGTAGAATATGTATGTTTTAAACTTGTATATAGCTATCTTTATATGACATTTTCTACTATGTTTAGAACTAGCTATAATCTCTCCTGCATTCCTATATTCATCAGCTCAAATCGACAAGAAGTTCTAGTTATTTTAGCTAGTACTGGTAATTAGAATAAGTAGTTAGACAATAAATACAAGTATATTATTTTGTACAGCATTATTAGTGATTTTTATATTTGTTTTGTAAATAAATGATCTTTTATTTGTGGTTGTAGTTTTATATCTATTGAATAAAGTCATTACACAGCTAAAAGCCTGGTAAATACTAACTTGAAACTTTACAGAAACTTGATAACATTCATAGCACAAATAGAAAGGAAAAGTACAAAAGCTTTTAAAGTGGCGATTTAAAAATGTATTCTGTGTTGCCTATATTATTATATTTACATGGTACTTTTATATAAGTACATAATCAAAAACACAAGATGAGTACGAGTACGAATGGCATACAAAATGTTATGTTTAGATGCACACAAGAGGTGATATAGGAAAAAAAAACATTACTCATTAACTATTGACATTGACGGCTGCCCGTTTTACTTTATCATCCTGGTCGAAATCATAAATCACATAATATTATACCGGCCGTAAAAATACCTCATATAAAGAGTGTACTAAAAATGGCGCACTAACTATGTACTACTCTGCAGTGTGGCCAATCTTAAAAACCGGAAAAAACTTCAAAAATTTCTATCGCAATTATTTTTTGATTCTTTACTCTTTGAAGGTGGTGTTTAAAAAGTCGATTAACACAAAAACTGTCTATTTGATGTCTTTTAAAATTCTCATGAATTATACATGTCATCGCAAAGAATAAAAGTGCTCAAGGAGAATATCTTGCCTTTATTTATAAGAACTTATAGGCTAGGAAGTTATTGGTATTTTTAAAAATAAGCCCCGACGGAGCATAAGAGATGTAAGAATTCACTTTAGTTTAGTACAAAAAAAATTGAAAAAAGAAAATTTCCATGCATACCATTTCTCAAGGTCCACCAGACGATTATCAACCCCGGATGGAATTTTGTCGTTAGCTGCTTGGGGAACACGAAAGAGACAACTTTTTAAAGAACATTTTATGGATTGACGAGTCGATCTTCACGAGGGAGGGAATTTTTACTATGCATAATAATTATTACTATTGGGAGGTAGAAAATCCACACGTTGTGCGCCTAAGAGGACTTCAAAATTTTGGTTTAAATATTTAGACGGGAATAATTTTTAATCAATTAATAGATCCGCACGTACTACCCAATCGCATGACTGGCGAAAGTGTTCTTTATTATAACAAATTTCAAGAATTAATAGAAGATATACCATTAGTCTTAAACCGTAGCATATGAATTCAGCTTGATGGCGCTCCTACACATTATGCTGTAGATGTTAGACAGAAATGTTAATAATCGTTTTATTGATCACAGAGGACCACAGCATTGGCTGGCTCGTTCTCCAGATTTGAATCCACTAGACTCCTTTTTCTGGGGCGGGGTGAAGAATAAAGTGTATGACATTTTACCGGAAAACAAAGAGGTCCTACGAAACAGAATTACTGCGGCTGTAGGAACTGTTACAAGGAAAATGCTGAAAAATATACAGCAAAGTTTTCAAATAAGGTGTACCACCTGCGCCCAGAGTAGTACTTTTGAACATTTCTTATCATTATAATGTGCCAACTGTAATTTATTTCCCATTACTTCAGTTAATAGTAACATTTGAAGAATACAGCGCTGAAAACTTTTTTTTTATTATTTAAATTTGCTAGCAACGATACCACATTTCTAAAATAAAACCCTTTACAAGTCCAAAGGTAAGTTTATCTGTTTTTTTTTTTTTAATAATTTTCCTGTGTTCAGTCGAATCTACTCTATTGCATCGCGGAGTAAGTGGGCAATTTTTGATACACCCAGTATGTAAAAAGTATCTACTTTATGATGCAATCACACATTTTAACATGATTTTATAATTCTAAATATGTATCTGAAAAGCTAAAGAAGATATTGTAACAGCTGCGAATTTCGGGGCAGTCAGGGTGGGCTCAAACTGATTACCTGATTCCGATAAGTTTAGGCGCCACGGATTTAAATAATGATAAGTAATTTTTAACCGTTCAGGTCTAAATCCGAAAATCTCGAGGCGTGAGCGGTAATAAAAAAATAAAATTAGTAAAACCTTCCTATTGAAAAACAAGAGCAAAAGAGAGATGAAAATTAAATTAAAATGGCGTAAATTAAATCGTAAAAAAATAATCTAAACAACTGGGAACAAGTAAATACGAGATTGCTACCAAATAAAGAAATTTAAACAAAAATGATGACAGCCCACAACAAAAGTAAACAAACTGGGGAAAAGTAGAAAGCGGTAGTTTGTTTACACTTTTTGGGATAAGATAAAAGGAAAATCTAATGACTAACATACTCCCTAAGTAAAGCTTTTCCACAGGTCAACGAAACCGAATTGAGGTGATATTTGGTAGACTTCTACTACTCCTGAATCTCAGAGGGCGGCGATATTCTCTGTTCCTGGACCATGAAGCTGTGAAATTACAGGAAATTAGAAAAAACAAGAGTAATAATCGATAAATGATAAAATGTACACTATAAACTAATATTTTTTTATACAAATATGCAGAGAAATGTTAAGTTGTGTTTCAGTTAGCAAAACCAGAGTAAACCAGAGTAGCCTAAATTGAGTAGCCTAAATTGTATCACTTAAAAAAATACTTTCTCAGTTCAGCTTCAAAGTTCAAGAAACGTTTTTTGAAAGCTGATCTTCAGAAATATACCTTCTTGTTTAGAATCATTTTTGGAAGTTTCCAAATATTTTCTTAAATACGCAATGAAAGATAAATTCTTTTGATTCGTCTCAGATTTAAATGGATAATAAAAAATGGCTTGGAATGTGGGCTCCAAACAAAATTACTAAAAACAATAACATACCTATACATTTTAACCTTCTTTTCCAATTTAACAGATTTGATTAAAAATTTTCAACGTAAAAATCTTAAAACTCAGAATCCAAAAAAGTCATTAAAATTTTTGGTAAGGCAAAAATCCGATTTATACAAGCTGATTGAGATAAACTTGCAGAATTTTAAGAAGAATTTAGTGGTGCACACGAAAGCGCGCCTCCCAACTAAATTTTACGAATGTTGCATTTTGTCTCGAACCGACAAAAATTCGAATATTTTGAGCCGTTTCCGGTTTTAAGACCTGTAGAATGAGGGCAGATGTCAAAATATCACTTTCGTATTTTTTACTTATTGAAAACAAAAAATACGGTCTCAGCACTTTTTGGAAAATTGTAAAATTTTGTTTAGTTTTTTTTAGTTCAATGGCCTAAAAAATCGTTGCCGTTGGTAGTTTGCTTGTAGCTCCCAAACCGAACTCCAATCGGTACAAAATTTGGGATACCTAGTTATAGTGCAACGTGAAAAAAAATATATAAAATTCTCAAAATAAACAAGCTCAAACGATTGAAAAAAAAAAATAAATCTAAAGAATCCTTAACTTAGATAAAAATTTAAAATGGGAGATAAAATAAGAAAGAATTTGTAGAATTAAAAAAAAAAATAACAAAAGCATTAACGGGGATAAAAAGGCCGAGATTTTCAAAAGATCTGAAAAAATCAAAACATCTAAAAAACCTAAAGATTCAAAAATTTGAAAATACTGAAGAATCTAGAGAATTAAAGACATTCAAGTGAGTTTAAAGAATTAAAACAACCCAAAAAAATTCATAAAAGCAGAGAAAAATAAATACAAAAAAGAATGCAAAAAAAATCTTCAAATAGAAAACATGATTACTTTGCTTTTTTACAATTTTTTAATATTTGAATCTTATACATGGAATTTTTCAATTATTTAATTTTTCCATGTTCTCTAATTTGTTTAGATTTTGGATATTTTTCTCTTTTTCTTTTTTTTATATATTATATTTTCATCTCTGAAAATAAAAAGTAAAATGCTTTGATTGTAAAGAGTCTATAAATTTTTATATAATTGGTATCAAATTTATTTAAGCATATAGTCGTTTCAAAAAATGTTAAACATAATCTAAAAAAGTCTACAAATGTCAAAAATTTGAAATGTAACATAATTCTTAAATAAAAATTTGGTAGAACGTAACCACCTGAAGTCTAATAAAAATATTCATCGCAGGATAAATCGCTAAAAACTCAGAATTAGGAAAAACGCTCTCCACTTCGTGACTGGGAATATTCTGTAAAATTTTTGCCAAACATTAATTCATACTCAGTCACCATTTAAAGTATCAAACAAACATATTCTAATCTTTTAATTAGATATCAAAAATGTATATATAAACTCGCTGTTGCTAACAAAGTCAAATTAACTTTTCAACGATATTTTCCAAAACGAAGCACGGGCCTCCCATTCTGATTCTTCTGAAAATAGGTCATAAGAGATTTGAAATGTTGAACTTCGCATTTCCACAGCAAGGTCAGTCGTTTAAGTTCTTTGAACGCGTCGAACGCTCCGGTCTTCGGTCTGCTAACCGGACTTCTTTACGTCAGATTTCCGTTATCCCATAACAACAACGCATTTAGTGTACATTGTGTTTATTTTATCAGTTGAAACACGTTCCTTCAGAACCAAAGACACAAGATGGAGATGCAAATGAAGAGTTTACTTTACGAAAATCCAGTGTTTCGAAGTTACCTGTTTTACACCTCCATTTTAGGATTAAAAATGATGTTTATGTCGCTTTTAACAATTCGGCAAAGAGTGATGAACAACGTAAGTAGGTATTCAAAAAAAGGTTAATTGTAAATAAACTAAACCTGTGTGATTTTAGTCGTTTGTTAGCGAAGAAGATGCAATGTATCTGAAAGGAATGGTCTCGAGGACAAATGAACATGTGGAGAGAGTCAGAAGGTTAGTAATTATGTTTTTAGGTACTGTAAATTTAAAAATGTGTTTCAGAAGTCACCGAAATGACATGGAAAACATTTATTTGTTCTTTGTTATTGCGTTCGCCTATATATTCACGGACCCGAACCCAATTGTGGCAAATCTACTCTTTTTTACTTTTACTGTTGCTAGAATAGTGCACACTTGTGTGTACACTGTTGTCATAATGCCCCAACCTCTCAGGGGTCGTGCCTGGCTAGTAGGTTTTTTTGTGACCGGGTACATGGCTGTTAGAACCTTAGTTCATTTCTGTTAGAATAGTCTTAGAGCATAAAATTGTTGTTAGTCTAGATTTTAGTGAAACGTCTAGCCTTCAAAAACATCACTTACGAGATCTCTTTTTTGTGAGAAAAATGTATTTTATAATGATTACGTAATTTTTATCTAACTGGTCGGCTTGACATTTTCACCTATCGAATGCTTTTATATAAACATCTAAACGTACCCACTTTAGCAGGCACTTTCTAATTTGACATAACATGGTCTGCTAATTTACTTAAATCTGAGTTTCGATTCGAGTGTATTGAACTCAGTTGCTGCAAGATAAGGCTGGAAAAATGTTGCAAAATCAAGTATAGAGAATTTATTAAAATGTTACATTTGTTGAGTATGTTGTTGGAATAAAAGTATTTTTTAGAAACAGCTGTACAGATTGTTTTGTTCACGAGACAAATTAAGGACTAGAAATGTCACAGCAACACGTTGCCCCTCTTCCTAAAATACCTAAAATAATCAAAAAAAACACCACTCTTGTTATTATATTCCAAATTTTTGCTCCAAATATGCAAATCATTTTTATTTCGTAAGTGATTTAATTTAGATTTGAACAGAAAAACTGAGGATGCATTTACAAAATAATCAGAGTGTGGATACTAATATACGAATATGTTTGTGACTATGCGATTAATTTACCTCCTCGGAATAGAATGTGTTAATTTTCATTTTCAGAAATAAAATCAAATAATAATAATAATGATAATAATTTCAGAAACAAGAAAATTTTTTGAGATTGAGCTAAAATTTGTCCTCATAATTTAGCTCAAAAAACTTTATTTATAATGTTCGATTATTAACTTTTATACATTTTTTTTAATTTTACAAATACAAAAAAAAACTATCTGGTAAGTTAAAATTTCTGTAAATGCTTCAAAATTGTCCTAGTCCGAAGGCTTTGTTAAATTAAACAAAAACAAACTTTTTTAGTACCATTTTTGGAGAAACCCACCAAATGCAAGAAATATAACTGAAAATGTTTAAAATCATAATATATTGGTTTTCATAAATATTGGAAAAAAATTGCATCAAATATGCAAAAATTAATTTTATGGCCCAAAATTAATATATCCCAAAAAATATACTTTATGAACCCATTTTTAGAATTCTTGTTCACAGGCTAAAACTAGAGTTGCAATTTGATTTTTTATATTTAAAAATAAGTGTGGAAAAAAATCATTCAAACAAATAAAACGTCAAAATAGGCTTTCGAAATTAAATTATGTCATTTGACTACTCCCTTATCATTTTTAGACCTGCCGGAAAGCCTGTGAAATCTAGACTTGAAAATTATAAAATTTGGAAAACAAACAAAATCTACAGACACCTTCAAATCTTTGACGCAAAATTTAAAAAAAAAATTGACTTTCAAAATGTAAGAACTTTGACTATACATTTAACACGATTTGGACGTCATATTTCTTGATATAAATTTATTTACTGACTTCACGATTTCCCTATTTTGAAATAATTATTTAAATTTCAAAATTCTATATTGATTATTTTAAAGGATTCCAATTTAAGCTGTGTTAGCATTATCCATCTGAAAAGTAAATTTTATTAGCCTAATTTTATTTTGTGAATTATTAATGATTCTATAATATTTTACAAAATATGTTAAAATTATACCAAATAGTTTTGAAATCCAAATTATGTTGCCTGCTGTTAAGAATTTAAGTTTAAACCTTAATTAATATCCAATGTTGTCATTTTGACATGTCTTAGGACAGTTTTGTAATGGTAAAATCCATAGATAACGGTGCTACCATATGATATTTTAAATTCTTATTTTCCATTAATCCAAAACTTTATTGTACCTCTACAAACAAAATTGTTGTCATTTCATTTATTTTATCTCTGTGCATGTGAATTTATAAAAAAGGCGAATCGTCCTTAATCTAACACAAAACGCAAAATAAATACTTTATAAATAATAGAACTCAAAACTCATAATTTGTTTTCAAAATTATCATTTGATAAATTTTTTGTTTAATTCATCGTACAACATAAAATGTAGCAATGTGATTTATTTTTAGAATATGTGTTTGTACATCTTGAAGATTTGAAAACTGACTGATTTGAAAAAATTAGTTTCATATATATAATATGAACTTCAAATTTTCTCATGATAATTTTCCCAAATCATTCTAAAAAGTCAAATTTTAATTCTCATCAAAAAATTAAATTAATCAAGTCAAAATAAGTATTTTTTGTTCTAAATTAGTAAAATTAAAATGTAATTATGAACAAACAGTAATCGATAGAAAATTTTAAATTTTGCAACCATATCCAACGGAAAACCAATAAATTAGCAAATAAAGAATTGGAGTTGCACAGCTTTTGAGTAGATTAGTTATGTATAATTTTGGCAGTATTGACGTCCATACATTTCCTGTTCCCTTATTTTTGATTGCAAAATAATTTTAATGTTCAACATTTAAGGATTCACTCGTTGACCTTTAAAAAAAGTTATGATCACTGGCTTTTCAATATTTACATAAAAATATCTCTAAATAATGAAAAAAATTTAGTGTCCTATCAATGAAACATAAATTTTTATTCGTAGTGAAAAACGTAAAACATCGATTAAATTAACATTTTTAAAGGCCACTAAAGTATGAGTCAGTTTATTGTAAACAAATATTTTTCTAAATTTATATTGTTAAAGTGACAGCTGCCTGCTGAACAACGATACGGGTATAACAGTTTACTGCAACTAATAAAGCACGCAAATTACTTATAAATACTTAATCAATAAGTCGCTTAATATGTACTAAAACAAATCAGAGTAAAATCAGCCTTTATCTTTTATCTTCCTGTTTAATCGATTGTTGATCAAAAGATGAAGCAAATCTTTGCCTTCCTGGATTCAAACCAACAACTCGAGGTCGTCCGCAAAATCTAAGGACGTCAACAGAAGTAAGGTCAGAAATATCCCATGTGGCGTAACAAAAAATTCTTCGTGTAACAGTTGTAATATAGCTCCAACGTAAAGAAGTCTAAAAGTGAAAGTTAAGTCAGACATGGTGGAAAATATGAACACAAGTACGGTGAAGACAGATAATTTCATACTGACGTTGAATAATCCCGCATTTTCTGTTTATTTAATATGCGGATGCTTACTGGTTTTAAAAATGATGGGAGTGACGTTGTTGACAATCTACAACAGATTTAAGCACAAGGTAAAGACTAAAGTGGAATAGTTTAAATGAAAACTAATAAAGACGCAATAAAGAAAAATATTTAACCATAAATGAAAAATTATTTAGTACCAAAAGTAACGACACTGAAAATAAAACTTTCTATTAACATTTTTTTATAACCGAGCAATGGTTAAATCCATGATTAATACTTTATTCTTTTCGCGTGTTTTTAGGCCTTTATTTGTGAAGAAGACGCGAAATGGCAGAAAGGACGAATAATCCTCCACGATACAGTTGAAAGAGTAAGAAGAGCTCATCAGAATGATCTCGAAAATATCCCAATATTCTTGTCCGCTGGGTTTGCATATCTTTTTATACAACCCAACGTTTGGTTAGCTTCAGTTTTGTATATTGCGTTTACAGTTCTTCGTTTTCTTCATACGATCATCTATACTCTCATTATTCTCCCTCAACCAACAAGAGCGATGCTTTGGCTAGGAGGCTTTTTAATCACCGGATACATGGCGATACATACTTCGATACATGTCTTCATTTGTCTAGTCACTTTTTAAAATCTAGTGTTAACTATAATTGTGAATTTGGACAAACTGGGACAATTAGATAATTATATTTATTTTTTAAGTAAACATTTTGTAATTGACAGTAAACAATTGTACTTCCGTTTCCTACTTTGCAAGTTTGTTCCTTCATACATCTTCATAAATAAAGCTATCAAGGTTG
Organism: Cynaeus angustus; assembly: GCA_030157275.1. Taxonomy (NCBI): domain Eukaryota; kingdom Metazoa; phylum Arthropoda; class Insecta; order Coleoptera; family Tenebrionidae; genus Cynaeus; species Cynaeus angustus. Next base: position 25,174,760 of record CM058058.1, read on the forward strand.
CAACAAATTTTCATGAAAAATATCCTCAATTAGTTCACCTTATCCTAAAAACGATTTGTAACAGCCCGCAGCAATGTTATTGAAGTACTAATAATAATAAGGTTTGATACAATACATTAAACTGTTTTCTTTATGCTTTTGGTTAAACATAATCTTAATGTGTGCAATATTTCAAAAAACCTTAAAACAGTACAGATTTTCAATGTTGAGTATGCAACCAACTAAACACGCATTTACATTTTTCAAAGATAAAGCTCGTATACCTGCGATAAAACTTGAAGGAAAAACATTACAAGTAGCTCTACGATTGTATGTTATTTTACATGTTTTAAACTTTGTATAATGTAGTATTTATGTACGTCACAGCAATAAAGATCAAAGTCAAATAAAACAGTATTTTAGAAACTATTCGACCCTGATGTTCATAAAACCAGTATTTTCACTGATACCTATTTACCTTCAGTCACTCAAAGTTGGAGGATCAAGGAAAATTATTTTGCATTTATTTTCCTTACTATCAATTAGTTTTCCGAAATACTCGAACAAAAATGGACGTGTTTAGAAAAGTACTACGCGACAATCGCGTGCTTCGTTGTTATTTGCATTATACAGCAATTTTAACACTGAAAATGATGTTAATGACTCTTTTAACAATCAGACAAAGGTTCCTCAATAACGTGAGTACGAAATTTCCAATGATTATGTATGACTCTATCGCATGCAGGCTTTCGTTTGTGAAGAAGATGCGGTTTACTTGAGAGGAGCGGTGTCACGAACCAACGAAAATGTTGAAAGAGTGCGCAGGTACCGTTTTTTTTTTTTAAATTGTCTTGATCTTGATCCTTTTTTTTTTGTTTTAGAGGTCATAGAAATGATATGGAAAGTATATATCTTTTCTTATTGATTGGATTCGCTTACGTTTGGACTGAACCCGATCCTGCTTGGGCAAATTTAATATTTTTGGTGTTTACTATTGTGCGAATTATTCATACTTTTGTTTATACTATTATCGTGATACCTCAACCAGCTAGAGGACTATCTTGGTTAATTGGATATCTTATCACAGGTTATATGGCGGTTGAAACGTTAATACACTTTGCTGATTAATGTAATCATTACATAAATTGGTACGTGTAGATAAATTTATCTGTAGATTGTTACTATTGTTATTAAGTCACGCCACATGGAATATCGTGGTTGGTGCTTTATGAATAAATCAAAATTATTATTGTTATATCCTTTGTATAGATACTTATAAAAAAAATCATGAACTTAATGTTAAACTCGTTATTTATTTCACACAAATTTCAAAGAACTCTAAATGTCAAGTCACTGTACTAATTTTCTTTAATATTTATAAATATATAATATAAACTGAAACACAAACAACATAAAAGTAAAAAAAAATAGAACAAAACAACAATATATTTGTAAAATTGTGTACATGGAAATGTAATTAAATTTACTTTCTGTGAAAATAACGAAAAAAAAATTTCATAAATTCTAGAATGCAGATTCAAACTCAACATGTGGCGACTACAAAATCGGAAAAATTGGAGAAATAAAGAATAAATAGTCAAAAGTTCATAAATTTACTCATAATCGATGAAGATATAAATAAATGTCCAAAAATGAATAGGATAATAATTTAAAAATATTATTATTAATTCTAGTTTTCCATTTTCGTAGTTTTAAAAAAAAGATCGTAAAAACACATAAATAGAAGCATTTTGTACAATACCATTTAATAATATGACAAAAATAAAAATAACAATCACAATAAAAGTGTTAAATCTAACACAGACAGCTAAAAAATCAAAAAACTTGAAGGTTAGGAATTTTTCTAAAGAAAATCAAATTTTGGATATGCAGACTGTAAAATTTGAGATATGTTGGCAATACTGCCAATTGTTTTAAAACATTCTTTAAAAATTGAAGATTAAACATTAATTCACAATTTGAATAGACAATAACGAAATTTAGGATTCGGGAAGGTGCTTTTTTCAATTTTAGGATATTTGGAGACAATAAATTTATTTTTTTTGTTTAATTTAATTTAAAAATTTTATAAATCAATTTTAATTTATCATAATTAAAAATAACACAACTAAAGTCCATATAAACTCGAAATTGTCTTATACGTTTGTATAAATTAAAAACAAGTGTTGCAAAAATAAAAAGGAACTAACAAAAAATTCCTAACTGATGCACAAAAAAATCTGATTTTGATTGATAAAAATATTCGATGTTCTACAATGTAAAAGTCATGGATTCTTTAGCCAAAGATTTTTTTTAATTTTTTGAAACAATTTTTGGAAATCCTTATAAACTTTGCAGTTTTTTCAAAAATGAACTTTTCGAAATCTTCAGAAACTTCATAGTCTTTAGCATCTTTTAATAATTTCAAAAGCTCCGAATTGGATTAACGATTAAAGTTCGTATTTTTTTAATATTGTACTTTCAATCTTTGAACATCTCCGAGAACAATTAAGACCTCCAGAATTTTGAAGTTTTTATTTTCAAACATAGTTGTTTATTGCTTGAGAACATTATGTATTCTTGTTTTTTGGTATCTTAGAAATTTTGAGCTTCCTACAAATAAAGTTCAAAAATAAAAAAGTTGGGAGGTGTTGTAAGAATTTACTTTTTTTGGCCTATCTGTAGTCCAGAACTACAAAACCTAAAATGTGAGAATTAACGAATCTTAACAGCTATAGATCAGAAATATATTCTAAAAACTGTAGATTTAAAAATTTATTAATATTTGATAGAATTAAAAATTATAAGATCTGAGAGATAAAATTTTGGAAATTTTACATCTGAGAATTTAGTATATGTATGAGCATTTAGGCTTACTTTATCTTGTACAAACTTTATTTAAAAAAAAAAAAAAACATCCAAATTATAGTGATATAATTTTTGTTACAATACACTGTCACCATTTCCATCAGTGTAATTATGTTTCAAATTTCATAATATTATAATAAAGATTTAACATTAGGCACTACCGTATTCATAGAAAACTAAGACACCAAAATATCATAGTTATGTCAATTTAAAAAAAAGGCTTTTTGACAATTGTTTAGTTGTAGCATATTTAAATTAATATTAGATTAAAACTGACACTGTCTTTGAATCCAGTGTTTAGTGACAGACGTCTGACTTTTTTGCTTAGTCCAATTTACACTATCAAAATTTGCATGTCTTCTATTAATACGATAGTACCTAAGATTTGATTAATTGATATCTGAATATTTTAGTAAACCAAATTATTACCGTTCAAGCTAGTCAATAACTGAGCTATAATAAATGAAAGTAAGTTATAAAAAGAATTAAATAAATAGAAGCGGACAACAAGAAACCTTAACAGATTATCTAGACCCACTACAAACTTAACAAATAAATAATTAAGCATTAAAGTTTAAAGTTTAAAGTTTGTTGGCAGCTCTGCCTGATAGCAGCAATTACCTAAACTGCTTCCTTAACAGTTTAGCGTTAAATATTAACTGATAATTATGACAACTCTGAATGTTCACCTCCATAGAAAACGGAAGTACCAATATATGTAAAATGTAAGGCGTTTTTCGATCTTATGGTATTTCCAATGTAAAATTTGGTAACTACGTTTTTTTATTCAAATAATTTAACTAGTTTTATTATAAAACCGCAAACTTAATAGACGATAATTTAGTCCCCATAAATAGTAAGAATGCAAGTCATTTGTTTTTCAACGATTATACGTATCATTATCAATTAAATTATGTTGCAAATTCCCCAGCATAAATATTCAACATTTCGCAAATACTAAAAGAATTTAAATATCTCACAATTTGGGTTTATCACAGTTCTTTGATTTCATTACAAAATCACCAATTTTGTCTGTTTCCAGTTCTAATGTGCAGGATTTTTTTATGATTGTCATTTTATATTCTATTGATACCTTCGAATTCCTTTGCGTTGATCATGGCGCGGCTCTATAATTAACTAGATAATAGGAAAATAGACCTTGGCCCAAAATAATTCAACCATTTTATTTTCACTTCCAGTGTAGATAATGACTATAGGCAACCCAATATACAAGCGTTGTGTTGTATGTTTTTTTTTCACAAAATTGGCATTATTTCCACTTTGCGAAATTTTTTAAAACTTTTATTTTACAAGACAGACAAAAGTCAAGTTTAAGACCACAAAATTAGCAGTAAAACTCTTATTTCCTTATTAAAGCCGTGACTAGGGTTAGGTACACACTTCATTAAAGTTTTCGCTTGTCACGATGATTTTCTGACTCTACTTGTGATAACCACAAAGTCACAAAGTATCAGTTGATAACTTACCGTTGTAACGAGTGTTTCTAAAACTAAAAAGTCAAGTTTAGTAAAAATGGGCCAAACTGTCGTTGAATCTTTTTTAACTTCGGATTTATTCCGAGCTTACGCTTTTTATTCCGCTGTTTTGGTTGTTAAAATGATGATAATGTCACCACTAACCGGTGCCACAAGATTCCGGTATAAGGTAAGATTTGAACGTTTGATATTATTAGCCAATTAATAAGAAATAAGCTAATTATATCTTGAATGTTACTCCTAGTTATTAACCAAATTGTTTGTAAATCAAATCAAGGTGAAAATTGTAGTAATCCATTCTGTGCTCAAAAAAATAAGTGTTATGTGTTATCACTCGTCATCAATGTTGTTTTTAGCTTCATCAATTACCAATTCTCTCAAAAAGGCAAAAAGTTTCACTTTTAGTACTTGTTTTAAAAATAACCAAGAAAATAAAGGGTTGTTTTAAAACTAATTTTGTTTTAGATATTAACAGAGTATTATTAAAAGAATCGACGTCAAAAAGTTAATTTTCAAATCTCGCGCCCTCATTATTTAGCTATAACTTAGATTAAATTAAAACCAGGTATTAACCTCAAATTTAGCCTAGCCCCAACTTGTTATTACCCTAAAAAATTTGGGCGCGAAATTTGAAAATTGCATTTTGATAAAAGAAGAAGAATGTGTTCTAGAACAAGGTGAGGTAAAAACAATTTGGCCTATAAACTCAAGACGTGGGGGAAAACGATAAAATACAATATATAAAATAAAAATTACCACTGAATTGTCCTGTCAACTCTTTTTTATAGTTCAACAAACTTGTTTCATTCATAACATGATAACTTACTTTTTTGTGTCCTTCGTACTCTTCACAGTAGGACGTGTCAATAGTGCAAGGTCAGCTTTGTCTCATTTCCTGTTTAAAACTTGAGGACTGGACCACTTTCACTTGAAATACAGGAATCAAGCTGAAGAACGAGCTATGACGTCGTGGTTTAATTTTTTACTTTAATCTTGTTTCAGGTAACATTCAAAATGAGATTAATGCCAATAAATGATTAAATTTAAGTTTTTGAAGCCTCTTAAACATGAGTGCCTACATTCAATGATCACAAGTTTTCTGTGAAAACAAAATTTATTTACAATCGAATCAGTCAAATTGTGATTGCAAACTAAAAATGCGTCGTTTAACATGCATTTGTGTATTTTTAACAATAGTGTATGCTACCCCCTCGTCAAATTCGTCAATCCTGAAACTCCCCCGAAACGAAATCGTTGATAAATTGAATTTAACAGTTTTTTTTCAACAATTACTAAATTCAACTGACACAACTGAGCAAACTCTTGAATCTTCATCGATTTTATTGACTCCTAATGCTGGAAATCGTAACCTTCAATTTGTACCATCTTCCACTGAGAATTTAACTCAAGAAGTAGCAAGTGTTGAAGTTCGTAGAGATAAATTCGACCTGATCGGTTCTGGTCGTCATGGAGTGAACCAAGCTAATGTTGCTTATTGTAGCATTATGACTGTTGGTGTTTCAGCTTTAATTCTTAAAGACTTGTAACTGTTAATTAAATAAAAGGTTTATTTTGCTCTTGATAAAATTATTGTATTTTCTTTTGTTTCAGGCTTTTGCAAACCCAGAAGATGCAGGTCCTCAAAAAGTGAAGGTTCGTGTGGACGAGAACGTGGAAAGAGTGAGGAGGTACAGGATTTGCTCTTTCTTTTTTCTTACATTAATAACGTTTTGTTCTCTAGGGCACATTTGAACGATTTGGAAAACATCAGTTTGTTCTTCGTTATTGGATTTTTTTACATTCTGACTAATCCATCGGTGGCTTGGGCGACTCTTTTGTTCCGAGTGTTTACAGCTGCAAGAATTGTGCATACTATTGTTTATGCCATTGTTGTGGTGCCTCAACCAGCTAGGGCACTCTCTTGGTTTGTTGGGTTCCTTGTAACTGGGTATATGGCACTAACAACGATTTCTTATTACGCAGCGTAAAAAATTGTGTGTGATTAATAGCACGAATGTCTAAGTAGAGACCAATTTTGTAAGGTTTTAAATTTTAATAAATATCTTAAATGTAATGCTTGGTTTTGTTGTGGAGCATCTTCGGCATGGCAATTAAATTGTGTTTGGAGAATAACTAGATGTGGTAATTCAATGGAATGATAAATATGAACAAGTCAATCTTTCTACATGTTATTGATATAAGGAAATGTTTGGCAACAATTATCTCTGTATCAACGAGGAATGTTTAAATATTTTGTAATGTGTTGCATTTATCTAAGGTCGTACTGTTACGCTTGTGTATGCAAATAGCCTTACGAATAACAAAGAAGTCAAAGAGAAATTGTAAATGAAGCCGATCGTGGTATTAAGCTATGAAAAAATTATGGGGAGTTTTCTCTAATAGATCTCTAATAGTGCAACATGTAAAGAATATTTTCCCAAAGTTCCAAGTCAATCGGAGTAAAACTCTAGGAGAGAGAGCCTTTGGAACTTCCTCTCGTTAGGTTTAATGAGAGGTATTAAATAATAATTAATCACTTGCCTCAAAACTATTTTTGAAATCGATGGACACGACTTTTCAAAATCTAATGCATCGATCCGATTGAACGAAGGTTTTCTTTTTCCTTTGATCACAACCTAATTTATGATACAATACGTCGTGCAGATTTTAAGGAAAATTATACTTTTTTGCATAGAACTTTGCCAAAAATTTAAATTTCTTCCTTCGTTCAATTACGAGCTACACTCATATGCTAACAAAAAATATTTAGTTTCTTGATTTCAACAAATATATCATGAGTTATCCTGAGCACTGTATAAGCCATCAACTTTATGAAGCAAACATTGAATGCTGCCTATCACGATTAACTACTCACGTATATTAGTAAGTTTCCCAATCATATCCTGCATTTCAAAAGAAAAGGATATACCCCAAAAAAATCGACGATCTTAACCGATGAAAATATGTTATTATGTGGAAAACGCTTAAGACGAGTACCATTTGTTAAACAAGATATGTGAAGTAGCATTTTCTTGACGCATAATTGAAGATATATGAGTATATTATATCTCATTCTTATTTTTAGTATCGCAGGAGCGAAGAAGAATCCAAAAAGACCAAAATTAACATCGTCACAAAAATTTTGGAACAATCAAGTCCCTCATCCGGCAAAAAATGCAATATTGATAATTGTCTCATCAACATCAATAATCTAATAATTAATATTTATTTCCATTTGTTACTTTTTCGATTGTTTTCTGTTTTTTATAAAATGGTAAAAAAATGACGTTAATCATTTATAATTATTTGACATTGACAAGTAGCCGTTTGACTTTATCGTTACAAACGCCGTCCATAAAGAGGCACTTTATGGACGCTAATTTGTAGAAACACAATATTTAATTTTATGCACTAAAAATTTTAAGTTATGGAAATGTCAAAAAATGTTAGGCATTACAAACATTTGAAAAATTTATAAATACATGAAATAAAAATAATATTTTATTAATAACATTTCATAATGCATATATTTTTTCTCTTTGGTTTATGAAGACACATTAAATAAGCTTATACTTTAAAGTCTTTTTTTCTTTTATTTATTTCTACAGTATTTCAGCTGCTATATCTTGTTTATCTTGAACTTAAGGTCCAAATGTCAAAACTCTACTAAATTTTGGGACTGGACACAAAATTTGACCAAATGTGTTGGGAGGTACCGACTAGGGATATTTTTACAATTTATGAGTTGTATACACTATTTTGTAGACAGTTGACAGCCAATGTTTTAGTATAAACTAAAGGTCAATTACTAATTTATTTCCATTAAATGAGACGTAAAATGTTTTTTTAACCAGAAACTGAATATTTGTTACAGAATTGGATATTGTGTGTAAACAAATCAGTTTTAAAAGGTCCCTTACTCTCTTAATTTACCATCAAAATTTGATAATAACCCTAAAAATGTACATACACTGAGCTCTCATATACGCCTTTTATAGGTTCTAAATGGAGTGTACATATTAAAAATTAAATCGTCTTTAAAGTAAGAATGTTTAGTTAATTAAATAAAACCTTATACCATAAAATACGAAAAATTTAATCATTTTAAAAAAGATCTAGATTAGTATAATTTTTTTATTATTATTCTCAAGTTACTGCTTTGTTTAAGAATACCAAAATCTTTTATCTCAATATCTCAATTTTAATAAAAAGAAAATGCTAATAAATTAAGATACATAATTAAAAAGCATTAACTTTATACAAAAAAACAAGTGTAAAACTAGTAAAATAACAAAATAATAAATATTTGCCTAACATAAAACATTTATAACACATAACCTCTCAAGGTACTAAAAACACTAAATGATGTAAAAAATACTATCTATTTGTATTAATTATTACTCAAAAATGTCAAAATATTGAAAGATCTAAAAATAATTTAAACAATCCAGTCAAACTGAACGGGTAGTTTTATTTAAAATTTACCAAAAAACTTTTTAAGTATGTAAATTGAAATTGCGGCAACATAATTTGCCCGACAGACAGCAAGACCGAAGGCATAAACATCAATGGTGCATGTGTATATATTTTTATTTTGCCCTATAATCCTTTTATTAAAAAAATGGTTTCTTGGTAGATTCAAATAGGTAGAAAATCACAAATTCTGGAAATCGTCAAAACTAGTAAAAACAGATAAATAGACGGAAATAAAAAAATAGAAATCTAAAATTCAAAAACTAAGATTCAAAAAATAGCCAAAAACCTAATTCTGTAAAATTCGTAAATACGTCAAATTAAAATTGTGTGCAAACTGACCGATCTTTTTACAATTTTGTGAGAATTCTGTAAATGTAAACAGTATTTTAATATCTTCAATAACGTCTACTGTATTATTTTTTTTTTTTTGAAAATTTTAAATGTTTTAAATCAAAAATGTTTTTTGACCCATTTAGGCTCACTTAACGTGATTGCAGCACTCAATTCTACATCTCTTAAAATATTGATAACAAGATTTCCAGTTAAAAATAAGTGGATCAATATTTAGCAATGTCATCTGACCCTGAATAAAAAAATATCTTCGTAGATAACACAACCAGTCTGTTTATTAAGTTATTCTCTTCACCCCACAACCAGTATTATAACAGAAATCGTATCGATAACCCAACAATCAACAATACATCAGGTGTAAACCGGTCTTTGCAAGGTAGTCGCCCAATAAAATTCTGCACACTGTACAAATTAACACCTACCAAAACATTATCTTTGCGACTGAAATTTCCATTGACGTAATAAATCACGATAGTTCGTTACTTAAACCAATAATTTTTCTTCACCGTCTGCATAACCTTAATTGAGTGCATTGGACAACATCCAAGACTCTGTCAAGCAATTAACAATGGCTCAAGTGATGAATGGTAAATCAAAAGGTGTTGAATCAACAAAGCCTGCGTTAAAATTTGTATCATCTTTGAATGAGCATTTTTCTACACCTGATCAGGCCCCAAAAAAGTGCACATGGCATCAGAATGCAATTCCAGAAGCGTCACCCCACCGCAGAGTTGAATGGTAAGAGGAATCATCAATTGATTTGTAGTATTGTTGATCAATGTTTGTAGGAGGAGAACTGAAAAAATTTTACCAGATGTGACTAAAGCAGTGGGGAATACACCTTTGGTGAGGCTGTCTAAGATTCCGAAGAGCTTTGGATTAGAATGTGATGTTTGTAAGTAACAATACAGAGAAAAAGCTAAAATTGGCTGCCACGGGAAAGTAAAAAGGCAACGAAATGGAAAATCAAATTTTAAAAAAATCTTTTTGTACCCATTTCATCTCTGTAAATTTGATGTAAAAATTTAAATTGCACATCTCATTTTTTAAATATCTACTTTTTGCTGAAGTTGGTAGTATTGAGGAGTATTAAACTTAAGCACTGTTTAAAAATAAGTTGACTAAAATTATCTGAATCTATTGATTTTGGTCAAATGTTAAGGACACTTCTGCGCAAAAATTATTTCCCCACGAAACGTGTGTCCAATTGATAAAAATTAATGACTGTTACCCAATACAGCGTAAACATTGAACAGATAAAATTAAGAGAAGCGTTATTAAATTTTTTGTTTTTCTGAGTTGGAGTTCCCAGATTAGAACGAAACAATTAATAATTTTAAATATTTACACAACAATTAACGCCTTCTATAATTAATCTTTAACAAGCATATTCGTACATTGATGAGTCACTAATGATAATTTTTAAACGACCTTCTATTATGCTTATTCTGCGTTTTTAAATATTTTTTTCTTATCTGATTAAAAAAATGGCGAATTATGTAAATTTTCTCATATTTTTTGTCAAATCCTGGAAATTATGTCATCAAATTGTATACACATAAATTATATATGTCCACGAGATGTATTTTTATTGGTCAATGCCAAGAATTCTCAGGTTCAAAGATTTGCCCCAGTTATCTAATCTAAAAATATCTAGTTTGAATTAAAAATTGTGTCAATAAGATGTTGGGTGCAAAGTGTTGATTCATTGTTGTCATTGGTTATCATAATTGCACACAGAATCATTATCTTTCACAGATTTTTGTAGTTGTCTGTTTTTTTTTTTAATTTTGAACAATATTACGAGGGAAACGAAATTTAATGTGGAAACGGCCTTATTGGCTATACGACATAGATATGCACAATACTGTTAACGTTTAAACTTTCACTCAATTTCTATCACTTTATTGATGATGCACCTCAGCAAAAAAGGTTGTAATTTTTTTTGTGGCCAAAATAATATTAGCCAGCTACATCTCTTGTCCTTATAAAATGTATTATTCGCATTTTTTACATGTTTGGAACATTTCTGAATATTTAGATCATCATTTAAGTTTTTAAGGTCATTTTAAATGTTTTTTTCGGAATTTAGATAGATGATCAACATTTTTTAACATGTTTTAAGTTAATACGGCATTTTGCTCATTTTTTTTTGCTAGTAGAACATACTTAACTTTCTAAATCTTTTTCATCTTCTTATCAGCACCTCCATCTTTAGTTTCTACTAAAACTAGTTTAACTGCTTCGTGAGTCATTCTAAACTAAATTCCTAAGATTTTCATCAATGTTTCATCAATAATTTGAAGTTATACAGTCTCATCTAAATTTTTTATGATTTATTTTTCCAACTATTTCAAGCTCATTTTTAATATTTAATATGTTTAAATTTTTGTTTTTTCGCTTATTTATTGCTTCTATAGATCTATTTATTTTCTTTAATACTTCCTAATTTTTGTAGCTTTTCTGAATTTGCACGATTTTCAGGAGTTTTCAAGAATTCTTAATATTCTTTAGTTAATTTTTCTGTATTTAATAAGATGGTTTTAAAAATTTTACCAAGAAATAATTATAAATGTTTATGTATTATGAAATGGATATATTTAACAATTTTTGATAATATTTTAGAACGTTTTATTTTATTATTTGGTTTTTACGGTAATTTGAAATTTCTCTTTTTTCAAAGACTTCAAGATTTTTTCGTTTTTTTTTCTACTTTAGTCATTGATAAATTTAGTATATTTCTGGACGATTTCAGAATATTCAAGGCTTTTAAAGTTGGGATTTCAAGTGTATTCTTCTAAAATGTAGTTCTTGCAATTTTTAATAGTTAGCAATTTTTTCCAAATTATCTTAGTTTTTTTAAAGATATTATTCTACATTCTACAATTTTTAGTTGGCTTTTAAGAATTTGAATCTTTATTTTATTTTTGATTCAACATTTTCCACATTATTTCATTTTCTACATTTTTAGAGTTCTTCAATGAAATTTGAAGTTTAAAAAAAAATAGGATTTTCCACTTGTTTCTCCACCTTTTACTAAAAAATTGAGTTCTTATGTTTTTTAACAATTTTTAAGTATTCTTTCCAAAATTAATTAGGATTGTGAGTTTGTTACATTTTTAAGGCACAGTTTTTAAAATATCCAAAGCCTTTGAATTTCTTGAAATCTTTCTAAAGATGTGTTTAGAGTTTTTCAGGTCACTTTTTTCATGTTTTCCGTTTTTACATATTTTTCTTGATTTGTTTTACAATTTTTACATTGTTGAAAGTTTTGCACTTTGTTCCCGTGCTTAATTTTTTGCTAATTGTATACGTTTTTTGTAGTTTTTTACACTACATATTTGTATTAGCCGACTTTGTAAACTACAAAATTTCCAAATCGTTTTAGATTCAGTTTTAACTTTCTTAATTTTCCAAAAACCACACGCAACTGTTCATTTTCTAACCATCCCTCTTTTCCACAGATGCAAAGTGCGAATATTTCAACCCTGGAGGCTCAGTTAAAGACCGCATCGGTTTTCGCATGGTCGAGGATGCCGAAGCCGCTGGACTCCTCCAACCCGGCTCAACCATCATCGAACCAACTTCTGGAAACACAGGAATTGGTTTAGCTCTAGCAGCGGCAGTCAAAGGCTACCGTTGCGTTATTGTGATGTCTGAAAAGATGTCAAATGAAAAAGTTGACGTTCTCAAAGCTCTTGGAGCCGAAATTGTGCGCACTCCCATTACTGCCGATTCGAATTCTCCTGATGGATTATTTGGAGTGAGTTACAGACTCAAGAAGGAAATTCCAAATTCGATAATCTTGGATCAGGTACTGTATATGATCTTGGGGTTGATAGCCTTAATTATAATCGTTATAAATAGTATAGCAATCCAGGAAACCCTCTGGCGCATTATGATACCACAGCGGAAGAGATTTTGGACCAATGTGATGGCCAAGTGGATATGATTGTAAGGTAATTCAAACCGGCAACAAAACCTTAACTTTAATTTTCAAGGTTATTGGAACAGGAACCGGAGGCACCATCACCGGCATTGGCAAAAAATTTAAAGAAGTGTCTCCAAGCACTATAGTTGTAGGAGCTGACCCTTATGGTTCTATCCTAGCACAACCAGAAGAACTCAACAAGTCCGATGTGGATTTCTACGAGGTTGAAGGTATCGGTTACGATTTCATTCCCACAGGGTTTGATCGTTCTGTTGTCGATGAATGGATCAAAGTGAACGACCAAGAATCTCTTCCATTAGCTAGAAGACTAATTAAGGAGGAGGGTTTATTGTGTGGTACGATTTCATCTTTTGAAAGTAATACTTTTTAAAATCATTATTTTAGGTGGTAGTTCTGGGGCGGCGTTGGCCGCCGCCATCAAGGCTGCGCGCAAACTGAAAAAAGGCCAAAGGGTTGTGATTATTATTCCAGATAGCATTAGAAACTATCTCACAAAGTTCGTGTCAGATCACTGGATGGAAGCAAAAGGCTTTAAAGAGTGTGTGAATGTTAACAACCACTGGTAAAATTAGTTTAAGTTTGCACTATCTTAAATTGAGTTTGTTCTAATAGGTGGTGGGATGAGAAAGTCTCCACTTTGACTTTGGAGCCTTTGGTGACGGCGAACGCGAGTATGTCATGTGAACGGATTCTTCACGTCATGAAAAAGCAAGGGATTGATCAGGTACCTTTAGTGGACAAAAATGGGTTAGTTTTGGTGTGACTGTGATTTCAACACTTCTACAGTTTCTTTTAGGTCCATGTTAAGTGTGGTAACTATGCAGAAGTTACTAAATGTTCTCATTAGTGGTACTGTGGATCCCAGTGATTCCATAGAACGTGCCTGTGTGAGTGTCTTCCCTAAAGTTTTTAACACTGCCAACTTAGGTTTGGTGTCAAGAATATTAGATAGGGAGAATTATCTCGTTGTTGTAGAAAAACAAAGTAACGTGAATCAGGTCTCTTAATCTCTAACTTAACTGATTTATTTTAGCTCTAGGGCAAACAACAATTGAGAAGCCAATTGGTATAATTACAGCAGTTGATCTCTTACAATACATCTCTGGTAATAAACCTAACTGAGATACACAAGATACATTTTATAAAAATAAAGTAATTACCCCTACTCACGTTCTTTGAACTTGTATATGAAACTTACAAGAAGGCATATTCTGCACTTCTGCCGTGACAAGACATGCTATACCTAAGTTAGCTAAGCTCCCTCTGATAATCCCACAAGTAAAAGCAACAAATCTGGGGGCTACCTCTAAGTATTGTTTTCCATTAGACAATTTCGTTAAGAACCTAAAACCGTTGTCTTGCAGCACATATACGCCTTGATGATTGGTCCTTAAGTTATCAATCTGTTTCTTATAAAGAGCTGACCAGAAGTCTGTACAAATGAATTTCATAGTATCTAGCTCGTCTTTAAAGCGAGGCATTTCTTTCGTTAACCTGGCAAAACAACAATAGCATTAAGTAAATACGGGATCCCAATACTTACCTTTCTATTATCCTGTACCCTGTTGAAAAACCAATGTATTCAATATTGGATAAATCTTCGTCCTGCAAAAGAAAATAAGCGTTTGTTAAATTAAGACTCTGGGCTTACTTTTCCTTCTTTATTTCTGCCTTCATTTTGTGTTAATACATAGTTTATTACTTCAGAATGAAGTAATTCGAAAATCGCATCATCTGACATTTTGAGGTTAGAACCTTGTTTTGCCTTCTATCGTAAACGTCATTAGTGTCATTTTAAAGATTAAAAAAAAATCCCTAAAGTCAAATTTGAATGTAAGTTTGATTTTTCCAAAGAAACAGCAAAAATTCGTGTAGTTGTTTTGGAACTTAAAAATAACAAGCCGTCTTTTAAATTTAGAAAATAGCCTTAGAAAACTGCTTTTTCCACACGGGGCTTTTTTATTTCTAGGTTAGATTTGTTTTGACATCTGTCATTTCACAATTCAAAATTTTAAAAATGGACAAAAATCTTTTTAACAAAATATGCCCCACAATGAACTTACGCTACAATTTTTCGAAAGAAACAGAGTCAGAGCTTCTTCAGTTTCTACGAGTAGCGAAACAACGGAAATGTAGTGAAAACTGTGATTTGGAGGAATACAAAAAGTGGAGCAAATTATTACCGCCGGTCTGCCCGTTTTTCTAGTTTATAGCTACATGAACAGTGTACTTTTAGGACCCCGATTTAGTCACAAAGTATGAAGAAGCTAATGAGCTCCCATTTATTGATCTCTGTTCAGATGAAGAAACACCACAGTCTAAGGAAACTGAAGAAGTTGAGACAAATGTTGAGACTGACATAAGTGATGCAGCCTTTGTCATTAAAGAGAATTTACAAACTCAGAATGATTTATCTGAGGGGGTTAAGAAACACCTTTGTAAGCGTAAAGAGGCTGATTTAGAAGTGTTGTTTAAAACCTTACAAGCATCTTTAAGTAATGAAGAGGTGTATTATTTTGGGACTGCTTTAATGAACAACATAAACTCAAATTTGTTAGCTAAAGTTTTCTGCCACCATTTATTAGTACCAAGGGTATGTTTTATTACAGCCCAAACGCTTTTCTTACTGTTTTTCTAGCTTAAGAAAGAATACTGCGAGAAAGTGTTAAAATTGTTGGAGCATTTCTCTGAAAAGCACACGCCAGTTTTATTAGAGCATTGTTCTCTAGTTCTCCAAGAATTATCTTTTGAAGAAACCCCCCTAATGTTACAATATTTAAAGAGAATGAGCTCTCAGTTTCAGGCGTCATTATTAAGGTAACAGCGTCATCGTTTTGGTTATTTTAACCCAGTTTTTACAGGATTTTTATTTTGGCTGTTTCAAAACTAGATGATAACTACTTGACTATAGTTGGATCTTTACTCAACACTGATGTTGAATATGAGGCTTTAAGTAAGTTTATCGAGATGTTATCAAACGTGGCTGATGACCATAACACTGATAAAAATTTCGGAAAACTGTTGATGGACCTCGTCGAGGCCCTAGGACCCAATTTGATCCACGTTGAGCAACCTCTAAAACACGTCATTGCTGGTCATAATTCCGTTTGGAAGTCGAAGCTAGAGAAAAAATTCACCACTTCCTTCGAGGATAGTTTATTTTTTTCTCAAAGTTTCCGAAATTAAACATTTTGCAAATTATGTTGTTTTTCGCCTTGCCCCTCACCATCAGCTGTTGTCAGGTGGCGCCCCCTACATTAAAGAATTTTCAAGGTAAAACTCAATTTGACAACGATGGCGGCAGTAAGTCGATCCGGTGTATAGAATGAGTTCAAATCTAAGTTGTTCAGTGTGCGGATCGACAGAAAAATTGATGCGTTGTTCCCGTTGCAAGTTGAAGATTTACTGTTCTAGAGATCACCAAAAGAAAGATTGGAAAGAACATCGCAAAGAGTGTGCTCAGCTCGCCATAACCACAGAAAAGGCTCGCATGCCCGCTGAAGGCAGTAGCGAAAGTGAGATTCTGAACACTTTGCCACAAGTGTTGAGCCCACATTTGGATTTCGACAAGAAGTCAACAGGAAGAGTTTTAAAATCTGCAAAAACGGCGATGCCTATCAGTGGAGAGAACATCGTCCATCCGAAAACGGGAGTTAAAGAGTCCGAGGTGCCACTCCACTCCTCGTGGAGTGTGTTTGAACAACGTCAAGATCTGGAGGAGATTTGTGTGAATTTAGTGCATGATATGAACGAATATGGGGTCTGCGTCGTAGATAATTTCCTGGGGGAAGAAAAGGGGAAAGCGGTTCTTCAGGAAGTTCTACATATGTACAATATGAAAGGCGTCTTTAAAGATGGACAATTAGTGTCTCGAAAAGGTTCAGGTGACTTGAAAACCATCCGAGGAGACAGAATCACTTGGATTAACGGAACTGAAAAGTATTGTTCAAATATAAGACAACTTATAAGCCAAGTGGACCACGTAGTGGTCAGAGCCAACAAAATGACAGATAATGGCAAATTAGGAATGTACAACATAGATAGCAGAACTAAGGTTAGTTGACATCAAATCACCTCTTGGATTCTTACATTTTACAATTGTCAAAAGGACGTTACTTTAGCCACTTTCACAGTTGTCCATTCATTGCAATAACATCCATTTACGAGCTGTCGCTGTTATGTTTATAAACAAATCAACTGTAGCGTAAAGTAAACAGAGAAAAGTGGCCTCTCATTCTAACAAATGTAAAGTTCGTTGTATCCATCTCTTTATTACAACGCAGCTCGCGGCATGCGAACGGTCACGTACGCAAAATTTCGTTCGCGGCATTGTTTCCACAAAAAGCGAAATATTTATAGATTAGATAAGTTACAAGCAAAGACATTTTTTGTCTTTAAAGGCGCCAACTTTTAACACGCTCATTGGATAGCCCGCAAACAACTGAACATCATTATTTAAACATTAAAGCTGGCGACAGGTGATCATTAATCTCGATTTTCACAACCAGCGATGAATGAGCTAATGGTATTTTTATCCAACGCTTTTTTGAAAAAAAAAACTTTAAAATTGTCCGTATATTTTTTTAGATCCGCACCTGTTGCTTGTATTGGCAGTTTTTTGACCCTCGATGCATAAATTATTGCGGTCCTTTAAATTCATTAAAAATAGAGAGCCATTGGCCTCGAAATAAACTGGCGCAAACCCTCAATATTTTTATTCCTTTTTTATTTTAACAGTTTTTGTTTTTTGTCGGTTCTCTCTGTCATTTAAAACAAAACACGCATTATTTTATAAATAAAGTATTACATAATCAAAATTAGGTAAGGAAAAAATGATATTATGTGATTTTATAACGTTGTTTGGGCCTCTGTTTTTTATTTATTTTTTTTTTAAATTCCGGTATGATTCTTTTACTTCTTGTAATCAATATATCTACAAATTAAATTTAATTAGGATCAATTAGTATATTTTTGAATTAAATGTTGTTAGACCCATCGGTTCATAATTTGATGTTTTTAAACTCATGGTAAAGTTAAATTTTAGTTTTACAAAGCCTTCGGGTTAAAACCTTTTTTTTAAATACGTTCAAACTGGTTAATTCCAGCTTGGCAGTTCATTCATGTCCATAAAAAAACGCCATTGTTAGAGGCTTGAAATAAATTCGTTTGTTTACATGTTGGGGAAATTTAATTAAGAAATAGATTTTTAGAATTCTTGAGATTTTTTTGAGTTTCCATAATTTATGATGTTAAATACTTTTACATACATTTATAAAATGATTGGTTAATAAACCATTTTTTTGTTAGATGTACAAGATAGTGCTCAATTTAATTTCATAGTAGCTACATTTTTGTTTATTTCGAATTTACCCTTATTTTATATAAGTATATAAATATATATACATTTGATGTAAAGCAAATTCTATTATATTAATAATCAGTTATCTTTATCTTCATTTTTAATATTTTAACACGTTCTGGGAGGGTGCTAAATATGGGGCAATTTAATAATAATTTTTATTTTATTTCTTCCTGCTCTCTTGTCAATTTAAATCTCGTTCATCTTTGTTTGTTCGAGAGGACATCCTTTACCTTACACTAAATTTTGTTTTAAATAAAAATAGGACATTCGAAAAAAAGGGATTAAAATTTAAAAATCAAATTTCGCTTTTTACACTTTTGGGGAAATTAAAAAAAAAGAAACTAAATTTTTACTGACATTTGAAGCACCTGCAATATTTTTTAATTGAATTTTAAATTAATTTTTTTAATTTTGTAGTTGGGAAAGAGAAAAATTAAATTTTAAACTTACAACAAATTCAATTCAAATTTTTAAATTTTTAAAATTGTAGGTCTTATTTATTTTCGTGGGAAAGTCTCATTTTCCCATTAATTTCAGTTAGCAAAAGCTATTTATTCCTACACAGTGAGAAAAGTAACTTTTGGCTAAAATTTACAAAAACAATACTTTTCTTTGATGGCGAAAATAGATAAAATCTTGTATGTTGCACGTGGGAAATAAGATTTTTTTTATAGTTTGATTACAGAACTGGTTCTGCAGTAAGCACACACGTAAGGAAATCTTGTGATTTCCCACTTGTCACTCAATAGCTATTTTACAAAGTTTAAGGCTGTATACGACATTTGATTATTATAATTGGTTATTAATAGTTGTTAAATCTTTAATTCCCCTTTCTGACTCAGTTTATTGTGCTAAAGTCAATTAAAAGTGCCGTATATTCTTAATGTTCAAGAAAACGTGTGAATAAATAAATGAACTTTGTGTTACATTTTACATTGTTCAAAAATTTTGTCTTAAAGATATCGGAGATACAAAAATAAAACTTCGATTGAAAGTGGAAAGAATTTATGAATCATCTTCAAATGCAACTGATTTTTGGTCGAGGTGGGAGCGTAAAACTTATTCAGTTTATTTACGTATGCATATTCACAGAATCATTAGTAACAAAATTTCTTACAAAAAAAGAAAAGACTACGCCGTAGCGTTCTAGAATCGAATTTCATGTAAACTGAACAATGGAGGCGTTGCAAAACCATTACACTTCGGGAGCACATTGAAGAAACTATTTTCAGGTCTAAAAACTGTCGTGGAATACATTTTTGATTTTTTTGTCATGAGAGCGGAGATAATATAAATACGCTATCCAAAGCGCGAAACACAAATTTTTGCGCAGTTACAATACGAATCTATCAATTTGAATGTATGCAATATTTACTCTAGGGTTTATTTGGTCATTGAGTATAAAACAGTTTAAAGAAAACCAATAAAGCAATTTCAGTACTCGTTCATTTGAAGACAAAGTTGCTACAATCGTGCACTTAGTAATTCCATCGATGTGTCACTGTTTTTCCCAACTTCGCAAGAATTCACCCACTCTTGTTCATTGTTCAAGATTGATAGGTAAACTTATTTTTGTTTAACTTGCCAGTTCTAAGAACATGGAAATGTGCTTGTTGTATATATGCAGATTATATAATTTTTTCACCTTGACCAGTGGACGGAAAAATCACTCATATTATGAAAATGTACTTTATTGAATTACTCAGTTCAAGAATATTTCGTTCAAAATAAGTATGTTTAAAAGCCAATAATGCTAGGTATAAAGCCCTTGATTTATGGTTCAGTCAAGAACGACGAGTTGTCTTAAGGAAGGCCAACCTGAATGCGCCTGGAATATTCGGACGACAAATAAACATTGTTTTTATCAGGTGTGATAATTTGCAAAACACGAGCTAAATGTTGATTGTTGAACACGAGAAAAATAGCATAATGTGAAATTACGCATGCAACTTCAAAGTACATAATTTCACGTTTGGTAGTTTATAAACGTGACAGTATCTCAAGATGGATTGTCTCTTATTTATAGATATCGAAATATGTTATTTATGTTTAATATTGTGCATGGAGAGTTCAAGGACTTTTTTTTACACGTCTCGCAAATGTTTTTCTCTTCTCACGACGCAAAAAATATTCATCACCGCCGATGATATATTGTAGAGGAATTGGGAGCGTTCGAGATAACGCGCGTTTTGTTATTTTGTTGCAATTTTTTCTTATCTATAAGTGAAAACGTGCGATCTAAATAAATTCGTACAAGCGGTAACTCACGTAGGCCTTCGGAAAAAGAATGTCAAAAATTAAGAGGTCACGATATAGAATACTAAACGACTTCAGTTTCTCTTGTAAACACGTGAAATTTAATGGAAGATTTTTGAATACATTTAATGCGGAAGTAACACAGTTTCAACGTGATTTACATTGCGTCATTTTTCAGGCAATGGTGGCGTGTTACCCTGGTTTAGGTTCCCATTATGTTAAACATGTAGATAATCCAAATCGAGATGGTCGGTGCATAACAGCAATATACTACCTCAATTTAAACTGGAATGTTAAGAAAAGTGGGGGCTTACTTAGGATTTTCCCTGAAGGATGGTTAGGTGACAAGGTACGTGATTCGGAGGTTTTTGAGCCTTTTTAAAGTATCAATTTTAGGTAGCTGACATAGAACCCCTCTTCGACAGACTGCTATTTTTCTGGTCTGACAGAAGAAACCCACATGAAGTCCAACCTGCCCACGACACCAGATATGCTATAACGTTATGGTATTTCGATGCTAGTGAAAAAAATGAAGCTCGTCAAAGATATGAAACAGGACGTAAGTACTTTTCTCATTCTTATACAATCAATACGAATTTCTTTTTTAGGACACTCCTAGCGTTCGAAATGACCGATAATGATCAAACGTGTCCGTTTTTAAGCAACTGACGAAACTAGTACTATGTGATATTCAAAGTGTTTGTTAAAGATGGTAACAGTATCGTTACGTATTACTGTATATATAGTGTATTTTTTCTTGGAACTAATTTTGTAAGAATATTTAATTTTGACAGTGTGATATTTACGATTATTTTAAGACCGTCACATCTTCATTAATACGTATTGTCTTGGTCGGTATTAAGTCTTAAGTTTATTTACGTCATTTTAATGTGCCGGTAGGCTGCTTTAATTTTAAAAATGTTGGTTGGGGCGGCGGCTATAAATGACGACGTCCAACAAAATGTCTAAGGAAATTGTTGGTTTAAAATTAATAGAAACCGTCAGCTTGTTATAAATGTTAAATTAATGATTTACATTAGAGTTAACATATTAAAACAGCCTTTGTAAGTTTCTATAATTTTTAACTCCAAACTATGTACTTATACATTTTTGTTGGAACAGGTAGTGGGCATTATAACAAATGCTGTCCACAAACTCAATATTTTTACGATTAACAAGTTTATTTCAAAATGTATATAGTGTATGAGTAATCTTGAAGTGTACAATTTATTTAGGACTATGTTTGAGCTCTAACTAATAAATTTATACACTATTTACTTTCATCTTATAACATGCAGTCTTCGATTTTATCGCTGCACGGATAATAAGCTTTGAATTGAAAGCCACTTTCACAGAATGAACCCTGAAAAACCACAATTGAAACGTGATAACAACCAAAAGAAAACTCACAGGATTGATGAGTTGACACTCTTTATACTTTCCAGTGTAGGCCTCTGCTCTGTCACCTATAACCACTAAATCTGGAAGAGGATACAAACTTAGAGTGTGATCAAACTCCCAGTGAACCGTTAGAGCATTTAAAGACAACGGTGATAAGTGCCCTTGACTTATTATAGTTCTAGTAACCTGAAAGTAGCTGTAAGTAAACAAGTTACCGAAACAAAGCGACATTTACGCTATCCGCTAGTTCGTTTTTCGGCGGCTTATGCAGGGACCCTTGCAAGAGTTTTGGAACCACATCGGCTCTGAAAATAACGATTTCTTTGGTGCAATACTGTAATCTGCACGGATTCGTGGTGAAAATTGCGTTGCTGACGATTTTGGTCATGTCTTCTGCTATACATTTCGGTATAGGAAGCCTGAAACAGGTTTTTATAATGAGCACTGAGACAAGAAGTTTTTGTACCTGGGAACAACATAAGACCTGCACGAATCCTCTAGTCCGGGCACAAAGATAAACTGACTGTGCGTCACCAAATTCGTGAACCTACTAATAAGATCAGCTAATTGTTTGAACAACTTCTTCAAAGTGTAAATTCTGTCGCTACTGTAGCATTCTGACATAAAATTTCCCATGAAAACGAACGCAACTGGAGGATTGGGGTCAAACCCTTGGAAGAGCATTTCAAGTTTTTCAAAAACCTGAAATTTTTTCTTAATTTGTGTGTTTTTTTTTTCTTAACTTACAGAGGGATGGTCCAGCCAGACATTTGAAAAAAACATAAATGATGCTCCTCTATTTCTTTGAAGGTGTTCTTTCAGTTTCATGGAATCTTTTAAAGGTGTCAATGACTGACCTCCAAAATAGTTCAAGTTACCAAACAAGGGCCTGGAATTTCTGTACTCCTCCCCTGGTGGTAAAATTATAGTAGAAACTTTAACTATTTTATCTTCATAGTAACCGTTAACTAGTACAAAAGAGTTTTCAACGAAAAGACCTCCATAATAGCTGCAGAAAATAGTTGAGTTTCTCATTGTTTTTTGTCTCATACTTACACAGCATGGGTTAAATCTAATTGAACAATTCCTGTGGGGTCTTCTAAATAATATTTCCCCTCAGAAACTTGCAAAAGGGATCCTAGCACCAAAGTGTGAGTGAGAGACACACATGATGAAGTTAACAAATAATCAACAGTCTGCAGTTCTAATTTGACTGAATTATCTTCTGCCATTTTCTGCTGGAAGTTTCTTTTCGTTCTTTGCAAAATAGCAATGTACCTGTCTACAAACAGCTGCGTTTTAGACTCTGGGGGCGACAATAGTTCGCGTTTTTTGTCATCTAAAAAGTACTGTCTTCTATCCACATTGTATATAAGTTTGGGAAAGTCAAATGCGTTTATAACACTGAAGACGGTCTCATGTCGGTCATAACCAGAGTTCAAACAAACCTAAAAATCATACATTAGGATTTGGATCAGATAACAACAGGGGGTACCTCTAGAGCTCTCTCAATGTTTTCTTTTTCTATACTTTTCTCTAAAAGGCACTGACTTTCTAAACTGGTGCATAGGTTTTTCACGCAGCTATCGAAGTAGTGATTATTATCTAAATCAATGTGCTGCTCTAAAAATTTATCAACAATCAAAGAACAAAACTCTCTGAAAATGAAAGTGGTGATTTTAACTTAATATACACATAAAACTACCTGCGAACAATAAAGCCTCCTAGTTTCAGGGCAGTATGTAATTTTTTCTTAATCTTGTCGGTCATAATTACTAATTAAAAACTTCTCAAACTTTCAAATACAATAACATAACCTCAATCATTTTCCCGCGCTGTTATTTGACATGACTACTAACACATGACGTGTCGTTAAGTTGATTTCCTTTGTTATCAATCAAAAATTACGTACGTCAAATTAAGACGTTTAGGTTAGGTTTTTAAAACTTTGTACAACTTTATAATACTAGAATATAGTCCTTGTATTGCAAAATAGCGCTATGTGGTCATTTTTCTCTCGTGATCCTTCCAAAGATTTCAATTTTGAAATCGGTGAACTAGTCAAGGCGCTCGACGAAAAAAGCGTATGGACCCTTCATAAAGGCAAAAGAAAGGTACAAGTGATAGTGTTTTTGAACGATGACTTTATTGTGGTTGTGTGTTTAAGGGCACCGGTGAAGAAGTCTCTGTGTTTGTGTTTGACATCAAAAATGGATCAGAAACTCAGTTAGAAATTGCTAAAGCTGCAGTGAAACGGCTTAAAACTTTGAGGCATCCTAGTATTTTAACATATTTAGATAGCTACGAGTCAGATAAGGTTTTATATTTGGCGACAGAGTATGTTGAATCTTTAGCTAGTCATTTAGAGAAATTGACGATAGAAGGGGCCCAAAAAGATTTGTATATTGCGTGGGGGATTTTCCAAATCACGGTAGCAAGCGCCATCCCTGTAATCTTATCTTAAAACTTGACTTTTTAGAGAGCACTGTCATTTCTGAATAATGATGGCAACCTCCGGCATAACAATGTTAACATTTGGTCAGTATTTGTAAATGGTTCAGGGGAATGGAAATTAGGGGGTGTAGAGTATGTTTCAAGTGCTCAAGACGGAACTAGCGTCCCTATCAAAATTATACCATCACTTGACATGTATGATCCTCCTGAAAAAAATGATTCCAGCAAACAAAGGTCAATTACAAAATGGTCTGTTTCTCACTCAGATTATCTTCATGTGTTTACTTATATATTTACAGCTCGTCAGATATGTGGGGTTTGGGGTGCTTAATATGGGAAGTTTTCAATGGCCCTTTGTATCAGCAGTCTTCTTTAAAAGTCTTAGATAAAATCCCTAAACAGTTGGGTCCGTTGTACTGTGAGTTAGTTGGGGCAAATCCGTCATCAAGGCCTAATCCTGCTGATATAATAACTAGATGTCGCAAACTTGGGGGTTATTTTAAAAACGATCTTGTAGACACATTACTATTTTTAGAAGAGATCCAAATCAAAGACAAAAACGAGAAAAACCGCTTTTTTTCGAATCTAACACCACATCTAGATAATTTTCCTGACAGTGTGTGCAAACATAAAATATTGCCACAGCTAATAACAGCTTTTGATTATGGCGACGCCGGCTCTGCCGTTTTAGCCCCAATGTTCAAACTGGGGAGATTACTTGATGAAGCTGAATATCAAAAAAAGATAGTACCATGTGTTGTAAAATTGTTTGTTAGTAATGACAGAGCTACAAGATCTAGACTATTACAACAACTTGAATATTTTATTGGACATTTGCAGTCTGCTACAGTTAACGACCAGATATTTCCCCAAATTGCTCACGGGTTTATGGATACCAACCCTACAATTCGAGAACAGACTGTTAAAGTAATTATTTATTCCCGTTTTAATTCGTTTTAATGTTTTCATTTGTAGTCTGTGATACATCTAGCACCTAAATTAAACTATAACAATTTAAACGTTGAAGTTTTGCGCCACTTTGCTCGTCTTCAGTCCAAAGATGATCAAGGTGGGATTCGCACTAACACTACAGTTTGCTTGGGAAAGATTGCACAGCATTTACACCCACAAATCCGCCAGAAAGTTTTAATATCGGCGTTTATTAGAGCGATGAGAGACCCGTTTCCACCGGCGAGAAATGCAGGAGTTTTAGCTTTAGCAGCGACACAGCAGTATTATCTTTTGAATGAAGTTTCTTCAAGAATATTACCAGCTTTGTGTCAATTAACAATGGATCCGGAGAAGTCGGTTCGGGATTCGGTGTTTCGGACGATAAAGGGATTTTTGGGGAAATTGGAGAAGGTTTCCGAGGATCCAAGTCTTAGGGAAAGCATGGGTAAGAATTTAGAGTTGAATAACTCACGTTAGCTTTTATCCTACATTCTGAAGACGATGCTTGTTTCTCTAAACAATAGAGGCCGATGTAAACACCGCAACACCAAGTTTAAGCAACGCAGCAGCAACTTGGGCTGGTTGGGCAGTAACTGCAGTTACAGCGAAGTTTTATCGAAGTCAATCTGATACTGTGAAATCCATGAATCCGATGGCCAGTAAAATGTTGACCAAACCTGCTTCCCTTGGTATTTTTTGTATTTCTTTCTTCCCTATGAATTAATTTCATCTGACTTTAGAGCAACCATCTAGCAGTAGCATTTCTACGACCACTTCCAGTGTCACTTCCATGACATCTTTAGAACATGAGGAAGGAAGTCGAGGAAATGAATCTGTTTCCGACTATGATTATGATCATTGGGGTGATAACGACAATTGGGGGGACATGGAGGTACTGAAAGTATTGTACTATGAGGAAGGTGATTGATTTTTTTTAGACTGGGGGTCAAATGGCTAGCAGCAGCGGGAGCGGTGGCGGGGGCGGCACCAGCGACGCAGCCAGTCCCCCTTCAGGTTCTGGCACAAACAAAATAACAGATGGATGGGACAACGAAGAATGGGGGAGTCTAGAAGAAGAACCTGTAAGTTAATCGTCGCTCTCATAATTACATATCTATTGTCACATTTTTTTAAAGGAAGCGGAAACCGAAATGACAAGCCCATCAGAAGCGTGGAGCCCAACTGAAGTTTCTACCATTATCTCCGAGTCTCAAGAACATGGTCTAAATGCGAGAAAATCACCAAATAATTGGGGGGATTCTGAATTCGAACCTTTGGAAGAGCATCCAAACGCCATAAACCATAAATTTGAAGAAGCGAAGAAGAAGAGAGAAGAGCGAAAATTGATGAGGCAAAAGGAATTAGAAGCTCGTCGTGCTAATAGAAACACAGGGGGACCGATGAAATTAGGCGCAAAGAAATTATAATTAAAATGTTGGGATTTCGGCTTTAAAAAACGACATGGGGAGAAAACCACTTCAGATGACTGATTTTGAATTCTTGTGATGGTAACTTGAAGGTTTTACGGCTTTTCTTCGAATTATAAATGGAATTACAGACTTACAAATACACCAAGTTAAAAAATGAGTAACATATCTTGAGCGTTCATTCCCAATTTTGTCTAGCAGTAGCTGCTATTATAATGGTGAATAAAAACCATTAGTGTTTACATGTAGTATGGTATGATCTAAATTCGTTTGATTGCTTTGAAATTTCTTCCCAATGTCCTCTTTAATAATGTCACTGTGTCATTTTATATAGATATAAGAAGTACGTACGCTTTTTACGATATAGAGACAAGATTTCTTTCTTACGAATTTTAACATCATAAGCTCAGCCTAAACTACAATGTACTGAAACTGAAAATTAAATATTTGTATTTAATGATTGCTAACAAAGGATGTTGTCAGTTTGACTACTCAATTCTTCCCCGGCCTTTTTTATCGTTTACGAAGTTATAATATAGATTTGCATGCTGATGTATTTATGTAAATAATTTATAGATCCTACCGTGTATATTGTTTATTTAGGTTTAGATTTCACACTGATATATTTTATCGTTAATACTTTAATTTGATAATTAAAACGGATATATATTTTTCTATGTATTTATTAACGTTATCTGGAATAAATTTAATTGAACTTATGGTGTGGTCTTGTTTGAATCTGCCGCCTTATTTTATTTACCTACTAGTTTTGGCTGTCATCTCTCAGAGGTCAGTGCTATCGATTCAGATGTCAATGTACGTCAACACATAAATTTCTTTTTAAAAAATGTGATATTTACTTTTTTAATTAATTATATTCACCTACGATGCTTCAGCAACTCTTTAGCAATAAATACAAGTGCAAATCTTTGGTGTTATGGCTTTAATATTCTACAAAGATGTTTAGTAAAAGAAATCTCGTCGATGTTAAAAAGTCCACTTCTAAAATACAAGACCCCAAAAAAGACCTAGCGACAAGAATCAAGCATCTTAAAGTCATTTTAGGTGTGTTGGCTTGGAATTTGATCATGTTTATAAGTTGTTACAGTTGACAGGCCAATTTAGGTTAAGTTGTCACAGTTGACGTTGTATTGTATTTACAGAAAATGTGGACATTGCGGAGGCCAAGGGGCTGTTTGAAGCGAATTTCAGTCATGTGTACAATATTCTTTACGACAGTTTTATTCAAGCGGAAGGAAATTTGAGGCAACGAGGTAATTACTTAGATTTAAAGCTCAATGTCCTGAATCTGTTTGCTTTTGTGTCTTTTTATGTGATGCAGTTTTCTGTTTGTGATAATTTTGTGTTAACCCGCTTGTAAACTAGGCTCTCTCAAACAGATTCAACAAATAGTAGCATTTTGTTTGTATTTATACTAATTGTCTATTTTTGTTGCTTCAGAACTATCTTTTCATTTGGGTAAGTGGATTGGGTGGCACGTCTGTGTTAATTATTGTTAATTTGAATAACTATTCCAGTACACAAGGCCCACAAGGAAGAACTTGAGTGCACTCTTTGGATTCTAGAACAAGTTCTTTGTTTACTCCCAGAACTAATTCATAAAAGATGGCAACTACACTCTTTGGGTCGAATTTTATCAAAACTCCTCCATCCTGGAAATTCCATAAAACTCCGACGACAAGCAATCCGCTTTTTTCTAATGTGGTACCAAGCTTTAAACGACAACGCCCCTGATTATGTCCACAACATGTTCCAAACTTTAGTCCCAGGTTTCCACACTTCATCTTCAACCACCACCCAACTTAGTGGTAGCGTCTTTCACGACACCAGTGTCCAATATCCTGTAACTCCTTCAGAGTTACTACCAGTTTTACCACCTTCAGGCGGAGAGAAAGCTCCCGATCATCCGAGCAAATTCTTTCTTGAAGCACTTTTAGAGCACATGGTGCACACTGTAGTCAAGTTGGAATGGCAAGACAAAGCTGCACATCATCATAGGTGCTTTCATTTTTTGTTGGAAAAATTTAAAGTGTTTTATTTGATGAAGATCTGCCCGAATTTTAGTCATGAAACATCTTTGTATACTCCAAATTTAGGTAATGGAAAAACTAGGGCAGAGTGTAATTTGTTTAGATTTGCCTGTTTTAAGGAAACCAGAGCCTGAGAGTGAGTTTATTTATTGTCGGGTGTCGTTGATTATGTGGATCGCGAGTTATTTACATCAGACGAAGAAAAATACAGATGGAGGACCTGCTTCTATTACACATTCCACGAATAATGCGGCTGCTGCGTCTCATGAGGAGGAATCTCAGCATGAATCGGCTCATCCTAGTCTTGACTCAAGTAAGGAAATTGTGTAAAATTTAAGAAATTAAGCACTTGAAAAAACGATATCGTAACTATTACCTGAAACTATACGGTACTTTTTATTTTATTTTATTTCTGCTGTACCAAAGTACAATCTTTACCTTTGAGTTAATAGTTTTCGAGTGTTACAAATTCGAGTTTAAAATTTGTCGGAGTTGGTTGTTTATATTTTATTTATAATTTCTATCTAATTTATGGTTAAAAGGTACAAAATTCCGTCCCAAAATTAGGTTCTATTTATTTATCGTAGGTGTGAGATAATTTATAACTGAAAAATATTTTTTTAAATTTTTTTCTAAACTCTAATGTAGATGTTAGTTCTTCAGATCAAGTATTTTTTGGTTTAATATGGCAATGATCGCAGAATAAATTATGCAGTATTTATTAAAAAACGTATCATCTATTATTAATTTTTACATGATTTGCATTACATTATATTTTAAAAAGAGACACTTCCATTTTTAACATATTTTTGAAACAGTGAATGTCCCCTTTATGAAAGGACGCGTTCATCAATAAAAAGAACTTACATACTCTAAATAAAGTACAAATTTGGCGTGTAATAAATAAAACTTTGAATTCTGTTGTGTAAACGCCACGAGTTTTTTTTTCATTGCTTTTTACTTAATGAGTTAGGTGTTTATTTTATACTAGTTTATTATGCGACTAGAATTTTAAAAGCACTTGAAATTTCTTTGTACTTTGTCCTAAAAGTAACCCAAGAAAAATATTTTTTTGAAAAGGAATATATGTAAAAATTGGTTCGTCCATTTATGTCGGGAAACGAATTGTTAATACGAATTTTCTAAATATTTGACTGTACACGCTTTTATCATTTTTAGCGATTTCCATCCACACCACCAAAACGGCAAGCGACGAAGAACTAGCGGCCCAAATCGTTCGCGAAGTTCTGTGCAGTTCTAGAGACAACGTGAACCTCATCCACGAGCTCTACAGACAGGCATTCCTGATCAACTTTAGTCATGTGATTGTTATAAGAAAAATCATAGCCGTTTACAAAGACTTGATCCAGTTGAATGTACCTGAGATTCCTTCTTACATGTTAGAGCCTCCTGAAGACACTCCCAGAGAAGACCTTTCAGCGGAAATTTTCAGACCACCAAGATTACGAAATGATTCGTATCTGGGGGCTATTCATAAAGAGAACTTGTTAGTGAGAGCTGGAATGCAGGTATGTAGAGTAAAGTGCTTCGTTTTGCATCTACAGTACTTTTTACAGAACGTTCTGCAACTGTTTATGACACATGCTGCCAATGTATTTTTACTAGAAGTAAACCCACACATTCCAAAAATGTTGGAAGAACAGACTGATGCGTGCAAACGAGTACTTAATATTTATAGATATATGGTGATGAACACTCGAATGGATAGTAGCACATGGTTTGATTGTGATCTGTTTGTCTTTTCCGTTATTTATAAGGAAATTTCAGGGAGCAGCTTCTTTTGGTGTTGTTACAGATAACCTCACTAGTTTTAGGAGAAAACCCCCCAAAGAAAAAAATGAACACTTTAGGGGGGAAGTTAGCCCCGGCAATTTTTCAAACCCTGATCGTTACCTGGATCAAAGCTAATTTAAATGTGATCATTTCAAGAGAGTTGTGGGATCGGTTTTTGTTGGTTCTTACGTCTTTGACTAATTGGGAGGAGCTTATAAAAGAGTGGGCCGTAAGTCATATTATTTTAACTAATTGCGAAGGTTCTTGTTTTTATTTATAGAAAACAATGGAGACCTTGACTCGTGTTTTGGCTCGACACGTTTACAACCTAGATTTGACTGACTTACCTTTGGATCGCCTTATGGAACAAAAATCAAAGCGTGGACGACGTTTAGTTAGTCGTCCTGAAA
The DNA here is from genome assembly GCA_030157275.1 of Cynaeus angustus. Lineage (NCBI taxonomy): Eukaryota > Metazoa > Arthropoda > Insecta > Coleoptera > Tenebrionidae > Cynaeus > Cynaeus angustus. The sequence goes on from CM058058.1 coordinate 25,205,988, forward strand.
GTAGCACTCCTAATATCAATGATCATGTTCATAGTACAGTGGGTCGGCAAGATTCATCGTTGCCCGACGGCAACATCTTAAGAAAAAGGAGTAAGCATGGCTTGAGCAGGAGTTACAGTGAAACTAGTCTTAATGTGAAACGCCGGTCTTCACAAAGACAAAGAAACGTAAGTATGTGAGATTCAATTCGCTTTGTCTTGAACGTAATTTTAGCCGAAACATCGCCGTTCATTGTCTTTGGACAACCTCCCCCAACAAGATACTGAATCCACTGATCGAACACGCTCTCCAAGTCCAGCCCCTTCTAGTGGCTTGGAAAGTAACTCCATCAAAGATTCCCCAATTCAGTTGGACGTCCTTTCTACTGATAACTCCACGTCTGAGGCTTCAGGAGAGCATAGAGGTGTGGTATGTGGTGGAAGCATCCGAGGGTGGCTTCCTGACGTCGCTGTAATTTTATGGCGACGCATGTTGGGGGCTCTCGGCGATATAAACACAATTACAGATCCAAAGCTCCACGCCCAAGTTTTCGAATACTTAGTCAAACTAATTGATACTTTGATCAAAATCAAAATGAACCAAGGGATTTCTGTGAACAATCAAAGTACTCCTCCTGCACCGGAGCTAGTACCGCCTTTAACACTGATATTACCGTGGTGTTTTGGGGCTTTGATGCTTCCTGATCAGTACGAATCAGGGAAATTGAGCGCTTTGAGGCTACTTTGCACTATTACCCTGAACTGTGATTATAAACATAGGAATTATTTACCTCAATTCTATAGATTTTTACATGTGGCTTTAGTTGAGAATTCGAAACCATTTCTTAACACTACTTTGAAGTTTTTGGGACCTAGATTTTTGTCGTTGCAACTACCAGGGTTTTCTTTGTTGTTGTTTGATCTGATTCATGCGTGCAACACTGTTTTGAGCTCGATGGAGAATCTAGAAGGAGCTCCACGAACCGAGGCGATTTCAATCATAGCGAATTTGTTGAGTTTACCGGAAGATTTGAACAACATGTCTGTGCTTAAACCCGAAGAAAAATTCCACGTGATGTTCTGTCCTGATATCAAAGAACACGTTGTCAGTATTTTGCTGCGAGCGGGTCGACGAGAACCAAAAGGCAAAGCGCGATGTATAGCTCTCTCAGCTTTAGGAATGTTTGTATACAAAGAACTGACAAACCAGACTTTTCATCAAAAAGTCCCTGATGCAATTAATGTTCTGCTGCTAGCTGTAAAGGTAAAGACTCTTGAAGCTATGATTGTTACTTATATCTATTTTTAGTTCAATGTGAAGATTATTGCTCAGCTGGCAAGCAATATTTTGTTTTTGTTGTGTGATCATGCCTCTCTTCTTTGGAACCATTATCCACGACTTGGGAATGCCATAATTCGAACGTTATGCGCAGCTTTGTTTCTTCATGCTCCTTTGGGATTCACAGCTGGAGAAAACGATAAAGCGCTAGGAACCGCGCTTTTGTTGTGTTTGGGCGAATGGTGCATGAAGTTGGAACCGAGGAGGTTGTTGGAGATTTCAGAATATGGCGAAGAACGGGGAACCTGCTTGTTGTTGCAAGTTTTTACAGTGAGTATTAAAAGAAATCACCAGTTTCTAAACAATTTATTCAGATAGATGTAAATATAAAAGAATTAAATAGCTCCGTATTTGGACCCCCACTCAATATATTTTCGATAATTGTTCGGTGCAACACTCGGTTTAATTTTCTTTAAAGCGTTTATAACATCGCCGTATTTTGCGTGCCTACTCACATTTGATTTACCACCTTCTTTTAGCTGTTGTAGTTTTTCTCTGACTATTATCATCTCCACTTCTTTGCACACACATTTTAAATCAGAAGCAGAAAAGTACTCGGTCACTTCCACAAACTTCGCAATTTCTTCACCGCCAAAACTATGCCCATTTTTTTTGAAGTAGTACTGCAGGATTTCGGCTCGTGAATCTTTATTTGGTAGCGGCACTAAAATTCTTTTTTCAAATCTCCGTAACAGAGCATGATCTATAACCCAGGGGTTATTAGTAGCAGCTAAAATGAAGACCTCTTCGGATTTGACAATGCCATCAATTTGTGTTAAAAGTTCGCTTTTAAAGCGACGTGAGGCTTCGTGGTTCGATTCCTGGGACGTGGAAGCAAGAGCGTCTATTTCGTCGATGAAAATTGTCATGGGGGAATAGAATTTCGCGACGTCGAACAACACTTTGACGAGTTTTTCTGACTCGCCGCGCCATTTACTTGTAAATGCGCTACTAGTTACGTTCATGAACGTAGATGGTGTTTCACAGGCCAAAGCTTTTGCTAGCAACGTTTTACCGGTGCCTGGAGGTCCGTAGAGAAGAACACCCTTCCAAGAACACGTCTTTTCAAACAACTGGGGATAAAGCAAGGGATAAATGATGGCTTCTTTCAGAGTTTCAATCGTGGAGTTCAAACAAAGACAGTCTTTAAAAGTGATCCCCAAATCCTTTGGTACTATCTGCTTCACCACTTGATCAGCCATTTCTTGCCACTCTATAGTATGGTTTTCAAAATCACTCAAAGATCTTGTTTTAATACTTGGTGCGTTTGGTTTAGATAAAGAGACTACATCAAATTGGAAGGCGGGCTCGTCTGTTTTTGTAACCGATGGCTTTTCTTTAAGGCCAGATTTTTTTTCTTTTTTGATTATCGGTGCTTGCTCGGTGTTGTTAAGTCTTCGCAGGATTTTTGGGTTTCGCTGGAATTTGGTGTAGTAGTAGCTTTGGTATTCCTGCAGTATTATTTCTAAGTCGATGTTGTCGCACACTTGGTAGTGGAGTCCTGTCTGAGTTTCGCTTTGGAGGAGTTCGGCTACAGTAAAAAGGTTATTTTCGATAAGGTATTTGAAGATCAGATGAAGAATAGTTCTTTTTCTTTCTTGTGATTCTTTTTTTAAAGCTTCTCGATATGTGTTAGTAGATTTTGTTAGAGGAGTTGTTTCCGTCAGACCGTTCATTTCGAAAATGGAAGAACTTCTGCAAAATGAGTTTTCGGTTCAATTCATTTGTAGATGTACAAATCGTTTATTCACTCGTAAAAGAAAAAAGGGGCTGACTTACAGATGACAGCGTTAACCAAACAATAATGACAACTGGAGGTTAGATTTTTACATATACTTGGTGTTATTGAAAAATGAAATACTTATATTTAAGTTGATATTTTATAATTAAGATTTCGTGAGAAATTTTCTATATTTTAACTGAAATTTTTTAGCTTTTATCATTACAAATGTTTCTAGGAATATTTTACACCATTTTGAGTAAAAAAATATATACAGGGTGATATCCCATTGTCTGAAGGTAATAAACAGAAATGTTGCTTTGTAGTTGTTAAAGCCAGTAAAGTAGAAAAAACATTTTTTGCAATGATGATATAGTAATAAACTCAAATACACAAAACAATTATCACAGTTTTTAGATATGCGTACCTTTTTTATTACGTATTTGGAACTTTAATATAATCGATTACAACAAACAATCATACTAATGTTTGTTTTGGTTGCTATGCGAGAAAAGACGCGGCAAATTTGAACACTCTTAAACAATATAATCAGTTTTTGCAATGTTATTTAAAGGAAACTATCATACCCTAAAAAAAGATCATTCGTCAATTTATTTATTTATTTCAGGTATTGTATAAACTAGCGGTGGGAAAAGCTTCTGCCGATAATCCCGGCGGCTTATCCCAACCCAGCTTGAATGAAGATTTCGACCCGAACATCCTCTCGGATGATTTAGCAGACAAATCTTCACCTTCTATGTCACCATCTAAGAATCACCAATGCCAAAAAGCCATTACTCTTTGTGCTAAAACCGTTCTAGCCCACCTAGTGACTCATCTTGGTCATTTTCCAATGGCCATCGGAGCTGCCAGACTCAGTTCAATGGTTGTTGAACACGACGACGTTCCAAATTTGACCTCAGATGAGTTATCAGCTAGCATTTTTTCAGCGCCAAATATCCAAGTAAGATTGTAACTATTGTAACTTCATTGCGACTTATCTCTTTTTTAGTTGTTTATGCTTACTGAAAGCGTGATCGCAAGTTTGATTGAACTCCCAGTGCTTGATCTCCCAGGAGGCGGAGTCACTGCTGGCCTATCAACAGCTGACAAACAAGTGAGGGTGTTACTGAGAGACTTATCAGGAAAAGCTTGCTGGGATGCTTCAATTCTCTACCGATCTCCGGAAAATGACAATCATGAAGAAGGTCATCCTGAAATTGAACTAGAAGCGAACGTGGATCAGTCGCAGTGGGGACCTATGAGCATACAACCTGAAAGTTTTATTGGTGGAAGTTGTTCGAATTTGCCTCAAAGGGCAATGAGGCATCGGCCCCCGAATATTTTACCTGATGTAACGAATGCGGCTCCGGATCTCGATCAGTTGGATGACGTATGTTGCGCTTTTTTTATTAACTATTAAAACAGTCACGGCGTTTTAGTTGTTGCAATATTTGGGTCACACAAGCCCTGAATGCCTAGAAAACTTCGATCGGAAACTAAACGAGCCTACAGCCCCACCTCTGTCAATTGAAATAGAACAGGAGGCGATAGCTTCTGTTATAAATCAAAGAAACTTGGAAGTAGAAGAAAACAGGATTATGCAGTTTGCTGGGTCTATGTTGGGGCAGCCTATGTCGCGGCCTTGTAGTAGGAGCGAGGGGGCTTCTAGTCCGGGATACGAAAGCAGCCTCCACCAACGTGAGATGTTTTTTTCAACTACGACTTGTTGGTTTTCATATCAATTTTTGCAGTTTCAACAGGAGGCGTCGAACAGAACGCCTTTCAACAATGTCGCCTCTTGTTCTCACAACTTGGTCTAGCTGGTTGGGAGCGTCGGCAGCAGCTCCATCTTCTCAATAAAACTGAGCGTTTATTAAGAGAACTCCGTAACTTGGATAGTCAGAGATGTCGAGAAACCCATAAGGTACGTCTTCTCATTTCTTTACATCCACCTCATTTTGAAAATGTTCTAGGTGGCTGTAATCTACGTGGCACCTGGCCAAGAAGACAAAAATTCCATTCTATCAAATCAGGGTGGTAGCGCGGCGTACGAGCAGTTCCTGGCAGCTTTAGCATGGGAAGTTGAGTTGGAAGGACATACAGGTTTCTTAGGAGGTTTGCAACGACAAGGTTCCACCGGTTTGACGGCACCATATGTCGCTACAAGTTTCTCGGAAGCTATTTTTCACGTGGCGACAAGAATGCCCGGAGATACACCCGAAACTGTGCTTAATAAAGTAAGACTAGGGTTTATCGTTGACTTTTTATAATAATCTTTGTTTGTAGACTAGACATTTGGGGAACGATGAAGTGCACATTGTGTGGTCTGAGCATTGTCGGGATTACAGACGCGACATCATTCCCACCGAGTTCTGTGATATTTTGATAACAATCTACCCACTAGGAAATAACTTGAATAGAGTTACAGTTAACTGTAAACCTGACGTGAGTTTTGTTGTGTTGATCTAAAGCAATACTAAATTTAGAATCTTTAGGTACCTCATTTTGGAATCTTGTTCCATGAAGCCATCATTGAAAGCAACATTCTCGCTGGTTTGGTTAGAGCAACCGCAATCTGCGCTAGTCGTGCCAAAAGGACAACTCTGTCATTCTACCAACAATAGTAAGTTGAACAACTTCTCTAGCTTTTTTCTCATGATTGTTTATAGTTACGAAGAACGAGCGTTATCACTTGAGACGGTTGTAACCAAACATAAGCACAGTACCACGTACGAAGACTTCATATCTCGGGTATACAGCCCTATAGCGACTCCAAGTCCGTTTTGTGTGAGCGGTTCTACAGCTAGCGGAGCCGGAGATGGCCCTGCTTGTACTGGAAATGCATCGATGTTGGCAGCTGCGCTTCTGGATTCGCATGGGCACTCCCACAAGCCGAACCAGCGAAATGATTCCAAGTTCCGAGGTAAGTTGAGAGAAATTATTCTGATTTGATCATTTCCTGAGTGATGGAGTCATCACTCCATAGGGATGGAATTTCACGTTCGAATCATCATTGAACGTGAAAAAACTATCATTACAGTGTTATGATTAAACTCAGAAGTTTGTTGTTATTTCTAATGCATTGATAATTTGGTGTGTGAATGGTATTCAGATTGTGAGCCTTTATTTTGATTAGTTACAAAGGGGAACCACTCAGACTGTTTCATGCCCACCACACAGGTTTGAACCTGTGCTGAACGATCATCGATGACAATGATTTGATCACGATCAAAACATGTCTGCCTCACGCTCAGAGCACGAAACTGTCTCTCATCATCATGGTTGCGTCATCTCCAAATTTGAGTTTGGAGTATGTGAAGATATACTACAGAAATGATCCTGTGAAGTATGATCTTGGCGAAGAAATGTAAAGGCAGAGTATTTATGGACTGGGGTGCAAATGACGCTCGCAAAGTGTAGTTCTAGCGCCATCTCGAGATGCTTTTAACATCAACTGTTAAAATTAAGATTTTTAGCAATTAACTATTTTTTTTCGAAATTGTGACGTCGCATGTAGCTTTTTACACACTTCAAGAAACTAAAATTGGATATGCTTTTATGCGTTAATTAGAGAACGAGAACGTTTAATAGAGAGTCGATAGCAGACTTGCTTAACAATTTCTGTACAACTCAAAAAATGCAAGGGACAATTATCTTAAGGAGAACTGTATTAGGAACAAGATTATGATGGGCAGAGCCCAACAGAAATACTGACATTTTCTTATAATTATGAATTTAATTATTTTATTCCTAGTTTCTGCCTCCGACGCTGCCCGAGGTGTTTGGTTCAACAACAATCCCGACATGTCGCAGAACGTAGAATCAACCAGTATATCCCCTCGTCCACTAAAAAAGATTTCTTCAAGCTTAAAAAATGTTCCACGGCGGTCTCTTCGTCAAGAAGTTCAAGATTCGCCTCCAGAAAGTCCGCAGCAATCTACGCGGAAGAAGTAATTATTATTTTAGCTGTAAAAAGTGCTCGATGTTGTACATTAGAACAAGAATGACTAGTTTTCGTGCAAGGCACTAAAATTAGTTGTTTGAAGTATAATTAAATGTTTCTCGTTTCGAATTAAGACAAACACCAAATTAAGTCTCAAATCTATTTTTTATAACTACTGAATAAGTGTGGTAAAACGTTAGGGAAGAGGAAACAAATGGCCTGAAAAAATGTTTTGGTTTATATTCAGTAGTTTAAGTGTCTAATTTATTAATTTGACTATTTTGTAAATTAATTTTATGTTTATTAATGTGAAAATAACGGTATTAATTTATGATAGATGTACAAGACATATTTATTAACGTCGTTATTTATTTTATTTTTATCTAACTGAATATAATCTGCATTTATCTACTGTGAATATTCCTTGTTGTTTGTGTTATTGTTGGGTTTTCAGTATTGCAATCATTTTATCTTCTTCATTGTTCCATTTCACCAGTATTTCAATATTTAGTTACAGTATTGAACTGTAGAAATTACGACTATTTTTGATTATTTTTAGAACTGTAAAAAATGATTGTAAAGATGTTGTGTTTGGAGATTCAGTATTAATTTTTGTTTTACTTTTTTCCACTTTTCTTGTCAACCATTGAATGGTTTGTAAACTTGTAGATAATATTTTTAAAATGTACTTATATTTAAAGCTTTATTAATAAACTTTATAAACAAATCGTGAGTGAAGAACTATTTTTAAACATGGCAGGAAATTTAAAGTGGTAAGGTTGCCTAAAAAGCTGTCATGTTACATCATCTGTCAGAAGTTGACAGTGACATTTAAATGGCATTGTGTACTTCTTCAGTTTTAATCATTTAGAATTGGGGTAAAATGGTAATTCATGCGTTCCCAGTAGCTAAGCTTGGGGCTCTGTTAATAAAACAAATTAGTAAACCCATAGCAAATGCGGTCAAACAAGGTGCGAAAAGTTCACCAGTTTTTAGAAGATATGTCTGCTTACCCCCTGCAAATTGTAAGTTGTCATAACTTATCCTTCAATCCGTTAAAATAATTATTTCAGTTTACAACTGGTGTGAGGTAAAAATAAAAATGTGGCTTCTTCATTTAGGACAACCTGTGAATATAAGTGTCTTGAATGAAGCTGCTTCTATTGAACTAGGTGCTAATTTATTAGGAGAAACAGTTATATTTACCATAGCTGCAGGGATTTTACTATTAGAATATAATAGGTTTGTGCTAAAAAGATGAGTCATTAAGAAGTGACAAACTTCTTTCTAATTCTAGAAGTGCAAAAAAAGATGCTGCCAAAGAAGAAGCACGAAAAATGGAACTGCAAGAACTTAAAGACGCTTTGAATGATTTATTTATGCAAACTGAGCAACAAGGAGCTTATATTAGAGAACTAACTAGGAGAATAGCAGATATAGGTAATTTCAACTGTAGTCTCTGATATTAGTACTCAGTTGTGTTATTTAGACAAAGGAGCTGTTAAAGATATGCAGCCGCTGCAGCACCGGCCACGAAAAGATGAGCCCCCTCCTAAAGGGCCAACAAGCTCAAGCCCTACCTTGAATAGTAGTTTAAGCAAAAAAGAGGATAAAAAAGACAATGTAGATTTGGCTGAAAGTTTCAAGGACAGACCTTTAAAAGGTGTAATATTTAGAGCTTTACGTGACGTAGAAGAGAACATGCTTTTGGACCCACACAAAAGAAGGGAGCCTGGAGTGGTGACAGTAGCCCTAAACCAACTGTATAAAGATGTATATAGAAGTTATGTGACGTTTTAAAACTAAGTCAGTCGAATTATAGTATTTGCTTTGATAAGATGTAAAAATAGTTTAAGTTTGAAAATTTGTATTTATGAGACAAATTTAAGTTTATTGTTTGTATCTCCAAATTTGTTTTGTTTCTTATTAATTAACCGATCGGTGTATGGGTTAATAAATTATTCAAAAAAAAACTAGCTCTTGTTTTTTAAAATCAACGTTTCATCTGTCGTCTCCAAAATTTGTAGGTTAAAATTAAAAACACAATTAAAAATAACGGCGTCACCAGTGCTGCCAACCCCCCGCATTGACAGTTGACATTTGCTCTAAGTATTATGACAGGTTAGTGTTTGTAACTTCAAATCGATTTATTTAATAATAATGGGCACAGAAATTTTAAAATCCTTCGGAACCCTCCAATCTGAGTTGGAACAAGCTAAAAACAGTTTAAAAGGTGTGGACGAAAACATAAAAAGGTTAATCGGTAGGGATCCATCGGATCTGCCACCACGAGCCAATCTTAAAAGAGGAGTCCAAAACGACGACAGAAATCGACCAAGAATTGGACGCAACCGGAATTTTAACCATGAAAATGACGAACCACCTACCAAGCGAAGAACTAGTGGTGTTTCAGTGTTTAAACGTTTGTCAGAGCGACCTAATCATTATGAGGAAGACCTCCATCAGCAACCACAGAAACAGATGATTAGTAAGGTAATTGTGACACCCAAAGAGTTGCCCAGTCGGCAGGAAGCACTAGCTGCACAAAGTAAGGATGAGAAGTCAAAAGCTAGAAATAAGAGGATGTTTGGAGCGTTGTTGGGAACACTGCAGAAGTTTCAACAGGAAGAGACAAAACTGAAGCAGAAGGTGAGGTTTGTTCTGTCAGTTTTTGTGGTTTAATTACGGGTTTTCAGGAGGAGAAAAGGGCGCAGTTAGAGAAGAAAATTGAAGAACATGAAATCAAAGAAAAGGAAGAAATAAAAAAAGAGCGCCAGGAGCTGTTTTTCAACAGGAAAAAAAAACAAGCGGAAATAAAAATGATTGAGCTGAAAATGATGAGAATGAAAGAATATGCAGCCTGGGAGGAGCGTCAGAAACCTAGGATGAATTTTATACAAACCAAAGCCAAGCCACACATTCATTATCTACCAAGGAAGATGAATGACGCCAGTAAGAGTTTACTGGAGGCTTGTAAAGCGGACATTGAAAGTAATTCTGAGTACGCTCTTTGTAACTCTAAACTAACCACTGTTCTTACAGAAATGATTGATAAGAAGCGACAGGAAGTCTTTGACGAGCTCCAACACATAGAAGAAAGGACAAAGAAAAACTTTGAATTGAGAAAGTCAAAGGATTCCAAAGACGGCAGCGACAACCGCGAAGAATCAGAGAAAAACGATGAAAACGGCGATCTAGAGACCTCCATTGAAGAGAAACATGAAAATGAGTTCCATGAGAACCCAAACGAACAAACTCCCTCGGCTCCACAGGAAGAAACTAACGGAACTGAAGAAGTCCCTGTTAGTGAACAGAATTGGGACAATGAAGGAATTTCCGAGAACGATAAGAATCCTTCACCGGTACCAGAGACCGTTAACGACTCAAAAATGGAAGTAGATAGTGAATGTCTTTGATTGTAAATTTTTATTTATATGAAGTTTGTATAATGTATAAATAGGTGTAACTTTGTTATGAGCGAACGGTCGGAAATAAAAAAGTGTCCAATCTTTGTTCTACATCCGTTGAAGCACATAGTCATAATTTATGAACGTGACGACAGAACCCAATATAAGAATAACTTTATATTAAACTTTAACCTTGCGGATAAGTTTACCCTTAATACAGAATGCAATTTCAATTTTACGTCTGTGTATGCAAATCCGTGACGGATATAGAACGATCCGTCTCTGTTATATGCCACAAAAATAATTACACGATCTCAGATTTCTTCAAAGAAGCCGGTATTGTTTTATAACCAAATCCAGTCATAAAACGCCCGACACGGAATGCATATTATAGCCGAGCGTTCATCGAGATTAGTGAACCGCTCCCGTTTCAAAGCACATATGCAATAGCAATTTGCAGGGAATAAAGAACAGTAGACACCTTTATTCTTAATCCGAATCAACGAAACAACGGTGGAATAATACTCAAAGATGAAAATAAACCGTTCGATCATGGTTGTCAGCAAGAAACAAGATATTTTATCTTTAACACTCCCACTGTATACATTGTATTTGTTCAAGAATCACGCTTAAAAATCGCTATCATAGATCATCAATACTTATCAACAAAAAACAGAACGCTGAGTTTAACGACGAAAATCAATTGTAATTCTAATTATCGAAAAGAAACATGTGGCCAGCGAAAAAACTTGAAACGTAAAAAATAAATCAGACTCTAAAAGTCAAGTTCCGCGTCATAATTCAGCATTTCATGATTGATAGACATTAGTCACTGTATATAAATCTTAAATCCTTAGAGATTTCTACTACTATTAATTCTTAAGAACGTAGGTTTTCTAACCCACACGTTATTTAAAATTCAATTTCTAAATAAACACGCCTATTGTTAATTATTCAAAGTACAATAGGTTTTTAGTGTTAATGTTAGGCGAATTCAAAAATAGTGTGACACATTAAGTTAATGGCTTTGTTCCTTGGAACGAATTTATATATAGTATCAGAACCATCTAAATTCCGAATTAAATTAAGCGTAAATTTAAATTAGTCGAAGACAAGAAATAAAACTTAGGCAGCAGGAAAAATTTACTTTTAGACAAGTTTGCTTCATTAAGTAATTTTCCTGGAGAAATTTTACGAATAACAAGATTTATTAGATCACCGATTTAACGAAGCACTTACTATTGTTAAATATGTTTTTATTTTGTATTTTAAGAAGTAACAAAAATACTCACCACGATACAACAAAATATTAATTTTCACTTCGTCTGTTTTTGTAGTAAATCTTTAAAATTTGTGTTTTTGTGTGATTGACCTCAGGTTCTTATTTTGTTTTCATAAATTGGGGACAGGTGAAAGCTTTAGTTAAATAGTTAGCAAGCTCCCACGCGGTTTGCACAAGGACCTTGGTAAAACTGCGATATTATTATTCTAATTTTATGATGCTTAAAATAAATAAATAAAAACAATCCCTATAGAGTAGATACAAACTCCATAAAATCATCTCGATTTCTTTCTTCTGTCACGTTTTAAAATCTGGCGAACCGTAAAACAAATACCTATCGACAGTTCATAATATTTTAAATACTTAATTAAAAAAATCGTAAGTCATATCTTAGTATACATATAAACTGTTTAATCCAACAACTGTACTCAAAATCAAATCATATAATTAACCCAAGACTGCACAATCAATTTCTATAGGTAATAACTCAAACCTACTTAATTAATCTTGATCTTGATTAATTGCCGATATTTGTATCTACATTGTTTAGTATTTTTTTCTATGCTTTAATGAAGCATGTCTCAACAGTGGCTACGGTAAAATTGTCATTTCATGTTGAACGTTAAGTAAACTTGAAGACACTGAAGGGAAGTTTTCAGTTATTGTGTCTTTGCTTTTCTTTCAGTCTTATTTGGTTACGGATGACATTAATATTCATAAATTCCCCAGAAGAAAAGACAGGGTTGAAACTAATGATAGAGGCTTGTTAATTATAATTATATATATAATTAATTAACGTTGCCTTTTGCAGACAATTACATATTATCTTATTTCTTGTTTTCCCAAGCCATCAGAAAGCAAGAAATTCTTTTTAATGAGCTATTTTTACAAACTTGTCATTGATTAGCGCCATAAGAATTAAAAAAAAAAACTTTAGCTCTTAATTCAAAGTAACAGTGTTCAGCAATTACAAATTGAATTAGATAAAACAATTACATAAAACAATTTTCATATTTGTTTAGCTACTTTTCGTTAATGTTTGAGCGCACACATTTGTATGGTGGTGTAGTAAATAATTTTTGATTAGAGATCAATAAGCTTGTAATCTTCTAATAGTAAAAATTTATAGTTCCTACTTTGCTTACACTAATTCTATTTGTCTACTTCTTTGATGTAAGATTTTTAAAAATAAATCTACCTCTGGTGGTCAGTATTGTCCTAACTGACCTTATTTTTTTAAAATCATATTTAAATTGCCACATACAACCGGTTAAAACATAAATGTCAACTTTTTCCAAATATTGAATGATAAATCTGATAAAAGTGATTCTGTTTGCCTGTTTTTTTTTTATGAAATGATTTGTACTTTTTTTTCTATGTACCTAATTGTTTAGATAGTTAGCAAAATCAATACAGTTCAAGTTTTATTTTGTTACAACTTCAAAATGATTAGTCGTTTTCCTCCTACAAAGCTATGAAAGAAACATTTTAAATGTCACCGGCGTTAATTTGTGTAAGAAAAAAAAGAAGAATCGACAAATACATAAGCATTTGAATTGTTGAATTGTTGAAAGTTGAATGTAAATTAAATAATTTTTGCAAAGAAATTGTAACAAAATGTTTTCTTTTGGAAAATTTATTTGGTTTTTTCAAATCTGAATATAAGTTTTTAGAATAAAAAACAATAAATAAGTATTTTTTAAGAGCATTTATTTTATTTTAATAATCTACGTCTTCATTTTATATATTTTTTCTATAGGACTTGTGTTTTTTTCTGATTTTTTTTTGTTTATTTTTGTTTACATTTTCCTTTTTTTTCTTTTGAAATGCTTTATTTTATTATAATATTTATTATTATATAATCGTTTAAACTGTAAATAAATGATCTATAAGTAATCCAATTTCATGAGACATTTAAATCAATTGTTTTATATTTATTTTTATTAAATTACACACAAAGCATGCGCAATATTTTTTTCATTTTCTACTAGTTATTTTCTTCGTCACCTGATAACTCAGATGAAGAATGGTCTTTAAAATAGTCATTGCGAAATCAATATATCTTCCATAACTAAACACCATAAAAGAGTTGCAACATCCGATAACACGTTATCGGAATTGCATGTACGAAGGCAATTTACTGTTATCTATCTAGCCATGAAAGAGAATTCACAGACTTAGAATAACATTTTATTTGTCTATATTTGTCTATATGAAAATATTCTTCCTCTCAAATGTTTTTTCATATTTTTGAATAAAAAGAAGTCGCTTGGGGTTAAATCAGGACAATACGGTGGATGATGTAGTTCAATAAAACCACAATCGGCAATCATCTCTTGAACTTAGTTGTGAAGACGCCTTTCGACGAGGGCTAATTTGAGCTGTTGGATAGTATTACGATATATCTCTTCATTTATTGTAGACCCTCTAGACATATATTCATATATATCAGATATAAATTATGAATACATTTTTAATAATGATACATTGATACTACGTTATAGCACGTTTAAAAAATATTTCCTATTGTTTTTCGCTAAATAAGTATTTTTTGGAGAAATTTTGAGACCAAAATTACTATTTTATACTGTCAATATAATCAGAGAGGCAAAAATTTGACCATTTTTAACCATTTTTATGAATATGTATTAGTTTATGGATACAATTTTTTATAAGAAATTTTCAAAAAAAATATTTTTCTTGTTTCAAGAATTGCGTCCTATTGTAATAAAAATTGGATTCTCAAAAAAAAAAAAAACAGATTTCTAGAATGAAAAATAGGATTAGACGTACAAGCGTAAAGTAACATCGAGAATCTCCGCAATTCAATTAATCTATTTAGAAATTAAAAAAATACATTATTTTATTTTATAGCAAAGATAACTCAAACATTTTATAAATGTTTACACTAAGTGATGCAAAATTAATGAAATTTATCAATTCAGAAACTTAATTCATAAAATTTTAACCGACAATACTACTTCTAAAGATTTCCCGAAATGCAAAAAATTTTAACAATCAGAAGTAAATGTTGAACAAAAGAAAAAATGAACCGAATCAGAAAACTGTTTTTTTTTTTAATTACATTTCCAAACTACTTTGAAATAAAAATACATTTACATGTAGATAAAAAATATATAAAGGTATAATTCATAATATATCATTTCAAAATACTTTGTTAAAGAAAACTTTAGCTCGCATAATCTTAAAAAAATTTGTGCATTTTTGAAATGCATACAAAAAGTAAAGATTGTAATAGGTTATGATAAGCAGAATTAAAAAAATAAAAAAAAAAGATTTATCAAATGTCTTTTCGTTTCCTAAACTAAAATAAATTTCTATTAAATTGACCGTGCGTTATTGTAACTGAAAAATGTGATGTTACTTGTTAAGAAACAGCTATGACAGATTAGTGCGATATTTTCAAAATCAGAATGCTTCTATGTAGATATCGAAGCAACGAAGGAACGAATTTTAGATGCACCGCATGAAATTTTGAAGAACGTAGAAGAGAACCTCTTCATCTGGATAATGCTCAGTTAGAATATTTTCTTTTATTGTCTTATGATCACTTAGCGATTTTTTATCAATTTTACATTTGTTATTTTTACTCAAAAGTACACGTTCGTCAATTTCCAGTTGTTAAGAATCGACAGAAAAATAATTAAATATTTTAACTTTGTTTTGATGATTGATGTTACGTTATTTCCCAATTAGTTAATGTGAATTTGAACTTTAAAAACATTTTGTAATTGTGTTAGTAATCCACAAATATCGTAAATCAGTTCCATCAACAAATGTTGACCACCGTTGGGCCAAATTTAGTGTAGTTTGGTGACACGTTAACCAAATATGGTACAATGACTTAAAAAAATGTTTAATTCAAATTAAGTCGCAATGCAATCGAATGCAGAAAATGCAAAGTAAACTTAATTAATTTTTGCCTAGCATGGTCGAGGGTGGTCTATAAATGGTTTATTTAACAAGATTGAAAATTTCTAATATAACGATAAATCTGGAAAATTAACAATTGGAGACTTGCAAAATTTATGAGGTAAACTTGTGCAAGAAAGCAAGCACTGCTTTTGAGAAAAAATGGTAAACTTTTTTGTATGGAAGTGCGGACGTTTAAAAACAAATTAACCATGGCATACAGCCAAATGAGTGTACAAATTTGTCTACTCTGAACCGACGGAGTTCTCAACTAAACTGTTTAAATATTTAAATAAAATATATTTTTGACGTCTGAAAGGGCATTAAAGATAAAACACAAAAAAGAAGAAGAACATAAAATGTATGTAATACTCATATGCTCCGAGTTTACAAATGCAGAGAAGAAAACAGCGAAATATAAAACAACAAGAAAAACTTGGATCATTTATTTTAGAATTTTTGAATAACTTTGTACAAAATGCACAAAACTTTTTTTTTTGTTTAGACTTAGGCATCTCTCACACATGTTATGTGTTTCAAATTTCAAATATTAAACACTAAATATTATTTTACCCAGCCAAGAAGCTATAAATTTTAACTTTTTTAAAAATTGTCTTTAAAACTCTAATGTGCAGAGTGATGCATATTTTTTTCATAAAGTGTTAAACTAACACTGTTTGGGTTCTACATTTTCTGTTTTGATGTTTTTATACTCCACTATGGAATGTATGAATTGGTAAAACATAAGCTGCCGTTCCAGTGATTTGTAGTAATCGGTATTGTTACCCTCATTAGGATAAGGAACGATATCGAGGATCGGGATGATTTCTTAGTAGTAGTAGTAGTAGTAGACTACGTTCAAAAAACTATGTAACATCTTGTAGTATTTTCGGATTTATGACAAGACAATACGACACGTGAGGTATGCTTGCTGTTAATAACAATAGCTTAACAGTTTATGTAATAAAAACAACTTAGATTAAAATTTAGGCAAAATAACATTTTTTATTTTTTTCATAAAACGTAAAGAGGCACTAGCTTATTATTAAAGTGAAAAGTATAATTAGACAAGAAAACTAAGTTTTTAGATGTACTTAAAAATTAACACCTCTCTTAGACAACACAAATGTATTTACAAAAAATAAGTTAAAAACCTTACATTGAGCTTTACACGGTGTTCTAGAACAGCCCCACTTCATTTTAATGGTTAATTCTTTGTCAAAATGAAATGTTGATTTGCAAAGTTTTGAGAAATTAACGGTTTTAAAATTACGAGCAATTTAAGGTACCTTAATACAACGCAATATAATATTCGGTTGGTTGCAATTTGAGAAATGGTCATTGGGTTTACAGGTATTTACGAAGGCCACCAGGGGGAAATTAAAACCGGTTTAAAAGATGTTACATGGGTTTTATAGTTCCGGAGTTATTGTCATCCGAAATTTTGGAAAGTTGCATTTTGCGTCGAAAGGGCAAAATTTTGCCGATTTCGACGATTTTTCAACTTTTTTATTTGAAGAGACTTCGTTGATATCTCTTCGTTTTCGTGTTTCTGGGGTCCGAAATGCTAAGAATCCGCTGTTAACTCGACTTCGAAAATGGCAAAATTTTTCGAAAAAATTTCTGACCCAATCGATGGAAATTTGTTGATTTTTAGAAATTCCCTCATAACTTTTGAACCGTTCGATATATCGGGATGAGTTTTTGCATGTTAATAGAACTGTACGGGAGCTACTTGGTGACATAAAAAATCCCGGGATTTTATCGTGTTATCATCGAAAAAAATTGCTCCAAAATATGGGTCCGAAAAATTCCTTGAAAAGTTATGGACCCCTATAAATCTTTTACTATTGCATTTCTGGTGGTTAATTTTGTCCTATCTTACGTAGAATTTCACGAGGAATCCAACGGTGCCACGGGAATTCACGTACAACCTATAGTTCCGGAGTTATCGCCATCTGAAATTTTGAAAAGTTGCATTTTGCGTCGAAAGGGCAAAATTTTGGTGATTTCGACGATTTTTCAACTTTTTTATTTGAAGAGATTTCGTTGATATCTCTTCGTTTTCGTGTTTCTGGGGTCCAAAATGCTAAGAATCCGGTGTTAACTCGACTTCGAAAATGGCAAAATTTTTCGAAAAAATTTCTGACCCAATCGATGGAAATTTGTTGATTTTTAGAAATTCCCTCATAACTTTTGAACCGTTCGATATATCGGGATGAGTTTTTGCATGTTAATAGAACTCTACGGGAGCTACTTGGTGACATAAAAAGTCCCGGGATTTTATCGTGTTATCATCGAAAAAAATTGCTCCAAAATATGGGTCCGAAAAATTCCTTGAAAAGTAGTGGACCCCTATAAAGCTTTTATTATTGCATTTCTGGTGGTTAATTTCGTCCTATCTTACGTAGAATTTCACGAGGAATCCAACGGTGCCACGGGAATTCACGTACAACCTATAGTTCCGGAGTTATCGCCATCTGAAATTTTGGAAAGTTGCATTTTGCGTCGAAAGGGCAAAATTTTGGCGATTTCACGATTTTTCAACTTTTTTATTTGAAGAGATTTCGTTGATATCTCTTCGTTTTCGTGTTTCTGGGGTCCGAAATGCTAAGAATCCGCTGTTAACTCGACTTCGAAAATGGCAAAATTTTTCGAAAAAATTTCTGACCCAATCGATGGAAATTTGTTGATTTTTAGAAATTCCCTCATATCTTTTGTACCGTTCGATATATCGGGATGAGTTTTTGCATGTTAGTAGAACTCTACGGGAGCTACTTGGTGACATAAAAAGTCCCGGGATTTTATCGTGTTATCATCGAAAAAAATTGCTCCAAAATATGGGTCCGAAAAATTCCTTGAAAAGTTATGGACCCCTATAAATCTTTTATTATTGCATTTCTGGTGGTTAATTTTGTCCTATCTTACGTAGAATTTCACGAGGAATCCAACGGTGTCACGGGAATTCACGTACGACCTATAGTTCCGGAGTTATCGCCATCTGAAATTTTGAAAAGTTGCATTTTGCGTCGAAAGGGCAAAATTTTGGTGATTTCGACGACTTTTCAACTTTTTTATTTGAAGAGATTTCGTTGATATCTCTTCGTTTTCGTGTTTCTGGGATCCGAAATGCTAAGAATCCGTTGTTAACTCGCCTTCGAAAATGGCAAAATTTTTCGAAAAAATTTCTGACCCAATCGATGGAAATTTGTTGATTTTTAGAAATTCCCTCATATCTTTTGTACCGTTTGATATATCGGGATGAGTTTTTGCATGTTAGTAGAACTCTACGGAAGCTACTTGGTGACGTAAAAAGTCCCGGGATTTTATCGTTCTATCATCGAAAAAAATTGCTCCAAAATATGGGTCCGAAAAATTCCTTGAAAAGTAGTGGACCCCTATAAAGCTTTTATTATTGCATTTCTGGTGGTTAATTTCATCCTATCTTACGTAGAATTTCACGAGGAATCCAACGGTGTCACGGGAATTCACGTACGACCTATAGTTCCGGAGTTATCGCCATCTGAAATTTTGAAAAGTTGCATTTTGCGTCGAAAGGGCAAAATTTTGGTGATTTCGACGATTTTTCAACTTTTTTATTTGAAGAGATTTCGTTGATATCTTTTCGTTTTCGTGTTCCTGGGGTCCAAAATGCTAAGAATCCGGTGTTAACTCGACTTCGAAAATGGCAAAATTTTTCGAAAAAATTTCTGACCCAATCGATGGAAATTTGTTGATTTTTAGAAATTCCATCATAACTTTTGAACCGTTCGATATATCGGGATATATCGGGATATATCGTTTTTCCTTTCAATAATTATTTTGTTTGATCTTCCTTAATTGATTAAAGTAAATTTTTATAAAATTTGAGTTGTTCACATGCAGTTTAATAATGCCAATGTGTTTAAAGAAAATAGTCTAAACGGCTTGTGAGTTATATTTGCAAAATTTTCAATCATTTTTCAGTTTAAAGTTTTTTAAAATTTACTGGGTCCGCCAACACTTATCTCCCGGCTCATAAACTCATTTTATTATTATGTTAAAAATGCAATTTTTTTACGTATAGAAACAAAGTAGGGCTAATCACATTTTCTCTGTTTTAAAATCATAACAAATTAAATAGATGCAAATTCAACCTACCTTGTTCCTTTTATAGTAAAAAGCATAAAAACAAAATTGAATATAAATTAAAACATGTGGTGTCGAGAAGTTAATATTTTTATAAATAATTAATATTTCATATTTTAGCGACATTTATGGTTAAGTAATTTATAATACCTAATATTTTTACTCTGTTTTATTAAAAGGTAGGTTACCTATTAGGTACAATTCGACGTCCAGTGTCGGCATAAAAACTTTTTTTGCAAGTAGTAAGATGTATAAACTAAACAGCCATACCAAAAAAAGTTGATCCTTGATATCGGCTGTAATACGATATGTCCTAATAAGTTTATAATTCCAATCAGTTTATGCGCTACCAGTCACTACCATAAATCCTATTAGAAGATGAAATATTAAATAATTTCGCGATACTACATGTTTCATTTTAATTTTTATGCCTTTTACTATAAATAAAACTAAATGGATTAAGTTTGCTTTTATATTATTATTTTTGATTTTTGAAAAAACGGCTTATAAACATCTCACAAATAGCGATTGGGTCAGTTTGTCGCGCTGCATCGCTTTTACATGTAAAAAAATATTTATAACTTTTAATTAAAAGAGGTTTTGGACCGGGACGTAAGTGTTGGCGAACCTGTTTATGTATTTGTGACAAGCGATTTATTATCAATATAGATGGCCGTCTCTCAAAAATGCAGAGTGCCAACATAAAAAAAAACGCTAAATAAATTTGCTCTACAGTGCTCTACAGTGCTCTACACTGCGAATAAATTGAGGGATATTGCAATCAAAGACAATGTTAAATTATATAATAAACCAATGAACTAGAAAAATAATTTCATTGTCAATTGTAAAAAGATTAGACTAAACAGCAAGAATGATTTGTAAAATTAATTTAATGGTTAAATAAACAAACATAATCTTAAAAAAGAAATTTCTCTAACATTGGGCATTCAACCTCACTTTTGTATAATCTCTCAAACACGTCGAAGTACACTCGAAATAATAATGTCTGTTATAGAATTTGATGCCATAATCCTGGCAAAACTTTCTTACGTTCTGATGAAGTGGCAAATGATTGTCAATAGCTCAATCAAGCACAACTCAAGCATATTCGATCTGAGATCTGGAGAGACTGAAGAAAGTGATAAATGCCGAATTCCAGAAAGAATCAAAGGTTGGCAACACTTAGCGAGTTCGATGTACACGAGCTTTTTTGTCAACATACACATTATTCTCACCAACAGCAGTTCGAAATCGCGCCAGAATATTGCTGTGATTGTCCTTCGGAAAACGTAAATTTCAGTGTGTGCTCCAGCACAAATATTATCATTGAAAAGACTATTTAAGAAATAAAGGCTGCGAGTAGCATTTTTGCGCTCTTGTGCATACCCAAACTTGTTCATTGTCACCCTCTACCTAAAACGAGATTCATCTCAGAAGAAGACAAAGCTCTAAAGCTTCTCGCTTTGGACGTCATAAAATGGTGGATATTTACCCAAATTTGGGTAAAATTTATTCTATGGCAACTATTCGCCAAAAAAATTTAAATGTTGGTTAAATCTTGTTCAAATTTTGATCAAATGCTTGTCAGCAATAAAACTATATATTGTGAATGTTTAACTAAAATATATTGTACCTTTATGGGTAGGTTCTCAAACCGGTGTGGTAATAACACGCACCATAATTCATAACGAAGGCGTTTCTGACGGTTTTAGTAGGTAAAGTTGTAAGTAAAGGCACCAGTTAAAATTTCTATAGACTTTTCTATAACTGCTTGTGATGAATTTTCTAAAATTTGAAAAGAAGTAAATAATCCGCTTCGTTTAAAAGTGGGCCGACTCGCCACATCGATAACAAAGAACATAATTCGTAATTAAATTTCTCTGGCTATTGTACAAAACCTAGAACCACCCATCCTTTCCATAATTAATTTCTGATAGTCACACATATACTGGTTTTTGACCACGAAAGATAATATTTCAGATTAAAGCGGTGAATTACATAAACGATTGCTAGTTTACTCCACCGGTCCGTTTGTTGTTTAATTGAGTATGTAGCGTACTGTAATGAAACGTTTTTAACCGAGTTATAGAGTTAGGTCTTTAAAAGGCACTATATAACTTTCC
This sequence comes from Cynaeus angustus, assembly GCA_030157275.1. Classification (NCBI taxonomy): domain Eukaryota; kingdom Metazoa; phylum Arthropoda; class Insecta; order Coleoptera; family Tenebrionidae; genus Cynaeus; species Cynaeus angustus. The sequence goes on from CM058058.1 coordinate 25,227,844, forward strand.
ACCATCAATTTTCAAGCTATTCTAGGTGGTACCTTACACATTGTAATTGTTAGTGGATAACTCTAGTAATAATAATCATCTGTGGCTAATTTGTTTAGTGTGGCAACGTTATGAGTTTGTATAACCCCCTCATCAGTCACTCGAGGGTCAGGCGCACTTTAGCAGAAACCGACGGCGGCGTCTCAGAGATATCCTTCAGTATTTGTGACGCCCCATTTCACTCGCTAATGATGTAGACTGCGCGTCTCGTCTCGCCATTGCAAACATAACTTTCTTTTTCTTCGAGCGCGATATTGAATTAAAAGACCTGAGAGTCATTTAACACTTAAAAGGTTTCGACTTTTTCTGGAAATAAAATTTTGAATTATCGGTGAACACAGAATCGAACAATACAAAGGAACAGTATTAGACATGCAACAAAGAGTAAAATGTTGTTCTTTACATGCTTGTTACAATAATTATAACACCATTTTTCTAAAATTCTACTATTGAATGAAGGTAAATTTATACTGCGCGATCTAAAATTAATTAAATATAAACAAGCCATGACATTAACAATGAAAATGGTACTACTGTAAGAAATGTATAGCGTTTTATATCTTGACACTGAATAATAAGTAATAGGAAATTCTTGGGAGAGAAATTTCAACATTGGTAGTTAAGAAACTTGCAGGTAATTTCTCATTATTTTAGTATGAAAACAAAACTTTTTTTTACTACCACAATATTGAATTAAAATATTATATTAGGAGCAATATTTAGCTCCTAGGGTAATTACTAAATTCAAAACCTGTTTCTTGTCCCGTTTGTTTTATTGAAAATTTTTCATTTATTAACACATTTTTAGTTTTCTTTTTGGTTTATTAAAATTTGTATTTGTTAGTAACTTATTACTTAGCTACGAATGATACAAACTTGAGGAAAGTTCGATAAAAAACTACGTTGTGAACCGGCGAAGAAAAAATTTCTCATGAACAGATTCTAAAACCACAAGTGATGATAAAACATGAAAAATATGTAAATATGACTCAGGGTATTCCTGAAAATTGCTTTTCGTTTCAGTAGTTTTTAAAGTACCTATTTTATGCTTATTCCAGTATCTTTTTTCTTCCAGAATATGAAGCTGAGAAAAATTAATTAAAAATAACATCATTTTGATTGTTAGGATAAATATATTGGAAATTTATACATTGATGAAGAGTTATTTTTACCCAATAAGTATAATAAAATTTACATGATAAATTTAGTGTTTTAGTTACTATCACAAAATATAAAAATAATTGTACATCAAAAACGTATTATTTGATGTAACAACACAAATATAGAATTCAGTTTTCATTTGTTTTAAAATGGTAGACGCATATAATAATTTGACACTAAATCAACTAAATGAACTTGAAAAAAAGCAGATTATAGAATTAAGTACATCTTAGCAAGCGCTACGTTTGCCGATACTTTTTTAGTGAAACAGTTGGTACGGGAAAATTCAAATAAAAAAAAATATATTTCAATTAATTGCAAATGAAAGTGCGTCTATCTTTTTTCAACAAACTGTATGGTCCATAAAAAAAAAAACTTAAAATTATTATTCGTATTTTATTTATTTTCCGTAATATTTTAATTTTTAAGATTTCCGGCGATTTGAAATTTATCTATCAGAATTTAACTATTTTTGGAGAAATATATTTTTTATCTCTTGTAAAAGTTTGCTACATTACTATATCTATTTTAGTTAATTTTTTATTTTTTTTCTTCTTTTTATTTTACATTTTAATATTTTTACATTTTAACATTTTTCTGTATTTTTTTTTCATATTTTGTCTATTTTACTTGATATTTCTAATATTTCTAAGATAATATAAATATTGTTTGAATATTTGAACAGTAAAATACATATGTAGAAACGATTTATAGAAACAATGGTAGAGTTTGTTCTCGTTTTATTTGCTATGATTGTACATATAACATATAAGTAGCCAAAAATTAGAATAACTTAAAATTAAAATAATTAATTATCCAAAAATTAATGGTCCAAAACTAGAAATTTTATACAAAAATTTATTTAGACAAATTTTGACCATTTACTTCAAAAATTTTCATTTTTTAATCTGCATTAAATTCTTCGTTTGAACTTAAGATTCAATAAAATTAATGCAAGAAACAAGAAAATAAAATAACATTTTTAAATAAACAAATATATTAAAAAATGTTTTAATAAAATCACAAGAAAATTAGAGAAAATGTTTACATACGTACTGGAAGGTTAAGTAAGTAAAATATTCTCATATAAAATTTGCAAGAGTAGTTTAATAATTAGAGAATTAATATTTTATGCAAAAATTAAACAATAATAATTAAATAAAATATAACGGGAATAATTTTCATTGCATTTTTTTAATATTTTATCAAAATAAAAATCATGCTTTTTTCTTGATGGGAATTTGCATAAGAATTATAAATAGAACACTATTTTAGCAGCATTTTTAATTTTTAGTTTAAGAATTAAATTTAATGCTATCAGTTATTACATTTACTGTGAGTTCTAAGCATGTTAGCGCTCGTAAATGATAATGTTGTGCCATAATGGAAATACTAAAATAGGTTGGAATGTCAATAAATCCTAAGCAAAGAAAAGTAACTCTAAGCATTCAAAAAATTTATTGAAATTCTTTAACCACATCTTTTTTTTAGACATACGAATTTGCAAATCTACCATATTTGCTACGTATAAAAAAGTTTTTTACTGAATTTTTGATCAGATAGTTTTATTATTAGAGCATTTTTTTTAAATTAGTTTTATCTTGGAATATTAATCACATGCCGACGCTTAAGTCTGAACTCGCGCTGTTCTAATTTTTTTTTAATTTCTGGAATTTACTTTATATTAATACATACTTGAACACTAATCAGTTATTAAGCTAAAGAATATAAAATATTCCTGCAATTACTTATTGATCTTAGGGTTTTTATTTTTTTTATATTCAGATCAGCAATATTCAGATCAGAAATACTTTAAACTTTACTTAACACTTTTACAATTGTTTTAGGTCTATATAATAACAAATCTTAAGAGTTTGTTTAGTAATTGTGTCATATTTAAAATCGAATATGCAATTAATATTTTTTAAATTTTTTTTTAGAAAGTTTTGGTATTTATTTAAAATACAGAGATCTTATTGATCGAACTACATCACAACTTTTTCGTACGAAAACACAGTAGACACCTGTTTTGTTTAATTAGAATGAATATTTATATCTAAGATTCAGCACAGCTCTCGGAACTGTTTAAGATAAAATCTCAAGCCAGTAGGAACCAAACGTAAAAATAACTTTTTTGAAAAGCCAACACACGTTTCATCACAATATAAATGAAGCTAGTACGAACATCGTTAGATACGGCTCAAGACGGTCTCCGTGCACGAAATCCTATCACTAGTTCTGCCTTGCCTGGTTTCTTGTAAAATATCACGTGTTTTACACCATAGCATGTCGGTTTTAGTTGCTTAAATTCTCAAATCTACCATTTTATATAAATATCACACGTTATTAACGTCAAGAAAGTAGCAACAAAGCATTCTTTAAATCGTTTTTATTCCTTTATCTCGTTAGTAAAAAAATATTTTAGACCCTCTTTTACAATAAAATAATTTCTCCCACAATCTCATATCTTTTCTAATAATTTTAACTGTAATTGATCTGGAGCTAATCTATTGTATTTTGTGGGCTATGCTAAAATAAGTAGTGTTTATTACTATTCACTAATAAAATTAATACAAATCACACCGTTAAAACAACTTTAATTTTTTTTTATAATTCGAAACGAACTAATTTTTTGATTTTTAGTTTCAAATATACTGAGTGACAAAAGTAAAAGAACACCAAGAAGTAGGTTTTCAATTGAACTGACTTTTGTATATTACATGTAGGTGGTCAAAATACATAAACGATCAATATTTGAAACAAAACAAAAAAACAATACATATGTTGGGTTGGCTCGCCGTGGTGTTCTAAGTAGTCCCTAATACGTCGTGGCATTTAGTTGATGAGAACGTTAGATTCCTCCTGGAGTATTTGATCTCATGCCACATGTATTTCGTGTCGGAGATCTTCCAGCGTCAGTCAAAAACAAAGTAAATTGCCCAATCAACTGCCGATAATATCCCAAACATGTTCTATAGGGGATAGTTCAGGAGATCTTGGAGGCAAGGAAGAAGAGTGTCTTTAGCTTTTTCAAAACAAGCCATAGTAATCCTAGCAATGTGAGGTCGGGCATCATCTTGTTGAAAAACAGGCTTTGGTAAGGTGTGAAGGTAATCAAGAAGATGAGACTATAATATCCGCAATGTATCGAGCATTCATGGTACCAAAGCCATCGTTCAAACCCAATCTGGAAAATCTGGATTCGTCGCTAAAGACACCATCCATCACTGTTACCTTTCTCGGCGCCACTTTAATCGTCGCCTTTTGTGTGCAGATGGTTCTAATAGTTATCCTTCTTCCTTCTTCTCCAAACCATTGGTCAGGAATCGAACGTGTGGTCGAAAAACGGCCCCTCACAGCTACCAGTTTTAGGCGACGATCTTGACGTGCTGTTGTCTGTCGGGGAAGCCCTGAATGTCTGGTTCCTTCAACTCGTCCTTCCTCGGACCTAGGACGATAATAGTTCGTCATAGCTGACACTGTTTTGTTTAAACGAGCTGCAATCTGTCGAAAAGGTAAAAGCAAATGGTGATTTTTTTTTTGCTGAAGAAATAGCTTAAAATCTTAATCAATCTTTATTTTGTTTATCCATAACTCATATACAAAATTTGGTTAAAAAATAATCATTTATTTTTGGTGTTCTTTTACTTTTGTCACTCAGTATAGATCACGTAAAAAAATATCATATTGAAATTCATCAGATTGGGTGTTACAAACACTCCAACTATTATTTGCCCACGAAATGTTGAATTGTCAGTTTGATTAATAAGCTGACATGACTTGGGAGAAAATTATCTCTCTGACTATTATCGGTTTAATGGATCTAGAAAATAATGAAACAAAAAAGTTGTATCAATTTAATTTATTTACTTTTTTTGAATGAATACAATAAGTTTTTAACGTAGGTTTTTTAGCCTATTTTTAAATGGAAATCATCTGAAAGTTGATAAATTTTATTATGATCAGCATTAAGCATACATAATTGATGAATAAAAAGTTGTGGAAAGTTTTGTTTTAGTGTAAAAACTGAATTAACAGAACAATAGAAGCAAATAAAAATACAAAATTTTTACAAACATTTTTTTTACATCTGGTTTTTTGTATAATAATTTTCTATGGTTATAAATTAGTTGTTTACAAGCATAAAGTATAAAAACAGAAGGAAACTGAATCTAATTGTAAGTATGAAAAAAAATCAAATATGAACCAAAATATAAAAAAAATAGAGAAATAATTTTTGTTGCTCCAAATTTGCTGCTTTTGCTTGTATTTTCTAACTTAAAAAAAGAAAAATTATATCACGATAACATCAAAATAAGAACAATTAAAGCCCATAGATTTAAAACAAAAGAAGATAAAATATAAGCGTTGTTTGTTTAAAAAGTATATTTTGGGTAAACAGATTTATTTTATTAAAAATTATTCAATTGTTGAAATTTAGCTGTTTTTTATAGAAAACCATCGATCTGACAAAAAAAATACATATCGAAATATATTCGTTAGGATTTGAGTAAATGAAGGGTATTTAGTTTCAATTAATTATCAATAAATATCAATTGAAATATTTAGGTGGAGTTTAATATTTAGGTGTGAATAAATTTGGAATATATAACTGAAAAGTCAAATATATTTATATCAAAACCGTAAATCATATTTCCGATTGAAAATAAGCAAATTTAAAACTGTCTAATAATATAAAAACACAAAAATTATTAAAATAAGCTAAATCGAAAAAACATGTTGAGAAAAACTGCTTGGAAAAAAATATGTAAAAAAATCGATACATCAAAATTGCCAGAAATTATTATTATTATGTTAATTTTTTTTTTGAACACATGAATTGAAACATGTCCAACAAAAAATTAAAAAGTATTTTAAAATAAAATTTAGCTTTATTACTTGAAGATACTTTTATAATTAAATAAACTTTTTGATGATATAAACTTTATAATTGCATTTTGTGGATTAGTGTACCTAATAATTAATAATTTTCTATAAAGTAGTAAAAATATTTGTTATTGAAATTCGAATACAGACATGTCATTATTACTTGCATTTTTTTTAATTTACATAAGTGTCTATATTAACGTATATATTATAAGTAGATATATATATATATATATAGATGATTATATCTATATCTTGTCTATATATAAGTATATAGATGATGTAAGACTAGAATTTACAACTTAAGTTGTAAAAAATCTCTAATTTCATAAAATGTAATAAAAATTGACAGACTTAGGAAACTAAGATTTACATAAAGCACTAATATTAATTAAAAATTTAATCATTTTATTTAAGTATTATTTTTTTATTTTTCGACTTGTTTTAATTTTTACAAAGTAAAATTATTTTTAAAATTTAAATTATATGTAGGTATTACATATATTCAAAATTCTAGCTTTATAACTTCTTAAAAATTTTTCTTAAGGTTTCAACACGGTATTAGAACAAATTCTAGACAAAACTGAAAATTTAAATTTTGTTTATTTTTATATACCTACTTAGGTAAGTAATTAACAAAAGTTAGGTTTACCTTAACAATTAGTTAATAGTGTAAATGTAAATGGTATTTTTTAACTTTAAATAACAAAATGAACAACTTTAATAGGTAGTTTAGCAACCATACTTTTCTATTTGCTCCAAAAGACTATTTTGGATAGAATTATATAAATTTATCTAGTAGTTTTTAAGAAAAATATTCCTAAACTACAATTATCGTGCGTTTTAAATCTTTAGTTGTTTGTATACTATTATTTAAATCTTTATGACATTAATTCTCCAAAGTGCCCACTTTTTAGCAGTGATATACCATTTTTGTGAACTGGAGCATTATCTTGTTGAAAGTCTAGTAAATTTCATCGATGATTTTCCCAAAATGGTATTAATCGAGAATTAAGAACATTTTGGCATTTCTTCCTAACCATACGACTTGTAGGAAGGGTCAATTCTACTTTGTACGAAGACTGCTTCCTAAACCAGTAATGAAGTATAGTAACGAAGTAATGAAGTATAAGAAGTATTTATCATCAAGTCTGAATTAATTTTTTTGTCACTGAATTTAACTGTAACTCAAAAAGAGAAATCTAAATCCCTCAAAGTCAAAGTATTAATTCTAATTGCTTTATGATCTAATATCACACGTAGATAAGTCATAGCCAATTTCTAGAAAAATGCTGTAATTTAGATAAAAGTAAAAAAAAATGATAAAAAATACTTGCTAGAGAAGTTTTGACTTTTAGGAGCCTTTAGGGGGTAATTGTTAATAACTAGAAGTACGAAACTGCTTGTAAATAAAAGTTTACACGTTTATCTAAATGTTGAAATAAAATATATGACATCTATAAGCTATCAGTCAATAATTGCACAAAAAAGCGTATATAATTTATTTAAACAATTTATTTAACTTAAGTAATACCACAATAATATATACAAGTTATTTGTTGGGTACAGGTAGGTATAACCATATTTAAAATCAATTTACAAGTAAACTTTCAATTGTAATTAATTTTTACTCACAGTCAATTCAATTTTTTGACATGTAAGTAGGTAAATCAATGAATTTGATGATTTCCATTGTCTTACCTTACTTTATTAACGTTTGAGTAATGAGCACGTTTCGACTGGAAAATTTGAAAATTTCGTTCAGTTTTAATTTCCTTATAATTAATTTTGTTCTCTCTTGAGGATTTTGGTTCGAGTTTGTCTTTGTATACCTACAGAAGTAATTAAGAAACAATATGTTTATTTTAAATTATATTATATAAATTATATATGTTAAAACTAGCATCTATTTTTTTTGAACTGTTAGAGACTTTTATTTAATTCGTATAAACTAAATCTTGGCTTAATTTTTAAGTACTACACATAATTATCAAATACTTATTAAAGTATTGCTTCTTTAATTTAGTTCTAAACATTCAACTTTCATATATTTTTTCTAAATTATTTTTAATAAGACAATTTTTTTTTTATTCAGTAAAACGTGTGAAATCTCCCGTGCACCAACAAAGAGCAAGAAATATCAACTCTAACACACCAAATTAGTACAGAGATTCTAAAACAGTCATGCTCGAGGAGCCAACCAATAAAATCTCTTGATTCCCCCCAACCATAACGAACTCGATTGGCCGACAGCGTAAATCGGCCATTTTATAACATAAAGGCGTCCAAAGGTGGAGCTTGTAAATAGCAGTCGTACAAGCATCAATATAATCTTAACACCATGAAGTTTCCACTCAAATGGTCTCCGAGATTCAAAAGAACAGCTGTTACGTGTTAGATTCCTTTAGTTTGGTTTAATACCACTCGTCTTATCAAACTTAAATAATTAATTAGATTTCATTTTGACGGTTAAGTTAACATTTCGAAGTTGGTAACATGGATTTTTGATATCAAAAAAGTGAAGTGACGTAACTTTTAGTGGGTTTAGTGTTGTTTTATGGTGATTTGTGGACGCAGAATTCTGGATTTTTAATAATATGGATACTGGTGAGTTAGGAACAAAATTTCTTACCGGAATTAAGTCAGTTAAAACTGTTTTGACATAAGAAAATAACTGAACACGAAATATGTAACTAACAAAAAGATATTCTTGTACTTAATTTAATGTGATTGTTAATTAATAACTAATTTTTTACTTATTTTTATTTACAAAGGTGGTGAATCCATACAACGTTTTACATTGTTATGTTTCTTCTATAAAAGGTGATTGATATAGTAGAATTAATAATAAATAAGTTAATCATTAATCAGCAAAAATAACATCTAATATTATTTGATACTGGTCCAAAATTTCATGCCGTCGCTTCGGCGTCATTTTTCTTCAATTTATAATCAATTAAATCCTTGACCATTTATATTAGTAATTTTTTATTCTATGTTGTTCAACTATTTTTTGCTACGCCTCTGATATAGCTGTATTCATTTTGTTTCGTGTCCTTTCAATTTTTTTATTATTTTTTGTTTTGATTCACCAATTGACGTAAAGTACTTGCATTTTGTTTTAAACAAAATAATTATTTATATTTTACGACAAAAAATCAAAGATTTTGCGTCTTCTCCTTCCGTCGCATTCTTCGCGTCGCGCTGACGAGAGGTACGTGGAACAAAGAACAAAGTGTTAAAAATACTGTTGATGCTTTAGTATTTCTTAATAGTCATTTATTCTTCTGTTGACATTGTTTGAAGAGGCTACTGGGCTTAATGAAATATAAGCACCGAACGGCTAAAGCAAACATAACCCAAATCCCAATGTAAACATAACTTTTGTGTGAGATGAGTGGAACTGATTTGTTCTTCAGCTGTTTTTCAAAATAGTGTATATTAGCGCTGTAGGATGCAATTATGTTTGTTTAGATTTAATTAAGAGTTTTGTATATAAAAACGCAAATTGACGAAGAGGTAAATGGTAAAAAAAAACACGACAAAGTTGTCATTTCTTACCTGTCGTTTTAAATTCTTTTGTCACATTTATTAAAAGCGAATTTTGTAGTTATAGCCCAACAGATTAGCAAGGTTATGATTTCTAAATTAAAATTAGTAAAGATCAAACCTTGCGAAGTCTGTGATTTCAAATCAATGGTCTTGAATTTTGATACACTTAATAAACATCATAAAATTGGCAAACTCGCTAAATTTGAAGGTTGTAAAGTTTTTGATTTCGAATGAATAATCTTAAATTTTGCCGCTTTTAATAAGCGTGTCGCACTAATCAAAACTGGCAAAATTTTGTAATTCATATTCTTGAAATTATTCATTTAAATTAAAAATCGCGCTTTACAAAATTACTCATAATTTTAGTTTTATAATCTTAAATTCTGGTAAAGTTAGTAAACTTGGCAAAATTTATGGTTGTAGATTTATAAATACCAGATTTATTTTTTTTTAGTATATTAGCTACAGTAAAATGGAGAAGTAATATATTTTCAAAATAGAGGTAATACCAAAAAATTTAAAAAAAATCTAAAAATCAAGTTTAAAAAAGATACACAAAAATCTAATAAAATCGAAGGATTAAATGACTGGATTTTTTTATTTATGTTAAAAGTATAATAATATTTAGGTTTCTAAAGGTCATTTTTTTTTGTATTATAATTATAATTTTTTCAATTTTTAAAAGTTCTGCTATCATAATTCTGGTTCTACTTAGTTTCAAAAATTTTAGTATTAAGGTTTGGACAGCATTCGCATTTTGTTTAGGTTTTAGGTTTTAGATATCAAATTTAGAACTTTTCTGGCAAAATTAGATTTTTAAGTTTTAACAACTTTAAGGTTTCTAACCCTCAGCCTTCTTACGGCTTCTAAAATAAATTTCACTTCTCAGATTTCATTTAGATGATAATAAATACAAAAAATGTAAATTAAATTAAATCTCAGAGGGTTCAAGGAAATAAATTTAAACTCTAAAAAGAATAAGCATAGAAAATTTAGCTGAAGAATATAAACACCTACAGAAATGGAATAATATAAAAACAAATTTAAAAAAAGGATTAAAAATTTAATGCATTCGCGAAGGGTCTAAGAGTAAAATAAAAATTCTAAAAACCTAGATTCACCGACATCTACATATTTTGAATATTTAATTTAAAACAATGCAGATGATTTATACCATCCGAAAGATAAAAGCATAAAATCATAAAAACAAAAATTCTAGGAATTTAAAAAAACAAACTAGTGTCTGAATCTAAGGGATTCAAAGATCGGGTAATAAATAATTTAAAAAATTTAATAAATAAAAAAAAACTGATTCTTCGATTAAACAATCCAACGCCAACGGAACGAAAGAAACAGATTTTTTTTTTAAGTATTCTAAGAATCTGTTAGATTTTAGCGATCTAAAATTGAATAATAAGTTTAATAGCTTACGCCTCTATTTTTTTTTAACCAATTGAATATTTTACATCATACTTTCGTAATTATGGTTGCCTACTTAGCTTATTTTAACAAACTTACTAAGCTTTATGATTGTAGAGTTGTAACTTTTAGTACATTATTTATTATCAATAGTAAAATTTAAGTACCTAAAATTTATTAGGTATAGGTGTAGGTGATGCTTCGATGTCCTTCCTGTACGAGCTATTCAATAATTCTAAAAAATCTAAAACTAAAAGTTTACAACGGGTTCCAAATTCTAAAAAAATGAATAATACAAGTATTTCAAAAGCTATTTTTTCAGGTTTTTAGTTAAATCTAAAGAATTTAGAACAACGAAGCAACCTAAACAATCTAAGAAAACATAAATAAAAGATTATCCACAAATTTTAAACGATAATCTAGAGAACCTACAAATGTTTGAAAATTTGAATACTTAATTAAAAAATCTAAAGGATTCAAGAATCTAAAGATACGAAAAAAATGAAAATAAAAGATATATAAGAATAATATATTTCTCAAAAAATTGATGCATATATGATCTTATTTTCGTTATTTGTGTTGCAAGTAATCTTGTAGATAAATAAATTTGTTGGGCACAAAGAGATCGCAGAATGGCTTATAGAATATGATTACGTTAGTATAGACCGATCTTGGTAAGTTATAAATAACTACATTTTTGATACACTTAGTTCAATTTTATTGGAGAGAAGGATATTGCATGTAAATACAGTCATTAGTAGAAAAAAACTTTTTGTTATTTAAAATATTACTATTTTATATTTTTTGTTTATTTTATATTATTATTGGAGGAGGATAATTTTTTCTTTAAATAATTAGACAAAAATTGTATATCTTTTTTTTTATATCAAGAACTCTTAAATTTAGATGAGTTTGTGACGTTTGTTATAAATAATCCTGCTTGGTACATCATTAAAATTAAAAAAAAAAATATTAGCTTTAAAAAAATAATACAGTAGTTAATAACTGAATGTACATTTATTACCTATCAGTGGAACATATTTTTCTTTTATTTCATTTTATTCAGTAACCATGTTAATTTAATCAGAGTAAATCACTTATTGTTTAATGGTAAATTAACTGGTTTTAGAACATTTAAACAAGGTCAATACTTTCATTCAAAACAAAAGAACACCTGATTGATTTTGTTAAGTTAGTTTTCATATTATTTTTGCTAATAAATATAAAAAATGTACATCTTTTCTCTGTAACATTTGCAATAAAATTTGGAAAAACATTGTAAGATAAAAAAAATTGCAATTGAATCTTTTTTTTATTTAAATTAAAATTTGTAGGTCCTCTGGATTCTTTAGATTTTCAAATTTTCAATGTTTACTCTATTTTTTTTTTGTTTTTTTAATGGTTCGATCTTTCAGTTTTTATTGGATTTTTCGAATTCTTTTATTTCTTTAAATCCTTTGAGCTTTAAAACTGCAGAATAAATTGTTTTTGAAATGCAGACATAAAATCTCAATTTTTTAATACTTTGTTTCATAAACTTGTAAACTTAAGAAAATTGTTGGTTGTTAAATCTTAGTGAACTATGTATTGCGTAAACCATTTACTCACTTAACCGAACATCTCCATCGAAAGCTATTTGTAATAATAGTACCAGACTAATACGAAATATTTGTATTTTCGCCACTTGAGACGGGAACAGAACATTGAACACCTCCGGCGTCCAAATCCATTTACTGAACAAATTTACTTAAAGCAAACATTGTTCTTTTTCAGCGAAGAGATTATTAGTTTAGAGGGACACATTTTTAAATCTCTTCATGTTGAGTAAACAAAAGCGAAGCAGCAATTGCCGTTTTGCTACCGGTGGTCGTTTGTATGTACTTAACGCAGTAACCAAAGGAGAAAAATTGGTAAATTCACTTTCTGTCACGCGTTAAACATTGTTTACTGCCAACTTACCACGTTTTAAATATGTGTGTTTGAGCATTCTCTTTATCGTGCTGCCAGCAACAATAGAATATTACTCTTGGTTGATCGTTATTTCTTACTCAAGTGTACGTTACATTGTGTTTAGAAAAAGAAAATGGAAGAAGTACGAGTTCATGTGAGATTGCGATTGTGGTCGTATAATTGACTTATTGACAGGAAATTAACGAACTTGTCAGGAAGTTGAGGGATTAATGGAAGAACTATATTTAGCGTGTTCCAATAACTGCAATGTAAAACTTAAGTATCACGTCTTCTTGTAAGATCTTGAGAAAAGAAGAAACTGATTGTATCAAGTGATTCGGGTACACTCCTCCTGAATTGAAAAACTGGGCATCTGTGGGTAATCACCAAAGTCGTATCGTTCATACTACTTTAATTTCCTTTAAACAGATTGATCAACAATGACCTGCAGACTCCAGCAAATCATTGCTTTGAGAATACAAATCTGTTGTCATTCAGCAACAAGCAATTTCAAGGTTGATAAATTTAATCACATCTAGGAAAACTTTCAGAACCGTATCACATACCACAAAGCAACGATATTATTACTTTACGTTGCACTCTGGTTCATAAGCATATAAGAAAATAAAAAATAAACAAGATAAGTTAAAATTTATTATGTCATGGGTTATATGAAGGTCACCTCGTATGATTTAAATTCTAATGTATACAATATCGTCTTTAAAAATTATTGACATTTTATCGCCACAAGAACTTTTATTATGAGAGCTAATACGGTGTTATCACTGGATAAAAAATTGTAAAAATAGAATTAATCTGTTGCATCATTTTTAAAAAAGTAGCAATAATTGCTTTCAAGAACACAAGAAATTCTAGAAGCTGAAATTTTTGTTCGATTATTAAAAATAATTTTAATCGTGTTCCAAAAATTCTTCTATGCAATTTTGCATAGATTTCTACTAAGAAAAATATAATAACTTAATTCAAAATATCTAAGTTTTCATCTAGTGATGACTGTATTTACATTAACTATGCGTCATTTCAATAAAATTAAAATAGGTGTCTCAAAAATTTTGTTATTCATAACTGTTCAAAAACGGTCTATAGAAATTTCAAAAAAATCTCAAATTCTACAAGCCACTATGCAATGCCTTCGATCGTCTTTTTGACCAACAAATGTCTTTCAAGAGTTATGGAACTACAAGGTTAGTTGCAACACAAATAACGAAAATATGATCATATGTGCTTCATTTTTTTGCAAAATATATATCAGCTTTAAAAAATATGCGAAGGTAAGCACCAGAACCTATTGCTTTTTCTTTTTTAGTATCTTTAAATTCTCAAATTTTTTAGATTTTTTCAATTATTCAAAATTTCAAACATTTTCCTCGATTTTTACATTTCTAAAGAGTCTCTTTTTTTATGTTTTCTTGGATTGGTTAGATCTTTGCTCTAGATTTTTTAAGTTTATTGTCTAGCTTTTGAAATTATTCAGTTGTTTAAAATTTTGTAAATACGAAATTTGTTGTATTTTCATCTTCTAGGAATTACAGTTTTACTTTATAAAGAGTGAACAGAAATATAAAACTGATTTTATGGTATTATATTTCTAAAAATTCTGATTTTTAGATGAAATTTTCAAAAATTCTTTCCAGCGCGACAAAGATAAAATTAGAAGGGCAAAAACATTGCTTTTTAAATATCTTTTCAGTTTTTACTTTAGACTTTTCAAAAACAATTTAAAGCTTTTTATTTGTTATCTACTTTTTGACCTAACTGAAAGAAAGAAGTTTTTAAGAAAATTACCAAAAAGCGGCTTCTATATATTTTCTTTTTATATGAACCCATTATTAGGCTGTCAGGCTGACATGGACAGCAGCATCCTTTTACAGTTTTTAGAATAGATATTTGACACGTAGTACCGCTCAGTTTTAAAGTTGTTTTTTTTCAGATCTTTGAAGTATCTTTTTGATTTATTGCTGAGGAAATACGAAAGTTAAACAAAAAGAAAGAAAATTTGAAGGCATTCGAACTTTGACTCTAAACCTTTTTAGAAGAAGATATTCAGGGCTCTATATTTTCCAAATGTGGCACTTTTTCTAGATATCCACTTTAAATATTACTTTATATACAAAATTTCAAATTTGAGCACTAATTCTAAAAGTTGGCAGCATTTAATCAATCACTGAAGAATCATTAAAGCAGTTAGCAATTTTACAAATATAAAATTAGTTGTTGCTATTTTTCAGATATACAAAAATTTAAAATTTAGATTAAATTAAAATCTTTTTTTTTTTGGTTTTTAAAAATACTTTTAGGGTCTTATATTTTTATATTGTTAAGGCACATTAAAAACATATGAATTTGTAGACATCTGAATTCATAGAAATTCTGTTTCTTGATCTATAATAGGTGACAAAATGAGATCCAATAAAGAAAAACATGAAATTATAGTTGTGATTTTTTTCTGGAGCACTTTTAGTGCATCAAATTTAAAATTCAACAAACAAAAGACACGAGCAAATCAAATTCTTAATAGTTCTAATTTTATCAGAGATTTTTTCTGCAGTTTTAGAAATTTTAAAAATTGACTGATATTTTTGTTTAGCGCTAAAAGGCTCTTTAAGTTTAACGTATATAAAATTAAAAAATTAAAAGACATTGGCATTGAACATAGAACTTTTCTTTCACATTAGAACTACTTTCACATTATGACTTTAAAATTCTAGAAATTAAAGAAAACGTTTGGCATTGTTTAATTTCTAAAAGTAGAATGCTCTTTGGTCCATATTTAAAATCAGCAAGATAGAAAACATTTAATTTTAAGTTTGTAGCATGTCTGGTTGCGAGACTCAAACACCTTGGAATCAGTTTCGAAAAAAGACATTTAGTACCCAAACTTTTAAAATGTTTTCATTCTTCAAAGATATTACAGTTGTGATTTTTATTAGCTTTTAAAGTATCTAGTTGCTGAACCATCCAAATTTAAAAAGAAAAGAAAAAGAAAAGAAAGAAAAAAGTAGCGTATGTCTTAGATCTCATATCGTAATTTCACCTAGACGTAACTGTCTCTCTTCCTAATGTTACTTTTTGCTCCTAATATTTCCAGTTTTACTAAAAAAAAATTAAACGCCATTTTAACAGAAAGTGATTGAAAAACAACAGGAAACTCAAATTACTGTCATTGTCACTAACGTCATCCCTAATAAAGTTACCACCTACCTTTACAATAACAAAAGTGTAGCTAATTCATCTTTGATCTTTTGAATGCATGATGTTACCTACTAAAAGTTTTCTGTTTTATTGACCGAAAAAGGATATTAAAATGAAATGAATGTCTAGTTTTACACCGTTTGGTTTAAAATGCTCTTTTTGAGAACATATTAACGTCGCAAAACGAGAACGAATGAAGCACGAATGAAATTCTAGTTACTTTTGCATATTGAAGAACAACATGTATTTTTTTGTGTTAAAATGAAAATTGTTTAATGTTTATTCGACTATTTATTTATTCGACTATTAAATAGGTCTCGTTAGTGATGGCTATTTGTGGTGGCTATTTCCTTCGGTAACTAAAACACCTTTTTAACTTCTGCTTTCAACGATTCAATTTTTTTTTAGTTTTTAAAATTGGAGCGCTAATTTTAAAAACTTCAAACTACGACTGTCATTGTTTTAGCATTTTTGCAACTTTAAGTTTATATAACACAAAATGTGATTTTTTTTTAAATTTTGATAGATACATTTAGGACACCAAAATTGAAAAGCAGTTTTATAATTTTTACATCATCTCTAATTAAAGTGAGAGTAGAATTGTCTTTTCTATAGCGTTTCTATAGATAAATGTGAGATTATGTTATAAAAATCAATATTTATTTTTATTTATTTATTAAATTAAATATTAAATTATTTATTAAATATTAAAAGTATAATTTTTTTCCAACAACTACCTGGTAAAAATTTTGCATTTTTAATTCGATCGTTATATGTATGTATGTATCATGTTTTGTTGCCTACACAAAACAATCCGATAATAAAAACAGGAAAAGTAAGCTAACAATTGATGCCTTGTTAGTTTTGTTATTATAAATGATAATAAAATGTGCTAGTGCATAGACTATTGAGAACAAGTGAGCCTTAAAGATGTTTAAGTGAAAGCCAAATCGTTATCTCGACTGTAGCCTTGATAACCTTTAACTCGTAGATAATTTTTTCATCAATTTAATTTTTTCCGTCGACAAATTAGATTCTCTTGACTTGCCAAATGATGAAAACTCATTAGACACGCGGAGAAAATTATTAAATAAATTTTACTGGACCATAAATTTTCTGAAGCAAACAAATCTATCCAGCTAATAAAGTTGGCTCAAAGAACGACTCCCTAAGCTGTGATGCATGATCTAACATGTGTTGACATTGTCGGAGTCGCTAATACCGACACACAACACAGTTTCTAAAACAAAAACACGACAGACTTGGCCTGCTTTGATCTGGCGAAAGTAATTTATGTTGGCGCATTTGCCTCTACGTTTCCAGACTGCCTGTAAAACTGTACAGTCGAGACAGAAATTTATTAACTTAAAATGTACCATAACCTGAACTGTTATTATCAGAGTTCGGCGATTGACTCTCAAGCGATAACACGAATAATAATTAAACAGCAATTGCGTGAATGAGAGAATGAGAGAGAAATGACGTAAAACAGTCTCTCTTTTAATCTTAATTGTTTTTGTAAAATTTTGTTTAATAAATATTAATACTGTTGTTGAAAATATGCTAGCTCATGATTAAAGAGCAAAAACAGAATTTTTATAATCTTACGGTAATAATAGTAAAAAATTTACAATAAAATTTCATTCGAAGACTTTAGACACTAAATCTTAGCAATTTTCGTTGAATTTTAGGTACGTTATTTGTAAATAAAGATAAAGTGTTTTCATTTTTAATTAAAAAGAGTTTTGGCTACAAAACTTAAAATTATTTTTTATAGATATTTTACTAAACTATATTTACATTATTTTTATTATCACTTTTATTATCACATGTGACAATTTGCGTTGAATTAAACCTCTCTAATTATATTTAAATAAGAATAATAAAAAACTTTTTGAAGAAGTAGAAAGAAAAATAAATTTCTATCCTGTGCCAAGATTAATTAAAGTAAAATTTTCGTTATTAGTTTTTGGATAATAGCACTTCTTCAATTAGAAAATTTTAAACATTCTACTTATTAATTTCAAAAACTTTTAAAATCTACTTATTCTTAATGTTAAAAAAGTTAAATAAATAAAATTAATATTAAAATTTGTATAGTGCTAAACTGACTTTTGGTCTTAATCCCAATATACAATAGTTAGACATTAACTGAACTGATTTAAAATGAAGTTTTAATAGTTAAATATAGTTAAAGATATTTTTGGCATCTGTCAGAAGTTTTTGTAAAATTTGTTACTAATATTTTTCGTGGTCTAGTTTACTGTAGATATCTCCTTTAAAATTGAGAAGTTTAACTGGTTTTCCAAATTTACGTTTATTTTAAAATCGAGGCTAGATTTATGTATTTATTGATTTTTGTCATTTTTCTAGACTGTTGTTGAATTTCCTTACAGTTTAAAAGTTTAGGTAGGTATATATATTTTTTTTAATTTGCAGGTCTAAAATATTGTAAATTAATAATTTGTGTGGTAAAAACATGCGATTTTTTTTTCTCCATTTTTGCTAGAATTAAGATTTTGTCGCTGTATTAGTTCAAAATTTCGTCAACACGAGCATTATTAATTTTAAAATTTAGCTCAAACAACAAAAGTGGCATTTTATTCCAAAAACATGCGTAATGAATCAAAAATAACAAAATCTAAAGTGTAAAAAAATTAAAAAGCCTACAAAACTTTTAACAAGCACAGAAAAGAACTATAGTAAATCAGAATACAGAAATTTATTACTTGAAAAAAATTTTTGGTTGGCAGTTTCTTAAATTTTTGAAGAAAGACATAAATTTGATGTACCTACTTCTAAAAAGTTTTTGGTCGGTTAAATTCTTATGTGAAGATTTTTTTTTTAAATTAGTGTTCATATGACCAAATTTTGTAAAATTTTTGTAAAAATGTAGAACTTTTTGATAATAAATTTTAGCTACCTAATAATACAAAATTGAAAATATGACACAATCTGGTACCTAATTGTGACTTGTACTTGAGATCTAACAAAATACGTTGTAATTTTTTTTTAATTTTAAAATTTCAAATTCGAAAAACTGTGGTCATAGAAATGTGTTATGAAAAATGTAATTTTCAAATCTTATGGTTAAAAATATAAAATCTGACGATTTATCTAAAACCGCGTAATTTGTAATAAGCTATTGAAATATTACTAGATTCAGTATCCCAAAATTATATTATATCGCATCTTAAAACCCAAAACTTGGCAATTTAAAATAAAAAAAATCTGGAAGCTAAAAGTGTAGCTATTTTTCTTTAAAATAAGTTTCATATTTAAAATCAGATTTCATAAATTCCAAACCTTAAATTCAGATAGGACAAGTGTGCCGAAAAAAATTGTACTTCTATCAAAAATTATTTCGGTTTTATTGCAACCATTTTATAAGAATTTAGTTTGGGATAATAGTTTTTGACATAAATAAACAAATTTACTTTTACCCGTTTTTTAATATTTTTAAACAAAAAAAAACAAAATTGATCCATTTCTGAAAAATTTTAATGCATTGCCGAATTTTTTATTATAGTTTTTTTTGTTTCATTAATCGTCAAGCTCGCGAAATTGGAGCCACCTGTGTAGAATAGATTTACAATGAAAATAATCAAATAAATATAATTATACGTAAATTGTTTTTTAGTTATTTTTTTTTTAATTTTTTCTATTTCAAAGCAAAAAAAAATCCGTGATATAATACAAGCGTTTTTTTTAAATAATTCTTAGATAAACTTAAAAAAATTATCTAGTTCTGTGGTTTTTAACTTTACCAAATTTGAATAATGCTGAAAAAAAATCGAAACTGTAAAGTCTGTTGGTTACTTCACCCATTAGCCCAAACTTTTTAAAATTTCAAGAATGTGAAATAATTGATATTTTGACTTTGATTACTGAGTTTGCCTTAAGAACAATTCAGAATTACCAAAATGTGAGATTTACTAAACGCTCGTTTCGTAATTGCTATGGTAGGCGTTAATCCCTGTAAACTGTTTTATAATTGCACTAAATTTTCTAACAATAAAATCAAAATTTAATTCACACGCAATAAAAATGTAATTACACTGGTGGCTGGCAGACCAACATATTTCAAGTTACAAACCCGTGTCCACTCAATCATTATTCCGATTCAGAAAACTATTTAAAAGATTCAATTACACAATTACATTATTTCATAGCAAATTTTATTTAATCCACGCTTTAAAAATACACTTAATTACACTTTTTTGCCGATTTTAGAAGTAGAAACAAAATCGCTGCTGTGAAAAATAAATGAGTAGATGTACCCAAAAGCATGTTTAATATCAAAAAATTATTATAAAATTTACGAAGAGAATCTGGAAAATTTTAAAAAACTGGGTTACATTCTTGGGTTACACAGGAAAAGTAAAATTATTTTTTGACACGATTTCAAATATAAAAAGTTCTAGAAATAATTTTTGGTCACAAGAGTTGTTATTTTTTTGTAAGAATTTACAAAGATTTAGGAGTAATTTGGAGTTGTCAATTTTTATAGGAACGACTACAAATGTTATGGTTAGAACTTCGAAATTATAGAAATACTTTGTCAATACAAAATTAATTACAGTAAATATATTAGCGCGTGAGCCCAAAATTTCTCCAATCTTGTAAGACACGCTGAAAAATTTCAACTGTATCCACTGAAATTAGCAAATGAAGTACGAGCGCGTACTTAAATAGATTGCTGCACTAATTTTGTTTGACTATACCGACTTAATTTAATAGACATGTAGATGTTAAACACATTTGTAGGTGATTAAGCAAACTTGACAATCTGGCAACGATTCCAGCTATATATTACTAAAATTAATCAAACATTCTATCAATTTTTTCTCTTTGCTCAGCCAAACTGTAAATAAGCAGTGACAGGAAAAATTTTATTACTTCAGCCATAGCTCATCTCCAAAATAATCGAAGGAAGCACCTGGTCGACCTATCCACGCCGGACACCGCCACATTACCTGCTAGATATTTCATTCAAAGTTAAGATGGCGAATCGAACGCCATGTTCCTTCTTTTCCACAGTCTGTACTATTGAAATACTTGAAAGTTTAGGAGATCTAATAATAGGTTCTCTCATTAAAACGAATTTGTTAGAGTGGTAGGTTTCGTTTTTTCGGCAATTTGTTAAGCAACGGAACCCGAATATATAGCTTGGTTTCGGAGGCTTTTATAATGGGCGAGACGGTCTGCCGCTTCGTCACGGTACAGTAAATGGTGAAAGTGATTATTTCATTTCAGCTGTGCATTCGGGCTGTTTGCACGTATTAAAATCGTGTGGTTTATTTTGGGGGGTATTTATGTCTTTATTTACGGCAATTTCGTCTTTTTTGTTGGTTTGCTATTTGACCAACGAGATTGAGTACTGTTTTCGACCCAGCAACAGGGTATACAACACAAAGGGTCATTTTTCAAACTTAGAATGGTTAAATTTCATTGCTTCAAGTTGCCGAATTGAAAGTGTAGGTGTCAATACTTTTTGTTACGTCTGTGGTCAGCATTATTTAATATTATGCAGTTAAATTAGTGTTTGAGTGTAAAAATTTGTGTCTTGGAAGTTCCTTGTTGTGTTTTTTTTAAGTTTACGTCAATTCTTTACAGGCAGTTTCCGAAAGGGTCCTTTTATAAACATTTAATCAATTACTTGTTGTTTCCATTAACAATAAATTTACCTTAACTGGCAGCTATTAAAAGTTGAAAGCATTGCAATTAGCATTCTTGCAAACATTTCAAACAACTTTTCAATTTCTTGCAAACAATTTAAAACCAAATAAATTCCACCACTCGTGCTTATGTGCGAAACTTATATCGTAACTGATAATGTCTTCGAGAAAGTTTTTAGGTAAACTTGATAATACAAACTTTGTTTTGACAGGTTAATTGGTTTTCTTTAAAGAGTCTTGTTTGGAAATACTTTCAATTAAGAGTTGCTGGAGCCACTGACAAGTTAATTAAATTCACGGTTGTTCACAAACATTGCAAATAACTATTTGGTTTGTTCGGACTCAGGAACCATGGCTAATTTAGCGTCTACAATTTCAAGCTTTGCGGCTCAGAAAATCCCCTTTGAACTCGACAAGTATGATTTATGATTCTCAACTCTCAGTTCACGTTGCTTTTTAATTTAACAGATGAACATATTTGTACAAAAAGTACAATATGATCGAATATCACCAACGGTCGCGTTTTGAAAGTCCCATAAAATGATCCAGACGGTTAAAAAATACACCGGAGCTAATGAGAAACATGTAACATAATTATAAGGTGCCGAAAAGACCAGAAAAAAATGTCGAAAACAATAAGAATGGTTTATTTACATTTTATGGGGGTTCCTGAAACGCCCACGTTTCCACAAAGTGCAACACATGAGTGAAATCCAAGATGTTTAGAGGGTCAGAATGTCAATTATTTTGATGGTTGAGAATGTAAAAGTGGGGCTCTTGGAACATTTCTTTGACGCCCTTATCGATCTATTCTGGTAAATGCCAAAGGTGTTGCTTTGGCATTCTGGGGGTCGTAACCTGGACTGAAGCGCGCAAATTGGTGTAGATAACATTCTTATCATTCCAGATTTTATATTTAAGGTCTCTTATGTGTTTCCCAACTTACTGATCCAATCTATATAGAATATTTATAACGCGTTATTCTCCCGTCATTCTAGAAATTTTAGCTTCCTTTCTGGTGTTTCTTCATTCCAAATTGTCTCCTTTTTAAACATATTACTACTTTTTTAACGTTGGTTAAGTTTCCGAATTTTTTTTTATTCACATGTTTAACTCTTCTGCGTTTCAGTTGAAATTTCACTGGGTTCAATTTCAAATTAAAGCAAGCCAAATTTTTTATGAATTTTATTGCCTCTATGATTATCTTTGATCGCAATTCGACTAAAATACGGTTTTTAAAGTTTCCACGCTTTATTTTAGTAAAGATTAATAAGCAAACATCTATTTTGAAGATTTAGCTTTTTCTATTTTTGTTTTCAAATCCCGGAAGTTTTTATTACCTGTTTTAATATTTATGGTTGTTCTTTAAATCTATACATATTGCGATATACACGTGTATGTAGGTACAAAACTTGACAAAAAATTGACAAATTTTGTTTAAAATTTAAACTTTTAGTACGTATTAGAAATTTTATTTGTAATTGAATAGAGAGATCACTCAACTTCTTATTCCAACAAATTTGAGTTTTCTTAAATATCTAAATATTTAGAAATCTTGTTTCTGTATTTTAACAAATGAGGTCTTTTCGTAAAAATCAAAGCTTATAGTAAAAATTAGAGATTTTCTTTGAAAATCACATTCCGCTTATTTACTAACAAACCTGAAAATTTACATTCTTTTTAATTCTGTAAGTATTTAAAAAAAATTACGGTTTTGTGTCCAACAGGATGAGGTTTATGAGAAAATTCGTAAAATCCAAGCTTGCAATAAAGAATTAGATTATATTTCGGAAAGAATTTCCGTTTATTATTGACATTAGTCGGACATTTTTACGTTTCAATATGCAAACAGGAAAAAACTATCAAAAAATGAAGCATTAAAAGAGTTGAAAAAAATACATTTAGTAAAACAGAGCTTTTAAGAAAAATTTGAGTTTTTTTTAAATTCTGCAAACATTTGTAAATTTTTTTTCTGATTTGTTTAAATTAATATAATCATCACGAAAATAGACATGTTTTTTAAAAAACATGTTTTTATCAAAAGTTGTTGAAAACAAACCATGGATTATTTTTCTTTTAACAAATCTGGAAATTTTCATCTCTCGTTTCCTTTTTTTAAATTTATTTTAGCACGCTTCGTTAAATTCGAATTTTTTAAAAAAATTATTTTGAAATCACAGATATATTTGTTTTGTAATAAATCTGAAAATTTTCTTAATTCCGCGAAAAATAATTAGAAAAAGTTTTATGTAAAAACACAAACAGGCTTATCTTTCAGCAAACCGAAAAATTCTTTAATTTTTATTTCATTTTGTTAGGATCAACAGAAATTTAAACACATGTAAAATCTAAGCTTTGAGTGAAAATTAAAATTTTTTTAGAAACGAAAAAAGACGAGTTTATCGTTCAACATATTAGAATTTTTTTCTTATTTTAAAAAATGATTTTTAATATAGACAAAACTAACAAAAGTAACCGCATTTTTTATAGTCACAGCTTGTAAGAAAACTGTAAAGTTCTATCTGGAAATTACACATCAACCAATTTTCATCCAACGAATCTGAAAATTGGCATTCTTTTTAATTTTGTCAATAATTAAAAAATAATTTTACGTTTCATTGTTTAAACACAGTATACCAAGAAAATAAACTCATTACGTAAAACAAAGTTTTAATTAAAAATTTGAACTTTTCTTTGAAATTCACAGACCAACAAATCCAAAAATTCGCATCTTTCTTAATCTGGGAATATTTGTTTGAATTGGCAGAATTTTCAAGAAAATAAACACATTTTGTAAAATTCGAGCTTTCAAAAATTAAACTTTGTGAACTTTGTTTGAAACACATCCACTATTTTCTTTCAACAAATCCGAAATTTTTCATCTATATTAGTTTTTAATTCTTTTTTTTTATTGAAAAATAGTCAAGTTTCAAGTTTCATTTGAAAGCCTTTAATCAGTCGGTTTCGTTTTAACCAACCTAAAAATTTACATTCTTTTTAATTCTACAATATTTGGAGAATTTCTTGTTAAAGAGAAGATTTGATTTGATTTGAAGAGATTCATTTAAGATATATACTTATTTATTTTTTTGTTGATTTTGGAAAATATCGATTTTTTTATCGGCAATTTGTTTCAACAAATTTGAAAATCTGTAAATATTGGAAAAACTGTGAACTTAATTTTTTATACCCAAACAAATTATTTAATATACCAATATCAAAAAAATAGAAAAACATATATTGTTATTATTTACAAATGCAGTGTTTATGAGAAAATGTACCGATAAAATAAAGCAATGAGGCATTGTTTGGTTTTACGTATTTATTCCCAAGATATTTCAAATATGTAAACAACAAACTGTTTTTCTCATTCTTATAAATTATTCTGAAATTTTTTTGGCGTTTTTATAATGATAATTATCTCTTTCTAAATCTCAACAATTATGAAAGACACAGTTATTAGTTTCTGTTTCATACACTTTTTTGTATTTTTCTTGTTACTAACTACCATTTTTATTTTCTTTGTATTTTTTTTCAAAATTTGTAATTTTAATTTTTATAATTCGCATAATTTTTACTGTGCATTTTAAATTTGTTCATTAATTTTTAGTTTTTTAATCAATTCAGTAGCAAAGTTTTCTGATTTATAATTAATTATCTATTTAAATGTGGTTTGATTTTTGTTGTTCTCAATGAAGCGATTTTTCAGTTTTTTATGTTTTTTGAAAATATCTATGTTTTTGGGAAATTAAGTAGCAGTAGTAGTGTTTTTTCTTATTTCTCAGAAATCAATTTTTTCGAAGAATCTAGTTCTATAGCTCAAACCAGAACTGCTGGAAGTAATATCGAAATTCCTGCAAATTGCCATTAAGAATTAGAACCAGAAACTCTTTTTTGTCGCAACCGAACAAAATGATAAATGACAATTGTCACAACTGCCTACACTGAAGGATGGATTACTTCAAAATTTCCTTTAAATCCGTTCTAGCACAGACATACATCCCGGCAATTAAAAAAGTGTCTGCGTGAGTGGCTGAAATTTGAAACTGCATCACCAGAGCGACCTCCGCAGAACCCGTCGGAACCGCTACATGTTTCTTTGAAATCGACTACTCTAATTTTACTGTCGTATTTTTTCGGAGCTCATTCCAACAAATGGGTTCATGTTCTCGCTTTCCTTCATCTAATTAGTGACACGTGCAATTTTGTTGATTCGATGTGGAAATGAGCTAAGATTTTAATGATGTGCATCTTGTACGAGTTGTTTTTTAGCTAAAGTGCAATGAAGTAATTTTGTGGCGATTGTTTCTTTAATTGTTAAATTAAAAAATGCATCTTTATTCTCAACAATATTGTACTTTATGCGAAGTAAGCGGCGAAATTCCCTTGGCGCATGAGAAATTGCTAATTGTCGCAAAAGCACCAGACCGTGAAGAAAATTAGATAGGTATCTATGATTGGTTCAGCGCTTAGAGTTGATACAGTTCGGATCGTTTTTTTATTAGGAATTTTAAATTGAGACATAGTTTATGCGACAATAGTTCAAAACTTGAAGACGTCGTAATTAATTGCTTCGTTGTGAAAAATTTGTTACGAGACAAAAATGTGTATTGCCTCATTTGTAATAAACTGTACTTTATTTGATACTTAAATCAATGCACCATCAACAAAATGTACCAACCCATTTTCAAGCATGATTTAGTTATAATCACTCGTAAAATTGACGACTTCTGTTAAAAAAACGTGTTTAAAAAGTTTATCTTATAATTTTCGTTTTTTCTTGTTCCAGAAGGCCAAGTTCAGCAATACGGCGAAGTGAACCAACTCGGTGGAGTCTTCGTCAACGGCCGTCCACTTCCAAACTCCGTGCGTCTCCGCATCGTCGAACTTTCCCAAGTGGGCATCCGTCCCTGCGACATCTCTCGCCAACTCCGAGTTTCCCACGGCTGTGTCTCCAAAATTCTCGCTAGATACCACGAAACCGGCTCCATCCTTCCCGGAGCCATCGGCGGTTCCAAGCCCCGCGTCACCACCCCCAAAGTCGTCGCTTACATCAAAGATCTAAAGCAAAAAGATCCTGGAATTTTCGCTTGGGAAATCCGAGACCGATTACTCTCCGATGGCATCTGTGACAAATACACTCTTCCGTCAGTGAGCTCCATCAGTCGAATCTTGAGGAACAAAATCGGATCCTTGGTGCATCCCGCACCCCATTCCCACTCACTTTACAACGCTATTTATCCTAGCTATCCTTATCCACAGCAAAAACTACAAACGCCGCCTCCACAACGACATGCTAGCGCTCCTTGTTGGCCCAGTTCGCACTCGGTGTCGGATATTTTAGCGGGAGTGCACGCGGCGGCTTTCAGGACGCCACATGGAGCTCCCGGAGGAGTCCCAGGACCTACACCTGCGACAGATAGTGCACAGAACTACAATTATTACATGTATCTGCAAAGTGGGAATACCGCGATGCATATGGTCAACCCGGGAATTAATACTCACCCGTTGACGACGCCAGGGACGCATCTCTAAATGAAACGAAGAAACTGTGAAGTGTAGACTTGGCTTGTTTTGTATGCTTCTGAAGCTTTAAACTGTAATTTTAAGAAGTTGTACATATTATTAGTTGCTTATAGAGTTCTGTGCCTTATTGCGTCGATCTAGCGACTAATTCAGACACGAATATTTATTGAACGACGGTTTTGTGTAAGTAGTATTTATTATGGACTGTAAATTATTATTTAAATAGGTATAAAATTTATCTTCGAAATTCGCTTGATTTGTTTCAAAAAATCAATATGCAGATATCTAGAAATGCATTCTATAGACACTGGGTTCTTTATACTAAATTTTCATGTTACATGAAAAGTGTACAATTGCTTTGAAATATATTATTTCCTCAATTCCTCGGTTTTATTTCTCGAATTTATCTAATCTAAGACACAACACAACCACATGAGCTCGTTATAAAGGTAAGCGACTATGAGAAACTATAATTTAGTCGTTAGTGCAGATTAAGTACTTAATACTTTATTTACCGTAACATCCCCGATTTCTGTAAAAATTACTTCTTTGTCTGGTTCACGTCACATTTGTTTATCAAATGTTCCAGGAACAATAAGATTGTTTAAATTTGCCAATTGTGATTTTTAAACAATGGCAAATTACAATTTGATCATTTATTATCAATGTGTTGACTTTAAACGCGTGGGCGAGGAAAGCAACCTGATTTAGATTTTATAACTTGGTGAGTTTTTTATTGGATGTTTTTGTGGGATAGTGGGATGAACAAAAGATTTTGATTTTGAAGGGGCGTGCATTTAAGCAAAGAATATATTATATAGCACATGATATATTATTTTATATTAAATAAGTTTTTTTTTTATTTTAAAATTGTTGTATTTAGAACGTAAATATAATGACAGAAAACGTTAAAATAGAAGAGAATTTAAGATTTGTAATGTTCCTTAGTTAAAAAAAACATTGTTTTAAATTTCATTAACAAATTCTGAAATTTAATTTTTGGAATATGTCTGGACAAGCAACGACCAAAAAATCTAAACTAATCGGCAGAAAATATTTTTAAAGATGTAAGAAATTGTCTCAAAAATTTACTTTAATTGTACCGAAATTGCCTAATTTTCTTATATTTTTTTCTGAACCTACATTTTCTATTTTCTTCTTTTAAATGCAACAATAATGAAGTAAGAAAAAATATTGCATGATGTAAAAGATGGTTAAAACCTTAAAAATCCATAAAATGATAAAATTTTACAAGTAAATTAAAACATCTATAGAATTAAATTCGTTTTTGATATGTTTTTCAACGGGTAAAAAATTCTTGCAAAATTTCACAAATTTTTAACATAAAATTGTGAATTTTTTATACTCTACTTTAGATTCGTAGATACTTTTAAAAATTCAAAAAACTTTCAAAAACTAGACAATTCCAAATTGTAAAATAATATTTATTTTTACATTCATACTGACGATAAGGTAACCAAAAATGTTTCGTCTAAGTAAATAAAAATTTCTACTGCATAGTCAAATAAAGTTAGATTTTGAGGGAAGCCAAGTCAGTTTTTGAAAATCTAAAAAATTCCAACACCTTCAAAGAATTCAAAATTTTAAGTGTAAAAGTAAATTTAAATTTAAATTTGAAAGTCAGAAGTTTTAAAATTTTACAACTTTTAGCATTTTTTAACGTTTATAAAATTCTGTGGTTCGAAACCCTTGAATTATTTTAGTTATTTTTTTGTACACAGTCTTGTTTGTTTTTAGAAATAACAAAGCAATAAATCTGAAAATTTTCGTATTCAATTATAAATACTGAAATAAAAAACTTTGTTGCCATTTCGCCGCAATTTCAGATTTGCTTCTAGATTCAGGTTCAGTTAAAGTCTCGGCTGTAATCTATAATAAACTTCACGTCTAGAAGGTTACGATTCTTGGGTCATAAATATATTAGGTGAAAAATTTTCCTGCGTCAACAACTTTCTATTTTCAGATCCAAGATTGTGATTATCAATTAACTTTCTATTAGCTATAAAAGAATACTTCTACTTTGTTTAGGAACTGAGAATTAACTTGGGTTAGTAAAATAAAAGATGAAAAATCTTCAACTTTCTTACTCCACGTAAAAGTTAGAACGGTTCAAAAAACATTTCGGATATAAAATTAGAAAACTGAGAGAGAATTTGATTTTCAGTTATTGTTGCAAAATCGTAAATTCACCTAATGAAATAACATTCAGTTGCGTTTGTTGATTATGCTCTCAATGATTATTAGTATTAAAACTTACCAAACTAAGTAGGGAAGGACGTTATATGCGAAAAATGTTTGGTACCAAAAAATGTTCTTTGCAAATAAGAGAATTACAGAATAACATTAGTCATTTTATTTTTTGACTTACAAATTACATTCAGTGGTTAAAAGAACTTAATTTTGGTGACGTGATGTACAAAAAACGCTGTTTCAGCAAACAAAATTTTTGAGTTGGATCATTCATTCGCTACATATTAGAGTGTAGATTTCTTACAACTTGAATGAATAGCACCAAACACCAAAATATTATTAATTCTCGATTAGTACCATCGACAAACTCCATTGTCTTTCAACACGATAATGCCTAAACACATAAAACTATCAGCACACCTCAGTATCTTGCCACCTCGTTTGCCCAATTTAAATTCAAAACCACCACAGGAAAGCATGGTGAAATTGAGACGAAATCACAAAATTTTATTCAAACATTTTTGCAGTCAAGAAACACAAATTTCAAATTGTAACAATTTTTACAATTCTGTCACTAAAATATCCTCTGCTTCATTACGTAAATATTCAGAACTTGTGACTGGCTTTATTTCCAACTGAACTATAAAATCGAAGAAAAAAAAAATGCTATGTGTACTACACAAATGCATGTAGGTTTATATTGGTCGTTTCCAAACAGAAAGTGCATGAAGTGTTTAAAACCATGTGGGTGTTAGTGACAGTAGTAAATGACCAGTGGGAAATGAAATAAAGTGTCCTGATGATCGCTGTTACACGGATGCTAGAGACCCTAACCAGCCATGTCTCGGTTGTGTACGATACGCCCATTTCCGTTCGTCCGTCACGTGGTGCCTACTTATTAATGACAAACTTTGTTTTCCCCAACATTAATAAATTACAAACCAAAACTTACAGTATGTCTACCTAACCCTATCTAAAATACTGCGACTTATTTTTACACAGACGAGTTGTGCCAAATTTAAAATACAGAAACAACGCGGCTTTTGGCAAAAAAATACTCCAATCTTTTGTTTTTTTATCAATCAAACTTTTTGTCCTTATTAGAAGTGTTCAGTTTATTAATTGGGCTTTGGATGCTTCTTCTCTGTGATGATCAGATTGGGCGTCCAAGACGTTTCTATGCTTCGCTGGCATTCATCGGCTGGATGCATGCACGTGCCAGACTCGTACACACAACTTCAAACACTTCTGTCACCACCGTCGGTCACACTCTCTGACCGTCTTACAAAATAGACTAACAAGATTGAAGATTGACACACGAGTCTCAAGAATTGCTTTCGGATTAGCCCCCACAGTCGGCAAAAATAAATAAGAATTACAAGAAGCGATCAAGCTGCCGAGCAAGAAAGCCAAATTTTTAACGACTGCTGGGTGAAAATTGCTCGGTTTTGCCCAAGAGAAAGTTGTCAATTTTTTGAATTATGAGCAATAAAAAAAATACTTTCTAAATAAATATCTCTATTGAATTTCCAGTCTTCCAAGAGTTGAATGTCTTGGAATTGTGAGTATTTTCACGACACATGCAAGATCCGAGAATTTCTACAGTTCAGCTTCAGATGCAATATTTTCTTTTCAGGAGTTGATTGGAGTGAAGTTTTTTGCAACTAAAAACTACCTCAACATTTAGTAAAGCTCGAAGATATTAGGAGTGAAAAAATTTAATTTGCAAATAAATTCTTGACGGATTCAAATCCCTTTTTTTCATAAAAAAAAAACATTGTGAAAACAGCCGTATTTTTGTCTCTTCATAGTTAGAATTTTGAAAAATCCTTTCTTAAATTTCATGCTCCCAACTGCTTGGGCCCTGTTTTATCTTTGTGTGTATTCTAAATTAGATATTAGAATTTGTAAATTTTCCGAAATTCCAACATTAACCAATAAAAATTTGTTGAATTTGTAGACTTGTGCGTACATACTTGGCTTGAATTTTGATAACGTAAACAAAAAGTCTTTAAGCCTAGGAATCTAAAGTACACTTCCGTTCTGATTAAGTTGTAAATCAAAAATTAATTAACATAATTTTACAATTAGATTGTTTCCTGTTCTTTGTTCGTTGTTATCTCAATTATTGACGACATTTATATTACAACAATATAAATAAATACCGAGAAATTTGTTCAAATTAAACCCTGCAGTTGTAAATGTGGAAAAATTATTCCCCTGTTACGTTACGTAAGATTAGATATTGTTAACAATAACTGTAATCGTCGGCGATGTTTTTCTTTCGATATTGCATAATCAGGATTAAATCTGGCTTTTACTGCTAATTGAATTAAGCAACTATAACGTTTTCTTTGTCTAGCTTGATTATAAAAAAAGCGTCGCTGAATTATTTTCGTATTAAGGTGGGTTTTTGATCCAGAATCCAGCTCGACTAGACCAAAAAATCACACCTATTGGACTATTTGTTTACCACGATTTACAGAGTATGCCACATTAAAAGTGACCCCACCTTGAAATGGGCGAAATCGTCTAAATAAACAAGTGACCGTAACATTAAATTCAGTATTACATTTTTCTTTAGAGAAATTAATTTGTCGCATCATTTGTTTTGTGAATAGTGGTGTTTATGATACGTTCGGGAATAATAAACAAAACTAGTCAGATCTAACTTGCAATTAACTTCATCAAAGGTGCTAACGACATTAATAATACATATAAAAAACAATCAAAATTCGAATTACCACATAAGTTTTTTGATTTGGTATTGTTTAATATACCGACATGCTAATTTTGCACAGCTACATAATGATTAATTTAATTTAGATAAAAAACAAATTTCTTGTGTACTTTGAAATTGAATGTAACATATGTGTACCCACAAACACGAGGAGTAATAACGTCAAGTTGACCATACGTGACTTGTAATCTTATATTGCTAAGATAATAAACAGTTACATGAAGTTTCACGATTAGTATTGTTCATATGAATTGAACATCAAGAAAGCTTTCGACCAGAAAAACATGTCGTAAATTCGTATCAAATTTTATAATCAATCAACGTATTCCGATATGTGTGTATGACGTATTTCCTGATCATTGGCAATAGATAAATTTTTTTCGTTAGGTCCCGCTGCGAAACAAATCGTTTTGATAAATATTAACAATTACTAATAATAAAACGATAGTTTTCGAGATCCATACAAGTAATTACAAACGTTGTAGCCACAAATAATTACTGAGCTCGTAGACCATCTGCTTTTTTGATGAAAACTATTATAAAAGATGGAAATACGCCGTTTTTAGATTTCTGTTATTCTATGAAACATAATTATATGTTATAAAAGAGGTCACAAAAGGGGAAAAACGTGTTTGTTATTAAATATATTTTTAAATGAGGTGCTCAATGTTTTAGTTTAGTTTATTTGTTTGTAATCAAAAACTTAAAAAACACCAATAATGCTCAATTGTGTAAAAAGTACCTAAGCATCATTGATCATTTACGATTAATAAACTAAAAAATTGCGTGATCAGCATTTCTTTAGATAATTTCATTTGTCAGATATATAATAACAAATTTTGTAATTTGTTAAAAGGTATTTAAAAAAATAAGTAAAGCGAAAAAAACATGCTCATAATTTTTAGGTAATTCATTCGTTCCAGCAACTTGTAAAGACTCATACAAAAGTAGGTTTGCGTTTCGTTTCATTTATAAATAAAGTGAGTTTCGAGCTCAAGCGTAAAATTTTTCATTATTTCAAAGAAAAAGTTAATCACTTAATCACGTAATGTTTTAAATTTTTAATTTTATCGTCCATTTCAAATATCTTTACTAAAAGTGGCAAAACCGAAATTCGTTGCACTCTCGTAAAAATTATATTGCAGTTTAATTTTTAAAGCGGGTTGATTGGCAAGTCTTTGTAATCAATTTTCTTAGTTTTCAAGAATTTTTTCAATTAGGGATTTAATTTTTACAGGGGAACAAGTATATTCTTTTTCTAAGGTTCTTTCTTGGGATTCTTCTTGGGTTACCTTATCTAATTCTAATTTCGTATCAGATGTTATTTGAAAATCTAAAAATCCGTAAATTTGTGACACTAAAACTTTAGAAACTTGAAGACGTGAAAACTCGAAGTACTTGAATTGGAAAAGCTAGAGACTGGAACTTTGACAATCTGAGAAGCTGTTACCATGTAAATCTACAATCTTGAAATTTAGTAACATTGCATTTCCAGAAGTTTAAAATACTTAATAACCTGGCAATCTGATTTTAAATTTTTAGAAGATATAAGTAAATAATCTAAAGAAAGTCTGAAAATCTAAAAATCCAAAAGCATAAGAACTTAGAAAATCAAAAAATCTTTAAACCTGAGGACTTTAAAAAAACCTAATTAAAACTCTTAAGAACAGAATCCAATGAAAACTTCGAATTCTGAGAAATTAATTTCTAAACAATTATGTTAGCCTCTGAATTTTGATACTTGTTAAGCAATTTTTTTTAGCCTCATTTATCAACTTCCTCTTTTAAAAAAAGTTAAATATTGACAGAAAAAAATCTCACCTGCTTCCCGTTTCTATTAAGTACATTCTTTTTCAATTTTAAGAATTTGCGAAACAAATTTACAAATTTTACCAAGTTTATGATTACTTTTCTACTTCGAGAGTTTCAAGAACATTGAAACGTTAATGTTAAAAAAAACTGAAAACAAAATCACAACAGAACTGTTTTCTGAAGCCTTAACCAACGGAATGCGTAATCGTTTATATATTTTCTTTTTAATATTTATTATTTTTTACTTATATTACATTTATATACCAATTGTGGCTGTTTTTCTTGTCTTTTTTCTGTTTATTGTTCCATTGTTGAAAACTAACATGATCCCCTATGTATGTTCAAATAAACATTATTGTTATTATTATTATCATCTTATTTTTATTTTTCGCTTATAAATTCAAAAATGTTTTTTTACTTAAGAGTAATTTTTTTTAATAAAAGTTTTTGCGTAAATTCCTTGCCCTATCTCCTACTTTAAAGTTTGTCATTCTTCGTTCCATTGTTTCATCTACAGCTTTTGCCCAACTAATCTTCAATTAGACTACAAATAGTCCAGAAGATAAAGAAAGTCGGTTTTGGTGGAAATTTCCAGTTTTCGTTTTTTTCCTTGATCAAAAATCATAGACACGTGAGTCAAATTCTTAGTTTATTTAGTTGCTCTTGTTTTGATCTTCATTTTCAAAACTTTTTTTTCTGTCGACATTTATAAATAAATTTCTTTCTAGGCCTTAAACATTTTCCTTTTACTTTTTTTCTTTTCTTGTTTTACTTCATCTTCACGTTTATTTGCTTCTCTAACTTGTTTCATATTCTCTTTACATCTTCATCAGTTTAGATGGTTGTTTTTTTACTGTTTTGTCTCTCATTGTGTCTCTTTATATAATCTATTTTTTCAGTCCGTTTCTCTCGTCGCTTGGATTTTCGTGTCATTTAACTCCCATTCTAATTTTTCGTCTTTTAGACACTTATTCCGTGGCCTCAGTTTTGTCTTTTGTCACACACTTCTTGTCTTCGTTTAAATAAATTTGGCGTTTTTCAAACAGATTATTATAACCTTTAATATCGGCTAGAAAAAGAGAAACGCTGGGCCTCTAATGATGATCAAATGATCACCTTACGCAAAAAATCTCTGTAGAAACCCAAATGATTAATTGAGTATCTAACTGTTGAAATTTACACAACGAAAACATATCTAGTGGATGAAACCGCATTTCAACAGATTAATGTCATTATTTATTATTATATTTCTAAACATCTGGCAAATAGTACACGAAACAACACAAGGAAAATGTATCTTATTAACGGAAATTTAAATAAGTCGCTCCTCCTCCTCCACAGACTAAAATTCCGTCAAAGTCGAACTTCAAGGGGCGCCGCAGTCCCCATTCATCAAGTTACGACATATGCGGATCTTTATATTATCCTTCTTTCGTGTCACATAGCAGGTCTTTAGTTTAATTAATTCCTGAAGACACTAAAAGCTGTCAAATGTGATGTAACTTTTTTAAATGGTGGCTTTCTAATTTTCTTTTTTTTTGTTACGCACATATTGGAAAACAGGTAAGAAAATCTCTGAAGTAAATATAGGGCAATAATAATAATTCGGTAATTTTCACGCGTCGTGTAAGGTAACCAATTAAAACCAATGGAGTGGTAAAAAGAACAAACTGCGTCCGTCTCATTTAAAAGTATCAGTTCACATGCGAGTTAATTATTTTGTCGGCTTCTCTTTGGTAAACCGAACTTATAGAAGACCTTCTAATATTGTAACAAGCCATAAAAGCGACGTAAAGGCGACAAACAAAAGAGCAAATAACAGGTTAATTAACATTTCAGATTCTGAAAATATCACCTAATCATCTTTTTCGCTATAATGAGACGCAATAGAGAAACGAATATAATAATAATTATTATCATGTGCTCATTATAAGGCATGCAAAAGAGGTCTGCCTTCATCTATAGATTCTATTCAAAGAAGCCGCTGACATTTTTAATTTTGTCATTGGACACTTAACAGGCTGTACATCAAACAAATGACTTATGACTTGGATACGCCTACTTCTACATCAAGGAAATTAAACATGATCTGTGGAAGCTAATATATCAGGAAGTAGCAAAATGTTTTTGAAAAGATACTCTTTGAGGTTGAGTGCCGCCGCTTGCAAGAATCTCGTCGAGAATTGGAGCAAATATAAATCGGGGATCAATGGAAAATATATTAGAGATTAACCGAAACTAACAATAAGATTCTAACTCAGGTATTAACAAATTTGGTTTCGGTAAATCATGTTAAATTTTCTGAGACACTTTCAAGCTTTTTTTTTCTTGAATTTTGAGCTAATTAAATTATAGTTTTTATATTTTTTAGTTGTGAAACTGTTTCTCACAGTCACAGGTATTCAGATATTCATTGTTCTAACTTATTGGATTCTAAAATCATTTTTCAATTTCTTATGCTCTCAAGTTTCAAAATCCTCAATTTTCATGTTTGCACCTTATTAGGTTATCAAACACTAAATGAAAATTTCTATATGTGAACTTTTTGGATTCAATTTTTTAACTTCTCAATTTAGAAACCTAAAACTTTTTCAGGATTTCAGGTTATCGTGTCCTCAGTTTTTAAGGTTTTCACATTCTGAAGTTCTCGTTTTCCGACATTTTTATGTTAATAATTCATAAATTCTAATACTTTAACATTCTGAGATTCTATAATTCCTTCATCCTAAGATTCCTAGAGTTGAAATTTGCATCGACGTTTTTTACATTAGGTAAGCAGTACTTAAATTTCTTCAGAATAATTTTTATATGACAAACTTGAGTAGAAAAAATAAATTTTTAAAGAACCTGAAAATCTTCATGCTAATAAACTTAAAACATGGAAACATAGTCCGAAAAGTTCGAATTTTAGACACCTGAGAGCCTGTGAAACTTACAATATTAAATATAGGTTGAAAATCTGTAGAACCAAAAAATTGAAAATTTAAAAACTGCCAACACGTAGATGAAAACTTTGAAAACTGTACACGTAAACATAAAAACAATAACAATTTGAGAATTGCAATGTTTAAGAAACTAAAGATATGAAAAACTTGAAATCTGAGAAGACGAAAAATTAAGAATTTGAAGACAAAAAGCAAAAAAACGAACTTAAAGACTTAAAATTTGACAACCAGAAATTCGAAACTCTTACAATTTCCAAACGTAAGAACTTAAAAATTTGAGAATAGTACGGTCTAAGAAATTGGATCTTTACGAATATGGATAGCACTTTGAAAATTCCACGGTCTGTGAAGAAACAAAGAAAAAAAGAAACGGAGAAAAAAAATGGAGCAAAGTTTTAAAAAATTTGCACTTAAACTGTAACAAATGTATACCTATACAAAGTTCTTTCAGAAATCCAGTGTTTTATATTATTGCTGTAGATAAAACTCCACTCACTTTGACGTCATAATTTTTATACCTATAAAAGTCTAGTTTCTTCCTTGATAATGGTTGTATTTAATTAGAGAATAGTCAAGAAAAATGATTCATGTTTTGTTTTATCGCATTAAATAAAGATTCGATAACGATAACGACACCATCATGTGATTGTTCTATTCATCTTATACGTTACTATAAACAATTTTTTGTAGTTTAAAAACATGGATACTCTCCAATATATTAGACTTTTGGTAATTTATTTCTTAAAAAAACCGGACTGTGATCACAAAAAGATTGGCGCGTTCTTGAAATCAAAGTTTTACAGGTCCCACATAAAAAACTATGTAAAATATATTCAGTATTTTTTTTCGATGACCAAAAAACTAGAAATCAGTAAAATAATAGAATTTTCAATTAATAATTTTTTGAATATGTTTATTAAAACTTAATTCTTGATTTTGATAAAAAAACTTGTTTAATTTTTCACTTAACTAACATCTATGGCACGAAATATATGAACAGGCTCATGACAATTAGAGTATAATACTTCCCCGTTCTTTTAATCTCGATGGTCTGCATATGTTGAACCAACTTCAGATTTCCTATTTCTTTGTCTTCTACAATGCTAAAATCCGAATCTTGGTGTGTGGAACACGTAAACATTTCTTTTATTTCATTTTAACCATATCATTTTTTCTCAAAGCTCCAAAAACTCTCATAATTAGGGGAAGGTAAGTTAAAACGAGGTGGTGAGGTAAGACGAGGTACTCGATTTATATTTGAAACAAAATACAAACAGGAATGCTAAAGACAACCTTTTTCAGTCACTTGAGTATCAGTAAAGCACGAGATAGCAATTGCATGCAACTGTGAAAAAAAAAAATTTCATATTAATTTCGATAATTATATTTGAATGGCAACAAATTCAAGTAATTGAATGATTACTGATAAAAACTTCTTAAAAAGTGTTTTTTATGTGTAATTTCATAATTACTTTTTTACAAATAAACATCTAAAAGGACATAACTATAAAATTAAAGAGTAACAAGGTAAAGAGCAAAACGTC
This sequence comes from Cynaeus angustus, assembly GCA_030157275.1. Lineage (NCBI taxonomy): Eukaryota > Metazoa > Arthropoda > Insecta > Coleoptera > Tenebrionidae > Cynaeus > Cynaeus angustus. Next base: position 25,266,521 of record CM058058.1, read on the forward strand.
TAGTATTTACCTGTTCCCCTTACAAAGTAGAATTAGAAGAAGAGAAAAGTAAGAAAATAAAAACCAAAAAGAAAATTAACATTAAAAAAAAGATTACATAAGAACAGAGAAAAGCAAATTAAGAATAAAAAATTTCGAAGTAGGAAGCAACAAAATCACATTTTAAAATATAACGAGAAGAAAAAGAACAGAGGAAAATGTTTGAAGCTATCATACAAAGATATCTAAAGAAAATATATCATTCTTGACAATACCGAATATCCTTACCGTCATGGTTTGTACGCATAATTTAAGAGGACTGGATAAATTCTACAACAATGAGTCTATTGTGGCTATGCTAGATGACAATGAGGACGAGGTTGTTCATGTTTGCGTTGTATAAACCAGACTCTTAAATTAATAAAGTCAGAAGACTTTGTTAGATTAGCTACAGTCTACTTTATCATCGTAAATTTAATTGTGTTGCGTTTATGATTAATATTTTATCATGAATTGTAAATTTTTAAGCACAAAATTCAAATTACAAAAGTGTTGGAGTATTTCATATCTTATTTTACCCCACAGGGTACTCCGTCTAACCCCATTTATGGGGGCCATCTATGTAGACCCTTTTTTGTAGAGAATCGTATTAGTTATTTACCTAACTAGTTCGGAAACTTAACTTTCCCGCATGAGCATTTTGTTTATTGAAAGAGTGAGATACAATATTTTTTGTAACGATTATCGAAATAAAAAAAATAAGTAACTTAGTTTTTTTTTTTAACGGTGCGTTGGTAACATGATCTAGCTACTGTAACTACCTACTAGATTTTAAAAATTTAAAGCATCTGTCATATTTTCTTTAATTATTAACAAAAATTGTTAAAATGAGTGACAGCGAAGAATGTATGTGTACCCCTCTCAAAGTACAACAATGTGCCAAAGAAGCAGTTTCGCGTCTGCTGCCCGAGAAAAGTCGCGAACGGTGAACGCACTTATCAAAAATTGATTGAGTGGTGTCTTCAAAAAGTGGCAACACCAACCGTATATCCCTTGCCGCCAGCGGAAACTAAAAAACACCGGGGTGCGGGAAAACCGTTGTTCCGTGCTTCGGGATTAAGCGGAAAAATTCTGTTTTCGTACAGTGAGTACAAAAAATCTATTTTTAACATAACATTTGCCGTTTAAGACATACATGAAAAAAAAAAAATTTTTGTTCTTTGATCTTGAAATTTTTTTAGCTCAAGTGGGATCGATAGGTACTTTTGAAATTTTCAGTTCTAGGCGAGTTTATACGAAGTTTCATTGGTTTTGTCTATTTCTAATATTAAGTTTTTTGTACATATGATATTTCAATTAAACTTTGAATTTCTAATAAATATCTATAATTCGGAAAGTTTTTTGCTTTCAAAAATGATTTGCCAAATGACAGAACCAGATTTTCTTGCAGCACAAGTCTCCGAGAAATGCTCGTTTTATTTTTTGATGGCTTTGTGTGGCTGATGGCTGATTTTCTAAATTACATTAACATAGTTCAAACAAAATATTATTGTATACGAAAACTGAGTTTTAATCATCACTCTGATGATGGTAGCTTTGCTATCGAAAGCGCGTCAGCTAATAAACTGACATTTTGGTGTGTGGGAACACCAAGTTTTTGGTCCAATAAATTTTTATGGATTAGCATAGTTGTTGCTTTTCATCAATTTTAAAGAATTAGGTATACCACATAAATTCCAACAAAAATCCAGGGAAAATTGTCATTGGCCAGTTTTAAAAACTTCGGCCAATAGTTACAAAACTATTCAATTGGCACTTTGACTGGAGGCTAAATAAATAATTCAACAGTTCAATTTTGTGGAGTTTCTGAATTTTTTGACACATGACTGGGGGCTGAGCTAAGCATATTTGCCCCAAAGATGTCTATTGGTGTAAGTTTTTTTTTTTGTTGTAGTACGAAGTAATAAGTTGGAAATTAATAGCAAACTGAATAACTTTAGTTGACAAGAACTGCACTTCTGCCCCTTATCGTTTGAAAGGTTTTTATTTCAATAAAAGTCATAAATTTAATCAAAAGCTCCTGCTTTTCTATTTTGTAATTCTACCTCAAAAGAGGCGGTGTCGCCCACATTTGATTTACAGCAACGACAAATTACAATTGCTATGTACGCAATGTGAAACTATATGAAGACAAATATGCTTAAATCAACATGAGGGGTTTCAGTTTAACAATTTATAAAACAAAATCCAATAACATCATTACTCAAAGGCACAAATATATGATAGGTTCGTGTTTCTTTAATAATGCGTGAAATCTATTCTCCATTTCTTCCGTTCGCATTGGTTTAATGGGAATGCGTCGCAGTGGCACACGTGCATCCATCTGTGGATAGCTGTTGAAATTAGATTCTTAGGTAATGTTTCAATAATTCTAAAACTTCAAGCTAATTTATTAATAAGTTCGAACACTAGAATATTTATACACTTCTATACATTAATAATATTCAGGAATGTATTTTATTTGTTCATGGTGGCTCCAATTCAAATCCCTATCGCGGTTCCAGTACACTTAGATAATACTCCCACGTTCAGTATTGTCAAACATATACATATAAAATACACATTTGGCATGGAAATAAAAAAAACATTCTACTAGTACATAAATGAATATCTTTGTTAAAATAAAAATTATTCCAGAGAATTCAACATTAACAATTGCTTGAGTACTTTCGTTTGAGACGTTTCCCTGATTTCTCCCGCCAAGAACATTTCATCAACAACAGTATAAACTTTATAAAAATTAAAAACAAGATCTAACTCACAAACATTGTGAAAATATTCATTGAGGACCTCAACAAAATTATGGATTGCCTCCAAATAACATAAATTATTGTCATTCACATCGACACATATACAGAAGTAGAGGCCCGCATAGCGGCGATAAACGATCTTGAAGTTGCGAAACTGCAAAAAAAAGGGTTAGGTCCGAAAGAGCTGCCACAAACCCACCTCCACAAAGTTTGTATGTTTGGCGTCACGAACTGTGACCACCGCATGGACTTCTTCAATGAGTTTCTGCTTTTCATCGTCGTCGAAATTCATGTACCATTTAGCTAAACGAGTTTTTCCAGCCCGGTTTTGGATTAATATAAACCGAATCTGGAAAACATAGGTTAGAGCAAGCGCACATCACTCAGAACTACACCAAATTTAATCAACATCAATCTTAAAGTGTCTAATTTACCATTTTGTCTTAAATAACTGATATGGACCTCGGTTTCGTTATTTAATACAACAAAACCTCCTCCTCGATTGACGGCCGCTTGACGTCAAATTTCTGGGGATTTTAGCTGTCATTTGTCACCGTCATCGAATTTTGACGTGTCAACTTGACAGTTCGTTTTTAGCTTGTGCGACATGTGAATGTGTAAACAATCAATTTTTTTAAAAACAATTTAAAAATGTCGCGGAGAGGTTTGACAAATATAAATAAATGATCGATTTTTGAGCAGTGCTTGATTTTAGGCTCCAAACAAGGAAGGTCCAAGCCTAGTGTCGGTGACAAAGGCCGCCAGATAGTAGAAAATATTGATGAAAACAACAGAGTCATTAAAATGTTTCTTGAGTTTAGAAAAGAACTGGACGATAAACACGACCGTTATGAGAAGATAGTTAAACTTAGCAGGGATATAACTATTGAGAATAAAAGAATCATTTTTTTGTTGCATTCTACTAACACAGATGTGTAGGTGTATCAACAGGACCGTTTTGGGATTTATTTTGAGTTTTTAGAGAGAATAAGAAACAGGCAGTATTTGATGAAGCTATCACACGATTGAGGCAAATATGTGATAAGAATTTTAAAGCAATTGCTCTATTATTGAAAGGTTTTGATCCTTATCAGTACCAAAAGGCATACACAAGTGGAATGCAAGAGTTTATAGAAGCTTTAGTGTTCTATCAATTTTTGTCTACTGGTACCATTGATAGATGGGATATTATTAATAAATTATTCCAGTATGAAGATAATGGGGATCAACTAAGTCTTTTGTTTCCACAAATTGATTTTATTCTAGGAATCGCTGACTTCACAGGGGAGTTAATGAGGCGTTGCATTAACGATTTAGGGGTTGGAAACATAAATGATTGTTTTAAGACTTGCAACATGGTGAAAAACATATACACTGGTTTCTTAGGTAGTTTTATTTTTAACAAAAACAACAATAAATTTGGTTCTTTTAGGAATTCTTAATGCAAGTCATAAGGAGTTTGGGCGTAAAACTTACGTTCTGAAACAGAGTCTGGCTAAAATGGAACTAGTTTGTTACAACATTCAAATTAGAGGCTCAGAAGTCCCAAAACATATGCTGATTAATGTTATAGAGTCCTCTGATGTCAACACTGAAGATGATGAGGGATACTATCACTAAGTCATTGAAACTGGATTGTAGAGTACAAACTAAGTTATTTTCTGTTTGTCACAGCTCTTAAAACACAACTGAAAATAAACATTAAAAAAACAGTACTACTGAATTGAAATTCACCTGAATATCACACTTTAAATACACCTGATCCTTGTCAGGAAACTTGAAAGAATTCATATCAGTATACATGAAGCTCTTCAAACTACTGCCTTTGGGGTTTTCAACTTTGTACCATTTATCAATGACTTTGTGTTTCCTAAAAAGGTCTATTATTCCCAATCAGGCTATATTTATTATTACCTCCTCAAATGTTCTTCATTTAGATGCAGTCTGTATTTTGATTTCTCAACATCTTCATTGTCATACGCCCAACAGTCCGTTACCGTAATATCAAACAACTTGCTGGCGTCTTTCATGTAAATAAAAAGTGTTATGGGCTCCCCAACCTCTAGTTTTGACGCAATAGTGGAAGTCTAAATGTAAGTTAAAAAGTTATAAGTACAAAAGTGAATGAGTCTTACATTGGGATAAACTCCTTTTTGTATGTCCATCCACGCCATAACTGGATCGTCGGAGGTTGGAAGGACAAAATATTTTATGTTGGTGTGAGGCTTGATCATCACCGTTTCTTTTGTGCAGTTGTCACAAGAATCGGCCACCTTGAAATAAAAAGTTGCTAGGGATATGAAAAGGGAAGGGCGAAATTTTACGATACGGTAAGCGGGAGCGTCTTTCGAACATAAATTTTAACTGAAAGCTTTTTTAAAAAAATATTATTTTTATATATCTTATATCTTTTGAAATACAACGCAGATTAGGATGAATTTTTTTCTATTCCAACAAAAATTTGATTCTTCACAAAGAACCTAAAAACTTGAAAATAAGATTTAAAAAAAATCTGCAGAACACGTTGATTAATATTTAAAATGAGAAGAAATTTGCTACAAAATTGATCCCACAAACTTCACCACAATTTGTATCATATACAGAACTGTATATATTTTTTTAAAACGTATCCATTAATTTACAAAATAATTTAATTATTTTAATTAAATAAAATTTAAAATTCCGAAGGGAATAAACAATTTATTTTAAGTTTATGATTAATTTTTGTCTTAAATTATAATTTTAAAAATATATTGAATAAAAATGTTTATAAATTTTGAGGGGGTTGCTGCACAAGAGCACGAGAAAAATTCAAATTTCTTTTTTCTCAGAATCTAAATCGATTGGTGTCGCGGATTTTTTGAAAGCTTAATGTTTTCCAAGATTTTGGAAGGATCAAATTTTTGTTGGGGTAGCCTTTATATAGATTGCAACTTTTTTTTTGATTAATTAATTAGATCCGATCTCTTCTTATAGTCAAAACAGCAGTTAGGCGCTAAACAAGGTCGTCAAAATATCTTAAACTATCATTATTATTTAGGACAACCAATAAACTTTCACTACAAAAGAAGAAAAAACTAAAGGTTTATTATTTTATTTTTGTTTTATTTTATTCATTTATTATATTTTTTAGCTATTCTATTTTTTAATTTATTATATTTGTCCCCAAATCAGCGCGTTCTGTTAAAAAGTTTAAATTTTTCTTAATTAATACTGCGACATATTATTTCTTGTTTTTTAGAATGTTTCAAATTATGTTCAGATATTTAAAAGATGTGATTCCTCGTCCATTGTTAAAAAATTAGAAAAAGTTTAGGTTTATTTAATTCGGACGAAAATTAAAAAATTAGGAGAAACTAAAAGTAACGCGAAATATTTTTTGTAACATGCAGTTTCTTTAACAGTTTTTCCTTAATTTTTTCAACACTATTCATAATTTTTCACCACATACGTTCCTTATGTGTAAGTAAAAACCTCCCCGATCTATTGCACCAATTAAAATAAAATATATTTTTATCAATAAAAAAAACTAAATACATATCAAGTTATCATAATTTTACATTAACATAAATTAGGTAAATTTCAAATTTTAAAAATTGATAAAAGTAATACAACATTAATAGTACTTACGGCCATCTTTAGAAAACTCACTAAAAAAACGAGCACAACCTCCGGTCCCATCGTTTCCGCGTCCAAATTCAAGTGAAGATCGCACTTCATGGTACATGCATAATGTTGGTCGTATGTGTCCCACTTTAATGAAATGGGAACTATGGACTTTATTGTTTATAAATCAACCACAGAAATTTCTATTTAATTAATTATATAAAATCCTTGGTTTAATTTACGGTTATATAATTCGGATAGGTAATTATTCGATATCTGCTGAAGGGAACTACATGGTTCATTTAGATAAACATTGTCACATATGACACATTTTCTCAGTGAAATTACTCGTTTTTACTTCTTCACTTTCAAATGAAACTGTAAACAAGTTTATTTATAGCTAAATTGGTTTTTGGGTGTCATCCATAAGACAGAAGAACAATGGCTAAGTTGTACTTTTACCGTGTCTGTATGTAGCTTTGAATTGGAGAGTGAAAAGAGGTTCTTACAAAATAATTTTTGCACAATGAGCTAGATGATTGTAGTTTTTGGTATTTTTTACTCTTCGTTTTTTTCTTTATTTGTTTGTTTTCGATTGTGTTGTTAATTTTATGGAAAAGAAGAAAATAACCAATTGGAAATTAGTTTTTCTACCTCATAATATTGAATATTAAACGTACCCACGATATAAAACACTAAAAATATGGCTACAAAACAAAAAAAATGTTTCCGTAAATTATTTTTTAGAAAAAGTTGAAACGAATGCCTAGATCTAGTCATTTTGTTATCTGCAAAAAATATGAACGTAGAAAATAGAAATTATCGAGCTTGAATATTCATATTTAGAATCAACAGAATATTGAACCATAACTTTACAGAGTATCAATAAACTAATTCTAATTCTAATTATTTCTTTCCCCGTCAGTTTCTTTCACATTTTTTGCTTCGAATGGTAATTGCCTTGTGCGATTGAAAAACTTGTAATTTTTTTGAGAGATTGAAGAAAGTCGTACTTAAAATATCATTAGGTGTGTTGAACATCTTTCACTAAAACTAAACATTTAGTGCTTAAAAAATAATCGGTCGTTGTATAAATCGTTTGATTTATTTTACTTACTTCAGTTAGGATACGATCTCATTTTTCTTTGCATCCAGTTTTAACAGAAATACGAATACTGCTCAAATTACACTTTTGTAATATATTTTCAGATTTAAAGTTTTTGGTTTTCTATTTTCAAACTAATTGGCGTTATTTGGTAAGAACACAATGGAGAAATGCTAGGTAATAAAATTTTAAAATTTTTATAAGTGGAAACGACCTCACCTTGCAGCACTCCCACTCCCAGTTGAAAAATTCTGAAACACCGGGTTTTATTATGTATTTAAAACTGTGGAACCTCATTAAATTTTACTACTTCTCTGTTATTTTAATACTTTGCATATTTTGAAATGCTAAAATTGTAAAATTGTTGTAGCTAGTATCATTACTGGATGTATATATTAGTCTCTTATGCTTTTTTAACTGTCTTTTTCAGTAAAATTCATCTAAATTAGAAGATACATTTAATATCAACTAGACGGAAGGAAAAAAATCTGTAACTATTGTATGTGTAAATTTTTGGTTCATATTTGTTTACTTTTCCAAAGATAATCCGAGAAAATTACATGAATTAAAAATTTGTAAAACAGTCGGAATGAAATGGAAAAGTAGGTCAAAAAATAAATATTAATAGTAACAAATTACATAGAACTTCACTGGACGAGGATGCAGATTTATTACATTTTTAAATTTTGGATTGAATCGATCGCGGAGATTTCCAAGTTTATTTTTACTAGTTGTACCCGTTTTTTTATTCTCATCTTAATATTCTTCAAATTTTTTACATTTTTGGAATTGTAAGTTTTCGAGGTTTCTAATATTTATCTTTTTTTTATTTCGAATAATTTTAAGACTTTTCATTTTACAACAGCGGGAGGAAAACCGATTGTTAGATTCTGATATCTTAACAGTTTATTAGAAGTACAAATCTACTTTTTCCACAATGGCAGAAAATATTCTTTTTTTTTCGAATTTTCTTAGTTTTTACATGATTTTTGCTAGGCGCTATTTATATTCTCATTTCTTTTGAGTCTTAATGTTTTTAAACTTTTTATACTCCGTAGACTATGTAGATAATATGATTTAAGTTTTAAGTTGTTTAATAATGTTATGCGTATTTTTTTACAATTTTTTGTACTAATTTTAAATTTTTACCAATTTGGATTTTTCAGATTTTTTTGAATTCTTATTTTTGTTTAAAGTTTTCACATGTTTTAGATTTCCTAGATTTTAATTGCTCTTAGGATTGTATACCGATAATTAAAATTCATTTTAGATTATTTGGATTTTTTTTTCATTTTTTTTTTTGGATTGTGTATTTTGTCTCTTACTTACTATTTTTTCTTTATTTAAGTTCTTTATCTTCATGTTTTTTAATTTTTTTTATCTTCATGTTTTTTAAATTCCTCAAAATTTTTCAATTTTTTTTTAGTTTCTTAATGTTTTCGAGATTCTTTATGTTTTAAATCTTTTGAATATCATAAATTATTTTATTTTTTAAACAATGAAATTCTTAAACATTTTAAATTTTTTGAATTCTTTGAGTTGCTTTGATCTACAGTTTTTTTTAGCTCTTTACATTCTGTATATAAGTTCAGTTATTATGATTTGTAAAATTTTCTAAAATTTTTAGAATTCGAATTTTCTGAAGATAATTTGAATTATTTTAATACTTTGGATTATCCATATTTAATATTATACATTGTTAATTTTATTTTTTGAATTTTCTTAGGCTCATTTAAATTTCTATATTTTTTAAATCCATATTCAAATCATTGACAAGATTTTTACGATTTTTCATTGATATCCATATATTGTTTGAATTTCTCTACTTAATATAATTATTAATTTTAATTACTTAGGTCTTTTGAAACTTTTGTACTGACTCACGATCTGTCCACTACACATGTTCAAATGCTAATTTCTGGCTCATTTGCAAAATTTTTGTAAAGCCAAAAAGAAAAATTTTCAACAATCTCAATATAAGTCTAAATTACAATGTGAAATATGCATGAAAAGTTGTTTTCAATTAACTACAAGCATATTAAACTACATCTCATAAAATTTTGTTTAGAGCTTTTAAAAACTCATAATTTTGGAAAAATGTCCATTACTGGTGCAATAACGCTATATTTTTTAATTTATGTAGAATTTTTAATTTTTATACTTTTTAGATATTTTACATTTTTGTTTTCTGTTACATTAGATTTATTTTATTACTTATTACTAATTTTTAGGTTTGTGTCGGCGCTTCCTATTTACATCAGAACTGTAGTTAACGTTAGTGGATTTAAAAAATGCAAAAAATAAATACATGTTTCTTTAGATAAATATGCATTTTTATTTTTTATATCACATCTTTTCTGTTTTTGTATTCAAAAACAAATAATTATGCATAATTATCATTCTTATCTATTTCCTGTGTGTAGGCTGCTATAAAAAGACATGAAGCATCATCAGTAGCGTTTACTTCAAGTGTCACTTCCACTACCAAAATGCTTAAATTGTTACTCTTAGTGATTTTGTATTCTAACCCCTCACGTCCTTTTCTAATTGACTTTTCTTCAACAAAAATGCTAACAATCAACGATACAGAGGCGTACTTTGGTTATTCTATTCTTCTTCAAAAAGGGAACCCTCCCCTGTAAGTTTAAAAACATTCAAAATAGCTTCATAGTAGTATTAATGTCGGTAGAGCCATTGTTGGAGCTCCAAAAAGAAAACATTTTAGTTGGACAACAGGAGCTGTTTTTGCATGTAACTTGAATAATGCACGATGTGAAGAGTTTGACACGTCCACGCGAGGTTACCAAAAATAAACATGAGAATTTTATGTTAATGATTTTCATTTTAGTCCGTCGGATTGCTAACAGAAATGGTGATTTTTTAGGTGCTACCTTAGTCGGAGAAGAATATACGGGAGGGAAATTTTTTGTAGGTTGTGTATGCTGGTTTGTTTACATTGATAATTTTTTGTAGAGTTGTGCCCCAAGGCAAATTATGAGTGTGCCAAGTGGCAACTATTATTTAAATGGAGAGTGTTATCATTTTGAGAGTTCTCTAAATACTAAAAAGCGGAGAGTCTTTCAACCGCTAATTTCCCAGGGTATTAATCAAAATGTAACAAGCTAAAATTAAAAATCGTAATTTCTAGAACAAACTTCATGGGACATAACAAGTCGTCTGCTGTACTACAATGCAGCTTTTGGTGAAGCTGGTTTTGATATAGACTACATAAAGGTAAGCTCTAAAAACACAATTATTACTTTTATTCAAAATACTAACATTTTAGGAGCACAACGCTTTGTTGTTGGGAGCTCCGGGGAAGTCGCTTTGGACCGGTAAAAATCTTATTACTGTCTAACATTTCTTTGTCACCGTCTATTTCAGGCAGTGTAATTTCTGCAAACACCAACACGTACAAAACTAGCATTATTAGTCCTCCAAAAGAATTTTTAGGCCAATACCAGTATCAAGGTAATTTCTTGAAAATATAACAAAGTTTAGTTGATTTAATGATTTTTTAAGGGTACGCTGTTGCTTGGGGTAATTTTATCAAGGGTTCTTCTACAAAATGGTGCGTTTCTGGAGGTCCTCGAGGGAACGAACTAAAAGGAAGCGTAAGGTAACCTGTTTAAACATAACACAAACACAAAATTTCTTTCTAGGTTATTTTTTTTAACCAAGATGGAGGTATCCGCAAAGAGAGTTTGAGTGGAGAAGAACTTGGTTCCTATTTTGGTGCCTCTTTGTTAGTTATTCATAAAAACGGAGGAGGTGATGATATTCTTGTGGGGGCTCCAATGTACTCTGGCAGTTCTCAGGACGAAGGCTGTGTTTATTATTACAGAAACAAAAATGATGTAAGTAATGCAGGCGCATTAGGAGATTTTACTTTTGTTTGTAGGGCGCGTTTGAACCTCCCATTAAATTATCAAACAGAAAAACTTTTTCAAGATTCGGTACTGTGATGGCTTCAGTTGGGGATATTGACTTAGACACGTTTCCCGGTATCTAATTTTTATATCACCATTGAAAGTCTGATTTCCCAGTTTCAGATTGTGCAATCGCCGCACCTTACGAAGACGATGGTGTTGGAGCAGTTTATTTATATTTCGGCACAAACAATGGTTTTTCCGATGACAAATATTATCGGATTAGTCCTTCTAGTTTTTTCTCAAATTTTCCTCGTGCAGTTATCAGAGGATTTGGTTTAGGCTTATCTAATGGAAATGATGTAGACAACAATGGACATAATGGTAAAAAAACCTTAGAAGATAAAATATTCGAATAATTATTTTTAGATGTAGTAATTGGAGCTTATCGTACAGGCCAGATTTTCTATTTTAAAACTAAACAATTACTTGATTTCGTTGTAAATGTCACGTCGGATAAAAACATCTTGGATACTTCTTCGTCGAGCTTTTTGATTACGTATTGTATATCGTTTGACTACCGAAACAAAGAAAATAAAAAAGTGGATGTCGAAACAAGCCTGACACTCATTAGTGATCGTATTTTAAACCCTTTGAAAGTGGTATTAAAAACGATCACATTGAAACCAAATATCGCTCACTGTTTTTCTGAAAAAGTTTTGTTAAAAGTAAGTTTGATCGTTTTGTGTATTTTCTTTAACGTCGTTTCTAGGAAAATCATCTAAATATTGAACCCATTGTTGTGTCTTATGGGTACAGAAGTACTCGTAGTACCAACTTTACCAAAGGAACTCTTATTATTCCAGTATCGTACCACTGTGGTACAGATAACATATGTGAAACAAATCTCGAGATTAAAACAACAACACTTAATCTGTTTGTTCATTTCTATTGGTACAACCAACGATCTTATTTATTATTTTAGACGAGAAATAACATTGGGTGTACACAACGAAGTGAGAGTCAGTGTCAGTATTAATAATCTCGGTGAGTCAGCCTATCAGACCAAACTCCATTTGAAGGTTCCGCCGGAAGTGAGCCTGATTAATCTGAGAGAATGTGATTTTCAAAACGGAAGTTATATCTGTCTAGTTTCGCCAATGCTAAGTGGAAAAATAGAAAAAAGTTTTCTTTTGGATGTAACAAATCTTAAACCTGACCAAAAAAATCTGCTGGTTTATTTTCAAGTCGAAAGCATCGGGAAAGATGTTGATCCTTCTAATAATCAGTTGTCGATAAAGATTCCTGTTGTTTTACAAAGTAATTCTCACATCGACAGGTACGTACACATCGGGAAAAAACTTTAAAAAATGTAGTCATATTGATTTTCAGTCGATCACAGCCTGAGAATGTGGTTCTTAATAAATCTGAAGACTTAAAAATCACTCATTCTTTTCTGGTTACTAATGATGGTCCAAGTCCTTTATATCTTAATTTACGAATTTTTATCCCTAAAACAGAACACAATGGAAGTTCTTTTTTGGAAATTGAGAGTATGGAAGTAAGTTACACATTCGTTTTTCGTGCTTTTGTTTTTTGACAAATTTAGGGAACTGTGAATGGAATTACAAAAAGTTGTAATTTTGAGAAGAGCACGTCGCTGATTACTAAACAAGAAAATTACACCAAACTGATCAGTGGTGGAGATTTTTTGGAATGTTGTAGTGTCATTTCGTATCCTAGAGCATTCTTACCAAAATCTAATCAATATGCAATTTTCACGTTGAAAATGATTGTCCGTGTTGGCAAGGCAGGTGAGTTGTTTTGCGGTGGATGTCTAATTGCAACAGTTGTATAGTTTGGTTTAATTTTTATGGTTTTTGGTGATAACAACATTAGATGTACCACAGGTTAAGCGGAATATGAACGTTTAAAAGTTCTGGGTATCGCCAGTTTTCAACAAAACGGTAAATGGAAAGGTTTTTTAAAGTATAAAATCCGAGGAATCAAAACAAATCTTGAAAATTGCAAATAGCCCAAAATCATTTCTTGTTTTTTTTTCAAAACCTCTAATGTTTGAAATTTAAAAAAAAATGTTAGTGTCAAACGAGGTCCTCTCAATTTGTCTGCCGGAAGAAGTTGACTATTTCAAACCCAACAACACATAGTATCATAAAACCACCTAAATATCTTCTAAATTTAAATATAAATTTAAAAAGGCAAAAATTAATTTTATATTTTGTTCGATGGTTCCTCACTGCGAATATAATCATAAAAAAAATTACACAAATTTTCTTGAGTACTGCATTTTTTTTAGATATTTTATTAAAAAGTTTAAATTTTTCGTTGCACTTCCAATCTGTCAAATATTATAAGCTTGAATTTTACTTGATTTCTATGTATATTTGAATGATTGGTTGATAATTTTAGAAATCTCAAAAAAATTTTCAGATTCAAAGTTTGTGACATATTCTAAAATTTCAAAAATGAGATTCTCATTTTTAAGATTATCAGATCCTAAATTCCTAATTTTTAAGTGCTGGTTTTTCAAAGCCTAGATTCTTCTGTTTTTAAATTCTATTTTTGTAAATGTTGTTTTTACCAAAATTCTGCGTTCTAGATGCAAAAGTGAAATTCTATACTCTTTAAGTTTTAGGCTTTTGGAAATTTTAGATGTCATTTTCTCTAATTTAGATTTTATTTTCAGTGAACTTACTTCAGGATTCCAACAAGCTAGTTCTTGTAACAATTGCTTATTACAACAATGGCACAAAAGAGTAAAATAATTTTTAGATGTTTACTGCTATATTAATTTCATTTATTCCAGCTTTAACACTTCAGCTTCAACCTTAATTGTTTCCGCTTCCTCTTCTATACCATTATGGATTTATATAGTTGCAGTCATTGCTGGTTTAATATTGGTAATGGTTTTAATTTTAACGTTATACAAAGTAAGTTATATTTTGGCAAACGTAATGGTACTCCCCTTTTAATTTTAAACTAATTACAGTTGAACTTTTTCAAACGGACTTACAAAGAGTTACTGGAAACTCAACAACAGGGAGAAAATGCGGTAATTTCTTAGAGTTAGACATTTTGTGGGCTAATTATTATTATTTTTGTAGGAACAATGCGAGGGGATTCCTCAAGACGAAGATCTGTGAATGGACGTGACAAAAGATTTGGCTATGTGGATAGCTATGTAACCAACTATACAAGCCAAACAGGACCACTTCTCTCGCAATTTAAATTTTCTGGAAAATCAATTTAAAAAAGCTTTTAATAATAGTTTAGATACGTATTTTCTTTACTCTTATTAATCTACAATACATAATTAAATGTGTTGATGGCTGTGAGGAAGATTTGTGATCGACGTTCCCAAACTACTCTTCACTCTTCTCAGTTTAATTTTATCTCTAATCTGTAAAAGTCTGTTCGATCTATCCGATTCTTTTCTGTGTATCGGTGTTTGAGTACCAATATTGTGCACTCTCTCTCTTTCCATCTGCACCACAGAATAAAGATCATAAACAAAAGCCGATGATTTTGGCACAGGACTCGCCAAAGCAGCACTGGGAGTCCTAAACATAGAAGTATGCGCTTGGTCATCAGGAGTATCCAGATAAAATTTAGGCATAGACTGCTGTCTGATGATAGGTATCTCTTTCGGTTGATCCATAATTTTCAAATATAGACTTTTCGACATTCGTCTATCTTTCAAACTCTTCTTCCTAACTTCCATTCCTGGTTCGAGATTCTCAGGTCTCAGCGTTTCAAGTTTGGGCTTCTCATCCTTATCGGTGTCTGAGTTTGATGATTCTGGATCCTCGCGTTTTTCCTGTGGATACAAAAAAGTAAAAAATCACTTTGTTTTTGGGTCCTACCTTGACTTCTTCCGCTTCTTTAACTTCCGTTGTGTTGTCTGTTTCTGACTGCTCCGCTATACGTGAAGTGGGTTCTTCAGGTTTGTCATCGAACTCCTCGACCTGCCACCGAAGTCTTCTCGTCGGTTGTTGGACTATCGGTGCTTGTTGGGCCTGTGGTTGTTGCATTATTGGTTTTTCTTCCGGTAAGGGATCAATCGTCACAATCGCTCGTCCAGCTATCACAGATACACTATCATAAAAAGCCAAGTTGTCGAAGAAGTTGTTGTTTTTTTCTTCTTTTTCGGGGTCTTCGTACAACGCTATGCTTTCGTCGTAGCAAAAGCGCTTTTCTATGAGATGCCAATAGCATGATTCCAGGCAACTGCAAAGAAAAATTTGTTTCACTTGACCCGCATGGAACAACCTCATAAATACAAGGTAAAAGCATAAATGATGACGACCTCAAGCTACACCTTAATAATGTAGAGCAAACAAATTTCATTGGGAAAAACAGGTGATAACATCAGTATGCAAAAATTTCAACACTGCCTAACAACAAAACCAATTTACTATAGACGTAGTCTGTAAAATCATAATTGGAAAATAACACAGTAATTAGTTGCCATCAAGAATTTGAAAACTAACAAGCATTGCACAATCAGTAATTTCAAGTTAGTATTGTTTTGTTTTTGGAGAAACGTTTACCATAAAATGTTAATTAAAGGAGAGGAAGTTCACTTAATGATGAAGTTTTCCAAGGTTGGACATAATAAATCCACGTGGTAAACGACGACCGAGCGTGTAATTATTTTTCAATTCAGTGAAACTGAGCAGTACAAAACATGTAATTTTGTATAAATTCTTTCGCTTTTGATCCACATGGGAATTTAATTTTATTACGGAACAAAGATCAAAGGTGTGATCACAAGAGAAAAAAATTAATCTCACATTCAACCGATGCTACAGTGGCCTCTTGTCATTGATGTGTAAAAATAATCATAAATGCGGATATTTATTATCCTTGGCAAGTTGTGGGAAATCATTTTAAAACTGATGTTATAATTAAAATGTCTACTCAGTGGAAACAAATTTCTTACAATTAAATAATAAATTGGAAGCAAGAATAGAACAAATACAACGTTCTAAATTTACACTACTTTTAGCTACAAATTGGATTTTCCGAGTTATTGTTTGTATAATTAGATGTGACCTTTAAAAATGTCTCAAGGTGCCTCTAAATCTCTGTTAAGGATGTGGAATTTGATATATAGATGGTATTTAATTATGGCATTTAAAAACATGCAAATATTCTGACTGGTCGAATTTCATTTCTACAATTACTTATGCTGAACCTTCTTATTATCGAAACTGCTCGATATAACTCCCGCAGATACAACAAAAAAGTGGTTTTGAGATATTTCTGACATATCTCAGAATTAAAAATCTTATAACCCGTTTTTTTTTTTCATGGTTCTCTGTGCTCTTTTAATTACTATCAAATTTAATAGGATGCCAAAAAATTTTTAGTGATCGCTATAAATTTAATGTCGTTTAAGCAGTATTCACAAGAAGTTCGATAAAACGCGGGAAAAAAGCTGATATTCTTTTAGTAAAATTCTGGAAATTCTTAATTAACCGGCAGCTTACATCTTCGGACCTCATAATTCTTCGAATTTATTTCGATTTTACAAATTTGTTTACATATTGCAATAAAATAAAATTTTCAATAATAAAAATTCAGTCTCACCTCAACTACAAAAATTTAAAATTTTACCAAAAAACCTTTAATCCATTGAAACCAGATTTGGCATCTGTAGATTTTTCACTGCTTTTTAATTCATATTGAACTCGACCTGGATCGAATAAATTTTCATCAATTCATGTCATGTAAATTACCTAAAAATTAAATTTACCTTGGGCAAAAATTAATAAAATTTCACGAAAAAAAATTATAATAATCTATTTCTTTCCTCACATTTTCTAAAAAGAAATACGTATTTATAGATTCCCCACCATTTTTAGATTTTTATCAAAAGTATCAAGTTTTGACTAATTTTCAATGCCAAAAAAGCTTGTTTATGAGAAATAAAAACTCGAAACATATAAATTATATGACAATAAACTAATTAATTTAAGCTCCAGTCATAAATAAAGTCATAAAACCAAGCTATTAATCTATCTGCAATAAACGTAAATATATATATATTTTTGCTTAAAATTAATTTATATTTCCATCAAGTGCTTTTGATAAAATATTTGAGATCTTTTTCTTAATTTTACAATTTTATGTTGATTTAAAATCATTTACATGCACCTATAACATTTGGTGTCACATGTAGACCACTAATTACATATAAATTAAGTTTTTGAATCCTTTGTTGTAAAGTTTGTTTGATTAATTAAACTTTAGATTTGGAACAATTTAAATTTGATCAAGGTTCAAAGAAGTTTAGAATTGTTACTGCAACGTTAGAAATTTTACACTTTCAACAATTTTTATTGTAAATTTGGTATCTATTTATAGCTTACAATTCTTAGAATACTTATATTACACCACCAAAAGTCTCAAAAGTAAAAATTAAACACGTGACAGTTCTAAAATGACAAACATTAATAGATACCAGTTCTACCAACATAAAAGTACCGCAATGTTTACTAAAAATGGTACTTTAAACATTTTTGTGTCATTTTATCCACACTTTAATTGAAGTTGTGATTCTCTATTTCATTCATTGTTTCATCTAAAATCAGAACAATTCATTCTTACACAATTGTAATGTACTCTTGAGAGTTTTTTCATGGACATATATTCTAATAATAGATAACTTTGATATCTATCAATAGATGACATCTTAAAGTGGGTGGATCAAAAGGTGATTAATAAATTTGTCTGTACGAAATATTTTACATAAAAAAATACAAAACAGTTTGTGCAAAAAACGGTTAACTGCTTGGCAGAGAGATTTCATTGACTATTGCAATACGTCCTTTAAATGTTCTGCTTCAACCAATAATCAAGGTTTAATTCAGCCAGTTCTACAGGACATCATCCATTAGTGTATAAAAAATAATAATATTTTGATATTCAAAATTTAGTGCGAAATTGAAAGATGATAATTTAGTTTCTCGTAAATAGTAAATAAGCTGTGATGCTATTGGCAATGTTTGTATAATTTTCATTTGAAAGTTGAGAATTTAAATTTTCCAAGTGGAATTTCCTAGCCTGAATTCCAGTTCTAAATATAATTAACCACATAATCAAAGTCATGCATTCCAATGTTAACAAAACTTCTAATAACAAAAACAAACTGAGTGCCTTAAATAAAATAAAATTAACACTTTCGGTGGCAGAAATTTGTTTGCTCAAAGTGGTGGTCGTGCTTAAAAATAAAATAACAACACAACAACAAAACAAACTAAAAAGAACAATAAATACGGTTTTGTGTCAGGGGTTTCTTAGTCATTGCTTTCTTTTATATTTATCAAAATACTTAAGCATTCACAGATTACATAATTTATTTAAATAAATTAAATAATGTGGTTAGACTAGTTAGCAAGTTAACACAGCACGTGCCATTAAAAAAAAACTTACTACTGTAGACATTTGCACATTCTGTCGCACAAATATCACCACAAGTCACTATAATAACACCATAATTCCTCTTAATTTCTACACTTCACTCGAAAATAGAAGGAGATTAACAGATACCACGATAAAGTTTATATTCTGTATTAATCCTTTTAGATGCCATCATAAAACACCTCTAACTGACTTCCTCAAAATGACTCTGTTACACTCTCACCTTGAACATGACATTTTGAAATATAGGTTTATCGGACTTTTTCTGTTGGCAGTTGTAAACACGCGTTATTACAATGCAAAATGTTGTAACTTGCAGGTACCATTAATTACCGTCTTAAATGGACTTATCTTATCATTGAAATCATTCATCGTCAATTTACAATCTTTAAATTATATCCTGAGACAATAATAAAAAAATGTGAAATATGGATTTAAGTACGTCACAAAGTCGAAAATTTATGGTTCGTTACACTTGCAATGAAAGTAACAAGACCTCCAAATGTTTACAAAGTTAAAATTAATACTAATAAAGATCTTGTGGCGCTGAACGTTGTGATTTATATCTATTAATAAAACAGTTTTAATGTCTCTATAAAATGTAGCGAATAAATCTAATTCATAAAATTTTATTTGGTTGTTGTTCCGAAAGTTTTTAGTTATATTAATTGTAATCTGTAAATTAGAGATTCTAAAATTAAATTTCATAGAAATAAATTGATGACCTATTCGTGTAAGAAACAATGTATTTGCGAAATTCTTAGAATGCTGAGCAATACGTTATGGTTGTTAGTATTTGTACAAAATGACATCATGTCCTTTCTGTGCCGTTAAAATATCAAGTTTTTAAGTAAGCTCAGTAAACAACTTTTTTTAAATGTTTAGGTGAAAATTCTGGTTACTCGATGAAGTAAATATATGAATTTATTTATTTAGGAACTTGTTTATGATGCCTTACAATTTCTCAGGTGTTTGTTTTTTGTCACGACTATCCTATAAGATTTGTGATCAAGTAAGAAACTAAAAAAAAAAGTTTTAAACTAGTAGTACATTTTTTTAAAACTCTACTAACTGACAATAATTTTAATAGAAATTATATGAATTTATATCCATTATTCTATTTTATCAGCGTTTTAAATTTTATCACAAAGAAATATGATAATATACGTGATATATCTTAATAATAATGATTCAATCATAAAAATTCAAAAAAATGTTTAAAATATAAAAAAATTGTAACCTACATTTGCTATTTTTTCTAGTCTCTAGTTACAGACCTATTTCAATAATCTTAAATAATTTTATTAAAAAATAAGTATAGATTCAAAACCTAACTTTATATAGAAAATACAAATCGTGTTCTAAATGACTCCTTAATGAATGTTAAAACAGACATTTGGGAAAATGTCTGCAAAAAATTAATTTAACAGCGAAATATGAGCGGAAAAATACAATTATTTGGTAAGCAAAAAAGCAATTAAGCAGCAAAATTTGAACGGTAAATAAAATGAAGAGGTCAGCATTCTGCGATAGAGGAAAAAAATTATAATGACGGACGTCAGTCACATAAATTTATTCGTAAAAACAAGTATCAAACTGACCCAATTTATTCAGTTTAAAATTTCAGGGATCAAATTTGAATTTTTTCGTTTTGTTTGCTAAAAATTTCAACGTATTGTTTTATATATTTTTATAAATTTTTGGTGTAATTTTTAATTTGTTTAGATATAATGCTTACGAAATTTTTAAATCTAATAAAACCATGTGGTATATAAAAAATAATTAAGCAGTAAAATTTTAGCGCAAAATTGGGTGCAAAAGATAAAATTTTAGAAAAAAATGTGATTATAATAACGAGATTAGTCACAAAAATATGTGTGTGAATATATTTATCAAATTGAATTAATAATTTTAGGGTTTGTGTTTCCCACAGAGATTAAATTACTAATTTATTAATTATTTTTTAATTAATTAATTAATTAATTATTTCTGAGTATTTTATTTGTGTTCATTTTTCTAAACACCATTATATAAACTTTAGAAACAATATCAAAAAATAATGACACATTTTGGGCGTGTTCTTTGTAATTTTAAATGTTTTTTAGGTGCCTATTTTTGACTTTTTTCATCAAAAACCACAAAGCACTTCACCCAAATTCTCGGTTTTATTATTTAGAGAACAATAAACAAAATTCCGAAAAATAGTTGGTTACTCTATTTTAAAAACATTTTAGAGCTACATTAAATATTTCTCTTATAGTATCAACAATCACAATGTTTTTAGGTCAGAGAAAGCGAGATACAATTGACAATTTTGCGTGTACACACATATTTGCATAAAGTCAATCAAAATTTTAAATATGTATTTTTTTTCACTTTCAATTACCAACAAAAAGTTTCAGCGAGTTTTTCCGACCAAATATGACAAAAACGGTTTTAACCAAAATTTTAATTAAATAGCATAACTGCTATTTATTTATTTTTTATACTTTCAGTACTAAAATTAATTATTTTTACTAGAAAACAGACAATGGGGAAATACATTTTGTGAATGATATTTCATACAAAAATATGCAACGCTATTATAGTTACAATTTGAATTTATATCACAATTTGAATTTAATTACTTCTCTAAATAGACTTGTTATTATACATATAAATAAAAACTGCAACCAACCTTAGCTATTGTTACGATTTTCACATTCTCATACTTTAATCAGAAACTATATTTATCTTAAGTGCTTATTAATCTTTATTATGCAGTATAAAGATAGAACTTCATAGCTGGTCTACACGCTCCTAATTCCATTTTCAAGTTAGCAGAAAATTATTCATGTTTTTGTAACAAAAATGAATGTTCAAACAGTTCAAACATTTAGAGCCTTATATGCAGTTTATGTAAAAATTGGTACCTTAATAATTACAAAAGTTATGCAACTTTTCAAAATCACTTAAAAATCATGGATTAAAATGTGTGGGTGCGCGACAACAATAACCTCTTTCTAGCCCATTAACCTACATTCTCATCAATGAAAAATTGTGATTACAGGTTTTTACTTTCCATCTACACATAATACGAAGATGAAATACAAAAAAAATGCATCTGACACTGATATGGAAAGTGGTTTTAACAACACCCAATTTGCATTGTTTAATGTGTGCCTGTTACAACTACCAATAGATTTAGTACACATCGATAATCCGTAATACGACACAATCAGATTTCAAACTCACAAAACCACTTAATCACAACCTCGAAACTGTTCACTCATTTTTAAACGCAAACGAATCGCGCCACTGTTCAACGCAAACTGATCCGAATCCTATAACTCATGCTCCGACTTAATTGCAGTGTTCCTATAATTCTGACATTGAACTTATTCCTTTCACTGCTTGAAGCTTGCCTTGTTTTATTGTGGCAGTTTCACTACAAACTTGTGTTATTCACCTCCTTACTACATAAAATTTCATATCGAAAATTGGTTGTTTCCGGCTTTTCGTTTTGAAGAAAAAAGAAAGAAACCCAAAATGATTAATGGTAGACAGATAATTAGGTTGTTTACCAAACAATTTGTGCATTTGATCGAATTATCTTCGTGTAACCGGATCCATAACATTAGTTTTGAGGTTTTAGAATTTAGATTATGAAAATATGGGGATTTCAATGATCTAAGAGGTGGTATTTCCCACGACCGTGTATTTTCAAGAGTGTGACGTGAAGTATTTGAGCAGGTAGTTATGAAGAAAATATTATATAGGCACGTTAGGTTGCACGCAAAGGTGTATTTAAAAGTTTTTGTCTATTGCTAAATTATAGAGTTCTACTCGATTTTTTTTTTAGAAATATGCCGACTAAAGTGACTCACCTAATTCCAATTTGCACATAAAATTTTAGAAGTTTTATAGTAAAGTACTTAAAAGTTTTAGTACGAATTAAAATAAGTCACTAGAGACAGTAAACTGACGCTGTGAAGCGAAGGAAAAAGTTGTTGATCTCTTACTTTTGCTTTTCATTGTAAATTTTTGCCTAGAACTGCCAAAAGCACCTACTGCTCGTCTGCAGCACAAGAATTTAATTATTGTGAAGTTTTATTACAGAAGAAAAAGTTTATGTAAAAAAAAGTAATTAAGTTCAATTTTTAATTTGTAATTCTATAATTCATAACAGATATACCAAACTATTACAGAATATGTTACAACATTTTAAATTTAATCCTATATAAACTTTCAAATGCTTTAGATATTTTAAAAATTTTTGATTTTCCCGAATTATCTAAATTTTGTGGCTTTTGGAACTTTTAGGTTTTTTTTCGTACTCTTTAGAGAATTTATATAATTTGGTTTGAAAAAGATCCCAGAAAAAAAAGTTAAAAAATTTAAGACACATTTTGTTTTAAGAATTTTCAAATTTTTTACATTTTTTGAATATAATTTTAAATGTCTTTCTTTTATTTTAAAGACCTTTTTGACATTGTGGGTTCTTGTAATCTTTGGATGTTTTGGATGTTTTTATGTATTTTAGATATCTTATATTTTCTTTTAAACATCCGACTTTAAAATTCATATAAATTTTCATTGTACAATGGCAGGCAATAAGTTTTGTTATGAATGTCATTTGAATAAATCACAGAATTGTCAGACATTGAAAGTTTTCCCGGTTTGATAAAGGCACATATTATCAAAAAGTCAAAAATACATTTGCTAAAATGTTACATCATATTATTCTTGTCTGTGATGTAATCATTCGCGGAATTATGGACATGAGTTCTGGATCCTACTTCCTAGAAAACTTATTAAGGAGTTCTAATGACAGAAATTAGTGTCATACAGTTATTATGGGTTGATATCAGTTCACAATAGAGTCATTTTCACCGTATCAAAACATGACATTGACAACCAAAATTTATTGCCGGATACTGTACTATTGAATGTCATTCAAATTTTGACAGTGTAAAATGGACTAAGTAAAAATGTAAATGACAGACGTCTGTCATCAGTTATTTTTCAGTATGCCACAAATAAATAATTTTCAAAGACTTATCCAAGACTGATGCATGATGAATTGAACGTGGAAGCAATTGCCAAGTTCTTATTTGTTTAAGTCTTTTCAGTGTATTGAATTTTTACTTTTTTTCTAATATCTTGAATATTTCAGATTTTCTAGAGTGTAAATTTTCTACACGTTTTTTAAATTTTTAGGCAGTTAATTTTTTTTAACCTATAATTTTTTTAGATTTTTTTCCAACTTTTCTTTATTCATCATTTAAACTTTATAATTTTTATAATTTTGAAAATTTGATAGATTTTCTAGATTTTCAGTACTTCTTGAGCTTTTTTTTTGTTTTTTCTTTAGATTAGCTTGAATTGTTTGAAGTTTTTGAATCCCTGCGATTTTTCCATCGTTATATACTTTATTTTTTGCATTTTATATTCTTTATTTTTTTTAGATTTTTTATATTCTTTATTTATGTGTTTTTGACAGACTTCAATTTTTAATATTTTTTTGCAAGATTGTTGGATTAATGGTTTTTAATTTTTTTATTTAACTGAATTGTTTCATCTCTTGAACTAAGTACTTAGAATTTCTAAAACCCTACATTTTTATATTTCCAATATTTTTTAAATTCTTTAAGATATCTAGATTGTTTAAATTTCTTGTACTGTATAGATTTTTTGATTCTTTAAACTCTTAAATTGTTTCAATTTCTTCTTTTTACTGTTTTTAGTAAAAAATGTTTAATGCCAAATAGTTAAAAAAAAATTAAATATGAAATTAAGAATTTAACTGCAACCTAACAAAATCACTTTAAAAATTTGGAAAATTCCATAACTTATGATTCGAACGATGGATATGCGTCATTCTTTTTTTGTTTGGACAAACTGTAAAAATCATAATTTTTGTATACACTCTCGATTATAGCTGACAACAGGAATAACATATTTGGTTGATGCTTTTTTCGTTTTGTTCACAAATGTCGCAAATTTAGACAGAATAAAGTCTGTCGGGTCAGCTATTAGATAAAAAAAGACTTAAATATGTAATCCATTAAATACTTACACAAAATCATCATTTTCACGTTATTCTTACTCAAATAAATTAAGATAAGCAAAAACCTCATAAATTTTACTCTGAGTTAAGAGACATATTTTTTTACGTTTTACTAATTTACTTTAAATCATGAAGAAACAGACGGTATCTAAATCAGCGGCTTATATTTCTTTCTAGTTTTGATAAATATGACTAAAATTTTACTTTATTTTTGTTATAAACCTTACCACAGAATAAAGTGAAATATTTTATTTTTTGTAATTTTTCTGAAATTGAATCCAAGATTAGTAGCACAATTTACTTAAAGCAATCACAACAGTTTTTATTAAACTGGGGTTGTTGCAAATTAATTATAAGATTTCAATTGTTTAATAATTATACAATCTCATAGCAATTTAATTTTAAAATTATTCTTTACAATATAGTGACTATCATTACTTTAATATCATTTTTTTAATTATGTTTGCCAGATGATGTTATAACTTGTAAATTTCCAACATTGGTGAAAAACGAAACAATTATATTGAAACACGTTTATTTATGTTTTGTTATAACCTAATAAATATTTGTAGACACATCACATTAATATTGCATTAAAGTAATATTAACTGAATTAAAAAATTTCGAATATAAAAATTTGAGCTATTTTTTTATTGTTCGTAGATGCAACTTAGGTAAACAAAGCTGTAAAATTATATACTAATAATAAGGCACGATTTAATAACATACAAAGCCTATCATGGTTACAGCAAACGAAACTTCCGACAAATTAATATCAGCCAAAGGACAAAATAATTTTCTATAGTATTCATGAACAAAGCGTAGATATTCTCACAATTAGAGAAACAATATCGATAAATTCTGCTGATTATACGTGTTCCAATTAAAAGTAAGATTAAAGATATGATGTTAATTTGTCCTGCCAACCTGCTAATTAAAAATTCTTCCATTTATTGTTATATGAAAATAAAAGTTTTTAAAGTCTGTGTCATCCTGGTTCAACTGAACGACTTGTTTCTTGGTTTCTTCTGCCGGTCCCGGAACAGGAAGCTCTCCCATTTTCTATTTGTATAATATCTTCGTATTTTGGAGGAGGTTCGTAATACTCATCTAGTACAAACAACATAGATTTTTATTATTATTACTAATTTTCATTATTAATTCTTACCTATATAAGGTGGTGGGGCTCCCGGAAACACAGCAATGTTGTCAGTTTGGTTGGGATTAATGACTTCAGCAGTAAACGAAGGATTTATGTATATTTCAGTAAGAGACATTGGTGGAGATGAAACATTTGTTATTCGTTCTGCCAGAAAAATTAAAATAGATTTTCTTTGTCTCAGTCATCAGATAACTCACCTGTATATTCTCTGTCTTGTTCGTATGATTTCCGTATTTTCTGTATTAAAGCACAGAACGAAACGACAAATATTACAATAAGAGCTGTAAGCAAAATGACTTCAAAGTCCATTCTCTATAAAAACATTGTCAGTGGTTTGAATATCAACTACAAAGTACGAACTTCATTGAGATAATTATCGATTTGCTAAATGAGAGATTAGATAAGAAACGTTTGATATCAACATGTATAAAGACTTTACACGGCAGGTGTCACAGTAAATGTGAAAATTAATCTGAAATAAAGGAAAGCGATTTTCGTTGTAAGCAATACGTAGAACTTACCTCAAGAATTACATCTTTAACGCCTAATTTGAACGAGTCGGGAGAAACCAAACTCAATTTTTCTTAGCCCATTACTGCACTAACGCAGGTGTAGTAAAAACAATTAGATAAGTTCGCTTTTATTGTAGATTATTTGGATAAGGCACCATTGTAATTTTTTAAACTTATTTGTTCAATGATAATTTTATTTTCTTCGATTCGGATTTGTTTGAGCAAGGTTTTGATGAAATCTTTTGTTGCGGCGACACAAAATTATAAATTTTATTTTAAATCATGTTTTCTTTGTTATTAATTATAACCGAATCTGGATTACCTTAGTTTGAGGCTCTCAGTTTTTAATTAATAACAATAAGATAAATATCTTAACTTAAACAAGCTAGGCATCTGGTGTCAATGTTTAGTGAGTTACCAAATTTTGTATTTTAGGTACATTTGGAAGTTTTTGATATGCGTAATTTAGATAAAATGGAAGAAAGCTTTAACATTTAACATTTAGCTTAACAAAAAGTAGAAAAACCTTCATAATTCCTATTAAAAAAATTGATGAACTGGTTTTTGATAAAAGATTTAGAAAAATTACAGGTAAAATCAAAATATATAATTTATTTCACAAAAAAAATTGAAATAACAAGAACAATACTAGACATTTTTTAAGAATTTGAAAGAAACAAGATACATAAAAAACTCTTCATTCAAGATGTAGTTCAAATTAGTGTAATAAATTGGGAAAAATATATTATCAGGAAACATTCCAAAAGTTTTATGAGTATGATAGTCTTAAAAAATAATCAGAAAAACCTAACTAGTTCTGAGATAAATGTAGGTTGATTTTCCGCCGATCATTAAAGGTCCACCATTTGTGCATTTTGTCCATTTGCGCAAAATATTCGATTATGATATCCTGAAAACAGGAAATGACAGCATGCAGGCATAATTTTATTATATAACTAGTTTTCTGACAAGGACGAGTGACGATCATAATGTATATAGTTTTTGAATCAGATATTAATAATAATAACATTAAAGTTCCCGGATGAGGTTTTTCATCGTAGTAAAAGTTCTCAAAATTTATTTAAGCGGTTTTAACTACTTCGAAATTTATAAAAGACGTTTTGTCTATAGTTTCATAAATAAAGTATTTAATTAAAAAACAAAAAAATACGTAAGATATCTATTTTATAAATATATATTTTGAACAATGTACTGATTGTAAGAATGGATTTATGACAGTGCATGATTTAATCTAATTTGTAGTTGTTGAGATAAATTTTTACAATATAAAAATCAATAAGATTATGTTAGAAAGACTTCAAATTCTTAATCTTAATTCGATGAAATAAAATTTAAAAGATGTATTTGCACACAATACATTTAGCGTGTTTTTTATTATCTGAAGTAGACATAATTGTATGTATAATAAAATCTTAGAACCTATTACCAGCGGTATTAATTGTATTGAGAAGAAAAGTTTGAAAAAGAAAAGTTTATGTCTACTTGGCAATTATGAATCGATCGAAAGGATACAGATTATCAGACAGCAGTTTATACCAAAATTTTAATTGGATACTTCATATGACCATGTACAGACTTCTGTGTTAGTGCTTCGGCGAATTCTGTGCTAAAATCTTCGGCTTTCGTTTAATTAAAAAAAAGAAACGCTGGTGTTGGAAAATTTGAGCAAGAAAATATATAAATGTATGTTTAATGTTTTAGATCGCTTTGATTTAATTTTGATGATAAATGTCGTTTGTGTAGTTATGAGGAACTACGTTTCAATTACGAGCGATTAAAGTTGACCAATCACAGGTTATTTGCAAAAAAATTACAATTCTGTTTCCTTGTTCGCATTGAGAAATTTTAATTCGATGTCAAAAAAAAAAACACTTTAAACCTAATTAATTTAGGCAACTGGAGGTTAAGTTGTGGAAAAACTGACCGTTTCATCAGAGGTCCCGAAAAAGAACAGCTACCGACTCCAACAACGAAATTACGGTATTTCAGGCAGTAGACGAAGATATCCATAAGGGTCAAATGGAAGTGGCAAGACAAATTAGAGTTAGTCAATCGTTGGGCTTATTCTTCATGCTCTCGTTCAAAAACTAAAACCCGCAGACTTTCCCAAAAAACATAATTTTTACCACTTTATGCAAGAAAACTTAAGTGTAGATGGTAACTTGTGGACAAGGTATTAGATATTTATTGGCGAGTCCAGATTTAGCAAGTAAATCGATATATCTGTCTATGTCTGAGCAAATTCGCGAAGCATTTGGAAAACGCACCTTCAAAATGTGTTTTCCGTTTCAGTTTTTCGAACATTTTTTTTTATTGAAGAAATGTAGGTACCTGCATTTTCTACAGATAGAATTGCGTCAATTGTTGGAAAATGTTGATCTATATATGAGACTTGTGGTTTCAACACGATGGATCCCTAGCTTATTTTCATCAAATTGTTAGAGAATATTTGGATGAAAACTTTAGAAATCGCTGGATAGGGGGATTCAACAATATTTATCCACCCCAAAGCTCTGATTTACACTGGATTAATTAATTAATTATTAACCGCGTTTAATACCTGCTTTAATTACTAAATTAAATCACTTTTAACATGGTAACAAGTGGTCATTGTGGTTTGTTTTTTTGATCGAATACAAAATAAATTCAACATAACTCTTATGTGATTAAACCTGTTTAATCACAATTTAAAAAAAAACGTTTGAGATTAGATGTATATCATCTGTCAATCAACAAAACCACATTTTTATGCTCTAGAAATTATATACCGGTGGTTTCAAACAAAAACAACTGATTACGCGTATCTATTAAAGACAAAATTTAGAAAGTCAAATCTTTTTAGTGATTATTCTTTTTAAACCAAATATTTAATATCATTTTAAATTTAGTAAATACTAGTAGTATTATTAATTTGAATTGTAATTTGAAATGTGTTGGTAACTGTCCATGCTAAACGTCTCTTTGACAGTTGAAGTTTAAACACTTGAAATGTTGACATGAGACTCATGGTTCTTCTCAAATGTCAGAATCAATAGATAACGGTGCTACCAACATGAAAACAAAATTCTATGTTAACAGAAATAACTATAGACTATGCACAACTTTTTAGTAAAAGTTCTGTATGAAAACCTCATTTTTCATCCATTCTTTATCAGTTTTTTTTTTATCATTAGTTTTCTCTTCTTTATTTACTTTTGAGTTTACAAATTGTTTTAGAACTTTGAGTGTAAACATTTGATACAGTACTTGAAGTCTACAATGGAAACTTTGTTCTCTTATCGTTTGATAGTCACAATTTATATCTTGCCATACCATGCGACATATTCCACGTCACGAGCCTGAAATTTTTAATGCTTGAGAAAAAAATCTTGGTGGATGGATCTTTCGCAAAAAATTTGCTTTTTGTTACTTGTTGTTTGTTATTTATGTCGGAGACGGTAATTATCAGAAATCCGAGTTTCGTTTACATTGCGTCTGATTTTTATCGGAGAAAACAACAACAACTTTACATTGTATCGCCGACAGTCCGACATTTTTAAATATCGGATCCGATTTTTATTGGCGCTAATATAAAACAATGTAATTTGCAAGTATTCGACTCCGACATCTTATAATTATGTGTGTGTACAAGCGGTCTTAGTCTAAACCACGCCTTTGTTGTATAATTTTGAGTAAAATCAGAAACTTGTTTTGGATTGGCTCTTAGACATATCAGGAAAAAAAAACTCACAATTTTTTATCAACTTGCTGCAAAAAGTAACTCAAAAAGAAAACTTCTATCCCCGAAATACCAAATGTTACACAAAAATTCAAATAAAACTATAAATAATTTTTTCGTCCTATATTAAAAAAAAAGTTTTGAGATGTAATATAGTTAACTTAGATCAATCATACATCATCCGCGAGTCTATAGATTCATTCTCACAAACTTATTCAACTTATCACAAGTCTTCAATTGAATTATAATACAATATATACACATGAGTCAAAAGTATTGATACTTTAGTTGCTAGCACTAGTAGCTGTTGTATCTGGGGCACTATGAGTAGTCGTAGTCTTTGGTACAACTGCAGGTACTACAGTATTGTTGTTGTTCGATGCAGCAATACTCATTGCTTCTTCGTACGTCGGAGGATCTACAACACAGAAACTAGAACCGATAAAAACGTATGAAAAATTACGAACCATCATTATATTTGTTGATTTCATTGGCAATCGTGAAGTGATCTATCGAGACATGGGTATCATGAGTCGGCCACTGTCCTTGTCCTTGCACTCGGCTGCTGATGTTGTAAATGTCTTCTTGTTGATTCGCTGTAACAAAGTTAAAGGTCAGTAAAAGAACACGGTAGTCCGAGCATATCAACTAACACACGTAATAATCTTGACACACCAATTCATAAGTTTTTCTATGTTGTCCAATCTTCCATTGTAACACAACATATAAAATGAACAAAAGGACAACAAAAATCAGAAAAAGTACCGTTGGAAGAGGAACATGAAACATTTGTAGTGTGTTGTTTACAACACTCTGACGCTGCGCTCAACTTTTACTATTTGTTTTTAACTGAGATAAGTAAACATTTACCGAGGACGTATAATTATTTGGCTAAATTGTCCAGTTTATCTTGACAAGGTCACCGTTCTCCATGAATATTAAAAAAAGCGATTAGCTCACTCTTACCACTGTCATGTCGTTGGCAGTACTTTAAACAAGCGGCCCAAAGAAAACAGGCAACACAAGCCACGCCACAGATAATGACAGCAATCAGAGTTGCTGGTGTCATTTTTGTAACGGCAATATCTAAAGTTGGTTTGAAAGTTGTTATTATCTGTTAACGAAAAATTTGTGTCTAGTTAAGATATGACAACTTATGAGAACAGATAACGAAAAATGTTTACAAAATGTCAAAATTAGATTTTCTTATAACTAATTTGTTTTATCAAATCTTGACCTTTACACGTTCAATAACGTGATTTTGAGTTTAAAGCCACCAAAAAAGCAAAACATTTTACAAATATACTCACTAAAAAGGAAGTTTCGTACTCGGTTCCTTATTCTTTGAGCCCGTATTTTGTGTCCGAAATATTTAGAACAGAGCCTCACGAAGAGAAAACAACACACACAGATGAAAATTACTATGAAAACGTACACAGCTTCGTCTATGGAAGACATTCTTCCTATTGATACAGATCGAAACAATAATCTTATCGAGACACTTTCTAATTTATCTGTGATGGTCCTATTAATAGAACAATTAGTAAAAACCAAAAATTTGAAATTTGATCAGAATTATAATTTTTTTTTAATAAATTTAGAAGTAATTCATAGAAATGTTCTTAGTTTAAAAAAAATATTTTCATAAACAATCAATAGGAACATACAATTTATTACCTTAAAAAAAGTGAAGTACGTTAGCTTTCGTCATATCATGATTTGTAACAAGTCAAACGTAAATCTATTGTATTTTAAAGTACAGGGCTAGATATACGTTGTAGGTAATCCTAATTTCTCGTATAATAATGAAGTTAAATCCAATTGAAAGCACAAATCAAACTTTGCCTTTTTAACTTTTACACAAAAACTGTTTTTGCTTATAAATTCGTTACTTCCTCTTTTAGTGATAAATACACCATATCGTGGTCAAAAATAAAACCACACTGAGTAATCCTAAAATACTTACTTTCTAATTGATTGATCGATTGTCTTCTAATTCTAGATTTTAGAATTCGGCCTTGGCACCATTTACGACAAAAGATGATAAAACTTAGCATAATTAAAACTACAATTACTAAAAGCGCTATTTGATCGTCTGCCATTTTTGAAAAACGGAATTAAACTAAAATTAATCTTAAAAACGGAAATGAGGTAAATTTCTTATCAATATAATCTAAAAATAGCGTATCTTATCGAAAGTAGATGCAATAAGAACCTTTGATTTCAACATTTTTATTTTTGTATTTTAAGTAGCAATATTTTTGTGATTGCGTTGCCGTTAATGCAGCTCTACAGATTTTTTGACAATTTAGAGTTTTTCAATTAAGAACCATCTATTTTGCGTCGGTACTTGAGCCAGTAAAGCACCCGTTTGGGTTCGTTACTGAGAATTTGGATACTCTACTACGGCTGGTGTATTTTAGTTTTGTCGCGTTGGCGGCATGGTCATAAAATATCAATGTCAAATGTCAAAATGTGAATGTGGCAATGTGTTTAATAGCTTAACCTCAATTGTTATGAAATAAATAATATTAAATTATTGTACCCAACCTTGATAAAATTCCCTAAATTTCAAAATTTTATTTATTTTATATAAAAAGAAATTAAGTGGTGCAAAATAGAAAAAATAGTATAAAACACGCGTTCAGAAAGTGCTTCCAGCACTTGTTTGTTCCTCCACTCGCCGCTACGCGGCTCGTATCGTATTGCAAACGCGTGCTAGAATCAATGTTTTCTCAAACTTGTATTTTAATATACTAAAATAGTCAGTTTTTCAAAATATTATATAGATTGTGAGTGAAAATAGCAACTAATCTAATACTTACTCATTTACTAGTACTAAAATTTTTAAAGCTCTTTAATTGCGAAAATGCACATTTTCAAAACAGTAAAACTTCTGCAAAATCCCTTTACATTTTTTGAAAATAAAGACTTTATGATGTTTATTTTTAAGAATTTAATTCTTAGTATTTCCAAAATTTAAAGACTCTCAGGCATCAAGAAAAATTAAAATGATAATTTTCAATTTAATATATTTTTGAAACTTTTAGAAATATAGAATATATAGAAATACTAAATTTGTGTCCGACTTCACATGAATTATTTTTATACTCTATCATAATATGTATAACTAGAAATGCCTTAAATATTACTATACATATATTAAAGTTATTTAAATAAATATTTATTAAGCTAGTAATACTAATTAATCAATTTAGAAATGCGTTTTAATTCAGATCATCAGCCACAAACATTATTCGAAATAAAGAAATTGTCTTGAAACGTTGTGATAATATACCTATAAAATTTTGTTCGCGACTCGAACAATAACTTTGTGATAATAAATCTATAAAATTTTGTCTGCGTCTCAAACACAAGTAAGTTACGAGGTCAATAGCTACCTACTCAAAAGATTAATTTAATAAGTGCTAACAGGAAAATATATGAGAGTCGCACTATAAATGTACAGATTTTTTATTGCTTCTTACTCACTTCTAGAGTTTTAAGTATAATTGTCGTTTGAATAAGAAAAAAGGTAGATCCAAACGTGTCACCACATTAAAATTTAGAGAAAACTTCTAAAACTTTTTCAATATTTTTGTTAATTAGGCTGGCGCATCCGCCATTTTTGCAACATTTCTAAAAATTCAATTTTTTCTTAATTCTATGTGTCGACCTATGTCTCAATTCTACCTTTCGTTTTGTGTTTAAATGGATAAAATCTCTACAAAAATGTTCACAGATTGCATGGAATTAAAATTTTAGAAAAATTAAAAACCTTATTAACCATTAATAGATTTGATATAAATATTGTCATTTTTATTAACGTTCTCCTTTTACTTGGTAATAAATTTAAAAAAAATTGTTTCTGTCTTTAAATAGGTGGCACTTATGCAGAAAAAATAATAAATAAATAATAAATTTTTGAAAAAAAAAACATTTTCTGCTATGATATTTTCATTTAGCAATATTTTTAAAAACTCATGTTTGGTTTCAATTCTAAAAATTTGAAATATTCTTTTTGCATGTTTATTCAATTTACATTTACACAAAGACGTGAAATTAAAATTATATTAAAAATTAATTTAAAAAAAAATTATAATAAAAATATATTTAAAATTATCTAAATTCTGTGACTACTTGAAAAATTCTTTGATTATGTGATTATTATACTGAAATTTACAAGAGAATCTTTGCATACCTCATTACATTAAAGTTAGAAATTTAATTAACAAATAGGAAGTTGGCCTAAAAATGACATATTTGTGAGTCTTTTGTCAATTTTGCAGTAATTTAAAAAAAAATTAACAACCTTTATATGAAAATATCTATTTTATTTCAGAAAAAACAGAAACTGACAAAAAACAAAACAAAAAAAATTCTTGAAAAATTCGTAGCTTTTGTACTCAGACAGTCTGTAAAAAAAATTCACGCATTTATTAGAAAAACTGGAAAAATTTATTAAAAGTTTTGATTTACATATTGCCGTTTTAAAAAATGGCCATTCTCAATTAAATTGAAATAAAGTGTTAAATTTTTGAACATTTTTTAAGGTTTTTTAGTAGATGTAGATGAAATTTAGTCTTTACCCATTTTATGAAACTAAAGGTTCACAAAAATTTGATATTTTGTAGGCAAATTTTAATTTTGATCAAAGAAACTGTAATTTTCCTGAACGCGATATCGTTCTATTAGCTAAAATTTTACAGACTTGCGTTTTCGAGTGATCATAAATTTTGTCGGATATTGAAAACTTACACTTGGCCTTGAATTGCTTAAATTTAGCTGGCTGGATTGAGTTTAAAATATCTGCACTAGTAATTTTTTTGTACAGTAAAGCTGCTACTTTAGTCCCTAAAAATCGAGACGAAAGTGGCACGTTTTATCCCTAATATGGCTTGTCGTATTCACTTACGTTTTCATGGTTACCTATCACGACTTACTATTCAAACTGATTCACAAGCAAAACATTTATTAAAAAACGTAATTAAGTTTCAGAATTAATTCTGGTTAGCTTTAGATTCCGGAAGTACAAAAAATATCGTATATACCACGAGACTAAAGAATCTTTTTATCTCTTAGTTATCGCGCGATAAAAAATAAATTTTTTGTCCCTTGATATATAATATACTATTTAAATAACAGATCTTTGTTTGGAAAATCTAATATTGATTAGACAAGAACTACCAGAATAAAATAATCAACTACGGATGCAAGAAAAATCTAAATTTTATATGGAATAAACTTTTAACAAAATTCAAGTTCGTTTTATATCTTAACTATTAAAGGTGATACAAAATTCAATACAAGATTAGATAACAAAATTCATTCGTTAAATTATAAATATACTGATCTGAATTGAGTTTAATTTAAAATAAATTTATAAAAGTGAACTTACTTTGCATACTATCCATTCTTCTTGTACGATGACTTCTGTTACGATTGTTACTTACATGTACCATTACCTTACAACACAGAGCCAAAAACGATATAGCAAATGCGATTATTAAAATCACACCTAATTCAGTATCGCCCATGTTTTCTAAAGTTACATTAAATAAGAAGATACACCTGAAATCCTATAAATAATAGTCAGTTGTCTATAATAATATGCCAATATCAAAATACTAGGAAATCAAATTGGAAATCTCCATTATTAGCAACAAGTAAAACTTTTCGTAAATGACTTGACGATTGGAACGCCATCAGCAATAAAGTGGCACTTTAAAGTAGCAATTTAACATTGACTCATACATGATACGTCAAACTGACTTATCAGTCATATCTACTATGACCTTTCCAACGACTAAATCAAATGGAAAATTTTTCAACGCGGAAGATCAAAATCGCACTCCAAAGTGGCAGAGCACACGTGCATATCTATTTATTCAAAAATGACTAAAAATATAATTTGACAACAAACTGACGCAAGTTCGAAATAACAGTTGCCGTAAAGCAACAACTCACAAAGTTATCTACACTGTCATAAAACTGTCATTTACTGATAAGTCTCGACGTCTAATATTGGATGATCTACAACTGTTTAGGAAAATATTGATTAATAAAAGATCACCTTAGTCTCACACGTGTCGTTTGGTCAACTATCAACCCAGTTTTTGCTAAAAATTCACGAAAAAGACGCAAACTAATTGATCAGCAAACTCAGACTGATAAGGTGTACGTAGTTTAGATATGATATGTGGTGGACATTTTTAATCTATTAATCAATTAGAATAAATCCAGGCGAATTGGATCGTAGGGTGAATCGGATCAAAATAAGAAATCCGCTGACATTTGAATATTGCATTGACAAGGAATGCACACAACTGGTCAGCACTGCTCGCCATAGAGCCAATCGTTTGTATGTGTGTCAATTTGTCATAGTAAGGATTTGTGTTAAGACTTCGAATTGAATTAATTATACCGTTTGGCAAGAGACCTATTTTAGAACACCCAGTCATTTTTAAGCGTAATTTTAGAAGTTAGTGTGTAAAATATTTATTTCAAAACTCTACCAGCATATGACATTTATAAAAGTATTAGGAAAAATGTAGAGTTTTAGATTTTATGTTAGTCTAACGAAATTACATTTAGTATAATGATTTAGTTTGGAGCATCGACTTATTGTAAAAATAATGATCAATACTTTTTTAACGTTATCATATCAAAAAATTGTCATTCGCTGTGATAAGAGATTTCCACAAGCTTACTTACTATTCCTACTTTCACGAGAGTTGCAAAAACATTTTCCTATTTTCAGAATTCCACAAAAACAACATATCCAACCAATACATCCAGCAGCACTTGCAATTAAGGCAATCCATCCAGCACCAATCATTTTTATGTTTAAAGTCTATAAAAGTAAACAACAATGAGCTTGCAGATCGACGTATCTAATCTGGTCAAATTTCTAGTAGTTTAGATTTTTGGCACCTTTTTGAACAACTACAAACTTTATAGATTGATAAGTTGTGTGGAAGTATTATATTAGGATTAGAATTTAACTTAGGTAATCCTTACGGCGTTGACAGAACTAATAAACAATAGAATCTAAATCCGAAGATAAGCCTCGACCTGTTGTAAATAAAATTTTAAATTATCCTAATAGGCAATAGGTAAAATATTATTAGAGTTACGCAACTATGGTCTCCAAGACAACTATTAAAAAAAACGCAATAAAAAAACTCACATCGTATATTTCTCACTCTTCTCTGCCTTCTTAGACGATTCCGTCTATAACGATTCCCAGGATTTGTCCGACAATAACAGCACAAAAATATCAAACAGAACGCAACTATTGATACAATTATTATTATTTCAGTCTTTTTCATTCTGATATAACGTACTAGTTTATTGGCGGCTATAACTGAAATGCAATAAACAGGAATTGGTTTTATCTACCACTCAAAATCCGATCGAATTATTTTTATTCCTTATCAAGATATTATACAAATGTAGCAAATGGCTTTAAAGAGAACATCGTTTCACAACTAAAAATAATTTTCAGAATGATGATCTCTGTTGCGTCATGATGTATCCGGAAAATTTATCTATACAGGGGTGCAATAATAAGCAATAAAC
The DNA here is from genome assembly GCA_030157275.1 of Cynaeus angustus. Taxonomy (NCBI): domain Eukaryota; kingdom Metazoa; phylum Arthropoda; class Insecta; order Coleoptera; family Tenebrionidae; genus Cynaeus; species Cynaeus angustus. Next base: position 25,304,379 of record CM058058.1, read on the forward strand.
TTATTAAAGTGATCATTGCTGGAATTTTTGAACAATAGATCAAACGGATCTAAAACCGTAAGTACTTGTAAATCAAATTTTACATTATCGTTTAAAGAAGGTTACACGTATTAAATTTGCATTCAAGTAGGCCATTTTGTATTCTCAACATTTGCATACTTTCGGAAGAAATTCAAAAATTATACTATACCACACTATTATTAACGGTTTGCCAACATATTGCTAAAGATTTAAGTATTTAAAGTTTGAAAAAGTTATGTCCTAATAGTTAATATTTGTACTTCTCAAAAACTGCAAGAATTCAAAATCAAGCACCGAATTTCTAATACCTAATTCATAACTATTTTCACATCCAACTTTTATGTCAAAAGATATCGAGCTAAAATAAGAAATTTTGTGTAAAAGAACATTTGTTCAACATTTCATAAAAAATATTTCAGAATATCTTGTAATAAGAAATAGTAAAAAAAGTGTTTAATTTGGCCCTAAAACAAAATTTGATGTAATTTTTAAAATTTCAAAATGCGAAATTTGTCCATCTTGTCACTTATCTTTAGTTGAATTATCATATACATGAACATTTTTTAACCAATAAGAGAAATGCAAGTTTTTTGAAATGCTTTGTTGCTTTATAAAACTCAAATTTGGCTGAAAAATATGATAAGTAACATTAACAATTTTGAATTGAACTATGACGGTATACAGTATCTAAGATTTTCATTAAGTTAAAAAAAAAACGAATTTTTAAATACGTTGCAAAAATGATGGATTTTATGCCATAACTTTTTCTTACCTTCTTAAAGTTTATAATTTTCATTAAAATTTTTAGTTTTTAACAGGCAGACGTTTTTTTTATAGATTTCATCTGAATAAACACAGAAATGAAAAATTTTCCACATATTTACAAAATTTACAAAAAAACAAACATTTGAAATATCGCAAAATATATCTTTTTTAATTTTACGATTACAAAATAAGATCTTAATTGTTATTAGACGTTAGAATTTTACGATTGCGGCTATTCTCTTGACTTTATCTTAATAAAGACAAAAACGAAGAGAAATTTTCCAAATATCTATAGAATTAACGAAAATATGTTTAAAATGTTGCAAAAATGATGGGTATAAATAAAATTTCATATATTGGTAACAGTTTTATTTTACTACTTACAGTTAATCTCTTGGAATTTTTATCCAAAAAGGCAAAGGAATACGAAACATTATAAATATCCATATAACTCAAAAAACCACGAATTTTTAAAAATATTGCAAAAATTTTGTGTTTTTTTTAGTTAAAACCATGAATTTTACAATTACAAAGACGTTAGGTTGTTTCGTATACATTTTATCTGGTTAATGATAAGAAAATAAATTTTGTTAGATATCTACAAAAGCATATTTTTTTAAAATACACAAATAATGATAATTTTAAATAAAATTCAGTTTTTGTTAGAAGCTTCAGTTTTACGATATGTGGCTATTTTCTTTAACCAAACTAAACATAGAGATGTCATAAACATGTAATTAAAAAATAAAATAAAAATTTAATGTTACAAATTTAATAAATATAAAAATGTCATTTCTATATCGTTTTTTTTAAGTTCTTACGATATAGTGTTATTTTCTTGTAGGAGTTTTTTAATATCATTTTTTTACATTTTACTATATAAAAATTCTCTCTATTCTTTTAAATTGTGGAACTACTATAGTTTTTAATGTCAATACTTCTATAGTATTAAGATTCTATTACAAACTTTTGAAAATTTTGTTATAAAAGTTTAGATGTTTGAAATTAGCACTTTTTAGGTTTCAGGTTTAGATTTGTTAAAAAAATTTATATTAATATTTACGTTATAATAACAAATCCGTTAAGTTTCTAAATGCCAGTTTTCTTTCGATTTACGAATTGAATTAAAATTTATCAAGTGTCTCGTTGGTAAGCAAGCGTACACAAAAAATCTTTAGTAAGGAATTAAAATATATTTTTTCATTTTTATAAATTACGTGATATTTTTCGTGCTTAAGTAAATAACTGCGGTGGCATAGACGCGTATTATCAGAATTGATATAACTTCTTAAAATGATTTATCCTTTCCATCAATGCGTCACTTGAACAAACTAAACCGTAAATTGATTCAGGGAAAACTGATATTTTTCACAAATCCGCTACAAAGTTTATCTAATATTTTTAATTTAAAATTTAAATCTTTTTCAAGAACTGATTTAATTTTTTTTTTGACTTGTAGAAAATAAAAGCTACCTTCAGCAGTTTTGTTTGAGAAAACGTTTTTGATTTAAAACTCAAAACTGTGTGTAATTCAAGGTTGCGCAAGACATAAATAAAAATTAAAACAAAAAAAATCCAATTCAACCTTTTTGTCTTTTCCAAGCTTTTCACAAAGAAAATAATCCTCGCTAAAACCCTTTTAATATATCTTTTGTAAAACGCGTCACTAAGAACAACAGCATTATCATTTTATCTCTGATGCTGTCTTGAACATTTTGGATTATAATCAGTAATCACCTTTATTAAAAATTCAGAACTCACTCAAAACTATTCGTCCTCCTCGGTTTATATAGCGTCTATTTCTTGTTTGTGGTCGTGTTCCATTATCATCTCCTTTTTTATTACGAAAACAAGTAACAATAAGCACTCCTAAACCAACCAGAACTAACACAACACTAAGAACTGCAATTATAGCAACAACGACCGATTCTCCGTACATTTCTTCATGTAGTTAAAAGCAAAATCATTTAAACTAATGTAGAGTTTCGCGGGAGTTAGGACGAGCTCGTAAATTGTTGGATTAGGGAGCGATAAGATAAAATATACGTATAAAGATAATTATAAAAAATTTATGACTACTTTTAAAATTGTGGATACGACTGTTAAAAGCTTACGCACAGGAACTGTTCCGTTCAATAAATCATTATCGAATGAATTTATACAAGAAGGATTAGTTGAAGAGGTATGTGCGTTCCTGAAAAAAATTGAGCTGTCACTTACTGTTAAGATAGTATCAAGCTGTTTTCTATATTACAATAACAATCAGGTAATAATTAGACTGACCGTTTCTGGCTACTGTATAAGAAAAATAAAAAAATACTTTTTTAGTCTTTTTAGAGATGTATTAGTTAGTTAGTTTTTTAGTTATTTGAAGGCGCAAAAATTATGTTAAAATTGTTTCTTTAAGAGTTTTGAAAGAACTTGTAATAAATATTTCTTGCTGATTAAATTATTGATCTTTTATTGTCATCATTAAAAAAATAATTTCAGTTTTAGTTTTCATTTTCAATGGTTCGAAGTTAGGTAAGGAGAGATTTTTGACTCAGTTTCATAAGAAAAAGGGATTTTCGATATCTCGTCAATTTGAAGTGTTTATTTTTCCTGGACATTGACAGATAACATTAATCACAATTTAAAACAAACTAGATTTTTATGTGATTTAGCGTTAAATACATATTCGTACTAATGCTTGACTTTGATTCGCAAAACCTGAACCTTGGGGTAGCCATGATCATCCCACTAAATAGAAAGATTTGGTAGACACTCCCTAAACTCATGCGGCTACGCATTAAATTTATAGTTTGTTGAAACCTACGTTTAATTGCTTTTCGAGATAAAAATTCACTAATATTATGCCTTTATAAGTTTCTAAGCATAAGCAAAGAAAATAAATGTTTATGTGGTAGCCCCAATGATTTTTTTTTAATATCTTGGAGACCTGACCTGCTAGAGTAATTTGGAATCAAAGAACAATTTTGATATTGAGATTCCCACTTCGCCTATTCAATTTTTTGTAGACTCCAATTTTTTTTTCATTTACTGACTCGAAAGTACGTAATATTTTTTTTTAAACAAACCATTACCTGAAAAAACTCATTTTTTGAGATTTTTTTTAATATGTAGTTAGTGTTTAATTTTTTAGTATTCAGTTTAAAGCTTTTATATGTTTGAACTAATATTGTTCCAAAAAAATCTTCGTGATCAGAATATTTATTTATTTTTTTTAAATAGATCTAATTTTGATTCCAAAACTTTCACCATTTTCAAGTTTCTACGATTTTTAAAACTCAAAATGAAATTTTGATTATCTCAGCCATAATTTAATAATTTTTATTATACCAGATTTTTATGCCCCAGAATGCCTAATATTAGTTTTAAGCATCTTAAAAGAGTTTGAGCGTTTTGAACACTTTTAGAAAAACTTTGAAAAGGTTTAATTTTGATCTTTTTTTTTATTTAAATATTTTAGGTTGATAAACGAGCTCCAACAACGCACAAACGTCAAAGCGAATCATCACAAAAAAATATAATAAATTTGTGGTTCATCAAAGAAGGCGACAAAAAATTATATTCATCCATCTAGTATTTTATTAATAATATGCAAATGAAAAACAGAAAAAAATAGCAAGACTGACTGAGCAAAACTGAGCCGTCATTCAAACTAAAATCAGTTAAGATAAACGATCATTAAAACTGGTTGGTCAACTTTGGATATTTTTTTTGTAATATATTACAGCAAAATCCTAAGCTTGATTAAGTAGCTTTTAAGACGTTTTTGAAAAATTTTTATCCAAAGTTTAATAGTTCAAATTAAATTTTATTTATCTTGACTATTATTACACGAAACCAATCTTAAATTATTAAAATTAAAAATGTTTAAGTCAAATGTAATTTTGCGACTAATATAATTTTTTTTATTATTTCGAAAGCCCTATGCCGATTTTTCTGCTTTTTAAAAATGTAATTTCTGTATATAAAATTTTGAGGTTTTTCAAATTAAAAATATTTATTCTGAAAATGCGTCTAAATTTTCCACAAAATTCAATTATAATAAAATGGTTAATTTTTCTAAAAAAAAATTCAAGTAGTTACTAATTTTTACCTATTTTACTTTGATTTTAATTTAACGGAAATAAATAATAACAAGACAGAATTAAACCAAAAATGTGGTTTCTAACCCCACAAATTGATATACCTTTTTATTTTTTTGTCAGTTTGACTTGAGACTGGCCCTTAAATGTAAATAAAATGTCAGCTTCCTCCATTAAATTTTAATTGGAAATAATTGTAGTTTACAGTTTAAACTAATTTTCGGTCCAAATAGAAACCAGCTTTCTTAAACAGAGTTGCTAAGACATATGTAAGTATGTAATTATAAAATTTCTTCCACTTTTTAACCTCCAAAAATTTTCTCATATTATGTATTGTCACACTTTATAACTTTTGACCTACTTTACATTTTCTCGTCTACACATTGTTACAAGCATTTTCCACGTATTATTTCCAGTCTTCCATTATCTTTCATCTACTTTAATTTAATGGTCATTTAATAGAAAGAAAGTCATAAATTTCGTCAGTTGGTCATAAATATATCAACAAGCTAAAAATAGTACTTAGAGTAGATTATCAGTTATCGATAGTAACAAAACAAACTTTCAAAATATGACAGCTTTATAAAATAGACAATGAGACTGGAACGGAATTTTTTAGCCGCAAAATATATAATACCAGCGGTCTTTTCTAATTAGTAATGAAAATAAATATAAAAACAAAAATAATAAAATTATCTCTATAATAAAAGTACCTATATAAAATTAATCTCCGGTAATACAGATAAATCGATAATCTTTATCAACGAATAGTTGCCCTCTACGCGATTTCTTTAGTAGTTCCTATAAATTAGCATACAGTGCAACTTCAACAAAAAATAAACTACAGAGAATACAATTTGACCAAAAATAACAACTACAATTAATTTATCTTATCAACGTTGTGTTTTATATAAACATAAACAATCTTACCTAAATTTTTGTTTTTTCCCAATTTATTATTTTTTCGTACTGTTTCTCTTAAACACGACCACAAAAAACGCCAACAAAGTATTAAATGACGGACATAAAATGAGTTTCAAAAATTTTCATACAAAATGATAAGATAAGTTCACCGATTATTTTCGCCAACATCTTCACAAATCTTCAATACTTGCCTGTGTGTCTCTCGTGAACAGTCATCTTAAACAGCTTCTTTTTATATTGCAAATATTTCCTGATTCCAAGGATTAGGACCACCAGAACCACAATCACAATAAGAAACCCAATTTGATCTTCGTGGTTTACCATTTTTTTTCATAAAGATGAAAATCATCTCAAATTAGGATACACACTAAAGTTTCGCAAGTAAGCAGCTGAATTCTTAATAAAAGTATATTTATTGAGGAGACTAACAGTAAATAAACTGATAAGATAACTTTTAACAATATACCTTAAGACACTTTTTAATGCATCATTAAGCACTAAATGTTGTTGACCGAAAACATAAAATGAACCTAATGAGAAGTAGGAGTTTTAAGATAATAAAAAATGTATTAATTGAAAGGAACAACAATGAATGATAAGTCCGGATTTAGATTCTTAAAAATTTAACTTCTTGAAAAATTATGCAGATTCTGAAAACCATGTTTCGGTTTGTCGCATTATTTTTATTATATTAGTGTTAAACACAGAGCAATAATTGTACGCAAACAGTATCTATAGGACGTCAATAAATTTTAGTACGCACCTGCTGATTTCATGTTAACAATGCAGGCGTGTTCAAAACTGGAAAATTTGGAGTCTTGAAGTGTCGAGTGTGAAATATAATCAGAATAATCACGTGTCAAGTTCAAAGTCAACTTATACAACACACTATACATAAAAGATGAGCAGGTCTACAAATATTACTAACCTATTTTTTCAAGGCGAAATTACCGCTAAAAACGTCCTTGGAACATCTGTCACAACAGAAATATGAAGCATTTTCTTGAAGATTTAACTTTGTCAGGAAAAAGAACATTGTATAATTTTCTAATTAATAGAAATTTTAAATAAAAAATAATTACAATGTACTTTAATTTTGGAAGACTGCTCCATTCATTCACCTGCTAATACTTTTATGAATGTTAAATCTGTTTTGTTTGAATAGTAGATTCTATAACTGTAATGTCTAAGTGCAAGACGTTGAAAAAGATTATAATAAAACAATGAAATAAGAACAAATTTACTGCTACACTTAAATCTCCGCACATAAAACTTTAGTTTCAACGACACAAAGAAATTATATAGATGTCACAGATTTTCCACAAAATCATAAAAAACAACTTTGTTGCGTACGACTTAATCTTTTCACTATTAATCATCTCAAATAATGACTAAACATAATTTTTTACACTAAGAATTGGTTAGTTTTGATAACAATATTATTGTAATGATCACATTCAAACCACCTACTATTCGTCATTTGTTTTATTTCTAACTCATTATAATTTTATCATAATTAGTTAATTATAAATTATATTTTAATTATATTTAAAATATATTTAATTTTCACCTAGTAAATTAATTTACAGTTTAAGGTTTTCTTGAATTTTTGATTTAAAATGGTGCATGCGTCAGTTTGAAATCTAATATAAATATCGTAAAATCTTATTTTATTTAAAGATAAATGCACTAGATTACAGATAAATTTTTGAGAAACAATAAAAACAGGTTGAACAAAATGAGACAACTCAGAAAGCTCTACTTTTTCAGTATTTTGAACATTTTAAGAAAGAATTAACTGTTTTAGCTAGTTTGAAGAAAATCTTCGAAAAGAAAATTTTGTATTAATACTATTGAGTTTGTTTAGTTTTCCATTTTTAAACTTACATAATATATAAACCAAGTTTTAAAATTTATGACACATGTCAACAAAAACAAATCTATTCTATTAGTGTTTTTTTTTTAATTTTTAAATTTATTTTTACTATGTAAGCCAACAATAACAAAAAATTTAATAGCACCAAGACTATTATTAACTGATAGTTTTCAATTGCAGTTTCAGTTTAACTGAAACGATCCTTAAAACTCAATTCACAAAATTGAGCCAATAAATTAATTTTTTGAAGAGACTTTAATGTAAAACAAAAATTTGGATCAAACAACGTAGTAAATGGCCAACATTTATACCAACTAAAAAATTATTAAACTTGTAGTAATGATTTGTTTTAAAAATTTAATGTATTTGTTGTTAAGTAATTAAATATTAAATGCAGAAAGTAAAAAAATGCCGAAAAATATTTTTAATATTTATTTTGGTTCCTACGAATCATTAGATGTGATATGAATATTATTATTATTCTCTCTAATTTTTTCTTTTAAGTTGTTATGCATTTCTTCGGTTACTAACACGTTCTGGTGTTTTTTTTTGTTAATACTATTACTACTAAAACAGTCAAAAGTTGTTTTTTGAAGTAAATAAAATTAAATTACAAATAAATATTTTAGTCACACTTTAGATTGAAAACACTAGCTATTCTCAGTTTACCGTTCAGTTAAATTTAAAACTAAATATTTTCACAGATATATTACATTATAACTATTCTACCGAAAGCCAGTTGCCTGGCTTTATTTTCTCTAATTTAGTTTAAGCTCTAATTATTTAAAAAAAAATTAATAAATAATGCCGAATGCGTCAGTCACAAGTTTAATTTCTTTACGATTTGTAGACCTTCAAAAAATCATTTATAAGATACATTTTTTTTTTTAAAAATTTAAGAAATTGTCGCATTTGAATGTTAACAAAACATGTACATATATTAATAACAAGTATTTACTAATTCGACATATTAATGTAAATTTTCAATTTTTTCATTATTCTGTATTTTTTTAATCTAAAAAAACTTTTAGCAACTGAAAAATTATTATTTTTTGGCAGTATCGACATTTTTATTTGAATAAACAGAAAATTGACGATTCTAAAAAAATTGTACAAAGTTGCTTTTAAGCTTCAACTTCTTTAAATTTATGTATTTGCTCATTTATTTAAACTACATCCCTGAAAACAAAATTATCAGTTATTCAAAATAACTATTTTTTTACCATTTTTTTCCAATTGCTTTACTTTTCTATTTTTTTGTATTTTGGCAAATTTTCTAAAAATGGTGGATGCGCCGGGATCCCAGATTTATAAAATACCATGAATCCCATAATTTTGGAAAAGCTCCTTCAAAATTCTAATATTTTTGAATAAAATTAAAGTTTTTTTAAGTTTTTTTATTATATTAACATTAAATTTCTCATGTATCCACAAATTAATGTAGGGTTAGCCAAAATTTCTTTTCTTTCTCTATAGATTAAAGAAAACTCTAAAGTGTCACAAAACATGTTCAAGTAAATGATTAAAATCAAAAGATAAAACGACTCAGATTGAAAAATATGATAAACATCGATAGAATGTATTTTCGTTCCAGAGGTTAACACATTAATCTAAACTAATTGAAGGCATTACCTTCATATATAATTGCATTTGTACTTTAACCAATACGTATTTAATAATTTCTCAACAAACTGTTATGAGTAATAATAGATTATTAAGTGGCCATTTACATTACGTAATAAAGCTGAAAATGAGGTAAAACACCACAAAAAATATTTTTTAATAATACAAAGATGATTTATAATCTCATAAAATTAAAACTGTGATGCTATCTTAAAATCATAATAGGCAAATAATTTTACGCCTGTATTATTACAATAGTAAGCACTTTTTCGGTGTTGTACAAATATAAAATAACCATATTTAATATTTACACAATAATTTTTAAAAACAAAAACACTTTTAAATCGTAAACAAATTGAAAATAACAAAAAGTTGTTATTTTCATACATCAACTTACACCTACTAAGTACATGTTTATTGTACGTAAAATTATTTTATATGTAACTATTCTTGTAAGACACCCATGTTCTTGAATTAACATTTCAATTAATGCTGCGTTAAGCCGTATTTATGACCTTTAAAATTTTTCAAATATTATCGTTGAAACAATCTGTTTATTCTTCAAACAATGCGATTTTTATCTTATCTCTGCTGACGTAAGAAGAATCAAATTTACATAAAATGCATTTTAATACCAAAGTCAATTCTAATTTACAAAATTCTTACCATCTTTGTGTCCATCCCGTTCATAGTAATATTTACAGGAGCACAACAAATGGATAAAGAACAGAACAATGCACAAACCAAAAAATACAAGTTCAAATAACATCGTGCTTTCCACTGAGATTTTATGTGTTGTTACTTGAAGTTGTTAACACTTAATAAACGTGTTGTAATTGCGAACTCGTTTTTTTACTACTAAATAGATGGAGACATCCGTTAATTGCATCCTTTTTTAATAAATGTGGAACAAAGCGCCTAGGATCCCTCCAAAAATGTTTACCGACTGATGTTTATGAAATATTTTTAGCATCTCGTGATAATAAATTGGATTTATTGCTGTAAGGCTAATCCATTATAACTCTTAACATATAGCAGAAAAAGACAATGAGAAAAAAATTTTGAGAGGTGGTAATTTGAAAGATTATCTAAATCCTGTGAAGTATGCAATTAAAGATTGCGATATTCTATCAATACAATATTGACAAGCACAACAATTACAGAATGTTCTTATAGCGACGAACAATGGAGTACTGGGGAGTTCCGCTGCTGTTGATTGGGGTGATTTTTGTAATAGTGAAATTAACGAAACTGTGTCGACATGGTAAGTTGAAGATGAGTCTTACACCACTGTAATTTTTTAAAAGTCGGTAGCAAGCCGGAAGGTAGTCAAGACGAAAGAATGCAGAACTTGTCCTCCAACATCTATATAATAGACGAAGACTTTATTATAATAGGTAAAAAAAATTCATCCCCCGTTTCTTGTTATGTCTAAGTCTTTTGTAGATAGCTCAGAAACCAGCAGACCACAACTTCCAACTTATTCACAATTCTATGATGCGCCTCCACCGTACGAACCTCCTCCAGAATACCCGAAGCAATCTCATTAACCTATCAATCATATTTGGTTGTACCTAACTAACTACAGACAAAAAGATCACAGTTTTATTGTCATCTTTCACCTGATTTTCTCTTTTAATAAGCAACGTTTTGACATTTGCATTGTTTAAGATTGTCCCCAACTAACTTTAAAAATAGACAAGAGTAACAAGGTAATTCAATTAAATTCGTTTCTTAGTCAATAACCCCCTCTTCAGGTAAACGTGTTCAATGAATAACCTTGAGGTTGTCTGTGTTTAACCTGTGACACGTGACCACAAAATTCACCTGCGGCTTGCGCAGTGAAGTGTGAAGTTTGCGTAGGAAAGTTTGATTTAAAATTAATTTTTTTGCTTTGTGAATTGAATTTTAGTAACTTTACGACTTGCGTGGTAACTCTAAATGTGACTAGACATGTAGTTTCATGATGTGGCCTATTGAAGTACAAGATGGTTATGAGGTATGTGAATAAATTTTATTTTAAACAATATAACAATGTAGTTGAGACCAACACAAAAGAGTTTGAGTAGCTACAAAAAATCAATACACTGATTAAATATCTTAATACTTCAAGATTGATTGCACTCACGATCGAACACGCATTGATAAACTGATCAAAGAAAGATGTTCTAGCATTCTAGAAGTTTTACAACGAAGTAGTGATTGTTCTAAAATTTGATATGAGGCAGTCAAATACCTTTTTTTTTATTCCCGGTCATAATTAATTTTATTTTGGATAACGCAGTAAAAATAAAAAGACACGGAATTAAAAAGTATAAAATGCTATTATTTCAAATTAAAATCAGATAAAACTAATATTATGCAAATATAAAATAATCAAACATAATTTGAACATTAATAACTAGGTAAGTGCTAATTACTGCTTAATTACAATTACAAATTGGCAAAATTTGATGAGAAAACCTCAAACGAACTGATAATATTAAGTAATCTCAAGTATATTTTACATCAGAGCTCCTACAAGTGCCTACATAACAACATTGTAACGTACTAAAAACACTCAATATAAATTCTTATTAACTCATTGTTGAATAATAAATTAGCATTTTTTATGTACAACAAATATTTGTAATTTTTCAGTTCAGCAGGTTTAAAGATTAAACAAAATGTAGTTTACGTTTGTTGCCACGCATAAGATAAAACAGTATGGCACGAAATATAAAAGGATTCTGCATTTTATTACTTATTTGTGAACTATGAACGTTTTACATTCAAAATTATATGCAAAAGTTACAGAAGTATTGCACTTTTTGTCTTAATGTTTTAAGTGAATGTTAACAAGTTTTAAGACATAAAGACAGCACTGCCAACACATATCAAATTTCAAGCCTGCTACAGTGTAGTTTATATTCGATGGTAAAATATTTAAACAAACAAAATTTAAAAAAAATTATATATTAAAATTTGGAAAAAGTTATATAATTCACGAAATTTCCCAGATAGTCTTCTGTGTTGCTATTTTTGCTCAACTGGCATAAGTAACCGTATATAAATATATTTTTTCTATTATCTTAACAACTTTAAGAACTTTAAATTATTTCCCGCAAATTATTTACCAAAACAATCGCCCTATTTTTTATTGTATCAAGCTTAAAATCCACAAATTTTTAGCAACACAAGTATGAAAAAATGTGATAAAATACTAAAAAAGAAAAAATATATATATACATTCGATAAAATTTTTCAAAAATTGGAATAAATGTTCTAAGATAAATAAAAATAAAGAAGAAAGGTTTTTTTTGTTTTTTTTTTAATTTTACATTTATAACTTACACATATCTTTCAAATATGTTCCATGAGAATAGATTTTATTTGTTATTATGATATATAAAAAAAAAATATTATTTTCAATATTTTAAAAACGAGAATTTAATGAGCAATTGTTGTGAAAACTAACAAAATGTATTTTCTAAAATCCAATAATATCAAAGCTGGTTTTGTCTAAAAACTTTTACAAATTTCTCGTATCTACTTATAAATTTTGAATATTCTATGAATAATTGATTTAATAAATAAAAGATACAACAATTTTTTTTATTCAGAATAATTAGTAATAATTAAAAGTATTTAAGTATCTTTTAAATATACTTAGAGATTTTGTAGTTGTTTTTTTTTAATATCTTGGAAATTTTTAAAACTCTCGGCAACCAAAGACAAATTATAAAAGTTCCAAGTAAGATGTTAAAAAAACGGTGGTTTTAAAAAAATATATGTCAAGTATAAAATACGAGAATCGTTAATAGACTAGTTTATTAATCTAGAATCTAAGAATTGCAAAATTAGATAAACTTCAAAGCTAAAAATAAAAATTTAAGAATTCGAAAAAATAAAAATTTAATATTTGAAAACCAAGTTGCAAGATGTCCATAAAGATCTAATTTTAATTTCTAAGTTTAAAAATTTTAGATCTTCGAATTTGGCTGTTAGGCATCTAAAACTAACAGTTTTTAAAACAAGCTTCTAAAATAATACTTTCAGTTGTTTTAATTTAGAATCAGTTAATTTAAGATTTAAAGACAGCGATTTATCTAATCATCAAATTTCAATTTAAAATAAAACAGTCAATGGAAGAACAGTACTAATTCAAAATTTCTAATTCGGAAGAATCAAGTTTGAAATTTCAAACCTCTGCAAGCCACTACCTATTGACTACCCATTGACACTACCTTGTTTATGCTAAAAAAAAATATTACCAAGGTATTGGACAAGTACTGTTTTTTTTACTCAAATGCGTTTTATCATTCTACATTCCATCTACAAAATAAAGAAAAAAAGGGTGAAAACTAATTCAGTGATTTTCTTCCACGTCAGTGGTAGTGTTCCACAATTAGATATTTTGCTATATACAGGTGCTTCTGAAATGCTTGGTCAAACTTTACCAACATTTTCTACAAGTCATATGGATTAAAAAAACTAAAATTATTAGATTCGAAAATGTTCGGTTCTTGAGTTATCACCACTTTAAAGTAGCACCAGTTTTTATGCAGATCAAATTCCAAAAATTAAATTAGTAGTCTATTAACTCATTTTATCAAAATATTTAAAACTGTCAATCAAATTTATTTGAAAGTTTAAATGTTCAAAGTGGCTACTTTTAGCAACACTGCATGCATTACAGCGTCTTAACACAGATTGCCTAACACGTTCTAATACTTAAAGACTATTTCGAATTGATTCAAATGCTGTGATGCGTTCTTGAAGGATCTGGAGAGCTGCTATTACTGTACGATAAACAATACTTTTTAAATGTCCCCACAAATAAAACTCAAGGAAACTACAATCTGGAGGACATGTTGGCCATCCCACTGGTCTCCAACAATACCTACACATTGCAAGAAAATTGTTGCTGATGTCGAAATTGAATAATAGAGTGAAGGTTTTCATCTGACCAGCGATTGTTGTTGTGAAAATTAACTAAGCCCTGTCGTGTAAAATTTGCTTCGGCGAAGACACAGACGCAGAAATCATTCACAAAACAACAATCGTGGCTGAATATTTGCTTTCTAAACGCCTTGTGGTACGGATACAAACACTGCTCTTTGAAAATCCTTTACACACATGAAAAATTTGAAAATCTACTCTTTTCCGGGTTGTTGTTCAGTTGTTTCAAAAACTCCCTTTACCAAGCAAATGTTCATGTAGTTCTTTGTATCGAAAACGACAGAAACAAAAAATCCTGCTTCCTGAAACGTACGGTGAATGGCAGAAAAGGTGCTTTTTTCAGGAAACATATCCCTGTAAATGCGAAGCTTTGCAAGTACTACATTGCCATTTGCTTTTCCATAAACATAATGATTCATTTTGTAATTCTTTTGAATTAGTTTACAAAATAAAGATCTATCAAATTGACTTACAAATTTTTACTATTTTGGTTGATAAATAATATTTTGCATTATTTTTAACATTAAAAACGTTTCTAAGTTACAAATTAAATGTTCGCTATTAAAATCATTGCTGATAAGTACAGTCCGCGTTGTACGACCTGCTACTTAAAAATACTAATAATTCAGAAACGATACATTTTCTAACCCAATTATAGGTTTATTTTGACATCTGTATGACTTCTTGAAGAAGCTGTTAAAATTTGACCAAACATTTCAAAAACACCTTGTATATTTGCAGCTTTTTACTGGATGGCACATGCTAAACCTGATACTAGACAATTTTCATCGATTCTTCTTCTTTCATTCGATTACTTTTATATTATTTTCATTTTCAATTTTCATCCCTTTGTTTAAATTTTTACAATGTCACTGCTGTTATCAGATATAAACATTTCAAAATGTTAAGTGTTAAATGTTATCGGAATAAACAGGAAATGAAGGTTAAAAATATATTAATATTAAATTTTATTTAAGAGCCAATTTTTATATTTTTACAAATCCTGAAATTAGCTCAAAATTTTTATAAAACTGGAATACTGCCTAGCTTCTTAAAAAATCATAAAGTATTTGTTTTGAAATCATTGTTTATTTCCATTTTGCTACAATTGTGTCAGCCTGATAACACAAAATAAACCAGATATTCATTTTTTTTCCAATCAGTAGCCTAAAAGATATCGTTAGACACAAATTCAAACGTAACAATCTAACAAAATGTAACATTCTGTGATACGCATATGTGAGATTAGTAGATAAGATTGTATTGCTCCGGTTTAGTGATAACAACTTTTAGGTGGGAGACATTCAAATTAGAGATGAATCACCAACAGAAGTAATGGATATGGATAAAATATTACTGTGGGCATTGATAATTGCAATCATTGTAGTTGTAACGATGTGTTTACTATCATGTTTTCGCTGTGGAAGACGTAAGTGCATGTTAACTCAATATCGATGAAAATCAACAACGAATTTGTAGGAAGGCATCATCCAAGGAGTTTACCCGCAACTTCAACAATTTATACGGTTCCTTCAAATTATCATGCTGTTGATGCATCGGTGCCGACATATTTTAGTAAGGTCCTGAATTATAAAAGGATAAACAAAAATAATTTTTTATTGTAGCACCACCAGCTTCGAATAACACGCAGTATGGACATCACAGGATTTCTAGTGTTGGTGACAGATTTATGGTGCCTTTAGAGCTGTTGCCTCCCAATTTCGGTATGACAATCTCGTGACTCTTTGAAGGTGACTTTTATACATATCTAACTGTTTTTTAGATTATACTACTCCGGGAGTTGAATTTAAAGGTGATCACGTTGTTGTTAAGGATCTAAAACTCATTCAAGTACCCACAAATGACGAATATCAGACACAATCTCCCTACAACCCCAATTATACATAGCGATTCTAGTGTTAAACGAACACCGACTTTTAAATTATGAGATTATAGATATTGGAAGTTTATTTATAAGGTACTAAATTAAACGTTTTAAGCTTTATTTTTTATTGAAACAATTTAATAAATAAAAATTAAAGTAACGAGAATAATAACAGACTTACATAATTCGATCTTTTCTACGATGCCTGTTACAAATGACCGCAATAGCCAATCGAAAAAATTTAAAAAAAATCAGAATTCACTGAATACAGAACAAATCAATAGTCTGTTTATTTTCAAAGTTACGAAACATTTCATTTTACAATTGGTTAGGAAATATTTATTTCATCACTAGTTTATGATTGATAAGATAACTGTACTTACTAACTAAATAATCAAAACAAATCATGGATTGATATTTTCTTCACTTTAAAATAGATTTTATGAAAATTAGAAAAAATAGTACACATTATACGGTATAAAGAGCTTTTCATAGCCAATTATGTAAATAGGTAACTCCTGTTTTTTTTTAAATATTAAGACTAAACTATTTTTATTAGTAGTTCTCCTCTTCTGCTTGGTTTAGTTATAAGTGATCAGCAGAAGATTTAAGGTTTAATAAACAAAGAATTATCCAACATTGTTTGAGCGGTAAAATAAACCAATTGAAGCGACAATTTAATTTATTAAGCTGCAAAATAAAACAATACCAACAATTTTTTTGAATCTTTTGTGTCTTCTAGAAAAACTCAATGTTGCTTTAGATTTGTTTGTTCTTTAAATTATGTTGATTTTCTAGATCTCTAGAATTATTCGATTTCTTAAATACTTGCTGGAAATTTATATTTTTTATTATATATATTTTATTCTGTTCATTCTTCAAGATTATGTATTAAATCCAGTTCTTTCAATTTTTAAAGTCTTGTAGTTATTTTCTACATTTTTAAAATTCTTTTTACGACGACCTGGCCGTTTCTGGATTTTTTAGACCCTAGATACTTTCCATTCTCATTTATTCTTATTTTTCTGCATTAAGAATTCCTCAGATTTTGACTTTCCCTAGTTTTAAAATTTCTCACATTCTTCTTATGATCATAAATATTTCTACATTTTTTATTCTTTGGGTGCTTTAGTTTTTTTATTGAAAAATTCTAGTTATATAGATCCCTAAATTTTTCGAAATTTCTTTAGTATAAATTCTTCTTTAGACTTTCTTTAAATTCCTTTGATTTTCTAAATTTTCCAGTATCTTAATTTTTTGTAAATTCCATTTTTTTTTTAATTTTCTTAGTATTTATATTTTTTTACTCATTCAGATTTTATAAAGTTTCCAGCTTCTTTAGAATTTTGCTGTATATATTCTTAAAATATTTAGATATTTTTAAATTCTTAGCATCCTCTGAACCCTCTGAATGCTTTAAATTTTGATATTTTTCTGTTTCTAAGTTCCTCAGATTGTTGATATTTTCTAAAAAAAAAAAATTAAAACCTGTAGAGCTTCTGCAATTTTTATCTTTTTACACACTTTTGGGTGCTTTAGTTTTTTAGACTCGTTCACCTTTTCCAGGTTTTATAAATCCTTTAAATTTTTGTCGTTCGTAAGTTTCTCTAATTTGTTTAACTTTTTTTAAATTTATAGACAATGTGGATTCTTCGCATTCCTTGGATCTTTTGAATTCCTCAATTGTATTGTTTTTCAGTCTTTTGAATTCGTCATTAGGTCCAATATACGATTATGTTTTCGTTGACAAAAAACATCAAAATATGAAGTTCAAACAATCAGTTACTAATTCTATTTTATTAGAGATTTGGAGAATGGCGTTTTAGTCACGCTTAATTCATATTTGATGCCGCTCTAATACTTTTGGATGATTTTTATTTCATCTCATTCACAGATCACGTTTTCCTGTTACCGTTCATTGTCCGTTCAAAATTTAGCTCATATTTTGTTACTCAAATAATTTATTTTCTAGTCAATTTAAAAAATTAATGATGAAGTGATAGAAAAACTGGCTTGAAAATTAAATTTTCAATAATTAAATTAAAATTCCAGCCTTGTTTTTAAACTGATAAATTTAAATGAATTATTAGCTCTTTTTTGTTTTTTGGTTACATAAAGAACAAATAACAATTTATTTGCTAGTTGTATACATATGAATATCACAAAACGTATAATTATAAAATAAAGTAGAGATTTATTCATTTTGTTACCTTTTTGAAAGTAAAAATTATCTAGAAAATCTGATTTTTTTTTGTTCTATTAGTACAAAATTTTGGCTTTTTGCTTCTTAATTTTGATTTTTTAATAAAAAAACACACTAAATATAATAAGTTATCTATAGACGACAGATTGCCACAAAAATTCGTTGCAGAGAACTTTTTGACAAAATCATTGAAATAAAATTTTTCACTTTAGTTCTCTAGATTCAGCTAAGATAAATTATTGATATTCTTTTTTTTGTGTAATTTTAACGTAACCTTGGCGCATTTATTATCAATAACAATAAAATTAAAAACAAATTAACAATTGGACTATGCTTACAATCTGACAAAAATGTGTTCATTCCTAATCTTATCACCTGAAAACTCCTCACGTATAAAATGAACATGATAATGACATTCAAGTTCATTCAAAACACGTATCGGCACTTCATAAAAAACTTTCATTGTCCTTATCAAGTTAATTGCAACAACGTTAAATACAAAACCACAAAAATCCACAGCGATTTAAGTTGAGCGACCATTTATTGACATTCTCTGTTACTTAATTTCATAGACGAGGTACTTAAATTCATTATTGTGACAAATTAAATAAAATATATTTATTAACAGACTATAATCACTTCTTACACTTATAGTAGGATCAAATAAAATCCTTTTTACACAAAAAATATATTTTCCATAAAAATAAAAAATGAACTTAAAGTTAAATAAGCACTTGTTATCACATTTAAAAAATGACAAACACTTGGAGCTACAGACAGCTCTTGGACAGAAGCTTGACAAACACCCAGTGCTGTTCAGATCTCATGACAGAAGTATCTCTTCTGATAACAATATCTTAATAGAACAAACCGTGAAGTGTGGAAACGTCAGATTGACAGAAATACATTATAATAAAAAAAACTTTCTGAAACCTCCACACTACTAGTAATTAGGATTATATGGAGCCTGTTTTGAGTAACCTTCCTTTGAAGGTAGTGGTTGTACAGGGGGCTGTGAAACAGCTTCTGAATAAGACGGGGGTTGAGCCAAATAATCCGGGTATGGAGCCCCAGGAGGGCCTGTTGGAGGATAAGGTGCGGCACCAGGGGCTGGAGGGTATGGTGTAGGCCCTATAACAGGAGGATAGGGTGCTGCACCTGAAAAAATAACAAAATTACCAACCACTATTTCACAGCAAGTAAAAGTAAACACACACAAATCAAACAAAAAAACAAAATGTAATGATGAACATACCCACTGGTGGAGGGTAGAAGAAGGGAGCTATGAAAAACAGTTAGTTATAACATGAAGCAACAAAGCATGACATACTAACCAGGTACTGGATGAGGTGTATGTGTAGGGTATGGAGGAGTATGTGTTGCAAACCCAGGCCCTGGAGCTACTGCTTGAGGTGTAGGATGACGCGCCTCCACTGGATAAGGGGGCACCACAACTGGTGAAGCTGAAATAGGTTGACTTGATACAGTGACATTCCTGCCAGCTACTGTAATTAATTTAATTAAGGATTTCTTAACCCAATTTTGATGACTTACGTCCATAAACTGTGCCTTCACGTTTTCTTTTACAACAAAAACCACAAATTGAAAATAATATAAAAACCAACACAAAAATAACGATAGGGATAAATACATCCATGGTTTTCTAACACAGTAGCTATAATTACATGAAATTACAACACCAAAATATGAATCATTCCATCTTGGTAACACTTCACACTTTGAACAAAGTTAGTGCATTTCTAATTGTACTAAAGTGGGCACTACTTCTAACTACTAATCTACACTGGTCGCTAATTAATGTTACATCCGAGAATCATCCACTCTGATTTATGGTTACATCGATTAGAAGTTAAATAACTGATTTGGTTGTCAATAATAAACCTGTCAAATGTAACCTTTCATGCTTTCAATTTCAAATAATACCAACATTTAGGAAACAAAAGTTCTGATGTTGAGAACAGAAAATACACCTCCAACTCTCTTTCGTCATTAAGAAAACAACCAAAAATCAATCATTGGGTGAAAAAAAATAAATTCTGCGCGCTTATTTGTGAAGTTGTAATAATAATTTCAAAATTCTAGTGACTTGTGGTGGCGTCACGTTACCAACACAACTCTCTGACAGCTGTCATAGTTCTATTTGAAAACAATAACAATGTTATTTTTCCCAGAAACAAATTGATGTCAAGAATTTTCCGACGTTTTTTGTCCCGCATATTTTCCGACGACGTATTGAAGCAGACAATGGCACCTATAAGGTATTTCCCCAACACTATGCCCGATTACGGAGGTCAAGACCTTGATAACCAGATTCCGCACGACTTCCTCACTAAATTTATAGAGAAAATTGTAAAGGACATTGAAAAAGCTATACAACCCAGCGATCGCAATGGTCGCGATGGTCTCTACCTTGGCACAGCAGGAATTTCGTACATGTACTATCATCTGAGTAAAATTCCACCTTTGAGTGACCATGGACACAAGTTTCTAACCAAGGCCGTGGAGTATTTAACCCCCGCTTTTAACGCAGTTCGAAGCGCTTCCCCTAAAGATATTCCCTCGTTTATTTTGGGGAGTTCTGGCGTTTTTGCGGTTGCTTCTGCAGTTTATAATGCTATGGGTAACAAGGAACAGAGCGAGAAGTTTAGAAAGACATTTCAAGAAGCTGGTAATATTTGCAAGGATATAAATTTTTTGTCTTGCGGGTCTGATGAGCTGTTTGTTGGGAGAGCTGGTATTTGGACAAAACATGTGGGAAGTTGACTTTAACTTTTTCTTGTAGGGTACATCTTGGGGGCACTGTGGTTATCTAAAGAAACCAACACCCAACCTCCTTTGAACGACCTTTATATTCTATGCAATATCATGGTGGAATCTGGCCGCAAATACGCCCAAAGACACCATTGCCCTTGCCCCCTCATGTACTCTTATTACCAAGTTGAGTATCTAGGGGCTGCACATGGGCTATGTACAATTCTCCAAGCTTTATTAAGCGTCCCTGGTTATCTAGATATGAATCCCACTCATGCTACTGACGTTAAAACCACAGTAGATTATCTATTATCCCTCCAAGACAGAGAAGGCAATTTTCCATGCGCTACCGACGAATTTGGGGAACAAAATGAGTTAGTACACTGGTGCCATGGTGCTGGCGGCATGATTTATCTCATGGCTAAAGCGTATTTAGTATGGAATGAAGACAAGTATCTGAAATCATGTGAAAAAATGAGCGACTTAATCTGGGCTAGGGGGTTATTGAAAAAAGGACCTGGGATCTGTCATGGGGTAGCTGGCAATGGTTATGCATTCCTGTTACTATACAGATTAACAGAGCAGCCTAAGTATCTACACAGAGCTATAAGTTTTGCGAAATTCATGCAAGCTGAGCAGTTTGTGAAAGATGCCAGAACTCCAGACTACCCCTTTAGCTTATACGAAGGGGTTGCTGGAACGGCGTGTTTCTTAGGGGATTTGTTATGCCCCCAGAAAGCTGTTTTCCCGTTTTCTGATGTATTTTGAGTAGAACTGTAGTAAATGTAGACGAGTTATTTGGCCACATCATCCCTTTTGAACCTTTAAATTTTAACAGAAGCACAAAGTGACTCAAAAAAGACGTAGTAAAAAGCGCACAAATTCTATAAACATACGTTCACTTGGCAGGGGTAGATTAATAAACCCATCGTTTCCCACAGTATCAGTGCAGACTGTTATTTCAGTTTGTGGAGCTGCAGGCGAGTGTCCCATATTATGATAAACATCCGCATAACAAATTTCCGAATGTTGTCGCCTCGTGACTTTGGTTGTCCGTCGATTATCTTCAATTGCTTTTATGAAAAATGCATACAAATTAAGTAACAGAAGATAACATACCAAGGCAGCACTTCAAAATGCACATAAAGATAACTATAACCAAAACAACAAGAAAAGGTCCAATTGCAGGCAACAAGTTATCCATTTTTTATTTTATTTTTTGTCAACAGCACCAAAAACGAAATGAAGACCTATTAACAGAAAATAAACGGATTCTGGAGTTATTTCTATGCCGCTACAAGGTCCGCATAGACACGAAAGTTTACTGATTGGCGTCAAGATAAAAGACGATGAGGTGAACTACAATACAAATTTACGCGTTTGTTACGATAGCTGCTGAAGCTTATTGATGGAATTGGTAGTTAATAGATAACACATAGAGCAAAGGAGATGTCACGTGACCAGTTTGATAATAAAAAGGCCTAAAATTAAGTGAGATTACATTTTATAAAGAATCCGCTCAAAAAAATGTAGGTAAAAACAGCTTAGTCCTATTAATACGCAATTGACGTTTGGTGATGCCAAAAATATAACTCGAAAACATTGAGAAAACTAAATTACTAGAGTTTGCAGGCTCTCGAGAACTATATTTATGGATGCTTTATAAAGATAGAAAATGTAAATTTGCATGCACATTATAATAAAATTTAATTTGAAATTTTGCCAACTAAGCGCTAAGCGACAAAACTAGCGGAATTATATTTTTATTTTTTATAAATTATAATTTTTTTTCTTTCACTGGTGAAAAAAAAATGGCAAAAGTACATATAATATACAACAAAGATGGAATGCATTTTTCTCACAAAGTATTATGAAGTAGAACCACTGGGTGTCATTTTTTTCTGCTCTTGCAGCATTGAAACAAAATTTTCATCAAATATAATCAAAATTCCCGCCTTAAATTGTTACAGTATTAATTATAAAAAAAAAGCTTAAAGATTATCATTTGGAGATGTCATATGCTAACCTTAATTTCCAGAAATCTGACGCGGGATGATAGGTGCGAAATTTGAAATACATACTAATTTTGATGTCGGATTTGCTACTAATGTTGTATTAATATATCAAAATAATTGAATCTTACGTCAAGATCCAGTACATAGAGCTGAACAAAAAACAAAGTTTATACCAAAAAAAATTGTCATCGTGAAAAAAAAAGGGTCTTTTACGCAACTCGGCAGAATGCGACAGACAATTAATAAATTTCGCGTGAGTAAGCATAGTAAGCAACAAAGAGAAATAATTTGTCCAGAACTAACGGAACTAGAGCTGATGGTTTTTATTTACACACAAGCATCGGTTTAACTTCCTTTGGGGAAACGATATAGTAAGGTCTAAAAATTGTCCTAATTTTATATATTCTGTAAGACATGATTAGGCTTAGTTAATTGCCAACCAACTTAGCTTACATTGGGTAGATACTTATAACATTATCATAAATTCCACAAGTGACCTCTGTTTGAAATCATATTCAAGACACGTGATGTATTAACTTCAGCGGAAAAATGCTGCTTTAGTAGAAATATTGAACCATAGAGATCTCGCCTCCAAGTATCTCCTACAAAATGATTCTGCACCCGTTGACCTTCATGTTAGCATGCGAATTGAGAAAAAGCAAATACTTTCCACTAAATTCTACTGAATAAAAATAAAACTGCCTTTAAGAACAGACCTTGATTTACATCTGGAACTACAACAAAATCATCATCCCTTGAATAGTCGTCAAAACTCGCTGGAAATGGGGCGGATGCGACGCTTGGCACATTGTGTGGAAGATTTTGATAACTAGAATAAATACTGCTTCTTCTTCGTCTCGTAACTTTAACTGTTGATCTACCAACTTCAAAGAAACTTATTAACATAAATTACTCAACTTTGATAATAACATACCGATGCAGCATCTAATTACAAAAATAATGCAAAAGATAAGAATAATAACAAGTAGAAACGTGAAGGAACTATAGTCGTAATAATAAGACATTTTGTTGATTTGAACTTAAAACGCGAAATTCTTGGTTATGTTATAACCTCTGCTTTTTGTTCATCGCGATTATGACTAAATGTGGGTGACTGTAACGAATGAGCAGTTGGAAAACCAGTCCGATGTTGTTAATGCGCCACTCTGCATTGTCTGCATCATGGTGGAGAGCAAGATATAAGGTCGTTGGCGTCATTTTATGGTACCGTCAAATGGGGGCGATAGGAAAGCTTTTTCCTTTAGCGACCTTTGCTACGAAAGAAAGGAACGAACGACAGCTTTTGTGTAAACTTTACTATTAGTATTTCGACGTTAAGGTCCCAGAATAAAAAGCGGACCCGAAGACAGGAAGCGAATTTTTTTCAAAAAAATTCTTATTTATCCTGTCGAAATTTTGTCTTTGTTTCTTGTTCCATGACTCCAAAATCAACAACACCGTTTGAAATTTATTTTATTAATGAAATCCAACGGTGCCACGGGAATTCACGTACGACCTATATTTTCGGAGTTACCGCCATCCGAAATTTTAGAAAGTTGCATTTTGCGTCGAAAGGCCAAAATTTTGGCGATTTCGACGATTTTTCAACTTTTTTATTTGAAGAGATTTCGTTGATATCTCTTCGTTTTCGTGTTTCTGGGGCCCGAAATGCTAAGAATCCGGTGTAAACTCGACCTCGAAAATGGCAAAATTTTTCGAAAAAATTTCTGACCCAATCGATGGAAATTTGTTGATTTTTAGAAATTCCCTCATAACTTTTGAACCGTTCGATACATCGGGATGAGTTTTTGCATGTTAATAGAACTCTACGGGAGCTACTTGGTGATGTAAAAAGTCCCGGGATTTTATCGTGTTATCATCGAAAAAAAGGGCACCAAAATATGGGTTCGAAAAATTCCTTGAAAAGAAATGGACTCCTATAAATCTTTTATTATTGCATTTCTGATGGTTAACTTCGTCCTAACTTACGTAGAATTTCACGAGGAATCCAACGGTGCCACGGGAATTCACGTACGACCTATATTTTCGGAGTTACCGCCATCCGAAATTTTAGAAAGTTGCATTTTGCGTCGAAAGGCCAAAATTTTGGCGATTTCGACGATTTTTCAACTTTTTTATTTGAAGAGATTTCGTTGATATCTCTTCGTTATCGTGTTTCTGGGGCCCGAAATGCTAAGAATCCGGTGTAAACTCGACCTCGAAAACGGCAAAATTTTTCGAAAAAATTTCTGACCCAATCGATGGAAATTTGTTGATTTTTAGACATTCCATCATAATTTTTGAACCGTTCGATATATCGGGATGAGTTTTTGCATGTTAGTACAACTCTACGGGAGCTACTTGGTGATGTAAAAAGTCCCGGGATTTTATCGTGTTATCATCGAAAAAAAGGGCACCAAAATATGGGTTCGAAAAATTCCTTGAAAAGAAATGGACTCCTATAAATCTTTTATTATTGCATTTCTGATGGTTAACTTCGTCCTAACTTACGTAGAATTTCACGAGGAATCCAACGGTGCCACGGGAATTCACGTACGACCTATATTTTCGGAGTTACCGCCATCCGAAATTTTAGAAAGTTGCATTTTGCGTCGAAAGGCCAAAATTTTGGCGATTTCGACGATTTTTCAACTTTTTTATTTGAAGAGATTTCGTTGATATCTCTTCGTTATCGTGTTTCTGGGGCCCGAAATGCTAAGAATCCGGTGTAAACTCGACCTCGAAAACGGCAAAATTTTTCGAAAAAATTTCTGACCCAATCGATGGAAATTTGTTGATTTTTAGACATTCCATCATAATTTTTGAACCGTTCGATATATCGGGATGAGTTTTTGCATGTTAGTACAACTCTACGGGAGCTACTTGGTGACGTAAAAAGTCCCGGGATTTTATCGTGTTATCATCGAAAAAAAGGGCACTAAAATATGGATCCGAAAAATTCCTTGAAAAGAAATGGACCTCTATAAATCTTTTATTATTACATTTCTGGTGGTTAATTTCGTCCTATCTTACGTAGAATTTGACGAGAAATCCAACGGTGCCACGGGAATTCACGTACGACCTATATTTTCGAAGTTACCGCCATCCGAAATTTTAGAAAGTTGCATTTTGCGTCAAAAGGGCAAAATTTTGGCGATTTCACGATTTTTCAACTTTTTTATTTGAAGAGATTTCGTTGATATCTCTTCGTTTTCGTGTTTCTGGGGTCCGAAATGCTAAGAATCCGGTGTTAACTCGACCTCGAAAATGGCAAAATTTTTCGAAAAAATTTCTGACCCAATCGATGGAAATTTGTTGATTTTTAGACATTCCATCATAATTTTTGAACCGTTCTAGTGAAATAAAACAATGAAATAAACAAGATAGTGAAATATCTTACCCTTCACCAAGACTTTGAACAACACATTAATGGGAATAGTGGAAAGCATAAAGGATCTGGACATTTATTTAGATTATAGACTAAAAAGTGCATCAAGCGCTGAAAGCAAGAAAAAAAATGCATTAAACATTGCACCAAATATTTTACCATGAAAAAATATGGATTCTTTGGTTGACCCGACACATTGCGACAAGACAGTTTAGCAAACAAAGTTAATGTTAATGTGTGAGCAAGAAACAAAGACAACAATGCTTTGCTCAACCTTTATTGCCAACGGAACCATGGCTGATGATTTTTTATTTATACACAAATATCGGTATACAACTTCCTGAGCGGAAACGACATAGTAGGTCTAAAAAATCGTTCCAATTTCACATTTTCTGCAGGAAAGTGAATAGCAACCAAAGTCGCAGTTAAACACACTCATTGGTAGCTACAACATTATCATAAATCCGACCAGTGATCTCAAACGGATATTAAAATTCAAGACACGTGAAAGTGTTGGCTCCACCGGAAAACATGAACTCTAATAAAAGTATTGAGAATATTGTCACCTCGCCTCTTCGAGTATCTCCCACAAAAACTACCAAATTGCAACAGTTATCAAAATACTGTGAATATCGAGGCCTTGTCTTTTCAAATATCTCCCATAAAACCACAAAACTGTAACAGTTCTGCACTCATTGACCTTCATATTTCCAAGCGAAGTGCAATCATAGAAGGAGAAAGGAGACACTTTCCACCAAAGTCCGTGCAACAAAAATAGACCTCCTTTGAAAACAAACCTTGTTTTACATCCGGAACTACAACGATGTCATCATCCCCTAAAGAATAGTCCTCAAAACTCGCTCGTGGTGGGGCCGTTGCAATGCTTGGCACATTTTGGGGAATATTTTGATAACTAGAATGGTTACTCCCTCTTCTTCGTCTCGTAACTTTAACCGTTGATCTACTATCTTCAAAGAAACTTATTAATATATAATTTAGTTAACTTTGAAGGGACATACCGATGCAGCACTTAATTACGAAAATTAGAAATAAGATAAGAATTACAACAAGCACGATAGTGAAGGGGTTATCGTCAAAATAATAGGGCATTTTGTTGATTAAAAAATCTAAAATTAGAAATTGGTATGTGCGTTTCTTGGTTATGTTATAACCACTGCTTTGTGCATCGCGATTATCACTAAATGTGGGTGATTGCGTAACGAGCAGCTGGAACTAGCGTTCCAATGTTGTCACATATGCCCATTTGCATTAGTGTGGAGGGCAGGGTCCCAAGGTTAGTTGAGTCACCAGCGCTAAATTAGGGGACGATAGAAGTACTTTTTGACTTTTCCTTACTTGCTATAAAAACGAACTTTTTTTTTAAAAGAAATTTTTGTGTAAGGTTTACTGTTGGTATTTCTTTTTTACGTTCCAGAATAAAAAGCGGACTCCAAAGTTGGAAGTGCCTTTTTAAAAAAAATGGAGATTTGTATTTACCTGCCAATTCTTCATATTTTCTAAATTTTCTGTATTACTAGACATAATTGAATTGTATGAATTTTTAAATTTTATGTTTTTTTGACGCTTTAGATTATTTGTATTTTCTGTATTCTTTATATTTTTTCTAATTATTATTTTGTAGGATGAATTTAGACAGATAAATGATATTTTTTGTGTTCTTTATATTTTCTTAATTCCACAGGTTTTCTAGATCCTAGATATAGAACTAAATATAGATGCAATTCTAAGTTAATCTTTAAAAGTTAGCGTATAGGATTTTTCTTAAAATGTGCCTTTTATTCATAGTCTATAAACTATTAATCAAATATGCACTAATTTAATTAGCAAACGGAAACAACTCTTTGCTCTCACTTCTGGTCACCGACCTCTTTGTTCTTAACTTAACCAACTGAACATATTTTTCAACAACCAACACCGTCAAACTAAGAACAATTCCAATTAAAAGTATCAACAAAGCGGGAAAAAACTCATCCAGTCCAACATGAAAACTAGTTAAAGACTGCGAAGTATGAATACACTCTGGTTTTCGAGGGTGCCAATGTTTAAACTCTTTGAAAAGTATTCCATTTTCAGTCAATTTCTGAAAACTTAAAATTTCTCACAGTTAGTTTACATTTTAAAATTCTTAAAGTTAAACCCACCAAGTTTCCAGCATGTTATAGAAAGGCGAATTTTTTTCATACGTAGAATACAAATCTGTGTTTTTGAAAAGTTTAACTTCACGAAGATCACACACTGCTTGGTCAGAAAAAGTTGTTTCGATCACTGGATAAGCTCTTGCTACTTCAACGTGGAAAGCGTAACCTTCGTCTTTTACCAACTCTAGTCCGTGGTTGGTAACAAAATAGTGAGATGTGTTGCCTTTACCATAAATTTTTGTCTTGTACAAATCTTTGATGACTTTATCGGTGGTGTGCTGAAAAGTAATAATATAGAAAAATGTTGGTCAAAAGATGTTTTCAAACCGCAAATAAATCTCTAGTGTACATCGTGTCTTCGCATCCAACTTTTAAGGACGACTCCAACAGATCTTTGAGATTGTTGATTTTATTCGTTGGTTTCATCAGGAGATTTGAAACAATACTTGCTGAATAAAACTGATAAATTAACAAAGAAAGAAATAGAATAGAGACGACAGTAATGCGTCCACATGCCATTTTAGGAATCGATGGAGAACCTAAATCAAAATTTTAGTTACCTTTCTTATTTTTGCTTCAAGTACCTTGCTGGCAAAAAGCACCCACAATAAAAATAACGGTCAAACTCCAAGAAGCTTCAACATGCGTATGGTGCTTCCGTTTCTCAAAAGTAGCTACTGTTTTCAAAAGAAGAATTGAAATGACAGCCAGGAACGCTGTAATTAACCAGCTCGACGTAGAAAGAGGCTTTAGAAAAATCTCAATGGAGGTGCGACTTTTGGGGATTCGAAAAAGAAACCCTGCTCTGAAAATTTCGGTGTTTAGTTGTGGGAAGCGGGAAGTGAAAATTTACCTCCAGCTCCACGTGTTGCGACCATAACTGATCACTCTCATTCGATCTTCGCGCACAAAAACTGGACAACTCCCAAAATGTATCACCTGTCGTTCTAAAGCCCCAACCATACCATCGAAGGAACCATTCGGGAAGGGATACCCCCAGGATTTACCCAGCTGCGTGTTCATTCTGAAATAATTGAAAGAGTGAATTTCTGAACCTGGAAAGGTACAAAAAGTGATACTTTACGTAAAATTGTAGTAGTTTTGACAGAACTGAAACAATTTGTGTTGAAACCTGCAAAAAGTATCAGCGGTTTTGTTGTCATCCCTCAAAACATAATCATCTAAAGTTCCCTCAAAAGGTTGTAGAAGCTGTAAATGTTTGTAGCACTTACTAAACACTTACTGAATTTCGTTTTTACCACAATAATTGTGTTAAAAGTGATCCCAGTCATGTTTTTTCTCTTCCAGTATTTAGGCTCAGTGCTACGGGCGTCGTAGCCTTGTCTCTGATTATAAGATCCCAATTCTTCATAATATAAAATTCCTCCCATTTCAAATGCTGGGTTATAAATATCAAATATATTCCAGCTGCTTGTAGAATTCTTGACGGCTAGTTGAACATCAGCATCGACATTTAACGCAACATTACTGAATTTTTGAATAATAGAAAGAGATGATGACATAATCAGCCAGTGATGTTTAACATCAAATAGTTTTAAATATCCACACTAAAAGTAAAAAGCTTTTGCAATCAGATGAGCTTTTTCACAACTTACTGAAATTAGAAATTGTTCTGAGAAGTCGCAGTCGCCGTCGACAACAACCCTAATTTGTCCGTGAAGAATATTTAGAGCTTTTTCAGGCTGACCGTGGTTTATTTTCAAAACTGAAAGTGGGCGGCTTTGCGACATTAGCTCTTTTGATATACTAATTCGTTCTGTGAGAGTAGAAACCTGGTAATAAATTTACAAAGAAAATATACGAACCTTGACGGTTATAACAACCGAAAATGGTCGCTGCTTTAACATCGTTTTCTTTAAAATAGTTTTTAATTAAATCTCTGTCAAGTATAGTCAATAATAAGACACCTTTTAGAGCAAAAATAAGCAACGAAAACACAAGCATCTTACTTAGCATGTGAGTTTAAAAATGTGGAAGTCCACAAAATATCGTGTATTATTTATAGTGTGGAAGCATATTATTATTTTCTTTTTCACAAACGGAATTAAAACAGGTATTGATGTGACATGTAGATTTTTAAATATTTAATGTCCGGTTTGAAATAAAAGAAGAGCAGATTTCGGTGAAATATCAATGACGTAGCAAAAAGTCAATAAAATCTAAAAGAATTTGAACCAATTCAAGTACAAGTACATCAAGCTTAGTGAATCTAGATTCTTTGATAATAACGAATACAGATTAGATTACAATAAGTTCTAAAAATTATTATTTTTAACAATTTAGAAACTATAGAGGAATTCTAAAAATAAACGATACTAACAATGTTAAATATTTAAAAAGCTTCAATGCATTTACAGTGAAAACCGAAAAACACGGCAAATTTTAAGAATTAAAATTAACTGAAAACATCGAAAAACTCAAAAAAATTCAATATTCTAAAAGCAATTTGATTTTAAGTTAGTTGTTTTAAAAATTAAAAAAAAATATTCAACTACTTTATCTGCATCTGTTAACTTAAGAGTTCTCAGTTTATTTAAATATTTAAACTTTGTAAATATACAAATAATAAAAAAAAACTAAATATTTTCACTCTTTCATTTACACTTTACTTAAATCTGTTGTGTTAAAATCAACCAAATTTATAACTCTCCATTTATCAACATTGATTGGATAACTATTTACTAACACAAGTTTTCAAGTAAATGCAGCAAAACTACTTAAATATTTGATATGACGTGCACATACATAGTTTAATAGTATTTTTTATCATCGCCTCATCTTTAAATACCCAGTGACCCATAAAAATTAATCACATAACAAGCAACATGCGCTCTTTTTATTTGGTAACAACTGTTTTTTCAACAATATTTTGCATAATTGATGTCAATATAACTAACAGTTACTTCACAGCAAAATCTGTAAAATCAGCCGCAGTATTTGGTTGCTTTAATAAAAAAGGTTATACCAAAACGTTATTTCCTAAAATTGATTCTAAATTTTTCTACAGAACAAATTGATTTAGCAAAGAAGTTAGCGACTCAGAAGCGCTGTTGAGTTGAAGTTGAAAACAGTATTAAGATACACCATGGACAAATTGGAGAAGTTCTAGATTTAGATTGCGAAAAAAGCCAAGAATTTTTGATCAATGTACTTTCTCGTCTTTAGATGAAATAGTGTTAAATTTCTTGCTTTTTTAGTGCGGCTATTCAAAATTTTTTGGTGTGAAACATCATTGGTTAATTCTATCTGCGCTTCCTTTTGCTTCAACTGTTAAAGATTTTGAGAGAGTTTCTCTGAATTGAAATAACTCGATTTTTTATCCAGTTCATATTTTTCTTAATTTTGTAAATATGTCGTTTTTGTATTTAAACAAATAACTATGAAAGATGCTTTTACGGAATTTAGAAAATGTACTTGAAAATAAACATTTATTTATGGTAGCAATTAAAAAAAGTCGTCCTACATTTAGTAATTCTGTAAATATTTTGAAAATCACTCGTTGATATGTTTATAAAAACAAATTTAATAAAAGTAAAGCCTTTAGCAAAAATTCGAAATTTGTTTAGTTCTAGCGCATCCACCATTGTTACAGCAAATTTAAATATTTTAATTTTATTTTCATTATTTCTATAGGTATAAATATTTAACACAAATCTTTGCTTTCTTATTTAGTGGTACGAAACCTAACAGAAAATTGTTGGTTTTTATAAAAATGAAGCTTTTAGCAAAAATTTGAAACTTTATTTGAAAAGCTTTCATTTTTACAAAAAATTTAAAATTTGGATTTTTTAATTTTGTAGTTTCTAGTCAATTTCTATGCTTTGTGTTTACAGAAATAAGATCTTCAAAAAAGTAAATACTCTTTAGCAAAGATTAAAAATTTGGTAAAATAAACATAGTTTTACCGAAACTTTGGAAATTGATTTTTCTGACGCATTCACTACTTTTAAATAAAATAAAATTATTATTATATAATTTATTATTAAATAAAATGCAAAACGACCAATGTAAAAAAACTAAATACCAATTTATGCAATCGCGCATTTTTCCACAAAAAACCTCATATACAATCTAAAACGTAGATACATGAGTTAACTTTTGAAGACTTAAAATTCAATTTTTAAAAACGAACTTTATTGAAGAAAGATTACAAGAGACTGGACTACAATGCGTAAAGCTTGGTTTTTTATAAACATAAAGTGCAACTAAGCAAAGATAAAATAATAATGAGCGCGGGCTAGTTCAGGGACATAACTCCTCCGCCCTAAGAGGGAAGCACAGCCGTCTAGGTTGTGGTTCACTTAAATGACAATGTTGGGTTGCTGGGACTCTGGCGTTGTAATTTTGAGGCGTTTCTTCATAAACCATTTGTATAAGATGAATGTCGTGATGACGCCAATCGCGCAGTATAGGATAATGGTCCATATTCCAACTCTCTGGTAATAGATTGGAGTAGATATTTCTTCCAGGTGCCTTTTCTGTTTCTTGAGTTCAATTTGAATTTCTCTTGTGTTCTTCAGGTTGACAGAGTTCAGGTCCAAACTTGATGGGTTGAATTCGTAAATTTCGTTTCGTTGAGATTTTAGTTGTAGGTCAAGGGTTGGCATTGTTGGGCCGTGGTAACTCAATTTGTTTGGTTTCTGGGTCTTGAAGACATATGCTTCTACGTGAACGTTACAGTTTGTAGATGCTTCCAAAAGATACGATCCGAATAACAATTTCTTTTCGTTGGAATTGTCACAATTGATTTCGGCTAGTGTTTGATGGGGAAGTGTGATTAACCATTTGCCATCTGTTATTTTCGTCACTTGCATTCTAGGTGGTTTAATTTCGAACGGTTCGCATGAGTTTGCATATCGTTGGTAGGCGAGAAGTTGAACAGCACAAGGGGAGGTTTTATCCACGAAGGCTCGATGTATTTCTTTACAGATGTATTGGTTCGATTGTAACAGCTTGCAGGGTAGGTCCATGTACGCGTATTTTGAAGTACCAAGTGCAAGGTAAGGTTTCAATGGGATGTTAAAATAAAATTTAGGTTGTTTTTCGGGAATGGGTACAGAATGTAATTGGTAATAGTAATAGGTTTCCGGTTCGACTAGCGGTATTTCTAGGATAAAGGTGATTGCAAATCCTTTTGAAAAACTTTTAATTTCAATTGTTTTTTCGAAATTTAAAATGTTTTGTACGCTAGGCTCTATTGGTAGTTTATCGGTTAATAGTTGCTGTTTTATTTTACCAATTTCTTTTAATAATTCAAATGGGTCAACAATAGAATTATGCAAAATATTAAGTTTTGCAAATGTTGTAGCTACGCTGATTTTGTCTAAAACGTTATAAATTGTTTGGTACATCATAATGATTTGATGAATAACAATCTGAATTTTGAAACTTTCGAACGCATTGCTTTCTTGAAGAGATACTTCTCTAATCGCTTTTTCGATTTTAAGTATTCTTGATCTTAGGGCTAGCTGGTTATGGGAAATATTCGAAATTAGATTATTGAAATTATCGATCGTACTGTTTAAAATTGTTATTTGTTGGAAGGCGTTAATTTTAAGCGCGTTTTGATTTGCTTGTAGATTTTTAATTTGGTTATCGTAGCGTTCGGCGTCTGTTTGGTCTAAGTTACCAGTTATGCATTTTATGATTGTGCCTAAAGGATTTAAGATTCCGCGTTTATGTCTGTATCCTGAACTTATTGTCGGATCGATTTGAAAAATTTGTTCTTTAATACGATACTCTAAGGCCTTTAAAGGAGCAAGAGAATTTAGATATTCTTGGTCGTTTGAATCGGAGAATTTTTCTGTAAGTATGTTAGCCTGGCGTTTTATTGAACGAAATTCGTCTATTACCGGTGTTAAATCGTAGATCTGAACAAAGGACCAATGGTTTGATATCATTTTTGCTGTTCCTAACTCGTACGGAAGGAGTCCCGGATGGTTGTTTAAGTCATGAAATTTTACTCCGATGGTTGCGGCAAAACCGACCCATCTGAAACAATATTCATCACCTTAGTTTCATTTATATGGACGATTAATTTCTTTTTTGTTTTTGGATGTTCTATTTCTAATTTGTTGTTTTCGAGAAGGCGTCGCACGATAAAAGGACCAATGAATTTCGGACTTAATTTATTTGATCGCGATTCAATCTTTTTGTAAACTTGCATTCCGACATTTATTTTTTGAGGTTTTTTGTTTTTGTTGGCCTGATCAATTATTTTCTGTTTTTGAATTTGCGATTCCTTTTGTACTTTGTCATAAAGATTCTCCGTATTAATTCTGTGGATATTTACGTACTCGGTAAAAACTTGCGTTGGTAGCAGTTTCATGGGATCGCGTGAATCAGTATGACCTAGAACTAATTCTTGCGGCGTAAAACCTGTGGATGAGTGGATTGTATTGTTGTATGCGATTACTGCATACGGCATCAAAGATATGATATCAGTTTTACTGTCCTTTTCTTTAAGAATTCGCAGGTGTTCTATTAATGTTGAATGAAGTCTTTCGACAGGTCCGTTTGATTCGTGATGTTGTGGGGTCGTAAAATGAATTTTAATATTATGACTTTTAAGTAGATTATCGACTACTTCGTTTTTAAATTCTGTTCCGTTATCAGAGATAATTTTCTTAGGAACACCAAAAAATGAAAAGTAATGCACGAGTTGTTGGCATGCCGAAATAGCGGTTCCGAAATAGGGTAATGCTTGTCCGAATTTTGAAAATTTGTCGATAATTGTTAAGAATTTTTGACCTCCTGAAACGAAAGTGTCAACGTGTATTATTTCAAATGGTTTGGAAGGAGTTTCAGTCAAGATTAAAGGTTGATTAGGTGGATGTCGATGATATTTTGCTCTTTGACAAATTTCGCAGTTGTTTATAAATTTTGTAATGTCGTTTTTCATTGATTTCCAATAATAGTTTGATTTTAACGCTTTATATGTTTCTTCGATACCTCTATGATTTGTTTTTCCTTCATGTCTAAATTTTATCAACATGTCTCTTTCTTCGAGTGGCACGTTATTGATTAATTTCGTACACTCCACGAGTTTAATGTTTTGAAAATATTTGGACAAAGCTTGTTGGAAGTAGGGTCGTAGTTCTTTTGACATAAAATGCACATATAAGGTACTGTTTGTTAAATTTTCTTTTAGAAAGTTAATGATTGTAGGTAGATCTGTTGGTAATGTAGCATGAATAATACGATTTTTATCAAACATTTCAAATTTTCTTTCGACATATGCTTTATATGGTGATTTTTTGACAATTAATTGGTGAGGTTTATTGTTTATGATTTCGTCTAGGATTGGAATATCTTGAAAGTTATCAGGTTCGTTTGAGCTGTGTACTGTTTTGGATGTATTGGGATTTCGGTTTGGACTGTTTGATTGTTTGGAAGTTGATGGTTGAGCTTCGTTAAGTTGTTTTAGAATTTGTTCAACGTCATCTGGATCCATTGTTATAGTAGTAGGATCAAAATCTTGTTCCAAAAACTTTTCAATATCGTCATTTATGTCTCCGGGGTTGTTTATTACTGATGTTGTTTCTAGCGCATTAATTTGTATACGCGAGAGTGCGTCCGCGTTAGAATTGTGTTTTCCTTTTTTGTGAATGATTGTATAGTCAAATTCTTCTAATCTAAGCCTCCATCTCATTAATTTTGAGTTAGGTTCTTTCAGATTAAATAACCAAATTAGCGGCTTATGATCAGTGTATATTGTGAATTTACGTCCAAAAAGGTATGGTCGAAAATATTTACATGCCCACACGATTCCTAACAATTCTTTCTCTATAGTCGAGTACCGTTGTTCACTATCGTTTAGTGTACGTGAGGCGTATGCAATTGGTAGATCATTTGGTGGAGTTCCTTGTGAAAGGACTGCGCCTAATGCTACGTTTGAAGCATCAGTAGTCAAAACAAAAGGTTTGGAAAAATCGGGGTATTTTAAAATGGGTGCATTAATTAGAAGTTCTTTTAGATGGTTAAACGCTCGTATAAATTCTGAGGTGTGTACTACTTTATGGTTCTTTTTAAGACACACAGTTAAGGGTTTACTGATTTTTGCAAAGTTTTGAATGAAACGTCTATAATATCCTGCTAGTCCCAAAAATGATTTAATTTCGCGTTGCGTTGAAGGAATAGGAAATTTTCTGATGGCTTCAATTTTATCTGGATTTGGCATGATACCATTTTTTGTAACTTTATGGCCTAAATATGCAACTTCTTTTTTTAAAAATTCAGATTTGTCCAATTGAATTTTGAAATTTGACTCTCGAAGTCTATCAAAAATTGCTTTGAGTCTTTCAATATGTTCTTGGAGTGATGTGGAAAATATAATAATGTCGTCAAGATAAACCAAACATGTTTCATTTTGTAGTCCGCGTAAAATGTTGTTCATGACTCTTTGGAAGGTAGATGGGGCATTTTTAAGACCAAATGGCATTCTTTTAAATTCGTAATGTCCATTTTCGGTTGTGAATGCAGTTTTTGAAATATCGTTAGGATCCATTTCGATTTGATGAAATCCGTTAGCGAGGTCTAGTGTCGTAAAATATTGTGACTTTCCTAGTTTGTCGAGGATGTCAGAGATATTAGGTAACGGGAATTTATCGTCAACGGTTCGCGTATTTAGTTTTCGATAATCGATTACTATACGCCATTTACGTTGTCCAGACGCATCTAATTTTTTTGGAACAATCCAAATAGGACTACTCCATGGGGAATTCGAATGTTGAATTATGCCGGTTTGTAGCATTTTATCAATTTGTGAATTAACTTCTTTTTTATGTATTTCGGGATATCTGTATGTTTTAGTGAAAATGGGTGTTTCGTCTGTCAACTTAATTTTGTGTTTAATTTGGTTGGTGAATGTTAAAGGGGTGCCTTCACAGTAAAATATATCTCTGTACTGATAGCAAAGTTTTTTGATCGCTTCAATTTCTTCTTTATTACAGTGATCTAAACGTAATTTTTTTAGGTTTTGTTTGTACAAGTCATCTAAAAATTCGGAGCTTTTGTCATCAATTTCCATAGGTTCACTAAAATTTATCTCAGATTCAGTTATCATTTCTACGTCAAAAGGTTCAAGAATTTCAATTTTGACCGGGTTTTCTTTGGTATTTGTTATTGTTGTTAACGCGTAGTTTTCGGTGATATTAACCAAAGCTTCAGGCATTTCTGCATTACCAAAGTTTGTGTAATTAATTATTCCTGTACCGTCTGACTGTTTGACTGGAATTTTGACAATTTGAGAGGTTCGAGGTGGTATTATTATTTGCGTCGTTTTGTGAATAGGGTTTCTCTCGATCGGGTTTTGATAATATAACTGTAAATGTACATCAGGCGTTTCGAGACAGAAATCGTTTAAATTTATTTTTGCGTTGATGTGATAAAGAAAATCAATTCCAAGTAATCCATCGAATCTGGGTGAAAAATCGAACAAATAAAATTTATGATTATCTGTGTTTTTGAAACTTGGGAAAATTGGAATGACCATAACTTCATTATGGATTGAAGTCGCATGTGCAGAACGAACTGAAAATGGTTCATCATAAATGAAATTTGGATAAGTTTCGTACGCAAGTTCCGGTTTGATAAAGCTTTTTGCACTACCTGTATCTATAAGAAATTTAGCTTGAATTTCCGGGATAAAAATCATTGGCAAGTCTTGGTTGTTGTAGTTATTTAAAAATATTATGTTATGTTGTTGGGAGTCGGGGTAAACCGAAAATTTTCGTCGTTTTCAAGATCTGTCCCTTGTTGGTCAAACGAAAGGTTTGGTTCAGTTATTTCGTTCGGATTTGTTTCGTAAGGATTATCGTATTCATAAGGATTGTTAAGTTCGTCTTCGGGAGTTTGGTCATAATAACCTTCGAAATTGGCGTAATCTTCTGTTAGGGGTTCGACTGATTGGTTGAAAAGTTCTTCCGACCACCAGGTTCTGTTTTGGCGATTACGTCCACTAGGGGCATTGATTCTGGTATTTCCGGAGGAAGTGTCCATTGGTTCAGGGGCTTGATTATTTTGTTGTCGATTATTTAAAAAGGTGGGTCTTTGATTTTGGGGTTGAAAAACAGGTCTTTGGGGCTGGAAATTTGGTCTCTGAAATTGGGATTGAAATGTTGGTCTTTGAAATTGGGGTTGAAATGTTGGTCTTTGAAATTGGGGTTGAGATGTCGGTCTTTGAAATTGGGGTTGAAATGTTGGTTTTTGAAACTGAGGTTGAAATGCTGGTCTTTGGAACTGAGGTTGTTGGTATGGCTGATTTTTTGACACGAAATTTTGTTTTTGAAATTGAGGTGATGTATAAAATTTTTGATTTGGTTTATTTGTTTGGGAAAAATTTTTGGAAGGAGTGTTTGAGCGATTTTTGTATAAAATAAAATTTTCTTCCTCTACAGCAAAGGCCATAGCTTGTTCTAATGAATTCGGATTTTTCAGACGTATTACTAACTGCATATGGTAATTTAGACCATTAATAAAAGTTTTAAGGCATAAAGCTTCGTATTGTGTAATTTTGAGTTGTTTTGTCGCGAGTGTTTCTGCAGATTGGTTAATTTTTGATATTAGAAGACTGCGTGCGTCTTGGATTCGAAGACCAAAATTTTGAGGAGTTTCTTGTCTGTCGATACGCATTGACATTATGTCCTGAACAATACATTCTTCAGTTCTTTGATCAGAAAAGGTTACAATGAGAGATTCTTTTACTAAAGCCCATGTACTTAATTCTGTTCGAGATGCGATTAGATCTGCAGCTCTCCCTACTAATTTTCCGATGATTGTGTCGAACAGGCAAATGTTAACGGGTGCCGCCGCATTTGTGGCATCTTGATGGTTAGTAATAAAATTTTCGCAAGATCGTATAAATCTATTAATTTGTTTTGGATTACCGTCAAAAAGAGGGATGTTATCAGCTTGGTATCTGATAAGTTGATAATTTGGTTCTGGCATGTTTGTAACGTTATCGTCAGTGTTTATTAACCTTAAACTACGAATGTGAGCCGTTATTTCGTCCACGATTGTTTAACTTAAAGGAAGTGAGTAAAAAGGAATGCACTTACAGTACTGCAATTGAAGTTTTCATTCTTAACCTACACCCAAAAGGATTGGCGATGTTTGTCCTCTCCCTGGCTTATTTATGGATTTTGGACGATTCTTGTTCCTCAATCCGCACCGATTCTTGGCCTTGAGTTCTTGTAGTCTTCTTCTTGTCTTCTTGTTGTTGATGAAGGTCTTAGTCGATTAATCGTTGAAACGAACGACAGCGGATTCGACGATTTCCAAATTTTCGAAGTCGCGATTCCAAATTGTCTCCGACTAATCCTACCGACTGCGCCAGTTAACTTTTGAAGACTTAAAATTCAATTTTTAAAAACGAACTTTATTGAAGAAAGATTACAAGAGACTGGACTACAATGCGTAAAGCTTGGTTTTTTATAAACATAAAGTGCAACTAAGCAAAGATAAAATAATAATGAGCGCGGGCTAGTTCAGGGACATAACTCATGTCAAGTTCACTTTTGCATCGACTTTTTATCTCGTAATAATTAAAACTCACCGTTTCCGTTCTGCCGTCATGTACTTCGACTTCAGTCACTTATTTACTGCTTAAACTAACAGTTATTTTAATATTGTGACGCCTAAATCATACATAATCAAATTACTTATTCTGTCTATATTCACCGTAATTGGTACCGATTTACAAAATATTTGGTAATTTGTGATAAATCACGCTAGAAACTACTGATTAAATTATAATACAGACAATTCGTGGACTTTTTGAGGGCACAGTTCTAACACTGTAACGTTAACAAAAACATGAATTTTTTCTTAGTTCTATTGTTCTTCAATATTAGCTTCAATTGGGCAAAGTTTTTACACGACGTCAACATAATTCCAAATTTTTTGAAGGAGAAGTCTGTTGGGAGTGTCACCATTTTTGGCTGCTTTAACAAGAATGGTTAGTAAAAAAAAACAATACTGGTATTAAATTCTACCTTTTTTGTATAATAGAAAAAATAATGTTGGCAAAGGCGCTCATGACAGGCAAACGATATACATCACTTTATAGTATCAACCACGACAACGTTAGAAAAAAATTAACAACCAAATATAACCACGTTGGTATAATTCTTGACGGCGACTGCCCAAATATCAACGAGTTTTTATCCAGAGTAAGTGACTTTTTTCATTTATTTACGAGTCATAATTCTTCTCAGTGTGGCCACCTTAAATTTTTCGATGAAAAGCATCACTGGCTTGTTTTAACTTCTTACAACAACTTCACGGAAATCTTCGGAAACGTTTTTTTAAACATTAATGCTGACATCCACGTAGCTACACTAAATACGTCTTCTCAAACTTGGATCATCTACGATATTTACAATCCTGCTTCTAATCATGGAGGAACTTTAAAAATCACTGCAATAGGATCTTATGACAAGAAATTGGGGTACAAGTTTCGCAAAGAAAAAGCGAAATATTGGGTGAGAAAAAACGCGACTGGGGTCACTTTCAAATCGTTGGTTGTGGTAGTTTAGCTTTCATTGAAGGTACGACTTTTTACGAACATTTTGTTGTAGCTACCGGATCCCTTTAAGGGAACGTTAGAAAATTATTTAAAAAGTGACGAAAACAGAGAAGTTAACACTTTCAATAGGTTTCACAGCAGAGTTACGAGTTTTTGCAAGGACTATTATAATTACACGTAACTGAGTCATGACAGAGCTGGCAAAAAAGTACTTTTAATTTTAGTGCAGACATTAATTTAGCAAGATCGTGGGGTTACACGAACCCGGATGGTACTTTCGATGGCATGGTAGGAGGCTTGGAGAGAAAAACTATAGATTTTGGCAGTTCTCCGCTGTTTTTCCGAGAGGATCGTGGGAAAGTGATTGATTATGGCAGAAATACTTGGATTTTGAGGTTCCTTTTTAGAGCCTCTAATTAGTAGTCTAACGAACCCATTTTCAGGGCGGCCTTTATATTTAGAAATCCTAAAACACGCACTTCTTTTGAAATTTTTTTACACCCTCTACCAACCTCAGCTTGGTTCATAACTGCAGTTTTATGCCTCATTTCTATCGTTATTTTGAAGATGGCGACAACTTTTGAGAGAAAGAAGCACCATTACAGTATTGAAACGTCTTGGGGTATTTCAGTTCTTCGGACTATAGGAGCTTTCTGTCAGCAAGGTCGGTGATTACCTTCAAAAGCTCGAAAAATCAATTTTTTTAGGGGCACCAAGCACACCAAAAATGGTGTGTGGAAGAATCACGACCATTTCTATTTTCGTGTTGACTATTCTCATTTACCAGTTCTACTCAGCTAGTTTAGTGTCTCATCTCTTAATGAGAGCAGTAACTAACATTAAAAATCTGAAGGAACTCTTAGAGTCGCCTCTTAAAGCAGGATGCGAAGACATTCTTTACGACAAGGACTATTTCAAAGTTGTCAGTTATTAAAATAATGTTCACTAATAAGCTAACACTTTTAGCGCACCACTGATAAAGTGGCAATAGAACTCTATAACAAAAAAATTTTGGGAACAAAAAACACCTCTAATTTTTTCTCTCCTGAACATGGTTTAAAACTAGTACAAGCAGGAGGATTTGCTTTTCATGTCGAGACAGCAACCGCTTATCCTATAATCGAGGCAACCTTCACTGAAAAACCAATCTGTGAGCTAAGAGAAGTTCCATTGTTTAACACACAACCCATGCACGCAAACTATCAGAAACGGTCACCTTTTAGAGAGATGTTTGATACTTGGTAACGGTTCGGAATGTCAGAACTTTTCTTAAATAAGAGAATTTTAGTTACCAGAGACTGGCAGAAAACGGACTTTTATTTAGAGAGCGCAAGCACTGGCATCCACGGAAACCAGAGTGTATTCACTCTGCTAATTCCATGACCTTTAATGTTGGTTTAGATGAAATGTACCCGGCTTTGGTTATTCTAGTGACGGGAATTGGCTGCAGTTTAGTAGTTTTATTTTTTGAGAAGCATATTTGGATTTGGAAGAAGAAACCGGTTTCAGTGTTGAATAAAAAACCGACTTTTCCTTTTGTTGAATGAGTTTATAGAAAAGTATTAGGTTCACGTAAAGAGTCAATAAAAATTTTAATCACGTAGTTTATTTTTTTTTTGTTAGACTTTTTTCCATTGTTTATTTTTATTCCAAGATTTCCAATACCTCAAATTTTCCAACTCTAACTACAAAATTCGAATTTTTACATCATTTCTGCTAGTATTGCAATCAGCTTTACATGTTACTACACCACCGTAACGTACGACGTCATAATTCGTTCCTCTTTCATTAAAAGTCTAATTCTCACGGATTTTCACTGGGAATATCGTTTACTGAAAT
Source organism: Cynaeus angustus (assembly GCA_030157275.1). Classification (NCBI taxonomy): domain Eukaryota; kingdom Metazoa; phylum Arthropoda; class Insecta; order Coleoptera; family Tenebrionidae; genus Cynaeus; species Cynaeus angustus. Next base: position 25,347,428 of record CM058058.1, read on the forward strand.
CTAAACAGAAACAAATTTTATGCAGAAAGTGGGGCAAATGTAACACGTTTTTCTACGAGGAGCTCGGGGCACGTGCCAACCGGGAAAGGGGTGAATTATAAATGTAACAAATTATTTATGAGACAAAAAGATAATTTTAAGGTAGTGGTGCGAGGTGTTTAAATAACAGTCGGAAGATTTGGAGGTTCAAATTATAATTAATAATAATTCTTATAATAATACTATTTAATAATAATTAACTGCCGATAATGATTGGACTAAATACTAAAGATAGATAAAATTAACTTAACCATTATATTTATTATTATTTAAATTTACTGCTTTTTATATTTCCTACATTTGGCTCAACCAACCCGATAACCAACACTTAAAAAAAATCGAAAGAAACAAAGAATCTAAAAGATTTAGAGCTTATCAAAAAATAAAGAATACGGATATTTTTTAAATTAATTTAATTTTTAAAAGGTTGCAAACAATCCAAGTAAACGTTATATTTAAATTTTCAGACTTTTAGAATGCAAAATTTTTAAATTTCCAAGAATGAGAATCTCATTCTAATTCCTAACATTCAGAATTTTTATGTTCTAAACATTCTATTTTTCTAAATCTACAGATTATCAGTTTTTAAAATTTTTGAATTTTTAGGTTTCAATGTTTTAAAAATTTTACAATTCTAAAGCTCTTAAATTTTGCAATTTTAAGATACTCAGAATTCTCTATGATTCCTATATTGCAAAATTCTTACTTACGCCCGGATACTGTAATTCTTAGATTCTACAGTTTTATTTAGATGCAAATTCAGACTGTCAATTTTTCTACTTTTCAAGTTCTCAGATTTAGAAGTTTCCATTTTTCTAAAGTTGCAGATTTATCAATTTTTGGATTCTTAGAGTCTCATATTCTTTGATTTTTAGACTCTTAGATACTTAAATTTCTAAATAAGTTTATAAATTTTTAGGTTCTTAGGATGTCAGGTTATAAGGATTTAAATTCTGAAAAATTCTTTAAATTTTTAGGTCCTGATGCTTTTAGTTTCTAAGATTCTAGATTCGCAAATTAAATTAATGCAAAAGGTTTTGAACTGCGGGCTAGTTTGAAATTGCTTAAGGAACTAAAAAGATTCCAAGCAGTGGTGAATTAATATATTAAAAATAAATTAATAATAATTTATATTAAGCCCAAGTTTGCAGCACGACTGCCGTAGGACCACTTTTATAAATAAAGTTTTTTATGCATTTTTTTCTAATTCCAATATTAAGTATTTCCAAATTAAATCGAATTTGATAATTTAGTAATTGACCTCTGACACTTCGTCCAAAGTTTGTTATCAACAGCGAAAAAATTCTGAAATTTTGGGTTTGGCAATGGCTTAGTAACGCATTCAAAATGAGTGGGTTAACAGGTTTGTTACAACATTGAATCAAAAAAAAAAAAACAAATTGTACACAATTTTTGAGGAACCATTTCATTTCATAGATTTTAGAATTAGACAAAATATGTACCAAAATTGCATATGTAAATTTACTTCTCTTACCACCTCTAACGAAATTCCGAAATGCACTTTACGTGAATTCTTTTAAATTTCAAAACCCACAAAAAAATCCAACAAAAATTGATACATGTAAAAACTAAAGTAAAAGAAGACAATGTTTTGACAGTATTGGACCGAAATTCTCTTAATAAAAATATAATTTTTATTGGTTAAGGTTCAGTTTTTGGTTAATTATAAGATAAGAAGAAGATAAATTAGGTCGCTCATAGAATTAGGCGTAAACCTATTCAAAATATGAAGAATGGTATACAAATTTATTTATATTTTTAAAATTTCGAGAATTTGTCATTTTTCTTTGTTTTTACCCTTTATTGTTTTTTATTGGTTTTATTGTTACATTACATTATTTAATTCATTCATTAAATGTTATTATTACATAAAAGACGAAAACTGCTTATAATTAACTTTATTAGTTATGAAACAATTATTTTGTATTTTCTTATACACAAAATTCTATTTATTTTTAAGCGCAAATGTAAACGGCGGATAAGTATTATCAACATTATAAATATAAATTAATCGAGATATGGTTTAATGGCGTTGCGTTTCAAAAAATAGAACGCTATAAGATTTCTCTTACAAAGTATAAACTCCACTAAAAGCATCAGCAAAGACATGCAAAGCCCATAGCACAAAACGATCAATCCTGACGAAAACTCCCTAATTCCGACATGAATGGTGATTTTTTTAGCAGATTCGATACACACTGGTTTTCGCGCATCCCAATATTTTCTCAAACGAAACATGAGACCATTTTCCACTAAATGCAACATGCTACAAATAAATCTGATTGTTGTTTTCCCAATCGTTGACATTTCCTTACCAATAATTCATCATTTCTCTGAACGGAGAATTTTTCTGAAGATTCGTGTGCATTGGTTGCGTCCGATACATCTGCACCTCCTCAAGTTCACATATCTCCTGATTTGTAAAAGTCTCTTCAATGATAGGATAAGCAGTGCTCGTTTCAATATGTAAGGCAAATCCGCCCTTTTTTACTAATTTCAACCCTTCTGCTGGTTCATAAAATCCTGAATTATTAGTACTCCCTTTAATTTTTTTATCGAATAATTGGATTGCAACCGGATCAGTTGTTTGCTGCAACGTTAATAAGTTAAATATATTGATGGAACGTTTAACTTACCACAAAATAATTCCTGTCGATCAAAATGTCCTCTATTCCTGGTTTCAAATCACTGTCAGCGAGGTCTTTTAAATTATTTATTTTCCTAGGAGGATCCATCAATAAATAAGAGACAATACTAGCGGAGTAGAACTGATAAATCAATATACAAAAAAGAAACACGAAAACTGAGAGAGTTCTGCTACTTATAAGTTGAGGGTGACAGGTGGCACCTTGCTGACAGAAAGCCCCCAACGTGAAAAGAAATAAGAGGCTCCAGCTACTCTCCACCCGACTCTTATCACCCAAAAGTCTTTTTTCTCTACTGAAAATCAACTTGAGAAACAACATCAAAACTGCCATCATTAATGCTGTGCAAATCCACACTATCGGTGCTAAAGGTCTCATAAAAATTTTATACGAAGCTTCCACAATTTTAGGCCTCCTGTAAATAAACGTAGATCTCAGAATCCAGTTTCCGTAACTATAATCAACAACAGGCATTCTATCCAACTTGTAAATAAGTGGGGAACTACCAAAATCTACAAGTCGCCGTTCCAAAAGTCCAACAAGACCATCAAAATGTCCGTTAGGTGTCAAGTACCCCCAAGAATCCGTTTTTTGGACATCTAAACTAAAATTGTACATATCCCGACAATAACGGACAGTCACACTCTGAAATCTGTGCATAGAATGAATTTGACGATCTCTTTCACTCGTTAGATAGTCATTGAATTTTATTCTGTCGTCGGGAACGACCACGGCAGATTTAAAGTGAACACCAGTCATGTTTTTTCTTCGCCAGTATTTGTTTTCTTGGAAATGAGCTGGGAAACCCTGTTGGCTATAGTGTCCTATTTTGGTAACCATTAATTTTCCGCTGTGGTTGAAAGCCGGATTGTATACATCTAAGATGGTCCATTTATCCGTTTGGTTGTTTTTAACAGCCAAATTTACGTCGGAGTTGATGTTTAGAGGAAATTTTTTTAAAAGATTTAGAGAGTCATTTGCGTTTTGTGAAGCTATAATCAGCCAATGATAGGATTCGTAAAAATGTTTCTTGTCCTAAAATATGAATTATGAATTATTTGGAATTTTCATTTTTACAAATCCACTTATTTCACTTTTTTTTAATTTGTGATTTCGTCAAAGTTTGAGAGTTTTAATAACCAAAATAGTTAACAGAACCTTCTCTCAAAATTTGAAAACAGTTATTTATAGAACGAGTGAAAAAAATGAAGAATAACGTGTGTGTTTCACGTAAGACAAAATCTTTTAATTTCCCTGGTGTTACATACAAGATTTTATCTATTTTCGCCTTATCAAAAATTTTTGTTTTTGTTTGTAGTTGACAAAACTCTCTTTTCCCTATTGAAAAAAAAAATTGCATTTCTCACCTGGAGTTAGTTGAAAAATTTGATTTTTGCCTAACTTTAAACTAATTAAATTTTCAAAAAAAAAATCTGTGTATGAGTTTACATTATTATTTATACATATTAGTGAAATAAAGCAAATATTTAAAATAAAGGAAAATGTACAGAACGTGATACTTCTACACACTAAGCGTTTTCTTGGTCGTGACTTCGTATTTCAATAAGACAATGATCCGAATGCATAGCTCAGAGGATACACAGGAGTAGTTTCGATGTCACCGAGTGAGACTCAAGGAATGGCCAAGCCAACCACCAGACCAAAATTCCATTGAACCACTATAGGACGAACTAGAGAAAGTTGAAAAGTTTGCCCAACAAGATGAAGAGTGGAAGAAGATCCCTCAGGCAACAATTGATGCTCTTATAGACTCCATGTCCCAACGCTGTGAAGCTGTTATTCGCGCTAAAGGCTTCTAAGCTTATTATATTATATTCTAATAAGTTTTTAAGTTCTTATGAAATATCTCAAAGATACTGTTGGAATTGTGATTATTAGTTCGAAGTGATATGATTACTACTTTTTTTAAATAAATATTTCCAATACAGTAAATATCACTTTTAACGCCATCGCTTATAATGAAAAACCAGTTATAACAGCGAGAATTTAACTTTTTGTTAAAACTTCTACTTAAACTTTAATAAAATGAAACCGAATATAACGTCATTCTAATAGCTGCGAAATCGGATTTAACAACTAATTTTTGTGCTTTGTTTGGTGTAAAATATCGGATATAACATCGGGCGACGCCTACGATACTGAAAATTAAAATGACGATAGAATTTTGGAAATAAACATTAATCTGCTAGAGACAATAAATATGGTAACAAAAGCCTGGAACACAGTTACCTCCGAAACCATTAGAAACTGCATCAAACGTGGAGATTTTCTTACCCAAAGTGAAGACATTAACGTTACTATGAATGATGCGGAGAACTGACTAACTGACATCATAGAAAATGTGTCATCATCATTTGAAGAGAACTGTGAAACTGAAGAAGACAATGAAGATGGGTATACACCACCTAGTTTGCCGCAGGCACTCCAAGCATTACAAACTCGGAGAGAATTTGTTTCAATTACTACCTCAGTAGATGAAAATTTATTGCAAAATGTAAATCAACTCGAAAGGGTATTGGAGAAGCAAGTTTGGGGTGTATCTGTACAAACCAAAATTACTGATCATTTCAAAAATGATTAAATAAGTACATAAAAAGTAGTAGTATTCTTTTATTATATATTTTTTTAGATATTATTACTATTATTATACTTTTGTTTATTAATTTTTATGGGTTTTCTATAGTATTTTGATAGAATGTTTGCTTGAACTTTTTTTTTTTAATTAAATATTTAAATTTTGATGCCTCCGGATTTAACGTCCAACCGGATGTAATGTTCACTCCGCGACGGTCCCTTACAGAACCTTATATCTGTATTTTTTTAATTCAGATAAAAAATTGTTTCGATGTTTGAAATGTACTTAATTAATTAAATTATTATTTATTATATTCCAATAAAATTCCATAGAAATTATATTTTTATGTAAAAAATCTAAAAGTGATATGTACTTTTGGCTGGTACTGTAGCATTTTCCAACTAAAATTAATGAAAAAATAATTTTTCTCCTACAAAAATAGGTAAAACTTTAAAATCAATTATAAGCGAATTTATTTTTAAATTATTGCCCTAAAAAATGTAGACAAAATACATGAAAATGTTGTTTTTATAGCATCGGAAGGTAATTTATAATATGTTAAATATCTCATTCTTTTAAGTTATTTTTAGGTTTTCCAAAATGGTGGATGCGCCGGGTCTCAGAAAGCTTATCAATCACCTTCAGATTAATCTCACATTAATTTGTACAAAACATTTTACTTTTTATGTAAAAATAAGTTAGACAAAATTTTAAAAAAAGCTTAAATTTATTAAATTAAATTTTGTTATTCTGCCTTCTTTTTGCATAATTTGATGAAAGCAAGAACATAAAAAAAACTGCAATATTTTAGTTGTCATCTTTTTTTTTTTCACTCACGGCAATTGCCATGCATACAACTATAACAAATACTTACTTCGAAAATTTTTTCAGACGAATTTAAACATGCGTCATCGGCAATAACAGCTAAATTGTAATATTTGCGATCTAAAACTTCTTCAACATTGAAATCCTCGTTACGAACGTTAACTATTAAAAGTCTTAAGCCTCTCCGAGCGAATTTACCAAGAAGTCTGATGTTATCTGAAATTTAAAAAAAAAATGACTAAATTCGTTGGAAGCACTAAACTCTACCTTTGGAATTTTGACACGAAAGTATAGTGCCAAAGTTCAAGTTTTTAGATTGACAAAAATCTGCGATCAGATTCTCATTCATTAAAGAAGACGTGGAGACCAGCCCCACACATGTCAATATCAGTACACCCCAAGTCATGTTTTCAAATGACTTTAACCCAATAATTTGCGCAATTTAAAACCAATTTGAGTATGACTGACATGAAACTGTTATTTAATTGATTTATTTAAAGACATAATTGTATTTTGAAATAAATATTACACGAAATATTTTACAAATATTTGAAGCTCTTAGGCAATTATTACATTGTCATACAAAAACTACAATACTAAATGTTTTACAGTATTTTAAAATTAGTTAATAAATAAAGACAAATTACAACTACTAATAATAACAGCAATTTATATACAGTGTCTTATTCTAGATCAAGAAATTTATTCATGATCAACTATGAAGTGATATTTGTAATAAAAGATCAGCCCGAATTTATCACATTATCCGTTTTACCAGGAATATGTCACTTTCCCTAACACACGGTGATAAAGTATTTGGTGTATGAAACGCTGTTTTTTTTTAATAAAATACCCTTTTGTTAAATTAAAATGTTTTAAAATTGACCAACACGCTTAATATCGCGAGTTATTAATCCAATAGTAACACACAAATCAGACAAAATGTGAAATGAATGCCTTGTTCTTGTAATATAACTTCTCCAACATAATCCTAAATGCTACAACTAAGCCCTTTAGAGGGAATGTGACTGAATTTATCGTTCTTCTAATATCACAGTTTCTTGAGGACATAATTTTAATTCCTTGAGTGTATGATTCATATCTAATTGTGTTAACTGAAAAAATAGAAATAAAATTTACACACAAAAACACTTCTCTTAGACTTACATCCTTTCTAGGCCAGCTAGAGATAACTTTATACTCTTCTTTGGGAAATCCTTTGACAGTTAAAAAGTCAAACAACACTTTAAGAGGCGTGGTTGCTTGAAATCTACGCTCTATACTCTCACCATTGGGCAATCTAAATCGTATTTTTGTTATACCATCGCCCTGACTTAAAGCAGGCTCGGGAGGTAAACTAGCTTCGACTTCGCGACGATGAGCTTCTTTTCGTGCCAGTTCTTGGGCTTTTTCGTTTTCTATCCTCTGTCGGGCTTCGGATTCGGCCTGAGCTTGCTGCCGGCGAGCTTCCTCCTTGGCTCTAAATTAAAGATTAGATGCAACGAATTAAAAGTAGAAAATTCGCACCTGTCAGCTTCCAAGCTCTCACGATACGCTTCATCCTGTTCCCACTTCACCAACTCTCTTTCAGCTCTCTCTTTCTCTTCAACTATTTCAACTCTTTGATGCTCAGTGAAGACTTCCACCGCTTCAATTAAATTCGACAACAATTCATTGACGCCCACGTTGCCTACAAAGTGTGTTAAAACTCTGAAATTTGTTTACCTAACAAATTTACCGTGGATAACGTTAAAAATATCCGTGGATGATCTAATTCTCATGATGAGAACTAAAGCTGGCAGTCTATCAACCGGAATATTCCTTAAACTCATCGCTGCCGTCGCTCCTAAAGCGTTATTTACATAAGTTTGTAATCGGGAACGATTTGATTCGAACGTGAGATCCCATCCCCACAAAATAAAATTAGTTTCAAACATTTGCATGACGCTTTCATAGCCTAGAAGTTGCGTACAAAAGACGTTTGTGAGAACGCTAGAATCGTGATGAAGATAAATTGCCAAGATCTTCCTCTGAAAGCAAAAGTCAACAATGGAAACTTTAGAGTCTTTACACGTACTTCTGCGGCTGGTTTTGAACAAGCTTCCTTGATTGCATCTTCTAAAGTACTCTGGTAAAACGCTGGATGTACTGGTCCATATCTGTTTGTAAATTGTTCAGAAAAACTAATACTACCGACGATTTCGTCTTCTATATTATCTGGAACTGTCACCAAAGTAGAGTGTGTTTTTGTTATCATTTTTTTTTACTTACTTAACGGCTCAGTTCGTTTGGCAGGAGGATTATCAACAAAGTATTCATCATCGACGTTGAAGCTTTCAGAAGCGTCCTCGAATTCATCGTCGTCACTGTCTATTTGAACGATACTAGAACTGTTTTGTTTCTTCTCTTTATTGTGGCTAACAGGACATGAACGTTTAACTGTAAGGTCATGTTCGGGATAACTAAAATGATAGTGTCAAAAGCGAAATGAAGGCAAAAGAAAGATCATACTTAATTCCAGATAGAGCTAACATGGTTTGATCATCTATATTAGGGGGCCACCCGCTCCATATTTGATTACGAACGTGAATATTTGTTAGTGTATACACGTCTGCTTTTACTTTAAGGATGTTTTGAGTGCCGGAATATTTGAGATTGAAGGTTTTGTCTTCACATTTTATGTTGAGAGTGTATTTGCCTGTTAGCTTTTCTTGCACTTCCGCACTGTAAAAAGTTATGTAACACCGATTATTCTTTGAACAAAATCATGGAATATAGTTAAAAATAGAAACATAAAAAAACGTGTCTAAAATATCACGGTAAGTGACATCAATCAAATTTCAGAACTCATAATCGCCTAATATAAAAACTGCTAAGTATTCATTTTCCTATAAACTATGAAGTTCAGATTCAATTTTTAAAAAAAGTCACAAAATTTCCTATTTTCAAACCGATATTCTATTTTTACTACCAAATTTCTTGTTTAAGACTGAAATGTTACATATCCAAATTCATTTTGGTACAACGACATGACTCACAATTTTGTTGATATGGTTTTATGAAAATCGAACTTCAAACAAATAAATTGTTAAATTAAATAAGTGCTAAAATATTAAAATTTCACAAATTTGTATTAAATTTTGCACCTAAAATTTGTGGAAGATATATATGAAACGCAGTAGCTAAAAAGTATTATTTTTTGAGATTGTGACCTAAAAACTTATATACATTTTTTTTATTAAAACCGAGTTTTTTGACACCAACTTCTGAAAGCGTGAAAAAATTCTGTCAATTTGTTTCTTCATTTTAGGTTCCCTTGGAAATTATAAGCCAACTCCCATGGGAAAATCATAAATAAAAATTTTAATTTTATGTGCGAACCTTTTATAAATTATCGACATTTTTTCCCCTATGGTTTCAAAAATTGTTCCCTTTGAGGACGTGTTAAAGATTTTTAAGTGCAGTAACAGCATGAATCGCGAAAAAATCGGGTTATTCAGCATCTTCTAAAGTGTTTTGAAAATTTCATATTTTTCCAGTTTTGGTTCCAAAATTAGATCTCTAAAATTGGGAAAATTATACTTTTGAGTTGGACGCTAGCAACTAATTTGATTGGTCTAAATGAGTTAAATTTAAAGTTTATAGAAAGTCTTTTCTATCCAATACTCACTCATCATCTGCTGTAAAGCCCCCTTCTGATGGTTTAACAGTTAAATGCAGCGCATTTTCTTGTGGCAGTTGTAAAGCAGAAAAGGGTGTATTTCCATACTGACTCATCCTCGCCCATCCTGATAATAATTGACGGCAAGGTGAAATTTTTAAGTCATTAAATAATCTCAATCTCAAATCAGCTACAAATCAATAATCAAAATCTACACTTTCCCAAATCATTCACTTACAAATTGTTGCAGATTCTGGTAATTCTATTGTAATTATTCTATCACAATATTGTACATTAAACTTGAGCATCTTAGCTGAACTGTTTCTTACAGTAGAAGTTGAAGGTTGATCACTACTATCTTGGTTGTTGGGAACTCTAGCATGTCCAACATTATTCCCAACTTCCATCATGTCAGTAGCAGTCTCAATAGGACTTGATGGGACATTAATATAATCATCCACTACCATCACATCAGGATCAGAACGTGGTTGAAACGACTGACTATCAGGTGGCATTACCCGACTGACTGCACGCTTTTAGAAGAAAATAAAATGATCATTCAAAATCATTTCATTAAGCTACTTACTAGTAAATCCCAGTTTGTTTCATCTAAATGGTAGATTGCTTCTGCGACATCTTCGATCCCAGTGCAGGCCTAAAACAATGGAAAATTATTGGAAAAAATTGTGATTGTCATTCTTCTAACCTGACCCCACTTCAAATCATGATTTTGCAAGCTATGTAACGAAAGAAAAGAAAAACAAAATTACCTGGAAATCTGCAAGGATTTCTTCTCGATTTTCAGACATAGTCACGATGATCCAATGGATTTATAACACACGAGACGAATGGACAGAACGTTTCTTTTTACAGATAAAAACACTACCTGTCAATTTCCGAAACGTCCACAAAACATGTGACATTGCGCATGCTGAGCGCCAAGTTTGAAACGAAACGAACAAAATCGGTATTTCTGAAAGTATAATTATAAAAAAACAATAAATTTATATGTAGATTTTTTATTAGTAATTTTCCAAAAGTGGTAACTGTGCAGTCACAGAGTGTAATTAAATTAAAATTGCATTTAACAAAATTTAAGATCTTACTGTATATGAGAAAAACATGAAACTCGTTTTCTGTTACAACTAATAAACTAATAAATAGATCCGTCTTAATATATGTTTAAATAAAAATGAGATTGATTTAATTTCGAATTAGACAGTACACCTACTTCGCTGACCTACTACTTGCTTCATTTTATCTACGCAATTGTAGTTCAAACGATATTATTGGTGTAGTTCAATCTAGACTACCAACAATATAAATAAACCGTGTTTAGTCAATCAATAAACGTAAAATTGAGACACTGCAATCGCCACTTAGACCACTCTTGGACGAGCAAGCGTTAATTCTAATTAATTAAATTAGAATTTGGAAAAACGGTCTTTGTTTTGACATTTTGTTTTGACAGTTGTCAACAAGCAAGCTGATGATCTTAAACCTGATTGGAATAAATCTCTCCACCAGGACCATTTGTAGAATTGTAGTGCTCACTACTTGTTATTTTATCTTCTAATTCTTGTATTCTAGATTTTGTCAACGTTGGTTCTGCTATCTTGGTACCAAGCCCTTTTATTAGACAATTACTTTCGGGACCCCCACACTTGCGATTAAAAATGCCTTTCAGCGCTGATACAATTGCTGCACAGAAAGTCCAGGAACACCTAAAGTCACTTTATCAAATGGTCCATGATATAGAGAAAAAGCAACAACAAAGTGAACAAGGAATAAATAATATCATCAAGTTTCAAAATGGACAAGATGAGAAATCAAGTTCACATTATCAGGTAGTTTATTTTAAGTTACAATCTTAGAACATTCACAAAATATATTGAAACACATTCCAAAAAAGAAGCAGTAAGTTGGAGGCCTTGGACCAAATTGGGCATTGTGTTCAATAGATCTGTTTAAACTTATTGCAGTTGTTAGGATCTAAAAGTAATAATTCAATGAAGCTACTAGAATTTGAGACATACCAATGGTCCTATGAGTAAAATGCATAAAACAGGCAACAGTCTGGCTTCCATTTGACTGAAAGATTATGAAGTGGACAGGAGTTTGCTTGTTGCTATGATTAAAACCTTTTGATGTTTGACCCCACCTATTTCTGCAAAAGAAAACGCATTTATCAGTATGGCGTATTCAACAGATTCTTTCATGATGTAGTGTTTGAAATATTTTATAATTAAGTCATTGAGTAATGTAAAAAAAATGTAGGTAGTCGCAACGGTTTTTTAAAATTGTTGCGCAAAAAACTGTTCTGACTCAGTTCAAAAATGAAAAATGAGTTTGGCGTATTTACCATTTTTGGAATTATTTTTAAAAACTGCTTTTATACCAGGTCAAATTAAAAAGTTTTTACAAATCATCAATCTCGCAAGCCGAAGAAGAGGAAGAGTTGCTACGGCAGGCTTTGCAAAAAATCGCCGAAATCCGCAACATCAAAAACGAACGACGTATTCAGGTAATTTTATTTGAGCCTCAATTCCAAAAATAACTAAAATGTCAGGCAAGAAACGCGGGGAATAAAGAAACAATGCGTCGAGGAACATGGATGAAAATGCTAGTAAGCTCAGCGCAGACACTACCACTCTTCGTCGGCAAAACCGGAAAAGTCGACGAAAAACCGCCACCTCTCTGTGGGGCTATTCCCGCAGAGCCCGGATATGTAGCAAAAGTAGGCGATATGGTAGCCGCTTTGGTTAAAATTCCAGATGGGGACGGCGAGAACTGGATTTTAGCCGAAGTTTTCAGTTATAACCATGCCACTAATAAGTACGAAGTTGATGACATTTTAGCCGAGCAAAATCAGAAAAGAAGACATACGTTGAGTAAGAGAGGGGTGGTACCGTTACCGCTGATGAGAGCTAACCCCGAGACGGATCCTTCAGCTTTGTTTCCCCAGGGAACTGTTGGTGAGTGGGGTGTGAAGTATCCTTGTTCATTTATTATCCCTTTTTTTTTAGTAATGGCTTTGTACCCCACCACGAGTTGCTTTTATAAAGGAATCGTTAACAAACCCCCTGCGACTTACACCGACGAATACGAGATTCTGTTTGAAGATCCAACGTATCCTGAGGGGTATAGCCCCCCGCTATATGTCGCCCAACGCTACGTCATTGCGATTAAACAAAAGACTAAGCAAACCTGACATTATCTTTCAGACACCATGTCTGATTCTGAAACTTCAAGCTTCATGGAATAAACTCACCAAACACTTCACTTGTATTATTACTTCACCACTTTATTATTCATTTTTACATGTACATGAATTTTTTTACATTTTTGTTATTTTCTAATCTAAGTTTTAAAAAAATGGAACTCCTGAAAAACAGGCTGAAGGTACCTGTAATGTTGCAACATTAAGATCATGAGAAAATAAAAACATTTAACACTCTTAACAAAAAAAAAACGTCATAAGAGGTTACAAGTTGTTCAAAACTAGAGAAAATCATTCCTATTTTCATGACTTTCTCTACTTCTTTCCGGTCCAAACTTTTACTCAAAATGAATGTTCACACATCCACACCAAATTTGCACACTCACTCCAAAAATTCATACATTAGCTTAAAGTCTAACCGACGAAATTAAAAAGTTTTTTGTTAGGAATTTACAGTTTTTTTTTTGAACGTCACTTCTTTTTTTCTTGTTTCTTTTGAAATGTTTTTTTCTTTATCCAAAATAGTGTGATTGAATAATGAGAGGTGTTACTTAAACAAAAATGTAATAATGATGTTCCTTATATTTACCAGGCCCTTAGTATGGTGAAAAATATCCACCTCGTCTGTAACTCCTAAAAATGTAGACATCAGTTCATTAAGACACTTCAATGGTTATTCAATAAATAAAACAGAAACAATACTGAAAAATAAAAAAAAATATATTGTATATTGTTTCTTGTTTTTTAATTGTATAATTGGATGTGGAATACCTTGGCCTACGCATGGGCCTGTAGCCAGCGTAATAACCTCGACCGACGCCACGAGCCCCGCGGAACGCCCCTCTGCCTCTTGGTGGTCGGTTTGTGGTGGACAGTCCAGGCCGGTTGGTCCTCTTGGGCATTACCTACGAAAACATCAAAAATATAAGAAAAAAACATTTTTTTATAAATTATGGTTCAATTTCTAAAAGAAGTCGAGAAACTTAGAAACGTTTGGAACCACTAAAGGCATCAAAATGTTTGAGATTTTACAAGCCCTCAAAATTACGAAAAGTTAAAGAAGCTCTAAATTTTTAAAGAATTCTTTAACATCAAAGAAATATTGGGAATTTAAATGACTGACAAGTTTTTTGAAAATTTTGAGAATTTAAGGATTTATAAGAAAACATGTTTTTAACTTTCTACTTTTGAAGGATGTTGGATGCCCTAAAAATAAAAATTTAACATGTTACTGATTTTGAAAAATTATTTAATTTTATGCAACGTTTAAAGGATCATATACATTTGAGTACTTTTTGAAACTTTACAAATTTAGCTTGAAAGTTTTTCTACCAAAATGACAACAACTAATTGAATATAGAAATAACTGGAAACATATCAGATTAGATATTTTCAAGTAACCGCTAGAAAAATTGGTGGTTTTTTTCGACTTTTTTGGCTGTTAAAAAATTATTTTTTTTTGAGAAATAAATATATAAAACTAGATGTTTTAGAAAGTCAAAATTTAATATTTTAATGTATTACTTTGCCCTTTTACTTTTCCGTCAATTACATCAAAAGTTAATTAACCCAAAAAATGTTATAGCTACCTTCCAGACTTACTGAAAGATATTTTTTCAGAGGCTCTAAAAATGTGAAATTGAGTCATACTTTAGTCACACTGTTTTTTTAAGCCTTGACCTTGAAAACAGCGCAATTATGTAACAAACCTAATCAATGTAAGTTCAAAAATTGGCCTCACTTTAATCTGTCTTCCTCTAAACAACGATTCGTCCATCGCCATCGCAGTCTGCACAGAATCTCTATCTCCAAATTCAATATAGGCAAATCCCTTAGGATGTCCGTCATATTTATTACAAAGAATGGTCACCCTGTTGATAGAACCACAGCCATGGAAGTGTTGTTCAAGCTCCTCAGCAGTCGCGCCATAATCTACATTACCAACATAAATACTCCGATTATCAACCTCCATCTTTTCTTCAAGAGACATATTTAAAGGACTTGCTGTAAAATTCGTGAATTAAACTATGAAAAACAACCAGTTAGATTGCTTACTAAGACCCGGCGGGCTCCCCATATTCATTTGTTTATCAACTTCACTTTGTAGCTGCTTTAATTTTTCAGCTTCTTCCTCCATTTCGCGTACGCGAGCTTTAATAGCTTCAAGCTCGGGGTCGTCGCCTCCGGCACCGTCTAAATCTGTGTCGTTTAAGAGAGCGTCCTCGTGCATCCCATTTGCTTCATCTAAAGGGTCTAAGTGATCCTCTGGACCTAAGCCTAAATCTTCATTATCTGCCATAGCTGAAATATCAACATAACCCTACTTTATATTTGAACACTCTTCCTTAGGCTTTTTTTACTAAAAACCCATGGACAAATGTGGAATGTACATTTGTGGGTTAATCAATCTGCATATAACTGTTTCACACACTTTTTGCAAGAGTCGCTTCCTCCCATATTTTCTAGTTATATAGCTTAAAAACGGTAAAAGAAAAACCATACTTACTTTTTACGGTCTGTTACATGTAAGGTTTAGCGTTTTGATAATTTTTTTTAATAAAAATGACACCAGAACACACCATCCAATAACCTTTATTATGACCGGCAAATTAAAGAGTCGGCTTATCGAAAAAAAATGGCGTAGCAAAATTGTGCTGCCAATATACCAATAACAAAAACACCACGAGGGCAGTAATTAAAATTACAATATGCCGCAGGTAATTTAAGAAAAAAAAGATATTTCGCGCAAAAACGGGAATAGCGCCAAGAGATTAATTTTTTAAGATTTAAATTATAAGTGAAAATTCAACAAAGAGCGCATGTAATTTATTGATTATGGACTGTGGCTAAAATGCCGCAAACGGGAAGTTAAACAATGTTTATGCAACCAATTAAACACAAAGAAAGTTACTTTTAGATTCTTTACTAAGATTTTATATTAATATATCTTCATTCGTCAAGCTGGAAATTGAAAAAAAAAATGTTATGAATTTATGCAAGTTTAGATATTAATTTTCAAGCTAAACGCAATTATTTGATATTCACTTGTATCAATAAACTGATCATCTTTGGTTTACTTTAGAAATAGACAAAATAATAACTTGTTTTTAATAGATAATAATTCAAAGCATTTTTAGATTTATTAAATCTGTGTAAATTTATTGCATGAGTTACATTTTTCGAAAAATCGTGAAATAACAATCACCAGCTTATAAATTTTCGAAACGAAATGCAAACAAATCAAAAAAAAGTTGCAATTTTTTTCACAGAATCAGTTTTAAAAACAGTCCCTCCATTGACTCATAAAAGTCAGGGTGCCGTAACTCTCAATACACCTGCCAACCAGTCAAAAACCGCTAAAATCAAATTTATTTTCTCTGCATTAAGTTCTTTCTTAGTCAGTTAAAAGGTCCGTCAAATAAGAAAGAGAAAATTGAAGAATGGATCCATCACAAGCCCAATCAAGAGACAGTAGAGTTGTTATTCGATTTTTTTGTTCAAAAACTTGATCAATCATTGTAATACGTTTCAAAAAGCAATGATTTGCGAGATTCATACAACCACTTGTCTCTAGTAGATTCTCGCATTGGATGTTCTTCCATTACGTCCATTTAGTAACAGATTCCAGCAATAGATAATTTAAAGACGAAGAACCAGTAAGAATGAAACAAGTTGGTTAAGAAATCAACATAGAAGCAAGATTTATATACAGTTTATTTTCTCTCTTTTGATGTCTGTTTTAGTTAGTTTCAAGGTTCAATAATACAGAAATAGAATAATAACGGTTTATGGAGGACAGCAAGATACAGGATAATTTTTATTTCACCTAGTCATATAACGTTAATCATAAAATGTCCAAATATATGGCTGCTAGGACAGCAAGGAGATTATATAAAAATGCTATGTTTTCTCTGCGAATGGGACAGCCGAGCAACAGAGCAACATTGGACACAAACTCAATGGACACCCAGAGCTAACCTTTTGCCTGGAACCAAGAACATCGTACGAAAAAGCCTAGTGGATCCAAAAATAATTCTGTTACCCCCGTTGCATATTAAATTAGGACTAATGAAGCAGTTTGTAAAAGCATTAAATAAAGAGAACGACAACTTCAAATACATTTGCTCCAAGTTTCCTGTGCTTTCTAATGAAAAATGGAAAGAAGACATATTTATTGGACCTCAAATTAGAAAGTTAATGGAAGATCCAAACTTTGAAGCATCTATGGTTCCTGTTGAAAAAGAAGCGTGGATAGCTTTTAGAGATGTTGTTGACAAATTTTTAGGCAACACAAAAGATAAACGAAAAAGATAACGGAAAGTTTGGGAAGTCTTAGTGAAGAGATGAGTGAAAGATTTCACCAATATATAAAGGAAATGGAGAAACAGTATCAGGGAAGATGGGATATCCACATGCTAGCTGATTACTGTCGGTCTATAGATCGAGATAACCCTTATGACGAACATAGCCGTCAAATTAAAAAACGTAAAGTTTTCTGTTTAGGATTTTAGTAATCGTTAATGATGATTTATGACCTTCTAGATTGATAATTAATTTTTTTGTTATTAATTATTGTTTGAAAATAAACCATAAAATTTCTTTAAAAATAGTATCTTGTATTACGATGTCAAATCAAATTTATTACGTGATGGATTAAAATAGAGGACATTTTTAGAAAGAGCATATTAATATTCACTAATATTAATCATCAAATAGAAAAGAATTTATTAAAAAAAATAATTTGTAGACTAGTGATTTTTCAAATTCTTTGATATATACAGTTTCCAATTTTATGGGAACTTATTTCCACGAGAAGAAAACTTCATTTTCCAGGAGACAATTGAATTGTTTAAAAAAACGTCAAATTTCGAAATTTGAACTAATGTTCTGCTTTTCTTACTTCAATCACATAATAGCGTATGATAATCGTTTATAATGAGAGATTATGGCACTCATGAAATTATCGCGCTACTACTTTCATTATTAGTAGCATAATTCGTTCCATTATAAACTAATATCATAAGTCATACGATTATGATTTACAACATATAGTAAAGACATCTGTTAGTGGTTCTTAAATATAGTTATCCACTTAACTTCTTCTCCACTTGAAAAACTTATATGATTCTTCCACCACAGATGGAACCACAAGACAAAAATAAAACTTTTACCTTGGTCGCTGTTGTTGCTAAAATCAACGAAATCAATTTTTTTTCGCAGCATCATATTCTTATAGTTAATAATTGATTAACTCGCATTTCATAATTTTTAGGAAATGCCATTTATGATTATTTAGTAAACTTTCAAAAAACTCACTTTTACGACCTACAAAGATGGCAGTTAAATTAACATAATGACGAAAAGTGATATCTGAAACAAATGTGATTGAGTCAGTAATTGTGGGACATTAAAATAAAGGGAAACGAAAGCTGAAGAGAAAGGTTAATATGTGCGACAATCTGATATTTATCAACGCATCATAAACGATCACGAATGCTTAATGCTGAAACTAATGACTTCAATTTTGTCCAAAATCGTAATATGTTTTTTCCAGTGAAATATCCGCTATAAATAAAAAACGGATGAGTTGTTAATCCCAAGTTATTATGGAATTATTATTTTTCTACTGACTGTTTCTATGGCGTTTTTTTAATTATGATTTATGATCAACGTTCAAGATAATGCGGAAATCTCGAAAACTACCTCCATGCATCGATGCACTACTTCTGCCTCATTTTTAAATTGAAATGTTCGGTAGCTCAGGTTCATCATCGTTATAGTCGGTATGAGTTTTAATTGTATGTTTTAAGCAGCTATACTAATTAATGCGCAGATGGAGAGTCGGAACTTCCTCAAACAAACATCGTAACCTATTGTTTTGTAACATCGGAATCAAAGAAAACTAGTTCAAGAAAATGAGTCAGATTTGAAATTTGTTTTTGGATTAAGAGAAGAGAAAACATCAGTTGATCCGCTGATAACGAACACTTTAGGACCTACTTTTGATAGTTACGGCAACTTTTATTGTCATGAGTAATTTTTATGATAGCAGAATAGAAACATCTGCGTAAAATTCTATTTTTTTTTTAACATTTTGCTTAGAAACAATTGCTTAATCGTAAAGATATCCAGTTTAGAAATTTCTCTTTAGACAAAAAAACATAAAAGTAGGTCTTTGTTGATAAAAATATTCACGGAAGAAGCATTAATTAATAATAAAGTATAATTATCTTTCATTTTTATTTACATGTTCTTACATTATTAGTTAGTAAACTGTTGCATGCAATAGACCCAAAGAAGACCACCGGAAAAAATAAGAAATGTTATTAAAGGATACTGTGTTCCCAGATATACCGGGAAATAGGAAATTATACAGAAACACAAGTTAAACACAAATTAAGTATCCGCTTCAAAAATAACAACACCAAGTTAGAATTACACTGAAAAACACGTAATTAGATGCAAATAAAATATAGTGTGGTTCAACAGTACCACCACACACTCACAAATAGTTGGCAATAAATCAAAGTTGAAAAAAAAACCACCAGATAAATAAATAGTGCTCTTGTGTTTTGTTCAAGTTGTGAATATTGAAATAAAGACTTTGCCTGGAAGAGTCATGTTACCAGTAGCTCAGGTTCGCCTACGAATTTCTGTTCACACTTTTAATCGCAACAAAGTACATTATTTCCTAATAAAACTGGAATTATTTGCTCAGAATTACTAGCTTAAGAATACAATGGAAAAATAGTCTGCCGTCACTTTTCAGTTTATTTATTTATATGATGAAAGCATTTTTGGTTTAAAAGTGTTAACGTTTATTTGGAAGGTTTTAACGGACCAGACAATACAAATCGAGTAAGGCCATAATCAGAGTAATAAACAAGTTGTGGGCGCCTACGAATACTAATTCTGCCTATCACTGTCATTGTCACGTTTGTAACTGATATCGCCAACTTCTTTAAGTCAAAAAATGCCAGTATTGACTTTAATTAAATTTATAGTAGCAGTGGGTTGGTCTCAAGGAAAACAGAATTGAAGTTTTCTTGGCCGACCTTAGGTCAATGCTAATATTTATCTTGTGTTCTTTCAGAGAGAATTTTTAGAGATGGAAGACTTGGAACAGAACAATTTTGCTAAATAATTTTATATCTTTGACCATGTAAACATGCGAGTCATTGTCATTCTAATAATCTAATGTAAGAACCTTGCTTGTTCCATAAAAGTCGATATCGTTTAGTATAGAATTTGTTCTTGTACTATGACTGTAATCGATGATTAATTGAACTAAACTGCTAGTCATTAATGCTATTACCGATTATCGAAACTTCAATTTTTGATAGAATCATTCTCAATATGTTAAAAATTTCAACATTTACAAGAGATACTTTTTTCTGTGATAATCAGTATCTGAGGAACTACACTTGCAATAAATGTTTAATTAAGTGGAACTGTGCTGCCAGATTTGGTAAATGTTTTGGTGTTTTTGTAATTAAGAGAAAGACCCACTTTTTTGTAATCCTGTTGATCTACCACAGATATGGTTGATGGAAAAGTACTCTTAATTACTTAGATTTACACTGTAACGATAAAAATTGATAAAAATAAAAAATCTGCTTAACTGAAATTGAGGAGAAGAATATTTGGTATTTCCAATAAAAATCTGTAATCTTTTTTTTTTATTTTCGGACTAGTTAACGAATTTTCAGATTTATTCACGTTACGTCACTATTTTTAGAACTAAACAACTTTAACTTGAGGGATCTGTTTTCAGTTTTAATGAAGTTCTAGTGCTTATCTTCTTTACATTTTTTTTTACATATTATTTCATACGTTGGAACCACAATAATATTTTTCATTATTAATTACAGTATAAAATTTTCTCATATCTTTATTTATTTTTTTTTATTTTAAAAATTTTAAATCTCCAATTGAAATAAATATAAACCTATGTACAAAATGATGTTGAATTTTTGCCTTTTTCGTGATTCTCATTTATATCCATATTTCAGGATTTATAAAATTGGAAATTCAAATTTTCAGACTTTTTTTTTAAAGGTGATTTAGCCTAATTTGATTTTGTTTATTCCAAGTAAAGTAAAGCCTACTCGTCTGCAGCAAAGCACTTGTTTGTATATAAATTACCTTAAATTTATTTTTAATAATTAATTAGTACACAAAAATTTAAAAAGATAATTATCTCATTCGCCTTATTTAAACGCAATTAAATTCAGAATACCTCCTGTTCAATTTATTTTTGTGTCTAAACGTATGAACGTACAAAATTCTTTAAGTTTTTCTTCTTTAAGAAACATTTAATTTAGTTTACCAATACATTTTTTATACTTATTTGCATTATACTTTTTCCTAGTTTGTATATAAAAAAAAGAAGCTTTAACATGTATCTAATAATATTAATAATTGAAGTGTTATAAATTAAATTAGTTGTAGAAAATTAAAGACATGTTTTGTGTTCCAAGGATACTAGGGTTTCATTAAATTTTTTTAATAATATGGCTTGGAATTACTGTTATGTTATTCCAGGCTCACAAACTTTTCAAAATTACAGATTTTCTAAAACATAAATAATCAAATTTCTGATTGTTAGTTCATTTACTTTTAACTGATAATCCCAAGAAATAGAATGTCAAAAACGTGTCTTTTTAGGAATTTTATCTAAAAAGAATGAAATTCAAAAATTATAAACCAATAGGTAAATAATCCACTTGAAACATTTTAGGTGTTTTTTTTTTTCTCCAAAAAAATGTAAAATTTTGGTATTTGATGTTTAGAAGACATACAAATTTTTATAAAGTCAAACTGATTTTCCATATGTTGTATTACTTTGAAATTTGAAAATGTTTGCTTTTATTCGGACCGTTGTGGAAAATTATTACAGTTTAATACCTTTCTCTAAAAAAGAAACTGAATTTTTATATTCTCAGTATGATTGCCTTACAAATCACAAACTTAAGAGTTTTTCTATTTTAAGGTTTCTCGGTTTAATCATAAATATTTTTACAATTTTTTTATAATTTTCAGATTTTCATAGTTTATTTATTTTATACTTGAAGTAAATTTTGCTGTAAATCACAAAAAATATATATACAGGTCCTACCCAAGAATGCGTAATCGGTTCATAGTTTTTTTTGCTGTTGACAATGACATGCGATTTTTGGCATCCAGTAGATGTACTTATCGTACCCATTTTAATTATTTTTTTTAGTAGAGAGTTCGTATACAAAAGGATTTTTTTAATGGAACACCTTAATATTTTTTCGTCATTATTATAGTTTCTAGATAAATAAATGGTAGAGCTTTGGATACATTATTATAGATTAAGTTTTTCCGTTTTGAAACAATTGTTGTTAGAAAGAAGACCCACATTTGAAAAATCACTGCAAAGTCGGTCATAATTATTTTCCTACAAATGTGCAAAATAAAACTTAGGATAGCTTTCAGTTTCAACAAATAGTCGAATTTTGGTCCAAGCACGCACGTACTGTACGAGATATGGTTAGGCGCAAGAAGTTGAGTAACTTTTTATTTTTTTAATAGAACACTGTTTCAAAAGCATCTTTGATGATGATGAGCTTCCCGTATGCGGTTTGTACAGTAAATTTGTAATATTTCTCGAGATAACGACATGCCAATGTATGGGTCACTCTGTATAATACGAAGAAAGTCGTTCTGTGAATAGTTTTACACCATCACTACAAAATTTCACCTCAAAATTAACATAGGCTAGAAATAAAAATTAAATTTGGTGCAAAATGTAAAAAACTTTTAGTAGTTCTAAAACAGAATGTGGAAACGTAGAGAATTTAACCAAAATCAATTACCTATAAAAAAAATTATGACAAAAATAAAAAATGGACAGGACAAGAATTACTCTTAATTCTTAGTTTATTATTTTCTTACATCTTGCAAATTTAAATTTAAATTGGCGAAAAATAAACAAATAATACGTCAAAACAATCATATCAAACAAAAAGTAAAAAAATACAGTGAGTACTTATTCAAAAATGCATAAGAAAAATAAAAAAACATTTTTTTAACTCCAGTTTGATTTTGTTCATCAATCTGTATATTTTATTACTGAGTTTTATTTTTGTTAACTTTGGTAGTTGTAGACGAAATTTATAGAGATCTATCTAGAAATATACTTATATAACAAAATTATCAAAAATTGGTTGTTGGAAGACCACAGAAAAAAATATTGATATATTTTTTTAAATTAAATTTAACAGATAGCTTACAAATTTGCGTTAAAACTTTTTTAAACTTACTTACGTCTTTTATTACATTTCTAACTTTATAGAAAAAAATTTACATTGTCTTTGATTTTTGTAGCCGTAAAAGTCCAGTAAATTTCTATTCTAACCTAATTTAAAATCTGTCGGGTCTTTATCAACCAGAACGATTCTTGATAGAAAGAATACCGCTTTTATGAACACAAACGTGTTGCTGAATTGTTGTTTTGTTCACATTGTTTACTCCAATAGAAAACCACATTTAACCTACATAGTGATCCAATAAGTAACGGTGAAACAATCTGTTTTATGAAATAAAATTAAACCGTGGTATTGTTTTAATTGTTAACCTGGTTTAAGAAAATGTGTATCTATATCCTACTTTCAATAAACTAATTATTTTATGCCCAGTCGAGATGAGACAGGACTTAGCCCCCAAACTTTGCCTCTTTAAAAAATGGTTAAACTGAAAATGTCTTGAGCTAGAACAATGGTACTACTCGAAACCCGTTTGATTGTTGCTCTCGTAAATTTCTTTTTTTTTAATTAATTATTTAACTATTACACAAGTAAGAACAAAGCAATGTCAAGTGCAAGAGTAATATTTACGGAAACCGGGCAAGAAATATGACAGTGTTATAGGAGGTGCTAGTGTGGAATTTTGCCTCGAACTTGATTCCTCGGTTGGATGCATTGCACTTGAAGATTTAATTATGCGTCTCGCTAAACTGACCACAGTCGGTCGTTACTCGGCCGCATCTAATAAGTCTTAGACAATAATTACCAAATGAAGACACCCCGTGAACTGAAACATTCAGACATCCGGTCTCTTTAAAAACGATTAGATACATAATTCTTCTGATGCAATTGGTGGGTAGTTCCCGCAGCCTGCGTGGAAACGAAAACCAATTAATGTTTAATCTCTGTAATGTCACTCACATGTTAGTGAACCTACTCGCAGTGATGCAATTTTAAAACATTTGGAACGCAGTCCTTGAATTTTAATCTAATGGTGTACCTGCAACAATTACTTTTTATCGGTTGCTGCATGCAGTTTTTTAATTTGTCATTAATTATAATGAGTAATGGGTTAGAATTATCTGTTCAATTAAAATTAAATGAGAAATGCCATCAGAAAAGTATTAAAAGTCTAAGAATTCTTGCCCTGAAAATTAAAAAAAAAAACGCCATCATTAATTTACGTACATTATCCGCCGTGGTATCATTTTTACACCTGAATCGAGGCCGTTAACAATTTTATTCACGTCTCTATCCCATAAATTAAGAAGACCTCTTCTTCTGGCCCATTAGAAATGTTTACACTATAAATCAATAATTTCCTTCATCATAAATACTTATTTATTTTTAATACGAAGCTGTTTGGCAATCTCCATTTAAACGCATAGCAAAAATCTGCCAAGGCCACCAAACAATATTACCCTACACACACACACATATAAACTTAGGCAAAATGTTGATTAAGACGCAACTTTGCACGAGTGTCAATGACTTGATTTGAGGTGTGGGTCTAATTTGAGAGCGAGGTTGAAATCGACAAAAGCCCAACCCAAGACGGGTCAGTAACAGCGATTGTGGCTGTTTCAACCATGGTTTAACAGCCACCATTTTACCGTCTACGGGGCCAACCGGATCAAGGAGACCGAGAAGGGACCGGCACCTCCGCCAAGGATGACACACCGCAATGTCATCATCGTTATCTAAAAATGAGATCGAAAGTGTTAAGTATGACTAAGATGATAGGTTATGAAGTGTGAGATGGACAGGAACCACTCGTGTGAAATTTTTTAATTATGGCGTAATTGGCAATTTGCATGGAAGCGGAGGGCTTTAATTGTAAGATGTTGATGAGGGGACAAGGTTGCAGGTTTGAATTTTAAAATGTGGTATTTTACTGTAAAAGCGCAAGATTATTTAAATTGAAGATTTAAGATTTAAGAACTTTTAATGTGGAGCAAAAATTTTTCCACTTTTGGCCCTCTAGTATAATGAAAATGAGCAGTTTTTTGATAAAATCATAATTTTTTTAGGCTGACACTGTTAACTTTTTTACATTAATAAAAGTGTAGTTTATTTTTTAGCTAAAATGTTTTGGAATTATGTCATTTCTAACAAACAAGTATTTTCAGGAAAAATTTAGAATTTTCAAAAATTAGTATTATTATTTAATTGTGGGCAATTTCTTCAGAATCAATAAACATTTAAATTTAGAAAATACTCAATTTTGTATTTTCAAATCATTTATTTACACGATATTCAGAATTTATTAAATTTCTACTTTTTTAGCATCTTTAAAAATGTTCTAACATATTTTTTTTTAATTATAAAGTATTAAAATTATATAAAAAAAAGATTTTTACAGTTTTTACAAATTATATTCATCAAGATTCTTTCTACAATTAAATTTTAATTTATTAACTAAGTATAAAAATGCTGTTTATATTTTAGTTTTAAATCTAAAATTTTTAGAATTTTCAGAATTTCTAGCATTAAAAAGTGTTATCTTTGGAAATAATTATCTTTAAAATACTTAAATATCAAAATGTTCAGAATTTATAAATTTGTAGTTTATCCACGTTTAAAAATCTTTTTTGTTATATAAATATAGATTAAAACCAACTTTTAAATTTATATTTACAGAATTTTTAATTATTTAAGCGTTTAGTTTTAGAATTTTTATCATTTTAAAACCTTCAAAAATTTTCAAAACATCTTTAAATTCTAAATATTGCAAAAAAAACTCTAGTTCTTGTTAGCTTTTGACTAGGAATACTCAAGTTTAAAATTACTTAATAAAATAATTTAGATTTTGAATATAATATTAAAGTGTAACTAAAATAATTTCTTAATTTTTGTTTTTTTTTCAGTTTTTTTTCTAAATGACTAAAATTTAAGTTATAAAACATATAATTTGATAAAATGTTTATAACTTTACTACATTTTTTTTTTAAGTTTTAAGAACAACTAATAATTTTTTTAATCTTAAAAAGTAAATCAAAGATTATTCTACTACTCGAAACTATTGCAGTTCTAAAACGTAAGATTTGTAGTTTTTAACACCCATTTGTTTAAATTGTTTAATTTTTTTTATTTTAAGGACAGCTAAATTCCTAAATTAACGCAATTAATCTCTAAATTATTTTGTTATTTTTTAAACTTATAGAATTTCAGAAAATATTTTAAATATATAAAAGCTATTTTTCCTATTTGTAAGTTTTTATGTTTTAAAGCCAGCTGAATTTCTAAACGCATTTCTAGCATCGTTTAAAAATTTCGAAGATTTCAGGAACTTTAATATTTTTATTTCATAGATTTGAAAATGTTTTGAAAAATATTGAAATTATCTCATTTGCTTTCAAGATTTAAATTTAGTAAATTTCTATAAATTTTATTCAATTTTTTTTTTCGTAAGTATCAATTGTTTGTAAACTTTTCAGAGCTGTTAAATTTTCAAAATGTTTTTAAGAATGTTGTTCAAACAATTCGATTATTTCATTCTAAAATACTCTCTAAGTGAAATATGTTATTTCTAAAAAATCCAAAATTTATAACGTCTTTAATATCTGCAATTTTTATAGTTGAAAAATTTTAAAATTATGTGAAATTTCACTAAACTTCTGTATAGCATCTAAACTAATAGAACTGGAAGATCTAGGATTTATTAAATTTCTAATTTATTTTTATTTTAAAATATTTTTATAGTTTACAAATTTAATAATAATAATAATAAAATGAAATGAGTTAGAAAAATGGTATAAATTCTTGAATGCGAACAAATTTCCTAGAAATATTAAAAATTTTGACATTTCAAGTTTTAAAACTTTATGTACTCTTACAGTCTTCAAAAAATATTGGAGAATTTGAAATTTATTAAAAATGTAAAAATTTCAAAAGTTTTAGAATTTTTTGAATTGTTAATCTATTTATATATTGCAAATAAAACAATAAAAATAAAGTTTTTCTATCAAAACATTTCCAAATTCAGTTAAAGTTTTTAAAACTTTTGAATTTTAATATGTTAATGTTGAATATCTCCCCGAATTTTTTATTTGAACATTGTAAATGAGAAGTTTAAGTTAATCTGCTATTTATTATAGAAAATACATTTTTTTAATTCTTAAAATTTATGATATTTAATGAATCTTTATTCTTAATCAATATTTAAAATTTATAAAATTTATATATATTTATTTATAAAATATTTGGAATTTGACACATTATAATAACTGGGAATTTTGAAACTTAGGATTATGATAATTTAAAAAATCCAAAATGAAAAAAACAAAGACAAACTTTTAATGTCAGAAGTTGAGAAACCTGATCTACTTAATTTAAATTTAATTTTAAAGAGAAATAGACTAATCTTTTTTAGATAAAAATATTAAACAAATCTATTCCTGAAACCATAAAATCCGCAATGTGTTTACTCGCTGACAAAACTGTTGCGACACCTCTATTTGTCTCATTTTGATTATTAGAAATAATTGTTTTGAAATGTAATATTTTGTTCTACTTTATCCGTTCATAAAGCATAAAAAACCTTTTTATTAGGTTGGAAAATTCTAGTCTGACACCAATAATAAATCGTTACACACTTTGACACAGATATAACGATTTTTGAAAAATGCCCATTATTGTAATAATATTAAATGTCTTAAGGTAAATTGCACCAATAGGAATCAAAGTGAAAGCAACTCAACCGATATCAAGAAATCCAGAAGACATTGATTGATCGACTGATCATATAATTGGAAATTTACTGTTTTTATTTAAATTTCTAAGAAAAAAACTAAAACAATCGAACAAGGTTCACGTGGCCTAGTTTGTTCTGGTGATGACCCTTTCAAGGGCAACTATCATCTAAGTAAAACGCATCATTAAACTTTTCGTCTTGAAAAACAAACACTCACTTTGGATGCGGTCATTACTTTTAAAGTTAAAAAAAACGGATCTACTAAGAGCAGCAAGTAGAAAATTTATTCTTCGTGTTCCGAGAACAGCAATGCAAAATTAAGAGCAATGGAAATAATTGTTAATTGGCTTTACGGTGAGATATGCTTTAATTAAAATTAATGGGCACTAGCCTAAGAGGAATACCCGAAATATTACGAAACAGCGTTTATGGCAATTTACCCAAACAATAATTAATTGAATGTAAATTACAGTCATTATGACAGAACTCGTTAATAATTTTTCGTTTACGATCAGTTTCGTGCATTGCGCAAATGAAATAGTACACATGTTAAAAGTATGAAAGAAAAAATGCAGTGATAAATATGAAACGAATCAAACGAAGTGGATAATCTTGACCCTATTTCTGGCAAAAATTTAATTGGGATGCGGTTCAATATTACTTTTGCTAAACCTGTACAATTCTCTGCAAACACTTAAAAGGTTATTTGTCGTATCCACATAACCATGGAATTTCCAAATTTCAAAATCGTGGAAATTTGGTGGTAATAAGTTCACTCCTTTTAAGGTGCTTTTCGGCTGAGATGGTACACTAAATGCCGTCGTCGAATATCTAAAAAAAGTCATAAAAATTTGCGTAAACATGAACTTTTAGAACAAATCTTCGTTTCGTAAGTTTCAATAATAAATTACTGACTTGTCACGACCAAGTTTGCATAATTTAAAATAGTAACAAGTGTTGGATGTGGAATTTTATTTTTCTGGAATTTTTGAATGTAAATTGCGCGTTTGCGGTGCGTGCTCTTGGAATTAGAAATGTTGACAGTAACATTTCTATTTTGTTTCACAATTTTTTAGTCACAAAATTATCTAAGCATTGTTAATTAATTGTGCCAGTAAATTGCAAAACAAATTTAGATAAATAACTAATGGGGTCTGTAAACTGTAAACTGACTAAGAGTTAATTTAAGTTAATCACATTGTTCAATAATTCAAACTATTTATTTTGTCTACATTTCGATACTTTTCACAATTATTTTTGAGCTTTTTCTTATTTCTACGCTAGTATAGATTTGTTTGTCTTTTTGGATGTTTTTTTGATATTCTCGTAACTTTTCAGATTGTTTTCTCCGAATTCTTGAATCCTTTCAATGTTTTACA
This sequence comes from Cynaeus angustus, assembly GCA_030157275.1. Lineage (NCBI taxonomy): Eukaryota > Metazoa > Arthropoda > Insecta > Coleoptera > Tenebrionidae > Cynaeus > Cynaeus angustus. The sequence goes on from CM058058.1 coordinate 25,376,778, forward strand.
TTTTGCGTTCCAAAAAAATAAATATATGAAGCATCTAAAAGTTTGAAAATTTGCATATTAGATAACTAAATAATTTTTGCAAAATAAAATATATAAAAATTATAGCTCAAATAATTGAATAATTACATAAATTACTAAAACGTTCAAAATAGTATTTTATAAAATCTTTAGATAAAATACCAGCAAGCCTGAAGCACTTTCTCTGTTCAAGATTTCCAAAAAAACTATTTTTAATCTTTTAAATTTATAATACATAAATTTTTAAAAAATCAAGAATTCAAAACTACTGACAATTCTAAAAATTCCGAGAACCGTATAAAAAAATAATTCAAGTTAAAAATTCTGAGACTTGCGGCAATTTTAAAAGAACTTGAGACTTAAAAATATAAAAATTAAAAAATGACAAAAATCAAAAAATTTATAATCTCAAAAAACCAGAAAATTTTTGATGTTTCTAAAACTCTAAAAATGAAAAGAATAATTAAGAATTAAAATAAAGTAGAAAATTTTTTGGTCGTAAAAAAATTGTAAAAATTTTGAGTCTAAAATTTTTTATACTATTTTTCAAATTGCTAAAAATCGTAAAAACTAAAAAGATTTAAAGATTTTATAGGCTTTTATAATTCAGAAATTTTTCATTGTGGAATATCGAATAAGAAATCAGTCATCTGACAAATACGGTCACGATTATAAAAACCATAGTAGTTATTTACATATTTAAATAAAAAGTTATTGCTCGATTACGATAATTAAGATGCCTGCGTGTCTCTTAATCGTATCAGAGTAATAAATCAACTTTCTTTCTAGATTTTTTAGGTTTTTTAAATTTCTTTTAAAATCTTTGAATCAGTTTCTACCTGTCACTTCTTTAAATCTTTGGTTAGTTTTTTGATCTTTTCAATTTTTTAATGTTTTTTTATTATTTAAAAATATGAAAATTGGTAAATATGAAATAATAATAATTTACATATTTAGGTATTATTATTATAAATTCTTTGATTAAGATTAATTTATTACAGAAAAATTATAGAAAATTTATTTAGTAGTTTTAAGCAAATTTCTAGTAATTTTATTTATTTATCGACGAGTCTTTATTTTGAAAATATTGTAAAAATTCTACTTAACATAAATGTTTAATAATATTAAAATTAATAAGTGCGATAAAAGTAACCTTTTGAAAATCGTTATTTATACATTTGGAGACTGTAGAAAGGTTAAAAAAAAAAAACAAAATTGAATATTCATTCATTCAAGAAACTAATACAGTTGTGAAATGGGTACAATTGATTTCTCACGACTTTATTAAATTATATCTATTCTTTGACATTCACAAAAAAACTAAATAAATATTCAATGATGATGTAAAAAATTTGTTTTAAGAGAAGGGTTTTATTTTTCTGGTAATTTGTTTTTGAAAAGACGAATTTTTGTATCGTAAAATTTGCCAACAATTGTTACTGCCTCCATTAAAATTAAATTGTTACAAATTTCCATACTTTTATCGTCGTTTTAAAATAATAACATTGTGTTTATCCACATGACTAATCTCTGATAAACAATATTAAACTTTTGATTAATAATCCCAACACATGTGCAGTAGTTTTTCACTTTAATTAAATCGGAAATGAAGCTGATGGCCTCCGGAAATCGAACAAGGCTGCCAATTTATTAACATTAAAATAGAGTGACCGTCACTGTACTGTAATAGTTGGTGCATGGATCATATAACTAAAACCTTCAAGACTTTTTTAATTACAAAAAGTTAGAAAAAATTATAGTCATTTGTAGTGATAATGTCGAGACATTTTTTTTCCACATTGACATTATATTTTTATTCTAGAACAGATATTAGAGTAATTTGCAAAGTAATAAATCACAACTATTAATTACCGTGGTATTGAGAATGTGATGTGATCTGTGATTTTTTTGCAAGGTCTTCGATAATGTTGCGAATAATCTATTTATACAGACATTATATAACACATGCGGTTTTATTGGGTCAAGTGCGACCAGGTTTTATTGATGTCTTTGTATTATTCATTGAAGTTTTCCTAAATACCGGTGAGACCATATTAGGGTGAATACTGCCTGAGGTTGAATTAATTTTGAAGCATATTTAGCAAGGCAGAAAAGAGAATTTTAAAAAAGGTGCTAGACAGCTTGAGCGTTTAAAGTAAACTACAGTTAAAAATTGAAAGCAAAAAAAAAATTATCTTCTATTCCTAAACTTATTTCAACGTAAAATTTTTGCGTCTGACAACACAATTTAACCAAGAGTTCTCGCATTTTTTTTTCTTCATTTTGCTTAAAAAATTTATTTTTTCATATTGAATATTCATATTCATTTTTCATATCATATTGTACCATACTTCGATAGATTATTATTATTTTATTATTATTACGAAACTTATGAATCATCAAGCGGTCAAATAAAAGTAGATACACAATAATTCTTGCGAAATTTTACTACCTGATTTGCAATCGTACTATTGTTTTCATATTAGTTGTTTTTTTCGATAATGATTTAATGAGGCCATAAATAAAAAAATACGCTGTTTTTTAAGTTTTCTAGGATTCTCTTAGATATAGATTAAAAATAGATTAGTACCTATAGATATTATTATCATAAATCATATTTGAATCAAAGATTACCCAATTCAGAACACACCCAATTTCAGTTTTTGGAGCCTTACGCTCAAAGAGAATCTTAAAAATTTGAAATTTTTAATAAACAAATTTTTACCCTTCAGTTTCATGTAGGTTACTGGTAGAAGGTTAATTCATTTCTCATCAAGTGCTAGACAATGTTAAAGACCGCAGCATAAATACGTGCCTAAGTGAAAATTGATAGGTACGTTTTAAGAGTTAAAGATCTTTAAATTATATGTTATAATCTACCTTTAAATTACGTCTCTTTATGTTGCAAGATCAATTAAATACATGTTTTAGCTTTGCCTTTTCAGCTAGATGTTAATTGTAACTAGAAAATTATAGACCATTCAAAAATATAGTGCAGGTATTTCAACAGATATAAAATTATTTTTCTAAACACGTCGATTTTTATTTAAAGGTACAAATTTTTTATTCCAATACAAAACCGACCTTTTATTAATTTAAGACTATAGAAAAACGATTTTTAATTTTTGTTCATATTTGTTTTTCTGTGAATTTTATATTTAAAATTTCAAAAAAAATATCTACAGAATACAAAAAATAGAACTTTTTAAAATTACAAAAATTGTGAAAACTTCAAAATTTTATTTCCACATTAAAATTCTTACTTTTGCTGATGGTTCAATTTAACAAAATGTGTTTGTTTTTTACTAAATACTAAAACAACATCATTTTCATTAAAAATACGTACTTTTAAATTCGTTGCAAAAATATTGAGTTGGTTATTAAAAGTACGTCTACGTTATTTTTAAACAATTCAATTGTATTATCTGTAATAATTTAAGAATTTAAGATATATTCACAGAATTAGGCTGTAAAATGGAATGTTTACAGCTGTAGTTGTGGGAGCGAGAATCGCAAATAAAAATGCAAATATCTATTTGCAAATAAACTATAGAAAATTATTTTTTGCAGCTAATTTTCTAAATATCGCCTATATAAATATGAAAAAGAATAAAAATATTGTGTAAATTACTAATTTTTATTATACTGTTTACAAAAAAAATGGTGCATAAGCCAAATTTATTATTTAAAACAAAAAAAAATTATCTAAAATGCTTCAGTTTTTTGAAGGTAATTAGTTTTCCTATAGAAAACACAGAACGCCGGAAAACGGGATTCTGGAGCGATTTACAGTATGGACGGTTGTTCCCATACTTAGCAAACTACTCAAAGTTTAAAATTTTCGTGTTTCTCGAAAACGGTGAGTCCTAGCGAGAAAATGCCAAGAGCAAAAGTTTAAACACAGAAACGAAAGATTTTACCCATATCCGTTAGATTATTTCTATTTTAAATTTTTTTCAATTTTTGCAAATTCAAATTTTGTTGTAAAAATAGTCCATATCTCTTTTGTGTTTTTAGAAATAAAAACAATGCATTTATGTGTGATTTGCTCATTGTAAAGTTTTTCTTCTACAAATACTGAAATCAGAAATTCTCTAGATATCGACATAATTAAAAAAAAAGATATTGCGAAATTTACAATAGTATCATTCTAATATAGTCAAATAAAATTTCTAATTTTTGCTAAAAATTTCAACTTCATAAAATATTTATATTAAATTGTTTGTAGACTTCACATGAATAAAGTGATTTGTGGAATTTTTAGATCGTAATACAATTAAAACAAATAAGATTTTATAGTTGTTGCAAATATGGTGAATGCTTCCAAATGGAGAATTATAAATGTAAAATAAAGTACATGCTTTTTCTCAACAATTTAACGAATGGCTATTGTCTGGTAATGGATCTGCCAAAGCACGGAAACGAGAAAGTGTACATATTATAACATTCCTATATTTAAGAAAAATGCAATTTTTCTAGTTTGTTGAAAAAGTATTGGAAACGCTAAAATGGACATCTTAAAATAATAATTGCAGTTTTTAGAATGCTTTCTGTTTTTTGCTTCTGGACATCATCTGTCTAAACATTAAAACAAGAAATTTCTGAAATATTCACGAGGTAGAAACAAATATGAAGTCTCGTTCCAAATAAAACTTCAAATTTTCCCCCACATGCTTCAATTTTAGGTGTAGTGACGTAGAAATGAAAAATTTTCAAATATTTAGAATTAAAATTAGAATTTTAGTCACTTTTGTTGTTACTTTTTTGATATCTGTTCTAATGTTTGTTCCCATTTGTCGTAACCACAGTTAATGTCTCAATAATAGTTTATACATCTAACCTTTTATGGTCACACAGTAATTGCAGAATATTGATTTATCTATAACAGTACTCGACGCTTTCTACTATCAGAGTAGTTAAGGATTTTGTACATTAATCAACAGTAGCTTTACTGCCAAAAATTTAATTTAATCAGATGACAGTAAGCTAACAACTTGAAATTTTTGCAGCGTCCCTCAAAAATATTCTAATATTAATGATTCTGCATCTCAACTCAACTCATCGATTTCATTACATAATGGCATTAACTATCCAAGACCTATAACTTGACATTGGAATATGAATAAGTGTTTATTTCCTACACAAGATATTGTTTATTCCACTCGAGTGGACACAAGGATTTCCAGGACTTAATGTTGTTATTTTGGCAGTATTCATATGTAACCTTGTCATCTCGTTGACCCTACTGGGAAGTGAGCTGAAGGAAATAAGAGATCATTGTTATTTAAAATTAGGTCAACTTAGATTTATAGACGATTAAAACTGACAATCTTGTTGAAATTTTTAAACCTAATTTTCTGATTTACGTTAAAATAAATTCTACTCCTACAGACTAATTTGTGCGTTTAGGATAAATCTACTGTCATGTTTGACGTGTTTATCATCCACGCTCCTATTTACTGTTATTACGCTTTGAATGTATTAGACACGTTTTATTTACTTAGTGGGCCAAAAACAATGAAAAATTAGGAAAATCTTCACCGAAAATCCGGATGTTTATCGTCCTTGCACTGAGGTCAAGTTCCGTTCCACGAATTGTGTTTGTTGTCTAATCCATGGAGAATCAAAATAAAATGAGTTGAAAGTAAACCTTAGTGAAAGCACTGGAAAATACAAACACGTTCTTTTTTGTCAACCGCCTTGCATATCATTATTATTTAGTCCGTACTTGTCTTGTCTTCAGGAAGGATATCCGGCTACCACCTTTCATGTAGGCATTATTAAAGGTTAGTTTCTGACCCTCAAATCAATGCCATCAGATTTAATTTAACATATTCCACCATAACCTAAGTCAAGTTACAGCAGGATTTTATTAAGGATTCTTGACAAACAAAATCAAGGAAATTTCCTCCTGAGGAGTGGAATCATGTACGAGGCTATATCCGGCAACTAGCGTCATTTTATTCTTATTTATTATGAACAATACAATGGTGTCAAGTGCACTGATTGAAATTCATGATGTCGTCGGACGAACGTGATATTTTGACTTAAATTCTAAGATATCAATCAAAAAAACAATTTCAGTTTTTCATCTTTAAGAGACAGATTAGGTTTTCTCAGTAAACTAAATAGTTCAACAGAAAACTGCGTGGCAAGATTAAAAAAAACTATTGACAAGAAAACAAGTCGTAAAATAACAAAGAATTTGTTGACAACAAAATTTTCCGTTTCCAAGTAAGTCAAATAAATAAGTATTATGTCACGAGTATTGTAAAAATGCTTGGAAGCTGAATATTTTGCTTATTAGGTGGCAACCACTTGTTTATGATGTAAATATTATTATTTTTCGTCTACCAAAGTTTTAAAAACAAGTTCTCCTGCCAGGAAAATATTTTGGAGCGAAAATTCTTTGAGTCACACAAAAATTATTAAAATAGACACAAATTCTCATTTTTCGTCGTCAAGACAGATTGAAAATTATCAAAACTACAATAAAAGGAAGCTTTCGAGGTCATCATTTTAAAGCTTGTTGCAAGTGTACGTAAAAAAACCAATGTATAAAAAAGAATATCTGATAATCTAACTTAAAATCCTGCAAAATTAATAATTTTTTGGGTGACGTCTCTATAAACGTTTACTTTACAGACTCCTCTGCGGTCGTAAAGCTGAAATTTATGGACTTATCTGACAGAATATACTAGTACATAATTCCGAAAAAAGGCTGTTTTCAATATGCAAAAAATTAAAAACTAAATTAAAACGGTAAATACATTGCAATTCATTTAAAATTATTCCATTTAAAAAAAATTGGCGTTTTAAATTAACAGGTCTTTATTTACTTTGTACGAGTGCTTCGTGAAAATCGAAAGTATCTTTCTAAATAATAGCTTTACACATTTCATCAATTTAACTATAACAAAGGCATTAAGTGAGAGTTTCTCAAAATCACTTTAAGATTTAATTACAAGTTTTACATGTACAATATCCATACATAATCGTGCCTTAAAACAGAAATTACTAGTGTACTCTTGCAATTAGTATAAGCTACTTATTTTACAGCCAATTGGTGTCTTCTCTTGCATAAATAATTATTCAAAGACAGCATGTATCGTGCTGTACTTAAATGGATAGAAATTACAAACTCTCACCCGTTTTCAAAAAATATTTATAGCTATAGTTTTTTATCTCTAAAAATATTATAAGAGTATTATTCTATTATTATCCTCATTCTCAAGTAATTTTATCATATAACAACGAAGCATAGAATTTTAGAAAAAAATAACAACGAAGCATAGAATTTTAGAAAAAAAATGTACAAAACATTCAATTTTTATCTACTTGGACTTAATTAAAAAATAATGCAATGTTTGATCCGTTAAAATGTTGGGAAACTTTGAAAATACTAACAAATCGAAACAACAATACTTAAAAATATAGTTTTATTACATTCTACCGATTATTGATTTTCTATAGCCACAATAATAGGAAATTATGAAATGAGGCAATAAAAAAGTGTTTGCTAAATTTGATAATGCTCGTTAGAATCTTTTATAGTAGATAGTAAAAAATGGTTTCTTAAGTTTTATACCGCTTTTGAATATGCAGGAGCTAAATGCGTAAAGATGTTTTTTTTCGCAAATTCTAAAAACTAAAAAAAAATCATGCCAAGACTAATTTACAACACAGTCGGTTTTTCCTTTTGTAGATTATTTACGGTACCAGTGAATAATAAAAGTTCTTAAGTTACCAGCTCCATTTAAAAAACAAGCACAAGTTTCAACTATTCCAACATACGTTGTTGTAGCAATCCATTTTTAAACTTTTTCCATTCTTATTGTTCTTTATTGAGCTATGTTATGTATATACCTAACTTAAAAAAAATAACCAAAAAATGATAGATTACTTAAGAAACTTCTTGCAAAAATTGTGATGCAACAGTTTTTTATTTCTTTATAAAACTACCCATTTTTACATGTTTCTATACTCCTAACAATAAATCTCTTTCAATAGTGTCAAATTGCTTTGCACACTGTTTAATAACCAGAAACCACAAAAAAATTTAATCGCATTATTAATAGGTATTGATACAGACAGTTTATTGATTTTTGTCTAGATGTATCTAAAATAGACAAACTCGATATCTCTAATGACGCCTTAATTCTTACCACCATCTTGTAAAAATAATGTACGGGTAAAGTAGTAAAACTGGACAGAAGCAGATCTACACTGACATCAACAATAAAAATTATTATTTTTAATGTCGGTTTCGTGCATAAGATAACAAATCTCTTAACAACGTCAGCACGAATTTAGAATGTAGACGCAGTAAATAAAAAATCTATTATCTTATTATCGAGCCATCACCGTGGCGTCATTTCATTGAAATTATTTGTAAAAAAAAGAAGAAAATCTAATACTGTAATAAATAATTGTCTGCTTCTGACTAGTCAGTTTTTTACTCACAAATGACTCGTTGTCTAAACCGTCGTCTGAACAGGCGTCGGAATTTGAAATTGGTTGGTAGCCCTGCCTGTTATATTACAGCGTGTTCTTCCTTCCTTTTTTTTCCAGGCGTTTTTCTATCATGTGGTATTTTAGTTTGCTAGTTTTGAGTCGCTATCATAAAAAAAATGAAAAATTGGATTTTGCGTCGAAATGGTCAAAACTAGTCGATTTCTGTTTTTATTTTATCTTCAAAATTGGGGCAGATATTGATATAGTGAACGCCATCGTATATCCTAAGTCTTAAATATGTACTACGAATTTGCCCTTATCTCAATTTCTAAATATTCATATAAAAAAAGAGCCAATCGATAAAAAAATATTTTTAGAAATTCGATTGGAATGCAATTTTGCACGGTTATAGATTTTGATTCGCTCTTTAGATTTTGATTCGCTCTTTAAAGTGACGCTCATGACACTGAATACAATACGTTTTTGTCTCAAAAAAAAAATTAAATTTTAGTTTGTAAGGTAATCATCAAAATTTTTTCGACGAGGAATCTGTTAATTTCAGGTCACCCGCTCATTAAAAATTTATAATGTTCTCGAAAGTTTAGGTCCCAGAATAATTCGTATTTGAAATTTTTGTCAATTTCTGTTTTTGTCATTTTCGTAATTAGAACAAACGTCGAGATGCGATAAACGCCCTCGTACTTCGCAGCTCTTAGAAACTAAAAATCTGATCTTATCGTAATTTGTAAAAATTCAAATTCGAACTGAATCTAAAAATTGTGAATTTTTGAAAATTTCTTGTGGCTTCTAAAATATCGCTGCGATTGAATTTTTTTTTTTCACTTTTTTTGCGAGTGCCGTTAAATCTACCACATTTGAATACGGTGCCTTCGTAAAAAAATCTCAAAAATTGTTTTCACATAATTACAAAAATTCTTCTAATAACAATAATTTAATTCATACATGCTCTAGGTAAAAAATTTACACTCATCTGACGCATAATTTTACGAGGCGCTCAGTGATGTTAAAAATATCTACATACAGGTGTGAATTTTTGAGATAATTTGATTTGACAAAAAGTTGCATTTTGCATCTAAACAACAGATATTTATCAATTTCGGTCATATCTCCGTAGCTAGAAGAGATATTCATGCAATGCAAAATTCAAGCGTTTTTCGGAAATCTTAAGTGCTAAAAATTCGCTTTGAAAATTGCAATTTCACCAAAAATTTTCCAATTTTTCAATTCGCTATTTTTTTAAATATGCTTAATTACTGCATTGATTGCAATTAAATTTCTCAACCTTGTAAATCTTGACGTTCTCTTTTAATTCATGTTTTATTTTACTAGAATTAACCACAATTTTATTACGAAAAAAATACGAAGGCTAAAAAATTTTCGGGTAAAAATAAATAAATCATTATTATTACAAGCTCATTCGCTGTAAATTTTCCTCTTTTCACGCAAAATTACTGAGATCTCGTTTGATATTTCTAAAATTTGCAACAAAATTTTGATGGTTTTGAGCACTGGGAAAAAAAATTTATACACTTTTGAGCCAAAGACAAATGATCTAATTTTGATGCAGTTTTGTCGTTTTCTTCTTTCTCTTTTGTGATTGTTAACTCTTCTTGACACATTTAAAAATTTAACGACTATAATTAAAAATTGTATAATTCTAGAATAAACCTTTCTAAAAATTTTACGAATGGAAATTCTATAATAAAATCACCACATATTATTCTTATTACGCACTTATGGAATGCAATGTTGTCAGTGATAGTAAATTTTTGTCCCATTTAAATAAATTATTTGTAGTAGAGCTGCAAATCCATATTTATAAGTCACTATATCGGGTTAACCTGAATTTAGTATCACTTGTAAAGTTTCAATGCAACAATGTAATAAATTAGTTTGTCTAATATACAGTCGATTCGATAACTAGCATTTATCAAGCAATTGTAGCAGTTTTGTAACTGTCATTGTAATTATTTATGATTTCAAGCAAACAAAAAATCGACTGCATACCCAAACTTGCCAAATTTTAATTCAAGGATAATCAATTTGTCTTACAGTGGTTTCAGTTGACCTACTTTATTGGATTAAAATATCCGGAAAGTTCATTATCATTATCGACATTTTTAATTAAATTGACCTCTAAAAACTAAAGTTTGAACACACGATGAAGATTTCCGATTTGTGACTAATGCTACCATGCAAGTTGAAAGTTTTGAGTTTTTCGAAGCGGAAAATTATGGAGAAAATCCACTCATTGTGCATAAATGTACTTTGAACATTATAATTGAGTCGCTGAATCTCTTTAATTATTGGAGTAGCGTTTTTAACGTGCTCTACTTTTTGATAGTTTTTGCTAATGACAAAATTTAAAATAAGAGAGAGAACGTATTTGAAAGTATTATTCTTGGCATGCTCTAATAGAGAATTTCACATAGTGTGGTCGGGGAAAGTCAAGACCATCGTTCGACAGGTCAACTCACAAAAGACGAAAATTGCTAGAAACTTGATTTTTTTTACTGATGAAAAACCACAGCGTTGTTAAAAATTGGGTCAATGTGTTAAGAAAAAAAAACACGTTTGCTGCGAATTTCTTCCTGGTCGTGCAGACGCATTTTGCGTCTTATATTTTTAATAACAATTTCTATAAGCGATTAGGTAACGCCGCTACTCAGACACAAATATGTCACTTAAATGACTGAGTACTTAAATCAATTTAATTACCATAAGCAGTTTGTTAGATGCAACCGTCTCTTTGTTTCGTGTTTGTTAACTTTCTATACACAGTTTTAATAGCAAGAATAATTGCTTCAATTATTTAAGAATTGTAATTGGAGTGAATCCGAAATATGTCTTTGAATTTTGCTATTAAAATAATGACAAGTGAATGTATTTTTACCATAAATTTGATCCAAGTTGTTTTATTAGCGGCAATAAATTAAAGATATAAGTGTGCGATTAGGGATCTTTCCAATTAATGTAATAGCGTATGTGGTCTGCATTAAATAACACGGTGATGCTGTAGAAAACTTTTCATGCTTTTAAATTGTTTTATTAATACTCTATCCTGATTACATGTATCTATTTTCTGAAATAAAATGAAATGTTAACGGAAGAATTAAGTAGGAGAAATTTTTATTTAAAATTCAATTTCATAGAATTATATTCATGCTTTAAGATCAAAGGCAAGCTCCACCGGTTCAGAAACAGAATTTTGTAGATCCTTGATTGCCCATTACAATATCCGTGACTGGGCGACATCTTTAACATTTAAAACAAAGATAAAACATGGTCTGAGCACATCTCCATTAATGTCCCAGTATTGTATCCTGCAATAAAATTGATAGTATTCTCTCCGTTAATTGTTGGAATCTAAATAGGAATAGTTCTAGACAAATTGTTGTATAAGTATGTAAATGCAATAATCGCAATTTTCCCCACTTAATCGAATTACACTAACACTTGTTACTGTTATTCTTACAGTTTGTAACATTGTTGTAATACCGCATCGAATGAAAAATAGATTTTCTACTTTAATCGCTCAATTCCCGTCGAAATATCCTCCACGTCTCGCTTGTTTAAACCAATAATAGATTTAAACTAGAAAGTATTGCATCACTTTTACATCCTTTTATTCATACACAACGAATCATTAGAAATTTGGATAAATCCTAACGCTGTACCTACTTATATAACACGTTAATCATGGTTCGTTCACCTATATGATTTAATCGTACTTTTTAATTTATTCAAATGAAATTTTGCCAATCAAAATCATGTACTTATACTCTTACATAAAGCAGAAAACAAAAAATACGCTTATCTAGAGGCAAATAAAGGATTTAGGCTGGACGCTATCAGAAAATCTCTTTATTACTGAATATCATAGAATAAACAAAAAATAAGTGTGAAATTTGGAATGGCTACAATAGATTAATGTTGGTAAAGAAGTCTAGTCAAGGATTTTCACGGTGACTCATTATTCGTTTTGAAGAGTCAGAAATTCGATTTTTCAAGCTGACGTTAATGTTATTATAATTATCCACTTTATTGCTGCTCATTACTGTTTTTAAAAGAATAATTGTTTATTGATATTTATGTCTTTCTTGTTTCGGATGAAATTCTTCTGTTATTAAAAAATAAAAATAATTATAATTTTCAAAATCAGTCTTTCAGTTTGTATCGTTGGGTGCTGTTAATGTCTATTGTTCAAACTGAATTGTCACCAAGCAAAAAAATGACAATTGAAAGGAAGTTGCGAACGTCATATTTTCTTCATATTTAGACGTATTAATGTTGAAGAATGACGCAAATACAAACACCAGTTTTTCCATAATTGATTGTTGCCACGTACCTAGTTGCATCTTGAGGATTCGGTTGTATTTATTTCTTTAGTGAACACTATTAATATTATATAATATAAATTATTATAATAATTGTATATTATATAATTATTTATAATAATTATAATATTCTTTTTTTCCCTATGTAGTTTTTTTTAATTTTTGACACAGAAGCTCAAAACTTTTGAGATGGCAAAACTGAAGCATAAAATGGAGAACACGAAATAACCAATATATTTTATATCTGCCATTTTTACTCAATTTTCTTTTTTTTGAGCAATATTTTAGACAACCTAATAGTTGGTGTCTATTTTTCATAATAATAAAATTTATGAAAAGCTGTTCATTTTTATTAAAATTGCAAATAATGGCAAAAGCCAAAACAAAGTTGAAAACTAAACTAGGAATTTAGAATCTGTCAAATAAAAATCTAGGAACTGATATCTAAAAAACCAATAAATGAAAAAACTAAAAAAATGGAGGGTAGTAGTAATAAAGTACTAAAGTAAGTACTATGGAACTAATAAACCGAGTAAACTAAAAACTCAGAAGCTCAGTGAGTTAGAAACTCAAAGGTTGGAAAATCTAGAAACTAAGAAACTGAGAATCTACAAAATTGAAGAAATTTATCACAGAAAACCTTTTTTTAAGAGAGAAAACGTAAAACTAAACAAATGAGAATTTAAAAATTAAAAACAAACTAAGAAACATAGGAACTGATGTAAAAAATTTAAAAAATAATAAATAAACTAAAAAGAAGAACAAAAAATTAGAATTGAGCTATTAAACATTAAGTAAAAGAACAATTAAAAATTAAAAACAAATTAAGAAACTGAATATTGATAAAACTGAGAAAACAAAAAAAAACAACAAGAAGTTGGAAAACTGGAAAACTGAACACAAAGAAACTCAGGTAATTAGGAGCTAAAAAATTAAAGATATGGAAAATAGAAAAACTAACGATCTAAAATAATAATAGAGTTAAAAGTAATGAACCAAAGAACCTAGAAAACGGAGCATTCGAGAAACAGGGAAGCCTAAAAACCGATGACCATTTAAATTGACCAAAATTTAAATAATAATTACCATCTACTCGAAATGTATTTTGAGCAATTTTTACATTTGATAAAAAAATGATCAATATTTTAGAGACTTTTAGTTTTAAATCTTAATTTATTGTTAGAATTTTCTTTTATAGAAGAAATCTAAAAAAGCTTTAGAAATTTTCTTTTTTCTTCTAATTATATAAAACTGTACTGCAAATATTAATGTTCTGGAAAAAATTTGCGGCTTCCTCTCCAGAAACGGCCTATCGTTTTGGGTCCTTTGCCGCTTCACCTCTCTGAAGTAAAGGCACTACTTGTTACGATAGGTCAGGTTCTCGGCCATGACACGAGAAGAGGTTTCACCTCTCATTCAACTGACCCTGCTCAGCAAGGTGGGGCGAAATCGCCTATAAAGTCAGCATCACACTGGCGCGACTCTAGTAGTACGCTGAAAGCTAGGTCATCAAACAGGTGTGTTGTGGCAGTAGCAAACCCGATCACCACGTGTGACCTACATTCACACGACATACTAACGCAGTGTACGTTTTCGATGTGAAAGTGCCTTAAAAAAAAAGACTGACCAATCGAGAGGACTCCAGTGATAAATTGTGATATTAGTGTACTAAGTGACTTACAACAATGCCGGCACCAGTTGAAGAAACCATCAACGAGCAAGAGCTCAACGAAAAGAACGAAATGGATGAAGTTGGGAACTTGTCTTTCTCACCACCACCGTCGAAATTGTTGGAGACTAGAGATAGCATCTCCTCTATTGATAGTGATGTTTCTTTGTCGTTTGATCGGAGTCCTGTGACTGAGGAGAATCCTGCTGAAGCGGAAGATGAAGGAGCTCATATGGCTGATCTTTCTGATAGCGCTTCGGATACGGGTTCAGCAGGGGGTGGTAAAGATTCAGGGTGTGAAGTTACTCCAGAAGTGACCGAACCCCCGTTCCAACCACCGTCTGATGAGCTCGCTGATAAAATCGTGCAACAAGTGGAGTTCTACTTCTCTGATGCTAACATAACGAAAGATGCGTTCTTGCTCAAACATGTTAAAAGAAACAAAGAAGGGTACGTCAGTTTAAAACTGATTTCTAGCTTCAAAAGGGTCAAACATCTGACCAAAGATTGGAGAGTAGTAGCACATGCTTTGTCGCGTTCCACCAAATTAGAAATTAACGAAGCTGGCACCAAATTAAGACGTTTAGATCCTTTGCCCCAATACGATGAAACCACCCCTTCACGCACTGTGGTAGCTGTCCACATGCCTATAGATAAAGCCACCATCGAGAATGTAGCAGAATTATTTAAAGTTTGCGGAGAAATCGCTCTAATCCGAATTTTGCGCCCTGGCAACCCCATTCCAGCTGACGTCCGACAGTTCATCAATAAGAACCCTTCGTTAGCTGGAATCGTGTGCGCTTTAGTCGAATTTGTCACTTCGGAATCAGCTAGAAACGCCATCCAGTTACAACATACTCTTGGTGAACCCATGAAGGTGTACGAACTCAACAATGTTCCTCATCCTGAGCGTAAGAAGAAAGCCAACAAGAAGTCGAACAATAACAACACTAACAATAAGAATTTTTCCGACACGGATTACATCAGCTCTTGTCCTAGCAGTTCCGAGGCGGAAGATCTGAAAAAAGGAACCAGATTACGAAGAGGATCGTCTGCTCACTTTCCTTCCAGATACATCGAACCAGCGGCATGGCTCCAACGCCGCTTATCGGCATCCAGCACCGAAGCGAACTTCATTTACATGCCGAGACGTCTAAGTTACAGCAGCCGTGACTCGAGCGACTCGAGTTTGTTCCTTCCACGAAGAATGAGCGCTTGTAGTTTATCAGGATCTGAAAACAACTACAATAGACGTTTGTCTTCCGCTAGCCAATCTTCAGAATCCAGCAATCCAAGATCTAGAAGCAACAGCACCGCTTTCCAGAACGGTGAGAACGTGGTTAGGATGCCACGTGGTCCCGATGGCTCCAAAGGTTTCCGACAAAGACCTTTAACAGCCATCGCTCAATAAGAAGGGTTAAATGCATGATAATTGGAACCTTGATGCTGAACTTTTACTTGCCCAACGGCGACAATAGTGGGGATAGTTTTTTGTAGTTTTTTATCTGGGAAAACTTTGTATCTTCTGCGATTTCGGACCTTGAATCAAAAACTTGCGAATGCATAATTCAGAACACGACCCACTTACTTTTTAGCTTCGACTTTCACCCAAATGCGGTTTGTATTATAATAACGATTATTATTAGCTAAAAATTTAGAAATTTCTACTTAATTGGAATTAATTTGTTACGCTTTTTACATTGCGGAAAAATGCCGACTCTAAAAAGCACGAAACTGTATCATTGGTTCATTTTTTCCTTCGTTGTAGTTAGCATACTTTTTAGTAATTATCACTTACTTTCTACTTGCATTGTGCTAATTAATTTAATTATAGATTTAACGCTTCATTTTCTTATCCTATTGTTTTGTTTTAAAAACATTTATTTAAGTGTGGCGCTGATATTGAAACTGTTGATAGGTCGTAAGTTATGGTTTTTAAACTGTTGCATGTATTTTAGAGTGATATATGTCGACCTTGCGTACATTTTTATATGAATTAATTGTTTATTATTATGCACTTTAATCGTGTTATGCTACATGTAATCTGTACGGAATTTTCTTCTCTAGAATTAACGTCTAATTCCTAGGTTTGTAAATTTCATTTGTACATAAGCGTATTTATTATTTTCTTATTTATTTCGATTAGCTACTTTACTGTATGGCGAAACTGTTTTGATGATGTGCGTTTTATTTATTTATTTGTTGTCTATTATAATTTGCAATAAATTTTTGGGAGAACACCGTTTTTTCTTTATTTGAATACAAATCCTACCCACCTAAACATGTCTAAAATTAGATCGAAAAACATAAATAAATCGATCATCAAAATGTGCTTTCACCAAATTAAATTGCTAAAATCTGTAAAAACTTAAAAATCATAAGAATAAAAATGTAACAAAACATAATTGTGCTTTATCTTTATCACACTTCTGCGCCACTTATTTATCCTCCGCATTCAGAATTAATCAATCAAGTAATAAAACTACAGATTTTAATAACAGATAAACTTCTAGCGCGTGTACTTTTTAAAAATGTTTATTTTTAACAATAAAAAGGAATTAATACATGTCTAACATATGTTTTATACCAGATCTTTATCGATAATAAGTAATTAGTTCCCACTGTGCACATAAATAGTAATAACTGAATGAAAATCCACATATAGTTTTTAATAAAAGTTCTTCTGGGTTGCTTAGAAACGTAGAACTAAGCAGATGTTCAGTGAATAAAATAATTAAGTTTCATAGAATGAATCAGAATGTAATAATTGGGAATTTATAACGTGTTAATTTTTAAACGGATGGTTTAATGACTAAAAATAACGATATATGCAAAACATATCTCTAACAAAAAACCTAATTAGGAGTGGTTTGTGGTATGCACAATAATTTTGATTGTATAAATTAAATTTACATTATGACTATATTTTAGAATGATTAAGAAGGTAGGAAAAACGTTTTTAAAGATGTATGTTTAAATTTGATCATAAACAACAAGTGGTTCCAAACTTTCACAAATTTATTACCTATCCAAGAAAATACGATAAAACTACCACAACTATAATAAATCAATAAATAATCGAAAACGCAATTGGCTAGTGACATTATTTAAACAAATACTAATTTACTTTTCTCTAGAATGCAAAGTTTTAGGACCACTGTTTCTTAATTTTTATTTTTTTTGAACAATTTAATAGAGTTCGATCTTTTAAAGATTGAAAAAGTTTAGGGAAAAAGTTTCTTTTCATTTTTCGATTAACTTTACAATTACCGTACTTATTTTATCTATTTTTAAATATTCTAGATATTTGATGAACTTGAAGTGCATGTTGAAAAAATAGTGAAAATAAAAAAAGGGCACATTTAATGATAAAAAATTGCACTAAAACATGAATTAAAAGAAACAAACTATCAATATTATAAAATTTATAAAAGTTTCGAAAAAATATATCTTCCAGTTCTACAACTTACTTTATAAAAGCATTTGCTAACCCACATACCAGCAAAGTCAAAGTTTAATCATCGCTCTGATGATGGAACTTTGCTGCCGAAACGCGCGTCTGCAACTTTCTGACAAAATTTTTGGTCTGTGGGTTAGCAAGTGTTTTTACAAAGTGTTGTGAACACCAAGTTAGAAATATCTAAGAAAATTTATTCTACAACTTACTGTTACAAGCTTATCCAAATTTACAAAATTTTACCTAAGGCCAGTGATTACTGAGACTTTTGCATTTACAACTATTAAAAATTGCATTTTGACCCCAAGTGATAAAAAAAATAATTTCAGCATTGTTAAAAATCCGTCTTTCTCTCGGTTTCAAAATGGACGTAAATGTGTCTATTTTAAGTAGTCGACTTAAATTCAAAAATACTTCATCCATGCTGATAAAATTAATTCTGTTCGAATTAACAACGTTTTTTTACTTACGCTCAATTTTATCGGATTTTACTACGTTTTCACTGCAAAAAAACAAAACGTGAGTAACAAAAACCTACTCAAAACTTTTCGTGGAATTAATTAATTAATTTTAGCTCACTCGTGACAAATTCGGTCTCGTTTTACACGCAACGAATTTAATGATGTACGCTAGATCTACTGATTGTTTGAAACGTTTAAAATTTTCAAAAGTTGCACTTTACGACGGAGCAACGATAATTTCAAAATTTTGATTATTATAATTTGCACGAGAAAGAAAAACTCAATGTATAGACTATAGAATTATTTTAGCCCTGACTGCTAAATATTTAGACAATTTTCAAAATTACGTTATCGTAATAAAAATTTTAATAGTTTCAAAAAAAAATTAAATATGTCAAAACTTTAAACCCCTTAAAATTTAAAAGATTTTATTTTATTAATCTAGAACATTGATAATCTTTTAACTTTATTCAAACTTTTCACATTTTTTAAATTGTTTGGAATTTCACATACATTATTTAACTAAAGAAAAACAATTACTGAGAAAATAATTGCATTCTATTTATTTTATCTATTCATTTTTACCCTAGAAAATCACACGCCAATTCACAAAGTAACATTTCTTCCTAGTTTATTTATTTTGAACCACAATCACTTTTTTTTAAATTACTTTCTCTATATTATCTTAGGGTTACCATTAAAATTAATGAATCTAATGTTAAAAAATTGATTATAGTAAACATTAATTAGCTAATAATGTAATCTTTAACATAGACATTTGGTGAAAATCTACTTTTTTCTCGCCTGCTAAAGTTAAGGCAGATTAAAAAAAAACGACCCACTGAAATTACCTTCACAAATACATTTCCTACGCTGTTGTAATTTGGCCTTTCCTTTCAAACTTCTCTCATTTCATCTTTCTCTTTGTTTTATTTTACCACCTTTCATTGTTGTTCCAACTTTCAGTTTTTTACTTGCTTTTAAAATGTCAAAAAGTGAGATGCACCTTGTAAAAACAAAAATGTAGACAAACGTGGTAAAATGAAAACATTGTGAAAATTTAATGCACTAAGTAGATTTTCTAGTGGAGAAATATCCATTGTAAGCTACCTACCTGTACATGCACACATTCGTTTTCCATTGAATGCCAAGATTGTTACTGACTTGTCCTCCTTTCTCGCCAGCAAATTTAATTGCAATCACGGTCAAGTTTTAATTTAATTCTCAAAAATAATTCAGGTGACATTATCTGATCAAGAGGTATAAATCAATAATGATCATTTTAAATTCTCTTACAAATAATGTTGACAAAGGAAGTTTTTGTTGTTTCAAAAATTTTTACATAAATGCACCATTCTAGATGAATTGATTGTAAAATTGGTATCGATTGTCATCACTAAACTAAACTACTAAAAATAGTAGTACCCCTATAAAATATTAATCCCGATAATCATTTAAAAGTTTGAAGTTTATAAATGTAGCTTAATTTGCACAACAAAGGTATCATTTTTTAATGATGTCCGAACCATAAACCCTCCATCTTGCTAAAAGATGAATATAAAATTAACCTCCTTTAAAAAGTGAAGCAAAAACGAAATCTACGACAAGTAGATCGTTTTAAACGAAAATGGTCGCTTTTTCTAATAAATCCAAGTTCCATGTTCGGCGATGTGAAGAGTGTGAGTGTTTTTCTTGTTGAATACTAATTATAGAATAAAATTGGCCATCAACTTTCACCATTGGCACTAGCCATACTAGCTACATGTAGTGAGGGGGCCATCGGTGCGTGGCAAACATTCTTTATAATCTCTTCCAACTTTCATCAATTTCATCATTTACTTCACCACGCCACAGTCAAGTTCAACGATTTGCGCTTGACATTGCAGAATCACTGGCTTGGAAAAAGAGAAACGTTGTTACAAGTTCATTCTGCATTCATGAGCCCCACACTATGTTTTATTATACTGTTTTAGTGTAATTAGACTTTATGTGCAGTTTCTTCAAATTAATTTTATAGCAGATATGTGCTATTAATTTCACTAGTTATGCGGTGAATGGAATGGTTTAAAAATTAAAAGAAAGGAAGAAATAAATAATAGTTCAAAAAGTAGTTAATGCAATAATGGCCAAAAATCGTCTTTACCGTGAAATGCTCTACATTGTTCAGCACTCGACCGTAACAAAGACTGAAAAAACGTAATAAGTACTGTTAGGTCTTTTCCTAACTGTGATTATGAAGTGAAGATTGTTATATTGCAATGTTTTGTGACCATTTTTTAGATAAAAATATGAACCAGTTCAGATTCGATAATTATTGGAAAACCTGCAAGTTTTTGGAATGTTGGGGAAATCCTGTCGAGAAAGTTCATTAACCATAAAATATGAAAATTTAAACAATTCTCCAGCACACTGGGTGATTACCAAGTAGACAAATGAACTTAAAATTGCGACAATTTTATAAAAATCACAAAAACTAAACTTAAAGTTACGGAATATTTTTTTAAAACGGTTGTAAAATAATAATACTAATATTAATATATAAATAATAAGTGAAACCGTGGATTTTTCTAGTTTTTAGAACTGACATACACATAATGTCTAAACTAAATAAAAAAAAATACTTTAAGAAAAAAATTTGCTAAAACAAATATTCTTGATTTTAGGTTTTATAGTTTCTTTTTTGTCTTTTGTATTTAAAAATTTAAAATTTGTTAATTACCACATTTATTAAATTTATTTAAACTGAGGTTTAAATTTTAAGCCCTCTAAATATGCAACACATTATACACGCCAACTTTTCAAAACCAACACTCTTACTAAACAGATTTATTTATATCTTAGACATTTATTCAAAAAATTGTATTAAATTTATTTAATTCGTCACTTTGATCCTGACGGCCCTGGTTGAGATCCATATGCACTTTGCATAATTTCAGCATTGTACCGCTTTGCTCTCCTAGTTTTAAAGCTGTCTTTCTTTGGTTCCCTAACTTTAGAGTACTTTATCTGGTCCAATTGTTTTTCCATCAGTTCAATAATCGATAATTCTGCAGGAATATGAACATACCGAATATTCCTAGCACTTACATAGAAATGTTTAAAGTTATGGATACGTCCTCGAGGATCGTAAAATGCAACTGATTCCATTTCTACGTTCATGAGACCATCGACGTGTGTAATACGACCAACGACACAACTTTCATTTCTTAAATCAATAATTGTGCGGCGATTTTCGAGAGCTTTTACAAGAACAGTGAGGTAATTGTGGAGATGGTAGCGCTCTTTTTTGGTACCAAAAGCTTGCATTTTAAAAAAATAACTGAAAATGTATGATTTTAGTAAGTACAACAAGGAATAATTGTAGCACCTTATAGACTGGCAAAATTAACGGTGAAAATGAGTATCGTTCGAAAATGAGAGAAACTAACCTCAAATAACAAATGTGACATCTTGGTAGATTGCAAGTGAAAGGAAAGTAGTTCGAATGAACCAGTCAGTCAGGGGTTTAAAATAATAATCATGGACAAAAATTAAAACAATGGTCACATTAATTCAGATTTTGTGGGAGATTCTTATATAAAACCCTAGCTACAGTTTGCTTTTTTTTCTCTATTTCTATCACGAAAAAATCTGACAGTTGAGCATATGAACTAATCAACCGTTAAATTTCCACAAAAAAAAACATATTTGAAGCGCATTTGTAGCTCTATAAATCTTTTTGCTTTATCAAAAACAAGGAATTTCCATAGTTATGTGGAAGTACATCGTTGGTACCGTCGTTGTAGGTTCAGTAACATACAGTCTATAGTGAGTGTTTTTAACCTAAAATCCCACAATTGTTTATCTTATTTGCAATTTTAAGTCGTTATTTTGCCGGAGGTGTCTGTAAATGTACCACAAGATTAGATGGTCTTGTTGTTGTCATCACAGGTGCTAATTCAGGGATTGGAAAAGCTCTAGCTCTAGATCTTGCCCAAAGAGGTAACTTAAAGGAGTACCTACCATAACAACCTTGGACTAAACAAATAAATTTTAGGTGCGACGTTGGTGCTTGCTTGTCGAAACGTTGAAAAAGGAATTAATGCCAAAAGAGAGATTTTATCAAAAGTGAGCCAGAAGAACATTAAGATTTTTGTTAAGCAACTGGATCTTGCATCTATTGTTAGCATTCTCAAGTTTACAGAGTCTTTGGAGACTGAGTTTCAGGAGATTTATGCTTTGGTGAATAATGCGGGGATTTTTTATCATCCACATACCATAACAGAAGATGGGTATGAAATTACATTCCAGACAAACTATTTAGGTAAGTTGCTAGAGGCTAGACAAGTTTTCTAAAGTACAAACGTCAGTGTGTTACGCAACACTGGAAAAATTTGGTTCAATTTTTTTTCCAGTTTATTTTTAACCAAAAACGAAATTTATGAAATTTAATAAAATGATTAACATTTGTACTCATGTTTATATATTTTTAAAGTTTTTGTGTCTTTAAAGTTTTAAAGATTTATAGACTTAAATAGAAAACACAATTTTAATTAATTTATTAAATTAATTAAGTATTCTAATTGAATTTTGGATATGCAAATATTAAAAATTTGAACCTTAAGGATCGATTAGGACAAGAAAATTTTCAAACTTTGACCAGCTGTTTAAATAAATTGTTAAATTCCAGAATCTCTTAAAATATTTTTATCTGCTTTTAAAACTTCAAAAATTTGGATTCATTATATTTAGAGTTTAAAATGGGATCCTAAAAAAATTTTAGAAGCATTTTCTGAATGCCTTTTAAAAAATCTCACGTTGCTTACAAACATTAAAAAAAAAGTTAATTTTAAATAAATTTTATTTTAAAATTTTAAAGTTATTCATAAATCTACTATCTCATAACGTAATGTTTGTGTTATGAAAAATATGCAAATTATTAAAAACGTTTGAAATTTCTGTAGGTTTTATCACTTATCGTTCATGAAATTCTACCAATTCTTCCAAAAGTATTAACGAAATATCCAGGAAATATAATAAAGACTTAGTTGTAATTATAAAATTACGTCCAGCAACTCTAGTGTATCAGTTTTTTAAAGCTCTATTGTTAAAATATTCTGACACGCGTTTTGTGTAAAAGAGAATATCTACAAATAAGTTTATTATTTTTCTTTCAGGTCCCTTCATTCTGACTCATAAACTACTAAACTTACTAAGAAAAGCAGATCACGCCCGAATAATTAACGTCTCATCCCAAGCCCATAAACTAGTCAACTCCTACGATCTAAACGCGATCAGTAAATGCCAAACTGAATTCAGATCGCACCTAGTGGCATACGGGGTGACCAAATTAGCCCTGATTTTATTTACTCGCTATTTATCTCAAAAGTTATTTAGTAAGTACTAAATTTTTATCCCTAAACTTTGTCCAAACTTATATTTTTTAGACACAAATATAATAGTGAACGCTGTCGACCCTGGCAACGTTGAAACTAACATTTATCGCTACTTTTCGTTCTTAAGCAACAAGTTTTTGTACGCTCTTCAATCGCCTATTAGACTTCTAGTGGTCAAAAGTCCGCGTCAAGGCGCACAGTCACTTCTGCATTGTCTACTCACTTCAAACAGGTCAACGGGTCAGTTTTATGTTGACTGTAAGTTGGGATTGCCCAGTGCTCTAGCATCAGACGACAAACTCGCCAAAGACTATTACCAACTGACATTGGAGATTCTAGACAATAAATTTAGCACCGAATCTGAGTGTTAAAATGTGGGTCTCACCAGATGGGAAAATTCACAAATTAGTTTTAGAAGAAGGGGAATTTTGTAAAAAGCCATCAGAACAGACTGAATGTCGGATCTTAATCTCAGATAGTCCAGAGTCATTTTTAGAATATAACAATTCCACTTTAGTTATAGGCGATAGTGATAATGAAATCAGGCGAAATTTAGATTTATGTTTAATTACTATGAACGAACAAGAAATAGCAAAATTTAAAATATTACCTGAAAACACAACATTCACCGTTAAGCTGTTACATATCCAATTCAACGGACACATCTACGAATGGACCGCTAAACAAAAACTCGAATTAGCACAAAAACACAAAGAAAAGGGCGTAGCACTTTACAAACAAAACAGGAGCAAAGACGCCGCGCATAGATTCGCCAGAGGTTTGAAAATTTTACACTCCATACCAATCAACGCTGAAACACCACCTGAAGAAATTGATACCGTTCCTTTGTGTGATATTTATAAACTTAAGGCAAACTTGTACAACAATCTAGCTTCATTTTACTTGAAGACAGAAGCATGGTTGCTTACCATCGGTGCTTGTAAGAAGGTTCTTAGTTATGAAGATAATGTTAAAGCGCACTACAAACTTGCAGTCGCTTATTCCAAAGATCGGAATTTTGAGCTTGCTGAAAATGAATTGAAGATTGTTTTGGCCGCAGAACCTGAAAATAAAGCAGCCGTGGAGTTGATGAAACAAACCAAAAATGAGATGCAAAAGGCTGAGGTTAAATTTAATCAGATGGTGAAGAAAATGTTTGGTTGAATTTGCTAGTTTTAGGTAAATTTCAATGTACATATTTTATTCCGTTTAATAAATTTGCTTTTGATTCCTTCTTGTTTTTTATTTGAATAGGTATCTAAAAGGAGAAAGGAGCGAAAGAACAATTAAAATAAAAAAATGAGTATTTATCTATTTAAATTAAACCCTACTTCCATTATAAAAAAGACATGTTCACAGAACACAATTAATTATCTTAAATTCTAGTTTAATTTAATCGCGGTTTCTTTTCAGGTGGAGGCTTAATTTTCTCTTGTGTCCCTTCTGTTTTAGTCTCCTTTCCATCAGCTGTCCCATTTTCTACCCCAGCTTTGGCAGGGGGCGCGGGATTCGTCCTAGGTTGTGGGGGCGTCGGTA
Source organism: Cynaeus angustus (assembly GCA_030157275.1). NCBI lineage: Eukaryota > Metazoa > Arthropoda > Insecta > Coleoptera > Tenebrionidae > Cynaeus > Cynaeus angustus. Next base: position 25,402,106 of record CM058058.1, read on the forward strand.
AAGGAAACTTCTTAATGAGTTCTCCCAACAGCATATCAACCCTCTGTCTCTGAAACAAAGAACTTGGCTCCTCTCGTGGTTTTTCATCCTTGCTTTTCATCTTATCAGTTGACTTCTGTGATTTAAAATCCCAAGAGTAGCCTTTACTTGGATGGTATCTGGCGAAACTCGTCACTTCTTCAAAGGAGGACTGCAAATGGTGAACTGCTGACAACTACAACCAATTTATTAGTAATTTTAAAGTTGGAGATAAAAATTAGTACCAGTCTGGAATTTAAGACACTAGCTAAGTCAGGTGCTTGGTAAACAACCCCAGCTATGATATAGTAGTCAGCTAAGGGGGTTACTTGTTGGGGACTGTGTCTATGTTGTTTTCTTATAACGTACAAAATTGGTTCTTGGACATGTAATAAGACATACTCTAAACCAGTCATGTTTCTAGAAAAATGATTTTAAGTATTTAGATGATTAATAAGTAATAGTTCTGAGATTTACTGTAGTTGATCGGGAGTCAATCGCTGCATTTTTATGATCTCATTGTTGCATGTTTTATCAAAGAACGGATTTGAGCGCTCTGAGAAGTAATCCATCACATTTGAAGTGTTGAGGATTGGAATCCAAGCAGAATCATGCCAGGATAGACTTAACAGGTTGTCTGGAATGCCGGGAACCATCCCTAATCTTCCTGGCATCATAGCCATCCTGGAGGTTCTAAAATGAAAGTCTGAAAAATAACAAAAAATAGGTTATGTTTAATTTAAAAATGATCGAGAAAAATCTAGGTTTAAACCGTAAAAATAAGTAATACCTTCAATATAGTTTTGAGAGATTGGGGCCTCTTTTAAGGCCACTAGCAACTTGTTCGACGTTCACTCGATAACAAAAATAACAACTAACCTAACCTCGTTTTTGTTTGGTATATTTTTTATGACGGTATTTTTGAATTCTGTCTTAAACAGGTCTCCCTTTACAACATTTGTGTGGTTTAGTGTCACAAATAACACCACTGCTTTCTGTGAATAACTACTAAAGATTTGTTTGACACTTGACGGAATTTCTCCTAACCTCAAAATGGGATCATCTACGTAAAAATGACAAAATTCAAGATTACACGTGAGTTATAATTAAATCCAATGGGACAAAGTAGAAAGGTATTTAAAATTAGGTCCACAGAATGAATGTCACTTTCTCTGTTTTTAGATGGAAATCTCAGTGGTCCCCTTGCACCTCCACAGGAAGTACATGAATGATTGTTGCAGATTAATCAACGATGAATGGAAACGTAGTGAAACTGCCAGACTTCGAAGTTTGGAGACGTCCTCAGATAAGCTGCCCACTAATTTGATACTTATAAGCAATGAGGTTGTCATAGGGCATTTAAAACTTTCCCCCATTCCTAGCTTGAAAGAGGCTTGTTTTGTAGAGTCTGTGGTCATTAAAAGAGATCTGAGAGGGAAAGGTTTTGGGACCATTTTAATGGAAAAGGCAGAAGATTACTGCAGAAGTTATCTACAATTGAAAACAATTTATTTATCAACAAAAGGTCAAGAAGGGTTTTACAGTAAATTGGGATATATGGAATGCCCGCCTATTTCTATATATGGGAAATATTCACCAACTAGCACCAATAATTGTAATAATAATAATAATGGCAAAGTTAACTGGCAAGGAGCGCCTAAACCACCTCCTCTTCCCTCAAACCAGCCTAACATCATTATGAAGACATACATGAAAAAAGAGTTATGATTGAGTACAAATAATTGACACAAACTGCCATAATAAAGTTCAAAATTGTTCAAAACTATTTTAACATTGATATAATTGATTTTAGTGTCAATAAACACTGGAATTATGAAGTGGCAGAATCTTTAGCACCTTTTTTCTATCCTAGTGGTCCCAATCTACATGTTTACCTTTTAATCTTTGGTACTAATACCACAGACTTTGCCATAGTGTTCTGGTAGAGACAGGGCATCTACCAGAAATCTCCCAAGGTCATGTTTTGAAATCACTCGTCGTCCAGGAATCTCATCATGTTTCACCTGATAATCAGAACCAGGCTGATCTGGAATTCTCAATTTTAACCATGAAAAAGAAAAAGCGATAATTTACCAGCGATGTGTGGAGGAAATACCGCGATATACTTCAAATTTGAAGCCTTCACTGCATCAAGCTGACGTTGATGATCAGCATTCAAATCTTTGAACATGGGCGGAACCTTGTCTATTTCATAAAATAAAAATGCAGACAGGCAGACTGAGACAACTTCCACTTTTGCCTCATTCATTGCTTTAATAATGTTTTTCATGCCTTCACTTAGGACAGTTGTGGGTTTTAAGTCGTTGCGTGTTCCCAGAACAACGACCACGCCGTTAACGCCCTGAACGGCTTTAAAAACATCACTGTAATTTAAAACATCACCTTGAACTATTTCTACTTTGTCTTTTAGATGGTCTGGGAGTTTTGAAGGCTCTCTTACGAAAGCCCTAACATTGAGGCCTACAAAAAAAATTAAATAAAAACTTTTTTTTTTTTAATTGTACCTTTTTTGACAGCGGCTTCAACGGCGCACAAACCGGTCATTCCCGTAGAACCAAAAATTACTATTTTTTCCATTTTAACTGTTGCGGCTTCGTTAAATCTTAACCATCTATTTGATTTAATTTTGACAATTCATCACTAATTGAAAGATAAACAAGACAATGACAAGTGGCATTACTACGAATGTTATAACCTCGAAAGACAATGAGTTGTTTTTAAAACTATCATTAGTCGTTTATATTAGCGTAAGACCTTTGTAAGTTACCTTAAAGCTTGTTCTTTCAAAACTCTCAATTTATGCCATAATCTCAAGGCGCCAAATGTAAAATCTTTAAACATTGGTTTTATAACTTATGCAACTTTGCGCCTGTGACATACCATCTGTCACAAGCATTCACAACTGTCATGGTAACGAATTGTCATGTCATCAGCTGACGAAAGTATAGTAACTGTAATCTTCGTTTTTATCAATGTTTTGTGATGAAAATGGGTGCCGAGGAAGTTTTTACAAAACTAAGGTCAAATCCAGGAAGTACGTGTGAAGAAACTGTCCGTATTTTAGTGAAAATCGCCGATAATATTATTAAAAATCCTTCTAACCTAAAAATCAGATCCCTTCAAAAGAGTAATACTACAATTCAGAATAAGATTTTAGCTGTAGGAGGTGGTTTAGAATGCCTTAAATTAATGGGGTTTCAAGAGGTAATTCATGTTTGTGCTGGTTTTAATACATAATATTTTTTTTTAGAGTGATACTAGTTTTACATTTCCTTCAACTAGTTCTATTACTAAGCTAGAAGATGTTAAGAAGGCTTTGTTAAATTTGAAAGTAAAAGATGTTCATCAGGGAGCCATTCCAAAACAAAAGGTAACATTTTTAGTGCATGGTAACATTTGAACACTGTGCTTCAATCCCTTCTTGAAACTGTAACATTATTAGTAGATATGTAGCAGCAGCCCCTACAATCTAAACAAAATTATTCGTCTTGACAGAAAACGTGAGTTTTACTGTGAAAATTAAAGTAGCATCTATGGGAAAAAGACCACAAGCTGTGAACTGAAGGGGTGTATGACCTACTTGTTGCGAAAAAATCATCAGCTGAAATATAAAGATAAAAATTAGCTAACTAAACACAGAAACCATACTTTTCTTTTAATACAAGGCTCATTCTCAGTCATGAGAAGTTTGTGAATGACCATTCCTGTATTCTGGGTCTGCAAAACAAATGTTTTAATTCTAGAAAAGATTTCTCAACATCCACACCTCTTTACATGTTAAGTGACACGTTATAGTCACATTAAATATCTCCAGAGTTGTCCACAAAGTCCAGACGAACCAAATTAGGGCCGCAACTTTATTTTTTATGACCTAAAATGATCGTTGTTTATGTGTACCACTTTTTTTAAATACTCACAAGACTTTCGTAATATAAATAAAACACACTAAACACTACGGTCAAAAACTGTGCAGTGAAAGACGTCAATATCTGCACGTTAAAACTGCTATTGATTTTGATACCCACATCTGTTAAAAAGTCATGAAGCTCCATTAACATTTCAATTCGTTTGAGACCATGTGCAATATGATACTCTTGCGATTTTATTTTTGAAAAAATCTGATCGACTCTATCTTCAGCTAAATTACCCAGCAGTGTGTTAATTAGACGGAATCGATCGTACAAAAGTTTAATTGAGAGAACAAAATTGTTTTGGGTGATGTAAGAAACCAATGATGGGAAGGAAAGAATAAGATGGGGATCATTATCCGATGAAAAAATACTTTTACTCATGTAGACATGAGTGAGGACTCCCCGTGCTATAATTGTGACTACTCCAACGGTCATTATTATTATTTCATACTGAAAATGTCTGTGGTAATTCAAACGTTCTCCTAAATCTTCAAAGATTTCGTCAATCTTTTTGATGTCTTCGACAGAAGATAACACTTTCGGACTTTTTAAGATGTTCACAAAGTAGATGATGTAGGTCAAAGTGATTTGTATTATAATCTGAAAAATGATTCCAAGTTTAGAGACACCAAAGGCATAATTTGCTTGGAGATGGTGTGTTTTAAAATCGCACATAGCTTGATAAATCAGATAGGTGAACAAAGAAATGTACATGATATTTATGATTTTCAGCAGGTTGTAGATTTTCAATTTTCTCGTTTTATTTTGGGTTTGCGTGAAAATTGATGATAAGCCCAAAACTGCTGTTGCAAATATTGTAGGATACACCGCATCGTAGATGCTTTTATTAGAAACCATTGTAAATTAATGACAAATTGAAGCACATTGTTCAATCTGATTGTATCAATAGACAATTTATTTTGATAGGCATCTCAGTCAGAATTAATGTTCAGCAACATTAAGTTGTGAATTATGTAACGGGTTTGTTTCGTGATCCGGTGTTTTTATCACGATTTGTTTTTAGGCCGAAATTATTCCGAGTAATAACAGTAGTGATAAGGAAAATGATGATTTAAAAAATGTGAAGAGATTTATTTTGCCGCCACTTACGCCGGTAAGTATTCAAATTGAACGTCATTAAGGTATTTAGAATGATTGATTTATCGATGAGAGTATTAATTAGAAAAAAAAAACGTATGATGTTGGTATTAGGATTTTTTACCGTGATTCGTGTTTATCATTGTTGGGAAATTAATTTTATTGCATTATGAGTTTTTTTATAGTTTATAGCATACTAATAAGGATTAAAGTACTTGTGTACTTTTTTTTCCGCAAACTTTGGATCGGTAATTTTAATTTTTGTGAATTCTATTTCTATTGCTATTGCACTATTTGCCACTTTCATATTACCTAAGTGAAAAATCTATTTTTACTCATTGCTTTATATATTTGGAATTCAAATTTTACATGGTAATTGTAATTTTAAGATTTTACTTAATTTGGTTGCTTAAAATGGTGGATGCGCCGGGGCATTTTTTTAAAAAATTCTTCAATAAGCCAAAAATTATATTTTGGGCTTCAGTATTTCTCCAGTAGCCTCTTGTATTCCTTCTAACTCTTTGGCGTTTGCTGCTTTCAGTTAATGAAGCCTAAAAGCAAAACTGCTAAACGAAAATTAACAATATTTTAACGAGCCACCACTGCAATTTTTTTATCAAACCGTGCAATAAAATACCGTACAAGTAACTGTCATCTCTAATTTAACGCTTTTGTAAAATAATGTTCCGAAACCTAAAACAACAAACTTGTTCTATTAACAGAGCACGTCGTGGGTGTTATTGTTTCTTGAAACTGAATCATAATAACAATAAAAGTTGTTGAAGAACCGATCATCTGAAACAGCAATTTAATAGTTTCATTAAATATTTCTAAAATACACACATTAAACAGTAAACTGGCGTCAATGTTAAAAAGTCCACACAAGGTAAATTTCACTTTGGTATGCCTGGTTTGTTGCGAAAATATTATTAACTTGTCTTCAATCTCTGGGTTTGTTGTTTTTATTAACACTTTGTGTATTTTTTGACCCACAACTTTCGCCTCTTGACTTGCTAAATGACAAGCAATTGCAACATGGAGAATTTCATATGCTTTATAACAACCCCAACAAAACCAACAAGTCGCCGAAAACGGTTTAGTTAAGAACTAAAAAAAGATGTTATTTTTATGAAATTTCTGAAAAAATAGGGCACCATCCAGTAGAAGTAAAAAACCGAATACAAACAAATAAAAAACTGATGAAGGAGGGTGGGTATCATCTGGATGTTGTAGTTTAGATTCGTTTTGTTAACACAGGAGCACAGAATTTCGTGGATTTTTGTTAAAGCAACGATATTTCTCAGAACTAAAAGTAACGTTTCTGTAAGTATTTTTCTGTTTTAATTCTTACGTTTGATTTTCATGGGTTTCGTTACTTCCAGCGTGATTTTTTCTAATTCTTCATTAACCATTTTGAACATTTGATAAATAAGAACGGCAGTAATTGCGTATTGACTATTCATAGCGTACAGAGTTAAAAGGGGATAAAGAAATAAGAACCACATGTGCAAAGAAAGTGGTGGGAAGTGCTCAATTTTCATATTCTGCTTTTGCAGTGACGCAGTCCCAGCGACAATTATTAATCCAGAAAAAATAATTATTACTTGGTACCAAAAATTGAAACTGTATGGAATTCTCCTGTTCATTCTCTTCATCATCTCATCTACTGTGTTTATATCTTCTATAACTTCCTTCACGCGTTTTGTCTGCACCAAACTCAGAAAGTAAAGTGTGTATAGAATAATTATTTGGAAAATAAACATCGAAGTTAGGCCGAAATTGGAGACCGTGTTGCTTTTCTTGTAGAATTTTTGCCCGACGACATTGTTCGTTCTATTGATAATAGTGATAAGAAAACTCGTGGAATAGATCAGTAGAAATAACACTGTGATTAGGTGCATTTTTTTCGAAGTGTGTAGAATGTAGTGTCGCACTTTTCGCACGGGATACATAGGAAACATTCCCACAATTGTTGAAAATACAAAAATTGGTACCATGCTCTCGTATAAATGCACCGGTGCCCTAAATAGACCCATTGTGTACTGACTGAAATAACAGCTTCGGGCTAAACTATCAAAATTAATGTGACTCGTTACAGACTAACTACATGTATTTAGATAACGATGACTAATTTTGAGTCGAAAAACACGTTGTTGGTGTAATTGTTTCTTGAAATTGTATCATAATAACAATGAATGTGGTCGAAGATCCTATCATCTGAAAGAATTTATTTATAAATTGAAGTGGGAAGTTTTGTACTAACATTGAAAAGCAAAGTTGCGTCGATAGTAAAGAGACCACACAGAGTAAATTTAAAATTACTATGCATAACCTGATGAGAAAATTCCATGAGTTTTTCTTCGATTTCACGGTTTTGTGGGCTTATTAAGATCTTATGGATTTTACGACCCACGATTTTTGCCTGAGAAAAAGTCTTAAGCGATGGATGAGGTTTTAAAAGTTGTTACCTCTCCTGCTACGAAGTGACATGCGAGAGCGACGTGAAGGATTTCATAAGAAGTGAAAAAACCCCAACCTAGCCAACAAGACGCTGAAAATGGCTTGAGTGAGAACTGAAAGAAGAATGAGAAGTTGAAAGGAACTAATCTGCTCATAGACACTTGACTTACCATCCAATAAAAATAAAACACTGCGTACAAAGAAATGAAGAACTGTTGGGTCAGCCCGGGCAGCATTTGAACGTTGTAATTTAAGTTTGTCCGATGTGCACATTCATACAAAATATCGTGGATTTTCATCAATTTTGCAATATTTTTAAGAACCGTAGATTTCATAGCGAAAATAACTAAATTATCTTAATTTTGGCATTAAAAAAAACATCATCGACTTACCTTTATCTCTTGATTCTCTTCTTATCTTCTCCAATTCTTCATTTACTACTTTGAGTCTCAGGTAAATCACTGTAACAGTAATCCCAAACTGGGTATTAACACCGTACAAAACTACCACCGGTGAAGCAAGCAAAATCCGAACATAAAAAGCAATCGGAGGAAACTTTTCAATCCTCAGATTTCTCAGTTGCATCAAAATTATCATAATAAGTATCATATATCCAGAAAAAATAATAAAAATTTGGTAACAAACACTCCAACCATATCGAATTTTCCGATCAATTTGTTTGAACATGCCGTCTACTTCATTAATTTTCATCATCACTTTTTTCACGTTTGTTGTATGGACGAAACTCATGAAATAATTCGTGTATAGTGTCGAAGCTCCGAAGATGAATTGAAGTGTTAGTCCAAAGTTTGAAACTTTGTTGCGATTTTTATAGAACTTTTGACCCACTAAATTGTTGCTTCTTTGAATTATGGTCGTCATGAAGCACATTGTGTAGATTGAGAGGAACAAAACTGTCAGTAGGTGGAGTTTTTTTGAGGCATAGAGAAGTCCAGTTTTGCGAACGGGAAACATCGGGAAAATTCCGATTAATGTGGAAAATGTAAAAGCGGGGGACATGCTTTCGTAGAACGAAGTTGGGGTTTTAAACATCGGCATTGTAAAGCAGAAATAAAAATATATCGTGTGGTTTAATGATATTAAAAATTGGACTATTACAGCAATTTCGGGAGTCTAGATAAATTAAAATCGATCGTGTCTTCTGCGTGTAGAATAAATGTAATTAATTTTTTTTTTCCAAATTCTAGAAATTTTCCAACCCTTTCTTACGAAGAATTGAAACACATTTTCACATGGCCTTAGCTTTCGATGACAAGGACTGCCAAAAGCGCGCAAAAAAACTAATTCCCTTAGACAGATTGGAAATTAACGCACAAAGAAATTTAAGATATATGCAAACTAGAATAAAAAAAGGTACTCTTCTTGTGGCTACAACAAAACACTAACTTTCTTATTTAGAAAAAGCCGCCGATCCGGAATTTTCTATCCAAGATATGCTACTCCTCGAACTATTGACATGGTTCAAAGAAGAGTTCTTCACGTGGATAAACAGTCCTGCTTGTGATAATTGTAGAGGAGCAACAGTAATGTCGCATATGAGCTCCGATCCTGCAGACTTGGCGTACGCTAATCGAGTTGAAGTAAGTAAACTTTAACGAAGATCTAACATGACTTTCTCATTAAAGGTGTACAAATGCGAATCTTGCCAGAAATTAACAAAATTTCCACGATACAATGACTTGAACCTGTTGTTGGAAACTAGAAAAGGCAGATGCGGAGAATGGGCGCAGGTTTTTACTTTGATGTGTCGGGCGTTGGGTTGGGACGCCCGTTATGTCGTCGACGAGCTCGACCACGTTTGGACAGAAGTAAGATTTTCTGCGAGTTTTTCGTTAATCCCCCATTAACGATGGGGTATCCCATTTTTGCAGGTCTATTCTGTTACGCAAAATCGGTGGGTCCACTGCGATTCTTGCGAAAACGCCTGCGACACCCCCCTAATCTACGAAAGTGGTTGGAACAAGAAACTAACGTATATCATTGCGTACTCTCCCGAAGAAGTCCAGGACGTGACATGGCGATATTCAAGCAACCACAAGGAAGTTCGCAGTCGTAGAACGCAGTGTTCAGAGGAGGACCTAATACAGGCACTAATTTCTTTGCGGAACGATAGACAAAAGACACTTTCTGCAGTCAAACGGAACTACTTAACTAGGAGGTTAATAAATGAGTTGATAGAGCTAATGGTGGAGAGAAAACCACATGAAAATGAAAAACATGGGAGGATTTCCGGGTCGGCAGCCTGGAGAAATGCCCGAGGTGAAATGAAGAACGAAAATATGTATGTGTGGAGATTTGGAAAAAAACATATAGTGAACAATCAAGTTACTATAAAGTATTCGACGGCTTTGGATCAATACGAATTTGTAAAAGGAGACGGCAATGTTGTGAAAGTCGATGAATGGAGCCTTGGGGTGTATAGCTATAACAGTGTTTTTAGAAAAGAAGAAACTGATTGGAACACGGTGTATTTAGCACGAAATGGTAAAGAAACGTTTCTGAGTCACATGTAACTAAAGTCGGTTTGTAGAAGGAACAGAAGAAGGTACTTTGTCGTGGAGGTACGAATTAGAGAATGACTGTGAGAAAGTTATTGATACTGTGTCGCTGAAATTCACTCGACAACTGTACGAGAATGGAGAAGTTAACATAAAGTTGGTGTCAGATAACATATCCTTGGAGTTTCCTAAAAGTAAAGACAACGGTTTTTGTTATTTGACCACAGCTAACATTTTAATTTCAGGTGATGTTCATCTGGAAACACGAGAATTTACAGGAGCCCGTCATTTTAGTATACTAGTCACCTTGAAAGGGGGAAAGGGAGATGTGGCGTGGCAACATGCTCAAGTTTTCCGACAACCGAGTGATAGTAAAGATTTTCCATTTGTTGTTTCAATAACATTTACATGATTCTGTATAAAGGGCTCTAGGTGATTATTTTTTGTCTTAAATAAAATTACGTTAAGAGGTATTTATTTTGCCGTTTAAATTTTGACGGTTTAAAGATTTATAAAAATGAAAAGAATAAGTGAATTAGTGGAGCATTTCTGCTGTATTTATCAGTGAATAAAGTAAATTTATTTCTTTTCAGTGTAATATTTAAAAAAGAACCAAGGAACTGTTTGTAAATTAGCCAGAAAATAAAATGCCAAAAATATTAAATGTATAATAAAAACAATTATCATTAAAAAAATTATATAATTATATATTTATTATTATAAATTTTTACAGATTTTTGAGTAAAAATTCGGCTACTTATAATTAGACTGGACCAAATCAATTCAACTGACATACATAGATCTAACCTCAACACAACTTCTGTCAACCTTCGTTTGACAGCTGACAATTATGACGTTTGTTGTTGACATTCTACAACGTGTTTTGTAATTTTACGAAATTAAGTGGATGTTTGCAAGAAAACACTTTACTTTTTAGTGAAAAAACTTTACTTATAAGTTTTTCTACAATTGTAAAACCATGGTGAGTGTCTCACCTTCTCAGAAATTTTTGAGGTTATGTTTTTCCGACTCAAATTTCCTAATTTTGTTTGTATTTCAGCCTAAAACACGGAAATTTATCGACAAAAAGAAAGCAATCACTTTTCAACTCGTTCACAGAAGTCAGCAAGATCCTTTAATAGCTGATGAAAGTGCCCCCCAAAGGGTACTTGTTCCTCTTGTTAAAGATTCGTCTCAGACTCGCGAAAAACGCATTGAAGAACAGCACAAATTCGGGATTTATTACAATGATGACTGCAATTACTTAGAACATTTGAAAGATCCAGATGATAACAAAGTAGAGTGGCCTGAACATGTTGATGATGCTCTCAAAGAAAGGAAGGTGAAGATTCAACTACCATCCGCGGTCTTTGCTTCAAAACATGAAGAAAAAGAAGGAATGTTAAGCAAAGCGGCTCCTATTTCAGGTTTTAAAGTCTTTAGTAATGAATTTGAACGCAACAATTTTTTATAGGGCCACAACTGCATTTGGATCCAGATTTAGTAGCTGCCATGGATGAAGATTTTGACTACTCAAACCCTGATAATCAGTTAGAAGATAATTTTATAGAGCTAGCAGATGGGGTTGCTTCAGACCAAGAATTTGATGATGAATTTGAAATGGAATCTGATTTTGATGATGAAGAGAGAGATGAAGTGGGGTCTTTAAATGGCTCAAACTATTCATTTAATGAAGAGGAAACAAAATCTAGATTTACGAATTACTCAATGACTAGCTCTGTAATTAGGAGAAATGAACAACTCACTCTTCTTGATGATAGATTTGAAAAAGTAATGTCTTTTCAGTGTAAACAATAAAGTATTTTGTTTCTTGTAGTTATATGCAAATTATGATGAGAATGAGATTGGTGCTTTAGATTGTGAAGAAATTGAAGGCCATGTACCAGAAAACTCAGATCTTTTAATGCAGTATGCACAAGAGTTTGAAAAGAGCCAACAAAAAGAAAAGTTGGATAAAGAAGTGGTGATGTCTAAAATTGTTGAGATGGCAGAAGAGAACTCAGACGAGGATGAAATGGTTTACATCCAAGTTCCTGAAAAAGAAAAGTGGGATTGTGAGTCGATTCTGAGCACATACTCGAATCTCTACAACCATCCAAAGTTAATTAAAGAACCTTGTGTGAGTATTGCTGGTTTATTAAGTTCAAGTTCATTGTTGTATGTAGTTATTTATTTAATCCACATACCCTCAAATTAAAACCATTTACGTTTAAATAGATACTGCGTTATTCTAAAAATACTGCCTGCTACTAAAATGTTAATATTGACCATAAAAGCAAACATTTGATTTGAATAAGCGGTTGATTTACAAATACTACTTCATATATCACCAATGTTATTAATTACACATAACGTTGACTCTTTTATGCAAATAAAATACATTTTTAACATAAAACGGAATGTAAATAATTTTAATAGTAGCATTCAAACACGTGGGGATTAATAAAACGCGTAAATAATTCTTGATGACAACGAAACTAATAAAAAAGCTATTTTGTAATGTTTATATTTTTCTAAAAATAGCGAATTCCTTTTCGGTTAGCACGATAGTGCCAATAATTTGGCATATAATTTTATTTTAATTTTTAAATATTTACCTTACTTGGTTTGCTTAGTTAATAAGCCCCGAGTGCTTGCTTATATTACAGTGGCGTAACATCTAAATATTATTAGTAAAATAAAAACAACCAGGATTAATCCATGTGAAGCTAATAAATCGTTCAAACTGTTTTTTTAAGCTCAGCACTAAGTGTTTATTTGTTTAAATAATTGAAGGAAACATGAGGAATTGCGCTGCTTTTTCTCACGTTTTGAACAATACAACTTTTCCTGGTTTGCATAACGGCACATGTAATTTCTTTCTCAACATTTTAAAGCTTATATGTAAGCGCAACAAAGAAATATTCATAAGTAGTTTCCCACCCTTAATTAGACTTACATAATAAGGAGACGAAAGCAGCCTTTGTTATTTATTAAGTTCCCTTTTTCTTACGACAGAGAACAATTTTCCAAAAAAATGTTTAAATTTATGAACGAACACATTTTACATTGCGCTCTGTTGTTCAATGCCAAGGTCGACCATTATAATTTTTAATGTCGTTTAAGGGCCTAATCAGTTATTGGAAAAAATGGGAATAGTTTTTTCGTTGGTTCTTCCACACTTTTGCTCGATAAAAAATGTAATGTAATTTATTTTTGCCACCGTTTTTTTGGGTTAACTGTTAGTGCTACTATTATCTTAGGTTGCATCTATTTAAGTTTGGACGATTTTGACATACCTGGAAGTTGTAAACAATTTGGTAACCGGATTGTTTTGCAAGTGAGAGAAATTTTCGTAAAAGATAAAAATTCTCAAAATAATCATGAAGTAACCAGATTAGAACAGTATTTTTAGGTGCAGGATTAAAACATTATATTTTAATACTAGAATAAAGATAATAAATAGTAATATAAATAAAGATTTGATAAAAATCTCCAACGACCAAAGTATAAATATTTTGTTTCAGATCACTGAAATTTTGATGGTATTGCTTTTAAAACAAACAACCCTGTTGGTATTTCTTGTGATTTTTTTTATACAGATTAGTTCATTTCACTCGAAGTTAATGATCCCCATTGTTGATGTTTTCGAAGGAACAATTGGACTGTGTTAATAGTTTTTTTTATATCCATGTAATTCGTCATTACTTAAAATGAACAGTACAAAGGCACGTGATATCTTATCGGTTTGTTTATACAAATAGTTGACAAAAAAATATAGAGGCTAGGAGTGAATCATAAGTATCTTTTAATTTTAGGTTTTAAACAAAAATACCAAAAAATCGCATTTGAAATAGTTCGTTATCATCTTATTAACTTTGAAACGTGATTGCTATTTTTAACGACAAACCATGAAAATGAAAATTATTAGTTTATTTAAAAGTATGAAACCGGAAAAAAACCTGCGTTACTTAATTTATGACTACAATTTCAGGTATCTTATCGTATTATAATTAAATATAACCACACACAGTCCACGGCCTTTGTAACTCCTCCACACTTTAGTTACAGGAAGGATAAAAGTTTCTACTCTGTTCCAAAAAAAATTGCGACAATTCAGCGTCTTTTATTCATCTTTCTCTATTTAAAAAACCAACAATCCTTGATAAACCGTCACTTCCCATTGTTATTACTGATAAAAATATCTTTTCTTTCCGCAATATTTGTTTAAATACATCGTAACATGTTTTTGTAACGAGATGGTCCTTATCAGAAAAAAAATGGGTGAATACAAACACAAACTTTTTTCTTTGTTTGATCACATTATAAAGGTTGTAGGTCAGCGGATTATAAAAGAGAGGTCATCAAGGGAACTGCTTATAATAAAAATTTGCGCATTTTTTGAAGCTGCTGAATTTGTAATCAAAGGTTATCGTTAAATTAGTATGAGTATTGCACAATGTGTTTTTGTAACAGCCGGTGGGTTTTTAGAACGATCAAAAAAGACCTTATCACAGTTTAGATGCGTGTTAGTAGGTGAATAGAAGATCAAAGGTAAAGAGTTCCAAATTTTAAATTATCATTAAATTGGTGCGTGTGTACCTTGGGGAAAGTGGAGATAAACAATGATAAATGAATGAGTTTTTTTTGTTAATTTGGCTTATGATACAAACACGGCGTCTATTAGGTAGACGTTATATTTTTTACATGCAGGTAACGTTAGTATGTGTCGATTTTGATATTTCAGAAATGTCATGAAACACTTGTCAAGGTGACATCTTTGAATATCAATTTCTGTTTATTAATTATTATTGTTTGGTATATTAAAACGAATTTACGAAACAGCGCAAAATAAAAAAAATATCTACTTATGAATGTATAATTTTACAGTAAAAATTATAAAATGTTTCTGGAAAATTTTGCTTCCTGCTTTTGTCTTTAATTTCGAGGTTGGAGGTATTCTTCAAATTTAATAAATTAACTTTCATTGCAGTTTACTAACTCTGCCTAATTTATAATTGAAAATCCATTGCCATTGATATGAATGATACATGCATTGGACAAATAAACGAACGCGTCATTTAACAGATTCTGAACAGTTTTAGCCCTCAAAAAAAATAATTTTAACTGTTACACATTTCGTTTTTCTGTTAATGCAAGTACTACAAATGTTTGTATCGAAAATTACTAATTTGAAAAAAACACTTCTGCATCTAAACAGACTAATATCGGATTAAGATGATTTTATGCTATTTGTCTTGTATCATAAGCTTTTTGTTGCGCAAAATCCTTTCGCTCTTTGACCCCAAATAGGTATAAGATAATAAAATAAAATAATTATTAATAAAACACAATATCTTATGAGTAATAGCCGCCATCAGATTTGCCTTAAAAGGAGTTGTTTATTTTCAGAATGATAAAATAAAAATCAACAAGAAAACAGGCATTCCCGTCAACGTCTTGGACTCCAATAAACTAACGAAGGAGGCCCTCAACAGACTAAATGAAGAAAATGAACCTTTTGAAAGCCGTGGCTCCAAATCAACAGGAGTCCAATCTGTTGTATCGCAACTCTCTGTCTTATCAATACGCCCGAAGGACGAAAGCCCTGAAGAAAGAAAAGAAAGGAAGAAACTTCTCAAAGAATACAAAAAAGAACGACGATTAGAGAAAAAAGCAAACTCGTTAGCCTTCAAAGAAGAAGCGAAGAGACAAGTAAAAATCACCATTAATAATCGCAACAATGTCCAAGGCAATAAAATCCTATAACCTGTATTTGTATTTTGATAAGTTTGTGTAAATAATGTGCGGTTCAATAAAATTCAAATTAAACATCGCTATTTTTTATCTTTGTTTACAAACGTGGATGCTCCGCCACTGATCGGATTAAATCCACCAGACAAAGAGGTGCTCGCAGAATCATGAGCGCCGATCACGGACATACGTTTCATGCTTTTCCAGTGATAAAAATCTAGCTTGATTTGTATTGGTTTTGTATACATCGCGTTTGTTTTATGTTTTTACTTAATGAAGGAATAAGACTCTTTCGGTTTTTTTAAAAATAAATCATGATCACGTGCTCTTGCTTGGCTCACAGCTGTTTAACGTGAGTGCAGGATTTGTTCATCTCTGTTCGAGATAAGAATAGACATGCGCAAAGAGGTCAGGTGCGTTCGTCGTATCGCGTGTGCCCGAACCCAGTATGTCTTAGCTCAATGAAATAAAGCTGGACAAGGAACTTCGATTTAATATTGTCCAAGCTGTTGCATAGTATGGACGTTGTTGTAAAATGTGCAAAGAGTTTATACAACAAACGTTACGCTGTCAGTATAATAGGACATTACGAGTTTATCAAATGATCAGTGGTTTTTGCTAGCGATTTTTCGTCTAGCTTATTTTAATTTTCGCGTTCATTTAAATTTAACAGAATGTGGTGTCTCATCAGTCAGGCAAATTCGGTCGTTTTTGAAGTCCGAGTCGACCCCAAAGCCATCGGCCAAGAATATCTCGAAAAGGTAAGTTTCTTTATTTTTTTCCAAATATACAGAGTGGTTCATTCAGAATTGCCAAATGTCATCTCACATAGCCTCCTCGTAGTTTGTTTAATTAACCCTGACATTGCCTCCTATGATTTTAATAAAATCATCGTGACCGAATTCACAATATTTATAAGTGATAAACTTTCAACTTTTATCTAGGGTTATTGGGCCACAGAACTTGAACCATTTTTTGGAAATTTGTGTAATTAATTGTAACCGTGCGTTATTCAGAGTGGAATTTCAAAACTCAAAGTCTTTCAATCTTTCGATGTCATTAAGTTTATTAATTAATCGTTGTACATTGACTTAGTATTGAAATTTTAATGGCTCATGTGATAGATGATAGATGTTTTACAATTTTACAATAATTTTCACGTAGTCAACGTGTTTTATAAAAGTTGAAAGTCCAATCGAAGGTACCGTTCAAAGTCCAACGTTCAAACTCAGGTAATAAACAATTTTAGGCGCGATATCACTCACGAACGTTTTTAGCTTTTTTTCGCAATTCTGTAGCGCAAAAGGAGCTCAATATGTAAACTATCATTCTAGAATAATAACAATAATTAAATCAGTAGTATTTCTAATTTAAAATATTTTATTTCCGCAATTAACAGCTTTAGAGAAATTGCAATTTAAAGTGGGTTGTGGGAAAGTGGTTACAATGTAAAAAAAATATATTCATGCTACATTGAATATTTTTTGGTTCCACAATTTGGTCCCACACCCTGTTATATAATTTGTTTCTAAACTAGACCCTTTATTAAAACATTACACACATATACGTAAAAAAAATGAAAAAATCTTTAAAGATGGAAAATATGAAAATAAAAAATATGAAAAAAAGAATATCTTGTTATTTTGAGATAACAAAGTCTTATAATTATATGTTCCTCTTCATAAAAGACCAAGTTATAACATGCAGTTACGTTATAAAATAAGTTATAAAGAAGTAGAAAAAAAATACAGTTTATGGTGTAGTATAACAACTGTCCGATTCGCTGAAAAACGAATTCAAGTAATAAATAAATTTTTTCATCCGCATTCTTTATTACCCTGCTAATGACCAGAAGTGACCGTCGTGTATTTTTTTAAGCATTAAAAACGATAACATTTTGGTGCAAACTTTAGTAGCTAACTTCTAACTGGAATGTCCGTGATAAAAATTGCTCTGTTAAACTTAAAAGTTGGATAAACTTGATGTTTGCATTTGGCAGATAAAGTCATTCAAACAAATAAGTGCATCTCCACTTTAACTGCGCAATTATTTATATACCACAGTTGGTAATCCATGATTCTGTCTAGGGATATTTATCAGTCTCCAACACAGTTCCACAGGTGGTGGATTTTAATGTCGTTCCAAAGTTCACTTAAGTAAATCATAACCAGTTTAAACCATTAACTTTATCTCCAAACTATAAAGCAAACTATTGAAGTACAATTTAAATATCTTAAAATGAAAAATAAATGTCATCAGTATCAGTTATCACTCAGTTGTTGTCCCTTGAAAGAACAGAAAAAATGTTAGCCTATACAGAGCTTTGTAATGTTAATATAAGTAGTTGTGGAAGAGTTCAAGAATTAACCAGCATGAGCTTATCAAAATATTTAATAAGTTTAGCTTATCTCACTGGGAGATTTTCAATTAATAGTTATCACTTTACAAAAAAAACGAAGAAAAAAATCTAGCAGCATATGAGAAGGCAGTAAAATCATTATCTTGCGTCATGAACGAATTGCACTTCTTTACACTTTAGCAGAACTTTAAATTACATCATTACATGTAACCTCGAACTATCAGTCAGAACTACCAACAGATTCCAAAATTCAAAGCCGTTTCGTCATAAAGTATTTCTATGTTAATCAAACAAATGTAAATAAGTCGTGTAAAACTGTTTTTGTTTATCAAAACGATTATAATATGTATTTTTGTATACATCATTAAAGTATTAAGCAGATGGCTAACTGGGGACAATCACCAGCAATAAAACATTCGCTATACGGTGCTTTGTTGTCTCTTTGTTTTCTTTATTATTATTTGCCTCTAGAAGACTGAAAATCTTTTAGCGCTATCACAGAACAATTCCTGATGTCAAAATGTTTTCAATTAAAAGAAATCTTATATGAATTTGCTCTAAATGGGAACACAAAAGGTCATATATTTTCAACTGCGAGCACTTTCTGAAAAATAAAATTAAATGTGAAATGTAAAGGTCTTCATCAAAAGAAAGGTCTTTTTGATTTATTATGACAATGCGAATCACGCTGCAACAACGACAAAAATCCTGTTGTATCTTCTGTTTGAGCGCGTTTTGCATCAAAGGACTCAAAGAAAATA
Organism: Cynaeus angustus; assembly: GCA_030157275.1. Taxonomy (NCBI): domain Eukaryota; kingdom Metazoa; phylum Arthropoda; class Insecta; order Coleoptera; family Tenebrionidae; genus Cynaeus; species Cynaeus angustus. Next base: position 25,421,007 of record CM058058.1, read on the forward strand.
TGTTTTTCATTATACATTGAACTTCCGAGCAGCACAAAAATTCGAATATCACGATATAATTGAAGCGTGCACGTCAGAAAAACTAAAGAGCATTTTATTTATCTTTTTCTTTTTAGCTCAATTAAGATTGCAATTAATAAGTTGCAGTCACAAACCAGATGTTTCAAGGTTGTAAAAAGTTAAATTTATCTTTATTCTTGATCTTTTACATATTAAAATCAAGAATGTCGCTAAAGCACATTTTTAAACGCCCTTATGTGACCGAATTTTTGGTTGAAATTGAATTAAATTGAAGATCCTTACTATAGAGCTTTTCAGAAGCAAAATTAGTTGATAAATATCAACGGTTGGCAACATTCATATTCAAATAAGGGCGCGAATTTTAAAATTTCAGTTTTCAGGGCAATAGTGCTAAAAATAGCTTTAATAATCAATAAAATATTGTCAGATTATTCAGCTCAAATGCGCTATCTGTGCGGAAAGGTGTAGATAAAAAGCGTGCTATTTTCTTCACTGATTGCCATTTGAATAGAATACTACGTTTTCTCTGTGAGAGGAAAATTAATGTTTCATGAAGTTAGTTTTAAAATTGATAGTTCCTAAGTAGTTTTGTTAGCGGAAGATGAAGCGAGACTTCCTGAGCTCAAAATTTATTTTGAGTGTCAGATAAATGGATGTTGAATACCCGGCCAATTTTCCATACTCGTATGGAAAACTACATCCTATTATTGTAACTTTTTTATGCGACAAAACTACAATTCCGACCATACTGAGGAAATGGAATAATGCGTATTACTTCAATAGCAATTTGTCGTATATGCGCATTATTTGAACAAGCAAGCAATTTGTTTGCATCACCATGCGAGAACCATTCAAATAACTTATCTGTTGTTTATAGAAATTCAATAGGTATGACACGCACGGAACTGTAAACATTTTTACGATTTATTAATCTTTAAAAAACATCTATTACTGCTCTCCGACTCGGCGCTACATTTGGAAAATTCTTTAGATCCCTAATAATGTGAAATTCAAATGAAAATTTTCATTTCAATTTTAATTATCTTTCTTTGTCGTGACTGGGGAACATTATTGAGTTTTAATTTTTGCAATTCTAAAGGGCTGGAGTGTTTTGTGTTTGGTAATTGAATTTGGAATGCAACTGGAGATTTCTTTGATTAAGGTGAAATCCGAATTCCTGCGGATTTAATTTTTCGACATTTTCACTGGTGTGGGTTGTATGTTTATTATTCTGTGGTTCTGTAAAGGTTATTGTAAATTTCCAATTCAAATAAGATCGATAACTTTGGAAACCTTTCGGATTGGAGAAATGATCTTATCAAGACTGTAAACATACAGAAATTATATTTTTTTGGTAGTAATACATACTAACGTGTCGTCGAGACTACAACTAAATACCCATCTGCGGCTTAAAACACTTCCAGGAAAATAATGAAACTGACTAAAATTTGTTCGCCATTTCCACCCACACAGCGGTAATTTGCGTTTGTTCGAAATTAAAAAATTTCAACGTAGGATATTTAATTTTTTCCCAGTGCGTGTGTGTCGGTGATGAAACATCACTGCTGTATTTTGGGTCTCTAAACTGTCATAATTGGCACAAACTGCGAGAATTGGTTCATGCAATGTAGTTTGTAGTTGCATTCGTGTAGAGCGTGATTCTTAATACGTCGGTTGAAGATTTCACGTTCCATTGCCAACAGTAGTTTTAAATATAATTTGGCTTTCTCTCTTGCGATGCAAAACCAAGAAATCACTTTTTATGAGGTTACTAAATTAAATTGGACTTTGTAACATTTTGTAATTAGTCTCCAATTTCATTCTTTGTGTTCAGCAATTTTTCTCTGCAATCAACCTCGGTTAGTAACTATTAGCACAGATAACATTGTAATGGTCGGAAAATAAACGTACACATTTAATTTCCCTTCGAGGCAATCCTCTTCCTGCACAGAAAACGAGCGCAAATATTTTTCTGGTTTGTATTCCTCGACAGCCAACTTTCTGAAAGTTACAGTGATTTAATCAGTAGCGGGAATAAGAAAGAGAGGAGTTACAAAAGTTAAATTAAATTAAGTAAACACTTTTATATGTTTCGACTTTTTGCTCTGGCACAGAATTGTATCGCCTAAATCATCCCGGTGGATTTTACATTAAATCTTTAATTAAGAAACCTCAAATGTACCTACACTTTGTGCACGTAAAAGTTTTATTATAAGCTTTGTAAGCCACGCTGGGAAATTTCCGAGGGCCTTATGCTGAAGCTATTATTACACATTTCTTTGAAGATTTTAATCTTTTTTTTTGTAGGATATTTTTATCGGGCTTTCATGGTCCACAGATGCAGTCTCAGCTATATTGCTTTTTTAGCGTAATGGAATTATAGACACGAAACATTTGGGGTGGAAGGGTCAAGGATGCCAAAGTTGCCATAAGTTGATTTATATCTTCATAAAGCTGAAATTGGACCAAATTATGCAATTTTCAACAGTTCTCTTTGAATTAAGCTGTCCTTTTATAAACGGAATGTTTGCGTCTTTGTACAAGATAAAATTTCAAAGGGACGGACAAAATGAACTCAAACCCATAAAAGAGTTATTGAATTGTTAAAAATAATCCTAAAAACATAAAATAGTTATTGAAATTGTTAAAAATAATCCTAAAAACATAAAATCTAACTTTCAAAAACGTCTTTGTATGATTTCATTATTAAAACATTGCTTCTTTATCTTTGAAACTTGCAGTAATGACCCTCTGAAGGTCTAACTAACTAATTATGCCATTTCTTCTTGCATCCTAGACCGTCCAACCAGTTCGAATGAAGGTCATTTTTATTTTAGTTTGAAGATTTCTGTTTATATTTCGTCTCCAAGTTGGTTTTCCGTAGGCGACACTGCGAGGAAATACGTTATCGTGCGACCTCTAAATTTTTGTTCGATAGTCTCCCCTCGTTTGTTTACAACAATGAAGTGCATTTCTGCCACAGACCTACAATAAGGAAACGGAAATTTACCATAAACCACACTAAGTTTCAACGCGCATTGTATATGATTGTGGTATCTTTTGATAGACAAATTTCTATTCCGAGTCATCAAACAATAGTCCACACAAGTTAATTTAACGTTTTATTGAAGAATTTAGCCACTTGGCAGCTCCTAGACATGGCAACAAATGGAACACGCGTGCAGGTCGTGATAATGGTAAAATTATTCGTTATTCATGGAACGTAGGAGGATCCACATATTCTCACCGTTTCATCAAAGGAAAATTGTTTTGTCTTTGTAGTGTATTTGGAGCGGTAAAGAGTAACGAGGTTATTTCCTTAAAAATGTTATCGTGGCCATTGTGTTTATTTATGGTCTTGTTTGTAAACGGAGTATTTTTATAAAAAGGTCACTAATCTCGAAGCGATCAGAAAAGTTATATTAACCGGAAATTAAATTTTGGCTATCGATCGCGAATGTTTCTAGCGTGTTGTATTATTTATAGAGCCAAGTATAGACGTACGATTAAATAAACAAACACTCCGTTAAAAAATAACACCACAATTTAATCAACAAGGATCGTAGTTTTTGGGGCACACGAAATAAAAAGTGTGCGATTTTGAGCAAAGTTTACAGAGAAAGTTTCTTTGTTATTTTTTAAGCTGGCGCTTTAAAATACTTTCTATATTTTAAAATTGTCTCGGTTGAAAATAAATAAACAGCGCATAGCGTAGATTCGTCCTGTACCTCAAGAGCTTCCTATCGATTGGAATAAAAGGCTTCGGAGTAAATTACTGGAAGCTGTAATTTAAATAAATTACACATGCTCTGTAATTTTCTAGCAAGCGTTACATGGTTATGCTAAGTTCTGTCACTCCAAGTTATAATTTATCAATTTGCTCTTCCAACCCTAACTGATAGCGAATTACACTCTTCTAATTATTGCACAAATCAGATCTCCTCCGTACTAGCTTTAAATTCAGTACGTTGACTTTTTGATAAGGATTTTGTTCACTATATATTTTTTTACTAGTGGATTATCTCAATACTACGTAGTTCGGCTCTAATGTATTCCTTTGGGAAATTAGGGTGGTGACATGGGTTTAATCTACGGGAATTATACACTGATATAAGCGCTCTTAGGGAAATTTTACTGCAAAAAAATGGGACACTGTAATTTGACCGGTTAGAACCGCATCCTAAAGTGAAGGCAGGCAAACCTCTAGAGTCAACAACAAAAATTGTTTGCTTACATTTCTTCACCTGCATTAAGATAATAACGATAAGTGTCCATGATTCACGATGATATTTGTTTTAAAACGAAAAGAAAAGGATTTCGCAGCCGTAGTAAAGTTTAGAATTGAAAATAAATTTGAAGCTATAATCTGAATTTCAAATGGACTTTGCGTGGTATAAACAGGAAGAATTATTCAGTTTGAAGCTTTGTGTTTTTATCTTGTCTAATATACTAGCTCTTCTAAAGTCGACATAATGTTCCAGTAATAAGTTTTGATGTTGATTTTATTATAGTTGTCTTCTGATTTTTTAGCTTAAAATTGTTGATAAAAAAATATGTGGCAAATTTTGTACGAAGAGCACGTTTGTTTGTGTTATCTACTCTCTATCTACTATTTATTTGGCTTCGAATCTTGGAAAACAACGTCAATTTCTAAGTTTTCGACTTCCCCGTGTTATCGTGATCTCAAAATAAAGAACTTGTGTTTATTCTCAGCAGCTCTTGTTTGTCTGGTTGAGCTAAAACCACAGTCTCTCATATTTTTCTGTCTGGCAAATATTTAAACTTTTTTGAAAACCTTGTATTATTTTTGCGAAATGGAAAATACCAGCTTTTACCTTGTGACTATTTTACTCTTTACAACTGCTAAAAGAGAGTGCAGGTAAATACCGTTCGCAACGTCAGAGTCCAAAGTCCAAACCGATCAGCGGTTCCCAACGTGTTCGTCACACCTTCACTCGTTATCTGTACTAGTTTTAAGGTGACTTAAATTATCCCAAAAAAACAGTTGACCTCGTCTATAATTCGAATAGCTAATTAAAAGCATTAAGCCAAATTGTTGTTTCAATGAAGCACAACAACAATGGTCACAGTGGTCGAAATGTCCTTTACCTTATTCCCATTTTCTGCTCGATTACACGTGTTGAAGATTCACAGGCTTGGTTAAAAAGCTGTTTTGTTTAAACCGGATTGTTTTATTGCTGCTGCTTTTATTGCCAGACCCCAGAGTCCAAAGTCCAATTTTACCTCGCATTCGCGGCATGCTCTCTCATTAAAAGTCGGTTGTCCGGCATAGCCACGCTTATGATGTCACCAATTTATTATGGGATTGCCGTCCAATAATATCATTGGACTTTGGACTCCGAGTTTCCTTGAAGCGCCGTCTATATGACTAACAGCACGTTCGATTACACTTTGAAGGCAACTTTCGAAAGCATTGTCACCTAGACGACAAAAGAGACGTTTTTTTCCATTTTCTCTTCCCAAAGAGCAAAAATCTGCATCCAGGTAGCCCATCGTGGTCAATTTAGAAAAAAAAGAGACCAGATCTGTTGACCTTAATATGGTGACTTAATTATTTGTAGAAACGAAAATTATCTAGAATTGAGCATCTTTATTAGTACACACTGTCTCTTTGTGAAACCTATTTGCCCAAAGCCAGTGAAGACCGTGAGGAAGCCCCTTGACTAAAGATTGGACTTTGTTCGTTTCAAATGCTAACATTGGAATCTCCCCTTTTACTTGATCAAGGGACTGCGCGTAAAATTAGACCCGACGCCGTCAAAGTTCAAAAGTTATTTTTAATGAAACTCCATAAAGGGAAGCTTATTGGATTTTATTGAGTTTGGGTGAAGTAAAATCAATTACCACTGTTGAATTCTTATCATTGATACTAGAGGATTAGTACTTCTAATAACTAAAGGTTGTTCATTTGTGTTATCCATTAAGTCGATTTATTGCTTGTTTACTTCGAGTGGTATTTATTAAAAGTTGTTACCAAGGAAAATCTGGATGAGCCAATTCTCGGAATTGATATTTTTGGGGAATGTGGCGATTGTTTCGGGCTGAAAACGTGACTGTAAACATGTTTGGTATTGATGACCCATTTATTAGGTAATATTTGTGACAATGACCGAGCTGATCTTTGGAACCACTCTGGTATTTTCCGAAGCAGTGTCTATGCCAAGAATTGTTTCACGATACCAATTTTAGTGGGGAAATGTGGGACAACAAAAAAGGTTTTCCAAAAAAAAGTTACGAGGAGTCTCATTAGCTGAGGAGTCTCATTAACTCACGAAAGAAAAAAAAAAGTTATAACCATGGGGCGATCCATGGTTATAACAATGTATTATTATTATTATTATACATCCATCCAATGATGTATTATTTGTACCGTCTTTCGTATCCTCATTAAATTTTTATTGTCGCCTATTCTCGTACACATTATTGAGCTAACCGTGAATTTTGTTTTAGAATTGAATTTTTGTTATCTGAATAATCTAAGGGGTCGAAATTTGTTCACACTTTTAAAACTATTTGCTTCATTACCATATTAACATTTAAAACAAAATTAACTAACGGCAAAGAATTTCTTCTAGAACAAAACGAAATGAATGCGGGAGACCAGGAAAAAATAAAACAACGAAATCCTGGACTAGTAGACATTGTAAGAACAACGTAGATAATTCTTATAATTGTGTTCCAGACTTGGTCTTGCTATTTTTTTTATAAACTGCCGGTTGTTTGTGAATTTTGGGCCCATCGTTTTATAAAATTTGTAATAATAAAACCATTTTTTTCTAAATCCTTTTTCGCGCTTTGTGAAATTCCTTACATTTTTTTCCCACTTGATGACACCACGTTTTAATTGTATCTGCGAAATACGCTCTCGAAACATGTTCTACTTTTTTTTAATCATCAAAGTGAACAGATTTTTTGTCGATTGTTCACGAGCTATTTTACATGGGGTACATGCAAATTTAATTAACTGAACTCCAATTCTCTATCCTGATTAAACGCTATCGACGTGAATTTTCTAATAAGAACCTGACGAAAAAACCGAGATAAGACAACGATAACTATAACGACCTTTGTTCCTTTTGCAATGGAGCACATAACCATTCAGCTTTGTCCGGGAAGCAGCTGTTTAACTCAATTTACACCTAGTAAATATTATGACTGAGATTATGAACTCATTATTTTTCCCATAAATGAACCATTGTACGAGACATGTTTGCTAAGAATCCAACTTTGAGTAGGTAATTTGAATTCAAAATAAAATCAAACGTATCCACATACCCGCACCTTCTTGCAAAACAAACATTGCACAACCATCATTAGCATAAAAGCCTGCTCATATTGAAATTCTCTCAGCGTTGTTTATCTTTTGTATTAATTAACACTTCTTTTCAGGTGTGCGAATTCGTGAATGTGAGGTATGAATCTGATTACTTCGGTTTGAAGTATGAAAACCATAAAGGTGAAGAAGCGTGGTTGAATTTAAGAAACCCAATCGACAGACAAGTCACCTTCCATGGTCACACTTCGTATCTTCGTCTATCGTTGCGTGTGAAGTTTTGGGTGCCACCTCATATTCTTCAACAAGAAAGCACGAGGTTAGTTTTTTAATTGAAGTTGAAGAAACCAGAGTAACTTTCTTTTTTTCATAGGCATCAATTTTATCTAAACGCAAAATTACACCTGTTGGAAAAACGCTTAACAGCCCCCGACTGGGACAGCATTTCAAGACTGATCGCTTTCATAGCTCAAGCCGAATGTGGCGACTTCAACGAATTAGATCCTCCTCGAAATATCTACAACTTAGCTGCTTCCGTGGTTCCCCAGAATCAAGGAGAGAAACCTAACGATTTGCTCCAGAGGATCGTGCTTGAACACAAGAAGTGTAAAGGGATGAAGAATTCTTCGGCTGAGTACTGGTTTCTTAAAGAAGTGTCGGAGTTTGAGAACTTCGGAGAAGAGACCTTCACGGTGAAGAACCATCACAACAACAATAATAACAATAACATTGTGTACGGTATCGGTCCTCATGGGATCACGATATACAGGAAAGATGGAGAAAAGGAACAAATCTCGTTTACTAACATCACCAGTGCTTCCTCACACAAGCGTACTTTCAAACTGGAATACTTGACCATTGATAACGAAGTTGCCATCTTAAATATTAAGTTAGATTCTAGTCATATGGCTAGTAACTTATACAGGGCGATCACCGAAAAACACGCTTTTTACAGTTGTGAAACTGTACGCAGTGCTGTAACAGCCCAGTTTATACGGGATTTGAAAGGGACCATAGTTTCAATTTTTAACGAAGACTCAACGTTGGGAAAGAAGTACGTCTTCGACATCCGGCGAACGTGTAGAGAAGTTTACGACAATGCTAGAAGAGCTTTGTATTTAGAAAACACAACTCAAGATCTGTCACGAAGTAATCTCGACGAGAATCAAAATGGGGAAGAGTGCAAAGTAAGTTTTCTTTTAATTCAACTAAGTTTGAACTAAAAGTTTGTTTTTATAGAGTTCCCAAGAGAAACTTTCGAGATTCCTAGACGCAATGACTTGCAAGATCTGCATGGATAGTCAAATTGACGCTGTTTTTCTACCCTGCGGACATGGGGTGGCATGCACAGCTTGTGCATCGAGATGCGACAGGTGTCCTCTTTGTCGCTCGGATATTACACAAGCTCAGAAAGTCTTCTTACCCATCGAAGTTCAGCATTTGTTGATGAGTCAAACTAACTGAGGTGAAAGACTCAGTGGAAGAGTTTATTGATCTCATATAGATTAAGTTTTTGTCAAAATTTTGTGGAGTGTAAACTGAACTTAGAAGTGACAATCTTTAAGGTTTCGTTTTGGAAATTCTTTTGTTTGTGATGTTTTGTTAACCAAATCTCATATTGAGATTACGACTATGTTATAAATGTTAGAATCTACAATTTTTACTATGTAAATTATGGACCTAAAATGTTGAATTTTATTAATCTTTGACAATAGTCACGATGTGAAAATACTTTAACAATGCAAATTATCAATTATATTGTTAGTCATGTCATCAATGCAAATATAAATTTAGGTGTAGTTTCATAAATATTTGTAAATATCTATATCCTATATGATGTTAATGTTAGTATTATGAAAAAAATTGTGTGATAAGAAATTTTTGTTTTGTGATAATAATTGCATTAATGGAATATATTTTCCTTTCATTCATTCTCTTTCAAATTTTGTTATTGATGTACCAATGTGTAGCCATGTCTGATATATCTATTACATTTTACAAGTATTTTGTTAGTATTATGAAATGAGGTAATTTTTGCTATCTACTGATACACGAACATGAATATCAGTAATTACATTTGTGTTTTATTTCCTAAAGCCCTTCAAAAAGAGTTTAAAATCACGCCTAAGAAACAAATTTAAAAAGTAATACTTTTCAAAATTATAGAGCAAAACATCCAAATTTTTAAGATTTTCATAACCAGTCAACTTTTTTTATTTAAACTTAATACTAAGGTAGTTCTTTAACAGTACAGTCTACAGACAAGCCAAAAGAAGTATCTCCCTCTTTTCTTTATTGTAGCATTAAAACTAATAAATTTAAAGGTTATAATTTGATTTGTTTAATTAAAAAAAATTTCATTAACATATCTGTTTTGATTAATTATCTTGTAAATTGGCATAGTTAAGTAGTTATAGAATTAATTAATTAGAAATAATAACATTCCCAAATTTTATTGTTATAATTTTTAAACTACTAGAAAAAATATTGAAAATCTTTCAATCTGCGGTAAAGATGAAACTGTCTACAATATGTCATTTCTGCTATATAATTTTGTAATTTGGAGCGAATCAAAAGTAAGTAACCTCCTTAAATTTTACTAAATTATAACATGGTAGAGCAAAATTTTAAAATTTTTGGCATTTTTTTTTAAATTTTAATTTCAGCTCTTTTAACACTGTCAATAAAAATGGGCTCACTTATTAACTGTGCTAAAACACAATTTTTGTTTTTGTGTTTATTTGTTTTGCGTTTATAATATACCAAAAATTTGGTTAAATGAGAAGTTTTAGAAATCTTTGTTATTAAACTTACCAAACATTTCAAAATGTTAATTTAAATGCTACGGTAATAAAATTTGGAGATGTTACTTTTTGTAAAGCTACAAAATTATAGAGTAAAAGGGATAAATATACGAAACTTTTATTAGCAAATAAAAATAATTCGATACGTATATTGATGTTGAAAATCTTATAAAAGTATTTTAGATTTTTATTGTAGATGATCGATTTTTTGCCTGCATTATTTTTTTAGTACTTCTAATGTTGAATGCCACAAATATACGTTTTACCTAACTAATTCGATCCATTTTGTGCCTGAAAAATCAACTCAGATTAAGGAAAAATGAAGATTTTTTTGAGGTTTCCATTCTAAAAACTCTAAAATGAAAACAAAAGGTAATTATTTATCAAACAAATTAAAAAAAAAGGAATTTTTTTTACGTGTGTGCTTATTTGTAGTTTATATCCAACAGTACAATGTTATGATGATTATCCAGTTGGACATCCTACTCAAATATTCAAACCTCCTATGTATAATTCAAATTGGTATGGTTTGATAAAATGTGCAATTTTACCACCAAGAGGTTTGTATCACCCCGTTTTACCTGTCAAAAATAAATCCAAAACTGGTGATGAAAAACTAACATTTCCATTATGTCAATTGTGTGCAAAATTGAATAATAATAGTTATTTGTATCACTAGGCCAGAAACTGACTTTTTGCAACTATGAGCGTAGTTTGCAGGCTAAGGCCGAAGGCCGCAGCCTGCAATAGCGAATTGTTGCAAAATAAGTTTCTGGCTGTGTGATACACACTATTTTTTGGGCCGACAATTGATTAAATTTGTTAAAAGTTAATATTTTCGTATAAATTTCAATAAAATTAAAAATCAAGTAAGTGTTAGTTTTTGACATTGACAAATAATTAGGATTCACAAAATGGAAACACCAGTGCACTTTACGGAAGCTCCGAGAAATTATTTGATATATTCTTCCATCGACATCGATCGTATGTATCGAATATCGAACGTCGCAGACGCTGGCAGAGCATACGGCCGACGCATGTCAAACCTCAAACGATTCAAACTCTGTGTTCTGTAGATGGCCGTGCATTTTGCAGGTCTAGGCCGGGAAACGGTCGGTTTCAAGCGGATTTAGACGAATGCAATTTGTGTTATTTCAGAACGGAGGCCCAAAAAAAAAATAAATGTACTCATACGGAATCTCAAAGAATTATTAGAGGAACCTGGTGTACAAACGAAGTAAAAAAAGCAATGGAAAAAGGATACAAAATAATAACTATTGATGAAGTTTGGCATTTTGAAAAAAAAAACGAGTTATTTGTTTAAAGGATATGTAAAAGCATTTATGAAAATAAAGTTAGAGACAAGTGAATGGAGAAACGATTTTGAATCAGAAGACGAATATAGAAAAGTCGTAAAAGAAAATCTAGGTATTGAATTGGGTAAAATAGAAAATAATCCTGGAGAGAGCTGTTGCAAAAATCTGTTTAAATTCCTTATGGGGTAAATTTGGTCAAAGACAAAATACGTGCAACAGAGTATGTTACAAATATTAAGAGATTTTATGAAATTTTATTAGACGACAGATTTGATAATATACATATCAATGAATTAAACGAAAATATGTTACAGATCGATTACAACTATAAAAATTGCTATGTAGAAAATGATTTCAATACCAATCTATTCATAGCTACTTTTACAACTGCAAATGCTAGACTAAGATTGTACGAAATGTTAGACATATTAAGAGAAAGTGTTAGTATATTATGATACAGATAGCATTGTATATATAGATAATGGCAAAAACACTGTTAAAACAGGATGTTTATTGGGAGATTGAACCGATGAATTACGTAAGGACGTATGGATTGCTGATTGGGTATCAACAGGTCCAAAAAGTTATTGTTATAAAACTAATACAGGTAAAGTCGTTTGCAAAATTAAAGGATTTACATTAAACTATGAAACGTCAAAAAAAAATAATTCCGATAGCATGAATAATATTTTAGAAAAGTTATTATTATTAAAAAATGTTTCGGTTATGTAAATGGAAGGTAACATAATGTACCGATCGCCGATCGTTACAATTATTGTAAATTTGAAAGACAGTTTGTTGCATATCAAATGACGAAGTGAAGTAGTTGGATTGTTGCGAAAAATTGCTGTCACAAAGTTCTCTCCTGAAGAAGTGAAAGAACATGTGCATAAATTCTTAAAATTTGTTTAAAATTGTTATGAAATGGCATATTATTGTACTTTTTAAAAACAAAGCAATTTCATAGTAATATTATTTATTAACATAAAAGCTGCCAGATGCATGCAACGTATGCAATTATTTATACACATAAGTGCGCGCGTCTCTTGTTGGCCTTGTTGATTGGTTGGGGGGCATTTCATTTTCGTGAACTGTCAATACAGTGCAAATTTGACAGAAGGTAGTTTTTATAAATAAAATGGATATGAAAAAGTTGATAAGAGATTTTCGCCGTTTACAACGTGATCGTCAGCAGGCAAAATTAATGAAGAATAAGATGGTAGACCAAGCGGGTGTCAACTAACCTGTGATACAGTTCAACGTCCGGATGTTCCGCAGAGAAACGGCCCAGGCTGATGAACGTCTATTAGACGAACAATAGAACGTAACATTAAAGGTGCACCAGGGTGCTGTTCTGCTGTTCTGGGATCGAAATAGAATAGTTTTTTTTCATCTGTATGATACGGATATTGTAACCTATGATAATGGTGAACCAGAACCTGGTGAAGAGAATCAAGTACCAACTCCAATAGCAACGTTAACACCTTAGGAAGGAAGAGAAACTTTAATATTGGAGTTTGGCACCCTATTAGAAAAACGGAACTTCGTAACGGTTCTCAGTCTGTTTTTAGGGTTAAGGTGAAAAAATACATACTATACATATAAAAGGTTTATTCATTGTGTTTTATTCTTTTTGTAGCAGAAGAACTTCCACCTCCTCAGATTCAGGAACATCATCAATTCAATGTCAAATTAATGATTTTTTCTCTAAATAAAAACATTACATAAAATCAGTTGTTGATAATTCATTTTTCAAACGGTCTATTCTATTGTCTCTAATTGAAACATGAATGTTCAAAATTAAAAACGAGAATATCACATAATTTATTAATAACTACAGTTTTTCCATATTTTTATTTTTTTTTCAAATCGTTATTTAGATGTGTATAGCATGCCTGCCTTATAAAACAGGACAAGTTTTTGAATTCAGTTTGCTCATGAGGGTAAGACGTCAAAATAGAATTATTAAATTTTTACTCTTATTTGTGAATTAGGTTGATTTGTTGGAAAATCGTTTTGTTTAGTGTTGATTGTTTTAAATTTCGAATTTGATTGTTGCATGTTAGTGTTTTTGTTTTTCCACCGTTTTTTCTTCTATTGGCAGCACCGCAATGCATTGTTGGAAAAAATTTCAAGATGGCCACCTCTCGTAAGGTAGTGCTAATATGAACTTTCAAAACTATGTTTCCATTGTAAATTTCCAGTTTTTAAGTGAACCCTCGTCGGAATTAAAACCGTTAGAATTTGAGCTTAGTTTTATGTAAAAATTCGTGTGTAAATATGTGCATAATCAGAGTTAATGAGTGCAATGTAATTTTAAGTGTATAGCATAGTCCAAAGATAAGAACTCTCCAATGTTTTTGTGTGCAAGTTGACGAATTGAGTGTAATAGTAACCAGAAAACGAAGCGAGGAAGTCTCTAGAATCACGTAAGTCCAACGAAAAATCCCGCAGAACACACCTTGTAATGCCGTACGTGCGCGTACATGGTATATGGCGCAGCTATTTCGAAACTTAATTTCGGTTTCTCTATTGCACAAAATTAGCTTTTCGAAAGCCTGTTTCGTAATGGCATTGTTATAAATCGAGGGGTTAGCCAGTTTCGCTTATTTTGCCCCTTGAACCGGCCTTTTATCGAACGTTTCCTTCAACAGCTGTTCGTCGGCTGTGTTCCCAACTCGCAGTTGGATCACACTTTCTAGGGTTTTAATTACAAATACCGGTACCTTTGTGACCTCGTTTTTTAAATTTCGGTCAAAAATATGCGTCTGATGTATTGTTGTACGTGCTTATCCAGCCATTTCAGTCAATCGAAAGTGTTACTTCGAAATTATAACTTCTGTGGTACACCAACAACTTGAAACCAACTATTTTTGTAGAAATATTTTCAAATTTGCAACGAAAATAGAACTTAGTTGCAGGGCACTGTTACGTCTCAGTTTGGGAATGTTAACAATCCTTGGTTTCAAGAAACACATGTTGAATTACATATGAGGGTCCCAGGTTTAAATTTATTTCTATGATTTATGCAAACTTTGAGTCAAAGTTGAACTTTTCTGGATACGAGAGCTATTTACATCACAGAAATCATTTCTTTTCCAGGACCGTTGGACTTTGGGGCCCCAGAATTACAAACCTTGAGATGCTCTCTTCGTATTATTCAATTTACAATTGAATATACTACTAAAGGAGCTCTTGCAGCACTAATGCGGAAATTACTTTAATAAGAAAAACATTAACATGGATATATTTAGTCTTTAATTGAAACTATTCATATTTACAAAGATTCATTGATGGCAACGGTAAGCAATTGAGCTAACGTTTCTACCTTACTTCTTATGTGTCCTAAAGAAGGCAGATAAATAATATAATTGCATTAGATCAATATAAATGTTGCAATGTTGGTCATTTTATTTCTATACCATTTTTATTTTACATCATTAACATTTCCATATAGAATGTATGAATTTTATAGATTCTCTGATTCAATTTAAAAATGGATGAAAAAGAAAAAAATTAAATTATTTTCTTACTAAATTTAAGAAAAAGGAAGTTATTATTTTTATTTTAAACATTAACTGATAAACCCCAGAACTGAAAAATCAATTCTTTAAGAGTTCTTATAAAACCTTTTTATCACGTTCGCCTTGCTCGTTTTATAACGTTAACACGTTAGTTGTTAGTTCAGAACGTATTAAAAAAAAAAATACCATTGGTGACAACCATATTTATGTAAACCTTCTCTTTCTCCATTTCGCCATAAATTATTGCTGATACTTCGTATGATTTTATATTTTACTTTTTTAAATGTTTAAACCTGTTAATATACTTCAACTAAGTTTTCTGTAAATTATTTATTTTGGTGCAGTTTTCAAAATTTTTAAGCAACACCAACTACTTTTTAGATTCTCTTTTTTAAGCAGTTTAATGTTTTCGAGAGTTTTAAGATTTCTCTTAATTTTTGTAGTTCTGTTATTTTTATAAGTAGCGTGATTTTTTTTTCAGTACAAAATTGTTCAAAGAACGTGCTATATAGTACTCGGCTTTAAAGTTTGATCGTTTCTGCCAGTTTTAAAAACAATGTAAATCTAGCTTTACTGTCATTTTTATGGTTATTTTGTTTGAACAATAATCAAAATGTTAAGCACAGAAAATGTCTCAGGCAGATCCAAATGTCAAATTGGATATAGATATAAACCATCTTGGGTGTTCTTCCAAAAAATGAGAACTGATGTATAACACTGTACTAGTAAATTTGTGGAGTTAAAAATTAAAAAAAAAAATTGACCCCAACAGTAGACCTCATAGCTGTTAAGATATATGTCTTTATAATTTTATTCATATGTTCATCAAATGGGAACAAAGTTGGCCATGTTGTAGATTTTTTCACTGTTGTCTTTGCCAGGCCTTTAAGACGTAGGTTAAATTGCAGTTTGTAAAATTAATTTGATTATTAAAACGTCCATTTGGGAGCTAGTTTAATTTATTACTGTGAAAAAAACTACACAACATTTTTGTGTGATATCTTCCATTGTTATGTCATTGGGGATCTGTTTTAATTAAAATTTAAACACCGGGTTCGTGTAATTTTTCTTTTGCTTCCTGCCTTGCATTACTGCTTAGTAATGCACCTACCTGTTTAATTTAACAATGTCACAAAAAACCACTTAAGTAACTTTGTCAGACAAACTAATGAATGTTGTTAGTGAAATCATTGGGCGAAAATTTCAAAATGAATTAACGATGGAGCCATGTGTTAATGGGTGTTCTTAACATTGTGTTGATGTACTTTTTTTCGTATTGTGGACACTTATCAGTGGTTTGTAGCTAGATTTTGTTTTAAGGAATTTTGAAAAAAGTAATTTAAAAAAATGCATGTAAAATGTTCAGTCAATAAAATTATACAGTGACGGCCAAAATAAAGTGGTACAGTTTGATTTTGTCATTGTAATATGGGTCAAAATTGATACATTGAACTACTAATAAGTCCTCTGTGCCTACCACTTGTACCAACTCATTTGAAAATGTTCTGATGCCGAAATGTTATTTCATTTTGTTTTACACTATCTGAATATATAAATTAATATCAAATCATGACATATCGGTACTTTTATATAAAAACCATCAAACGATTGTCTTTTTGTATTGTGAAAAATTAAAGAATGTCAATTTTTCCTTTTGTTTTATTATTAACTCGTCACATTAAGACAGTTAAAAAAATGTTAGGTGATGTAACTCAATTAAAAACCGGTAAAGCTTAACTCAGACGCCGGGTCAAATAAAATATTTTTTTTGTCCCCAAAAGCGTGAGATAAAAGTTGTTGATTTGTAATTGTATTATCAAATATAAGAGGAAAATTCAGACTCGTATCATTACTAACTCACTGTGGAAGTGCCATTGTTAAATTTTGATACCACCATCTTTATCTTTCCCACGACAAGTTTGATCATGGGAAACAAATTGAGACATTTGACACCCGATTAGACTAAGTTTTCTATAATCAATATTACGAAAATTGATTCCTTCGTTTATTTTTAGTGCAACTATACACTCGTTTCATTGTGTTACGTGCTGTTTCTCGTCGATTGTTTCAATCCGGGTTTAGCTTCCGAGGGTGGAGACTTATGTTTTTAGGTAGTATATCAAATGACAGCTGTCAAGGATTAGTACAGTTTGTTGGTTCCCGCTTACTAAGTATAGATGATGTCCAAAAAAAAGATGCCAATTAAAAATAATTAGAAATTACATTTACCTGATGTATCACGTTTTAGATAACAGTTTTATTAGTAGAAACCATTTATTAATAAAATTCATGTCACAACTCTTGTATAGTTGAAATTTTAGTTTATTAGTTTTAAATGTCCATTTTTATTGAACATTTTAGTGACTAAACCTCTACTCATTTATGGTTGGTTAATTAATTTTAATCCATGGCATCAAAATTGATAATGCTATGATGTAATAACGATAAGTAACAATTACATATTTCTGTAACTTTTGTACGTATTGCAGTTTTTTTTTTATTAAAATAATGATGTTTTTAAAACCAATTATTACAAACTAGTTATGTACACATATTTAACAAACCACAAATATATGCACAAATAAAAAAATGGGAAAGACCAAGTTTTTTAAGCATTTGGAAGTTAAAAATATGTAGGACCTAAATGTTCCCATCCATACCTGTTTGCTTATTGTAAATATTTTTCTCTGCCAAACACCTTTTTTTTTAAATATCTATGCATTTGTATATCCAAATTGTTAATAACTTCAACTATAATTAGTAAAGCGATCTAGAGAGTAAAGTTGGTATTTTAATATATAAAAATACCTCTTATTGTATAAAAATCGCATTAGAAAGTTATTTTATTGTCGTTTTGTATAAACGATGAAGTATTGAAATGTAAATCAGAAAAAAAAAACAATATTTAAAATCATTCAAATACCTGAAAATGCAAAAAAAGCATTTAATATTTTGAATGCATTTCTTCTTGGAATTGTTTATCGCAGTGCTTTGTTTAATTGGTATATTGGAGACCCGGAATGAAAATTTATTTATTTTATCATAGACTGATAATTAACCCTTGTTTATTTATGGTACAAACTAAATTGGAATAGAGATACCGGTATTTTATTTGGAAGCTTCCTAGAATGTCCCAACGGATTTCAAGACATCAAATAAATTCTCGGATGACACCGCCAGTTAATTGATTTCCTTGCTATGATTTTAAATTCATTTGCAACCGAACTATTTTGCTGAAAATTTTAATTAATGTTGTTGATGTAGCGATGTGTAAAATTTGATTCATGGTTGGAAAAGTGCAGATTTTTACTTGTGGGTGCGCATACACCCACTGCTCACAAATCAGTCTTTTGATCTTTCGTCATGAAAAAATTATGCAAACAGTTAACGTTAAGAGTGTTAATAAAATATTCATTTTATTTACTTCGACGTGGACATTCCGAATAGAGTTGCAACTGGTTTTTAAACGACTTTGTGCCTTTGCGAATTTGAAATGTAAACATGGGCCCGCAAAATAAATACCGTTGAAAGTAAATAAGAGTCTTGGTGTGGGAGGTGGAAGGTGGAAGGTGGAAGGTGTTGTCACGATGCCAGCCAATAATTATTTAGAAATATTCATTTAGTGCGTCTGTTCTGTTAATAATATTTTATGAGTATTTGCTATTATCGATAGTTCAAAAAGTCAACTATGTATTCGCAATTTTTTTTCCTGTTTGATGATCAACAATATTGCGTATATTTTGCATCTCCTATTGACCTCTTTAAATAATAATAAGCAAAGGTCATTTTTTGTTGTTTATCGTTTTTAGTTGACAGGAGGTCTAAATCTTAGTAACACTGAAATGGCTGTATTAATTAAATTCGAAGACTTTTAAGAGCTTGCGATTTTTAACAAAGCGTGGGTGTTGATAGTTTTTATCCAGACTTTTATCTCGGAGCTAAGGTTAAAGGATTTTTATAACATAGATCGTCAACAATTCAGAGATATTGAAAGTCTTACTCCGATAGTGCAAAAAAGATAAATATATTTTAAGTTTGAGTCAGTCGTATTTATTTATTTAAGTTTCCTGTTTAATGTGGGTCTCACCGTTTTGTTTTTCCAGGTTCCAAATGCAAACAATGGACAAAATTCAAGTGAAGAAAGAACCTCCGCCCACAGATCTACAATCGTTAAAAGCAGCTTCTGACGTTTCCGAGATATGTTTCGTATGTGGCAACAAAAACCATTCGCAGACTTACTGGTTGAACGTGCATCCTGTACCTAATAAACCGAAAGAACCCCATTTCCCGTTTCTGAGCTCACATGCACCTCCAACAGGCTACGTCCCAAAAAGCGACGTTGCAGTTCCTGCATGCTTTCTGTGTTACAGCTTACTCATACAACAATGGGACGCCCATGAATTAACCGCAAGGCCTCATTCTGAAAGACTCTATTGGTTAAAAAGAGTCGACAATGGGCCATATACGGGTGCAGATATGGGTGTACAAGGAGAATATGCAGCTCAAGTTTTAGGACTAAATAACGAAAATAGTGTAGGAAGCAACGTTAGACCTCCTAGTCGAAGAGAAGACGTTAAAGTTCAAATGTCACCAAGGCCGTCACAGGTAATTTTTAGTCAGGTGTTTTAGATAATGCAGCCATTAATGGAAATTATAAATCGTATCGATTTTCGTGGAATAAATATTTCCATAATTTAAATTTTATTTTTAGACTCGTCATCACTTTCCACTAAATGCGGCTATTAGTGCATTTAAGGTGACTTCGTTCACCTTATCTGGATTAAACAGGATTCTAATTTTATCGCAATACTTATGTGGCCTATTTTTAAATCTTTTCGTTGTTTATGACACTATTGTAACATATGAGTTTGTAGCTAGTTTGCGTAGTGAGTTTTCATCGGAAAATAGCGCTTATTACAACAGTACTAAAGGTACTAATTTTACCCAAAGATACAAAAACAGGTTTTGTGTGGTATTCAGTTTGGTTTGTGTAATTTGATTTTAACTATCAATTTTTTTTGGATATTGAGTGTCATAAATGGCATTAGATCCACATACTTCGAAACTCCTTTCTTCTGGAATCGCTAATGGGAAAAGTAAATCTTTAGTTTAAAGTCGAAAACTACTTTTTATAGTTATGTTAATCTGTTTTTTTCGTCAGAAAACAACGTCCAAATTGGTATTTTTTTCTGGAAAGGACAGAATAGCGAATATCTAATACAAAAAAATTTAAGTTCAGATATCCTAATGACAAGTATCGACTAACAAAATCTTCTAGATTTATGGGAACAGCTTGTTTTAAAAAGATCTTTTATAGTCACAAGCTCATATAAGTATTGTATTTGCTCATATTTTCATTTTAATTTTCGACACCTCGTGTCATAATTTGCTTAGCTAGTCATAAACCTTGTTCGATAAATTTTGTCAAGTTTCAACGACAAATATTGTATGTCAAGCAAAAAGCTGTCACAATAACTATTACAATAGCATTTCTTGACGTAATTATCTCATTTTAAGCTATCAGAATCAGAATGTCAACAAACTGTCGACATTCATTTAGGAATTCGGTACTGTTTAAGACTGTTTTAGTCAAAAGAACACATTTTGGGGTATTTGTATTAAGGGTTCATTACATTTAAAATTGATTTATGACAAAGTTCAATGTTTGGAGTAACTCATCGTGATGCCACCACGACGCCGGCGCCATACTCTATTAAATTTGTGGCCATTTACAAAAATTCGTTTTTGGTGATGGTTTCTATTAGTCAGACAGTGCTCATGAAATTATTATTCATTGTGAATCAATTTCTATTTCCGTACATACGAATGGATGTAAATAAAAAATATCAATTATACAGGGTCATATTGAAATTCTTCACAAAATTTATTTCACTTCCAATAAATAGCTACTAATTTTTGAGTGACGAATCAGACCAGGGCCGCTAGTTTTCTGATGTATGTCTAGTTTCAATTATTTAAATAACCAGCAAAAACTGTTTTTCTTTTTTAAATTTGATTGTGATTATGTTAACGTGTGAAAGGGCAATTAATTAAACGAAATATAATTTTTCATACAATATTATTGTTTTTAAACTCTTATAAATGTCAGCTTTGGCTCTGAGGTATAAAAAGTTTAAGTAGTTTTTAAGCAAAAAAATAAAGCGTTGTTAAGGAGGTTGATCGGTAATTAATCCATGTCTGACACTTTATGCAGGCTCGAACTATACGTTGTTGCAAAATTTGTCAATTCGATTAATCTCCATGTGTAAACAGAGAGATATCTCACTTTGGTAATTATTCCTATATTAAAAAACTTCAATCGATACATTATACAACGGCTTCTGCATATAATTGCAGCGTTGCGTTTCAATTTCAATTTATTTTTTTTGGACCCTTATATTGTCGCAAATTAAAGATCAGGGCAATTTTTCAGAGCAACTGTATGAAAAATTTATAAGTTGAAATAGTACAAATGACAAAAATATAACGCAAATATTTTGCTACATAATTCTACTCCCAATTTTAATAGAAGGGTTTTCTCGTAAAAGTAGTAAGTAGTAGTCCATTCTAATAAATCAAATGGAAAGTTTAGCAGCAACATGCATCATTTTGTCATTACCGTGCAAAGTCGATTATACTGAATAATTTAATGTTTATAATGTTTCACATTTTTTATTCATTTTTGTTCAAATTCACGTCAGCACTGCTGTCACGTTGTTTCACTATACTTCCTGCACCTTTGACTAGCAATTAATATAAGTCTCGTTAGACCTTCAAAATATCCGCGCATCCATTCTGTCATCTTCGCAGTTCCTTCTAACGGCCAATGTGTTGTAAATGACACGTCCTTTCAACTTTTAATATAGAAATTTTTGTATGATATTTGAGTAAGAAAAATTCGTTGAGATGTACTTAAAGTAAAAGGAATTTACACTCGCTTCATCGGGTACGAATACTCGTCTGTCGCCCAGGTAACGTCGAGCAAAAATATGATACAGGTTTAATATCGAGAAATTTCCATACAATTCCAAAGAGATTTATTTGCCTACTTTCCAGGAAACGCTAGTTTTCGTTACAAAATAGACGTCCTTGGTCCTACAGATAGAACATTAATTAGCGCTAAAATATCGATAAGACGACTTGACCTGCAGGAAATTGGATTTTATCTTTTAAAGTGCTGTCTATCTCATATACGATGTTGATTTTTGAACCTTTCCACCGGTTTGATATACAGGTGAAAAACGCGCTGTTGTTATTCGTAGAACTCGTTGGAAAAGTACAAAAACAACCTATATCTACAAATACATCTAAAGTAGGATATTGATTATTGAAATAGCAGTCACACTGTTACAACTGATTTGGTAAAATGAGGCGAGGTTTTTTGTTTGGAAAAACAACGTAATTTCAAAAATACCAATAATAAACAAACAATCGATTTACAGTTTGTTTCTGATTTAGTTGCCGTTTGCTTTAGTGATTTTCAAAGATTGATTTGTGCAGGTTAACTGTTTACCTTGCAAAAAATTACTGACGTATTGCTAGCTTAACTTTTTCTCCACTAAATGGATATGGAAACAATGATATTTACATAGCTTTTTATGTAACCAATTTCATTTGGTACCTGAAAACGTATTGTTGGTATGTGTTTATCGTTGAATTTAGTTGGTAATGAAAGTTGAATGGAGACACTTGAAATGATTAATACACAAGTTTTGTGTGAGTGATGGAATCGATTTTAATCGGTTTTATCGAAAAACGACACTTTTGTTCAGTGTGTGTTTGCAATTAGTATGTTTCAATGTCGGAGCGCCGCTCGTCACATTCGGTTCAATCTATGTCTCCATAGTGATGTAACACTTGACAAAAATAAGAGTGTTGATTCTTAGCTGTACTTTTAATTGCAGATTCTCACCGAAGAACGTGAGTCAACCGAAATGATCCCCGAAGGTGCTCTCGACTTGACCAGTTCGCAGCCTTCGCTTCAGTCGCTTCCAGTATTTCACAGTCAAAATTCAAATTCTTCAACGGGAACGGATATCCTTGACCTTAGCATGCCCGACAAAAATTCAACAACGGAAGTTTGCTACGTCTGCGGAGACGGCTTTCCTCGGGGCAGTCTGGAGGTGATCGCCGCGAAACAGCACCCCGACTCTCCTGTGCAACCTTTTTTTCCCAGCCTCATCGAACATCCCAGACCCAGCAGGTCTCGTCCCATCGACTCCACCGGTCGTGTCCAGGCTTGCAGCGAGTGTCAGAAACATCTGATAAAGCAATGGCAAGCTTTTCAAGCACAAGGAGTGCCTCATACCGAGCGGAATTACACACTAAGGAAACGACAATCGTCCACTTTGGACACTACAACTTTTATTTGTTATACCTGTGCCTTGGAATATCCTTCCAGCAGCATACGTTTGCTCTATTGTTGTCCTAATGCCGAAAAGGAAAAGTATTATCCATTCATTCAGACTCTCAAAGCGCCTCCCGGTGCGAGTCCTATTAGTCCTCAAGGGATGATTCAGGTGTGTTATATTTGCTACAAGGCTATACCGCAGAAACATCAAGTGTTCGGGGGTGACCCTAGTGCTATTGTGAATAACCACGTGTCTGTAACTGATGTGCAGTATCATAACAGTACTTCTTCAAGGCCTAGTACTGTTAAGTCACCTGCCAATAGTGCTGGCTCTGACATTAGATATAAACCCTACGACATCAACCCGGCTGTTATCACTAGTAAGAAGAAACAAGCGGCTTTGGAAAGCAGACAATTGAAGGTAAATACAGTTTCAGTTTGTATACTACTGATCTGTCTACGTTCTGTCTAAAATGAATAAACAAAACTGATTATTATATCATATTTGTTCGGTAAACATTAGATAACTCAGACGCTGAAAACTGCAGTTATTTCTATTTAAAAAGCAATTAAATTTGTGTTATCGCTATTTTTAATGTGGACTTTACATGTCTGCTTTAATTACACTTGGGGATCTATACAAAAACTTTTTTTTTTTAAAGGAGACTAAACAAGTGGCAGTATAATTAGATTTTTTAATCGCTATAACAATTGCGTAAATATTTGAAATTTACACAATGTGGAGATTTTTTTTATTGTAAAAATAGATGCGAATTTTTATACTGTACGTGCATTTTTATGGCAGGCAGTCAGATATTTATATAGAAAGTGTGCAAAGAAATGTTTCACGTCTCGGTTTGAAGGTAATTTTTTTTAATGAAAATTATATTTACCAAACCAACATGTCATTTCCATTTTAATTCTTCACCCACTCCATATTTCTCTTGTAGTTAGCTTTAATAACATTATGAAGTAAAAATTTTGGTTTGAACAATTGCTTCAGAAAAACTTTCTTTACATAATTATTGTTATAAAGATGTGTAAAAATGAAATTCTAAACCTTTCTTTAGTCTATTTATGTACAAGATATGTTTTTTTCATTTAATCATCTTTTTTCTTAAATATGTAATGTTATTGTACCAGCTTTATAGATGAATGTGCAAAAACATTGTATTTTACTGTTCACTGAACTCGTTTTTTTCTTTAATTTTGTGACGTTTCAAGTTCATCGATTATTATATTCACATAATTTCTTACAATACTATCACTAAGAGGTCATTATAGTAACATATGTACTCGAGACTGTAATAAACATGTTTTCATTTTTGCTCACATTCATAAACTATCCATTTTAAACGAAAAATGCAAAATTTAATGTGTTAAACATCACAAGCTAGAACACGTTTTAAGTTAATTGAAAAAGAACACACAACATAATTGATATGTTTGTTAATTTTGCTATTGTTGTTTTTATAAAAAGATAAACATGATGTGATGTGATCATGTGCGTCACATGGTATAACTCTTTCTAAAATAAATAAATATTATTATTGCAAAATAAATAGAATTAAAATAGATAATAATAATAAAAAGGAAAATTCTACAGGAATTACCTATCTCGCATTAACTAAAAAAATAAATTGTGAATGTCAAGTTTGATACGAGCAACAGCTGCAGTTTATGTCATCGTAGTTTCTAATCAATACTAATTTTAATGTTGCAGTTTATATATAATTAACATATTGCTGCTATATTTAACAAGACTGTAGCAGAAATTACGACCGTGGATCAGTTTCAGAAGTTTTTTTTCAATGATTTCCAAATCGTTCAAGTAAATTCAGAATAATTTCGGTTCGAACAGTCTCGTCGTATTTTACTCCAACAATAAAATTTCACACTTGGATGACTTGTCAAATGAATTCTTACCGATAAATTGAAGGTCCACGTCTTTTTGTGTCTATAACATTGTAATTAAATTGTTTCACTCTAAGCAAAACGAACAATCAAAGTAAATTATATAACTTTGTAGGCGAGTATAGCTGCAAGGACTACTTCCCCAGCTCCGGATGTAAATGGTCAGCCTTTAACTCAGAGCTATCGATGTTACATATGCGCTGGTTTATTTCCACGAACGCAGATGGAATGGTTAAGTACTTCTCCTGAAGGAATGAATTCCCACGCAATGCATTTTCCATGTCTTCGGAACGTGGCCAGGACTTCGGAAAATAGTTGCATGGACTCGCATGGAAGAGTACTTAGTTGTACCAGATGTGTTGGTCTTTTAGCTCAACAGTGGGAAACGTACGAGAACGAAAGGGTACCTCTAGAGAGAAGAAGGTACAGTTTTGAAGAAAGTGCGATTGGAAGTTGACTGTTGTTTTTAGATACGAAATTCCCATGCCTGATCCTACCTCGACCAATGGCGATAGAGGGATTCCTACACCTCCTAGTACAAATAGTGAAAGGACAATAGCGAGTAATCCGGGCGGAAGCAGTATTTACTGTTTTCTTTGTGGATTACACTCGGAGTTTACTTTAGCTAGAGTGGTTTACGGCAGACCGCAAGGTAAACCATTAGGACATGAACTATTTTACGTAAAAGTAGGAATTGGAATTTACAGGAAGAAACGCCCCTTATTTCCCATATCTTCTTCAACGAGTTAGTCCGCCCAACACGGAACAACTACGAGAAGACGGTTCAGCTCTAGTCTGTACATTCTGTTACCACACGTTAGTGAGCCAGTGGAGGCGCTATGAGGCTCAAGGACCATCAGCGCCTCCTGCTGACAAAAGGGACTATAACACCCACGATTATTGTTGTTATGTTTGTGGCATTACTACGTATAGGAAACGAGTTAGAGCGTTACTAATCAAGGTAACGCCATCAATACACCTTAAAACAAACTAACGTTACTAATTCCAGGATTTTCCCTTTTTGAGGTTCCACCCCCAACCAGAACACTCCTTACTCCTAGAAAATGGAGACTACTCCGTCGTTTGTTTGGACTGTTACGAAACGTTAAGGACTCAAAGTTTAGAGTATGAAAGGTGGGGGCTGCCGTTAGACAAACGACAATATAATTGGATAACGCAACCTCCACCACCTGAAGATAGTCCAGAAGCTACCATTGCACGGTTACCGAGCGGACAACGCAGCGACAAGGTTGTACGTATTTAAAAACAAGAAAAAAACATACAAACATTGTTACATTTTAAAGGTTCCACCTACTTTTCTGGCAAAACCTGGGAAGAAAAATTGTTCACCGAAACTGGTCGAGAGAAAATCTGGCTCAAAGTCTGAACCCAGTGGTGAGTTATTTTCGTCACACTTTTTTGATAAGATCAAAGTGATAAGTTTATAAATGAGACACTTGAGAGAAATAAAATTGTAAAGACGTAAAATGGCTCTTAAAGATTCGACTTTTTATGCTCAGAGTTTAAGTAAGAAAATATCTAGATTGGTTTTATAAATAATATCATTGATTACGTGCGTATTTTTTGTTTACTTCAAGTGTCACAGGAAAGGTAGAAGTATCTTATTTAGATTAATGACACTTGGTAATTTATCATTGTAACCTTCATTGTTTAAGTCGGGTAGAGTAGGTAACATTATCATCTATATTGTTAATAACGTAGATTTTATCAATAGACACTCCATTTTACAGTAAACAATGATAATTGTTTTTTTATAATTATATAAAGAAACAGTCTAATGTTTTTGCCAAATTAAGGGAAAAAACACGTGTAGACGTATAATTCTTTTTATGTATTTATATTTTATACTATAGAATGAAGTTTGGAATTATTGATTTTTTTCCTGTACTCGATTTTTGCAGCATCTGATCTTTTTAAATTTTTGTTGGTTTTTAAGGCCCATATTAAGGTGCTCCGTAATTTTGAAGTCTAAATTTAATTAATTATAACATCAATCATTTTCGCAGTTTTTGGATAGATAAACAACGATTTTGTAACAGAAAACGGAACTTTGAGGTTGTAAGGTTCAAGCCAAAGTCAGTCACTCTGTGTTATTCAAGTTATTGAAATCAAAATAAGAACTATAGTTTTTATATGAATTTGGTAACATATTTTTCACAAAAAAAGATTAAGGATAGTTTAGTTTTTTTTTTTGTATGTCTAGACAGTATCAACAGTTGGTGCTTTATCAAACGTTAGTCAGCAGTTTAAAAATACTTTGAATGTTATTAAATACATGGAATAGTTTACGTGGAATAAAAATGACTTTTAGGACAATTTTGAAAATTTTATAAAAACTCATCATTTAATAAATACAATTATTGTACTATTCTTAGTAATAATTTGATGAAAAGTCGAAATTGATCATAATTGGCAAAAATATTCAAATTCTTGTTCATAATAAGTACTAAATCCATTTTAAAATTGTGATATTGTGGTTTTTAAAAGTAGCAAGAGATTTTAAATTGTGATTACAGTTCTCATTGGAATTCAAGATACAATTTTTTCTATTAAAAGCCAGCCTAAAAATATTTAGTTTTTATGGTAGTGTTGGACACCTAAAAATTTATTGGATTCTAAAGCTCCAATTGAAATTCAAATTTACACCCATATTCTTTTAATTAAAATAGTGATAATAAAATATAAACAGGTATTTATATGTATGTATATGTATATATAAACAGACATTGAAAAACCGTTTTTGTTTGTCAAACAAAGCCTCTGAAAATTTAATAGATTCTATCAGACCTTCCTGATCTTGAAACAGATTTATATGCTTTTCAGATATGGGCAAAATTTAATCCGTGTTTGTAATTTTTTTAGTTAAACTTGTAAGAAATAGTTACTTTTATTACTTTGATTTAACTGCTTTTATCACGTGTTATTTCTCATAATTTAGTGATTCAAAAACTTTGTATCACAAAATTGTTCGTTTGAAATAACGTGGTCTTTGTTTCGGAAATTCAGGTTTCATTATCATATTCGTTACTTTTTTCACTCGAATAAATGTTTAAATTTATCGATAAAGTGTATATTGCATCAAGTCGGATTTCTTTCTAAAACAGCAGGAAAAATAAATTAAAATTTTATTTTTAATTAGTGCCACAAAAAATGGTTGTAATCTAGATAAAACTAGTTATTATTGTAAAAACATTATTCTAACAAAACATTTGAATAATAAACGCTAAAAAATTGTTGCAAATGAAAATGAACGAACAGATTTCCAAACTAATTTGAATAACTAGTTATTAAGACAGTGCTCTAACGAAATAAGTACACTATAAAATTAAGTTATTAAATGATAATATGAGTTTATAATAAAACCGATCCCAGAGCGAATAAAATTAAAACAGAAAATATATGAAATGTAAATAAGTTTGTAACTTTTTCATCGGTGACAAATATTTGTGTAACTAGGGAACTTGCGAAATTTTTTGCATATAGTAATTTTCTCAATAAAAATCGATGACAATGTTTATTTATGACAGCGCTCTCTAATCTGTCCGTAACCTCCATAATATGTTGACATAATTTAGTCGCATAACCCGTTAATTCCAATTGTCAGATCAACAACTAAGTAAATGTACGTAAGAAGAAGAGAATCGGTTTTACATGTGTCAAGTTGGTGCTCGTGCATAATCCGCCCTAGACGCAACCCGAACAGGAAGTAAATAAAGACGTCGCGTTAACAGATCGACGGATGGAACACATGCGCCGCTTCGTCAAGGGTTCTGCGGGGATGGAGGGGACACAAAGACTAGGGGCTTCCGCCACCGCCACTTCCACCCCCAGTCTGCTCTTGCCGGCGGGTTGAAATCAAGTATCGCAGACTAGTAGGGGTCGCGCTTGTCAATAAACGCCTTTTTGCGGTATCACACGCCCAAAAATATCGCGCTAAGAACCTCTCTCGCTCGCTCTTTCTATTATTTTGTTATTGTTATCGCTGTTATACCACCACTGGGGTTTTTGTTATTGTTTTTAAGTCGAACCTGAATAGCGTGTGAATCTGCGAACTAGTAATTAAGGGATGTCGGGATTTGGGATTTTAGTGAAGGGTGTTGATGTGATTTGAGATGCGCGCGGGCATATTTTTCTATTTCGTTTTATACTTGTATTGATGATGTGATATTCGTGGTTTCTCGATGGAATCTCTGTAATATGGACTTTAAACATTCGCACTATCTCCCTAATTTACAACATCCGCACCCTTATTATTACCCGGATGTGGGAGGTAAGATGCCTGGGGATGCACCCTATTTTAATTATCTTTGAAATATACGAACAGATTAATTTATATGAAAATTTCAAATCTTGAGGAAATTGCGCTTCCTCATCGAACAGAAATGATCTTGTTTTTTTCTCGTGTCGGAAGTGGGTTTTATTAAGCTATTCACACATATATCAAATATTCATTGGTTTCTATGTTACTTTGCTTTCTGGCTATATTCCGCTACCCTCAAAGGGACGGTTTCTGCTCACCGCCGAGTTGATCACTGCGGAAACGCGATGGACCCATTTATGAGATAACCCGAAAAGTTAATCTTAAAGATTTTCTCTTCAAATTAGGAAAAATCATTTCATTAACGATCCTCTAATTAAACCAAGTTGTGGCTCTTCTGCTGGATTTAATAACAAGGATCGATTGTGTTTTATGAGGGTAGTTCAAATGTCGAGCCCCGAAGGGTCTCGATAATGTCTGCCAAGGTCATTCGGTTCATTTTTCCTTTAATGTATATTCACACGTTCTTAACAGGGGTTATCAATAACTGTTTCGGAATATTTCAAACAACTGCGTTGCTTCCAGTCTTGAATGTTTGGAAATAATTTTTAATAACGGAATATTTGCCACATGCGTTTAGAAATAGACACTGATAAGTATTTTTAAGGTGGCATAACCAGATTAAGCAGGTATAATACACCACTTGATAAGAAACAAATTATGACGACTACTTTTTTCACTGTAGAAGTTTCCTCCTTATTAGTTATCACGAGATCGTTTGTTATACGTGACATTCTCCTTTAAAGATTCCACCTCGTAAGTAGACATTGTTCATTCAAAAATGCCACGAGTCAACGTCGTTTTGCACTAGGTACTCATTTTTGATAAGAATTATCTATAGTTGTCAAAATACTTGTTGAAAATTTTCCCCAAAGATTTCACGTTGTCTATTCACTAATTGTTATCATTGAACGTAAGTGTTTACCAAGCTTATATACAATCAATCTAGATCTTTCGTTAAGAAGCTCCAAATTAAATGAGTGCATAGGTCCTAGATTGGAGGTCAAGTTGATATCGTTGATAAAATTATTACTTTTTACTAAAAATTTATTCGTCAGCCCTTGGTAAACGTTACAACGATTTTACTCTTTGTCAAGTTCAATAACAAGCTAAAAATATTAAATGACTAAAACGCTTAGAATCTCTTTAAGAAATGAACTATTTGATAAAAATGGTTATAGTAGTGTTTACAATATGTCGAAAAAAAAAACAATTCACGGTTCAGTTGTCAAGGATCTAAGGGGGGCAAAGTGTATGTCAAAAGTCAAAACTGTGTATTTACATGTGAAAAGTTGATAACAGAAATGATTGTGGTAATCTTGAAATAAAATCTCGTAGTTCACGTTGAGGATTAAAATTCCGTCAACATTACTACACGTGATCCATATAGTGTAATAATTTAGTAAAATTAGAGCTAGATATTTTATCGCTGTCACGTATTATCTTTTTAATTATAACTATGACAGTTACTGATGCAAAAAAGAAAAAAAAACAGCTTAAATAATAACTATAGTACCTCTAAAAAATGGCGTGTAGTTTGATTGTGATTTATTAAACATTTCGAATTTAACATAAAAATTGTCATTGAAGGTTCTATAGGTAGAGCTTACAAGCACTTAATTTGAATAGATAATATATGTCAATGGAGGCATTATATTTTTTTACTTGTTGGAATATTGTATATATCGATAATAATATTTTAGAACTGTTCTGTTACACTGATATTTTTGCGTGTAATTGATTAACCTCAAACTGCCAGAGACACAACCAATGTCTTACGTACCTACATATGTCATCATATGACATAACAATTACATTATTTAGTCAATGGAAATCCGTGATTGGTCCTTCTCTCATTCTTTATCTACCAAAACGTGTAACGAAAACAGTCGTCTACATTTCTAATTAAACATACGCAACTTGTAAATGCGATCTTTCCAAAGCCCAGCTTTGGTTAATAGGTTATGAATACGTAATTTTAGTTCTCATCTCATTTCTTTCTTTTTGATGAAATTTTTGTTAGGGTGAAATTGATGAATTTTTTTTTAAAGGATGATGTAGTCAAAAGGGCCATAAAAGCATAACAAAAAAAAATATTTAAAATAATAATTGAGCTTGGCATGAATGCTTCGAATGT
This sequence comes from Cynaeus angustus, assembly GCA_030157275.1. Taxonomy (NCBI): domain Eukaryota; kingdom Metazoa; phylum Arthropoda; class Insecta; order Coleoptera; family Tenebrionidae; genus Cynaeus; species Cynaeus angustus. Next base: position 25,452,706 of record CM058058.1, read on the forward strand.
GTAGTATTACGTTGTTTTAGAGATAAGTGAACTCCTAATGAGTTTCGTTTCTTCCGGGTCAATTTCTATTGCAGGAAATTTGCTATTTGTAAAATTATTTGATTTCTACGAAATTCCCTGCGGAGGTCTATCCAACTGTCTGAAATCTGAATGCATAAAAATTTTGTTAGGATTATCTTAAGATATTTTTTCAGTCCCTAACACTCCAAAAGTTGTGGTCTCAACAAATGGCAGCGCCAAACCAAGAGTCACAACAGGCCACGCCGTTCCAGGTCCTGGCCCCGGAGCCCAAACCCAGGGTTCCCATTCTTTCGCAGCAGCCTTGCGAAATTTGGCTCAACAATCAGTTCCAGGTGGTGAACATCCATCTGTAACTCCCACAGCACCGGAACCGCTTCGTAGAGAACCAGGTATTAAAAACAGGATAAAGCCACAGAACAGTTATTTAATTAATCATTTACAACATAAAGCTAGTGTTCCACCTTCAGAAAAACCAAAAGTCACGGCTGAATTACCTTTATACGCCACTTCGTCTATTCGACCGTCGGAAACTAGAATCCCAGTTGGAAATTCCAGCGATAGATATCCTCAGTCTTGCATAACAGATTTAGGTCGAAGTGGTTTTCAACCTTATCGTCCAGAAGAAAGGATGCCATCGGTTCCTGTAGGATTAGATGTTCCAGGGTATCCTCCGTACGGATATCCATCGCTACCACTTATAGACGAGCAATTATATTATGAAAGAATGGGCTTGTTGAGACCGCCCTGGCCACCTCTAGGACCTGCGTATTTACCGTACATGATTCCCGGAGCTACGATGCCTTTGTATCTACATGAACGGTGAGCAGTAAATTAAATTAAGCGGTAGAGTTGCATCAGGGCCTCGATTTTATCGAACAAATGCAGTCAACAGCGGCTAATAGCAGAGCCCTTTGATCCTGCTAGGCGTGTCACAGGGCCATGTCGCTATTGAAAGTTACAAGAACACTATTCATGATATTGACGTGAAACCATTGTCAAATGTTTCTATTAGACCAACCGGATTAGATAAATATTTTGGCCGATATATTATTGTAACTACTCTTTATATACTTACAAACTTTCGACCCTTTTGACATGGGCGCGAGCTAATTTTAACCGCTCGCCGGCAGTTTCTAGGGACTTTCTCGAGTGACTTTGCAAAATAAGTTTCCGTCGCAGGCTGTGTACATAACTATAAACTTAGTTTGCGAATATTATGCATTGTAGTAGAACTTCGAATTAAACTCAGCATCTTTTTATCGGAAAGCGTCATAGATATTTTATAGTTGTCTACAGCGGATATTACACATAAATTTCTTTATTTCCTTTTGTGTGGATTTGAAATACTCATTTTTTTCTTTTTATTTTTCTAGATTGAAACTGGAAGAGGAACATCGTCAGCGCTTAGCAGCAGTTCGTAAAGACGACCACGCTGAACGAGAGCTTTTGGAACACCGTGAACTTTTGCAACAGCAGCGGGAACGAGAACAACGAGAAAAAGAACGAGCTCAACGCGACCGCGAAAAAGCTCAACAATCTCGGATATCTCCTCACATGCCACCGTCACATCTCTCTACCCAATCTCCGATGATGCTTCCGATGTTACATTCCGGTTCCATGTTACCGTCAACTCCTCTAAGTCTGACCTCAACAACCCGTCAGTCACCTTTGAGTGCAGGTTTTCTAACTCCTAGTTCTTTATCGCACAACTACCCCGTTCCGCGGTCGAGTCCATCTTTGCAACGACATTCTCCACATACGAATTTACATTCGGGTTCGGGTTATACGTTAAATTTGAGTCAACAACAAAGACAGTCACCGATAATACAACCTTCGGGTCCTCTTATTAACAATACGACCGCGTTGGGACAGTCTTCTAGTCAAGCGCCAAAAGCGCCTACACCGAAATTGAGTACAGTGCCTAAAATTAGTGTGGCGCCGACTCCTGTAACTAGTACTAGTGTGGTAAATACAAATTCGACAAGTGATGTGACCAAAACTGTGACGGATGAGCGACCGACTGCTACAAGCGCAGGTGAGGGGATTCGCGACAAAGGAGAAAATGCCTGATCTATGCTTGTGGTTTGTGAACTGTCCTAGACCTATACCCCAAGATTATTTATTTTTCGGTAATTCGTGGATTTTATTAGATTTTTATTTTGCACGTTGACAATCAATTTGTTCTTTGATCAAAATCATTGAACCCAAACTGTTAGATTTATAAGCCTAGAATGTAATGATTGTGATTGTTTGCTGCCAAGTTATGTTTGACCAGAATTTAGTTTCCTGTAAAAATTCTATTGCAGGAACTGTATTGGCAGTGGTACTATCGACCTCACAACTATTTATGCTTTTCTGAAAAGTTTTAAATTTGACTGATCGATAAATTGTTGATAGTTTAATAAAACTCTAAATTTTAAGGGAGTGTCAAAATATTGGTCACAAAAATAACGTTGAAAACCTTACTATTTTCTTATAAGACTTGACTTACATTTCTTTTGATCAGTTAACTTGTTTTGTAATTTACTCACTGAATAATTTATGGTTGAATACAATACGGAACTTATTTAAAGAATGTCTAATGTTTCTAACAAACTGAAATTTTGCATGAATTCTAAGAACCACCAGAAGCCATCGGTGTTTTTAAAAAGTGTCAAAAATATCTCATAACATTCAATTTGAGTATAAATTTTCATTGGGAATTAATATAAACAGTTTTATTTGTATATTTCGAAAAGTCGCTATATTCAAACCTTCAAAATTCCATCATTGTATTTTAGTTTTCTATTTTAATTTTAAGTTTAAGCAAGTCTGTACGAAAAATGTATTTTAGTTTTATGTTAAAAAAGGGGTGAGCGCCGTCATAGTCCCAATTTTCTGTGTGTTATTATTTTGTTTGTCGTTAACAAGAGGCCAATGTTAAAACTTCCAGCTTAGAATTAATGTATTTAAATTTTTGTTACTATTTGTATTACGCTTATGCTTGCTTTTTATACTTTTGTATTGTTTAACGTTAATTTTCGGTGGTAGTAATATTAACGTACTTATGTCATCATTCATGTACATACAGCTACCAATAATTATAAATGTTCATAGATTCCATTCGGTGATGGATGAACCATTTTTCCTTCTCAGTCTTATTTTATTGGCATATTTTTTTGTCTTTGTTTCAGCCAGGAAGCCTACCATAGCACCGAATCAGCTTTATCAACTTACACAACCTGAATCAGCTTTATCTCAAAATGTCCCTGTATCGAACAGCATCAAACCTTCAAATTTAAATCAAGAAAAGCAACCTCAAGAAGTAAAACCCAAAAAACCGTCACCATATAATATCGAATACATTGTAAAAGATTTAACTTCACCTAAAAAATTGGAACAGTTTGAGGCGCCGCCGAAAAACGGAGCAAAGATTAGGTTAAATAGTCAGTTGATTGTCTGTCCTAAAGACGAGAAAAAAGAGGAGACGAAAGAGCCCCGATTTTTCGACAGCGCGTACTCAGACATGAGTTCCGAAGTAAAACACGCTAGTACTCCTGTGAATAACGTGAGCCAACAAACGCACAGTCCTCAGCTGCCGGTACCATCGCCAAACCTACCAATGGAACCGAAAGAATGCCATAAACAGGTCCTACCAAATACGATTGTTCCTACAATAAATAATAATTACATAAGCGCACCTCATAGTACTAGTCAGAACGAGTTACGTAAAACAGACTGTTTCGAAACACATTCCACTGATTTGATCGAGAAATCGATCAATTCCCCTAAACCAACGCCGTTGAAAACTTTTTACAAACTGTGGAACACCACAAACACCAAGAGCGACGTTGAAAACACCACCTGTGAGAAATTAAGCGAAACCCCATTTACAGTGCTGAACATACCGAATTTAAACTTTCAAGCGCCTCCAGTTAAACGTCAGAAATTAAGCAAAATCGACGTATCCATCATGAGGCGGAAGATACGAAGAGAGAAACGTCAGAGTAAACAGAAAGAACCGAAACCGATTAAAGATAACACTACCAAAGTTACCGTTGATTTCGGTGTGCCCGTTTACGGTTATTCCGATAACTCCAGTTCTAGCGAGTTGTCGAGTTCAGAATCCGAGAATGAAGGACCAGAAGTGGATTTTTGGATCAAGTCGGGGCCACCGTGCAAGCTCGATTTGAGACCACAGAAAATCAAATTTCTCGAGACTTTTGGGCTCACAACTCATACGCAGAAAAATTGTAAGTACGGAAAGTACTAGATAAAATGGTTTTTAATTCTTGCTTTTATCTAGATGTAGAACTGAAGAAATTGGAAAGACGAAAGTGGCAACCGAAGTGGAACTTTGTCTTAGACGACAAGGAGAGTGTTGCCCCTTTGAATTTACCAGTGCCTTTGCAGTCGCCGTCTGTACTGAATTCTTTGCCAGATTTTAGAACGAAGAGTAATTTCTTGCAAGCTTTGGGGCTGCGAAATGTACCCGATCAAACGAGGCAAGGTAATTGAGTATCACAGTCACCACACAAAGGCTTTGATTTTTTTTTCGTTTTTGGTAGCTCTGTTACCTTTCTATCTAACGTCCAGTACTGTCATGTTGTTCATGTCAACAATGATATTTTTTGCATCATTTAATGATTAACCCCAAACCATCAAAGAGACAATTTGAGATAATAGGTAGAGCTACCAGCAGTTTCAAAAATACCAGAGCCCGTCATTTTTATTGGTTCGAATGATGTGGTATAAAAAAGTTTTTTAATAGATTGATCATTTAGTAATGAACATAAAAACATCTTTTATCAATGTATTATTAATTCACTTCTGAATGATCACGTGGTAAAATTGAAAACTAATATAATAAATCTCTTTCAGAGCTGGAAAAGACGTGGATCAAAATTGTCGAAGAACGAATCCGAAGGAAGTGCGAATCAGCATTAACGAAATACACTATAAAGGCATACAGAAGACAGAAAAGAGTTACTAACTTAAAACCAAATGGCCTAACGCAAACGAAGAATATAAATAACTGCACTGACATCGCATTCAAAATCCCCATAGTTCATCAGTATGGTCAGACTAGGATCGCACCATTCATCAAATACGAAGATCCTACGAAATCAAAAAATATCGAATGTAACTATTTACCTCTGACAATGGTCGTTTTGGAGAATCCTAAAAGTAACCGAACCATTGAGAACGAGGTAAAAGTGGAAGAGATAAAAGCTCAAGAAGAGAAATCGGCGTCAAAAAGATGGCCTGGAATTCAAGCAATTATGGAATCGTATCAGGCGTTTGCAAAAGGTTTTTAAATATAATTCTTTTGTATGATTCTAAGTTAAATTTGTAGAACGAGATGGCGAAATTGAAACCTTGTCAAAGAGGTATCACACATTAAAGGAAGAAGTATTGATGAAACAGTTCGAGGTGAAGTACCTCGAACGCCGTCAGAGGGAGCTACATTCGACTGTATTTCTAACAGAACAAGAACGGAAACGATTACAAAAAATTATCGACCAATTAAATAATATCGTCAATGCTTTTAGGTAGCATAGGTTTAAAAGACTACGTCGATAAATTCTATTCTGATTGTTTTATTTTGTTGATTTACCTATTGTTTAAAAAAAAGATATTGTTATTAACTAATCGGACCAAGTTCGCTCTTCATTTGTTGTATTTTTTTATTACCAGTCTTGGTTGTAATTGTTAAGTAATGATGTCGATTTTTATTGCAAGAAACTAAATTTTTAAAAGACTGTGATGGGAATATTTAAAACAAAATGGTGGGTTTTTATACTTTTTAATAATCGCTATTAAAAATATAAATAGTATTATGTAAAAGCTTCCAAAACTTAACCCGTTGTAATTATTTTTTAAGACTTTCGAATATAAATTATAAACCGAATTAAAAAATATTTTTATTTGGTATGTTTAATTTTACGGGTGTTTTTAGTTGTAAAGTAGGAGAGAGTGGTGTTCACTTATTCTGTGATAATACAATTTTAGTAATCGTAACGTAAAAAACTGTTTCTAGCATGACAAACTTAATAAATGTACAGAATAATAATATGAGTTTTATTTACATCATTTTTGTCTTGTTACATTTACGAAATGTCAGGAAAAACAGTTTCTCTTAAAAAAAAGATATGAAGAGAAAATGGAAACATAAAAAAATTATTTAGACTCTGGGATCCAATTAATAAATGTATAGATAAAAGTGGGAACCTAAAACAGAAAAAAGAAATAAATTCATAGGTTTTTGTCATGGGAGTGTCCCAAAAAAATTCTACACTTTGAATTCTTATAAACGTTTATTTTCACATTATTTTGGTTATTTTGCTTGTTTTTCTGCACTGTGATATCACACACAGACTTCTAATCACAGAAATAATAAACCTTAAATAATTCTTTAAAATTTAATCAGCTATGATCACAAAACAAGGATGTATTTATTAGTTAAATCAAACTTAAGATTAAGTTATTTAACTGAAAACCTGACATATTTAAAAATTGGCTTGTACCACATTCAACAATCTAAGAAATTCGCTGCCATTAACAATTCCAAAGCTATTTCTGGTGCAATCGGGAACTCTGGTATCTCAGTTGAGCTATTAGTGTACCTGACTTTGTAAGTGAAGTACATGCAGACTTTCTGAAGTACATGAGACCTAAATCAAACAGTTAATCACAGATACCACAGGAAAACTCCAACTTACGGTATTTCTCTAAAATTCACTTCATTTGCCTCATTTTCTGCAAACTGTCCGGGGCCACTCAACATAGCTTTTATAGTACCAGAAGTTAAGGCATGTTCACGTTTTACGATAAATTCGTGGCCATCAGATGATATTAGTTTCACGTACATTGCATCAGGCCCTTCGCAGCCCCCATAAATCCGTTCTTGGGATTTCTCTTCACCAACTTCACTCATTGTGTTTTCTTTGTTGCTTAGGTTAGGGATCAGTCTTTAAAATGCTTGGTTTCGGTATTAATTCAAGTTCGATAAATTACTAGAATTTACCTTAGATGTGTTTTTTGCAAGTTAATTTTGTTTTTAACCAAGACAGTTATTGATGGAAAGATGTTAAGATGTCAAGTTCAAGCAGTGAATTTGCGCTTTTCGAAGCAGGGGGTCAGTTCAGCCAACACAATTTGCCACCAATGAAGGCGCGAAATTTGAATGACACAAAAAAACAACTTTAGTAGCATCAAATTCGATTGGTGTAACATAAAAGCGTTCTCTCCTAACAATAAAAAAATCTAGGAGAAAATTATATTAGTGCTAAATTTGAAATTTGTTTGTAGTATTACTAAAATTGGAAATTCAATAATTTTCAAAAGTACTGGATCTATCGACAACCATCTCTAGTTTAATGTTTTGTTCTTCAACTGCACTTTGCTTGTAAAATATCAGGAACTTAGCTTTTTTTTAGATGAAATTTTGATTTCTGTCACTTAAAATTTCCCACTAATATAAACGTTAAATTTAAGAGACATTAACAGTTTGTCAAATGCTTTCTTTCTTCTCTTAAGCGAATTGCTATGCTCTTTGCATCTCGTTGGGAAGACATTTTTGGAACTGCTATGTTTTGAAGCTTTTAACTTTGACAAGTTCTTGTCACAGTTCCGTTAAATTTACCACTTTCAAAACAGATTTAAATCAATCAAAAAAAAAAAAAAACTACAATTTTTTGACTTCCATGGTACCTAAGGGAGAAATAATTACAAAAATTCAGTCATCAGTATTCTTTATTTTCGATCCATAAATTTCCGTAACAAAAAGTAAAAAATAAACCCCCCTGAAATCAGCTACTGTCCTCCGCGAAGACGTAGAACTAAATGAAGAGTAGATTCTTTCTGAATATTATAATCCGACAAAGTACGTCCATCCTCTAACTGTTTTCCGGCGAAAATCAACCTCTGCTGATCTGGAGGAATACCTTCTTTGTCTTGAATTTTAGCCTTTACATTTTCGATAGTATCAGAAGGTTCGACTTCCAATGTGATGGTCTTTCCAGTTAAAGTTTTAACGAAGATTTGCATACCACCTCGCAAACGCAACACCAAGTGAAGGGTTGATTCCTTTTGGATGTTGTAGTCTGAAAGGGTACGACCATCTTCTAGTTGTTTACCGGCGAAGATGAGACGTTGTTGGTCTGGAGGAATACCTTCTTTGTCTTGAATTTTAGCCTTTACATTTTCGATAGTATCAGAAGGTTCGACTTCCAATGTGATGGTCTTTCCAGTTAAAGTTTTAACGAAGATCTGCATACCACCTCGCAAACGCAATACTAAGTGAAGGGTTGACTCCTTTTGGATATTGTAGTCTGAGAGAGTGCGACCATCTTCTAGTTGTTTACCGGCAAAGATGAGACGTTGTTGGTCTGGAGGAATGCCTTCTTTATCTTGTATCTTAGCTTTGACATTTTCGATGGTGTCGGAAGGTTCGACTTCGAGGGTGATGGTTTTTCCAGTTAAAGTCTTGACGAAAATTTGCATACCTCCTCTCAATCTTAACACCAAATGAAGAGTGGATTCTTTTTGGATATTGTAGTCTGATAAAGTGCGACCATCCTCTAATTGTTTACCGGCGAAGATCAATCTCTGTTGATCTGGAGGAATTCCTTCTTTGTCTTGAATTTTAGCTTTAACGTTTTCGATGGTATCTGAGGGTTCGACTTCGAGGGTGATTGTTTTTCCTGTCAAGGTCTTGACGAAGATTTGCATACCACCTCTCAAACGCAAGACCAAGTGAAGGGTTGATTCTTTCTGGATATTGTAGTCTGAAAGGGTGCGGCCATCTTCTAGCTGTTTGCCGGCGAAGATGAGACGTTGTTGGTCTGGAGGAATGCCTTCTTTGTCTTGGATTTTAGCCTTTACATTTTCGATGGTGTCAGAAGGTTCAACTTCCAAAGTGATGGTCTTTCCAGTCAAAGTCTTAACGAAGATTTGCATGCCACCTCGCAGACGCAAGACCAAGTGAAGGGTTGATTCCTTTTGAATATTGTAATCTGAAAGGGTTCTGCCATCTTCTAATTGTTTGCCGGCAAAGATGAGACGTTGTTGATCTGGAGGTATACCTTCCTTGTCTTGGATCTTGGCTTTTACATTTTCTATGGTGTCAGAGGGTTCAACTTCCAAAGTAATAGTTTTGCCAGTCAGTGTTTTTACGAAGATCTGCATACCACCTCGCAGACGCAATACTAAGTGAAGAGTTGACTCCTTTTGGATATTGTAGTCAGACAATGTGCGACCATCTTCCAACTGTTTGCCAGCGAAGATGAGACGTTGTTGATCTGGAGGAATACCCTCCTTGTCTTGGATTTTAGCTTTTACATTTTCAATGGTGTCAGAGGGTTCAACTTCCAAAGTAATAGTTTTTCCAGTTAGTGTTTTTACGAAGATCTGCATACCACCTCGCAGACGCAACACCAAGTGAAGGGTAGACTCCTTCTGAATATTGTAGTCAGAAAGAGTACGTCCATCTTCCAACTGTTTGCCGGCGAAAATGAGACGTTGTTGGTCTGGTGGGATACCTTCCTTATCTTGGATTTTAGCCTTAACATTTTCAATAGTGTCAGATGGTTCGACCTCAAGTGTGATAGTTTTACCAGTAAGAGTTTTAACAAAGATCTGCATTCCTCCTCGCAGCCTTAACACCAAGTGCAAAGTTGACTCTTTCTGAATGTTGTAGTCAGAAAGAGTGCGCCCATCTTCCAGTTGTTTGCCAGCGAAGATCAATCGTTGCTGGTCTGGAGGAATACCTTCCTTGTCTTGGATCTTAGCCTTCACATTCTCAATGGTGTCAGAAGGTTCAACTTCCAGAGTAATGGTCTTGCCAGTCAAAGTCTTGACAAAGATCTGCATACCTCCTCTCAATCTCAAGACCAAATGAAGGGTGGATTCTTTTTGGATGTTGTAGTCAGACAAGGTACGTCCGTCCTCGAGTTGTTTGCCAGCGAAGATCAAACGTTGTTGGTCTGGTGGAATACCTTCTTTATCTTGAATTTTAGCTTTGACGTTTTCGATGGTATCAGAAGGCTCAACTTCAAGAGTGATGGTCTTACCAGTAAGAGTTTTGACAAAGATCTGCATCTGGAAATAAAAAATCTATGAGTGACGAAGCAAATTTCAGGCCGCCATGTTGGATTTCAACAACAAAGGAATTAATTAATCAAGCTTGTAACAGAGTTTCAGATCAAAAAAACAGAGTAAAACACTCACAGTGTAGGTATTTAGTCGATTTTAACAAATTTACAAAATTAATTTTGTTAATTTAAACAAAAGAGAAACACGTCACTAGGACAATAACTTTCTGATGTAATTCGTAAAAAATCGAGATTCTACTGTTCTTCACCACGAATTTGTTTAAATCACGAATTAAGAGTTAAGAACAAACTCAATTACCTTTAAACTTTGATAACACAGCACAGTACAACACTTTTTGGTTTGCTTCCACAAATTGTTTGAGACAATATGGCGAGTGCGATTCTGATCGCTTTTATAAGAACGTCTTCTCCCACTCCTTTATAATCTCGAACCCAAAGTTCATATTCTAGAATTTTCCGGTCTTGATCGAAAATATCACACTTTTAGTTAAAAGAGTGCATGTTAATGATAGATAGTATTTTTTAAAAGTGATTACTCAAGGGATTTTACAAAGTGTGTTATAGAAGTTGAGAAATTATCCTTTAAATTTTAACAAAAAAGATCGCATCTAGGGATTTCGATTCCCTCATGTTGGCGAGAGGTCATTGAAGGTGAATCATCTTTATCGATCAGCTGTTTTCTTTGTATTTGTTTTTACTATTATGACGTTTTATTTCAGAGCATTTTCTTTATAAATTATCATTTTCCACACTTGGGTTGTGGCCGTTTCTTTGTCCAATTTATTTTTATATTCTTTGTTAAAACCTTCCCGGGAAAACAATTTGTTTTTAGCAAACTTTATTCAGTTGTTTATTAACGGCGCAAATCATTTATTGTAAATTTGTTTTCGTTGTTTTGCAGACGATCTCAATCTAATCTAATCTAATCTTTGATAGAAAAAAATTGCTTAAATCGATAACCGTCGTTCTTTGTCACCGTATTTCTTAATTGTGCCAATTGTTTGCAAATGATCCCCTTTTCGTTCTCTAGAAGCTTTTAATCTAATCATAATTTTTCATAAAAGCAACAAAATGAAACTCCAGCATCATTTGTAATTTTTATTGTTAATTACATAAGGCACTTTTGTGTCTATAAAATGGAAACAAATATCACATAAAGAGGCAACTAATGGCATAATAATGAACCCCTAAGATATGACAACATTTTAAACTACACAATAGGCTTTTCTTACAAAAAATAGCAACGCGCATTTCCTAAAAAAATATTGCATCAGATTTTATTACACGTCATTCTTATCTTCTATAAATAACATTATATAGACTGTAAATTAATTTTATCACCGTAATTTAATTAAACCTAAATAACAAGCCCAGCTTGGTAAATTTTGAATATAACGTGATAACATGCACCAAATAACATGATCAATATAAATAAGTATAATGGTGCATTCACAAGAAAAACTTTCTTAGCATTATTACGTCTGATGAATCTTTGCACTAAAATTATCAGCTTTTGGTCCTTCAGACAATAAAAGAACAAATAATAGCAGCCATAATAGACACGAGTCGACTCTACAAGCGATCTAACGACGGACGTTAACTAAGACTGTTGTTCTAGCTATATAAATAACAATGAACAGACAAGAAGTCTATTATAAATAATTTGCAAAAATAAAAGCTCGAGTTTATTGTGAAAGCCCAAAAAGTTTCAAGGCGTTAAAAGATGTAGCAAGAGCTACGTCCTCCGGTTTTTTATTCATGAAGGCTGCAATCATTTCCACAATCGCCGGCAAAGAACAAGGTTCGTTCCTTTGGAAGGTACAATATCGATGTAGAAATGTTATTGATCTGAAAAAAAGCTTTAATTAATATCTGCGCATTTGTACATAAATAAGGAAGCTGGCAATGTTTTCAGGAAAACACAGGTTAACCGAGAATGAAGTTCGCATGACTGTAAAAATAGATATTCGCGGAATCAAGGACATGACGCAGGGAAATTAAAGTATTATTAGAATTATAAGGAATAAAGTAAAACGTAGAAATGTGTCGTTAATGAGCCAAAGAATATTAAACTTTGAACAGTGCGTACCTATTCGATGATCTAGAACATTTATGAATACAAAACAATGATAAGAGTTCGAATCTAGAAAACCATAATCAAAACTGGTTTTCAATGACTCATTAGAAATTTTGCTTTTTATTGTGCAATGTTAGGGAAAGTTGAGCAGGTATACTGGTAATGATTCATAAAACTAGAAATAAGTGAAGTGTTTCTAGGAAATTCTATAAAAATGAATTCAAGAAGAATCTAATTAGAAAAAAAGAAAAAAAACATTTATGTATCATTACGACTACAATTTTACTTAGTTTGAATGATGTTCTAGGAAAAAAGGAGAAAGTTATCTTGCTTACGAAGATTTCTGAAGATAAGAATTCTGGGAACATTACTGAGCTAAATATGAATTTTAATACGTTATCTACAACAAAGGAAAGAGGATTAAATGTACGGCTTTAGTACACACTTTAGCAAATTAATATTTAATCCCAAACTGACAAAGAGATATGCTTTAAGGGAAGCACAAGGCTACCCAAACATTTTAAATTCCAAAACCTGTTGAATACTTTTTTTCAACAAATAGCTTGCACTATAGTTTTACAGGCGTATAAGTCCGGCCCATTTCAAGACTATTTTTGTTACTCACTAGTCATCCCTAATTTTAAAATAAAATAGTTTATGAATTTTATTTTAGGCAAAACTTGTAGTGTCTCGAAAGTTACCTTTGGCAGAAATAATTTGGATTCGAAAATTATACGGATTTATGTTGTAAAAGTTTAAGATTTTTCTATATTTTTATATATTTATCAAACATTTTCAAACCTGAAAATATAAAAATTTAAAAGCCTCAGAGTCGAAGAATTGCGAGTCTCAGAATCTAAAAAATATGATTGTTATATAAAAATCCTGAGAAGCTGACAACAGTTAAATGTAAAATCTGAGTATCCAGAAAAATTTAAGAACGTGATAATACGAGAATTCATAAATCTGAAAATAAGAAAATAAAAATTTCAAACTCCGGGAAGATAAATTGTGATAACTTAAGAATCTGTGAATTTAGAATATGATAATTTGAAATACTAAAACTATAAAATTTTATCTACGAGTCTGGAAATTTGCGAGTCCATATAGATAAAAATTTAAAAATCGGAGAACATAAGAACTTTAAAACCTGAGAACTTAAGAATCTCGAAACAATTTGAGACTCAACAATCGGAAAATTTAAAAATCTGTATTCGGAGAAGGTGGGAAAATTATTTCAGAACTTGCAAACTCAAGAATCTAAAAATCTAAATTTGAAATTTTGAGAATGTAGTAAAGTTTAAGATTCTGAGAATTTGTGAATCTGAAAATCTGAATCTACGATTATGAAAATTTGGAAACTAGCAAATATAAAATCCGAAAAATCTGATAAACCTAAACCTCAGAATTTAAAAATTCTGCGCAAAAATAATGTGAGAATCTGAGAGCCTGAGATAACCGGTGAATTCAAAAATCCGAACATCTGAAAATTTGGAATAAATCTATAAAGCTGAGAATTTCAGAATACAACAATCTATGAATTGAAAAAAAAAATAATATGAGAGAGATATATTATTAGTTGAGAAATGGTAAACATTAGGAATTCAAAACCTAAAACTCTGTGATTTTGAGAATCTAAGACTATGAGAGCCTCACAAGCTGACAAACTAAAAATCTAGAAACCTGAGAACTTGAGAATTTGGAAAAATCTGTAAATCTGAAAACTTGAGAAGTCAAAAATGTGAGCACCTGAGGGACTAAGAATCTAAGAAATCGGCAAAGCAGAGATTCTGAGACCCTGAGAATTTGTAGAACTGAGGTAATCATGATTTATTTTTAAAATCACCTTCTCCATACAATTACAATCTTATTATAATTTTTTTATAAAAATAAAGTTGTTTTTAAGATCAATTAATACTGCTATATAATTTTATATTTTCCTCCATAGAAAGTAGATAAATTGAACACAAATTGACAACTTAGAATTTTCCAATTAACACAACCCATTGACTTGGAACATTTTAAAAATTATTTCCACCTGGTTTCCCAAAAATAATAAATGTAAAAAATGTTCTACTTGTGCTTCCATTTAAAAATCAACGCGCATAAATTAATATAAATCCCACTGAAATGTGAATTTTTAGTCAATTATACTTCCTTTGGTTAGCTTTCGCGATAAAAATTAACAGTTACATTTTATTTAATGAAATGCGTTTGCACAGCTTCCATAATTTATATCCTTCATTCAAGTGAAAATTAACTACAACTATATACAGGGTGTACCCACCGTTCTGTAAGACCATCCTTAACATGAAGAGGTAGTTTAGAAGCGCGGGTATTGGGGTACATAAATGGAGCATCAGTTTCAACAACTAGTCTATCTAAAGGTATAGACCCATCAATTAATAGCTTGCGCACGCCAACATCAGACTTATCTTTACATAAATAACCTGCAAAAAAGTGTGAACATCCGGTAATTCCGCCAAAATGATCAAACCTGTTAATCCTATGTAAAATCCTTTAGAAAGATATGCTAACGCTTGCTCCGCCGTTCCAGTAAAACAATGTATTAAAACTGGTGGTAGACGACCTTTGTACTGATCTAATATTTCTAACAAATCGTCATGAGCATCTCGTTCGTGAACAAACATCGGTTTATTGATTTCTATAGCTAATTCGATCTGAAACAAACAGTTAAATTAAAGTTGATTGAATTAAGTGGCACCTACATGTTTTTGAAAAACGTGTCTTTGCTCGCTCGGTTCTGAAAAATTTCGATTATAGTCTAAACCGCATTCGCCGACAGCAACGCATTCGGGGTTTGTAGCGACTACTTTTAATTCGTTCCAAGATTCGTCAGTGTAGGATTTGGCGTCGTGGGGGTGTATTCCTAACAGAAAAAAATAAAAAAAACATTCAATCACAAGAGAAATACTAACTAACCTGCAGTCGAATATATAGTTCCAGGGTATATTCTCGTAAGTCTTAACGCTTCTTTACTTGACTTCACTGACGTCCCTGTAACCATGATTTTCTGGACACCTATATAAAACAAAACTTACAGATCAAAATGGGATTAAACAGAAATTACCTGAGTCTCGTGCCCTTTGAATTACTGATTCCAAATCTCTCGAATATTTCTTGTTAGTTAAATTAGCGCCAACATCGACAAGGATGTAATTTTCGTAGCACTGTTCCATTTTTTCGTTATTTGTCAAATTTTGATTATCTTCGTTAGTTGCCATGTTCTTAAAACTCGTAAACTAGATACAAATTGATAATAAAATAGTTCAATGTGACTGCAGAAACAAATATAACCCCATTAGTCATGTGTCATCGTGACAGAAATAAAAGTAAACAGCTGTTAAATTTCTTAGGAATATGACATGACGCCCTGGTGGTATCACTGCCGCTCTAGCCAACTGTCAATTCAAACTCGTGGCGCCAGAAAAAATTGCTTTCATAAACACGATTTTATTTAATAAACTTACATTTAAACATACAAACAAGTTTGTAACTACAAACAAAAAGGTAAGAAAATAATACAAAGGCGTCTGATCTACAGATAGAGGATTAATAACCAAACTTACCCTTTTGTTAAGGAGAAGGGCTTTACAGTAAAAATACTTCAGTCTGGCACGAAGTAGAAACTGAGGAAAACATAAATTTACATACAACAAAAGGAACGGCTCAAATTTGCAACGTTTGTATTCATTTCACCCCATTTCCTAGTTTAAAATAAGTAAACTACAAATATTTATATTTTTATACATTTTTTTTTGTCAAGGGCTGACAAAGAACATAAAAAAATAACTTAAAGCTTAAACGATAAATTTCTGACATTTACAAATGACTGAAGATTCCACTTTTCTGTTACTAAGTATTACAAACTACTAATTGTACTGACAAAAAAATGCGGACGGTTCCACCGCATCGAGAAGAGTCAAAGTATTGAAGTCTCAATCTTCTTAGCCTGCTAACACAAAATTTAGTTACAAGCCAAAAAGATCCGTGGTGTTACCATCAATCCCTCTGCTAATGGTAAGATCCGACCTTTAGCTTCTTTGGCCTTCGTGGTTGTACAGATCCCTCCATGTCTGAAGTGTCTGACTCAGTTTCATTGTAGTTTGAATCTTTCCCATCTGAAGATTCTACTCCAAATGACCCTGTAGTTTTGGCTTTTTCTAAGGTACGAACTGGAAAGAAATCGTGATATAAGAATGATTTTATGGATTGGAAGATTTTACTCTGAGCTTCTAGAAGAGTGTTTTGTCTTTTGAGATCGTCAATATCTTGTTGGTGGGAATGGTTCTTTTTTCTCATAAAAACAATATATTCGGCAGCTTTCTTCAAGATTTGAGCTCTACTTGCCTAAAAGAGATTCTACAATTGCAGGGATATCTATTTGGAGGATACAGAAATTCTAAGTAGGTGAAAAATTGGACAGACTTACTACTTTTTCGCCGTTGAGGGCAGGAACAGAGTCTCGTAGGCTGCTAAAACTGTCTTTTATGTGGTCTCGACGTTTCCTTTCCAACGCGTTGTGATGTGCCCGCTTTTCGGCCTAAAAAAAATATAAAAATAATTTTTGTTCATTTACAGGCACAGTCTTTGAAAGTTTTCCACATGTTTAACTTTTTTTACTTTACTTCTTTGAAGTTTTGTTATGAGATTTCTCGATGGCCAGTTAAAAAGTCATTGCTTTTATAATAGGAATTAGGTTTACATAAAGTTTACACAAATTCAACAAAAAAATTATAGATACCTGGCTGTTCATATTCTAAGAGCTGCCAAATTTTTAGTTTTCAAATAACTAACAACACTCTTACTTCTAAAAACTAAAACGTGATTGCAATACCTAACGTCAATATGGTCGAAAATGTTAAAACTACCTGAAGAATTCTTAGAATTGTGAACTCCAGGACATGGTTGGAGGAAGTCGCTTTAATTTTTAACATAAAATAAAAAAAAGCAACATTTTATTTCTGTTTTATTAGTAAAATAAATCACTGTTCCACTAGCTTTAAGTTTTACAGAAAAATCATCCCATGAAATTTTTATTTTTAAAGTTTACAAGTTCATAGGTGCAATGGGATTGTCCGAGTTTTGTACGAGTTGTAACACGTCTGTATGGTTGAAGTTATTACGCTGTTGGCTTGTTTGCAGTTTCCTTTTGTCAAAAGTGAGTGGATAAAACGGTAAATACTGTTGGTGTATGTAAATTTATCACGATACTTTCATACCTTGGTGAACAAATCATTTGCAAGAATTTAGGCAAACTATAAAATGGAAGAAGCCAGTGTTTTTTTTTTGTTTCTCAGATAGGTAGGTATCATAAATAGATTCACTTATGTACGCCAAGACACTCTTTTGATACAAGATCTATATACCAAAATGCAAATATAATGGCCAATTAAAAGAACGGTCACAATAAAAATGGATTTTATTTAAATTGGCTGTATGGAATTAGCGAAGTGTCAGTTTGTTAACTAAGATGATCAAAAAATTAGTTCCAAATAAATTTAAAAAAAAACATTTATTTCGTTCAAAATTCTAAGATTTTGACCTATTTTTACTGGCGTTGCATAAGCTAAGCCCCTTCACTATAATTGTTCGAGATAATCGCGGGTCACTCAAACACGGATTCAAGCTAATTGAAATGTACAGTGTGAACCCACACAATGTCTTCTAACAGTAAATTTATGAAGTTCTTTCGCAAAAATTGGAACAAAACTCTACTTACAATTCTACAGTTTTGTTTCCTTAAAGGTTAAATGAGGTCATTACAAAATCACCGATCAGACAAAACAAATTTAAAACAATGGGACTGCATTAAGTTATCAATAAGATAAAAATAATTTACATTAAAGAGTGTTTTCTTTTTAAGATATCTTAACAGATATTTAAATACGTGGTTGATCAGATTCAAAATTCATGTTATCTGTAAAAATCGTAAATTTTGACAACAGAACGCCACGTTAACTTTTCGAAAATTTTAGTTTCAATTGTGAATGAGCCCCAAACTTATCTTTATCTCTACAGTAATATCAGAAAGCCACTTTTTCGGTAATTTTTGACCAACAAAGGAAACATAAAAGTTAAAATTTTCTTGACGTAGATGTCCTAAAAACTGAAATTATCAAATGTCATTAAATTAGTGTTTAACAGTTTTACAAGTGAGCAAAAACTGTAAAATGGAATCTTTAGCTGTTTAGAAAGACCCTAAAAATTTTGATGTAAAAATATTAGATTGTGAAGAAACGATGATTGTGTAAAAAATGTTATTCTTTTAATAATAATCGTCAATTTTTTTTTCTGCTAACAATGTACTAAATAGAACAAGCTTTCATTTATATACGAAAATGCCTCAAATATGTTGCACAAAAAAATATTATATTATATCTAAACCCTGTTGAATGGCAAAGTTTTCTTTTATATTTTCATGTTATGCAATGACTGTATTGGTTTACCAGACAGATTGAGTTTATTGATCTTATGTTATAATTTTGAAATATTTGGAACTGCACCTTTTATTTGTTGAAGATTTATAGTTCTGATTTTACATGAAGTAACTGCTTTCAACATTATAGATTTTGAATGTTATACTGTTAGAAAATGCAAGTTCCTTTTATCCAAGAAACTGATTTGCTTACAATTTTATAAACTCTTGAACTTGTATCAAGCAAAAGTATTTACTTTATTTGATTTTAGAAAAATATTATGTTCTGGCATTCCAATGAAAGCAGGTTTTTAACATCTAGAACAAATTAGTCATTAATACCATTATTTATAGTAAGTTTAAGCAATAACATGAAGAAATACTTGTCAAATGATTTGTTTAGTGCCTCTTGGAATAAAGTTCTTCTAAAAATATTATCAAAAATCCCATCCTGGCCCATACAATATGAACCTTTCATTAGAAAGTTGCCAATTTTGACCCTGAAACCTTGCAAGGGCGTTTTTATTATACCTGTGAATAATACTGGCTTCCTGAAGACTGTCTGCTTGGGGTTGGCTGGCGGGAATCTGAATCTTCACCTTCCTGGAAACGGGGGGTACATAATGAATCAATGTTAATATTGATCCATGTGATGTTTTGTGTATAAACACAACAATACTTACATCGCTTTCAACGTCGATATCCCGATCGTCATCGCTCATTGTAAAAGATACAATATTTTAAGACGAAACGGTTATTCTCAGGTGCAATATAGGCTCATCTACTTTTAGTTTTCTCAAAATGTCACAACACGAACAAAACTAGACGTGAATCGCACGATGTGCGTGACCTGTCATACTTGACATCTAAAGCCACGACCAGCTGACAGCTCTTTGTCACAATTTTTTTTATTTTAAGTCGAAAAAAAACAACTTCAACCACACTATATCTCAGGATTCAATTCTATGGAAGTAATGAACACAACTCTCTAAATTACAGCAATGAACTAAATATTGGAGCGGTTTTACTTTTCTGCCATTTTGACTTGACTCTAGATATCACCATTAATATCAATTACCGACCGAGATGTTGCAACTTGTTGGTTACACGTGGTCTCATTTTAACGCACGTGATTTGAGTAGTTTTAGTCTAGAAACGAACCAAATTAGGTGTGGGGTGGGTTTTTGTGGGCGTAGATCCGCGGGAAAAAAGTGTTAAATAAAATAATAAATTTATTTATAACCAAAACCAAATACAAGTTTTATTACAGTTTGAAATTAAAATAAATTGAGCAGTTAGTAAAAAAGGGAAACTAGTTCAAATATAGTTTGAGATAAAATTATAAAATTTGACTTAACATTCTCAGCGGTCTTATTATCTATTTACTAATAACAATAAAATGCATTAAATGTATGTACTGAGGAGATTGACACCACAAAGAGTACGAAACCACAAGACAAACAATAAAACAAACATTGGGTTAATAAAAGGCACTTGGGTGGTGAACTATATTGCAATGTCAGTACTTATGTATTACACTATAAACGGAAAAGATTAGTTATTGGTTGACTCGAACATGTCATAGAATTTTTGCAAACTTTACATAACAGTGTATAATAAAAATGATTTATGTAATAGATAAAATTGTATTATTTTAGAAGCGTTATTTACAAATATAAATTACAATAATACCAACATTGCCAAGATATCACATGTTCAGCAAAGTTACATACTAAATGATTTTCCATAAAACCTATGGCAAGACAAAATGAACAACAATCCAAACCATCTGACGATGACGCTAATATGTAACAATGCTTTTGAGGGCGCTATTATTAACAGACTAGAGAGTCATCACGCCTGTTTCTTCCCATTTGCTGTGATATTTGTCGCATTAAGAACAGTTCTTTCAGCTACTTCGACAGCCATTTGCTGCATACCGTTCTCGACGTAAGTTTGTACGACGGGTTTCATACACTGAAAAATCCAAAGTTATTTTTTTAAAACATTTACACCAAAAAACATGTAATTAAAAGTGATGAAAGTACATACGTTTCCTTTCTTTTCTCTTTCTAAAATACGCATGCTATAAAAAGAACATACTTTTAGTTACTAGGGCAACTAAAATCGAATTGTATTTACAACACGCCAATTTTTGATGAGAAAGCGTGAAATTAGTTGAACAATTAAATGAAGTCAATAAAATGTTAAGTACCAAATAGCAAGTTTATTGTAGACAGTGTGATTAAAATAATACAAGCTAGCAGTCGTCAAAAAGTCAAAATTAATGTAATTAACCACAACGCACGTTGTTATAGCTAGAAAAAATACTAAACTTACATTTTCCCAGATCAGATTGGCCACCTCGTCGATGTGCAAGCCAACCTCCCGGAATTCACCACTATATCTATAATCACACAATAAAACCAATCGGTTTAACGTACAATCATAATACCTGATGTAAGCCCACATAGCTAGTGTAAGAAATGAAACAGCCATCATTGTGTTGAATATGTTGGCAACGGCGTACGCTCCAAACAACCCAAACACTCCCGAAGAAATATAACAAATTACAGCTACAGCGAAGAATACAGCGGGAGTTCTAGCAGCTTTGAAGATATTTTTACTTTCGTTATGTGCTTTGAATTGATTAAATGTTTCTTCCAGATCCTAGAAAGTTAAATTAAGGAAATGTGACTAGACTTGTTTGTTTTTACCTTTTCGAGTTGATCTTTGTATCTTTCACTAAACTCGTCGCCTCCCATTTTTCTTTTGCTTTGGAATTGATGGATTGCTTTGTCTTTAAACCTACGATGTTCTGCTTCTATTGTTGCTGTATTTAAATACGGTTTGTTTCCTCCACAACACTCTTCCATCAGCTGTGTGTAGGTTTCTTTGGCATCGGCAACGGCTGAGAGATTATTAGCTTCCGCAGTTGCCTTTAGAAAAAAAATTAGAAATATGTTCATTTATTTTAAACATCTACGATATTTCAAAAAAAATCAAATCAATTAAATCACCTTTAATTTAATGTATTACTTTGTATCTGTTTTGTGTCAATGGTTCAATTGGATAGTTATACTTGTAGCGGTTATATTTCTAACCTCACAATTAGATCATTTGAGGTTTAATCTCGATCAAGTTGTCGACTATTGCTAGAAATTTTGATAATTTTTCTTTTCACCCTAAATACGTAGGGCACAAAGTTATAGGTATAATCAGTTTGGATGCTGATTTTTCTGATACTGTTGTAATATCAAATTAACGAAAGTCTAGGAATATATAATTTTGCATCGAATCTTTTTTTTTTATATATGTACTTACACTTTTTTTGAGATTTTTTTCATCAAAACTTTTTAATATACCCCATAATCGTGTTAGCTTTACATAAAATGTTTAATTTTTCGAGGTCTTCTCAAATCAGATCGAAGATAAATTAATAAAATAATAAACCAACTGAATTGATAACAATTTTTATAGGGTCTATTTTAAAAAGCTTTTATGAAGTACGATTTATATTTCAATCATTAATTTTCTCGCTTAAAACTGTAGCAAATTTCTATTTTTCCAAGATTTTCACGGATTGTTCAGTTTTGTAGAAAATAGACTTTTGGTATCTTGTCTGGAATTTTGTAAACTTTTCAGTTAAAATATTTTTTAACAACTAGCAACATTTATAATTCCAGTTTTTTTAAAACACAAATATAATAGATGTTTCCAATTTTTTTACATGACAGCTAACTTAAAACAAATTTATTATATAAACTGATGTAGGAATTTCTGAAAGCTTCAGAAAACTTTTTAAAATTTTTAAAAGACGAAAAAAAAATTAACTCTTAATTTTTTAACCGTTAGCTAACTTCTAATTATATATTAGTAACGACAACATTCGATTTCAAATTACAGCTAACTAACAGTTACTGTTACTGTAATTTTCCAATTAAGGATTTAACAATAGTATATAATAAAATGCTGTTTTTGAATAATAAGTTAAATTAATGTAAAAATTCCGATACACAAAAATCCACAAAATTGCTTTCTAATCAAAATATGGAACAATACAACTTACCACAAGCATGGATTTTGGCTCAGGTAACTCATTCCCTTTGTATATTGCCATATAAGACTTGAAATATTGAACTAAATCTCTCGCCTTCACTTTCTGTCCATTTATTCTCTTCAAAACCAAATTTTCAGGAGCCAACAACATTGGAACCAGTATCTTTAAGTTTTCTTTAAACTCCGAGTCAATTTCTAAGAATACAAAAAGATAAAAGAAGCTGACTACTGACGTGATTTTTTACCTTCTAGTCTCCCGTCAAACGTGGGGCTAGTGGCTACTTTAATTCCCGGGTGTGGCATCAAAAAACATGCAATTTCACTAAATAACGACTTTATATGTTTCCTGAGAGACTCCAGCTCTGGATGAGAGTTTTCATTTACTTCTAACCGTTTTTTCAAGATTTGTTGGCCACCTACGGCTCCGTAAGGAGCTTCATAAGGAAACCTCCAGTCCCTGACGAGAAATTGGAGTCTTTGAAATGGTACTTTCCCTGAGTCAGCAAGAGCTAGCCTTCCATACTCTGTAAATAACTGCAAAAACGGTTAATATGCTCAAGCTGTAATTATCACGTACCTGTAAATGTTGCAAGTCATCTTCCTGGATGTTACTTGATAAGTTGTAGATTTGGACAGAACTTAACATTGTACTGAGAGCAAAAATTGTGGCACATTCACGGACAGTGCTTTTACTGTCCCAGGTTCCTTGTGTGTCTAACAGAACTATAGCAACCTGTTGATTTATAGTGATTGAATAAAAAATCCAAACAAAACAAACATGTTTACCTTTTCACCAGTGAGCAATTCTGTTAAAAAAACGTCAGACCACATTAGAATCCCGGTGGTATCGCGTTCTGAACCTCCTCGCCATGAAAACCCTTCAAGGGGTGCATCGTCTGCCCCCAACCAATCGGACGCGTTTTGCTTAAGTACATACTACATTTGTTTTTATGGTGACAATTCTTTTTGAAGTACTTACTTTTGAGCTCAAGTATCTTAGGAAGAAATCCAGAAGAAAAGATTTCCCATGACGAAAGGCTCCAGCCACAGAAATTACAACAACATACCTGTCCTTGATCTCATCTCTTAGAAGCACCTTTCTTAGGGCTTCTTCGTCCAAGGTGAAGGTGTGATCGTTGTTGGCAAGAACAACTGGGACAGCATGTGGCTTCATGTTCTTCGGATCCAGATCAATAACATCTACAACCAGAATTTTCACATTGACATTGTCCACTAACTGATTGAAAGGGATAAATGAAAGGGCAAAGGTTTATTAATCAACTCAACTTTTTTTAAAAATGACGTCAGGTGTCTTTGTTTTTTTGCTCACTTTACTGTAATCGGATTTTGACAGTTTGTAAGGATGCCCTTGAAAAGCAAAGATGTTAATTTTAGCCCTTTACCTTACAAGCTAGGACTAGGCAACGAAACGTTAAGAAATCTAATTAACTCTAACTACTTTTTGCTATTTCATTGTGTCGCAGATGGGTTTAAATGAATGTTGTCAAAAACACTACGCCACCTTGATGATTCAACCCAACATCAATTTCGATGTTTTTATAAAAATATGGATAAAGTTTTGTGAATGAAACTAATTAAATAAGTGCTTTAATTACCTTCTACTGAAGATTCTCGTTTCTGTACGTGTTTACGTTGCCTTATGTCAGACATGTTGAACGTGTAGTGGCATCTCTTTTTCCCCCAACTTTATCTTTATCACTAAATAAAGAGCGGGATTTTCAAATAGGAGCATATTTGTAATCAATAAATTAAAATTAATTATTCACTTAACACTGATAATGGAATTACTAACGTATTAACGCCTCTACTAAACTTGTCTTTTTTATTGATTAATGAATTTCAAATTTTATTCTCTGCTAATTATTTTAATGGACACGGTATGAAAACTGCGGCTTTAATATTGGTTTTTTAAAAATTGAAACGCCTCTGGTACGAATTTTACCTTTTTCCCATATAATCCTATTGTAAGATGTCTGATAGACGACATTCAATTTCCTGTTTTCACATCATAATTTCCGTTTCAGGTAAAAGTTATAAACAAACGTGAAAAATATAAATGAATTCAGCAAGAGTTATTTATGGATTTGCTGATGTATTTTTATTTCGATTTCTAATTTAAAGCGAGGATTTAAAAGGTCAACAGATTAGAATAATAACAGAGTAATTTTTGTAGCGAAATGCAGTGATTGCTATCTGTTCTAGGGTCGTTTTTTTTTTTTGTAAGTAAGCTGAGGTATCTAACTCCCTATTTTAGAGGTAATTACATTTGGAACAGCATTGTTTGCTTTTTACTGGGTATCAAATATGAAAAAAATAGGACATCGACGTGATTTAGTGATTTTAAAGATCGGTCTAGTGGCTTTAAATGTTTGCTTTACTGTTGAGAATAAACTATAAATTGTAAAATTGTAAAATGTGTCTTTTATATGCATTTTTTGTCTCATCAGTTTAAGTTCATTTCTTACATATCAGTATACATATCAGAGCAGTTTGAAGCTAATTAATAATTTCCCATACTTTTTTTAATATCGCGGTTAGTTAACTTAATTACTTGAAAAATTTGTTTAATTCTCTAATTAAAACTTTTGCATTGCATTTTTAACATACGAAACTACACCTTATATTTAAATTTCAGAACTTAGTTTTTAAAAAATTTTTTAATTAATATATATGTCGTGGTTCTGTGTTTTTTAGAACATTTGTGTAGCTAAAAATTTTGATAGAAACGTTATTATTAAAAACTTTTTTCTGTTCTGTTTATTTTAATCAATTTTTTAAATCACTTTCTAAAAAATACCGGAAGATTTAGTTCCTAGAATAAAAATTGGTTGTAATACAAATGATTAAATTAGAATTAATTAAAAATAGTTTTATAATGTTTAAAAAAATAATAACATTTTGTTTTACATTGCTATAAAGTTTTTTGTATATTTAAAAAATCCAAAAATATTGAAAATAATAATTATAAAGTTATTTTTTAGATTAAGTTAATCCAAAAATTTGTTATGAAGAATAATTTTAATTACTTTTGTCTGACTATTGTCAAAAATTAATTCTTATGTTGTCTTGTCTTAAAACATAACTTTTTTCTCTAACTATATAAATAGCTATAAAAATAAAATATTAATCTAACGTTACAACGTCTTATTCTATAGTATATATAGTTATTTTTAATAATGCACGTGTATTTAATTAGTGGTCTATTTTTAATTAGTGCTAATGAGACTTAATATTTCTTGTTGAATTAAAAGATTTTAAAATGTATTAAAAATAATTGCTGTAAATTTTAAAACTATTTTTAAAAGAATTTAAAAAAAAATATATATAAAGCAATATATTTGTTTGAAATTTTTTGTCATTTTAGAATTAAAATAAAGCAAAATACAAATCTTATCTAAAACAAAATAATAGACATAAAAAATTATATACATTTTTTAAATATGAACGATTAAAATTTGTGGAATTTTAATACCAGAATTATTCTTAAATAATAAATGTGTTAATAAAATATTATTTAGGAATATTAATTAAATAAAAACGTGTTCTTCGAAAATATAAAAATATAAAATATAAACTGCTTTAAAAATATTTGTACAGAATTTGTCAAAGAAAATTACTTAATTATTACACAGTTTATTAATAAACCAAAAATTTTAATTAGAATAAACTGCCTTTTTATTTCATTTACTAAAACAAAAGCACAAATAATTCTAGTCAGGTTAAAGACATTAAATCACTAAATTATTGTAGCTCTTTTTCTGTTTTTCTGGTATTTTTTTTTCCAATTTTTCAACAAATATTTCAATCAATTATTGTCATTCATGATAAAAGATAGATGCCAAAACAACCAAACAATGTAAAATAAGAAGCTCAAGATTTTGATGAGTTTATGTTTTTTTAGAGCAAATTTCTTAATTATATATTAATGTAGTTGATAAAAAATTGTCATCAGACGAAAAATCGCTAAACTAAATTAGTGGTAAGGTTTTAGTTAGATAATAAAAAATAATAAAACTAGAAATACTAAAAAACAACTGCATGAAATAAAACAGCTCTCCAGTTGCTTATTTGTTTCAATTCCACTTTTATAATTTTTCGTTTTTTAATTAGATACTACTCTTATCGAACTTACCTATTTTCGGCATAGAATTAAAACGGCACTATAAAACTGAATTTTAATTGAAGTCACTCATATTTCTAATATAGCGTCTTAGAATCTACCACAGGTTTCACTAGATGCAGAGTATTTTATTTTTGTAGTAGAAGTTTATTTTTGATACGAAGTACAAGCATGTTATAAATTTCAAGTGTGTTTATATGCCAAGCTATTCTTAATAGGTATAGCTATTAAATTTTTATACTAATAGTGACAGGAAAATAACAAATTCTATAATTTGGTCCTAGGAAATTTTTGTATGGTGCAATTTTGTTTTTATTTTTTGTAGAAGTAAACTTGGTAAACCTTGAGAAGACTTTTACCGATGTGTAGTAAAATGTATGAAAAATTAGTAAATCGCTTTTAAGGCTTGTAAATTTTAATTACTTCAATATTTATCTTACGTTTTTATGTCTATTTACCATTTGTCTACGCAATCTCACTTCATACTTATCTGTTCATAAATCAAAAAGTCATTTATCAATGCATCTAAGTTTGTGAAAACACCTACATTTTATAATAATGAAAAAATAATAAGTGTGACGATAATTTTAAATGTTACATTTTTAATTAAAAAATAAAAGTGGTGATAAGGCTCTATACCAATTAACTTCGACACTTAAAGTTATATTGCTGGTTATGGCGTGTGCCTATCTTAATAGCTCAGGTGCAACAAACACGGATTAAAAGTAACAGAAAACATCAATTATTGAGCGTATAAACCTACGTTACTAATTCATATTGAACACGAAATAATTATTCAACACCGAGAGTGATCAAAAATCACTCTTGGTTTGTTAATTGATTTTTCTCAAGTGAACTGTGAGCATTTCGCCGAATATTATGATGATTATAATCAAATAAAACATGTCATGCGAATGTCCGATTTTATCAGAGTCCTCTTTGCCAATCCGTTCAAGTTGAACTTCATTCGAGCCAAGCGCGTTAGTTTGACGACAGCTATCTGCTGTGAAGGCGCGCTCCCAAATATTCCCGTCGAAACTTTAAAAACTTACACCAAAAAAATTATTAAACACTTCCAAACTTAAACAAAGTAAAGAGTACTTGAAAAAAAGAACAAAGTTTGTGTGAAAAAATGTGAGTTTTTAGTGTTTCTGTGCATTGCAACCTGCATTACACTAAAATTAACTATAAATGTCGAAATTACTACTAAACGAAGAGTTACGTGTTTCGTTCCCAATTTCTGTCCATTTAACTAATGAAAATGCAACCAATTAAAAGACCGTTAATCTCACTTGCGATGTCAGGAAAACATTCACACTAACATTAAAATGAAATAAAGCAAACATGTCTTCAATTTACGAGAATTTACCACTGAAAAAAGTCAGCGACGAGACTAAAAACTCTGATATTAAGCAGAAGAAAAGGAAAAGCACGCCTGATATACAGAAGATCTCGCCTCAAAATAACATTCCAAAAAAACCAAGAAGCATTTCGGAAATGTTCTTCAATAGGAACCACGATGATGATAAAAGAGAAAGTGAAGAGAATCTCACTGGTGGAGAGAAAAGTGATGCTGAAGAAAAGAAAATACACTCGACACCAACATCGACGTTAGATGATGGTTACGAATCCTGCAATAGCACTCCTTTAGTTTCAGGTTTGTTGCTTATTACGCATTTTTATCCCAAAGTCGCAGTAACAGTCTTTGCCAAAAACTGTGGTCACGGACTTAAAAAAAATTCCTCTTACTTTAACGAAAAAAGTCACGCTGTGGGTGCCCGGTACCCACGAAATTACTTCCAAATCAGTCCAGGTTAATTTTAAAAGGCAATTATTAAATCGACGTCCTTGATCGTGACACACTAAAAAAACTGTTTATGGTCTTTTAATATTTATAAAGCAATTTGAGCAACGACCCCACATTCTATCATAAAAATTAAGCTCAATTGTGGCTTTGTCAAACTTGCAATATATCAACCATGAATAGACGAAATTCCTCAAAACCTCAGCTAATTAATTGAAATTCACATTTCCTACGGCGTGTTTAATAGAAAATCAACAGGTGGTGTTTTGATTTTTACAACCTTTGGAAAAATAAATTTCCCTCTCGTTACGGCCCTGTCAGCAGCGATGTTGCCAAGAAATATAAGTTATTGTGATTATAGAGGTAAAAATAGCCTAGAATAGTTTTTCTCGTAAGTTTTAATTAATTTGTTTGTGTAGAACGGAAGCGTCCATTATAAATGTTTGTTGAACGACTTAGGCATCAATGTATTTTTTTTTCATTAAAATACAATTAAATGGTTGTTTGATTTTCTGCTTAGATGGCATTGGCAATAAATAAATTAAGTTAACAGAGCTAAAGTATCTAAACGGAATTTTAGCACCATCAGTGTTAAAAATAGTCTGATTGATGGTGAGTAGGTGCCCGGATTTTCGATTTTCCTAACAAATAATAAGGAAGTCTAATAATGGATTTGTCATGCGGTGAGAATTTAAATAATTTAGATGACGCGTTTATTTTTGCTGGTTTGACGTCTTATTTTTTAATTTTTTTTTTTGGTATCGAAGCGAAAAACTGTATTAAAAAAATTGTTTGTGCTTTGTAACGACTAAAATTGTCATCGTTTAGCACAGACATAATCACGAGATTTGCTATAAATTAAACAATAGTCGTAAATGAAAATTTAGTTTAGCACGTGCAGATGTTTTACGGAAAATTTTGTTGATTAAAATGTACTTAATCAATGACGAGAAGAACATATTAATCATATGATTATGATCGGCTGCATGTCAATTTATTTGTTGCTTTACGTAAATAATATTGATCATGTTAAGTGTCATGGGGCTACTGGTTGTTAACTCAACTCTCAATTTTCATGAAATTGATGTGTTTTAGTAACCTATAAAAATAATTAGAGAGCTAAAAATTGTGCAAGTTCCAAAAAGTATTATGCATAAAAACAAGTATTTTTAAAACTTGTATAGCTTCTTGTAGTTTTCAATACTATATAATGGACCAAAAATGGAGTTCAAGTAAGACTTGGAATTTGCAATTTGTAAAGTTTAAAAATAAACATTAAAAAATTTTAGGAACAAATGAACAAAAATTAAAAGATATAAAATAAAAGAAAATAAATAAAATCTGAAACAAAGAATGTACAATTTTAAATAAAAGTTAATAGGTATTATAAAACTGTAAAAAAATTGGACAGTTAAAATTTTATCACATTCATGGAAGACAAACTTAAAAACAATAAATTTTAGTAGTAGAAATCTAATAATAAGAGAAACTGATATAATAACATTTTCTCTTTGCTTTAAAAATCATATTTTACTTAATTTTTGTACATATTTTAAAATTGGCTGTTTTTGTTTCTGTTAGAAAATATCACTTCCACACATCTCATAAATTTGAAGTTTTAGCAAAATTGGAAAATTTGTCGACTAAATTTGGTCTAGCCCTTTGAGTTTTTTTATTTTCTTTTTTGTGTGTTTTTTTAAATTAAGATTATATCACATTTTTCACAATATGTATAATGTATAAATTGTTAAATTAAAAGTCCAGAATTAGTCTAAATTTCAAAAATCGGTAAAATAGTAAATGAAAAATTTTAAATTAAGATTGTGTCAAAAAGAAAGTGTTTTGATACATAAATCATAAACAGTAACAAATTTTTAAAATTTTTAAATTTAAGTTATCTGCTTCAAAAAATTTTTTTAGCTAATGTACTTTTGTCAAAATGTTAAGATTTTTTTTTAAATTCAAATACTGATTTTGTAGGACGAGCTACAAGCATAATTAGCTACACTCATAATTAATAGCTGTTAAGTTAAATAATTAAAAGGTAATGAGATCACTTTTACTAAGGTTTCAACAAACGAAAGAGAATTTAATAATTTACATAGAGTCACGGAAACATGACTGGCAGTATATAATTTGGGCAAATTAGACTCTCTCTGCTTTAATTATTTTAGAAAATATTTTAATTAAAATAACACTCGTCAAAACTAGTTTCGGTATCTGTCTATGGGTCAATTTACTATTATTAATTAATTATATTTTTACAGTTAAAATTTTACTGAAACACTTTGTATAATTGTTTTTTCCCAGCCCTGACATAATTACCGCTTCAAAATGTGCCAACAAGTTTCTCCCTTGTCAAAATGTAATAATAACTTTTTTGTTTCGTTAATTGATATAAATTTGTTGAATTTTAAATAATCCTTCTATAATTCGAGTTTGATAGACAATGCAGACAAAAGTCAGGCATTGTTGTAAATGGAATACAAATTGATGGAAGCGTGATGTTGAATGTGGTCAGCTTTGGAGTACTCTCATGTTCACAGAGCACCCATTATTCGTCGACAAGAACTGATATTCAGCTTTTGATGATTTGAGAAAAAAATGGCGTTTGTGTCAGCAGGAAACAAAAATTAATTCGGAGAAAGTCATTTAAGTGAGTTTAATTTAGGTAACAATTTGATTAATACGCAAACTTGGCGAGAAGCTCTCCAAACTTACTTAAGTCTTTTTAATTATATTCGACTTACTTTTAATGCATCGAAGATTAAAATGTTGAAGTTTCAGCCTGAAAATTACGAAGTGGATACATTAAGTTGTGTATCGAATACTAATTTGATTTTGAGGTAGCTGAAGTTGTATCGATCATAAGCAACATCCGGTTCAAAAATAGTGAATTGAGCGGAAACACGAGATTTGAAAAATTGCGAAGAAGGTTAGGAGATTTTTAAGTTACAATTGATTTATAAATCTAGCTAGTAGTTAAGAGAAGAAAAAAGTGCTTTAACTTGCCGGTGTATGTAATTAAAGTATAAGCTGATAAAAATTTCATTTTGTTTGTGAGATTCTACGTAAGCTTAATTAATTATACGTAGTAAACAACAAATATTTTCGTCATTTCTATGACACCCACTCAATAACAACAGCTGGCACTTTATAAGAATTATAATTTTGCTTTAAAAACATTTTTTTTTGAAAATATTAACTTGAAAATTATTAATTTAATCAATTAAATTGCCGTATTAAAAATTTTATATTCATAACTTTTTCATTCGTGCTCAAAAACCTGTTAAATGATAATTAAAAACTCGTTTTCACTTTACAAATTTTTTTAGTGAAAGAAGTGTAGAAATCGTGATTTTAAAGTTAAAAATTTAAGAAAAAAATAACCATTTTTTTCCAACTTCATTTTCAAGATAATTTTGTTCAGATGAATACACGCGAGTTAAATTAGTAGCACTACGTTCAAAATTAATTGTAAGCTGTCAAAATTCAAGGTTGCCCAATTCTGTTGCTTAATAAGCATCACACTTATTAATGGCAACATCATGTACAATATGCACAGTGTGCAATGAACGATGTCAACTTGCATGTTAAAGTTAATTCGTCTTTGCCAACATAAATAGAGCACAAAATACCGATGATCATTATCGAACCTTTTCTTCCTGATTAAATATATTTAAAAACGATTTGCATTAATATCGCATGGATATTGAAGGATTTGTTCGAAATTACGAGTAATAGAAGGAAACGTGTCGTGAGCCTTGTACCTGATCCATGAAGAGGGAAGGCACGATATCCTGGACATATCTTAGTGATATTGGCGTCCTGGAATGTAGTAATGTGCAACGAACGGGCTCCGGAACCGCTCCGGACTCCGGGGATCTCCTCAACGATGAAGTCCCTCGGAATTGTGGAATGCCACCTATAATACCCACCAGTTCAGAGACGATGTAAGGCACACGTCTTATTCGAGTCGGCTATTCAATAGAAAATATGAGGAATATTAACACACTAATTTTAAACGATTTAATTTCGCATCTCTTGGGATTTTATGATAAATCATATTAAGCGTTAAAGGCGACCTTCACCCTTCAAACGAGATTCTTATTGGATTTTATAGCCACCTCCTACAAGTTTTAAATTTATTTTCATATACAATTTTAAGAGGAAATACACGGCTAGAGCGAGAGAGTAAAAGATCTATTGTTCTGAAGTGTCAATGTTTCGAGGAGGTTGATGTATAGTGAAATATTCCATTGATGTTCGTAATGCTTTTTACACTTAAACATTCATCATTATAAAAAATGTATTTTCAGGGAAATACTCTGCCATCTGAACACTAAAAATTCAGTATTTACAGTTTATTGTTGGCTTCACAAAAACTTCAGTATGAGTGATTCTGTATAAATGCATATTTTGCCACAACTGTATTCTCATCATTAAATATTTTTATTTTATGTTTCAAATAGAATAGTTTTATAATTCACTAAACATTTTACAATTATGTAAAAAAGTGGTTTAACGATAAATTGTGAGATGGATTTTCAAAAATTAAAAAAAAAATTATTTGATTTTCAACATGTCGTGAAAAAATTAATTTCGCACGATTTAATTTCATGTTATGACAAATTTAGTTTTGGTCTCGATCCAAAATTGTTTAAATGTCATATGGAGATACATTCCTTAAAATTTAACAAATTGCTATAATAAAAAAAGAGATGAGATGCTACCATGCTATTCTTCAGTTTTACATTTTTCTTCAATTTGTGTTTTTTTATAATAAATACTGTTTAAATCTCCTGTTATTTTTTTCTAGTTTTTTACATTTCTATGTCAAAATAATTTTAATTATAGTGTACTAACAATTTTGCATGATTTAAAGAAAACTTCTAAAACAAATGATAAAATCTAATTTCTAGAAATCAATCAAAGTTTAACTACGGAGATGTATTGCATGAATTTGTTATTTTCAACTACAATTTAACTAAATATTGTTTATTGCTTTAATTTTGTGAAATATAGCTAATATCTTATCTACACATAGAAAACAGAAATTTTAAAATTAGCCACAGACCCAATAAAATTACGAATTTCGAAAGATAGTACACAGAAAATGTTAACTAAAATTTTTGTTTTTTACACTGAAAATGTTAACTAAAATTTTTGATTTTTGAAATTTTACAAAACATGATTATTTTACTGTAGATTTTATCCTTCTAAAACAAAGACAATTTTTTTCTAAATATATACCGATTTCAGAAAAATATATTTTTTTAAATACTTTAAAATGGCGGATATGCCTGTTATTTCTATATCAAAGTTTAATTTTTATCTAAAAGTTTTACTTTTATCAAAGCTGGACATTTTTTTATAAATTTGTTTATGTACAATTTTTGAATTTTTAGAGGTGCTACAAAAATGTACGAATATATTTTCTATGCTCCATAAGATTTTTAACTTTTGCAAAATTTCATAAAACTCTCATATATTTAATTTGTTTAGAAACATAAACCATATTTTTTTAATAATAATTTTTAGATGTAATAAATGATTGATGCCCGAGTTGTTTGTTTTAATATATATTTTTTTCTTTGTTAAAAGCATCAGTTTTATTAAATGTCGACAATTTTTTGTAAGATTTGATTTGTTTAAATACAAAAACTAATAACTTTCTAAATATACGCGATATTAGAAAATATACAGTTTTTTGAGGAAGGTTCAAGATTGAAAGATGAGGAAAATTTGTTGTTTCTGATCTCCCTTAACTAAACTGTACGCAGTTTTTTTGTCTATTTAAACTGTTTAAATATAAAACCAAAGTTTTTAAAAAATACATGTAGTGGATAAAAATAAATGCGAAAATTTAGATTTCTACATTATTATTTTTTTTGATCTCAAAACTGCTAAATTTCTACGGTCTTGATAGTTTTTAAATTTATTAACTTTTAGATTTTTTGCAATTTTAGTAATATCTGTGATTTCTGTCTTTTGTGGTTTGTGAAATTTCAAAGATATTTTTTTGGAATATTACATTTTTTACATTTTTTTTGTATGTTAAATTTTTTTATACAATTGTTAAAATATTTATAATTTTGTGTATTAAATGTTAATTATGTTTTTTTTTAATTTCTAGATCATTTGTGATATTTTTAGAAAGCTTTGTTTCTAAAGTTTTATAATTTAAAAGTGTGGATTTCTCTGGTTTTTGCTTTTTAAGATTGGACCTACAAATATTAGGTTTTTTGAGATGGTTCTGAAAACTTTGGTATGTTAAAAGATTTAGCGTCATTTATTATTTTTCTGCTTTTTAAGACTTGTGATATTACGAATTTTTGAGACCTTTAAAATATTATTGTATAAATTTCTTAAATTACAACAAATGTGATATCACAGGTGCCAGTGCAAGCAGTGCCTTCTGGAAATGTAGATCATTTTGAATTCTTTAATTCTTGTATGGAATGTTTTTCGAATTACCATACACTTTTCTTGTTTTTATTAGTAGCGTCGAAAAATCCGTAAAATTTGTAGCAGCAACGATTTATGTTTTACACTCTTTTAAATGTGAGGAATGCTTTGAATCGTTTATTCCGACTTTTACTATTCGTAATTGTTTATTTGCGGACAGAGTAATACAAATTGGCACTATTTTTCGAGTTATCTGTTCTAACTCAAGTAATGAGTTTTGAATATTTTTTTTGCATGCCATAATCTGAATCCTTTGGTCTCACATCAATTTCCTAAGACGTACGAAAGGTATTTTTCTAATTTAAAAGAAATTAATCTTCATCTATCCCATTTCCTAAGAATAACAATTCTATTTGTCCTAAGAATACTCTCAACTTAAATATGCTAAGTGATGACTGAGTAGGTCAAATAAAGATGTAAATAGGGGTCAACACAACACCAGTTTCTGTAAACACTCCTTTTTCAAAGTATTCAAAATTAGGACAAACTACTAAACCAACTAACATTGGTACACCGCTGATCGATCCCAAGTTAAAAATATGCTCAACTCAGTTTCCCATTTAGAATTTTCAATTAAATCTCCAGAATTAATATGAGTAAACCATTGGCGTCTTTGACTTAATTAAATGACGTTGTAATTGTTTAGCTGGGGGTGTCGTTCGTTAATGAACTTCTTAATTACTTAATTAACCGCTGCATCTATCACCTGCATTAAACTATGTAAATTTTCAAGAATTTTAAGGATTAAGGATTTTCCCGTACAAATTGTAAAAATCGTTTTTAATTGGTGCTGTGATCCTTGAATGAAGAAGCTGGAACAGGAAGAAGAGTTCACGATGAAGTGCTTTGTCCTTGCTGATTTTTATTGTGCGAAGTGACGCGGCATTCTCCGAGCAATTACATGTAAATGAATATCCACCATCACTTCAGGTATTCCAATATCAGCCACCTGCCGAGAATAGGGAATCACCATCGATAAAACCGCCGAGAGGAGAAACTTCACATCATTTTAAGAAGAAATGTGCCTGTATTTTATAATGTAGATTTCAAGGAAAGAATTCACGTCGTGGCGGTTGGAGAAGGATATGTAAACAACGTAAAACTATGAGTATGTGTATTTGAGTATGGTAATTTACTGCTTTTATAATGAATGTAAATCACGCCTCTACATTCATAATTCCTAATATAATTGTGGTAAATGCTGTAAACTTCGACAGAATTTATTGTTTTTGTAGTGATTTGTTGTTACAGGTGTCTTACATAAACATTGTTATTTTTCTAATTTATATTTAAATTTCTAATTTATTATTTATTCAATAGTTTGCAATTTTATAATGACAATGCGTTGTTTGTGCTGCCATTGAAACGCTCGTGCATAGATAAGTAGGAACATATACAGATGTTCTCTAATATGCCATTTAACTACATCTAACGTTATAATAAAAAATTCACAAATTAAAATCCACGAATTATTTTGTCAGTTGATTTACTTTCAAACTCTTCCAAGGAACACCCTGAATATAAAAAATAAATCATTTATTTAAAATTTTGAACTCATTTTGTTTGTATTCACTCTAAAATTTCTATAAATTAAATTTTTATATTTTGCGTCGTTACTAGGGCCAGTAAAGCACCCGTTTGGGTTCGTTACTGAAAATTTGGATGCTTTACTACGGCTGGTGTATTTTAGTTGTGTCGCGTTGGCATCATGGTCGTAAAACGTCAACGTCAAATGTCAAAATGTGAATGTGTTTAATAACTTAACCTCAGTTGTTATGAAATAAATAATATTAAATCATTGTACCCAACCTTGATAAAATTCCCTAAATTTCAAAATTTTATTTCTTTTATATCAAAAGAAATTAAGTGCTGCAAAATAGAAAAAATAGTATAAAACACGCGTTCAGAAAGCTCTTCCAGCACTTGTTTGTTGCAAACGCGTGCTGGAATCAATCCTTTCTCAAACTTGTATTTTAATATACTATTATATATTCTAGTTTACTAAATGACAGATGAAACATAAGCACACTAAAAATATTTAAAAGCGGAAAAATATTTCAAAGTTCTAGGTATAATAAATATTTCCAATGAATAAAAAAACCTAAATGTGATCGTATTTTAATCTGATAGTTCTAAATTTGGTTTTGTACAGTCGAATAATCTTGTGGTGTGCTCAGTCCAACCAGAAGATGGCAAAAGTTATAGATTTTTAGTTATTTACAGGTTTTCTATTTTTTAGAAATTATCACAGGTTTTCAAAATGGCCCAATTACATTTCCAGAACTGTGATAAAATTTTGCGTGCTGTTAGAATTAATTTCTTTTGATTGATCTGAAAGTTGTAAATATAAAGGAAGCAAAAATATACAAAAAAGAGGTTGATTTTATCTGTTCAAATATTCAATGTTTACCTAATTTAAGTCTTATGTGCGGTAAAATTCCATCTGCGTTACGAAAAAAAACAATCTCTTTACAAAGATAATTGAAAAAATTAAATATTAAATATCAAAATTTCCGAATGATCTTTATGTGAAAATATATTTTTTTTTTAGTAATAGTTTTTTGCCCGACGCACAAGTTGAAACAATAAAAAACGAAATAGAGTTCAAGAAAAGAAAAAAACGATCAATAGTTGGCCGTAAGTTTTTCATCGATGGGACTAAATTTGATTTATGTTCGCTAATTTTATAATATTTTCTCCTAATTGAGGTTTTTACAATTATTATTGTTAATTATTTAAAAATTTTGTCAACTAAGACAAAATTGTGCATATTGTTACATTTTAGCCACTTTTCAACTAAATTTAAAAATTAAAATCATATAAAACTATAAAATACAATTAAAAAAAAAAATTTTAGTGACTCAAATGTTTATAATAATAATAATAATAACAATAATAATAATAAGTTCTAAAATGTAAAAATGTCTCGATTTCCTAAGTTTTATTTTTTACTTTAAACAGCTAAAAAAAGTAGACTCTGAGTAGTTTTTGCAATTATTTGACGCTTGAATAAATAGTATGATAAAAATAAAAAAATGAGGCTCAAAAAATTTTGTTAGTATAAACCGTTTTCGTAAGTTATATTTGTACAATTATAACAACAAACATGAACGGATTTCTGAAATCTCCAATTACAATAATTGTTTATTTTTATTAAAACAAACTCAAAAATATTTTTGGAAATAAAGAAATTTTTTCACTTTTTTATCGTCATTAAATTTTTTTGTAATGTTCAAAAAAGCAAATGGTTTTATGAAAAGTGGGGGTCTCATGTCTCCGAAAGAAGAACAGAAAGGAAAAATTATAATTTGCGTTTTAAATAAAATATAAAATGTAAATCTGTAACATTCTTATGACTTTTGATGCATTTTTTTAACCTCATTTGGTAAAAATAGAATGTTCAGAAATGTTTATAGTATGCCGATATAGTTTATTTATTCTGTCTTGTACGTTGGTTTCAAACGAATATATCCTTACATATTTGATAAAGTTTGTTTAAGCTTAAATTTTAGCTCAGGTTTTCAAATGCAGTATTTTTAATTTAATTTTTAACACATTCTCATATCTTTAGATTGATTATTTATTTCAAGTATTTCCGTTTGTTTTTCAAATGACTCGAAGCTTTTCTTTTGTTTTCTCTTAAATTGGCGTTAAAATCTTTATTGGTTTTGTATCAGACTTTACTTGTAGCTGTCACCACAATTAATTTTATTCTTCAAACACTTGACAGCTCTCCTAAACTAAGTTAGTGTAGAATAAAATTAATAATGAATGGAATTAATTTATGCAATTCTTGTTCCAAGAAATTTATGAAACTTTTGATTTCTGTACCTATCATTCCAACAAAGAGTGTTCTCCATGGTAGTTCAAGCCCTCGGTACAATTTTGTGAAAGAATGACAATACAAAGACGATTTTACAAGTCGTTGAGCAAAAACATAATTTCGTGTTTAAGCGCCAAGGAAAAGAATTCAAGAATCTATTGATCTTGCCTAAGCGGTTTGCGATGAGCGCGATAAGACGAGACAAAATAATTAATTTTAATTTGCAAAAAGACGCAACTTATTAGAATTTTAGTACGTCGAGTTCTTA
The DNA here is from genome assembly GCA_030157275.1 of Cynaeus angustus. NCBI lineage: Eukaryota > Metazoa > Arthropoda > Insecta > Coleoptera > Tenebrionidae > Cynaeus > Cynaeus angustus. The sequence goes on from CM058058.1 coordinate 25,491,900, forward strand.
GTAAAATAATTTTGGAATTACACTTCTGCGTTGTTTCTGGTGAGGCGACAATTTTCTTTTAGATTTGTAAACATGTTTTCAAATAAAGACGTCCAAACTTTTCTTTCTGCGTTTTAGACGGTCACTCCGTAATTGTATAATCCAAGAATAAACAACAACACACAATGTAAATAACCTAATTAAATACGAGCTTCGGAGCGCCAGCAACACCAGTGAAAACGTCGTTTATTTACAAATTAAAATGAGATCGTGGGTGAAGTTGCACTCATATTCATCAAAAGTTCCGAAGCTGTGTAATTATTATATAAAACTAATATATTGTTACAAAGGCCCCCACAGGTGGTCGCTAATCAAAACCAAAGATGAAAATGCTATTGCAGAGACAACTTTAAATCGCGATGATGAGAAATTGCTTTTAACTTCAAACGTTTCGAGTCCTGTTGTATCAACAAAAAGGAGCTGAGCAGAATGACAAAAGGTTTCTTTCTTCCGTCATACTATACTAAATGACTTTGTATATGAAAATATAACTGTCCCAATTTATTATCGTTCGACAAAGACCTTTAGAAGTTTCGCAAAAAAGAAATTGTTTTCTTGGAAGATACGGTATCGGAATGGGCTTCGTCCGAAATTATTTCGCTGGAAAAAGCAGCTTTTGTATAGAATAGTATGTGCATTGCCTGAAAAACACAATAATTGTTACTGTAATGAGGAGATCAGCGAACTGACAGTTTCCTCATAATAACAGAGTTAATTTGTAGTTCACTGAACGTCCACACAAAAAACTGAAACGAAATGACTGTCTTTATTGGTGGCCATGACAATTTTATTCTTAAATGTAACTTTTTACCTCGTCTTTATTATACTTGGTAAGAATTTGCTGCTTTCTACCTCATTTTTAAAACTCGGGAGAAAGATATAATAATGACATCAGCGTGAAAAGGTACGAAACCGAGTCGTCCCGAACGGAAGTTGATAATTAAGAAATTCTTCCGGTTTGAACCAATAATTAAATGGGATTCTTGGAATTCAGATGCTATGCTGTCAACTATTGAGCGTTTTCTATGAAAAATATTAAAAATTATTTCTTTTCTGGCTAACAACAAAGCATGTAATGGAAAAATTTATACTCTCTTTCTTAGTTTATAACTGTGAAGGATAACATGGTGTGGTATTGATTTTTTAATGACAATGTAGAATTTAGTGAAAGCTCGATGAATATGGATAAAATGTGCTGACTGGAAGCTGCAACTAAATTTATTTCCTCTTCCAATAAAAATTAGATTATAATGCAGCGATTTTATATATAACCTATATTTTCAATGTGGCTGTGGAAATTTCATTAGTTCTCTTTTTCAGGTAGAGCTAAACCCACAAAACATCATTCGAATCAGTCCAGTAACATAGTACTTACCTACACGTTAAGGAAAAGTAAGTAATTTTCACATTTTTTAATTTTTTTTAGATTTTAAGTCTTGCAAAATACGTATTTGGAATAATATTAGTACTTAACATAGTACAAATGTCTTAGAATTTGTTGCGACAAAACTCAAGACTCATATTTACAAGAACTTGTCAAAATTATTTCAGTGACATTATTTCAAAAATTTTTGTTAATAATTATATCCCTATATACCTACCTTGTATTTTTTATTGTAAAAACAAATCAACTGAAATTAAAACACGTGTTGGCAAGAAATTGATTAATGTTTTATCTTCTAACAAGATTTATGGTATTCACTGGTAAACCATAAGCTGTCCCTAAAGTAATTTATAATACAGATGTCTCGACGTTCGCGGACCGGTTTATCAATGATCAAACAACTCGAAAAAAACTTTTTTTTTCTAAATCACTTTTTTTAAATACACATTTAGAGTGGATTTTATATACCTGTTCATGAAACTACTGTTAGAAAAATATAACTTTTGTAGTTTGTGGAGAAAAATTTGTAAAATCTGTTGTGCGTTAAATTTGTTTGTTAGTCTTTCAAATTACCATTCCGATAGTTTATGAAGAAAAAATGTAAAATCATTGCTATTAAATCGTTATTTTAAACTGCATTTTTTTAAAAGATTTTTTTGAATTGCTGGTTTATTTGTTTCTAAACTAAAAAGTTAATTTTTTTTTTGTTTTTGTGACCAAAAATTTCAAAGTTTAAAAATGTTAGTTGATATTAAAATCAAAGTGACGAACGCAAAAAAAAAATTATCGGAAATGGTGGAAAATCCTAATTAAAATTTTAAAGAAAATCATTTAAAAACTGCGTATGCATTTATATATTTTTTAATTTAAGATAAATAAAAATTAAATTTTATTGGTTTTTTTTGTATTAGAAGGGTAAGAATGTAACAAAAATGAGAAATAATAAATTGTAATTAATTTTTTCTAATTTAGGGAGAATAGTAAAAACGTTCAGTGAAACCAATTAATAAAATTTAAATTATAAATTAATCAAAATTAAACGCGGGAAAAATTGGAACCGATTTTCTCTTTATGCAAAAAAAATGTTTTATAAAACAAAAGTTTCAAAATTCCTAACAAATAGTTATTTTTTTTTCTGGAGAAGTTTGTTTTAATAAGTAAACAATGTAATACACTGAATGAATTTAAAGAGCTTGTGTTCACTAATTTAATGCCTCATACATTTGACAAAGCTTAAATAGTTTAAAAATGAAGGAGGACTGCAAACAGTTTAAATTTAAAACTGAATTTAATTTTGATTTTATGATTAATAAATAATTTTAACTTTTCGAAATTTTTATAAAGCCTCAAAAAATCAAAAAAAAAATGAATAGAGAAATGATATTCTAGAGATATGAAAATTAATGGAAAATTGACAAGCTATTGTTAGAAAGTAAAAAAAAAAATTAGATTTTATGGAATGAAAAATAACTGCGAGACTCTTAATATCTAACAATTTTGAAAAACGACGTATATTTTTATAAATTCTACTTTGATTAACTTAATTAATCTTATTAATTAATTAAATTCATTAATAAAGTTAAACCATAATTTTTTTAAATAAAACCTACACTAAATGAGTGAAGATATAAGGGCATAGAAACTGAAAGCATATGTTTATAACATATGAATAAATAATTATGGTAGTACTGTGAGATATTAGCAGCACAGTTATTTTTGGAATGTGACATTTCAGAAGTGCTATGACCTCAAATTAAAGTGAAATATTTCTTTTAGCTTCACATTTTAATATATTCCAACTACAAATCTGCTCGAAAGAATGCAAACTTTGAACAATATAAAAAATCCAAAACTTGAAAGAGTTTAAAAAATTCAATTATAAAAGTAAAAAAATGAACACTAAAAAACAATTAAAGTGAAATATTTCTTTTAGCTTTACATTTTCATATATTCCAACTACAAATCTGCTCGAAGCGATACAAACTTTGAACAATCTAAAAAATCCAAAAGTTCAAAGAACTTAAAAAATTCAATTATAAAAGTAAAAAAAAAATGAACACTAAAAAACTTTTGTAAAATGATGCTGACTACTTGCTTTATAATGAACTGACATTTTTAAAACTTGTTGATTTTTTTAATTGAAGGACTAAAGAAATAGTTTGCAAATTGTTGAGTTCATAAATTGAAACTCTAAAAATTACAAATATTTTTTTCCAGAAGACCTCCATGTACAGCTCGAAGAAGACGAAAAAGGCTACGAATCCTTTATTCTTTCAACTAGTTCTAGTCAAGCAGGAGAAGTAGACCCCGATTCTCCAACAGTTCCAGACGAAAGCAGAGAAACATGGAGTTCGGGTGCTGATTTTTTATTATCCATCATCGGATTTGCCGTTGATCTCGCTAATGTGTGGAGATTTCCTTATCTTTGTTATAAGAACGGTGGAGGTAGGCTATATAATACTAGCTTCTCATTAGTGCGATTTATGATTGGTTTTTATGGATGATTTTATATCGAATCATTAAAATTCGTTTGTAGGAGCGTTTTTAGTTCCATATACTTTAATGTTGGTATTCGGAGCTGTTCCTTTGTTTTATATGGAACTCATCTTGGGGCAGTTTAACAGACAAGGACCCATCAGTTTATGGAGGATATGTCCTCTTTTTAAAGGTAATTTAAAGATTTATCACTCAAATTTAAAAACCACAATTTTACTACAATGTAGGAGTTTTTTTCAACAGAATCAATGCTGTTTAATAGGTTTTTATGGGGGAATCAAATCGAACGAGTATTTATTTTCATTTTGAGGTATTACAGCTAGTGAAAAATTGGAACAATTCGTGAATTGACAGTGATATCAATGCACAATAAAATATTGTTTTTGTAAAATCTCTTTGACTAAAACGGATGTTTAACTATCATCAGTGATGCACTAGTTAAATGCTTTTCCTTTAGTTCTAAATTGGGTGTGTGCTGTATTCATTAGCACAATTTAAGACCTAAATTTTTTAGCAACTTCACGGGACGTAAAACGTTTCGTTTGAAGTTGGATTAGTGTGTCCAAACATGTGTTCATTTTAATGAAAGAAAACTAAATCAACAGTTTTCATTCAATCACTACAGAGCAATGAACACTTTAAATGATAATTTATTACTCTATCTTGCATAGATAATAAACAATATAGATTCATGTTGATTTAAATGGTTGGTAACCCTCTGGACAATTTATTTCCAGTGCTCTCTCGAGGCGTGTGTTACATGTTAATATGTTACCTGGTTATTGTTTTTCCATAAATCATTTTTATTCGATAAAAGTGAAATGATCACTTACGTGTATTGAAGAAAATGTTTTTTATTGGCAGGTATTTATTGGAAATTCAATGCCAGCTGCTACAAATGTGAAAGTGTGTGAATCAAATTTTATGATACATGTAATATTGGATTTTTATTAGGGTGGTACTAGGGGTTTAAATCTATAACTTTATTTTCAATATAAACTTCTTTTATTTTTGTATTTAATACTTTTATACAGTTGTGTTTTTATTGTCAAAACTAAACCTCAAACTTTTTATAAACGTTGGTTGGTATGCATTTGCAAATTTAAATTATGTAAGGATATTTTGAACAAAAAAATCAAAATAAAAACGAATTATGATTGTCAAATTTATCACTAGAATAACCACGTAAATTGATCATGATTTGAGTTCTGTTGAAAATGTTTTGCCTTGTAAATTTAATGACCACCGATTGTTAAGTTTGACGTTAATGACCAATTATTCATTGTCTATTTTAATGCTACTATAAAAAATTAGATTAACAGGTAATAAATTAATGTAAAAGTTTAAATAAGTAATTGGCCATAACTGTTTACTTTAGATAAAAACGTACCTAATTGTTAACTCGTTAAAAACATTTTTTTTTAAATAATCAGTATATTTAATGGCAGTTTTTGCAATGGAAAGGTTGACAAATTTGGTTGAATTTAGATTGAAAGTTATTAATTTAAATTTTTAAAAACGCTAAAATAATGGGTGGATGATTTAATTTGATAAGAACTTTTAAATAAAATTTTAACTTTTTATCATTTTAATTATACGTTACTATTTTTATCTGTTTAGAGCCAAAAACCTTCAATTTTTAAAATATCCATAGAATTTTGGAAGATATGAATTTTTAAAGATGATGGTCGATTAACTAAATTAATCAACTTGCTATTTGTAAATAAATTTTATTTTTTTATTTTAATTTCTTATTTTTAAATGACAAACTAAAATACAATGTGGACAATTTTTTCAGAATTTCTGCTGTCTTTTTCCTAAATAAATTCCCAAATAATATTTAAAACATTAATTTTATAAATTTTGTGCAAAGATCTTGTCAAAAACCAGAAAATAAATATGAAGTTATGCAATATATATTTAATTTTGTATTTCTTATTTTAATTTTTTATAAAAGCTTCAATTTTATGAAATCTGGCTATTTTTTATAGATGAACAAAAGCTCGATAAATTTGTTAGAGATTTACGGATTTAAAAAAACTAAAAATTTTGTAGCTTTATAAAGTTTTTCTTGAAATTCAGAAAACACTAAATAACATAAGATTAGAGTTTTTGAGAAGGTAATGGCTTGTATTTTGTGAATTTTGTATTTTTTTTATTTTTTTCATAAATTTTAGAGTCTAAATTTATAGTGCTTTAATTTTAACACTTTTCAGTTTTTTATTATAAATCTTGGAACCGTTGTGCTCTTTACACTTACATAACATTAACACATTTCAGTTTATTAGAAATGCCGGAATTTATAATGTAATTACTGACTTTTTTCGAATTCTTAGAATCTTTTGATTAGCCAAGTTTTCAAAATTTTTATGAATTTTTAAATATAAATATGTAAAATAAAATATATAAAAAAAAATTGGGTAGCTACTTTTGTCAAAATTTTCAGTTAACACTGGAACTTATTTACTTTGCTGAGTTGTCATTGATAGTTATCAATATTTTTTTTATTTTTTTTAACTAGGTGTTGGTTTCTGTGCCGTCCTCGTTGCTTTTTACGTCTCCTTCTACTATAATGTAATAATAGGTAAGTACAACAAACTTATGTTCTTTTTCCACGTTTTCATTTGGTTTCAGCATGGGCACTGTACTTTTTGGGAACAAGTTTTACCCCCGATTTACCCTGGTTGCATTGTAACAATACTTGGAATACCGACAAATGTTGGGAAAGCATGTTACCAGGAACTTCAAATGTTACAACAAAATCTCCAGTATTTAATGATACCACACCGACAAACAGACACACACCAGCCTCTGAGTTTTTTCAGTAAATTAAACTTTACTCATCAAAATTTCAGTGTAACTCAATTATTTTTAGTCGAGCAGTTTTGGAAATGCAATGGAGCGATGGGTTACACGAAATGGGTTATCCAAAATGGCAACTTGTTCTTTGTTTAATGTTGGTGTACGTAATGTTGTATATATCTTTGTTCAAAGGAGTTAAATCTTCTGGTAGATAGAAAAAAAAGTGAGGTTTTTCGGAAATTTGTTGTCCTTTTTTAGGAAAAGTTGTATGGGTGACTGCTACCATGCCGTACGTGGTGTTGACAATTCTTCTTATTCGAGGACTGATGTTGCCAGGATCTGGAATGGGTATTTCTTATTATTTGAAGCCTGAACTGTCTAAACTCCGAGAAACTCAGGTAATGTAATAAAATTTGACATTCTCTTCTTAACAAACATGTTTTTACGTCGAGTCGGGATTCTTATCCCACCTTGTCTTTATTTGACATTGTCCTAATTGTAGGTCTGGGTTGACGCCGCTGTGCAAATATTCTACTCAGTTGGGGCAGGATTCGGCGTGCATCTCTCTTATGCCAGCTACAACACGTTCCATAACAACTGTTTCAGGTAACAACTCCTAAATCCCCAATAACGAACAAGCTTAACCGGAAGTGAAATTTCAGAGATTGTATTGTGACAACTGCCGTAAATTGTTTTACAAGTTTCTTCTCTGGATTCGTAATATTCACCTATTTAGGATTTATGTCATACAAACAAGGAGTTCATATTAGCACGGTAGCTACTGAGGGTACGTCAAACAATTAGCGTGAAATGTTTTCATTTATTCGCCAAACAGCAAATGAGGTTTATTTGATCATTTTTAGGCCCGGGGTTGGTCTTTCAAGTTTACCCAGAAGCGGTAGCGACTCTGCCGGGGTCACACTTTTGGTCCATGTTGTTCTTTTTCATGCTGATTATGCTGGGACTTGATTCCGCTGTGAGTTATAATGAGAATTTTTTTTGAGTTTCATTCTACTTAAACTACATATTTTTTGCAGATGGGTGGTCTAGAATGTGTTATCACTGGTTTAATGGACGAATACACCACATTCTTTAAAACGCGGAAACACTCAAGAGAAATATTTACGCTTGGAGTCATCATCGTTTCCTTTTCAGTTGCTCTCATAAACGTCACGCCTGTATGACTTTTTATTTATTTATTCTTCTTTTGTAAACACGTTGTTGTAGGGTGGCATTTACACCTTTAATTTGTTTGATACATATTCAGCTGGAATTTCTCTTCTGTGTTCTGCTCTATTTGAAGCTATTGCAGTGTCTTGGTTCTATGGTTTAGACAGATTTACTCAAGATGTAGAAGCCATGATTGGGTCCAAGCCAGGACTTTATTGGAGGATTTGTTGGAAATTTATAAGTCCAACATTTATTATAGTTAGTTAATTGTTTAATTTTTTAGTTGTTAGAAGAGTGAGGTAAATGTGATAAAAATATTTCGTAAATAGCTACGTATAATTAAAAAATAATTGAGAATAATTAAATATATTTAGTTAAATAGATGTAAAAAATACAACTCGTTCTAGTTAATTTTACAGCCAATTTTTTAATCCAATCAGTCATTTAAATAAAATTCCAATACTGAGCAGTTTTCAGATTTTAAAGATGATATAAGCCTTGAGACGTTTAATGCTAATCTAGCTAATTTTTTAATTAAATAATAGTTTTCGGAGGTTTCACATTTAGACGTATTTACTCTATTAGTTTTAATGAGACAGTTCTAAGTTTATATTTTTTTTCAATTTTTATCTGAAAAAATTAACTTATTTGCATATAGTGTTCTAAATAAAGTTAACTGTCTCGTTTTAGTTCATTTTAAAGCTCATTTTATCAATTTTGAGACATTTTTGAAGAAGTTTAATACTTTTAGCGCATATTTAAGTTGAATCTTATTTTAATTAGTTTTGAAAACATAATTTCAAATCTTAATATTTTTTTAACTTTTAAATTTGGACAATATTTTATAAAAAAATTGTTTTCTTATTAATTGACTCATCTAATTGGTCCATTGAAGTTAACTTTAAAGCTGTCTTTATTAATTTTGAATAAAAAAATAGAATCTAACAATTAGTTAATTCTGGAACTAAATTGTTGAAAATATGTAAAATAATAATTATGATTTGTTAATAATATTAACTAAATTTGAAGGACTTTTTTGGATAATTAGCTCAATTTAACTCACACTTTGAGCTTTACATAAATAACAAATTATTTGCAAGCAATTTTAGGTCTTTTAATGTAACATGTGTTTAATTATCTAACGTCTGAATTTAATCATTTGTTGACTTAGAAAACTTTTTCACATTAGATGAAAGTTGGTATGTCAATTTTAATAAAATTCATAGGACGTAAAATAACATTTAGTCTCTTTCTTCGATTTGTATAACCTGTTTAACTTGTATTTTGTGATTTAAAATTATAATCACATTTTTATTGTCACTTTTTAGATGGTTGTTTTGTTTGGACTACTTAACCCGCAACCTCTAAAATACAATGACTACTTTTACCCCAAGTGGGCGGAATGGGTAGGCTGGGGTTTAGCACTATCGTCTATCATAATGATACCACTATTTGCTGTGTTACAGTTAATAAAAACAAAAGGAACATTCAAAGAGGTGAGTGAACACTCTCACATCTCTCCAATCATTTTTTTTTCTTCTAGAAACTCGCTATTAGCATTACACCCGTGGAAGAACACGAAGAAATGCGGCGGAGTAAGGTAGTAAGTAGATTCAAAGCTAAACATTGGTTATTCGTATAAATTAGTAATTTTTTGATCTAAGTTGTATTTTCATTGCGCTGGTCGTATATGATTTTTTAATGTTAAGTGTTTTGTAAAAATTAAGTACATGTTTAGAATTAAGAGTATTAAAATCGGTCGTACCAAAATGTGCTAAAGTGTCGATTGGCAATCATATGAACAATAAAAAAAGCTTTCGTGTATAAATGTTAAACGTAATAATTGTTGGTAGAATCGAATACTAAGTGGTTGAATTTAAAGATGCATGAATTTGATACTATTTTGCATTCTGTTGGGTCCAATATTTCATATGGCTGGCCCATATAGAAATACTTTTTTTAAAAGCAGTTTTGTAAATAAACAGGCAGTCCCAAATGGACTCCTCTAGAATAGGTTCGATTGTGTATACTTAAATTACGACTTAATTTATTTAAGGTAAAATCAAAGATTGAAATTAGATTTGTCTCACCATACCAAAGTACCAGAACTGAGCTTTATACTTTTTTTGTATATTTTATTTTTGAAAGTGTATCCTAGCTGTAGTTTTGATGTTGTCATTGCCAAAAACTGTCTCGATGACGAGTACCCGCTTTTTTGTGTGTAAAAACGTCTGAAAATATTTAAACAATTCTGCCTTCATTGTTTAAATATTTTTTGCTATCGATAAGTGATAACATTTCTAAGAGCTACACGTACTTCAACAAGTTTACATTGTACCTACCAAGAAGCTTGTACAATAAACTAAAAAATAAAACGTTTCAGAAATGGTTTATTTATTTGCTAAAAAAATCACAATCAGTACAAGTTTTTTCTAAACTACTTTATAGGTATAGAACATTCAACATTACATGTTTTTTTTTTATAACTCTACATTTCGTTACAAAAATATTAAACACAAATAAATTCGGGAAATCATGGTGGATCCAGAAAATGTCTGTGGAAATTTATTCATGTTCAATATTTTCAGGTTAATTGGCATTTTTATTATAAGAATCAAATTAGATATTTTGCGTACATATAAATGCAAATATCATAGAATATAAGTAATGTTAACAAAAATAAATATTTCACGTAAACCTACTTGTAATTTAGATACAGAAAAATCAGTCTGAAGTAAACGTATATCAATCAATTTAGAGCAGAGTTCGCTTTATATTTTTCATATTAATCGCTTGTGTAGGGAAGTTAACTGTGAATTTTTTTAATTGTAAATCAACGTTTTATAAAGTTTAGTTTCAAGAGTGAAAATATCACTATTTTTAATACTATATCTTTCATTCAGTCGAAAATAAATTTTAGGCCTAAATTTTACAAATTATGGATGATTTCTAAGAAATCTGTGTTTATAAAATTTTATAAAAATCGTCTACAAAAAATATTACAAAGAGTTTGCGTATGCCAAACGACAGTTCAATTTAGGACTTTTCAATTTCGTTCGTTAACGAATTCATTTGTTGATATGGTTTTCCTACAAATCGGTAATCAAAAAAAAATGTAAAATAAGTTATGGGAAAATTGGAGCACAAATTCGAGAAGGTAAAGACTCTTGGTGTCGCGAAACAAAAAAATTAAATCAAAAAGGAAGTAGGGAGTTAAGTTGCATCTGCACGATTTTTTTTAATGATTGTATTCAGAAAAAATAAAAAACTTTGAGATCTGAAGTAAGCTTTTACTTATACTTGATCTCTAAGTTTAAGTTGAACAAGAAGTTTGCGTTAGGAAAGTTTGACTGTACTAGATAAAACTGTTAAAAAATCGTAAAGGTACAATTTAACGGTAACATTTGATTAAAATACACAGGACAATAATGGAAAGATTTGGAAGTTATTGGTGGAGGACAATGTTCATAAAAAAAGAGGAAGTCGTATTATCCCAGGTAGGTAAAATTTGTTTACATGGTTACTGCATAATTTTGAATACGTCTTGGAACTTGTGAGTGCCGCATTGAAAGAGACTAAGAATATTGGTGTTCACTGTATAGGACTATAACTTACTTAAGGGTGATCGAAATTAACTGCAACTTTTTTTTTTGGTTCTTAAAATTCTAGGCCATATCATTTTTGTTTTCTTAGCCTCTTTCCAAAGAGAATTTTCCAAAAAATCTTTCCAACAAAACAATTTGGAATCCAGTTATATCGTCCAGTGATGTCGTGTTGGTCACTTAATTTTTTAGCACAGAAAACTTACATGGCTACTTATCACAAAAACGCATTTTCGTACGTTTTGAACAACAATAACAACGAAACAGTCTTACATGGTTACAAAACGGAGCTAACGTCTTCTTTTTTATCGTCCTTTTCTTTATTCTTTTTGGATTTTTTTCTTCTTTTCGAATCTCTAGTTTTCGGGGACCTCTCTAATAAGAACAGTGCTTCATGGAAATCGTCTGAGCTTAAATTGGACTCCTGTATATGTAGTACTGAGCTTAAAGCTCCATCCGTCGACGATTTCGGAAACCTGAACATTTCTCTCTCTCTTTCTGGCTCACTAGCACTTTTCGATTTGGCATTGTTTTCTTTTTTGGGACTCGAGTTCGAGGGGCTGGGGATGTTCGAACGTGAGTTGGCGGGGGTTGTCGAACGGACCAAAGATGGCGTGAACGGTTCCGGTGGTAGAGTATTGTTTAGACTAGTACTAGAAATGTTTAAAGAACACGAAGTTAGAGGCACAGGTACACTTAAACTAGACGACCTCGATTGTCTACCACCCGATATCAAGATCATCCCGGGTGATTTTGGTTCTGGCGTCCGGGAGATAGACACTCCCGATATGAACAACGTGGGTGACTTGGGAATGCCAGTCTCGGATTCGTATTCGTTTGAACTGTCCGTTTCTAAAATGTGGCTTTTACGGCACTTTGAATCGGGGCTGTTGCAGATTTTTATCCGTAGGTTACAGTTTTTTCGTTGGTCTTCTAGAAGAAAACCGGTGGACTTGGAGAAACTACTGTTACGGCAGCATTTTTGATGTTTGATGCTTTTGGGGCTGTGCTTCTCGCTTTTACACCGTTCGTCTTTTAGGATATCACAGTTCTTTTTAACTTTGTGCTCACTGTTGCTGAGAAGACCTATACTCTTGTTTACCGCGATTCTTGTCAAGTAACTAGTTTTAGGCAGATGTGCTGAACACAGTTTTGCTTTTAACGAAGCAAAAGGGTTGTGGGTTTGTTTTTTACACTCGACGATTTTTGTTACTTCAGTCTTTTTAAGTTCCTCTTCGTCGTTATAGCTTTTACCGATATCTTCGTCTGTTACTGAGCTCAAGATACCACAGACTTCCATATCAGCGTTGATGGAATCCGAAGTTGTTGTGTCTTCTATCGAACTTTGGCCTTGATAAGATTCCTCTTCTGGATAAGTGTGGTGAAGTAGAAGAAACTGTTTTGTACGCACGGATGTTGATGGTAAAGCCAAGATCTTCCTGGCTAAATCTTCGGGTTTATCGTCGTGTTGGCTGCTATGATCCGAGTCTAGATGGTAACGGGGCTCATCTCCATTCCTCACTCTTGTTCCTCTGCCACTTCTTCTGACACAAAGATCCCCAGTTGAGTGAGATCTTTTCAACCCAACGTCCGCATCGTCGTAGTCGTCCACATCTTCGAAAGCAAAACCTTTTTCATGGATATCAGAAATTTGGAATCTACCATCTTCGTTTCCATTACATGGTCTGAAGAACAACTCTCTATCGGCCTCAGAACTAAACTTGTTAACATCAAGACTCTTAAGATCAATCTTGTGGTTAGCTAAAGACTTGAGGAAGTAATCCACGGTTAAATCGGCACTACTTTTCTGGTACGGTTGATTTTGCATCACTTCCTCTGTTGTCCCGGACTCTTGTAAACTTAATTGGATGGCTAATTTCAGTTGGTCATCGGCACTTTCGTTGCTGTTATTAGAAATACTCGAACTTGGATCCGGAGTGATAGCATTGGCTTGAGCTTGTTTCATCCTATCTTCAATCATTTGTAGCCTCGACATTTCCAACGCAATAATAAGTTCCATGTTGTAATCCGAACCTATTGTTGACAAACTCAATAAATCTAATAACACTAACAATAAAAAACGCTTACGGCCGCATCCGTGCTTGCTACACAAAAAACCGCATTGATGATCCTTTGAATTTGGAGAGCTTCCAGAAAATTGCTTGAAACTTATTTCATTATCTTCATCAGAGTCGTATTCAGGCCATTCACAATCACGCAACCAAGCACTCGTTTGGGTTAAATCAGTCTGAAATAATTGTATTCAAGTACAAAGGCCAAAGAAAAGCCGTCCGCTTACGTCTAGATACTTTCGTTTGCGCTTTCTTTGAGTGGGTGGCGTTTCTGGTGGTATGAGCCCTTGAGCTACTGCTCTTACAAATTCGTGTCTCTTTCTTCTCGCCAAAGCGGTGGTTTGAACAATCACAGCCTTCGGAGTACGTAAATAAGGACGAGCAATCATTTCGCTCAGTTTTTCGGTGACCTCTTCCAGTTCGTTCTAACGAGATTAATTACAGGAATATGTTTATAAGAAATTTTAAGATTACCTGCATAAATTCGAAAATTGTTTTGTTATAGCCGTCGTCTTCCAAGTAATAACCATAGACGTAAGAACCGCATAAAACGCGGCGAGCTTTTAATAATTCTCTCACACCGTCTTCGATAAATTTTGTGCCTTTCTCGCCGGAATCTGAAATTGCAATTATTCATGCATATTATATGTTGAACATTAGATGACGACAAATTTAGTGTGGAAATGAACCATTTTTTGTCAAACAGTGAAGATGAGTAACAATAGATTTTTTTTTAAATATTTACCTTCAGTGCTCTTGAGCCCAAGACTACTGGCAAGCACCTCTCTTTTCTGGCGGACGCTCGTAAGCAGCGGTTCCTCCAATTTCTGGCTATTTTCATGGTTCTTAAACCTGGTGTAAAAATGTAAAAAACGGGACATTTCTTGCATTTGATTGTTTCTATCAAGCGCCTCGGAAATTAAATTTCCTTGTTTCTCATCTGCTTTGTGCACCGCTTCGAACCGATTGCATCGGAAATAACCGCCAGTGGCAGAACTGTGTCTTTTCCAAGACTCCTGACATACCCAACAAAAATCGAATTTACACTGAAAAATTAGAATTAATGATGACATCTGAAATTGTAATTTTTCGTACTTTAGAACACTTCATGTGGTTGCAGCCTTCGTTTTTCTGGATTGGACTTTTGCAATTTGGACACGGTTTGGAATTAGTAACAAGCCAGAGACAGTTGGCAGCGTCTTCACTTCCGCTGCATGAAGCTTTAAGTTCTTCCGGTTTGATTTCAGCTATTTTAATTTGCCATTCTTGCCATTGTTTGCAGCCACAAGGTGCATGAGCTTCTCCAAGACATTCCCAGCAGAAAAAATGCGCATTTCCGCAATCCACAGCATGGGAAGTTACCGGAGCTGATTTATTGTTGATACGGTTTCCGGTTTGTTCGGCTTCCGGCAAGCGCACCGCTCTTCCACAACCAGCGATAGGACACCATTTAATGCTTTTATTGCTTTCGACAAAGGCCTGGAGATATCTGGATAGATAACGTTGGGAAACAAGTGTTTCTTACCTTGATGTCAAACTGTAAATATCGTCTTGCCATGTCGGGACTTACTAATTTCTCTATGAGTTCCACGGGAACTAATATATGGCATTGATAAGCTGGACATAGAATATGATGGGCATCACCATCTTGAATTTTTGTAGTGAGGTAGCTTTCCCAACAAGTTTTACAAAATGAATGTTTACAGGACATTTTCACAGGCTGCTCCCAGTTGGAAATGGTCGATAAGCAAATTTCGCACTGAAATGGGTAATAAACCATTTGATGGGCTTTAAGATTTACGTACCATGATCTCGTTAATTTCATCGTTCGTTTCCGCTGAAATACTTGATTCTAAAGAGCCGGCGTGTTTAAGAACAGATGATGGGGCTTGTACACCTGCTAACTGGCAACATTCTACCGGATCTTTCATCCATTTTTCTAGAAGAAGTTCTCGGGACCACTCTGTACAACAGTGTTAAAAACAATCATTTTAAGGCACATCTACTCACCATTATTTCTCAGAAGAGCCTCAGCGGTGAACAAAGGAATCTTAAGCATGTCAGAAGTGTCAACCAGGAGCTGATCTTTGGCTTCTTGCAAATCCTGGCTTCTCAACCCGCTATAGACTTCTTCTTGTTCCGTAATGATCTCATCTTCGTTGACCAAATCGGCGTTGTCAGCCTACCGACAAACTATAGCATCTTATAGAAAAAAGTGTATACTTACAAAAACCATGCGGCTTTCAAGCAATCTAGCAATGTCATGGTGAGACCCCCGCATTGCTAAATCACATGGAGTTAACTTATCGTTGTTCTCGATAAAGAGCGGAGCTCCATGAGCTAAGAGAAGTTCAACACAGCGTTTTAAACCAGTGGAAGCTGCCCAGTGAAGCGCTGTGTTACCTTCTTTGTCTTGGGAACTTAAGTCAATGCGTTCTCTTCCTCCATTAGCCAACGCGACACCTTTCCAGTAGAGGAGCAATTGAACACAAGCAGCTCTTCGCTCTTGAGCACTAAAACTCTTCGTTTGATTCAACTGGCAAGCGCTGTGCAAAACCGATTCGTTTAAACCATTTTTCTTATTTGGGTTACCTCCCAAATCGTTTAGAAACGTCCTCAGGAGGTGCTTCATCCCTAGAAACGTACTACTTTATTTTTATGGAGTCAAAAGAGAGACATTACCGTGTTTGGCAGCATAATGTAGCGCAGTGTTGTGGTTATGGTTTTCTCCGTAACTTAAATTGGGGTCTAAGTTTTTGCGAAGTTCAGGCGAACTTTGGTAAATCTGCATCGCTGCAAATTCATCACCGTGTTGGAGGTATTTTTTAAACTTCGATGAAGTGCTTCCCATTGTGCTAAGGAAACTCTAAACTAATTTCAATCGGTCGTAAAAAAAATTTCGATATGTGTGTTTGTCAACGGTTGATTTCTTGTCAAGAAACGCAGCTTCGTGTCGGAAATGCCCATTTTCTCAGCTGAAACAATAAAAACCGCTATTTATAACACTTGTATCTAATTCCAAATTGATAGTAAAAAACGAAATAAAGTCGCAGTTATACAAAAACATGTTACTTGTTTCATTTAATTAAGTGCAGTTCGTGACCGGCATTCTAATTCCAGAGCTCTTGAGGATTATTTTTGTGTGCATGCAAACAATAAAAAAAATAATATTGATTATTGTAACAGATAACACTAATTAAAAGCTGCAATCTGTTTCCGTCGGTGATACAACGTCCCAGTTCCACGACGTATTATGACAACGAAAGCGTTTTATTGTGTGAAGACAAAAACAGCACCACATCTCTGTATTTGCGATTACACAGACATAGAATTCAACAAGAATCGAGTCATGTACTAAGAAACAAAACGATTTTATTAACAGACGGCGACAATGATTATCGTCAACGAAACTTACCCAGTAACAGGGCGAGTTACTATCTGACATTTTCTTTATCTATTTTGCGATATTTGTGACAAGGAATTGACATTTTCATGATAGCGACCAAACAGTGTGTATCAGAAACGACGACGCCGAATCGATTATCCTGGCGCAAGCGTCGCCGTCTCGACGCTCTAGCACCCGCCTGTTTTGAAGAAGATATTTATAGAGACTACATCTCGTAATTTTAAACAAATGAAGCATTGTTGGTGTACAAACTTTATTAAAGTAGTGAGCTAATAAACGGTAAATATTTACAGAATAGCTTAGATTAAACTTACGTATTGGTGATTAGAACACCCGTAAACGATCACAAATTATTCTTGGAATTTTGAATGAAGGCAATTAGAATCAATATGTAAATTCATTTTACGTAGGAGGAACACAAAGTTTAAATCTCGGATAGCTTCATATGATATATGCAGCTTACAGTTGTGCATAAATATTGAATAAAGCACAGCGTTATTTCGTGATTCCCTGAATATTCAACTTCAAATAGGTATTTGTTTTGAGCTAAGTATTCGTTTAAACGATCCTAGTTGATAAAATCTACGAAACGAATCAACGGAGTATTTATTGGAGAACGACTTTTAAGTACTCACCCTTGGTTAAAGAACACCATATTGAATACTAATGCGGACATTATAAGTTCTAATTCCAGTTTCTAGAAAATATCTGCTATTTTATTTTAAACTTCGATCCAATGATGTAACTTGCAGAGCACGAATAACAGTCGTCTTGATGATAAGTGAGCAAAAACATGCAAACAAGCAACCAGAATTTCTTATTCTGTCAATATATTTGCTCTACTGTGACAGCAAGCCCTGGATATTTTGTGTTGACTTAAATGATAACGATAACAACAAGATATCATATTTACTTTAAAGGTGGTGTGAGGAAATGTTTTTAAATTTGTCATATTTACTAATCTATTGCAAATATGTAATTTATCCAGTGTTTGCAAAATTTATATCACATTTTCTACTTTTTTAAAATTTTTATTAATTTTTTCCGGATTTTTTTGTTAATTAAAACAAAAACCAATGATTTTATTTTGAAAACATTGCACTTTGGGTTAAATTGTTAACACTAACTAAAAACATTTCAAGTATTAAATATCATCTCCTTTTGATTTAACTTGTGTGGAGAAATCCCGTGAAAATTACAAATTTTAATTATTGTTGTTTGGAAATGTATGAGTAGGTATTTTATTCATCAAATTTTGTAACAATGTTATAAATTACAGCATGTCCCTTTATCTAGTGGGAACTTAACGATCTTTATAAACAACTAGATTTTCAATAAACAAATACCATTTCAATTTTATATAGTAGTTGTAAAAAATAAACTGCTTAAAGTTTCTCAGATAATTCTTGAATATTTAAACGATTTTGGTTACCTTTACAATTTTGACATTTTTTTGTATAATATAAGCAAGATTTTAATTATCTTTCTGAAATTATAATCCTCAATAATTTTACGTTTTTGTTTACAAAAACTGTCTAATTTAACTTTTTGTTTCAAAAACTGTCAATCTGTCAAAGAAAAAAAATTTGAACTATACCAATAATGATAAAGTTATTAGAAATAACATATTAATGAGCTTTTGGTTGGGTTAACAAATGATTTATCACCACCCTTAAGAGAGACGAAGGGTTGTGCATAGGTTATCTCCGACAGTTAGGACAGACAGGCCCGGAGTAACGGAAAAGTGAAAATAAGAGTTATGCGAGTGTGACGCAGGGTCTTTTAGCAGGAAAGCGTAATGATCGAGGGTGCGTAAATCTCTAGTGTTGGATGCGTAAAACCTCCCCGTATGATCTATTCTTGAGAACAGAGTGCCTATATGGTTGATTTTCTAAGCATATTCGCATACGAGTGAATGATGGTTGATTTCATCGCTACATTTTGTGGGGACCTCTTAGAGGTATCCTTGGGGAACGCCCATGGGAGAACACGTCTCAAAAATGTGCACTTCAAGAAAGAAAACGATGAGAAAAAGCTACAATAAAAAAGACAACGCCATTTTGAAATAGGCTATGGAGGTGGAATCCTATGGTAAGTTACTCCAATATAATTCCTAAACGGCGATAAAGCATCTTTTGTTACGGGAACACCGTGACTCCTGGATGTGGCAAGCCCGGACCTGATTAGATAAGAGAAAGAATTTATTCGGAGGTGATGAGTCAGTTACAAGTACTCGTTTCAGTAAAATTTATTGGGCATCGCTCGGTATGGATAGTCAAATTGAGAAATAATTAGAAATGAAGAGAAAAATAATACATCCTAAAATTCAATGCATTTGCTGGAGCTAAACATTACAAAAGCTTAGATTTAAACAGTTCCAAAGAGTAAAAAAATATAAACAGAAACGTAGAAATTTTAAAAATTGTAGTAGAAAACAAAAGGGTTTTGAGACTTTTAAGTGTTTATGAAACCCAAAAATTTTAGAGAATAAATAAGATTTAAACATGCTAATAAATAAATCAATGACATATTTACGAATTAACAAAAACTCAAAGAATTAGTAAGATTAAAATAAATAAGTAATTAAAATAATAAATTAAAAATCTGAATAATAAAAAAAAGAAAAGCATCTGGATACTAGGAAATAAAAATAAAATAAGAAAAAATTCAGTAAATATCAAATCGAATGTTTCTGAAACAAATTTAAATTTGAACAACCTACGAAAGCCATAAGAAATGCAAAAAAATAAATTAAACTTAGACAAAACTAAGAAACTTTAAAAACGAAAAAAAAATCGGTGTAGATAAAAATAGATAATTTTAAAAAAATCTAATATAACTCATTTATATGTATACGCAAATACAAAAAGTCCATATTTCCAAAGTAGTAAAAGTAATAAAAATATTCTAATAAATCTATAGAATTTGCAAAACTAAAAAACATAAAGAGTTTAAAGCATTTCAAGCATTTAAAAACTGGTAAGAATAAATGGGATTTTGACAATCTAAAAAAATAAAAGTCAAAAAAATTTTGGAAATTTGAAGAACTCGAACAATTCGGATGATTTAAATGGAAAAAGATTTCAAAGTATAAATAGAATTTTAATAATAGATTGTAGTATTTAAAAAACCGAATAAAAAATATAAAAGTTACAAAAATAGAACAATAAAGAAAATCACGATTAAATAAAATTAAATAAAATCCAAAATTATTTAAGGAAATCATAAAAAAATCCAAAGAATTCAAAAATTAAAAAAAAATGTGGAACGTAAAAAATGTAAACAATTTTAAATTCATAAAAATTAGGATTATTATTAATAAAATCTAAATAGTAAAAATAATAATTTTAGAATGAATTAAAATTCCTTATTAAAAGTCTTAACAATTTCTAGTAATTAAAAATGTAAAGGACTGAAGAATTTACAATGTCGAAAAAGTAAAATTTAAATTTTGAGATCGAGTGCAAACAAATGAAGAAAAAAAAACTTTACAAAATTCACAAAAGTTCTAAAATCAGGCAATATAAAAAAATCTTGAGAATCTAAAAAACTTTCATAGACTTCAAAAAACTTATAGAATTTCAACAATTTGAAGAAATAGTTAATTTAACATAAATAAATTCTAAGGTAGTAGTGAAAAATTAAAAAATCTTCAAGAATAAAAAGAAATAATTTAAGATAACTAAAGAAACCAAATCACAAAGAATAATAATAAAAAAAACTGAAAACATCTAATATAATCTAATTCTAAGGCACAGGGTTGATATGCTAGGAAATAAAAAAATCTTAGGAGTTTTAATATTTTAATAAGAATTTGAAATATTTGATCGAATAAAAAATAATTCAACGAGATTTTCCCCTTTAAAACTTTTTTTTTACAGAACCATAAGTCCACACTGCAAGCTAATGCTGTGGTTAAAATTATTGCATATCTTTCTAGGTCAACCTGTATGTATGAACACAGACTTCATAAAAAAATACGTGCATAAAATTAATTCCATAGTGCAAATTAACAAAACTTCGTGGAAGTCTTGTTATGCATTGCACACATATTAATAAAATTTCCTAGAATTACCTACAATGTTCTGTTGTCTTTTCAAATAGCACACAAATGGAAATATTGATTTTGGCGCAACACGAATTAGTCGCGAATCAGGAAGATCGATATAACCAAGTGTGATTACAGGAGATTAAATCACTTGAAATTGTGGTGTAATTAATCGGAATGATTTCATTTGTAGCATTATATCCTGCCTACGAAGTTATTACGTCTATATTGCGACGTGTTTAGAGATCTAGAGAATGTATGATGAGATTTGTACGTCAGCACTGAGAGCAATTTAATTATCATCAATTTCACATCGAAAACGACTCAATGAAAAGATCCATCGTTATCGTTTGCTGCTCTTATTTTCCATCATGTCTCGATACTCCTGATAAGTTCGAGGGAAGCGGATTTGAAACTTGCGTCATTTAGAGGCAATTTCCAAGTTTCACAAGGTCTGCACTTGACGTTAACTGCGAAGAAAACCGAACCTCTTCAGGTATTACAGTGCGGTCTTAATTTAATTCAGAGGGAGGCGAAGAGTAGGAAAGTTTCATACTAGCAATACTCTTGTAATTTACGCAAATATAGATAGAAAGGAATTTCATTTATGCGTAAGTGCATAGTATCACACTAACACTCTAATTGAGATGTGCAAGCTCTACAACTGATAATTAATCAAATTGTTACAAGGAATGGAAATTGATTGAAAGCCGTTGTTTAACTAATTTGATACCACCAAAAAATGCAATAAATCATTAGCAAAAATTAATCTTCATTAACACTCAAGTTTTATCAATAAAGCTTAGGTTTTATAAAGCTGGGATCAACTTGCTCGATGGGAGCCATTTGCAAAATGAAAAAAGTTTTTATGAATAATAATAAAATTTAAATTAAGCAGAGTAGCTCAAGCTCATTTTGATTGTGACAAATAAAAAAAATGTATACTATGACGTGACCATTTTTGGAGCTGTAAGTTTTAGACAGTTTCTATATGCTGAAACAAACTTTGATTAGCAAAAAAACACTGGAAATTAACTCCACAAAAATCGACTCCTGCTCTAGATACCTTGGAAGCTCTTTTGTCCGACGAAATTTTTCCCAACTCTGCTAAACTTGCATTAATTTATCGTTTATTTCATTGTCCGTTCTCTTTTCACACATTTTAAGAAACCCGGTTCCAGTCGTAAACTTTTACAGTCGGTTTAGAAAACTTTTTCACCACTATCCAAACTCCATTGAGTTTTATTTGAATTTTGTAATCGCGTTTAAATTTCAGGAAGTTAAATAGGCTGACTGATAATGATAACGAGGAAAGCTAAAACTGTAAACAATGACAAAGTTAGGAATTATTTGATTTACCTATAACTGCGTTTGCAGAGGTCGTCTTTACTTTATTTCTTTATTTAGTTTCTAACAAAAGCAAATTTGAAAACCGAGAAAACACTCTTTGTATCTACATCAGTATACATAGAACTACAAAAGTAGCATTAACTTCTAGAGCTTTGTGCAGCAATATTCCATTAGACTTGATCCTGGAAATGATGTTTCTACTGAAGTAGTTTGAACTTCGTCACATTAATATGTTTATCTACAATAACTCGCGGAAGAGTGTTCAGGGAGTACGTTGGAAGAATATAAATATTTGCATTTCTTTAAAATTATGTTAGTCTGTATACCTCATCAGACTAACGATCTAATTAATTACTTTGGTAAGAATATATTAAAATGTTTCAATGTATACTTGACGAGGGTATACAAAAGTATTTTTTGTGACTTGTGGGTTTAATTTGGCGAGGTCTTTAACAATAACTTTAATATCCGACGTCATAGACCACCCAAAACTTGTTTAACAACATTAAATTACGCTTTTAGAGCTTGAAATTGGGATACGTGGAAAATTTAAAGGCATGCAAGTACGTTTAAATATTAATCTGTGTGCAGACTCAGCTTCTTTCAGATTTATGGTAGTTGTCAATGCTTTGTTTTAAAATTTTCCACTTTAGTGTGATACTTTGTTGTATGTGGATGTCCTAATAAAATACACAAACCAAGGTGAATTATTTAAAGCACAAAATATAATATTTCAATATTTATGAAATTATTGATGAACTCATACAAACACTCGTTTTCTAATTCACGTATCTAATTCAAATGTAGATTTGTTTCAGTTCGAGTTGGTCTGATTGGCCTAGTTTTAGAAATTTTAAAGTTTGCAAATGTGGACTTCGTTAGTTTTAAACATGGACACTTGCAATAAAAAAATAATAAAACCAAACTTTTATAGGCTTTTTATTGTGCCTTAGAAAATTGTGAGTGTTTCATTCTAAAATTCTGTTTTCTGCAGTTTTAATCAAACGCCGTTTTTTCACATTTAAATTTAAAGTTTTTAGGCGAAAAAGTGAGATAAAAAACCTGATATATTTATAACTTGCAAGATTACAATAAAGTTGATCAAAAAATGTTTTCATCTTAAAGTTGAGTTCTTTGCAGTGTTAAAATAATTTTATCTTTTCTTGTTAAATCTAAAAAAAAAAAAAAATAAGAAATAGTAGTCATCTTACAAAAAAATTTGGCTCTTATTGTAAGTACTAAACGATTCTCGCAAACGTTCGCTACAGTTTCATTAAAAAAAATCAAAAAAATCGAAAATAAAATGATGCAAAAAATGAAAAATTTTAGCAATCCGAGACACATGATTAGGTTTTGCTTTTATTTATTATTTTGTTCATTGAAATCTACTTGTTATAATTTTTTACATTAAAACTCTACTTATTAAGTTATATATTAATTCAATATTTAAGTTTAGATGTTTTTTTAGTTACTAATTTTGGAAATATTAGAATATCTTTTAGATTTTCAAGTATAAATAACTTTCACGTTACTCATTGTAATTTTTTTACGTTGTCCGCAGTAAGTCTCAGGTTTCACGTTGGTTATAAAGTAATCAATCTAAAAAATCTAAAAAATCCAAAAAAATTTATAAAAATCTAAGAAACAAAGAATGTAAATTTAAAATGTCCCAAGAGTTTAAAAACACAGAGAACATAACGTATGTCTAAGATAATCTAAAAATCAATTAAAAAAAATATATTAAGTACCCAGAAGTTTAAGAAATCAAAAAATACAAAGAACAGGTTTGCGGTCAGACTTTTATAACAAAATTTAGACTTTTAATTTCAAAAAAACTAAGCCTTTAACATTCTATAAAATTCTATTAAACTAGTTTTTTGATGATAACTTTCATGCTTCTAAATATTAGTTTTTTCACATTTGTTAAAAAAGATTTTTCCAAATAAATCATCCAAAGAATTCTCAAAAAAATTGAAAGAATATAATTAATCCAAAAAATGTAAATAAATCCTAAAAATTTAAAAACTCGAAAAAAAAAAGCGAATGGTCTGTGCGCATTTTTACATTATGAATGCGATTTACTGTACAGACGTAATTAATTTTTGATTTGACAAAAGCTTATAAAACTTTAATTTTATAAAATGTGTTTTTTTATGTAAACTTAATCTGTACAAAAAAACGTTTTTTTTAAATGCTTTAACAATTAAAAAAAAAATTAAAAAATACTGAAAAATGGTAGATGAGCCAAAATAAGGTAATTTTCATAACTTTTGTTTTAATTTTTAGTAAGCGCTCCAATCCTTGTAGGTAAATCTTTTTATGTAGTTTTTATCTGCCTGAAAAAAGAAGAAATTATTTCAATATCTTCAGTATTAAGTCAGATATGACATTTTAAAAGTGGGGCAAATTGAGCCAAAAAAAGTATATTTTTTGTTATAAATTTCATCCAGCTAACCACAAAAAGTTTTTTGTAATATACTAAATGGTACATTCAATATAAATAAATATATATGCGTAAAAAAAATAACGAATTTTTTAAATTGCCTTAAACTGGGCACTAAATTTGTAACTTTCAAATAAAATTTGTGGTAAAAATTTAAATTGTAATGAATGTAGAAAATATCTGAAAAATATAGAGCACCTAGAAACTATAACGTTCAAAAGATTATGAAAATCTAACAGCAATTTAAAAAATTTAAAGCATTTAAAAATCACAGATAATTTAAATAATAATGCAAATGTTTCAAAAACCTGCATAATTCAAAGAAAGAAATCTAAAAAATCAATGAGATCTAAAGATTGAAATATATACGCCAGCAATTTCAGTTGGGTTATAATCTATGCTTTTGTTAATGCCAACATGTACATGTTGGTCTATGAACTCGAAACTGTTCAATGGTCGTTACCTTTAGCGCAATTCACTATTATAAATTTATCAGTGAAATTTATTGGCTTGAGAGATTCAAGCTGGTTACACTTCAACGTGCCTGTACCAAACTGCGAGTCTGATTGGTTTGTATTGTGATACCATGAATCATTGCTGACACTTCAATTTTTCTGTCTATTATTGCTACATTCGTGTGGTGCATTTGAAACGTTTTGTCTTCTAAGCTTTCAGGGCCAAACGTTCAAGAGCTCTGAGTTAGCTCTTATTCCTGTTATATTATAAAAAATTACAAAAAACGTGTACCTCCAGGCCAATTGCCTTTACGTCAGTGATAAAAAGTCGCTGTCATACAACAGGACTGATTTCCTCTCCACTGACTCCTCGAAAAAGCAACTATGCTAAACACTGTTTAATATTTTTAGCGTTTTAGAGATTTGTCTGTCTGAAGCTGAAAGAGACACGTTTTACAAAATTCCAAGGATATGATTTATCAAAGTGAAATATATAGCTTCTCATATAGAAATTTCCGTTTTATTTATGAACATTACTACATTCTATCGATTTATGTAGGTTCTCCTGCCAGCTTCTTGGATCTCAAATTATGGAAGAATTAGAATAAGGCAATTTATCCATCATTTCCGAGTCTCCTCAAGCTCCTTTCTACGTTTTTCTTAAAGAGAATTCTCATCATTTCAAAAAAATACCACCCAACTTTGATATTGTTGGGGTTTACCGATTCAATTTCCTGGTTTGTTTTCCTTCAATTTATATCAAAGTTACGAGCGTGCGCGCTTTTTAAATATCAATTTAAAGTGAAGTCGGTATTACACTCTCAAGGAATAATTACTGAGTGCGTCAGCCTTTAGATGTTGATAGGCTAGACGAAAATTTGTTGTTATTTGATAACCAACGATAATCCCGTAAAACATGCTTCCTTATCCTTCCAGGCATGCGCGTGTTATCCTTGTATAAGTGTCACGATGCATCCAGTTCGAGTTCAGTGTTTGCGGGACAGCCTAAGAAGTCGGCGCGATTGCGTGAAAGCTTACTAAAAAATCATTCGCAAAGTTTGAAAATTCTTGGTAAACAACTCAATGTGAAGCTACTTTGGCAGGAACGCTTTTTTTCTTTTTTTTATTAATTGGCTTATTTTTTCGTGCATTTTTTAACATCATGTAGCATGATTATCGGACTTTTCTTACGTTTCATTGTTAAGCGCTAATAATTGTTTAAAACGAAATTCTACACAGTGTTTGAAATAAAGAAGTGTTCCAGAAATGTTGAGAGAAAGTTCATCGTTGTTGAAACTGGGTAATAAATCTTATTGTTCATAAATTTTATTTCTGTCTTGTTGATTAGATAGTTTAGGTTTTCGTCTAGCCTGTTCCTTTTTTGTTGCAATAATGTACCTCTGAAGTGTAATTGTTAAAGCTTTCACAGTTTGCTGTTTTCTCAGACTGTTTGAAACTTCTCCAGGAGGAGTTGTAAGATGTTTAAGTAGATTGGGTCAAACTGAAACATCCTCCACGTCTTCTTGGTTCTTTTCTGGTGTGATTTTCCCTTAAGTGAATTATATTTCTCATTTATAAACACGCTGCTCTCACATTAACACAATTTTGTTATCAATTAAACAGAGCTATCGCTACGCAAAAAAAATAAAATAAACAATTCCCAGTGCAAAGAGCTTTTTGCGATTTAAATAAAACAATTTCAGGGGAGATTTTATCAGCCACTCTCACCTAGAAGTACTTAAAATTCAAATAAGAACGTTGAAATCAGGAAATTTGATTGCTGCCTTTGAGGATCAGCTTGGTTTTAGGCAAAAGACGAACGTGGAAGCTTTTTTAATGTAAGGTACTCCACATCAGATTAAAAAATTAACGCTTTGCCGACTCATAATATTTAGAAAAATAACGAGCTAACGAAAGGAAGTTTGATAATACCTGACATTGTGGATTACTGGTAGATAACCGTTTTAACCTTTCAGATATAATAAATAATATATGAGATATTAATGATCTAGGCTGCACAGCTTTGCTCAATAATAATGCGCTATGGAATAATATCCATGTAATTGATTGCGTGTTTTAATGTGAGATATTTGGAAATGCATTGTATGTTACGTTTTGTATTCTATTATTCACGTGAATTTTTGGAAAGGCATTGTAAGGAGTAATGAATGAAGGTATTGTAAATGATTCCAGGTAGCTGATTTTTTAGCTATGATATTGCTTCGCAAAAAGCATTCAATAATTTTGTTCTATTTGTGTTTAATTTATTATTATACCTTTCTATATATATCAATTTATTATATTAATCTATCTAAAAATATTTTATAAATCGCGTAATTTGCATATAATGTGTAATTTCAAATATAATTTTTAGAAACGTTTACGAGATAAAAAAGTTACACAAAAAATCTAAACAAATCAAAGGAATCAGAAAAATCCGTATTACTTTTTAAAGTTTCAGTCTTAGACTTTCAAACATCAATAAGTTTCAGGTTTATAAGCTAAATTAAATAATTCTAAAGATTTATAAAAATCGGAAATCTAGAGAATTCCAATAAATTTAAAAAAATAAAAATTTCCAGAAATCCAAAGATTCCAAATACTCTAAATATTTGAAAAGAATCGAAAAATCTAAAGAATGCAAAAAATTCAAATTATCTAAAAAATACGAAAACATATGAATTTCAGATGAATAATTAAAAAAAAATAAATATCCAAAAACGTCCTAAGATCCAAAACAACATTAAAAATGCGAAAAATACGTTGAAACCTAGAAAACTTTAAAAATAAAATGAATTGAATTATTTAAAAAAGTCCCAATTCTTGTAGGAATTCCAAAAATCCCACACATTCAAAGTATTTATAAAACAAAAGAAATTGCACTTTCCACAGAATCCAAAGAAACAAAATATTAAAATAATTTGAAAAATTTTGGAAAATCAAAAGATTAAAAAAAAATAGACATTTAAAGAATCCAACAAATTTAAGGAAACCAAAATAGGCACCTAAAAAATATAAAAATACAAAAAGTATAAGAATCCAAGGAGTTCAAAAAATCAAAGGAATGCAAAAATTCCAAAAAATCGAAAAAATCTAAAGATTTTAAATAATTCGAACAATTCAAAAAATACGAAGTATCGAATAAATTTATAGAATCCAACGATTAAAAAAATTCAAAAAGTAAAAAATACAAAGAATTCAAAATATCAAATAAATCTATTTTGCCGATTTAAAAAAATGTAAAATTTTGTTGTTTTTAGAATTCATTGACTCATTCACAAATCTCTATTTTAATTTATCTAATTTTACTCTAGAATTAGCCTGTATCGTTTAAAACACATTTAATTAGTGTTTAAAAATCAATACAAGCATTTTTTGATGGAAAATATTGACCTTTTAAAAGCTTAAAATTAATAAAAGCTTTTTTTGAGGGCAAATGTTAGACCTTTTTTTTATTTTTAGGTATAACACATAAATAGTTTTAATTATAAAAATCAAAAAAGAAGAGAGATTAAACCTTTTGTTCAGTTTTCTAAGATGATCTTTGAAAAATGAATGAACACGGTAACTCAGCAACAAAGCGGTGCTAAGGGCGAAACTTAACCTGATCAGAATAAAATGACAATTTTTTCTTCAAAAATTAAATTTAGAACTCAAAACCTTGACCGTTTTATAAATTTGAAATTTTTAACAACAAGGGTATTATATATGTTGCGAATATAAAACTAATTATTCCAAACATCGTTGATTTTTTCAGTCAATAACAGTTATTTCTTTAATATTAGAATTCTTAGAAATTAGAATTATTAGAAATTAATGCCAGAAGTGTTTTTTTTTATTGTGCTGTTAGATTTTAATTAAAAGTACTTAATAATTTATGTTAGTTTAAATTGATGACAATTTTTAAAGTTTTTATAATATTAGGTTAAAATGGTGGATGCGCCGGACGAAGAAATCAATTGGGAATTGGCAAGCAATAATCTTTTTTTTGTACGATTTTCACATTTTCACAGTTGTTTTTTTTCTTCAATTTAAAAAAAAAATATCGCTACAAATGATATATTTAAAAATGAAAATGAAAATGTAAAGTTATACCTTCATGCTAAAAACAGCCCAACTTACCTACATCTTAATTTTTGTAAAGCCCTTTTATTTAATACATCAAGCTTCTATAATGTAATTTATGTTCACAAATTTGACCTGATCTTTAATTAAGTGCAATTACAATCCTGCTAAGTTCACTAGTTATTTTCGTCTTTGATACAGAATCCTAAGAAATTTTACTTGAATAATTTTAGATTAATCGTTTAACTTAAGAAAATGAGTCTAAATAGACTTCAATGTTTAAAATTATGTAACATTTTAACATGCCTCGCAAAGTCACAAATATGCACCAACCAGCGCTGCGTTAACAAATTAAACTGAATGTTAGATCTATCGATGTGGCACATTTTTTGCTCCAACAGTTTTCCCAAATTCTCTTAATTAAAAAAAAACACTCACATAGTTTAAACTGTTTCCGCTTCGTAATTCATTTCAAAGACACTCGCATCCGAGTTTCTCTAATTTAAGGTAATTATAGCATTTCACTTTAATTTTGGCAGCGATTTTATCGTTTTGTTTTGGTTTAACGGTTCAAAGCATAATTTTAATGTTCTTTGTACCAAAGCGCATACATAGAATGTTTGCATCAATGAAATTATTGTAAAACGATCAATTACAACAAAAACATTGAAATTGAAACCGTTCACATGTATCCTGAATTCGACCTGCCACTACCAATTCCCTCTTTAATTATTTCCATTTTGAACTTCTATCAGAACGTAATCTAAACTCATCTATAGACAATAACTCTGTTCTCAAGGGTTATTAAATTTCTCGCGTCCCTTCAGACCTGTCACATATTGACCCTTGATGTTAGCGATCGATAGAATATGATGTATTGTAATATCTGTACAAAGCTTGGGTTAATCTTGTTAAAGTTCTTGTTCAGCGGCCGCTATCGTGTTACGATGACACCTAGAGGGTTCCAGGGACCTATGTTGAACTAAGATTAATTTCAGGGACATGTCCAAGCGCAGTTTTACAGGAGAGGATTAATGAGGATGGGAAGTACAACAATTATGAGGAGATTTACTTTGTTGTATAATTTGTCTTCTTATTCGATTTAAGATTGGTGGAAATCATTTCACTTATATACGTTTTGGTTTCGCAGCGGTGATGGAGAGGGCTCTATAACGGAGGGGCTGAGAACCGCCCTCGCCCGACTGCGACAGAGATCAACTCCCCCCGGTAGCCAGACGTCCCCATTGCACCAACCTTCTAATGTAAGTCAAAAGTCCTTTATTTGTTTTACTTTCATAGTCTCGATACTCCCTGCATCTTTATATCGCTTTTGAAGAAAATTGATTTAGTTGTACAATTTT
Organism: Cynaeus angustus; assembly: GCA_030157275.1. Taxonomy (NCBI): domain Eukaryota; kingdom Metazoa; phylum Arthropoda; class Insecta; order Coleoptera; family Tenebrionidae; genus Cynaeus; species Cynaeus angustus. The sequence continues at coordinate 25,522,593 of CM058058.1, forward strand.
TCAGGAAAACCAAATGGAACTAAAAGATTCGATTCGTCTAAATTATAACATTTTTAGGAAATTACTAGGCTAACATTGGGTAGAATAGCCGCATTAAAACTGAAATATTTATCGAAGTAATTCAAACTTTATAAAAGATCAAGGACCTTTCAATTTATAGTTCGAGTAAATATTCGACGTAACGCAAATAACTTGGTTGTTAACATAACATCTTAAATGATCATCGTTGGAATAAAATATGACTAAACATATCTAGAGTTTCAAAAAAATTGCCGATCAATTTTTAATACGAAAAATGAGTCGATTGATAGAAATCAATTCGAAGTCAATCAAATATTATGAACCTAGAAAATAGTGATAGGGATAATTTGGAATCAGTTAGGAATTCGGGGTAATTGGGTATTAATTTTGTAATTAATTATAATTAATTAATTAATTAATGATAATGAGCATGACGAATTTTAAAATGCAATCTAAAACAGATTTGCAAAAGTTTTTTCCAATTTATTACAAACAATATTAAATTTTTTTTCAGTGACATTCGAAGGATTTTAAGGTTTAAACATTTCGGCATTTATTCAAACAGGAAAATCTTGAGAGTGTTTTGAAGTGTTTCCGATAACAGACTTTTATTTAAAAATTTTGAATTTGTTAATTTGGACGTATTCTAAGAATTTAATACTTTGATTAATTTGAGGCTAAAAACTTTGAATTCAATTTTTAAACACGTAAATTTTAATTTTCTTTAACTTATAACACATTTTGTTATAAAAAATGCATAAGAATTTAGAATACAAATAAAGGATCGTAATTTGAAATTATTTAGAGAAGGTACAAAGTGTAAACAATTTAAACTAAAAATTTAAATCATCATAACAATCACTTAAAAATATAAGTTTTTAAAATTCTAGACATTGGAAATAATGGCAAAAGTTGCGATGATACTAAAGAACAATATCTCTATATTTTTTAGAATGATTTAGCGTCTTCAGTATTTTTAGGTATGAGATCTTAAATGTTGCAACATTTGTTATTTCGTTTAAAAAATCTGGGTGTAGAATTTTAAAAAATTTTGGACTTTGTGACATTTTTAAAGTTTATAAAATTTTTGGCGATTTTTTAAGAAGTTTAACATTTCTAAATATATCTTTTTGATATCCTGGAACTTTTCTTCAAAAATTTGCTAGGAAAATGGTTAAGTCTAATAATTTTATTTAATCAAAACCACTTGCTTAAAAATTAAATTTTACAAAAACTTATCTATTAAAGTTAAATAAAAAATTTGTAGTCGAGATTATATATGGTATATGCCAAGATTATTTCCCACAAAAGTTGTATTTTCTAGCTTTTATTTTAAAATAATCTTTCATAATGTTTGCAAGATCTTCAATTGATGTATTTTTTTTAAATGTATTATTTTTCTTCCTACAATGCACGAAAATGTTTCCAAGTGGATTTGTGTCTTTTCTTAGCATCCTTGGGAGTAGAGTTTTTAATCTCGTTATAAAATTTAATGTAATTAGCATTACTAAAACGGTGCATTTTTAAGTCATTTAATTTTTGAATGCATCGCAAATATTGTAGGAAAGTTTACATTGGATACCAAATTTTCTAACAAATTTTAATTTAGAATTATTTGTCTAAATTGAATTACTGGAAAACTTGACCTTAGTAGGGATAGACTTATAATGAACGGTAATGAAAACATGAAATAAATTAAATGTGTCTAAATTCTGCCTCGTTCAATATGAAATTCGCTCAAAAAAGGTATCTAAACCTAGGTTCGGTTTTATCACTCTAAAATGTTAACAAAAGCTGCGAGCCGTTTTATCAGTGTAATACCATTGGCAGTGCTTAAGTTTCACAATTTCATTGCTTTTTAGAATATAGCGGGACGTAATCAAGAAAAATGTTAAAGAATCTAGACAATGCGAAAAATTTAGTGTCTTTAGAATACATAGACTAAAACAGTATCGAAAGTCGAATTCATTCGGAGAATATCGAAAATCCAAAGCATGCAAAAGATCGCAACCGATGAAAATCATTCATTTCAAGAATACAGACAAAGAATATAAAGTTAATAACTTAAAAAATCTAAAACTCTTGAAGGTATCAAAATATAGAGAATATAAAAGAAATTTAATCTAAAAAATTAAAAAAGCAACTATCGAGAATTTTAATAATCTAAGAATTACAAGAATACAAATAACCTAAAAATTTTAAACAAGTTGACAAATTTTTCAAGAATATAAAAATTGTAATAATAATTGGAGATTATTATAGAAAATCTGAATAACTAAAGAATCTCAAGAGTTCAGTAAATTTAAAGCATCCTCAAGCTCCAAAAGATTCAAGAATAGAAAGTATTCAAAAAATTAAAGCAACAAAAGAAACCAAAGATTATGAATTTTGCAAAATTTTGTCTAAAGAAGAAAAAGAAAGAATCTAAAGAACAAAAACTAAAAACTCATCCAGTATTCTCTACAAACGAAATACCACAAACCCTGCAAATTCGCAGTCAAAGCATTAAAAATAACTCCGTTTAGGCTCAAGGGCAATTTGGTGTTAATTATACCAAAGCAAAGCAGTAAGAATGTGACATTTATTTTCGCTGTTAAAATGTAAATGACGTTAGCCACATGTTGGTATGGTGTTTCCCATTACATATTCCACCTGCTTTAAATTTGAATCCACCGCCCTTTCTGCATTATCTACCATGCTTTTAACGCTAAACGTTAAAAGTTAAACGACGTTTTTAGGCCTGTCCACACTATAATCGTCCTAGATAAATATTTAAGTGCTTTGGTACAATTTTAAGTGACAAATATTAGCATGTTGTTTGTGTCAGGGACCAAAAAATATTTTGTACACATATCAGTTTTTGTTGCTTCTGCTAGAGCAGTAAATTAGACAGAAAAAGTCTCTTTGCTTGTTCTAATGACATTTTTATAGGAAGATACAAACTTATTTATTTTCAAATAAAATTTACAAGCTCCTCAGTTAATTTGTACTTATTTATCGAACCGTGTTTTACATTCCTCCACGAGTAATATATTCATTCCCATTTGAATTACAATTTTCTGTTATATAATCAGTTAATAATAATGACGTTTAATCGATTTCCGATAAAGATTTAATCAAGGCATACCTCAAAGTTACTTTATAATGCTGCGAATGTGGAGAAGTTGCAGGTATCGATTTAAAAGTTAAATTTTCATTCTCTGCCCTAAATAATTAAACGCTCGACGACACGAGAAAGTTCGGCATGAACGATTCCGAAATCGTAGCTTATAAATTTCGTACCAAATTTTTTATTACCTAAAACAATATATCTCAATTTATTACAAAGACTACAAGCTTAAAGTTAGAACAGTGTTGCAGTATTAAAACGGATTAAACTTATTAAAATTAGAATATACGTTGGACGATCGTTTTAATTAACTTTTGTGGAATCGTTGAAAATATTTTCCGCATAAGCTCACGTAATGATACTGTGATATTATACAAGGCTATTGGAAAATAAAACTCGGAAAATTCCACGAATTTTATTGGGTGTCCTGATACCAATTTCGCGAGAAATAAAAAAAATATAATAAAACTGATGGCATTTTAAAAGATCATCATGATATTGAGCATTGTCGCTTTCTTCGTAATTTATGAGTTTTGTAATCAAATTTCAGAAGACGATAAATGTTTTAATTAAAAACGTCAAGCACGTTTTTTATTGCTGAAATGTTGTAAGCACAAAGTTTTGCTTTTAAAATAAAATTTTATTCATTACAACGAATAACGGTGAAATCAAACTAAGTTGGACTAAGCAAAATGGACAATTAATTTAATTAATAGATTATTCTGTACTAAAAGAACTAAATCTGATTAAAGTGAGCAAAAATAAATTTGTTTCTACTGATTTTGATGTACCTAATCAGTTTAAATTGTAATGACAGAACTAAGACTAACTAACTAAGAAGAGAAAAAAGAGCTTACATTTCAACAAACTAGATTAAAATGGGACTAATTAATTAACTAATTTTTGATAAAATACTAAATTTAGCTAGACTAAATTTTGTTGAATTTTTAAATAACTTAGTAGAGTAACACTTTCCTAAATTAAACTTATTAAATTCTAATTAAATTAGGCTAACAGAATAAAAGTACACTAAATGTCATATTAATTGTATTGGGTTCAACTAGCTCAATATTTCAACCAAATTTAAATTTGATCAATCAGGCTAAATTAATAAATAAGGCAATGTTGAATTTTGGACTAATGAGTAACTAATTTTAATTTAATTACACCAATATAAAACAAAACTGGACCTAATTAGATTTGATTACCAAGTAAATTGTAGTAAAGTACATCTAAGTACTAAAAGTTAAAAATCTAATTTAGTCGAAATTCATCCAAATTACTAAGTCAGACTAAACCAGAAAATCTACTTGAATCAAATTATAAGCCAGTAAACTAATTAAGTAGATGCATTTTTAGAGTAAATTAAATTTAACTAATTCGAATTAAATTAGACTAACTAACACAAAATTAGATTATGTTACATGTGATTGAACAAATAATATTGTACTATTGACAACAATGAATAAAAATAAGTAAAAGTTAATTGGATAAAAGTGATTAATTCGAACAAACTAGTCTCATGAACTAACAGACTAAATGTATATATATATTTTTTTTTTGTTAAGCGGAACTAAAGATTTCATTTACCTAGAAAGCTAAAACCTACTAAAGTAGAGATTATGATTAGTAGGTACTACAACGATTAATGTAAAATGTACTTGAAAAACTAAAATAAAGATAATTCTTTACTTAATTGGATTATGTAAAATTAGCTTTGAATAAATTAAGTTGTTCAAAGCAGAACAACATTAGAAATTAAAGTAGGTTTAATTTCGTTTGGCCTAATTAATTTTAATTGATTAATTTAAAGTGCTCCAAGCAAATCTTAAATAAACTAAATTAGTTAAAATTAACTAACAAATCATAAAAATAATTGTATACTTTATAAATAATAAACCATAAATTAGATTAACTTAGATTATGAATTAATAGACTAACTAAATTTGTGCTAACAATGAATAATTGAAGAATAATTAAACTATGCAAATTCACATACACTGAAATTATGACATGTAATTGAACGAGAACAGTATAAATTACACTAAATAGAACAAAACTAAAGTAAAAGCTAATTAGACAAAAGTATCATAATACACGTTTAATAATTTGGAAATTATTTTAATTAAATTAGACTAACATACACAAAACTTAACTTGCTTACATAACTGAGTAAGAGACTAGTAGACTAAAAGATACTCGGATTGAATATTGTTTAGGCATATTTCACTGAACTCAGTTGAAATCAACTAAACTAAATAAAACTGCGTTTAAATCAAAAGTCATGAAAACTTCACAGATTCTATCAGGTTTGATTATAACAATGGCAGATATATAGATACAAAAAATAGTAACGTTAGTGGTCACTTCACAGACAGAAGTGGAGCATTGTTGCTCCCTCGATAATTTATAATTAGCTTTCGTAATTAAATTTGCAAAATTCCCGGAAGACAACAAATATTGATTTTAATTAAAATTCGCTCTCTTATTGACAAGGTACTTTTTACTAACCTAAAAATCTACATTTTATTTATCTTACAGATTTCTGGTTGTAAAAATTAACGACGAGCGTAACTTTTGCTTAAATTATTTAAAAAACCTGCCTACGCATTTTTGAAGTGGTTTGTTTTTACTTCCCCAATTATCGTAAAAGTAAAAAATGTTTTACCTTATCATTAATTTAATCGTAAATAATAAATACTTGAGTGAAAAGTTATTTTGAACAAATAATCAAAATTTTCTTATGTTTATTAACGGAAAAAATATTACAAACTGAGCAAATTCCCCTCCTCAAATCTACATTAGCAATTCCAGCATAAAATTTGCGTCTGTAAATCCCAAAAGCGTGGATTAACAACGAATTAATGAGGATTTTTATAGCATATTCTGCGAAAATCTGGGCGAATAACGAACAGCCATGTTCTGTTTGTTGTTGTCTCTGAATAATGCATCAAAGTTGGGTACAATCAGTCAAGTTAAAGTGCCTGCTATATGCTAAATAAATTCTGCTATTGGCACCCAGCAACGTTTAATAAAGTTTCAAGTTGAGGAACGCCACAAATTAAATTTTGGTAGGTACTTTTGGTGCATTTTGATTAAGATTACTCCGTTATATTGGCTGGTTTGAAATTTCATACCCACTTTCCAAGGAACTGAGAATTAAATTGCTGAAAGCACACAAAAAAAGAATCTCAGATTCTTTACCAACTTCAATATAAAATATTTGATAACATTTTTATTGCTCTTGATGAGTGGTATGCACTTGTTAAGAATTACTGCGCAGTTTCCTTTGATATTTTATCGTGCGCTTATTTACTGATAAGGTTTCTTTGAAATGTTTCTTAAGAGTTCGGATGAATTGCCTTTAATTAAAATAAAGTATTCGAAGGTTCTTATCCAACGAAAAAGTATCTCAATTGAAAAGTAAAATTTGTCTACGCTCCCCCCGGTTTATCAAATCAGCCGTTGGACATTCAGAACTGTCAGCTAGAAACTAATCTCATAAACTTAATGGTTGGACGCTTATATTTTGGTGCAATGGCGTCACATCTAGTTTGGTTTTATTCGTGATTAATTACATTTTCGTTCAACGCAGCCATAGCGTGCGGCTTGGTCCACGTTTAGATTTTTGCCAATAATCTATTATTGAACGGTGGTAAAAATTGGGGTCAAAACTAGATGCGCAGAAAACAATTACAAAATTGGATTTAATTCGTGGATTTCCAGAGAAACCGCATCCGAAACTAATTTCAAAACGGTTTAATTGGTCTGAGATCCGATCTATCCCTTTTAATAAATATATCGCAAAAAAGACCCGACTGGGGCTGGTCCTTTAGTGATTTAATCGGGAGGAAAAGTGTGCTGGAATTCAGGGTTTCTTAAACCCTACAGCAATTTGACATAACCGCGTTGGGAAAAGAATTTACTTTCGTTTTTATGGAGTAACTCAATCTATGTTTCTTTTAAAAAAAGTTGCTTTTTGGGCAATCCAGTTGTAATTTACCACAGAGAATTAGACCATTTTAATAATAATTTGGCATAAAAGATTTATTTGATCACCACATTCGGGTATTCTTATTAATTAAACTGTATCGATTCATTGGAATTTCTGCTAAATGGTGCTTTGGTGGAACTCGCAGTATTTATTTAATTAATTTATCTTAGCTTCAAAGCGCGTTTTAATTAAGGACAATTAATAATATTATAACAAATAATTTAATTTTGGTTGTGAATTGAGTCTGTATAATGTTTAAGCGGTTTTGTTTTATCTTTCATTAGTTGTTTCCAACAATTTACAGACTTGAAATTTGAAAAATAATACGTTACAATGTTGTTACAATAAGCGTATCAACTCTCATTAATTAATTATTTCAAATTTATCTTTCTAATTTGTCTAAGTGGTTGCAAACTAACGGCTCTTTAAAAGTAGGAGCGTGGTGACTAAATTTTAATATTGTAAATGAGTGTTTTTCAAATATTACTTCTGGGAAAAAACAGCTGCATCGGTCAAAAGTACTAAATTAAATCAAATATGTCGCTCTTATTTTTGATTTCCATTTGAATAAATTTTATTGCGGAAAATTAATTAATACTTGAGTAGGTCGACAAATCTGGAATTCTATTTTTTCGTTCTAAATCTGCTCTTTCTTAAGTAATTTCTCTGAAAATGGAGTTTTGTATTCCAAAATCCTATTGTATGCATTAAATTTGATGATTTAACATTTTAAGTTTTAATGCAGGAATTTAAACCTGGCGCATCCACCATTTTTGTTTTAAATTTAATAAGAGTATGATAATAAATAATTGAGTTTTATTGTCTTTTTCTATTTTTTTTTAAAAAAAACGTAATGTTAATGAATTAAAAAAACTGTAGCTGTTATTTAAGATTGTAGCCAGTCAAATTAAAAAAAAATGTAGTTAATATAATGCTGGATTTATGTTGATTTCTGGGAAATTAGTTTTTCACGTCAACAATACAACGTTTTTTTGAATATTAATTTTTTTGTTTAAGCTATCTCAAAAAAATATTTAAAAAGAAAATAAAATAAATTTATGTTTTAAACGATTTGTAACCTGTCAACTTTAGACGGTATAAAAAAATAGTTAATTGTAGTGATAGTAGCTTTAATTTCATTGAACTTGTAGTTTGTTCTTAACTATTATAATATTTAAAGCTCATTCCAAACATAAAAATTTGTATTCTCCCGGCGCATCCACCATTTTTACAAATACACTAATTTTTAGATTTGAAACATAATATAAATGTGAACTCAAAATTTCTACTGGAATTATTTGAAAAGGACTGGGCAGAAATTTGATTTAGCAACCATTGTGGATTTGTATTTGTCAAACGTATAATAAAATCTCCTCAGCGTTTCCACTTTTCGCTTTGAAACCCACACAAACTGTTCAATTTTGTGTGAACGAAGCAAACTGCCTCGAACTTATTGATAGAGTGTCTGCACCGATTTACAGGTCATTGCATAATAAGAGTGTAAAAATAGTCGTGTTAAAATACTGAATGTAGGATCTACAACAAGCTTTAAAGAGCACAGACAAACCGATGAATAATCTAATTCGTATCTAATTGCACAGAATGCATCAAAGAGCTACTTGGCGTATTTGAGCGCTCTTGAAAGATAAAAAAAAAACAAATTATGATTCTAGTTTAAATTAAAATAAGTAATATTAGATCAGTGATTGTTGCGATATGATTAAACTCTTTGAAGCGATTTTGAGTGGCTGGGTGACTTGATGAAAACAGTTTTTTCACTTTTCATTTTACAGTCGTGTTTCATTAAAACGACACAATTAATTTAATAAAATGACTGCCTATTTTCCCGACAAACGAGTAACGTTTTTGCATTTTACAGAGGAGGAAAATTAAAAGATCCGTTGGGGTTCTTAGTGTACAGAACGTGGGAGCACAAGCACCGATTTCGAAGTTGATGCATAGTTACCCGACCAAATGAGATAGTCTCTAGTATAGTAATTTCTAGTTTAACTGCTTGGTTTGCATCTGTGAAATACGGCCTAATTATAAACTTTCTGTGTACACATTGACGTCAGGCTATTTATTACAAGTTCTCGAATAAACCGCTTTGAGAATATTTGTTTATTACTTGTACTTTGAAATGAAAAAGGTAAAAAACCACTGATTTATAGTCATTTACGTGGCCGAACATCATTAAAAACAACTCGAGTTTCAGTCTCTTAAAATCCCACAAAAACTGGCTTTATCTCTTTGGAGAAGCAATAAATAAAAGTCTCATTTACCTCATTTTAACGTTTCGAGACTTCGTTTTCATATTGCTGAAGATGTATGCTTACAAAGAGTAATATTTCTGTTTGTAAAGAATTCGTTTAGAATGAGATTAAATTCTCAGGAAAACGGGAGATAAACAGAAAAATAGTCGTCGTTTTGGTTTGTCCGAGAAATATGTCAGTTAGCTCTAATAATTTCTCGGAATTATACCTTTTAGGTATTTAATTAAACGTTTCATTGGAATTATTCCACCAATTAATACATTTCTCAGCACACCTTTACGAGATTCTAACAATGTTTGTAGGTATTGTAGCAAAATAAGCTTTATTTAAAGGAAGTTCCACCCTCACGATTTTATGGTGGGTACTTCGTTAATCAAAACAAGTGGGTTTCCTACGAAGCATGCCAGAGCAATTTCAACGCCACATGTGACAATGTCATAATACGGTAATTGAATCGTGCGCTTTAGCGCTTATATGAGCTCGTAACAACATTTATTCCCTTAATTAAATATTCCTTGGAGCTGGAGCATGGGCATGACTACTTTTGGCATTTAATGGAGCACAAAAGTGAACGATGCAGGGAAAACGGTTTAGATATGGTATTATCGCGAAAAAAGATTATCCACACAAGGTTTTTGGTTCGACAACACAATTTAAAAGCGGAATTTGCATAAACATCGCAATATGCAAAGTAGGGACAATGAAGTGTGGTAACATTTTTGAAAGGGTTTGGCGCAGTTCGGACGAAAAACGCTGATAAATTTAGTTCCAAATTTGAAATTGTGAGACGTTTTAATGGTTTTGAAAAACATAAAAGCGAAATAAAAAAGCATAATAATTCTTCAGCACAATAAATATGCTGAAATTTTACTCTCAGAGAGTAGAATAATCTAGGATTCGGATAATTTTTATAATTAAAGGGCATGATATACGGAAAATAATTTAATTTAATTTTGTAGTTTAGTCATTTATTATTTCAAATATCTGCTATTTCAAATATCTGCATATTTTGAATGTAACATTGCTAAAAATCTCGGGAATATTGAAGATTCTTAAAAGGTATAAAAATATACAAATTTGGCGGCGTCCTAATAATACAAAAAAAAAATGTTTTTAAGATTTCTAAATGCCAGTTTTCTAAATTGTTTTGGGCAAACTTTCAATTCCTTTTTACACAATCTAAGAAATTAAAAAGAAACACCAAAAAATCTGAAAATTTTAAAAGAATAAAATTTTACAAATGTTAAATGCTTTAAATATAGGAAATTAAATAAAGTACTTATTTAGAACAAACAAAGATAAAAACTTTAAGAGATCTAAAAGTAATTTGAAAAATTAAAAACCTAGAAAAACGAGTGTTCAAAATTCAAGGGATGTGTAGAAATCTGAATTAAAAGCAAGAAATCGGGAAATCCAAAAAAAAACGAAAGAATCAGAAACATATTTTCAAAAATTCTAGAATCTAAGAAATATGGTAACTAGTAACTAGTAAGGCCAACACAACACTTTTTTTTATCGATTTTAAAAGGTATTTTTAAGAAAAACAATATATTTTTGATTTTGATTTGTTTTTAAGATTTTTTTTTAAAAGTATCATTTTCAAAGATTTTCAAATTTGGGCTAAAAAAAGTTAAAATATCCTGGCATTTTAAACTGTTTTTTAATTAAATTTTAAAAAGTAAATATTTCAAGGATTCTGCCTTGTTTTTACGGTACCTTTCTTAAAAATGTCAAATTTTTAAGGATTGCGCCCTGTTTTTTTTTTAGATAAATGAGTAGTGGAAGTTTCAGGAGATGATGCAACTTTTAATTTTTTGTTTGATATTGATTGAAATATTTAAAATTTGTCTAACTGAATATAATTTGAGTACACAATTCCCCCAAATATTACAGGATGATATTGATTATTACTAGTGTTCGGCGCTCGAGATTTAATTTCAGGCGATTGCCTCCCACCACACCTACCTTGAGCCGGCCAGTGTCGTACATATTATATATGTAGCGGAAACCCGGATATTTACAAACAAATTAATTATTAATTATTATAATAACGATTGCATACCTATCTTGGTTTTTTAATGTATACCATTGTATCAGTTAATAAGACAAGACTTCTGTAGAAACATACTGACAGAGAAAGCCGAGTAATTCCCAAATTAAGTAATTATAATACTAATTAACAAATGTAAATCGTAAATTGTTTCACAAATTCTGTCCACAATAAACGAATGAAAAAAAAAACTAAAAATTGATTTCTCTTAAAATGATAAAACCAAACAAAAACGAATCTCCAATTTAACTTAAAATTACCAAAATAACGATTACCAAATTGTAGTAAGAGTGCACTTGTCCTTGAGAACGGCTTTACCTATTTATATGACACTCAAAAAGTAAATGACGGCATTTCGAAAATTCGTCTAGCAGGGAGTTTGAATATGCACAAGCGAGAAGCAAGCGGACGACGGGCTGACGAGTGGCTGACGGCACTGGTACGCGATAGCATTAGATAGTGGGGGTAAATAAATCCGAAGCGCCTAACACTAATTACACTAGGCAACAAAAAAAATACGTTTTTTTTTCCCAGAGATTTAATTGTGTGATTCGGGATCGCCATGCTATAGAGAACTTAGAACAGTAAATAAAACATCTCAGTCACGTATAGTTTTTAAGAGAAATTTATTTTAAATTTAGCAATTTTTCGTAGTTACTTTAAGGTTAATACGTTATTTAGACTTTAAAAATAAACTTGTTGTGTATTTGTTCTTTCGGTCGTCTATTGTAAGAAGAGGTCGGTGTCTCTCTAACCAAAAACCAACATTAGTAATACTTTTTTTTACTTCTTGGTAAATATAAAACAAACAAAAAAAGCAAAATAAATCCGGAGAATTGACACAACAGCGAGACATGCTAAAAAAACTGAATGTAGACTAATACTACAACATGGTATTATGATTGTTTGCAACAAAAATTTAAAGCTACCCTTCTAAATTGATCAAAAAAATTCATTTAAAAATAAAAATAAAATCTCTTTATCTATACGTGATTGAAATAAATGGTTATTTTTCTGGTATTAGGTGCATGATTATCTACAAGCTACGCTATAAATTTTTCCCGGGAAATTTTAGTGTTGACTAGTGTTATTACATATATTCATTGATAGTTATCCATTTGTTAAATACACTAAAAAAAATATTCTAAAAAAAAATCTCCTCAATTTAGTAATCTTAAACTTAATAAAAGTGCTTAGTATAAGTCTCCCTTTAATTCTGGAAAATTGTAAATATGGAATTGGTCTCCTATCGAGGAGCGATTTGAGCTAATTAAAAAATTAAATCAGTGTGAACGTATTATATCTGTAAAATATTTTTCGCATAATTTTATTACGGATTTTCAAGATAAAAATAGCTGGTATTACGTTTCATGTAACAATAAATTATCTGAAGATACATGAAGTACAATGCTCGAAGTTCTTCCTTAACGGCTTGCATTTCTCCGATAGGTAAAGCTGCGAAAAAGCTTAACGTCTTCGCACTCTAGGCATTGCACAAAATTTTAAGAATTGATGTAGAGATACAAGTGTTTAAAGAAGTGCTTGCTTTTATTTGGTTTAATTTAGATGACTCTTATTTTATGGCAAAAACAATAGAAATTTAGGAAAAAGTTAAAAATTACTTTAAAGCATTCTGGAGATGTTTATGAGCTAGAAGTACCTAACAATAAAAAAATTTAAACATTTTTTAATTCGTACACAGGCTGCACTTTTAAATTTTATAATAATTGTTATAATGTATTATGAAACCAAAACAACACGAAATTATTAATGAACTATTTCCTGAAGTTACATCCGGTGTAAATGCTGTCTTTCGAAATAGAAATTTTATCAAATAAATTGGCTTTAGCATTGTCTTTTAATTAATTAATTTCTCACAATTATTTTGTTTAAAAACCAACAGATTATTTGAATAATAACCGATGCGCACTTTCTGTCCTCTTTACCGTACATTTGGGCCATGCTCCTGCGCATAGGCGCAGTTAAATACCCGTGGCAACCGGTTAGCAATATGGCCAACGCTTAAGATGGCATCCAAAACCAGGTTATTAAAAAGTTATCCAATCCTATAATCGTAAGTTTTAATACATATTAAAATTACATTGACATTTTATTAGTTGTCTGGAGCATGACAAAGACGGTGCCATACAGACTTTAAACGCGTTTGTTTTAGAGATGCTTATTGCTGCAGTAAAGCGGCCAAGAAATAATTGCAACCTGGCGTGTAATTGGAGGATCTATTACTAATTGAAAAATAAAGATAAAATTCGAGCACGAAAATGGTGGTAACGGCAGCAATATACTTCCGCTTGAACCGCCGAAGGATGAAGAATCATTGAGAACATTATGTGAGAATATAACGGCAGTGAGTAATACTTTAGGAGTGAATGTATTGCAAAAATTTCATACCAGCGATAGACTTATAGTCTATAGTGATAGCAATCGTCGAGTTCGGCAAGCATTTAAGAAGAGGAACCTTGTATGTGGCCACTTATTACAGAGGTAAAAATTAATTTATCTAACTTTATCTAAAAAGAAGAGATATTTATGATGTTATATTTCAATAGGAGAATGTATTTTATATATATATATATATATATATGTATTTTTTTTGCTCTGTTGATTATATATTGAATAAAGTGAAAGTATTAAATATCTAATCTATCCTATCTATCCTATCTATCCTAAATTTAAAAGAAAATTATATCTAAAATTCCATTTAAAATAAATAATCAAGTTTTTGAAATTATTCTTGATGAAGATAAAAACTTGAGCTGTTAAAAAAGTTACAATTGCTTTAATTACCAAGTTACCTCATGAAGAACAAAAATTATTATCACAAAAATGAATAAAGTTTTCTCAGTCTCTATTAGGTCTGTCAAAATATTGTTTTTATCAATACTTCTTACTACAGTTTTAAAGTGAGATGTGGGTTTATCACTCATCAATTTAAAAAAAAATGTTGTGTAATTTACTGCATCATCTCTAAGAAGCTTTATAAATTTTTAGAGTGATGATATATATAGTAAATTAAAGATAATATTTTACAATGATTTTATATCTAAAGAATCCAAAGATGTCCAAAATCTTAATGATCAATTAAAAATACTAAATACCGAGAAATTTAAAATTAAAACAAAAGTGTACAATAATTTCCCAAAAACTGAATGCTATAGTTATTAACGTCATTATGCCGATACGTGGCAAATAACGGCCTCAGCCGAAGTTTGTAAAGTCGAGAGAAGCGCAGCGAAACCGAGAAGGATAATCGGCCAAGCCCGATATTTGCCATATGGGCCATGTGGCGTTCAACAGTTTTCGTAATAATATAATAATTATAATATAAAAATTAAATATATTTGTTAAATAAATGTCAGTGAATACCTACAATCATATCACATGAGAGCGGTTGCTAAGGGTATTACAAACTAAAAATAAATTGTGTTTGACACAACATGTTCGACATGGAAAGTAACTCAAATTCAGAAGTTTTGGAAGATATTATGTCAGCTAGAATATTAGAACAAGCTACCGCAGCAAGCCTCAACCTACTCCTACCAAAAAAGAAAACAGATATCAACTGGAATATGAAAGTTTGTAGTTGTGGCGCGAAATAAAGAACGTAAAAGCAGTAAACCAAGAGAGTTTTCAGAACCTTTTCCTCCTACGGTTTGTGGACCAAAGTATCAATGCTAAAACTGACTTTGAAGGTTTACGATAATGTTGACATCTCAAGGTTGGTATTTTTTAACTTTATATTTATATTTAAAAAGTCTGATGGATATAAACCCAAAAAAACAAAAATTTTGTCTGAGGAGCCAATAATGAAATTTTTAGTGGAACCATATGATAATTCGTTTTTGGCTTATTAATGTATGGAATTTTGCGTCTTCAACTACTGATGATTTTAAAGAGTCGAAGATAAGCGTGTTGGTCACATTGAAGTTTACTAAAAATAAGAAAAGTAGGACCTTCGTCATTCCAAAAGAGGGCCTCCCGTTTAATGCATACAACTTATATAAAAAAAAAAATTGTTTTTAGTTTGTTTTCTGAACGGCCTAGCACGTTATATACCGATTTTCATTTGCCTTATAAGTTCTCTTAAACCATAGTAACGGTATGGTATTACGAAAATAATTTAAGGACAATTTAATAAATTCTAAAAATTGAAAAATCTAAATTAAACCTTTTTACAATTTTATCATATTTTCCTCTTTACGGACAACATTGTCATTTAGAAAACTTCAAATAAAAGCCAATTAATATTTTTTTTAATTACAGGCTGATGTTTATATGTACAGATAATGTGAGTGCATTTTAATATCGAAACACTGAAAAAAAAAAGAGAAATCTAAATGCAACTACCTTAAAATGAGATGAGAAAACATGAACTCGTGCCAGTCTTTACGGATTTATACACCTGGAAATTTTACTATAATTTTATAATGTAGAGTGTAAATACTTAAATAAGAAACATTAATTACTAATTCATGCTAAAAAAGCGATCATTGAAAAAACAGTAATAAAAAAAACAGTAATAAAATCACCTGATATAAACTGAAGAATTGGAAAATCCAACGGTAATTTTTATTTTATATCCTCTCGCATGTTCAGGTATTTTTTATGGTGTTGGATCACAATTGGTTTTATTTCCCCGTTTTTATTTTAAATAAACCCTAATGTGAATAAAATTTTATTTACACAAAAAATCTAAATACCGAAATGTAAATTTTAATGTTTAATGTAGATTGTGTAATATTGGCATTGAAGTTGAAATTACAACAAGCCTATTCAAATTTTTGAATTAAAATTCTTTTTATGGAAATTTTATTAGAATTTATTTTTTATTCGTAGTATTTATTTTCTAGCTGGTTTTGTAATTGTAAATGAACATGAATATTTAACACCGGCTTTCATTATTAAATCTCATATAAGATATTTGCAAATTTCAAAAACCAATTAAGTGTATTTAGGTTTCCAATATTCATCAATATCTTTGCGTAAACCACGAATTTTAAATAATAACACTTTAAAATTGGGTTTCAATCAATTTTGTGAATTTATTGGGGAATTCCTGCCTGATACAACATCACTGTTTTTAAAAAAATGTAAGATAAGTCATTTAAATGTTTCAAAATTAAAAATTCCAGAAAAATTAATCTTCTTAAATAAAACTACAAAATACGATTACGCTATACATAATTCACTTTGCAGTTGAAACATTGTTTCACTCGTTAAAGTTGTAACTTTTGATTTCTCGTAAAGTTCATGGTGGCGCCATATTAATTTTGCACTAATTACAAGCGAAATGGGTTCGAATATTCCGCATGTTAGTTACAGAATTTAGTGTACATCCTATTCACTTAATAAGTATAAAATAAGTAATACGGGGTTAAATTTAATATTAAAATTCAGCGTCTGGAAGCAGCAAACTATTTTTAAACAGCAAGACCATCGATTACTTATTACTATTGCGTTAAAAAATGTAACACAAAAAATTCAAGGGTAGAATGTCCGTTTCATATTTTTTTTGTTGTATAAAAATTTATAATAAAACAGTAAGGGCGCAATTTCAGTCGGCGAGGAATTTAACAGAATCACCAAGCTTTGTAAAAGTAACACGGATGAGTTTACGTTTAATCTATGTAATCTACCTACCATTATTTTTGTCGAAGAAGCGGTGCCTGAAGATATATTAAAAATCAAACAAAAGACTTCCCGAGACTGCGCTTGAATTTTATTGCTGCAATTTTAATCTGTGATTACGTAATTTTTATCCATGTATTTTTGTGAAAAAGTAGCGGTTTTTTCCATTGAAATCCATTGTAGAATTTTTCATACGTAAACAAACAAAATAGCAAACTGAGAACACATAAATTTTCATGACTTTGTTCACTTTAATAGATAATAAAATTCAATTTTCGGGGAATGTGTTATTTTATACCGGTCATTTTCACATGTGAATTTAGTGCACTGTTCTCCTATAAAAAATATGATTAATGAACTATTTCATGTTGTTTTCACAATTAGATTCATACATAATTACTCGCTATATTTCTACCAAAGTCATTATTATTAATCACCGTTGTTACTATTGTTTTACTGATAGTGTCACATGTTTGCTTATACATATTTGTGAGTGAACCACGTTCGCTCTATTTAATATTTATACGGTTAATTTTAAAGATTAATGAGGAGTTTAACAACAGAATAATTTGACGGGCGCCGTTAGCGTTGCTGTGAAAATTTGGTGATTCGGAGCGACTATTTTTAAGTGTAGAAATGAAGTTATTGAAGAGGTTGGACACACTAATGAATGCAAATAAAATTGCGAACCTTTGCATCTATCACTTTTTCGCTTATAGCTGTTATTATTTACGCTGTTATGGTTTTACAACTTAAATTATTATTCAGGGAAATAGTGTTGTGACAGCTGTGCGTGCTGTGCACTACAGCTTAATTTACACTGTAAAGATCTTGTTTTATTGCTCAAAGTAGGAAAGTAGATGAAATATTATAGAGGTAAACTTTAACGCGTAAAGTTAGCACATTAAGTATTCCTGTTCCTTCAAAAAATATTGGTTTGTAAATAATAAATGATGAAGTATGAACAAGATGGATTAAATTGAATTTAGCGGTGAGATGGTAACAGGATCGTAAGTTAACAGTAGAAATTATGGTAGATATCATCATCAAAGCTGAGTTCGTTTTTGAATCAAATTTATGCTAATTTTAGACCTGGTGAAATGGTGAATGCGCCGGGCTAGGATTTATATTTGTGGTGACTTACTTATAAGGGATATTTAAAATTTTTAATTTTTTATTTATTTAGGAAATATTTACAAGATCCTTTCTTTCCATTTAAAAAAATTAGAATATGTAAAAAAACAAATAGCATTAAATTTAAAATAATTAAGTTGAGTACGATGGTGGACTACTGAAAGACCTTGTCTTGGATAAAATATAAGAATATTTTACCCAAGACAAGGTCTTAGAATATGCACTTTATTTCTTACTGTATTATGACGTTTTGAAAAGTTTTCTATCATTAAGGCGAAAGGCAGGATCGACCGATATCGCGCTATTGAATCACCCTGTACATAAAAAATTCGATCTACTTAACAAAACGAGGTCGCATTTAAAAGTTCGGTCAAAATTCACTTAGCGTTTTTTTGATTTTTAAAGCGTTGTCAGTAGTTCAGGAAAAATCGCAGAGTAGATACAAATTTTTGTTAGATTTTATTTCTGATGTAATCAATCAAACTGATGCAGTTGTGGCTAGCACTCTTATTAAAACTTAATTTACAGATATGTTATCATCTAAATATCAGTTTAGGAAAATTTCTCTATTAAATTAGTGACTTTTATCCTTTAATTAACTTGCCAAGAGTAATTCCATCTTTTTGATTCAATGAAGACCCATTAGTTCCAAGAAAATCAAATTTGTGAGTTTTAATAATTACTGCTTTTAATATTAAACTTTACAATTAAACTTCAACATGTAGTTGGAACAAAATTCAGTTTAGTTCTAGATCAAATAATTTAAACGAAAATTGTCGTTTTGAAAGCTTAACAAAATAAAGAGCTCTATTTCCTTCTGACAATAAAGAGTATTACAATAAATGGATTATTGAGCAAGCTTTAGTAAGCTTCTAGGTAAAGAAAATAATGACTGTCCAACTTTAAAATAGGATGAAAAAGTACAACTACTTTCCATTAAACATAAAGCTTTCATGGATCTGGATTTTTAATGCTTAATTGAAAAAATTATGTCCTGTGAGGATACGTAGGAGTGGACTTCACTACAAACGTGAGAGACGAAATAAAAGAACAGAAGAGTTTCAAGGGGTCAGCCAAAGTAAGCAGCGTAATGATGAACAATGGGGAAAATAGATGGGAATGAGTGGTACACAGGATGCTAAAAACGCCGAAGGCGGTGAAAATGTTCCTTCACCGTAAGAGAATTCTCTTTTTTAACTTAAATTAATTCCTGTGGAAAATTCGCAGACAAACAATCATTTATGCAATTATTATTATCATTATCATTTCTACAATGGTTATGTAAATTATCAAAGTGGATATTAAATTGAATATTTCGCTAACATTGCAATATTGTGGAGTTGTGTTGCGGTTACGGTGAATAAATTTTACTGCACTTGACGTGACATAATTACTTGCAGAATTTGCGTAATCCGAATGTCCTGTGATGAAATTTTAATCGGAAAGCTGAAACAGATACGTTTCTCAGGTTGATTTTCACAGTTCATGCACGAGTTACCGCGAACAGTTTTTCATCGTGGTAAAGTAATTATATCATTTAGAGATGTTCGTTAGAGTCTGCTGAGTATTTGCAGCAGTCTTTTGATTTTATACTTATTAGACTATAAATTTATTATTTATATTATTTTCCCGCCATCTGGAAAATGATATAGATATAGAATATTAAAGAGTTTTTTATTTCATTGTAGGTACAAAATTCCTTCATAAATTTATTTTGTTTGGTCAATTCCTGTTCAATTATTCATAGCAATATATTAACTGGGTCAAAATGAAATAAAGTATTAATGTATTAATCATCACTCTTTACAATAACAGGATGTAGTTTACTACTCAAGTTAATGTAAAATAGAACTATACTGACAGAAAAATGATTTACAATTCGTATAGTTACTAGGTTATACAAACATTTTTAAATTATATTCTAGCGCACTGTTATAATTTGTTAATTAATACTCCTTATTAAAGATATTTGACAATCCTAGCAATGTCAAAAATTTGATAAGACGTCAATCTACCCGTATGCGACAGGAATTTCGAGGTAAGATCTAGAACATATCTTTGATGAAAATGTCAGCAATTTCTCAAGAGCTTTTGCTTCCTAATTAGACAGAAGCTCCTCGCTACGTTTCTGTATTAACTAAAAGTTTCTCCTAATAGCGTCAATATGCCAATGTGTATTAACCGTTTAAACTTTACAGTTCAAAATCTCGACATAAATCATTTTTTGCCGACCACCCACTTAAAGTTATTCGAGAGTTGCTTTGAAATGCTCGTTTTTTAAAACTATGAAGATTGTGTGTGGCTTTCCTTTTACCTTCTTGATGCAAAGACAATTTTCTTTACTACTATTGCAAAAGACAGAATCTGATACTGCGCTCTTACTACTGCTCACGCTTTGAAATCTATATTCTCTAGTTTAAGCTTAATCCTCGTCACCATTCACGTTTGTTTTCTCTAGAATTTAAACTGCTTTTCCAGCGTCACGTCACGATGCTGCTGCTTTTTAGCTCTAATTGCGCAGTTCTACTGATATGATAAACGTAGTGTAGTATCGCAAACCCTTTCAAACTCACTAATTGGCGAAAATTATTGCTTACACAACTCTACGCATTTTAGAATGTGTTTAGCATTACACAAACCCTTCAAAATTGTTGGGAGGAGAAATCCTGCGTTTGTGCGTAAATTCTACTTTCCCGTCACCATCTATAATAATAAATTAAAGTTGTAACAACAAAGCCGAAATTCATCTATTTGGGACCTAAAGCAATGTTCAAACTTAGAATTACGGACACAATGCGCCTTGTTTAAATTCTCCATCAAATTGTATCCATTCGACACAAAGAAACAGCGTCAAACTGCTACAAAAATAGAATGATTTGTGTTTTCAGCGAATTGTTTGAGGAACAAAAAGTATGTACGAATTTGACAACAATAACACGGAGGCGAAAGATTAACCTAAAAACATCGGTGAACGGACATCAAATATTCAGCGCATAGGGTGCAAATTTCTCTTTATTCAGAGCACATAGTGCTCAATGGTTTTCCAATTCGATTTGCCACCAATGGCTCCACAAAGGCTCAAAGTGACGACGGTGAAAGAATCTACGAAATTAAAAAAAATGTTGAGTATCAAGTATTTGTAGTTTTTACAGGGGTTTTGTATTTACATTTGGGACAACTGTGAAATGTGTTAAACAAATAGTAAAGCTAAGCTACCATTATTTTCACTTATCCGTAATACAGAAGCATGAAAGGAGATTTTCTACGAGTGGGAAAAACATACGGCGTGGGAATACTTTGAAAATTTAGTCACAACGGACAAATTTGCTTTTACCTTGTAGGAAGCAATTTAGAGATAAGTTTAAAAAATATATCGCAGTACGAGCTTTTAAAATGTCCTTTTTTCTTTTAATGGATTTTGTAACTAGGTGGGTTAAAATTGTCACGTTCTGTTTACGTAAATGATACCGTTTAACGTGGGTTTCACAATTTGCAGTATCACAGTCGAAATGGTTTCCCATTTGAAAACTTATTAGAGGAATGACAATAACATGCAGACGTAATTCAAAACTGTAATAATAAAAAATGTTATTATTAGTTCTTTTCTTGTCTATTTTTCTTTCGTACCGCCAGAAAATATTGTTATAAAATTCTCTATCAACAATAAAATTCATATAAAAGAAAATAAATGGTTCTCATTTCTGACGGGATAACGCCAAAGATCAGAAAACGGACAACTAGCAAATCTTTTGTACATTTGTACTTTTTTTTTTCAATATTTCACTATTTTTGTTTACTAAAACTAAATTTTGAACTAATAACGTAAAATTGTACCATGATCTTATTTAGAAAAAAATATTCAAAATATCTTGAACAAAAATCCGAATTATCTAGATGAAAACTTTTTACAATTTTATAATTTGGTATTTTTTTAATTCAATTATTTCGTGTAAAATTAGTTTTCCCAGTCCACATTTTTATGGCTAAATTTTTAACGAATTTATACTTTTTTTTGTAATTGTTGTTATTACCGCTTCTTGACTAGTATTTTTTAAATGTTACTATCAGGATATTTTTTGACTTCGGAGAAATCAAAATTTAAAGAACAATTTTAAAAGCTACTTTTATTAATATTATTATTTATTTTTACTGTTATTAGTTATGTGTTATTTATATTATTACTTTATTATTTTTCATTGAGTTCGAAGTATTTTTATATTATACGGTAAAATCCCTGATAAGTTTATTGACAAACGGTCGAATATAAATTTTTTCAAGAAGATGCAACTCATCGCAGCTAACCAGAAATAACTAATTAATGATAATACCAATTAATAATACTAATTAACTAAAAAATACAATTTATTGAACTTTATTTTAAAAGTCACATATGTTAAATGTTGTCTAACAATTTTTAATGTAATAGTTTTAAAATTAAATACCAACTTGAGATTTTCTTAAATATTTTTATTGTCACTTTTATTTGTGTTAACGTTTTCCAAAATACAATTTTTTTTTGGGGATTTAGTTTGTCAACGAAGGAGAATATTCAATAAAGAAAAAAACTGTTTAATAATTGTAGTTTTGATAATTTTTAACAAGGATTAAAATTTTCAAACATCAACGAAATTTTTGATCCGTTTTCTGAACTCAAAATATTTTTTTTTGCATTAATTTGAAAAGTCAGTACATTTTAAGATTACAGTTTTTAGGCTAATTCTATTATAGCTTTTTGCGAATTTTTCCCACATAAAACAGAAGAAGTATGTTTTCAGGAAAATATTTTGTTTTTTTGCATTTTATTCTCAACGATAGGCTTATAATCTCTCTCTATTTTTTTATTCACAAAATTTTACTAATCCACCGCCGACTTTAATCGTGTTTCTGTTCCTTTACCAGCTACAAAAATATCTCTTCAAGAACACAAAAATATCTCGTTGGTGATGTCTTGTTAACTCAATTCAGTCAATTAAAAGTGTCAAACAAATAAATTTGAGATAATGTTTTACTGTGTACAACTTTTGGAGACCGATATCTGTAATTTGTTGTACTTTTTCATTATCAAAATTGGTGCGATAACAACTCAATCAGTCACTTTTAAATTTTGTAAATAATTATAATCATAACTTAGATCATTCGCTTTATTAAGTTTAATAATAAACTATAAAAAGTAAGCGAATAATAATTTAGTATACAATAGACGCAATAAAGCGGATGCACTTTGATTATCTCTTTGTTAAAAATATCTTGTGAAATACGTCATCCTTCTTAACTATGTAAACGGATATAAAAGATAAATTTATGTTGGTTTTGGAATAAGCTTCGCAGTTTTTTGAGAGCCGGGTCAAGTATGACTAATTCAGCGCAAAAACAACTTTTCCACTTTACCTGCACATGTACCGAATCACTAATAATTTGATTGAACCCTTCAACAACAATTAATTGTCAACATTTTCCGCTTTTACATAATTCGAAGCAGTAATTTAATTTACAGAATTAATCAAAACCGGACTAAACAAAAGCTTTTGTTGCTTTTTCCGTTTAAAGCATCAATTACAATTGATTCCGCATGGTCACTCTCTAAAAGTATATTTAAAATGTATGTCAATTTTATTAGAGTCCATATTTCATAATTTTTAAATCACTATAAGGCGTTCAATACGATTTTTCAAACCTGTCGGAGGTTATCTATAAATATCTGAGTAACATGATTACCTAAAATAACGACTAATACTTTATTATTACAGAATGTTATTAATACTGGCAGTATGTCCTCATCAAACAGAGTCTGAAGTGTTGATATTGTACAAAACATTGAATTTGCGTCAGAGCAGCTATGATAAGTAAACCAACGCACTTATTTATATCAATATTAATTTAATAGTTACACCAGTCAGTAATTCTATTTGTTTAAAGGATTTTTCGCAGCTTTACAAGCTTTCGTTGTACTGGATAGCCGGGAAATGTTTTAATCAGAAAATATTGATATTTTCTTCTTAATACTTATTCGTAATCGAGTTATTTTTATGTCGGTTTCTATTTTTATACAAATGGAACACATTATACAAACATTTTATGGGAACGATATTGTGATAAATTTACTTTGGTTTCGTAGAAAAGACAAGATATAATTGTAACAAATGGTATCTACCTTAATTATGAAATAATCACGCCTCTGGGATTCGAAGGCTTTTCCGATTTTTCGACAACACACTTGGAATAGTTAGCAACTACTGATTTTATGAGTAGAATACAATACGATGTTTACATAAAAGATACTGGACATGTCATTACAAAACAAATAGTGTTATTGTGTGTATTTTTGTCTTAGTAATTATTCCAATCATTGTTGAGTGTTAGATAACGGTGTTTATTTACGCATATAAAAAGGATTTCCATTAACAATTTGTTTTCTGTATCCATTTATAAAGAATGACAAGCTAATAAAAATTTCCATCTACTGTGATTTATTTACATTTGGGTTGCTGTCACGGCACTGGACCGCCGCGCCGCAAGGGATGCGTGAGTAGACCTACACTCAAATGAGAGGGAAAAACTGAAATGAACCACTCAACTTTGCCTTTTTCTCAACTTCATGTTCGGTGACCGTTAGATTGAATTTTTTTATGCAATAAATAAGTAATGTATTCTGGTCTCGAACAAAGGTATTTAGAACCCTTATCGCTGATTACCAAACCGTGAATGTCCGACAATAGACTTATAGGATAATTTATGGCTGATTAAGTTTGTGCCACTTGATTCAGGTATTGAACCGTAGCGTTGTGGTCTCTGTCGGTATATCGGTTTTCCTATTTAACTTATGTTGGAACTATTATTATGATTTAGGAGCCGAAATTGATACTCGATTGGAATTTTAATTATTACGCTATGAAAAAATTAGAAATGAAAAGCTCTCTAAATTTGCGGTTATTCAAGGATTAAGTAGATAACTGAAACATAAATATTTTATATATAACAAAGAACTTACAAAGTCCCTACGTTTTAAATTATATATCCAAAATTTAATGAATCTTAAGAGGCTTTAAAAATTTTTAACAAAATGAGTGAGTATACACTGACCAATTGCTCACAAATTCTAAAAACGAATATTTAAAGCTGTAACATTAAGTTTTACAAAAATTACTAATTTTTATTACTTAAAATTTTCATTGTTGAAAAAATGATTTTATTACTTAAAATTTTCATTGTTGAAAAAATGTTAGTTTTTATAAAAAAAAACATTTATATCAGAACGTTGAAGTAGCTGAAAGGTCTGTTTTTTTTATTATCATTGTTTTGGATCTAGTAACTTTTACAAATAAATCTTTATTGTATTTGAAGTAAAGTGAAAATTTTTGAATTTTGAAATTAGGGTTCAAAATTAAAGAAACCACCGTTAACCAGTTATTGAAGTTTCTCAAAAAAAAAGTTTTGGTTATAAAATTCAACCGTAGCGGATTGGTCCTAAAAATTAATTGTACCTAAAAAATTGAAAGCATTTTCAATTATAAAAATGTTTATAGTTTATGTAAACCAACATTTAGAAAAATCAACAACAATTATAAAATTAGTATAATACTAGTCAAAAAATAGTCGTTTCCATAATTTTGTCACTTTTAAAGTGACAGTAAATTAGTTTTAGATATTTCATTTTTTTGTTACCAATAATCTAGGAATTCTGTAAAATATTTATTTTGATTACTATATTATTGGATTTGATAACTTTACAAACCTTTTCAAATTAAAAATTTTGTAAATTTAGACGCTTAGTAAATTTAACTAGATACCAAACTAGAAATTAAAGAATTTTAGAAATTTTAATCATTTCCAAAAACTTATAAGTAAAAAAGAAAAAAAAACTTTAAACATCTGTGTTACCTCAAAACTTTGTAAATATTGTATTTATTTTGAATTACATATATTAATATTTATAATTTTATTTAATCTATAGACCCGAACATTTTTATAAAAATCAATAATGTTAAAAGTTCTCAAAACCAAATATTGATATTATCATTTTAAAGATGGAAACTTTATTTTATTTAGAAACATTTTTTTCAAAGAAACTTTAATTTTTGAGAATTTTTAAAAGTTTCGGGAATCTATGAAACCTTAATATTAAAAAAGGTCGAGAATCTTAATAATGTTGAGATATGTACTTGGAAACCTCATTGCCAGAAATCTTAGGATCTACTCAAGACATATTATTTAGGTAACCTGCAATGTTTGAAAATTTTTAGAATTTTAGTAATTTTGGTAACTAAAAAAAACTGAAGCTTTTTTCTCAATGACTGCAGATTATTTCGATTTTTTTTTTACTTTGAAAATCTTTGAATATTTGATAAGCTGAATTTGCGCACTTTAAAAATTGAAATCGTTGGATTTTTAAACATGTGATAACATATGATAACATTCCTATAAAAATAGGAAAATGTTAACATTTCTAATTTTGGGTATTGGTTGCGTTGTTAAAAGGATGCCATATTTTCATTAACAATCGATTTTGACCTTAACCGTCGACATAATAAAATTACCATTAAGCTTTTATATCAATGAAACTATCGTTATATCTAATTTTTCATGAACTTCGATACCTATTAAAGGTAATAAGGCTAAATGTCTGTCGAGCATTGAAGGATTTGTGTGCTTATTCATAACATGTAATTATCTGTCACTGAAATTGTTTTTCCAGTGAAACAATTACCTAATAATATTGCAGATTAAATGGGGCGCAGACGTCCTGTTATTTACAGCAAGCAACATGAAAGAAACAGTATTAGTAAACTTCAGCGTATTTAAATCAGCATTGACCCAATAATACAACACCTGCTAAATTCTTGGTATCTCGTATACAATGGCTTTTTAGAAATTGGATAATTTTAATCAAGTTGATAGTTCAGAATTGGGTTTATTGCTACTCCACATTTTTATCGAGTTCCAAAATAACGTTTCAGTCAAGGACAATCGATCTGGATTATCAATGACTGTATAATGTACAAAAGAGATATGCTCACAAGATAAATGCACCGAGGTGTCGACGATTTAAAATTAGATTATGATTTTTCCTCGTCTAGACGAGCATGAATCACTTCGATAGAACCGGGAAATCTACTTAGTAACTGCTCAGATCACTCCTAACTAAGTTCCCACTAATTATTATCTATATTTAAAGACTCACTGACTAATAGAAGCTTTGAGGTAAAAGCTTTTTCTTGTTAAGTGTATATAATGACGGTCCTACTGTAAACTTTCGATTTATACCAAAATTCGTGTAATTTCTAGCTAAAAAATCAAAGTAAAAGACTTCGCTGTATCGCTACCAACACTATTATAGAAGCAAACGTTTCATTTCGGTAAATTAAATACAAAAAGAAGCATTAAATCATTCTAATCTTTTCTGGATATTTATTGCAGTAATAAAATACGTCGTTTTTCCGGACTTTGCAGACACTTGTATATTTACTGAACATCTGCAAATCTCTATTTCTGTGTGCTATTTTCCGAAAATAAAGACAACGTTTATTAGTAAATACTAGTTATAGATGCAATGATTCTAAAAATATTTTATTTGTTTCTTGCTCATAATCAAATTCGCTCGGTAGTTGAAATTAGGTTAAACGTTGTTTCAAACAAAGGGGCACGATAATGGAAAAGCTTGTTTTTGTAACGAGATACTGGTCCCAAGCAGTCGTTTATAAAAATATGAGATTACAAAAATGTGAATAAAGTTAGTCAGTAAATGTTACTTTCTGCTTAAAAAAAACTATTTTTATTTCATTTGAAGTGCTTATTACACTCATTCAAAAAACATTAAATATCAAGTACCAGGCACGTCATACATACATAATATGGTTTAGTAGCAGGTAAATAAATATTTTTAACCATAAAAGCTATTTCTGTACATCATAAAATCATATTTACAACATGAAAGTATAGATCCCAGCTCATTATTAGTGTTTTATTTTTGTTTAAAAATAATCGTAATTGTTTGTATTTATGGTCGTTGTATTGTAGTGAAGGAAAAATTAGATTAATTGTTCTTGTTTAATGGTTTCTCACTGGTGCCGCTGTGTCGCATTTATAATAGATGTGGTATTTCAAGCAACATATCTTGTAAATTGCAGGGATAAAGGAAATCTGATGTTAGATGTAGAGGGGGCACCAAACTGAATATATTTACCAAAAACTGACTTCGAAAACTTATTGATTTGGGGCTTTTTTTTCATTGTCGTTTCATGAATTATTTAAGCAGAATCAGAAAATGGAACATTTTTCCATTTATGAAAACGTAAAAATTTTAACGTAAAATTTAACTCGTCAGCAGCCAACTCTTCTATCTCTATCTCCGCTTCATTGTTTTAGAACTTTTATTGAATTACGATTTCGGCTGCTACTTGAAGCGTTGGATTTTAATGATTCTAAAAAAGTTTGTGGATTAAAAAAAATTGCAAATTTAGGTAATTTTAAAGTTTAATATTGTCACTTTTAAATCAGCACATTTCAAGTTTCAAAATTGAAGTGACTTGAAACACTATGGGGATTTGTATAGGTCTCACATTGTGAAGTTATTTGAAATTGTTAAGTGTTCCAAGATTTTTAAAACTAGGATTCAACTATTTCAACATTTTCAACATTTCTACGCTATAATGGTGGTAATGTTTACTATTGTGAATAATGCTATTTATGCTGTTCGTCGTAGTAATTTTTTTTTATAAATAAATCACAAGTTATGGTAATAATTTATGAAAATTAACTAATATTTAAATTATTCGACATGCTCTTAGAATTTAACTATTGCGAATTTTCATATACAAAAGTTTCAAAGTTTCTGAGATTATACCATTTTCCTAGACATTGACTAAAATTCTTCACAATCTTTAAATTAATTTACATTCTCAAATGCTCATAATTTTTGAGTTTCATCGTTTTGAAGACTTAGTTTCTCACGTTTCTTAAGTTTTCAACTATGTCAGAACTGCCAAGCTTTGTACGGTTTTAAAGCAGCTTATGCAGGACTTTCATAAATTATTCATGTATTCAAGAAGGCATTGATTTTGTTCCTGTTTTTGCTGATGATGTTACTGTATTATCGTGTCTTTAATCTGTTATTTCAAAAAGTTATATAAAAAAATAACAAAAACTTCAAGTTACATCTATCAAATTAACATTTACTGAAATAACTTTTATAAATAAGTAACAGATCAACAGCGTATGTTTTTCATTGTCATGTTAATGTATGATATTTTAACGAAAGCCTTACAATCATTTAAGATGTCGAATAATGTTTAATATATTTTTGTACTCATCGTACGGAAACATAATTTTTCCGCTTAATCCTGATGCACGGAAAAACGGTTTTCCCGCACCGCGGTGTTTTTTAGTTTCCGCTGGCGGCTAGGTATATTTGCGTTGTTCGGTTGGTATTGCGACTTTTTGAGGACATCAGTCAATCAATTTTGGATAAGTGCGTTCATACCGTTCGCGACTTTTCTCGGGCAGCAGACTCGAAACGGCCGCTTTGGCGCATTGTTGTACTTCGGAAGGGGTACACATACATTTTTCGCCCTCACTCATTTTAACAATTTTTGTTACTAATAAAAAAAAATATGATAGCTGATTTACATTTTAAAAATCTAGGTGGTTGTTACAGTAGCCAGATCATGTTACCAACCCACCATTAAAAAAAGAACTAAGTTATTTAATTTTTTTTATTTCGATATTCGTTACAAAAAATATTGTACCTAACTCTTTCGGAAAGAATTTTCCCGCATTCGCACTAAATGCAGCACTCCTTACAGTCGTGCTGCAAACAAAGTGCTTATGCGGGAAAATTAAGTTTCCGAACTTGTTAGGTAAATAACTATTTCCGAACTGTAATTTTTTTTTATCCGGTTAAGGTTTGTAAATGTTACAGTGATCTACAATGTTTAAAATGTTCAGTATGCCGAAGAATTTAAATTTCTAGTATTTTTAAAAGTGCAATAGGTTATTAAAAAACGAATTTTATAAAACTTATATTAAGGTGCAGACTGCCGTAGGTAAGGGGTTCTTGAAAACGAGTGCTCTAAGTTTTATAAAACGGGTTTTTATTTTAATTTTTAAATTGCATACACAATTTACAAATAAAAACTCATTTCAAAACTGTTTGAGGTTTTAAATCAGCTGAGATACGAAATTGTATACATTTCCTAAATTTTATGATTGGCTTTGACTTTCTTCTCAAAACTTCTCAAATGAAAGTTCTAAGATAACTAAATGTTTTAAAATTTCTTGTTTTCAAAATTTCGACTAGATGCTTTTTCTAAAATGCTCAACAATATTTCAAATGTACAGTATTTCTGACTTGTTTGGATATTTCCAGGAATTACAACAAATTAAAAAACTAAACACCAAAGTTCTTAAATTATACAATTCTTAAAATTTTGACTTTGCTTAGGATTAATTTTGCAAAATTTTCAAGATTACCAACATTCCAAAGTTTTAAGGTTCCAGGATTCTTAAGTTTTCAAATATTTCAAAGAATTATAAGATTATATATACCTATATATATATACGTATATATAATCTTATATATATGCAAAGTATGTCAAAATTTCTCACGGATTTTCCAAGATTTTTGAAACTTCTAAATATTTCAAGATTTTTAACATTTAACCAATTTTAAAAGAAGTCAACAGTGTTGAGATCGTTTAGTTCTCGAAAAGTCAAAAATTCAAAAGCTCAAATTTTACAAGATCTGTTTGAATGGGAACAAAAATTTGTTATAATATCAATAAATAATGACAAAAACTAAAGAAACTTAAGATTTCTAAAAATGTAAAAACTTAAGAAACGTGAAACTGAGTTTTAAAGATTTTTTAGTTTTAAAATGTTTCAAATTTCCGAAACTGCTTTGAGACTAATTTTACGAAACTTCTAAGTGTAAGATTATCAAAATTTTAAAATTTGGAAATTTTAGATTCTTATTATCTCCGAGAAAAGGAATTGTTCAAATACCAAGTGTTTTAAGAGTTGTCAAATTGTCATTAAAGTTTTTAAAACTCAGAATTCAAGCGAAAGAAAGAAGCGCTCAAATTTCCAAACCTCCTAAGATGTTCAAGTTTTTTTGAGATTTAAATTAAGTACGTACGTTTTCAAAGCAAGTACTTGAAATTTCCGAAAAAAAATGTAAAAAATTCTGTGTTTAGTGCACACTGTTTTATTACGTGAATCTTCAATAATTTGTTTTTTCAAATGGAACATTTGAATTTTGAACTTGAACACCTCCTGACAACGTCGTCAGATACACAAAAAAAGTGATCACCGGTAACACAAAGTTACCAACAACACGTTGCCATTGAAGACAATTTTTTATTGTTTTAACTGTATTTGATTTTTAATAAAGCTAGAATGGCCACTTTGAAAGCTTGAAATCGTCTACATTTTATTTAATATTTAGATTTATTTCAAATAGTTTAACGCATCACTGCACTTCCTGGAAAATAGAATTTGAACTTTATAACAGATAAAAGCGTTTTAAAACAAAGTAAATGACAGTTAAGCAAAGTACGAACTTTTCTAAGAAAAGCTTTCAACATTTCCTGGTTCTGCAAGCATGACAAAGTGACTGCATTCGAATTCCATGAAAAGAAAATACTTGCACTAATGTAACTTAAAGGGGAAAATACATAACGCAAAATAAATATTTGCCTAAACGGATTTGCCTAAAATGGAGAACCTCCAGACTAATTAATGTTATACTAGCAGACATCACTGAGGAAGTCATTTTGAAGTGGAAGGAAGCTTGTATGATTCACAATATCTGCAATGGTTTTGATAAAGAAATGTCGTCGGCCAAAAATAACATTTGGCTAACAACAGACGAAAGAATAGGTTAACATGTGAAAGAATTAACACATGCAGCAACGCGATGACAACAAACTTGTACTAAGAGCAACAAACCAATAAATAATGAACGAAACGACATCACTTGCTCAAAACTGTCATCGTAATATTCAGACGACTTTGATCTTTTCAAGAAATGTCAATTAGTTGAAAAGAAAGTAGGAAGAAAAAAAGAGAAAAGCATCATAAATAAATAGTGAGAGAGGAAACGTGAAAGAAATATTAACAGAGCTTGTTATGCTTATTAAAAATTCAGTGACGAACGTGAAAATTGAACCAGAAACACAGAGTTAATTGTAAAGGATGGGCAGGGTTGATTTTATGATTTTTTTTTTATTTAGTTGGTTCTGTTTTCTGTTTCTGCATTTTACTGATTTTGCAATATTGCAGTTTTTAGTGCAAAATTTTAAACCGTATCGGGACAGAATGGATTTTTACTTTTTATTGCAACTTTTGCAATGTTTGAAAAACGAATGAGAAATCCGAGTTTTGGTTTGATTTTTAATGGGTTGATGGAGGATTTCTGAAAAAAATTGATTAAATTTCTACGAATTGAATAACTCAATTTAATAGTTGCGTATACAAGAATAATAAGATTGAAACCCAATTGGTAGGTAATTTAGTTAAAATTGATTGCAGGAGGGACCGATAATATTCATTATTAAATAGATTTGTGGTTGTGCTCTGATTAATACATTTCAGAGAGAGAATAAAATCAATTTTGCAGAATTATACACATGTTATTTATCAATCAATATGAATAATTTTAAACGTTTTGTTAATAAAAATGTCAGATTTCAAATAGTCTGTACCCGATCTTGTGCAAAATCAGAAACGGTCAATCTGTTAGAAACTTATTGAAAACAACTTGAGGATCTTTGTAGGTGTATGACCCGTTTTTTTATTATGCAGAACTTCTGTTTCGTACAATAAAATTGTTATTGCAAGCTCAAATGTCCCATTTTTCTGCCCAAAATAAATTTCCTTAAATTAACGTACCGTAACATATTTTTTCATCGCTAGGTTGGCGACGTAACAGATGCACGAAAAACTATTTTCATAAAGCTTTCAGTTGAGTAATCTTGTTGACTTGTAAAAAATCCCGGGTCAAACCAGGTTAAATTGTCAAATGCATCCAATCTATTTTTACCCAGAAAATCTAATTCTGCCACGTTGTGTCATGCAACCTGCTGTTGGTATTTATAAAATCAGTCGAATCGTTGCGGGTGACTTAAAAATATAAACAAATCCGCGAAAGACAACAGTTGCTAATCCACTTGATTAATGTTAGCTCTACATCCATTTCAAAGAGCTGTTGCGGCTGAATTATTCCTCTTTGTGCTGGTTGAATTATGAGTCTTTCTATGTAGGTTTTTTTTCAACTTTGGTTTAAGTTTTCCGTTAATTTACAAGAGGCGAGTTGAAAGGTTATGAAAAAAGTTGGGAAATATCAATCATATTTTTATGAGGTATTTTTGAGGCGTGAATCAACACTGCTTTTTCGGTCTAATTAAAACCACAGTATCGTATTTTACTGTCGGAAAAAAGAAATTTGACTTTAATTACACCTGAATTTGGTCCTGGAGTATTTTCAGCTTCTTTTCGATGAGTCGGTTTTATTAACTAGGATTGAGAGTGAATAAGTGGGTTTCCATTTCAGGGAAACCGTGATCCGCACAATAATTGGGTAATGTTTATTTATCCGATTAATGTTCGTTTTTCCTGGTGCAAGGTGAGAAAGAGTCTAGTCGGGAAATTTTCCAACAAAACATTTGATATAAAAATAGACGACCTGTGTTTGTGTATTTTACATAAATTTAGAAAAGTGTACCAGAGAATAGGCACGTAAAATTTGTATCATGGCTTGAATAACAGAACAAAAATATCTTTTACCTCTAACTGATTGTTAAGTATTGCATTTTGCTTCGAAATTTTGAAAAAATTTGAAATTTATGTGAACACAACAAATTTTTAGATCTTAGAACTGTAAAACTTTGCAGAAATTTCCAAGATCTCTCTCCGTCTGCTAAAATTTTGATACCTTCTGCTAAAATTTTGACATCTTAATTATCAAAATTAATATTTTTAAAAATTTTGTAGTCTTAAGTTTAAAAATTACTTAATTTTTTATTTTTTTCTAGAATTGTATAAAAACAAATTTTTGATTTCGTTTATGATTTCCCATATTTTTGAATCAGCAATTTTTTGTTACCATAATTAGTACTATGTTTCCGAAAGTATACGATTTTTGAAATAGGTGCTTTAATTTCTAAAATTTACAAAACACGACACCTACACGACATGTCGGTTTTCTGATAATAATTGTTATCAAATAATAAAAAAAAGATTTATAAGCGATTATAAAACAGTTGGAGCGTCATGTAAATCTATCATTTTTTACATTCTGCCAAATAAATTCTCTAATTTGACGTTTTATCAAATGTGATTATTTTGTTGTAAATTTTGTTGTTAATGATTTTTTATTGCAAAAATGGTAAACGCGGTTTTAATATTTTTTTAATCTTACTTTTAAGAATGTTTATCTCGTAGATTTTATCGAAACCAGAAAATTTTTAAGTCTAAAACAAACTGGGTTGGATTGCTATTTTTAAAGAGTTTTTTTTGTACCTTTTTTTTGTAACGTGTTTTTTTTAAAATTTGATCTGGGTAAAAACAAAGAATTCCTCAAATATCTACAAACTTGACACAAAAAAGAATTTTGAATCCCAGTAGAAGAGTTTCATTATCGTTGAAATTGCTAAAAAATATTTTTTTGTATGACTTATACATTTCTCTGTTTTCCCTTAAATAAATTACCACTACTGGTATACTGCCTGCCTGTCAAAAGGTCAACACAACTCCAGGCCAAACCTTCTGTAAATATTATTATTGACCCAGAGCACTGAACCTAAACACGTTCTTCATAATGAAATAGGTCACCTAATCAACTATTTACTGCCTCAAGTTTTTACGGCATTCTGTGGCTTTATTTTAACAGCAAAATATGAAATTTCAAGCTGCAACGTTAAAAAAAAGTGTCCTGTTTTTCTAGCCTGCGGTTTCTGGCAATTTCGTAAAATTTTAAATAGACTACGCAAAACCAACTTGTATGACAAACTTTTAATGTACAATGTCGTAAATTCAAACAAATGACATCCCCGTTTTTATCGTCGGGATAACGGCAATGTTCGTCCAAGTAAACGTTTTATTTGAAGTTACGAAAGAAATACCCAACAATATAAATCGCACGAAATAAATGACACGTGATATTTAGTTAGAAGCTTTGCGATTTCTCGAGAATCGTTAATTGCGAAAAAAAGGGTAGTTTCAGACAGAGTTCTTCGTTTATTTGATCGGGGTTTATGGCCTTTTACCTTTTATTGAAGTCGAACTAAAATGAAATTGCATAAAAAGTATACAAAATGAAAGAAGCCAGCACGTAAACTTCTTAACTTCTCGTTTAAGAATTTAGGTATCAGATGATTCCCCAAGTTTGGCTTTAAGAGAAAGTTAACAACTACTCTTCGCTTTTTCCCAACGTTTTGAATATATTTGAATACTTGCACATCATAAACCGCTTAAAATTGTTCAAGTTTTTTTAGATGTGCATCATCACGATAAACTTTCCAACGCGCGAACAAAACCGAGTTTATTTAAAAGCATTGTTGTACTAAAACCTACGCGAAAACGTGTAAGTAAAAGAAAATTAGGTAACCGAGTTATGAAGAAAAGCACTTTACTGACGTGCATAAAATTTCGAATAAACGAAGTTCTTCGAACGGAGCTCATTACGCGAAAATTATATTTTCAAGCTGTCTGTTGCGATTTTCACACCTTTCAGTTGTCAGGT
Organism: Cynaeus angustus; assembly: GCA_030157275.1. Classification (NCBI taxonomy): domain Eukaryota; kingdom Metazoa; phylum Arthropoda; class Insecta; order Coleoptera; family Tenebrionidae; genus Cynaeus; species Cynaeus angustus. The sequence goes on from CM058058.1 coordinate 25,558,554, forward strand.
TGAGTCGCACAATTTTTAAGAAATGTAGACCAGTGGCTATTTTTATGTTAGAGAACAGACGTTGCTCTCTTCGGAGAATCGGCGCGGTAGGGGAGAGTGGGGTACGCGATTGATTTCACAAGAGATGAACAAATAATATTTGTAGCAGAGCGCTTTAGAAATACGAGATCTTGGAAATAAAATCTTTTTTTTTCGTATTATCTGTCTTCGTACCTATCTATTTTACATATGTTGGAAATTACATATTCCTTTATATTCCTATGCTATTTTTGCGACAGCAACGAAGTGCGGAATACTATTATAAAATTTCGTCTTCTCAACATTGCAATTTTTACTTTCTCGCGAACTTCAGACATATTGAATTTCTCATTGACTTATAAAATGACTTTAAAAATGAAATTTTCTTTGGTCTAATCTCATAAAAAAATTTACAGGGATTTAATGACGAGATCAATTTTGCGTTTGACGTTTTGGAAAGTTTATAAAGTTTGGTCATTTTCAAGAGGAACTTATAGCAAGTGGAAGCATTTTGTTAAAGCTAGGAATCTGCTCTTATATCGATTTTGAAAATTTTGCCCTAAAAATGCGTATAATTTTTTTTTTGTTTGTAGCTTCCCGAATACTGCTACGGTTAAGGTAAAACATTCACACACTTATAGATATCGACGTCCCTCCTTTGACTGACCGAGTTTAATCACGTTTTCATCGCAAAAAAAAATCACAAAATATGAAGGTAGAAAAAATGCTAAAATTTTTCTCGTGCTAATAATATTTCAACTAATACAAGCATATTATGATAAATTTGCTTTTACATTCCGTAAAATTTCACGATAAATTCAGGGAAAAATGAAAAATCTAATTTAGACCTTTGGTTGCTGAAATATTCCCATTTGAAAAGTCGATAAATTTTATTTTCTATGAAGTCGATGAAAATTTATCTATTTTGGACTGTGTTTCCATATCTCCGGAATTAAAAAAAATAATAAAATAAAAGATAGATAGTAAATGTCGTCGCATTTCAATAATAATAAGAATCCAGCCTTAATCCGATTTCAAAAATAATGTCTAATCCAATTGAAGTATTTTTTTTCATTTTTTAGTTTATTTGCACTCTAAGCTATTATACCCATGGAATAAAATCTTGCATGATAATCGATCTTGACTATCTCTTTTAACTGACACGCAAGCTACCGGATTTCTGCTGCTGGCAACGAATTAGTTAATTTCGGGGTTAATTTTGGGTCAAGCCTTGTGAATTTCGGCTTATCTTATGCAGAATTTCATGAGGAATTCAGCGGTGTGTCCGGAATTTGCTAGGGTCTTCAGGTTCTAAAGTAAACGAGCAAAATTTATTGATTTCCGGGTTTTTTCATCTCCATGATTAAAGCAGATATTGAGCTGCGGTAAACGCTTTCCAAATTTTGACGAGTTTTTGAACTGGTTTAAAATTCTAAATTCTAAAACATCGTCTCAATTCTTTATTTTTGGAAGTTTTCTCCTTGTTTAAAAAAATGCTCCGATTGCCATAATATTTTGACGCTTTTTAATTCAATTGTTTTGGGCGGATTTTCATAAAAAATAAAAAATAAAACAACCTATGATAACTGATATAATATACACATTTGAAACTTGCATTTTGTGGGGGAGTATTTCTGATATATGAACAATTTGGCCACATTTCTATTGCGAAGAACTTCCCCAAATATGAGATCTACAAAAAATAATGTATGTAATTTACAGAGATTTTCAGTAATTTCCACATGTTTAGTTTGTCTCTGGAACGAGACTAAACGCTAAACACACAACTGGAGCGGTTTTTTGATGATAAGTGTGAAGAATCTGATCTTGTTCTGAAGGTTTAGAACTTTAAGGAAATTAAAGTCATGTAATTACAGACTGCGGGGACAGTTATAAAGAACAGAGCTTTTACTAGCCGCACTCAGAATTCTAGATAAAGCAAGTTGAATAATAAAAATAATGTTAACGGATCCCACGGAACATTAAAATTTGAATTTGTGTCGTGAACAACACGAGTTCAATTTTAGTAAAAGGTTAAGCGCTCGACGTCGCTCTATAACAGTGAAGCAGAAAATAGTTGGTTTCCTTCCTCTATTAAACGAGAAAAGTTTGTGATATGAAACTTTGTTTTTAAATTAGTGAATTAATGTCCAATCCTGACGACATGTAAAAGTTACATTATCGCATAATTCACTAAGGAATACCAGCTCGCTCATGCCCTGAAAGCATTATCGAACCTCTCTGAACAAATAACAAGTTGAAACAATCAAGCTTTCATTTATTTGTTAACAATTGCATGAACACCGGAAAGTTTGTTGTCACAGTTGTGCTGAGCTGTTAACGAGAAACTGTCGGGAAATGTTAGGTCGAAATTTGATGACAAATTGTAGCGACGACGAAAACTAGGATGTCTTTAGCTATTAGTAGAAATTTGCCCATATCGTAACTAAAATAAACTGAGCGTCAAAATTTAGGGTTGGTTGTTATTTACCTACTTTATCGTGATCGTTTTATAGGACGAGGGCTTGTCGAAATTGATAATGATGGCAGATCCCGGATCCGGAGCGCATCCTGTTCCTGCGACGAGACAGCATAATCTTGGTTTTCTTGCAAACAATGACAAATTTCCCCAGGTGCTAAAAAACTGTAGGATCAGGAAGCGCTGCCTTACCATATTCTTGAACGCAGCAGGACATATGTATTATAGTCCTTTCGAAGTGAAATCAGTGAAGCGTAAATTATGTTTGACAAGGTAGCACATGCGCAGTCGTGTGTAAACTGACATACAAACAATTAGTGAGCTCGGGGATTTTCGAGGTTCAATGAACAAAGGTTTATAGTTAAACTCTGTTAACAAACCAAACAAAGTACCAGGTTTTTGTTCGATTATATTTTCATACCTACACATACAATCAATACGTTGCGAATATGTACCTATGTTCATCTTGTAGTGATGTGGCACCTGATCTCTAATTTCAAGAAATAAATCATTAAATTTTATCACCGTAACAATTTAGCTCCCGGAACACAAGTAGATTTTCTTTGAAAACCGGACGACAAATGGTAAATAAAACAACATTGCTGAAAGATTTGAACATCTGCGAATTCGCTAAAAACACTCGAAGTGTGGTTAATGGTCCAAAAATATCAAAGACGGATTATTTATTTAGAAAATCTGTGATCAATACTCCATTAACACTTTACACAGTGCACAAAAAGACTCCCTAAACCATCACATTCTTAGTGAAAAAAGAAACCTATTCTCTTAGTCTCAGTTATCCTTAATAAAAAATCTTTATCTTATCCTTTTAGTTAATGTAGCATTTTTATTTTCGACATAGCTGGTATTTTCTCATTTGAAAAGTTCGCTGTTTCAGCCTAATTACATGTAAATACATCTCACTTCCAAGTTCCAAGTTTTCAATTATTAATTGCTTCCGTTTACGAATAACTGAATAAGCAATTAAAATTCATCATTTCGTTTTGTTTTGATCAGTGTTTCGCGTGACCCGGAAACAAGACTAACCTTAAAAATATCTTTCGTTCTATTTCTCTGGATTTGATGAATCTTATATCAAAAGCTGTATATTTAGCGTGAACTGATTTTGTAATTTTGTATAGATAGTATTTTTACATTTTATGCAGAGATTTTATTTTTGGAAAAAGTGTAGTTTTGTTTTAGTAGTACGCTGGATTTGTGCACGTGATAGTTTCGTGCAATTTTAGCAAACATTTATTTTGATGTATCCTCATTTGAGGCTGTTAAACCATCAAATTTTAAACACGATGATGTTTTACAAGCTTTTGATAGTATATTCAATGCGCGTTCCACAATTTTGATTAATAGGAGAATTGTTGAAATTTGTTGAAACAAGTTCACAAAATATTTCTTTTTTACTTCTAGTGGTTTGTTTAATTCGTCTTTCTTCTTCCAATTACGGTTGTTTGACCACAACTCCAACTAACAGCTTTTAGATCACCTTTTCACCTCCAATAGTGCGTTTCTCCCCCATCTTTAACACACTCCACTTTTCAATTAATTAAGGGAGACCAAGAAGCACTTTGCTCATTATTATCATCAGTTAGAGTCCGAGTTCATGGAAATTTGCTCTTATTAAATAGAAATAGTGTCTACATCAAACATTGATAAATGTAACCGAAGTTTACCGGAGCGTACAACTCGCAATTCCACCGGATCTTTTCTTATTTATTTTGTAAAACATATATCACTTGTATGGCAATATGTACATTTCTTTGCTCTGGTCCGTATGTTAAAATGAACACAACAAAACACAATATGTATCTCAAGCCAACAACTGTTTTCCGGAAATTCCGGAAATCTCGTAGAATTGAAAAAAATCCTATTTTAACAAGATATTCAAACAACAACAAAACTAAATATTTATTTTCTGTCAAGAGAAATGCACGCTAGCATTTTGTGTAACAACTCGCTATCAATCATGGGAAAATGCTTGATAGTCAATAATTTACAATCCTGAGATCGGAAAGGATAACTTGAAATATTTAACGGAAAGTTAACCACGGCGTAGTTAATTGTTGCGTGTGAAGGAAAATACTTTTTTTGTGTATGCGAACATCAAAGGGGTATAAAAGATTTATGGAAAATGATTTCCAATTGTAATGTTTAAAAATTCCATTTCATGGGTATGAACAATCGCATTGTTATTGTGTAAAAACTAATTGGACAGATACCTAATGAACGATAAATTCTAACTGAAACTAAATATTTTGCTCAAAATTATTTATGCATTATTTTAAAGTAGGTGAATATAATTTACGATTTGTTATTGCTGACTGAAATTCCAACTTTTGGTTCGTTATTTTATAAGATTTCACACAAATATTTCAATTTTAAGCCTTAAAAATAAAGTAAGGAATAAAAAAAATAATCCCTTAATGCGTTTGATGGAAAAGTTGCCCAAGTCGTACCTTTTATTTAATTCATAAAGCTTTCTTACTTGATTGGTATTTTTATTAATAAATACAAAGTTATATGTAACAATGTTCTAAAATACGGTGAACGTATTCTTAACGTGATTTAATTTTGATGAAATTTTCACTCGCTTGATATTGATTACCCATTTTATGTTCAGCAAATTTCAATTTTTGCTGACCATGAATAAAAAGGTTAAAAATTGCCGACTCAGAACAAATCGATTGGAGTTCTGGTACTCACCGTAAGGCCGTGATCTGCATTCGAATGAACTAATTTAGTGAAACCAGAGCCGGTGTTTGCTTTTGTTTATACAAACTTTACTACCAAACGAAAATATCTAATGCCCAATCAATGTATTTAAATTAGTTGATTTGCCACAATTTGGATAGTTAATTAAGGGAACATATTCATGTTTGCAGGAGAACTAGGCCTCTGTAATAATATAAAGAATGAATTATTAGCCTCTTGTTAAACTGTACTGAAGAAAAATATGACTAAGTTTGTCCTGAGTAAACGAAACTGCAAGAAAATGAAAAATGTTCTTGTGAAAATGTAAACTTTGCCAACCACTTTTCTTAGAACCTGTTTGTATTTTTGTTGATTTTGCATAATCTACTCATGTTTTGAGTAAAATATTAATTTAGAAGTTTACCTCACTAAATTAATAATAAATATGTCAAGCGTGACCAACTTACCAACGCCAGAAAGAAAACAAAAATTCGTCAGAAAAATAATTAAAATTAATAGAATTTCAAAAAATTAGATGACGCTGCGCAATTAAAAAATACTGGAAACTATCTCGAGTAAAATGTTTGCACGGTAAATTGCTAGGATTTTCCGGGCTTAAAATCGGAGCTAGGCGATTTTTAAACAAGCACGAAAGCACGATTAATTACGATGCTCTGAGAATTCTAGAAATATTAAAATCTTTGCACATTTTCGCGTTGCCAAGTCCACATATCACTCCGTTCCAAAGCCTGGTACAACTAGCTTTAAGTCAAGAGCTTTCATCTGCTTGTAATTCGAGTGCAATGTTGTGGTTACGGTCAAAGTTCAACTCTTGCATAAACCGCCATTAAGATCTTACAACCCTGCACTTCGAAGAACTTAATAAAAGTATGATTTTACGAAAGAAAGTTTCTCAAAGTAAAACCATACGTTTTCAGAGCTTCAGAGCTCGTAAAAACTGCCAACTGTAAATAAAAATAACGCGCGTGGATTGTGTTAATGAAATGATAAATTGGTTTCATTATTTCGTTTTTATTGTTTGCTAGCTTTGGTTACTTATGAAACAAATACAACGAATAAGCTGACAATGTAAGTCTCCCAACAATGAAAATACTGACACTAATATCTTGAATAAACGCATTGCTTCTGTTATGCGCTCATTTATTCACGGTGAGCTGATAAGCACTTTATTTAGGGAAGCTTTGTTGTTCTGTGATATTTTCACGTGGTTATTGAAACTGAGAGAACCAAAGGCTTGAATGCCCAATGACGAGAGATTATCTCATTTTAGTTAAGTAGGTAGATGGAAACTTTTAAAGAAAGTTAATTAGAGATTATTACATAATGAACATAAATTACGAAAAGTTTCTTAAAAAACGACCAATTAAGAAAATTAGAAAGGGCAATCAAATTACTTCTTAATTTATTTTTATTCTCCAAAGGTGGCTTAAACAATCAATAACCAATTATTATTTTGATTCGTGACCACATGTAAAAAAATTTATGTTACTGGCACGGAAAATGTTCCATGTCTTAGCTGCTATTATTATCTTTCAAAACATAAATTCGAAAGCGATTTTCAAAGCAACCACAGACACTTCGCGGAAGTGGAAAACTTACATATTGTCTCGTGTTACGCTCCTCAAAAAATTAACCTGGTTTATATTTAGGTGTAAATAACCCAAAGTTCGAGCACTCTAGTGATAAAATTATTTATGGCACAAAAACACCTAATTTATTGACACTAATCCATTAGTGCACAAAACTTATTAGATACATGGTGTGTAAATATTTTGACAGGGATTATGGCGCAGTTGTCTGACATGTATTTTTATGTAGACAGATAAAAAACGGCTTTGATCATTCACCATGGACAATGTTTGGGATTTGTATTTGGATTTGGATTCGTATGATCTGAAATTGTGGAAATATTCCATTTTGTTATAATATTTTCAAATTCAAATATTTTACTCTTGTTTACAAATTCAGTATGCGCTCTCGAATTCTGTACTGATTTAGATTTTCAAATCGTAAACAAATCAAATAATAATTTGTTAGGTTTTATAGTCCCCAATTCTCAGCTTTAGTTTTCCAATCTCAGATTTTGCATTTTTAAATTCTGAATTATCACGACTTTGGATTTTGTGATACTGAATTTTAAATACTGCCATAATTGTCTTATAGTTTTTTTTAATACTCCGATTTCATATTGCATATTCTTATTAAAAATTTGTAAGTTAAATTCTCTAAATGTTAGATATTTTTATTCTTAGTAGAATTATATATTTTAGGATCCTAAATTTTTAGGTTGCTGATTTGTATCTAAGATTTAATTTCTAGAAGCTCAATTTATTAAGTTTTGAAATCTCATTGTTGAGATTCTCAAATATTGTACAAATTTAATTTAAACTGCTTGTTTTTTGGAAATCTATATTCAAGGATTCCATTTTTACGCGTATTTCGTTTCGAATACTCCAGTTCTGAATTTTGATCTATATCTTTAAAAATTGAAATTGTTGAATTCTAGGATTCTACATCCATCTACATAAATTGTGTTAGATTTATTTATTATATTTTAGTTCTTTAAGTTTTCAGTTCTCAGATATTTACAAATTCAAGGATACTAAAATTGAAAATAAAGCATTCTTAATAAAGGATTTTTATGTTTATTTTTGAAATGTCACATTTTTTTGTGTATATATTTTAAAATTTAAGGTGATAAAAAAACAAAATTGCAATTGCAAACACTAAAAAATTGATTTCCAGCACTACTCCACTATTTTCTTCCAAAACCCAACTTTTAAAGACTTTGGTATCATTTACCAAAATCCTGGGAATTGCAAGGAAGTTGTTTTTAGTATCTCACTTTTATTGTTTCCAAATCTCTAAAACTAAAAGCAAACGAATGTAGCTTTCGGTTCATCGAAATAATTTTTTATTGCGATGTTCCTCTAATGAACTACTATTGATATTTTCAGCTTTTGTATGTTTTCGTCTATTTTGCTTCGTTTCTAATTTCGTTTAAATGTATCTCGACTTGACGGACAAGCATTATTTTTGTAGCAGGTCATTTTTAGTCTATTTACAATTTGACACCGCATGGGGAGTTTTGAATAGATGCCAGTTCTTTGATAGCAGACCAGCGAACCATCAAATATATTTTATAGTCACTTTTTACCCCTTGTTAACTCATCAAAATTGCAGACCTCGCTTCTCACACTTTTAGAAAAAATGTATTTGAATGGATGAAATGGATGAAAAATTCTGATTTGAACGTGCATTTCGATGCGGGAATTTTTATAAAATGTAATAGACACAATGACCGAAAAGTGAACGGTTTTTGGAAGTAGGTCACAGTTACTTTTCACAAAAAATATAAGGTTAGAAAGTTTTAAGTGAGTATGATGATAGGAAATTAGAGTTGCACTAAAAATAGTCATTTCTTTATGTGGGAAAGAGTCATCATAAAGTTCAGCGAATGTGCGTTAACATGGATAAGCAAACTTTGACTGAAATTTTATTAGTGTTGCTTCTTTATAATAACTTTATTTTTGGTAGCTCGTTGACGTCTTCACAGTTCTTGAGTGTCATTATCACTTTAGTTCCGAAATTACAAATAAATAAAAGAAGCACCACTTTACACGTAATTTCACTTTCGGGAGTTTTTTTTTCTGAAAAAAGCACAAATATCCTGTTCGGAGTATCCACAGTTTAGCCGACTAAAAACAGAAAATCTTCTCCAGGCAATTTAAGCACCTCTTCAGATTTCTGCCGGCGTCCTTTATCAAATATAATTCGATTTCAGAGAATTTTATCGTGAACTCATAAATTAATGAGAATTATGTTGAGCGAATGAGAGCTGTTAAAAGCGACAATATTTCATATTTCCTACAATGAATTACAAGATCGTTAGGTGAATGTTAAGAAGATTAATTTTGTTCAAAGACTTGCAACCGTTTGTATACCTAATAATTTATTTACAACTTATTCATGGTTCTCATAATTTGTATTAAGTTTGTAAATTTGATTTGCTACAAAGTTTTGTACATTGAATCTAATAAAAGTACTGTTAGATTATTCAGAATAACCTGATAGTGTGATATTAGCATTGTTTTTAGATGAGAACCGTGTTCGTAGGAGGAATAATTAAACTTATTTAAGGAGACTTATAACTTCTAATCACTTCGTTTACACTGGTTTTGTCGAGATCGGTGAGAAATTTCGTAAATTACTACCGACAAATTTCATTAAATAATTCATAAAATGTAGATATAGGAACCTTGTAACTAAAGCCGACGCTTTTCCAACACAGCAAAACTTTGGTATGTTATTATCAAATTTATGGCAGTGATGCGCCACCGCCACGACGCCGCCAACTGAAGCCAAGAAGAATTTGAGAGGAGTTGACATTTTCTAAAAAAAGTACGGTTTGAACAAATTGAGAAAACAGCTCTGCTTTTTTACAACGATGGATTCATCTTTCAGCTAGTTTTATGAATCCATTGTAAATTTTCGACAGGGTAGATGTAATCGTGTTTCAGTATTATTTCGTTTCAGACACCTCCCTGTTTTAATAGGGAAAATTGATTACAAGAAGAAGAGCGATGCTTATAGCTTGTTAAATTTAATTACTTTCTACGAATACTAAGTCAAAGAAGCGTGTAAAGAAAATTGGCCAATTATCAAAGAAGTGAATGTCTAAACGGGGCGTTTACGTTTATGGTACATTTACATTTTGTTGTACATAGAAAATCTTAAGTAAAGAAGGTTTGCTATTCAAACAAGCTACAGTAGTTCGCAAATTTTGTTTACGTAGAAGTTGAGAGAGGCCATTGAAGCGTTAAGAGTCTTAATTTTTCAAACGAAAAAAAAACACGAATATTTTATTGTAAAGAACTTTTGCTTTTCAGTGTGTAGCCCCCGAGAGCTGCTCTTCAAGCAGCACCAACAACAGCCACTGCCCTTCTAGCCCGCGCCCTAAGATGACCGTCAATTCGCAGTCGGGCCCCAGATCCCCCCGACCTCCTGACGACCTTATTAGCACTGCCACTTCCGCCCTTCGACGCCTTCACTTTAAAACTGGAAGAAACGCAACCAAAAATTCAGCCAAACAGGTAATAACCTATTATTATTCATTTCAGCGCTCGATGTAATATGCATTTGTGTTTGACAACGGTTGTCGAGGAATATTTCAGTACGCATTTTGCACCTGTTTGGATTCAGGTTGTAATTAGCATTATTGATATGCCTATACGGGTTTAGGGCATATTTACTTAAGCATGAGCAACAGTATTTTGGTAAAAAATCGGCTGCTTTCAACAAATCGATCAAATGTTAAAGCTATTGATTTATATGCCATTAAAGGTTTTTATTTTTCTTGCTCTACAGTCTCTGAGGGACAGTAGACTTTCATGAAGGATTCTTGTTTTCTTGAAAACCCGTAAATAGGTTTGAACCTCATAAAAAGTGTAAATGGGCTTTTTACGTTTTATCTCTTTAGTGTAATTTCATATTTTTAATCATATAAATACTACATTACTCTATGTAAGTATCTATTTTTAACATAAAGTAACATAAACTGACCTTACTTTTGAAAGTCTGAATTATAACAAGTAACATTAATTTTCTTTTGAAGTTTTTATTTTTGCCATCAGTTTATTTTTAGTTTCAGATTGATTTAAAGTAAGCTTTTTTCAGATTTATGAGAGTTAAAGAGTTTCCAAAGTTTTTCCCATAACTAATGATAATTATTACCTACATAATTTTATGCCAAGAAGGGTAATAGCTGTTTGTGTAACAAGTAACAAATCTTCTAATTTTCTACGTCTGACCTACAAGATTTTATCTATTTTTATATTAAAACAGAATTTGTTTGTGTTCTCACTCAGTAGCATTTTCTAACTGAATTTAAAATTAAAAGAAAGCTTTTACCTACAAAAATAGACAAGTATTTTTTTTAATTTCAAAAGTATTAAGTATTTGAACTATGTTTACTGTGTATAAGCGCAGCAGAATGTTTTATGATTTACATATTTTATGTTTTTCATTTTTAGCAAGATTGTAGAAAACATTACTACTTTTCGAGCTTCACTCAATAATATAATAATTTATAATTCACTAAAAAAAAAAAAAACTACTTGGAAGACGTAAAGTAAACGATATTATTATTTCTACATTTAAAAAGATTGAAAAAAAATCATAAACAGTTGAGCTGTCAAAAAATATTGTTTACTTTCAAACTGTGTTTAAAATTTTTTGCTTAAAATTTTGAAATTTAAAGCTCATAAGAAGATCACTTCTTGCACTTCTGAAATCTAATTGAATATTTAAGCATTAAATGGGTTTATAAAATTTAGATTGATTTTGAATTAAAGTCAGAAATAATTAATTACAAAACTAAAGAAAATGATAAACCTTTTTTTATAAACTCTAAATCTAAGGCTGGTTTACTGACAATATATCAAATAATTTAATTTATAACAAAATTTAACCAAATATTTGTAAATAAGCTTTTGTTATTTTCAATTACTGTAATTAATTACTTCTTTAATAAATTCCAATAACAAATTAAAAAAGTCTATTTTTAGCTTAAAATGGGAAGTGAAAAATATCACACGACGAATAAAAAAAGCGCCAAATAGGTTTTCCAATCATTTGTCATGTTGGTTATCGTACTGTATATCGATTTTAAAATTGCATAACTGTCATCTGTCAAAAAATTCAATCAATGCTTATAAATTAATTGTTTGATTTTAAACTGTCAGAATAAATGTTTTGAAGTGTCAAGCATAGTTACCAACATATACCAACATATACCAACATACCAACAACCAATTCACAGTCCAGTGCTTATTTCGGCCCCGTTTTTATTCGATCATATGGTACTACTTTGTAGCTCGAGAAACTAAGAAATAAACAGTAAGAGTAAAAACATAATAGCCAATTTATGCCGCGTTTTTTTTTAAATATTAAAGTAGCAAGATTAAAGATATTAGAAGATTAAGATTTTTAGGGCAATTAGATGAAAGGTTATTAAGATAACCAATGAAATATGAAAAATTGTTTTTAGTTTAATATAAAACTGATTCAAAGTAAGGTTAACATATGACATTTATGGGCAAAATGCCATGTGTAAAATGGTGCAAAATGTAAAAGTTCACACTATTGTTGCTGAAAGCAATCGAAAGTACATAAATTACTTGAATATTGATGAGAGATTTTTTTTATAAAATTGGAATGGTCTGTGTTTATCAGATTCTGGAACAAGTAAAGTTCTCAAATGATTGTAAACCATTTTTCGGAATAATAGTATTTTTTTTTGTAAAGTAGTCAAACGAAGTTTACTTGCATTTTTTATATTGTTGCAATTTTTTACTTTGATAAAATTATACTGCACATTTGTTGGTAGAACTACAAATTTGTAAAAGCTTTGTTTTAATAACAGGTTGTAGAAACAGATGAAAATTGGGACAAAGTGAGCAAAAAAGAAACTGGTTAATAATTCTCTTTCGAATCTATTTTTTGTTGTTTTCTAGACACAGTCAGTTCCAAAAGTGATCGTTATGGGTTCGAGTACTGCTTCAGAAACCACCATCAATACAAGCACCGACAGTTCTAATACCATAGTCACCACCGTCACAGCAACTGATGGGGACAACACCGAAGACAGCTTAGATATCACAGAACCTGTGGACTACTTCAATTCCGAAAACATGCCAGATGGTAGCAAAATTCTCCAACCAGTTCCTGTATCACCTAAAACACCAAGTACAGCAAAACAACAAACACCTCCAACAGCCAAACAAGAAACCAAATTTAATTTTGACTTAGAAACACCCAAGGCTGTTTTGTTGAAAGAAGAAAATAAGTTCGTCTTCGAATCAAACGAGGTAAATTGTATGCCCGAAGAAAAAAGCGTAGAAAAGTTGATGGAAGAACAAATCGAAGCTCTGAAGATGGATGCTCGGAGACGTAACAGTTATAAAGCTGCCGCACAAGAAGACTACCAAAAAATGTCAATAAACAAGCCATTGGAGAAGGGTTTTAAAGAGTTCCGCAGAAGTTACAAAGCAGCAACACATAATCAGGCGGAGAAGGTTAGTCCCAAGGAGCATAGAAGAAGTGTGAGAAAAAGACTAGATGTGGAAGGAAAAGAGAAACCGGAAAGAACATCTCCCAAGCGCCGCGCAGAGAGAACCTTGAATTCTTCTCCTGAGACTAATGAAGACTCTCCAAAGCCTAAACACAGACACAAAAAGACAAGTCGCCGCCACCACTCTCCCAACAAACAAAGAGAGAAATTCACCTACGACGAGAAGCACATTGCTAAATATCGGGAAAAGGCTCGGATGACCCCACCTTTGCCAGACCTCCGAGTAGACTTCTTCAACGAAACAGTGGATGCTTGCCAAGTAGATTCGTTGCATGTTTCCGGCGAAAAGCGCGGCAGCGTGTGTCTCAACAAATGTTTACGAGAAGTGGGGGCTCAGCTAGAAGCATCTGCCACATCACCTATAAATGTTACTACTAATCCTTTGGAAAATTCAGTGCACTTTGGTGGCCGCAAAGCTCCGCAAGCTACCATTGTCGTTCAACAACCGTCGCTCAGTTTGGATCATTCGAACGTATCGACGATCCTTCTCAAAAACGGAAGTGAATTCGTGTCTAACGTAGAAAGTGCCGGGAATAAGTTCAGTTTCAAGAGACAGAAAGAAGAGAACATGAAGCAGTTGTTGGATGTTGCCAATAATCTAACGCTAGAAGAAATCCACGACTTCGAGATGAGGTAATTTTGAAATTCAGATTACATTTTTAGACTTTATTTTACTTTCATATCGGGAAATTTATAGCAGATCAAACAAAATTTACATAATTTTAAAGGGAGAACCTGTTCACGTTGGGAATATGTTACACATTCAGCAAAAACATGCTTAAACATGTGTCAACAATAGTTTCTTTTTCGGAAAAATCTCGATATGAATACATGTTTGCAATAAACGCCGACAACATTCATTTTTTTGCATAACGCTGAATTATTCATTCTCACTAAAAATAGTTTGTGGTTTTAATACTAATATCAGCGTTCTATTTGCGTTTCACATTACCAGGCTATTTTTAAGCAAATTACACTAATTATAACTAGAACAGTTCTAACAGTCTCATTTACTACAGCGCGTTAATTTTAACTCTCAGTGCATTTATTTTAACAGTCGCTGAGATTGTTTTACTACATCAAATGGCAACAAGATAAAATTCTCGGTCATATTTTCAGAATCCTAAACCAAAAGCGTAAGAAATGTCAAGGTCGTCAAATCCTAAACACATAAATCTAGCGCGAGCTAAATTTATAAAATTTCACATAACTTGAAAAGAAAACAGCCGTAAAATTACAAAAAAAAATAAGCACCGATTTGAAAGGAAGTCAAGTTTCCAGTTTGCGTACGTTAATTTAAATCACAAACAATAAAACTTAGAAAAAGATCAAAATCATGAACTATCGTTTTTGTAATCTCGTAAAAGCTCGCAAAAGCTTTGTTTATTTACGTTACATTTTGCGTCATGATGGATACGTTGGTTCACCTGGAGCTATAAAATTTTAATTTTAACAGGCAGTAAACTGACAAATATTTAAAAGGTATTTTTGATGAAATGAGTTGTTGATAACACAAAAATCAAAAATTTGGAGATTTTTTATGGCAAAACAATCAAGGTAATAATAGGCCAAGTATTTGTTCTTTTTTTTTTGTTTGCGAAAAGCTTTCAGGCTGTATAAAAAGTGCCTCCTTTGGTTAAAAATGGACATATAGAGTTTAATAATATTTAGGTAACTGCAAAATTGACGAAAAGATTACAAAATGTGAAAAATTATATCTGTGGAGAGAAATCAGTAAAAAAAAAAAATTAGGTCAAAATTACGTAATATTCGCTCATAAAATTTTGTTTAAAATTTGTTTACATTGTATATTTTGCGTTACAGTGCATACGTTAGTTTACCTGATGCTATAAAGTTTTAAATTTACTGCCGCTAAAAGTATAACGTATACCGTAGTCTAGATTTTGGTTTAAGTTTTAAGATTTATAATTTTGTGGCGATAATTAAAACGATGATTTCAATATGTAATCCGTGTTCATCGGACCAGTGAATACATCTGTCACAATTTTCCCCCATTCAAATTTATTTCAAAGCTTAAAGATAGTATTCATTGTTCAAACTGTTTTGTGAAACGAACACAAAGACATTTGTGAAGTATAATGAAAAGAGGACAAAATAAAAAAATAAGGGTTATTTCACTGTTTAATGCAACATAGATTTAGAAGTGCTATAAAAGCAGCAACTCTTCATAAAATTTGAAAAATACGGTTACCTTAAAACCTCATTACACAAAAGTTTATAAAAATTATGTTCCCAAGTTTAACTCCATTGTTTTAGATCTCTTGCCTGAATACTAATGCGTCAAAAATAGACATTTAAATGCTGTATTTTACGACAGCGATTAACCTGAAAAAGCCCGTTTCAGAATTCGATGAAACTGAAATCATTAACTTTAAAAGTTTTAGTTAAGTTAATGGTGCTGTAGATAAGGAAACAGGAACTTTATTAAAGCATTACAATGAATTATATAGCGGAAAGTAGCACTTTTTCGGATCGATTTCAGACGTATCTTGTCATGCAGAAAAATAGAGAGATGGGTGACGCAAAATATCGACAGGAGGCTCTTTCTTTTTTTAGAATATTTAAATCGGTACGCATTTACTAACTAGTCTCGTTGAAAAAAAATGTTGATGTTTTCCATTATCATAACGAAGAGCCATCCAAAAAGCAAACGAACGACGCTATTGATTCGCTCTTATTAATCTTAATTTGTGTTTGCTCCGTAATGATTCATCATTAACCCAGGCCAAATACATTTAATCTTAATTTGGTAGGTACGGCAGTCCGCACCATAATCGATCTCAGTCTGTGAAGACTCCAGGACGTTCTTCTGGTCGACCAAATTATCTCTGTTTACCACAGCAAAGGTCTCGAGTGGCGTCGATGCCCAACACGGGCGTTGAAGAGGAGTATTATCGCCTACGACACTTCTCAATCACTGGAAAAGGCGTCGTCAATAGAGGAGACAGTCTGAAAAGCCGCAGATCGAGGTCCAATAATTCGGTGGCTTCCAGCAATTCAAGGTAGGGCTACCAAACAATTTGTCATTCGCTGAGCTCTTTACGCGAACTAAGCGGCAGAAATCGCTTTTATTAAGAGGTGGTTGAAAAAGATTGTGATTTCATACTCCACAAAGGATTTGGTAATCAAAAATTAACGAGTGGTAATGTTTGTCTGTTAGCACGTGGTTCTGAAATGTTTATAGCAGCGATGAAGTGTTTAAAATATCTCAATTTATAGAGAATTGTGTATGTTGACATGATCAACAGTTTCTAGAAATCGTTGCTTATTTGCAGTTTCTGGAATTTTACAAGATAAGTACAATATTATTGTGCTTGTTGTAATAATAGCACTTCCCCACGTGCCAACTTAATTTATTTTGTAAGTTCTAGGCTATTTCAAACTATTTTTCTGTACTTGTAAAACTCGTACTTTCAGTATGTTATTTTGAGGTAAGAGACGGAGTGCTAATTTTGAAAAAATATCTAAAAATTAATTTCATTTAGAACAGGCTGTTGAACTTAACATCTGAAGAGGAGAAAGTACTTATTTCTAGTAAAATTTGTGACATGTCGAGCTGTACTTTTATTTTAAGCACAGAACAAAAGCAATACGGAAGAAAAAGTAAACAGGCAATGGAAATATTCCATTCGGACAAAAAAGAGTTAAATTATTTAAAGTAAGATAGGATTAGAAATTAAAACAGACGGAAAACTCGAATTTTGAAGTAATAATTTTGTTCGTAATTAAATAAAATAAAAAGAATAAATGAATGTAATTTTAATGAATGTAATTTTAAGAGTAATTAAAGAATTTAGCTAACAACGTACGAGCTTAGTTGAAAGCGTACGTCAAACAGAAAATTGAAAAAGTTTGAAAATATGAAAAATTCATGCATTGATTTCTGTGGAAACTGTCATTTTTAATTTGTGCCACTTTTCCGGAATTACATTTATTCAGATTTCAATAAAAATCAATCAATATGTTGCAGTTTAATTTACCAAAAATTGAACATATTGGAAAACAAATTTAATCCGTTTGTACAATTTCAGACTGATTTTTAAATTATCGGCATAAATTGTGGGACAACTAAGTACAGAAATATAACTACTTAAAATTTTAGCTGAAAGCTTAGGTTTTCAGACTCGACATTTTCTTTCCTTGACAAATATAGATACGAATGAAGCGAAATTTAATCTCCGAAGAATAAGAACAGATGAAGTTCATTAAGCTCGAAGTAATTTGCAAGTTGCCTATTCAACTAAAATTGTTCGATTTTGAAAATCATATTAAAAGATTTTGCATATTTTGTTGTCTCTACTGAAAGTAATCTAAATCCAAATTGAAAAATTATACATTACAAATTAACCGAATTTAATTTGATCAAAAGGGTTTGCAGATAAAAATTAGTGGCTTTTATTTGCACATTTAGTTGATATATTTGTATTTCCGTCAAAAATAAAAGACACCCATTCATTTTAGTCCTGAATCACAGCCAAGTACTAAATGCAGCACTTCCGTAGTAATTTAGCCGAGTTTGTTAATCCGAAATAAATCTATTGAAAAAAACTAAACTTGTTCCTATAACGAGGCTTTGATTTTAAAGAACCTAGAATTTTTCAATTAAGGCTAGAAAGTCGTTACCATTAAAAGGCTTCACGTTCATTTCAATCATTTTTCAGTCAAATCTCTTTATAGAAACGCTTTCAGAGATTTCTCTCATCAAAAACTTATTTAAGCAATGCTATAAACATTAATTTTCTGTCTCGCATCTAAATGTAAATCTTATTTAATCACCAACGTGTTATCACGTGAATAGAAGATTTAAGTAAGTGCGCTACAAATTTCGTTATATCTTGGCAAAATATTTATAACGTTTACTTCCTTGTGAAACACAAACTTGCTATAAATACCAATAAAAATCTACTTGATGTTCGACTTTAAAAAGGTAAGCGATAAACCATCTCCGTGTGTTAATTAAATTGTCGGTGACAGTATTGCTCGTCCAGTTAGTATAATTTTCCGCTGAAAGGGCCCAAGAGAAATAGAGTAGACAATCTATCGATCTGTCTGCAGCATGTGAAAACGCCCAAAGCGGTTTACTCCGTTACTTTATCATACACTTTGCCCATAAACATGTGGTTTATTTGGGCTGAGCCTAAGTTTGTGAGATCTATAAATAGGTGACAATCAATAAATTATGAATAAACAGTGTCAGTAAAGGGTCTTTGTAAACGTCTAAGTTTATCCGTTCCGCATGCAACTTATGAGTAATTGTAGATTTAGCCTCGTTTAAAATTGCCGTCTGAAGAATTAATCGTCTCTTTGGTTGATAAATATTTGTCATACTTCTGGTTCAAACTGTCGGTTCTGTTATGTAAAATATTCGTAATGCAGGTTCTTATCAACCCAATTTCAATCCAAAGACAAGAATATTACATGTATTTCCGGCTCCTAAAATCAATAATCTACAAAAAAACTGTAAAAGAATTTATGAACTTTAAAATTGTCAAGGGATTTTTTTGTAAAGCGGACGCATACTAAGCATTTGATTTTATAAAATATTCGGAACTTGTGAGCCGTCATGAAATTTGTTGATAAAAAAAGTTTTAATTCAATGCAAAAGTCATTTTCGACACGTGTTTTCCACCCTCGAAAAACATTAAAGCTTAACTATAAAACAACAGATGTATGTAATAATCATGTAATTAAAAAAAAACACGCATGATTCATATATTTTTTTAAATTGATCAACAATTTGTTTTGACAGATTAAATACTGAACTGGTAAAATAGTTCTGTTCTTTGCAAAATGCCAGACACTTTTCATAAATCTAAGAGTGGTGTTTTTATTGTAGTAAAGAAAGGATTGTTAGAGGAGACAAATTTCTATCAGATAAAGGTGGCCTCGAAATAGATTTCTAGAGAATATATCGCACTTAATTTTTGTGACAGTTGGCAGTATTGATTTTAATGTTAACAAACACTGTGCATTACTTCTGAAATAAAATTGGGCAATTTTGAATTTTAATCTACTGGAAACGTCAATATGTTGGTAATAGCAGGTGACAGCCCGAGGTCGGAAGTCGGAAGATTCTCGAGAAATAGAAATGGTAACATTTTTAGCGTTTTGTTTAGCTTGTCTCTGGGAAAAAGTTTGCTGCACAATTTTCAGCAGCCCCCACAATTCGGAAGGGAGTGTCACTGTCAGACATTACTGTAGAATTGAACACCTGCACGATTAAATGAATCTAACATTTAATAATTAGAAATGTCAACTGCAGTAAAATCGCCAACATTTTTTTTAGCAAAATCTGGTTATTTGGCATCTGAAACGTGAGATATTGGCGCTTGCCGACCTATTGGGAAGTAATTTTGTGTATTGATTGCTTACTTCTCAAGTAGTAAAGAAATGGAAAGGCACATGTTATTGAATGATTTGAAATAAAATATTTTTTTAGGTCTAGTTTCCGAAAAGATATATGTGATTTTAATTGCGTATAACACAGCAAGTTTCTAAGTCAAGTTTTTATTTTGAAAAATTTGTCTAAATTGTCTAAATTGTCTAAATGATTGCAATTTTTGAAGGTTTATCTAACGGGTGCAATGGTTGCTGAAAATATTTCTTGATAGTTAACAATGCGAAGAATCTAATTTATTTATCGGACTCAAACTGAATTATAATCTATATAATTGGTCCAATTAAATTTTAAAAGTATATTTTTAAGCAAATAAACTGAAAATATGTTTATAACGTTACGGTCTTAATATTGTTCTAAAATTATCTGTTTCTATTAGAAAATAAGCGACTCTATAAACAATTTTATTATCTTGAGTCACTGCTTCTAAAATTAATCTTTATTTTCGCATTATTTCATAATAATAAGTGCTTTAAAAACTTATGCTGGCTTTATGGTAATAAACAAGAATATTTGAATTTACGTAACACCTAATTGTTATAAAATGTAATTTTTTTACATTTTGGTATAATTGGATGTTACATACCCAATTATTATATAAAACTCCCTGTTATCTATGTTTTGCTTTTACTTTATATTTTTCGAGTTCTTCAAAGTATAAATTTGATTATGCAACAATTTCTAAATGTCATTTTCAGAAGGATTTTTATGGGTTTCTCAGTTTCAGCTTAATATTGTTAAATTTCTAAACACGGTTCCATTAAAATTTGTGTTTTATCTTAGATTTTTATTACAATTTATAATAATCATAATTTATCTTTTTTAAATTTTTTAGGTTTTAAATTCACAACCGATATTAAGACCTTTCTTATAATTAAGAGCATAAAATATCACAAAATCATTTAAAAAAATAGAAATTTTTTTTTTTATTTTTTTTTGTGGTTTTTGTATTATTATTTAGATTTACTATATTTTTTGTGTATCGTTTTATATTATATTCAAATTTTGTGTATCCTCTGGATTTTCTTTGCTTTCGTAATTTTTTATTTTTATCGGGTGGTTAATTTGTTTGAAATCGTTGTTTTACTTCGCTTTTTTAAATACTTCGTTTATTTATCTGTATTCTTAGAATTTTTTGCTAGTTTTTGAAAGATTTTAGGATTATTGAAATTTTTGAGGATTTTTACATTGTCTAGCATTTTCGTGCAATCTTTAAATTATTTGGATGTTTTGGGTTCTTCGGATTAATAATTTTTTTTGCATCTTTTAAAAGGGATATAAATAATTTGAAAATTTACATTTTTGGTGACCTTGTCAGATCTAACCGAACAAGTTTTTCGGCAGTGTATTCAAAAGTTGTTCAATACAAAAAAAAAAAAAATCTACGACAATAAAAAAACTTGTTCCTTGACAATAAGCACTAAGAAAATCTGCAGGTATATGTTTTCTAGATGCTCTGGTTCGATGTTTTTGGGTCTTGTACAGTTTTACAATATTCCAAATTTTATGTTTTAGAACATTTCTAGTTTTAGACTTTACGTTGATTACAATCTCACTTTTATTTTTATCTACATTTAAGACGTTTTTACGTACACTCGACATGTTTTTTGAGCTCTTCATAAATTTTGTTATTTCTCTTTGCAGTTTTACGCTGTAAATTTACATTTTAAGTTAAAGAAATCAAGTTTTAAACACCACAAAGTCATTACAATTATCTCTCCAACTTTAATGTAAGAGATATGATATCAATATCTTTTTAAAATAAAATTTTATAATGACTTGGTTGTTTGTGTTTGCGCTAAAGTGGGTCGCAACAAATATTCATTTCATCGTGAAAATTCTGTAAAACATAAATAAAATTTATGACTTCAAATATAGAAATGTTATTCTAGTTCGAACTCGAGTTATCCAATTGTCGACATCTCACTGCACGTCAATAAAATTGTCAACTAAGTTTCAATGTCTTCACTGTTGTAAAATGGAACGTTGATCATTACACTTCAGTAAATTACTGGCGAGTCTTCATGGAAACCTCCATACAATGTTTGAATTTCCTGAATCCGCCAACATCTCTTTGACGTGATGTGGAGCTTCTGCACCACTTGTCCCGTCAATGTCCATGACTATTATTAACTCAGTCGATGGTTGACAGGTTAATATTGATTCTTAACTAAAATACCGACACTGAAGGTAATTAACCAACGATGATGACCTATTTACGAATAGGTTAAAACAGGTGACATTTAGACATCTTTATGATTTTCGAAGCGAAACGTTTTGTTTTGTTAGACAATCGTATGCACTTCGTGGTGTCACGTTGTCACAAAGAACGGTGCAATTTAGGTAAAGCACAGGTGAAACACGCCACAAACTACACTTTCATATCAGAGCAACAAAGCTCTTTTATCAAAATATTTTCATTGGACACTATTTCACGTTTCTATACAACACTAATTGAATTTTTCGTGAAGTATAGCTTCCAAGTGAAGCTTTTAGAGACGAAAGTCGCAAACTTGAACGATAAATTAGTTCAGAGGCGATAAGTAAACTGGGAGTTGGGCTTTTATTGAAATTTTATTTTTTTATAACGCTTTACGAAACACGGTCTCTAAGGGCAATCCAAAACAATAAAGCGATTTTTTCCACATTGAATTACACTTCAATATCCTCCATCTGAAGAACACGAGCTTTTAGCGTTGAGGGAAATGTTCAACTTTGGGGAATTTTTAGTAATGTAGTTAAAGTTTTTAGTTGCAAAATCACGTTCAAAGAGTAAACAAGATGTTACAATTTTGTTCGATTAAAGCTAAAATTTGCACAAAGAACTCATGAGTTTTTCGCGGAAATTTCACCTTTCCTGGGTTTCAAACAATTTCATCATGAATTTTTCTCATTCAGTGCCTTTTCATTTCCGGCCTATCCCAATTTTTGCTCGTTTCGTTCACATTATATTGCTTTTCGAAGTGCAAATAATTTGATATTATTTACATCTTTTTCTACGTGAGAAGATTATTGCAGTTTGATACTAAAAATCTCTTCCATCCACTAGGTAAGAATTTCACTATAGGATTACTATAAAACCGGTCATTTCTTTTATAACGAGCTGCCACTCTTTTTATTTCCATCCATCGAAATGACGTCAGAATGTTCCGAACGTCATCCAAGCACCCTCTAACTTTCAGTTCGTCGATTCTTGCGTCAAACATGAATCCTTCCACTACCGAATTTCCAGGTGGGTGTTTTCTGATATTGGGGAGTTACTTTTTCCTAAAATACAGACAGTGTGGCACGACACGCCAGGGTTAAATTGCTGAGAAGCCGAAGGCTATTGCTTACACAACTCCACTCAAGATTGTATATTGATTAAATGGATGGCGGACAAAGAAATCTGTATCGGATATCTGATACATTTCGTGGTCTTAAAGCCAAGCTGAACTATCAAAAAGCGATGAAAAAACATTAACTTTCTCTGCAAAAAATCCAACCTTCTGTGAACTGCCGAGAAAGCACCCACGCTTTTTTTCTGCATGTAGTTCCGTAGACAACAGAACAGTTTCACTGATTCAGATAAATAAACTCAATTCTCCTGGCACTTTTGATTGCTAGCAAACTTTATAAGAAGTTGTTACATGAAAAGAGAGCAGCTAGTTTGTAAGCTTGGGACTTCACACGAACGTCACGTTTTCATTTTAATGCAAGTTTCGACATGAAAGTGCTTGATGTTTAATTTCCTTGTGCACTTCTAACTTTGCATTCGTTCACGGAAATGTTGCTTTGGTTTGTTGGCTAAAATTTAATTCCAAGATTTCTGGAAACTCAATTTTATTTAATTTAGTGTAGGTATACATTAATTTATTTACAACATTTGTAACAAAATGAGTGGGTTATAAGCAGACGGTAATGGACGACATTTAAAGTGGTGTTTACCACAAAGTGGATGTCATTAGTGTGTTGCTACCTAATTAAGGATTCATTTATTTTACTGTCTAATTAATTCTAATTTTTTAAAGGGGTTCCAAATGCTGCTAATGAATTGCTTGGAAATTGTTCAAATTTTTTTGGGATCATCCACAAGTCAAAAATAGAAATTGGAATTTATTAATATTCACAGAATTTTATATGAATGAATAAATAAAAGGATAAAAAAATATCGAATGAATACTTAACATTTCAGGATTTTTTTCACAAAAATTAAAGTTTTTTTCCCTGTGGCTAACAAAATATTCTGTACATTATTTTTCTTTAGAATAAAATTTCGTAATGATTTGTTAATCAAGAAATTTCGGATCTTTTATTCCCGAAGGAATCAAAACGATATCTTTTTCGATGACTATTATTGATCAGTGCTTTTGTAATGTTTTTTTTTTCAGTGTTTTAGGTCATTCTGTACCAGAAACATAGTAATAAATTGTTTTAGCAAACTGTAAATTTTCGTCCATAATGGATTCCAGTGTCAACAATTTCCGCATTTTATGAAATGTGAAGTTAAATGTCAATATTTAATCGCGTTCATGCAATTCGCTATTAATTTTCTTTGTGTGCTTTATTTCCAATTTCCTCTGATTTAAAAAAAAAACAGGTTTTGTCAAATAACGAACGCTTAATTTCCTCAAAAATGCGCGATGAAATGTGGTCAAATCCATTCGTTATACGTTAAAACCCGAATCATTTAAAAATAATCCGAAAACATCAATAATATCTTATACGGAAAGTACCCAAGTGCACTTTACTCCAGCAAGCTATTCATATTCACTTTTTCTTACTCGATTTACTTTGTATTTATTTTCTTTTTACATGCGATGTTGAACGCCAACACTTAAAGATACGCTGCCAGAGAGACTCGAAATATTCATGTAAAGCGGGAAATTATAGCTCAGTAATGTAGTTATCATACTTTGTAACAATCTGTGAATCATTAACTAAACCAGCTAATTTATAGTTCCTTCACAATAAATTAATTAGTATATAATTTGATGTTTTTGATAACTCTAGTTTAAATTATTGAAGGTAAACGTTGTTTCACGCTTTTTATATTTGTGAACACGCACGAGAGCTACAAAAATCGATTATAAATGTGAGATTTTGGCAGACTTCAAGAAAGTATCAAATTGTAAATTGACTTCCAGATGCGATATGTGGTTTCATTCAATTAGTTGAGAATAATTTTAGTCAATTTGGGTTCAAAGGGAATCTAATGCATCTAACTAAACGCCACCATTTATTGAATCTGACTGTGCAAATGGTATTTGTATTAGGTGTGCTGAAAGGTTCATTAAATTGTTTGGGTGGGAAATAGCGATTAACAGCTGTCGTTGTGTTTTATGTCTAAAAAAGTATAAACGTCAACATAAATTTTGTTTATTAAGAAAATGACGCAATATAATTTCACTCGAAGTAGAATTGATTTTTATTGGCTCTCACACCCGTTTTTTTTAAACCGCTAAAAGCAAGATTATTAGATTATTAGATTAAAGAAAATAACACACTGACCGTTTGTGTTAAAGATGGTATGACAACATATTAATAGATAACTGCATGTAAAAATGTCAATTTTCTATCTAAATTAATTTCGTAAATTAACCAAAAACTTATATTTTTTATGAGAAGTTTTCTAGTTTTCTGAAATTGGCCAATGATCTAGCTCTGCTCGACTTTTTTTGCACAAAGTAGTTAAATTCTAGCTAACAAAAGTGACATCACGTGTTATCAGCCTCGTTTATAAAAACAGAATTAGTATCTCATAAAATTCGTCATAACATAACATACTCTTTTACTGTTATAGATGCTTAACTTCGTTATTGGAGTCCGAACAAAATAGCGCCACTAACTGCTAATTCCCGTCGTTAAACGTCATCTTAGCGTCGTTTCTTTTCAATTAGATTAATGCTATTTTTTAATTTCCAGCACAGAGCAACTTCCTGGCGCTGTCTCGGCAGCAGGATCGGCACGTACTTCCGCTTCCTGCAGTCTAGCATCGTCGAGGGAGTCATCAACGAGTGCACCTGGACCAACTCCTTACAAAGTTCTCATGTTAGGGGGTCCAGCAGTTGGGAAATCTTCGCTGGTTTCTCAATTCATGACTTCCGAGTATCTTCACGCTTATGATACTAGTATAGGTGAGAATTTCTGTTTTACTACATCAACATTCTCATTTCACTCGAATCATTGAACAAAGTGAATTTCGCGAGTTAACTAGACCTTGGAAATAGAGTTTTCGCGACGGTCAAATTTTCAAGTTTCAGTTAACTGAATTATGTTTTAATTATCAGATAGCGAAAACAGCCATGGGATTAGTCTAAGGATCGATTTCGTGTCCGGTGAGGTAGACAAACAGGGTACGTACCAAAAACCTCTGTCATGCAAATCCCCTCAAGTATATGCCCGCAGTTCTCTTTAAATCAAACCGGAAACGATCACCAGTGGCGTTCTAGAACCCAATTCAGATTGGCATCTTAAATTCATGACATCGTTACTGTTCCAAAAAATCTTGGGTTTGAGCTAATGGAGACCTCAATTCGCGAACGTTTGTAGAGCAACATCCGCACTAAAACCAATTTAAAGGCAATTTTAACGTTCTTGACAGACAATGATTTTGGCTGGCAAAGTTAATTAAATCGAATCGCAAAATAGAATGTAGATCTGAACTAAATTTCGCTCATTAGCAAAAGTGTTTGTCATCATTTTGTCACAGTTTTTAGAGCAAGTATATGCATCATAAGGGTGGGCTTGTAACAAATTGGCTTAAATTTATTATAACTAGGTTTCCTAATGTCAAGGATCTTTGGACATTTACTCTTAATTGCTTTTGTGCTCTTATAAAAGTTATAAATATTTTTTTGGTAGCATAATTTGATTGATAATGCTTTAGATTTGATTTTTTAGATTCTGGGATGAAAAATGATGAGACACTCAAAAGTAAGAGTTTTCTCAAGAGTTTTGAATATCAGGGAAGAAATATTTTTGCAAAATGAAAAATAGAATTTATTACGTGAAAATATTTATGAACTCTAGAAATAATTCTGTAAACTTTTAAAATCCCAAAGATTTTGAATATTTCTACGAACTTCGATGAGCACAAAATTTAGTAAATGAAACAGAAAAGTTTAAAAAAAAAATGTTACGCTCCAAAGTTCCAAAATCGTTTTTTTAATCTTTGAATTTAAATACATAATTATTAAAAAAAATGGATATTAGAACACTTTTGAAAATGGTAAGAATTTGCTGCAAATTCGCAGGATTTTGGAAAAAAAATATTTTTGGGAATATTTATAATTTTAAAAATTTTAAGAGTGGCTATAAATATATAGATTAGTGAAATTAAAAAAAATAACAATCTTACAATTAACAAAATTCAAAGGGCATCAAAGAAAAATAGAAAACTTAAAATTTAGTCAAAAAGCTAAGAAAATTTTTACATTTATTTTAGGATAATTTTTAAAATTCTAAAAATTTCAAAAAACTGCTACTAACGTAAAAGCTCTTTGGCGTACAAAATTTTTAAAAAAAACCTCAAAACTATAGACTTTTTATATTTCTTGAACTTTTCGGTTTTGCTGATTATTAATTTATGCTACTTCCGGTATAAAAATATTTGCTAATTTTTAGTTAGCCCTTTACAAAAATTATAAAATGCACAACTTGCTTATCTAAAAATCGGTGGTATTAACGCATTTATGTGACATAAAAAACTCTGTTGACAGAATCTAAACCATAACAGTTGGCTTAATCATTTCATTGGATTACAACCGAATTAAATCAACTTGTAAAAATGCATACATACGACGCTTTCAATTGATTAACCACAAGCTGTCAAATGCACGAAAATACATTTTACGACTACTCTACAGACATTTTCTATACTGTTTGAAAAGCGATGTGAAGAATTACGCCGGTGGTAACGATCCGCTTGAAACGGTTTTAACGATATGGTTTTGAAAGAACTTTAAATAAAGAAAGCGTACTGAGCAGAAAATAATTTGAATTTCTGGGTTATTTATAATTATTTGAAAATTTTATTGGTGGAGTTTTTGTTGGTAATTTAACATTTAAAAAGACTAGGCAAATACTATAAGATTTTAATGATTTGATTTGAGTCTAGCACTGTTAACAGGGAACAAAAGGAAAATTCTTAAAACAAAAATTATCAAAGTTTTTGATGGCAAAAACTTTAAAATGAGGACCCCCATAAATAAAAATCTGAAAAATCCTATAACATCTCTGTCGTTTAGAACTAATATAAAAGTTGCATTAAAAATCGTACGAACTGTGTTGGCAAAAAAGAAGGCTTGTAAATAAAGAGTTTAGATCCTTATTTATCTTCTAGTGTCAATGCTTTCTGTTTGCGGGTCCTGTATTTCTGCATTTTTCTCCATTATATCTTTTTATAAACGTAAAAACTTTCGAAATGTGGAAAACACTGCAAAAAGCAGTTTCTGTCGACTTCTTTTAGAATTGTTTGAAAAGTATGAAGATTTTAATAAAGTTGGTTTGTAAAAAGTTCAAGTAATTAAAGTGTAATAAGCAGAGACAATCACTTGCAGCAAAAAAGTACAAAATAACTGTATGAATTTGATTGATTGCTTTAAAAAAAAATGATTTGAGTAAAATTTGTCTGAAATGTTTTCGTTTTAAATGTCTTGATGGTTACAAAAAATAAAATAAAATTTGAAGTTGGCGACACGTAAAAAACTGTAGTTTTATAAATTTTTAGAACTTGAAAATAAAATTGTAGTGAAAATCCACAAACACAATTCCCATTTAAGCAACGAATATGAATATGTACTGACAAACTCAGAAAAATTTTTAAATCAATAAAAACTAATCGTTTTTGAAACAAGCCAATTTTTTATAACCTCCCTGTGAATTTTGCTATTGGGAAAGCTCTAAAATTTCCACATAAAATAACAAATCTTTGTAAAATCCACTGTTAAAGAAGTAATCAAACTGTCATTTTTTAAATTAACTTGAAAATCCTCTCGCGTAACACTGCAAGCTGAGCATTAAGCCCTTTATTTAAATTTACATTATTTCCAAAAGCCATTAACTCGCGTCCTCGTGGTGGTCATCGGTTCAGATAAAATAATTATTGAACGGACTGTCCTCTCCATGATTGGTTAAATCAGATTTTGCATGCATGGTAGCACTTGGTTATAAAAAGATGGGGACAAAAAGCGTGCGCTAGTCGAGGTGAAAAGAAAATTTCACGATTCTTTTGATGTCTAGAGGAATTTTCGAGCGATGTTCTTTTTCCGCCATGTTCTCGTAAGAGCATTATTATGGCCGTGTTTGCATTTTTAATAGAAACTTCTAGAAGAAACAAAGCATGCCAATTTCACGAATACTTTCACGTCCTGCATGGAAATTGAGTATAAATATTGAAGACCAGTTTTACCCTGAATTTAGCTCTATTATAGTTTTTGTGCACTTTTTGCACTTGTAGAGTGTTGGTAAATTACGAAAGGGCTAGTCCCCGAATTGTTGCAAATTATTGTGCTATAAAACTCTACAAGGGTGGCTTATTAAAATAGAATTACAGCTACAAATTGTAGAAGTAGCAAGCCGTAACATTTTACGATGTTCGTGGAGTTTAATTCCACTCATTTGCGACAATACTCTAGAATGGGATCACGTATTTCATAACAAAACTTTTTAGCAATTTTTCGGGTGTAAGACAGATGTATGGTAGTTTTGAAGACGTAGTGCCGAGGGCTTGGGGCGGGCACGATGTAATGGAACTTTATGTGAATTGAATGGATAAAAAGAAACCATAAACATGAATTCTAGAATCGTGTGATCTATCTCTTGTGAGAAAACACGGTCTGAAACCTTATTAAATATAAGTTGGACGTTTTCTCTGTAGAAGTCGATTTAAAAACGTTCCATATTCGAAGGCGGTTAAGAAGGTGGCTTCAATATTGTTGATACAGGAAATTCCCATTCATCGACAAATATTTGTTGATTGGTAACCAATCGCTATTTCTCGTGGGACAGAATTTTTTCTCCTAATTTTTAAGCGACGAACAAATAACACAAAATGTACGATACCGCAAATGTGGGAAATGAAGAAAAAATCCATTTCAAAGTATCAGTGATTTAGAAATATAGCAGCGATTGCTGTAAAAAGTGGCACAAAATTTCCTTCATACCTTTTCCCAAAGACCGTGAAAAATGCGTCGTCCTTTCGTATAAATTACGTCAACTGCTATCATCCTGAGTCACCCATGTCGTTTTACCCTCCAAAATGAATTAGTCCCTAATACCTCTTGTTTCTCTGTAATTCCACAGGCGATCTGAATTCAACGAGAGGATTCTGTTCGTAAAGGACCGGTGAACAGCTTAATCTATTGGATTAAACACTAACCCAGCACGCGTCTTTTTCTTTCTACGCCAAAAGTTAAATCATAAACAAGGGAAATAATCAATCAAATTGTTATGTTTACATTGATTTAGTGGCGCTGTTCTGTGTAATAATTCACTCTTGCAAACTTATTATGTTTCAGTAAAGTTCAGGGAGCCCTTCTTCCTTTATATCTAACATCTAGGATTTATTTGCGTCAGGTTATCTCAGAAACTGATCGTGATAAAAAGCGATACAGCAAGAGTTACTTTCCGTGACCATTGTTCATTATGAGCACGCTACTGTTAGATACAGACTGTCCTGGAATGAAGACAGTTATTGTGACAATTTATTCCATGTTGGAACGTTTAGTGAAAGACTGTATTGTAGACCTTGTCATAGATAATGAAATTTCCAGCATAGACGGTATTGTAGACTCGTTTATACAGCAAAATATCGGTAATTAATGAGTAGGGGTGGAAGTGGGACAAGTTGATGGAAAATTATTCACGTTGACGATGGGAATTGATAGATGCAAGTATGTCCTAAGCGACAAAAAAATACCTACAAAAGCGCCAGATAACAATTTTCAAAGCAAAGAAAGCACGACGACATGAAATGCATTAAATGGTGTAAAACTCCTCTAAAATCGTTCACTGATTTTATAATAACATGGTCGCACAAAAATATTTTTCTTCTTATGTATGCAGTATCTTAACAGTAAAGTTGAATTTCACGCTTTTCACTTGATCTCTTGTAGCATTTTGTACTGTAAATATTCCTCGTTATTTAGGATCAGCTTATATCTTCACGAACGCGTGTCTTGTACAACACGAACTAGATAATTGCAAACTCCGAGAACGTCTTCTTTAACAATTTTTTTCTTGTTGTTCCAGATGACGAAAGTGGTGAGAAATCTGTGTCTGTTCTTTTAGCCGGAGAAGAATCAGAACTTACTTTTATAGATTTTGCAACAGCTGACTTATCGGTGAGTTTGACAAATCACAAATCACGTTCGGAAATGATACATTTTCGTTTTCAGCCGGACAGTTGTATCAATAAATATACTGACCCTAACGCTTTTTGTGTCGTCTACTCCAGCTCGGATAGGTCAAGTTTAGCTTGTGCTGAGAAAATTTTACAGAAGTTATGGACGTTGGACACCATCAGCACGAAAGCTGTTATCTTAGTAGCCAACAAAGCTGATCTCGTCAGATCTAAAGTCGTTTCCACCGAAGGTTAGTATTTATTACTTATTAGTATTTTAATTTCGGGGGTAAGAGATACCATTTTCGATTTTCAAGGAAATTTAGATTTCAGCTTCGGATTTCAGATGATTAGTTCGAGCTTCTCGAGTTTGGCTCAAATCTCATCTCATTTCAGTTTCTTTTAAGGCGAAATATTTTCGCGATTCAATTTGTTTGATTGAGGATTATTCGTATTCTGTTGCTTCTGCGACTTTTTTTACTATGTGTAGATTGATAAGCATACCAAGCACATTAAGAAAATTGACTACAAATTCGTTTCGCTTCGCTATTGATTAGGTTCAATGCTGCAAAAAAACTACTATTGTCCTGTGAATCCTTTGGAATTATGTAAACTAGTTCGTCAAAAATTAAACGAGTCGATTAAATCATTCACGTTCTGAGAATTATTACTAGAATAAAAAGGATTCTTTGAAAAGAAATTCGATTCGCTTTACAAATATAAATTACGAGGAGAAACTTGGGTTCGTAATTAGGAAAGAATACACTCTAACTAGTGGAATTACGTTATTCGGCGTTTTGTCGAATTAAATTATTTTTCTGCGATTTACGCGACAGAGGAGTTAGTAATCGGGTTTTTGTCGCTGCTGAAAAAGGGATTAAAGTGAAAGTTGAGCGGTAAAATTTCCTCGGTACATCGCTTTTTTACTTGAGGATGCAAAGAAACAAAAACTAATTAATTCTTTTGCTCCTCGACAAACGACGGAAGTTTGAAATCCACCGTGTCATAAATATGACGTGCTAATCGCGAACCGCAACAAAACAAGGAAACGTAAATAAAATATGATAACATCTCCAACCTCCTTCTCTTATTACCATTTCTTTCCCTGAAGTAGTCGCAATAAAATTAACTTTATAGAAAACTCTGCATTTTACGTTACACAAGGTGGAGATCTTGGAAATCCTTTTCGTCGAGATTGCTTCATTTTTGTTTTCCCCACAAACATAAAAATCCGCAAGAACTCTACGAAGGTATTCGAAGGTGGATAAAATTCTCGGAAATCAATAAGTGCACGCAATGGGTATAAATTCTGATTAGTAACTTCCTCTGTAGTCGAGAGTTTATATGATAACAGCTGCTGCAATGCGACGGTTATTGGAGTGAGGATATGACAGGGCCGCATTTTAGCACGAAAACATTATAGGATGGGACTATTAAAGGCAGTAGCCTGAATTATAGCGGTAAGGGTTCTAATAAAATTATAATCTAGAAGTAGATCCCATCGTATACACTTTTTCACGGTTTGATTTGGGCAATGGTGGATATGTCGAGTATAGATCGTTTGCAAAGTTCTGGAGTGACGAAGGTAGATAGTTTGCGGAAAACACATCTATCAAAGTCAAAAAGGAATAAAGAAATATTATAGATTTTTGTAGGGGTGTGTTTGCCTAATGTTCGACAAATTTGTTATAATGGAAAACCGCTAAATTGTTGCCGATTTAGAGGGCGCAACCAACAATACACTGATGCATTTTTACGTATTGAGGGTTTGACACAAAGTCAGATTTTAAAAAAGAATTTATTCATGCACGATGTTTTTATATTTTATTGCGAAACTGCTCATGGGTGGTTGTTTATTTAACTGCAGTTTCTTAGATTCTAAGCTTCTGGCCATAAATCTGGTTTGAAATCATTTTCAAAACTTTTGGTTTTTAAACTTTAAATCAAAGTTGAAGTAAGTAAATAACTTTTAAGGAGTCTTACGATTTCTGCTTTTTACCACTTGAGAATTTCAAAACGAACGAAATTTTGCTCTAGAAAATAAGCTTTCGTGTCTTCTTTTTTCCACTGGTTAGAATTGTTGCGTTTTAAGATATAAGCATTTAACTTTAAAAAATAATCAAGAGATTCAACTTTTTTACGCAACGTATTCCTTTGAATACATTTATTAAAAAGCGGATTTTATGAAAATTTTATCTGGCGGTTTTTTTAGAATAAATAATTATTTTGATGTTCAGAAGGAATTACTTTGGCACAATTTCTTTGATTTTGTAACGACTCAGTTCAAATATTGATGCTTCTAACAGTTATTTAAAAAAAATTAATGATGTACTAAATTTAAAAACCTGCAGAATTTAGAAAAAAATCAAGAATCTAACGAATCCAGAGCATTGAAAGTATAAATAAATCTAGAAATTTTAAAGAGTTTTAAAGTTCTGAACAGTTTTGAAAACCTAGTGCTTATAGAGAATCTACCTGAAAAAAATTGAAAAAGCAGCTAAAGAATTCGAGAATCTAAGAATTTTAGAAAAACTGATAAATTCAAAGAATATCAAAAGTTCTACTCTACATACAAAATTCTAATGATTCAAAGAAGAATCTAGTTTCTATTGAAAACTTAGAAGATTTAAAAAATTTAACAAATTAGAGGGATTCAAAGAATACGAACATAACAAAGTATAGGAAGATAACAAAAAATACAAAGCATTTGAAAGGTCAAAAATGGTACAAGATCTACAAAGAATGAAAAATTAAAAAATTAAAAATCCTATAAAGAATTGAAAGATTTTAGAGAACTTAAAGATTTTAGAAATTGGAGTAGTGGAATAAAAGATCTCAAAATTGCAAAAGATACAATGATTTCAAATTCCATGGGAAAAATTAAACAAATTTTGTAAATTAATAAATTCTGAAATTGCATTTAAAAAAATTTGAAAATTTAGTTTTGCATATATTGCAATAATTTTTGAATATACACGCACATTTTTTTAAAATTTTGTTGCATATTTTCTGCGCTCTAATGATAATGCTAAAATGTAGAAATGTAGAAATTTAAATTTTTAACGTCTTTAAATTCAAGTTATACAGTATAATCAACAATAATATACATATATAATATAAAATATAATAGTAAAATTCTTTGAACAATAGTTTAAAATTTATAGGCGTCACAAACACTAAGAAAGAAATTTAAATGCGTGAATTTCGAATGAAACTATAGCTATTTGCATCATTATCATTGTTTGACGATGGCACACATTTATAAAATCGCATATTGTTATTATATTCATTATTAATTGTCGAGAGTGAGCTTATTATTAAGTTTATACACAACTGTCACGGAGTGACATATCGCTGACCTCAAAACAGATTAAAAACTAATTAGACCATTTCAATAAATTTACTTTTGTTTTCTCGTATTAATGACTATTGTAATAAACTAGTGGAAAGGAAGACTGCAAAGGAAGACTGTAAAGGATGAGGGGGAGACCTGTTTCAAGATTATTTACTGATGTTAATAAACCATCTGCGTGTGAAATGCAACAAATGCAGATGCAACAAGTAAACACACACATTTTGATAAAACAAATTCCTCCAAAACGCTCTCGATGTTTTTTTTATCACTCTATGTATACAATGTTACAATCTCCTGAATTTTAAGCCACCTCGCTCAGCTTAATTTCTCGCAAAGTTTTAAACGAAGTAGTATTTTTTTTAACTAAATCACTCAATTTTTGGGCAGAACTTTCCAACGACAGAGTTTTCGCTTATTTAGTTACTAATTGTAATTTTTAAAATTTATAGCTCGTTTTTCATCTTTTATAATGGAAATTCAATTTTCATATGGAAACTATTCCAGTTGTGAATATTACAGGAAATAATAATTATAACTAATGGATAAAACTATTCCACGTATTCCAGTACGTTTTTCCTTTTGATTATTATTCATGATCCAATAAAAGGACACTCACCACCTGACCGATTCATTGTTGTAAATATTTGATCGCAATATAAATTTATCGGAAATAAAAATTGCGTATAGTTTTTAGAAGATTCATTTTATATGAAACGCCTATTTTTACTGTGAATATTGCATCGAACAATAATTATAACCATTGCATAAAACTTTTGGCCCATTAATTATTATTACAGTACGTTTCAAAGCTCAAACGCAATGTTTGTTACTGGCTACTAACTAGTATTGCCCTTTGATTATTATTTATGTTTCAATAAAATGACACTTAACACCTGAAAGCTTCATTAGAAATAGCTAATAGTTTTCAGCTGGACTGTAATTTGTCACTTGAGAGACACATTTATTTTACTTTGAAAAGGCCATTGTAATGTTGGTTACGACAGTGCTTTTTGGATATAACTGAGACGTATGAGGACGAAGCAATTAAACGACTAAAGTACTTCAAGCGAAATTGTTTTTGTACGTGAAATGACATCTACTGTCCTCCATATACTAAGTACTTACATTCGTATAAGTGAGGTATTTTTTTTACTTTGATTTAGGAATAATAATTTGCAAACTTAAAAGGACATTTATATTTCAAACTCATCAATTATTGCGATGCCCCGGTCCAATTTCAAAACACTAAAATATACATCAAAACTGCTTTGTATTTGAAGATACGTAGACAAAGAGCCCTTCACATTATCATGCACGTTCTGAGGGGTTCTAGGTTACTGTGGTTCGTTGACCTACAAGATGTGCAAATCATTTTTCACCCCTTCAATGAATTTGTTTCATTTATAAAGTAATGCTTGCCTCCCTGATGAAACGAACCATAAATAATATATCTGAAACCCTCTTAAAGAGCACCATTGATTTATTGATAGGATTAATAGGGCTGATTGACGACAAACACCCTTCACATTTGTACCTATATAATTTGGCCAAAAATAGTTCTCGAGATGGAACGCAAGGATATAAATGGCAAATCCTTTGGAGTAGTGCGACTTTAAAGGCTCGATATTGTCCTGCTAGGATAATTTCGTAACGTATCGGAATTGGGTTGGGAGTAGTGGAGGGTTTTCAGTCGGATTTCCGACGGTGATTGAGTGACGGTGCGACAGCCAACCACGGATATACGCAGGGTTGAGGGTGTAATGACGCAGCAATTACTCCGTAAACTCGTGGTTAAAGTTTGCCAAGAAATTCACAGCTAACAATTATTTCATAATGTAGCAAAAAACGTTTTTTTTTTTTTTGCCGTGTTGTGGCAACAGAGGCTTGATTGATATTGTAACGACGTAAAATTACTCTATAAGCTTTTGGTTAAAGTTTACTTAGAATTTCACGGCTTTGAGAAATTCACCCTCTATATAAAGCTCTGTTTCACATTCGCTAATGAAAGCCGTGCTTGTATGATTCAAAGAAAATTTTCCTTGGAATTCTAAATCAAATCGTGCACACCGTCGA
Organism: Cynaeus angustus; assembly: GCA_030157275.1. Classification (NCBI taxonomy): domain Eukaryota; kingdom Metazoa; phylum Arthropoda; class Insecta; order Coleoptera; family Tenebrionidae; genus Cynaeus; species Cynaeus angustus. Next base: position 25,595,078 of record CM058058.1, read on the forward strand.
AACTTTAAACGACATAAGTTTCCTATGCTTCTTGTCTTCTTATTTGCTCGAGAAAAACACATTTTAAACTTCTTTCAACTTTGTCGCTGTGATTACCTAGCAGCTAATTTATTCTCTGGGTTCTGTTTTGTTGAAAAATTTCAACCTACTGAACATTTTGGACGGTTTTACCGAGGCCACTTTCAATATTTTAATTATTGTCGTTAGGCTGCGTAGCTTTAATTGGATTTGTTAATAATTAAAAAAAAAAGTTTAATTAAAACTTGTTTCGGTTTGAAAATTATTGATTGGTTTAAAATTTACTCCCTGGCATTATCCTGGCTAAAGTTTTGCTCAACTTTCGGGATAGATCAATAGCCTTTTTTGAATGATGGAAAAAATCACGTAATCGCATTATAAGTTAGCAATACTCCGTCGGTAAATTCTCAAATTAAATTTTCTTTTTTTTTACATATAAAAGATATGGAGAATGTACGTAGTTCATAAAATGTAAGAATTATTAACGAAGAGATAATAAAAACTCGCGAAATGTAAGGCAAACGCAAATATTTGTTGATATCAAAAAAACACAATTTGTTCAACTTTTTAAAGCAAATATGTCTCCAAGTAGAAAAACAGGTGTGTTTTAAAAAATTTAAAATGGAACCACAGAATAGCAAAGCTACCAAAAATATCAGTGATAAATTTAAATGTTACTTTTAGAGGTGTAAAATCCTCAAAAATGGGCCACATAAATTACAATTTTAAACAGTAAATTAAAATAAATGTCAAATGACTCGAGATAAACTTTTAAATTTATAAATGGGTGTTTTTTTTTAGAATTGTCATCTTAAAACTACTTTATTTTTGAGAAATTTACAGAGAAAATATTTGAGTTTTGGTCCCTTTCAAAGCTGTCGCTTGAAACGTGTTATCGGCAATATTTATGGCGTAAAAAACCTTTTTCTGCTACGATTTAGAATTTAGTGGTATGTGACGGTATTTTTTAGAAACATTTTCAGCTGTCGACATTTACGCTTAAGATGTTTGTAGAAATGTTTTCTAGCCAAAAGAATTGTCTCTAAAAGCAATTTTCCGAACTGTCAACAAATAAAATATTCATTGTTTACGTAGAAACAATTTTTAGATTAAAGCACATTTGTCTGTGGTTAATATGTAATAATTAATGATATGTGTTGTCAGCTGCACATGTTAATTTAAATTTGTCAAACTCATGCATTTTTATATAATTAATTTATTCCGTTATTTTGCACCGATGACTTTGCGTTTAATAAACGCAGCTTTAATTTGATAAATTGATGGCCTCTGCCAAATTTGTAACGAAATAATTTATGAGCGATGTTTTTCCAATCGGAAATCCAATTTAGCACTTTGTTTTATTTACGGATATCGAAAATGGTGAAATCGACCCCCAACACCACGGCAAGATGTTACATTAAAATTCGTGTAAACTCCGATCTCTGCAATTAATTATTGTATTTAGAGTGAATACTTTTACTGATTTTTTATGAATGATTTATTTCAGAGGGGAAATCTATGGCAACTTCGTACGACTGCAAGTACATAGAGACATCTGTAGGCATCAATCACAACGTAGATGAGCTGCTTGTAGGAATCCTTACGCAAATCCGGTTAAAATTAGAAAACCCGGAGCGCTCCAGGGATCTGTTCCGTAAAAGAAGCTCATCGAAGAAGAACCTGAATAGGAACAAATCACCGGTTTCTGGAACAGGCACGCCTACAGGAAGTGCCCAGAATTCGCCGAAAAAATACAGAGGTTCTCGCACATCGGCTAGTTTAAAAGTCAGGAATTTATTAGGGAAAGTTTGGGCGAGAGATAGCAAATCGAAATCGTGTGAAAATCTACATGTGTTGTAATTTGTTAGGCAGCTAAGCGCTGAAAGTACAATTCCAAATGTGATTTTTTTCTATTTATCGTCTCTGTTTATTTATTTAGTTATAGGAGCACAAATTTTTATACTTTTTGATCGTATATGTACTATTTTTAGGTAACAGTTTTATAATCCATAAAAATATATTTGTTTTTAAAAACCAATTTTTACTTTAACTGTCTCTCTACTAACATATCCGTTTTTTTCAAAGAATTTTTGTGGGTCCATGCAAGCAAACACCAAAATAGTGTCAAAAATCTCATTTAGTCTGTGTTTTCGTTTGGGAATTAATCAAATTGGGTCCATAACATAGCAACTAATTAGATAGATAAGTGTACAATATGTAGAAATTGTAGAATATAAATTTTGAACTTGTATTTTACTGAGCAAGGTGGAGCTTTAAAATTGCGAGATTATTGTTAGTGGCATTTATTTAGAACCATACAGGGTGTTAACTTCACACTCGTTTTTAGAACAGTCTGGTCCAAAATTGACCACAACTGAGACGACTGATAAGAGTTCATATCAAACTTATCGATATCAAACATTTTGGACCGGCCTGTGATGTACATATTTAATCACGAGGCGACTTGTCGTATGTAAATTTGGGCTTAGAGTTTTGTTTTGTGTATAAAAGTATTTTTGTCGGGTTAACTTGATTATGGAAGTGATGAGAAATATGTAAATGTCGGAATTAATTAAATTTGTCTTTAATTGTAAAACTCGAACCCCCAACTCGCAAACAAATTTGCATCCTAATTGTCATTATCACGTAGTGTACGAAAATATTTTTATACATTGAAGTTCCGATATTATTTGTCTCATAATCAAAACATTAGAGAATTTGACCAATTTTATTTGTGCCTTGTATAGGCTTGAGTAGATAAAGCGGGACTGAATTTCGAACGAGCATTCCATATCCTTCTGGTAAAATAGTCACTAATTGTAATAGTATAATTCGTGTCTTTAAATTTTTGACAGTGTTGTATCTTCCATTTTAAAATGTCGTTTAAGTGTTAGCAGCTAAGATTACTTGTTTTAATTATAATAAGTGCCAATATCTGTTTATGTTGTATAATTTATTCAGTGTTGATTTAGTTTAGATGTTAGCATAATGGGAAGACCATGGTCTTTCCCATTGGCTTGATTTTTCATGTTCGGATAACCGGGTAAAATTATTAGATTTAGGCCGTACCGACATTTTTCAGTTTTTTGTAACTCGGTTGCGTTTCGACTTTATGAATTTGAAATTTAGCTAGAGACTTAGTTGAAGTTGTACTGTATTACTGTAGTCACTATTATAATGAATCATGCACAAGTTGGAATTTAAAATTTGTAAATTTATAATCCATTATTTGTATCATGTAATGAAGTTTATATCAATAAAATTTTGCCGTGTATCGTCTTTTTGAGTTGCGTGATTTCACGTTCAGTTTCAGAATTCAATTTCAGCTTTTGTAGGTTACAGAACCAACACAATGCATAATCATAAATCGTTTCTCCCTAACAATGGTTAATAATAAGCAAATGTACCGTTCTGTAAATTGTATTAACCAAAAACTATCAAGGAATGTTTGGAAAGTAGTAGTAATCTACAGAATCCTTAACTGTCGATCTTTTATCCCATGAAAATCTTACCGATTGACACAAAAAGCATCAATTTTACAGCCAAACAAATCTGAAAACCGTTGCTTTTTTCAAACGTGAAATTAGCGGAATTCTTCCTGAATTCCACGGCAACGAGCAATTAGACATTTCCACCATAATTAGTTTTGCTGCTTTGTTAATTAGTTTTTGTGTGCATGAAGCACGTTATTGCGCACATTTCCGCATTTATCACAAGTTTTGTCGATTGAAGCACGCACATTGTAGTTCATAACATGCACAAGAAGAAACTAACTCGAACGTGATCTGGGACTTAAAAGACTCGAAAAATAGGTTAAGTTCAATACTATTTGTTCTCAGCTAAAAACCGTGTTAATGTGTAGAGTGATCTTGAACAAAGACGTGGAAATCATAATTAACTTTACTATCTCATTCATCTTCAAATTAAATTTTAATCAATGATTTCAGAGTAAATTACGCCCCGCAAATTCCAAGCCAGTCATCGACGAAAAAACTCGAAGCCAATCCAATTTACGGCAGTGCAGATGCATTTTTACAAATGGGTTTTTTAAATTGCACTGATAATTACAGTTTCAAAATTTCATTCGCTGGAAGTGGCCCCCATTAAGTTTTTTTATTGTATGATTGATGCGTGAGTTCTGATATCGCATGGAAATATTCGTAACAACAAAGTGCTCTCTTCATTTAATTATAACCAACATAAAAAGTAAAATTATAATAATTACAGTTCGTGCCACGGTATGTTGTAATAAAATATGTCGCAATTAGCGGTAGGTGTGCTTAGCAATAATTATGTAAATAATAAATTCATTCATTCGTTATACGAATTGTTACAGATAGATCTAATATTTTTTAATTGTATTGAAACGTTTATCAATTTATTTCTCCACCGTTATATAGAAATTCGCAATTAATCTACTTCGTGAGTGGTAATGCTAAAAAGTTGTAACCAGAGGTGTAATCAATCACGGAATTATTTTTCTACGGGTTTCCGACGTGGATCTAACATGAATAGTTTAGCACTAGAATCTTAAAATCGAACGTAGAAAATTACCATTTAAACAGACATCTTGTTGAGAACCCAAGTTAATCTGCGATATTTTCTAAGAATATTAATTTTTCTTATTAGTATTCTGCGCGGTACTTCAAACATCCGATCTCTTGGTAAACTATTTTAGTAAAAAATCTATTTTTATTTTTGTAAAACATAAGTATCAGTAGGATTTCTTGAATTACGAGAATTGCTAGAGTATTATTACGGATTTTCGAAGGCTTAAGTATGTTGAAAGAGCTTTGTTTTTATTCTTATTAAAAGCTCATAAGGAGAGTAAAGCGATTTAGTGTAGTCACAAAAGTGGGATTATTTTTAAGCATTATTGCTTCGTGGATAGTTTTTTTGTTAACTGAGCGATGATGAAAATATTAAGTTATTTTTCAAATCTACAACATTATTTAAAAAGTTTCAAAACAGATAATCTATATAGATCAAAATTTAAAAATAAACAGCAATCAAGTAATAATAATTGAAAAAGTACATATTTTAATTCTCACGTTATATGAATGTAGTTATAATATTTCAGCAAATGCACTAGATAAACAAGCAGTTGGCCGAAAATTTTACATAATATCTACTTAAGATTTTTTACACAGACTAATTCTAAGTTGCTTTCATATACTTAATTATTAGTTATAATAATAAGATTTTTAACTTGTTTTAACAAAAATCCAAGGATGACTCATTACTTCTGAAAGAGATAATCTTTTTTCGTGAAAAGCTGAAAACAGAAAGTGTCAAAATATGACATCGGGGATTGTAGCTTGGAAATCAGATTTTCAGTACCAGTTGGCGTATGATAGGAAATTTTACCCTTACATGTTTTATTTTATAATTCTTGGAACTTGACGTTCACAGTTTGCCTGGAAGTGGTGTTTTAAGGGTTACAATAAACCAGTTTGCCGTTTTCTGGTTGGGAAAACGCACCCAAATTTGCTTCTGCCTAAGCGCTGACGTAACTTGGAATCGTCCAGGGACCTTTTGAAATTTTGAAATAAAAACGTGAGATTCTAGAGAAATTCTATTACTCTAGGTTCTTGTAGCTATCTTGAGACATAATTTTTTGTGCACTTCCATAAAAAATGAGAAGAAATGGAATCGGGAAAAAAACGGACACTGGTAAACAGAGGATTTGTAACTTTCAAAATTGGCTAAACTTATTTTAATTTGTGCTTGGAATTTTTTTAATCGTAAGTTAGGTTAAGTTTTAAAGTAATTAAAATTTTTACAAAATTTTTAGGGACTTGGCCTCTATTCATATTTTAGATTTAAAAAATTGGGGGTTTTAATGTTTTAGATTAATTGATTGTAAAATTAAGAAACTTTGAATAATATAACTTTTAAGAAGCTGAAAAAAATGAAAAATAGACAGTTTAGGGCAATTCAAAGAGTGAGAATGTGAAAATGTGTTAAAATGTTATAAGGCTTGAGAGAATTCAGAGGATAAAACTAATAATTTTTTTTTTATAAATTTAAAGAATTTAAGGAAACTGACTCAGACAAAGAATCTAAAATGCACTCCAAAATACACTTAATCAACAATCCAGGATATTCTAAAGAAATCTGAAAAATATAGGAAGTATAAAAAACTTTTAAAAAGTATAAAATACTACTAAAAACAGAAAGTGCAATAACTTTAAAGCAAACGAAAAAATCGACCAATGGAAAAATTTGTTTGATTACGAAGCTCTAATGAATCAAAAGATTGCGATAAATACAATGATCTTGAAGACAATTTTAAAAAAAACGATTCCCGAAGAATGATATGATGCCTGAATTATTGTACAGAATAATCTAAAAAATGTAGATTTTTTTTTTAATTTTAAAAACTGTCGTTAGAAAATAGAATGAAAAATAGGTAAAGAATATTCCAATAATTTAAATATTCGTAATAATCCAAAATCTCAAGCAATGAAAAAATAAATCCGCGGAATTTGAACAAAAATTCCAAAGCCTGTAAACAATTTCAAAACATCCAAAAAATTTAAGAAACCATAAATGTTACAATTAAAAATCTGTGAATTTTAAAGAATCTTATAAGACAAACCATACACAAAATACAAAACACATAAATAGTTTAAACAGTTATAGTTAAGAGATTACAATAAAGAAATGTTCCAGAAGAAACTGAAAAAATCAGTTTGAAAAATCTGCAGATTTACAAAATTTAACGAATTTATAGGATTCAATTATCCTACGGATCTAAAAAATAATCTAAGATTTCTAAGAAAAAATAAGTTTATTCAAATAACCTAAAGAATCTAAAATTCAAAGCATCGAAAGCTTGCAAATTGTTTTAAAGGTTTTAAAGATCGAACGATTACAAAAACAAAAAGATCTAAATAGACTAAAAGAGCTGAAGAATTCAAAGCATCCAGAGTTTATGAGATACGAGGAATCTAAAAAAATGATATATTCTAAGAATCTTAATGAAGAATAAAAAAAATACCTATCTAAGCATCTAAAAATTTTATTGCACATTTTCGCATATTTTCTAAATTGTTGCACATTTCGCTAAAATTAATCCTATTGTATCCTATTGCTATTATAATTTACTTTAATTTAAACATAAAATCATTTAAAAATTGATGCAAATGTAAAATCATTTCAGTGGTATTAAATGACTGTAATTAGCATCCAACAAAAATAAGAAGAAAGTATAAATGAGGGCTAAACGAGACCCATAAAAACAAACCTAATTAAAAACACAGCAATTATTCTGGAGGCTTATTACGTAGCAAAAACGACATTTAAGAAAATAAACATCTTTGATGTGATTAAAAAATTCTTTGTAAGGCCATACCAGCATCAATTTTAATAAAGCGACAATAAATTTATAAATTGTTTTGTAAACAAAAACAAGATAACTATCTACCCGCTTAAATTTCATTGTCTCATTTACTTAATATAACTTTATGGTGTCACAAAATTGATACAAACCGTAAATCTTATCATTTATGAGATTTTAATGTCTACATGTTGTAATTTAAATGTGTCACATTAGCTGCCAAAATTGAGTGTTAATTAAAATCTCAAAGTATCTTCTCTTGCCGACTAACATCTTCTTCAAAATTAAAATTTCCTAGAACGCGATTTCGTGCCGGCTACCCATTTATCTTATCCCGTTTTAAAAACTGATTATTTTTGGTCTTCACAGACCAACTCGAACATATTTCATAAACTTTATAATTTATACAAGCAACCAGTCAGTATGGCTTTAACGACAAAATAATTTTCTTCTTATTTACACATGATGGTTTTATTAATATCATATCCAACGAGGATTTAATCGTGATTGATGTACTCACGCTCTATAAGACTAGCTCAGTTGGTCTTCCAAAGAAAATTACAAACCCTTTCCTCGACTAGATATACGAGTAAAAGTGCTAAAATGGGAATACGTCCCCACAGTCACGACAGAATCTGCGGAGAATGTTAGATTCAAACAATTTATTCTGACGTTTTAAGGTTACAGAGTTGAAGTGGATCTAGTACGGAGAACATGAAGATAGAGTGAATTTTCTTAGATAATATGTATCGAATTTAATAAACCGTGCGGTTTCGTGGACTCATACCACGTCTCATTAAATGATTGATGTATACGCGTGACATAGAAAGTCTTCATTTATGTTGTTGACCCACTAATCGAAATTCATACCCGAAGCCTGCGTTTGTTTTTTGCAAAAACAATTTTTCAGCAAAGTTCCTCGAGGAAACTTTTAGATTGTTTTTAGGAGCATTCAATTACATAATACGCAAGATCAACTAAGTCGTAAAATTCTAAGTTTTCTGTTAATATCTTTGTATAATTAACCCCCAAAGAAATTAGCTTTCTAGTTAAAACAACAATTATTAGTCCGCGACATTAACTCTTGGAGGTAAAAACGGTTTTGTGAGACCACCCAAGTATAGTTTTTAATCAACTTTTGCTACTAAATTAGAAAAACTGGTCTTTATTGTTTTTCCCAATCAACAACTAGGCTAAGAATCGCTCGTTCCACACTTGATGAAAGCTTAATTTATAGTTCAGTAGTTCCGATTTATATAAAATTCTGATTTTTTAACGGTCCTATTAAAAATCGCCTATAACGGTATTTTTGCGACACAAAGGTCTGTGTTAAGAGTGGAACAAGTTTCGAACATTTTTAATGAGTGATGGACGGTGCTTTGTGCTGTAGCGCGTAAAGAAAATAAAATGGGTAACATATATGTCAGTTGCCGATAAGTAGGCAAAGTGCAGCTCCAGGTCACTGCAGTAACCTCGATCAAGGTCAATTCTACTTCCTTTTACGACGAGTGCTGTGTTTAAGTCATGCACACCTATCATTTTTATGGTGAAAGAAATAGATCGATGTTGAAGGAATCGCGCTGAAGACGAACGTGGTGGTCCGTAATTTCCATCATTAACTCTGGCTCTAGGGCCAAAAATAGAAGTAATAACACTATAAATTTTATCTACCTAATCCATTATGCACAGTACTGTGATGGTGATGGAAAGGTGTAAAATTTATCTTAATTAATCAATCACTTTTACGGAGAAATAGTTCGCTTTATTCAATCTTGAGCAGAAATTTAGGTTAAGAGAACATTACAGTGGGTCTAATTGGTACAATTGCACTGTTATCAGAAGTTAAAAACTATTAACAATCGAATGCTTTCTAAACGAGAGTGATCCTTTATCGGACGAAACTAATTGAAGACTCTCATCCTAACAAGTCGCTAATGAAGTTCTTGAACTCTGAATAACAGAAAACATAATTACTAGACTTTTGTCACTCATAGATTATAAAGTGTTTGGTAAACTAAATACTAAGTACTTAAGACAACACAAATAAATCCGATTGAAAGTTAAAACAACCATTTAAAAATACTTGAAAACAAGTATAGTTATGTAGCACTCATAAATAATGCTACAAAAATTAATGTCCCTTTTATATGGTCCTACATATGTATGACTGTGCTAATTTTTAAACCGACTTTTGACACCTCTATTAACCTTCTAGTAATATTTACACCTACTTTAAGAGCCTCTGGTGACCTTTGTGACATTCAATTGCAAATTTATGAATAAAACTGCAAACTACACGTGTTCTCATTACAATGACTTCTTTAATAACTTACCTAAATCAGTTAATTGTAAATTTCTAATGTGAAAAGCATTAAATACGCGGACTAAGTTTAATACGTTGATGTTTCTGTGACACTTTCTTTTCTGTTCGGCGTTTACATTAAAAATCAATTTTCAAAGTAACACGATGTAAAGTAGTAATTTTATTACATGTGTGTTTTATGGAAAAAACTAGTTCCGGGTGTTGGTAAAATTCCACTTTTGCCAGTTCAGTATTAGCATTTTTTAAGTTGTTCTAAAGTTAAGTCAATATGTACAGAGAAGGTTCGTATGATGTACATTTTTCCAGGTGATTTTTTTTTCATAATGAGCTTTAAAAATTTTTATCGTTGAACACTTCTTTAGGTAACAATTGTCATCTGCCAGTTTATCAGTCTCAAATTTATAACATCAAATTGAAAGCGTTGGTAATAAAAAACTAACAGCTTTCTTTGTGAATTTATTCATTATTTGTTGACAAAGTAGAACAGGTATTTTTCCGTCGCTTTTTTTGCCGCATTTACACTTGGCGAACATGTATCTTCCAAATCCTGATGTTTTCATTGTTCGAAACTAAATACTTTTTTAGAATTGTCGGTTCTTTATGTTAAAAAAGAAGGTTAGAACTAGAATTAAAAATTAATTTTAAATAAGTTGCAAAATATTTTAACTCCAGTGAACATTTTTAAGCGTTTATTACTTATTGGTGCAAATAAATTGTATCAAAAAATTAAAAAATTAGAAATTTAAACAATTTTGGATATATTTACAAAAATTTCTAAATTTAACAATTTATGTAAATTTTAGAGAATTTAATACTTTGAGAGGTATTGTGCATAAATTTCGTATTTCTTTCTTATGACGTTTTAAAAGTTTTGGGCTTGTAGAAATATCAATTTTTTTTAAATATTTATGTTTCCAACAATAAAAATTCTGAATTTTTGCTACTTTTTAACTGCAAACCAAGATAAAATTTTTTGGCATTTTAGAAAATCTCTTAAAAGGTCTAGAATTGGTAAAAGTTTGATATCTCTCAAATAAATGATTAAATACTTCTTAGAATTAATATATGTAAAACAATTTGAATCAGCAAGGTCCAGAACATTTGGCCATTATGAATTTCTCTAAAAACTCGCAATTGTAAAATTTTAATAAGATCGGAGTAAAAAAAATAAGAATTTATTATTAAAAAGTAAAAATAACTAATACTTTTACGTGTTGTTAAAATGAATCAACAAATTTTAACCTTAAAGATAAAAAATTTCGAAAAAAAATGAGCTATTTGGAATTTGTAAATATTTGACAAAATTTTGAATTCCAAGTATAACTTCCGTATACTATGAGAGATAAAAAAAATTCCTAGAAGTTTTAAAAATGATATAAAGTATCCTAAATAAACTGATTTTAAATACTTTTAAAATAATTATCTTAATATTACTAGCGGTAGAAATTAATTTAAAAAATAGTTTTTTTTTTATTAATAACGAAAAAATTTATAATGTAAAATAAATTTTACAAATTTTTGGTACCTCTTAAGTGGAAAAAAATCAAAATTTTTGTATAGGTTTTGTGAATATTTTTCATATTTCTTAGAACAAAAGAGCGTAACGATTCAACTTTATTTTTAAAAAGATTATTTTCAAAATCATTAATTTTTATTTATTTTCTTTTTGTATCTATTTCATTATCGTTTATTTTCAAAAAAAAATGCCAAGAAATATAACAACGCTTTTCTATTATATTTAACAACGAATGAAGAAATCTCAAATGATTTTTTTAAATTAAAAGTCTAAATATTGAACTTATTTTAAAATTAATTTAAAATTTTTGTTCTTCTTAAAAACAAAAAATTAAAAAATCTAAAAAAACATTTTGAAAAAAATTCTATAGAATCTAAAAATCTTAAATAAAATGATTTAGTTTTTTCTACTTAAAAACACAGATCCTTAACAGTTTCAAGAAACAATAAACTTGATGAGTTAATCACATTTACAAAGTAAAAAGTTTGGAAAAATACGCGTTTTTAAAATATTTTGCAATTTTTTTAATTTTAAACGTCCAGCATATTAGAACACTAAAAAATTATTCTGAAATTATATAATGGGAAAAATTTGAAAAAAAATTCTCAAACAATAATTTTACAAAATTAAATATAATTAAATTAATATATTAATTAAAATATAATTCAATAAATAATTAAAAATTTAATATTAAAACAATTCAGAAATAAGTTAAAAAAAAAAACAGTTTTTTTTTAAAATTAAATAAAGTGGATTTTTAAAATTAATTCGAGAACCGCTAACATTTTGCAAATTCTTACATTTTAGGACCAAAACAGCACTACAAAATTTAAAAAGTAATTTTATATATTTCAACAACAAAAATCTTGCGGACACTGGAGATAATTCCTAAATTTTGAAATATTAAAAATTTTGATTATTCTAAAAATTGTAAGTTAGCCAAGAACTTGATTTTTTAAAACACTCGCCAATAATCGTAAAAGTGTTAAAAATGGTCCAATTCTAAACGGTCAGAAAACATTATTTAAAGTGTTTAAATGTTTATGCAGAACACATTTCTTATACAAATCACGTAAATCATGAAACCAATTAAACATGCACATATTAATTACTACCAAACAAGCAAACATTTATATGCACGTGAATTTATAATTAAGATAGAAATCCAGTGACTGCAATTGATTATTATTTATTTAGATACATTTTGTAATCAATGCAAACTTTATTTTCCGTTAACAGATAAGTTTACTTCAACTTTAATTAAATTTCGATAAGTTCTCTTCGTTAACTCTTATTAAAAACAGCGAGTAATCCTGCCAAGTTATGGCGCGCCTTAGGTACGGAAATCAGATCCCTTCCTGTTTTAAACCAGAAATTGGTAACTGAATAGTTATTATAGTCTGCATGTGCATTTACTTATTTACACACGTGTTGTTCAGTAATTAACATTAAATGTGGTCGTCTTGCTCATTCACTGTTCTTTAGAAATGCAATAAAACGCAGCTTTGCTAAGATACAATTCATAAATATTCAAGATAAATCATAAATAAGAACTGTTAACAGATAAATCTGAAAGCTTAATTTACATTTAGGCTATATTAGTACAATTAGTACAGTATTAATGTTGCTCGTGTCAATGTAATAATAGTTTGAGTTAATTTTTAAGTAGGTAATTGCCACATTTTAACCACTACTTTGCTTTCTGTATTGAAAATTTCTTTGTTGTGTGAAAAGACGGATTATTAAATTATTGAAATGAGCCGTGAAGGCATTAAGGCGTCAGACCTGAATGTAAACGAGTGAGGTATCATGCTATACTTTGTTTACCGTTACCATTGTGTCATTTGTGGCAACAACACATAATTATTTTTAGCTGAAAAATCGTTAATGCAAATCACAGGTTGGCATATACTGTCAAGTACATTACCTTCACAATGGGAATTACCATACTTTAAATTTAAAGTGTAGAGGAAAGTAGTAAGTAGTAAATATAAATTTAGGAAGTCATGATTTCAACATTTTAAAGTCATGGAATAAAATAACTCCATAAATCATATTTGTGCAGGATAAATAAATTCTGGTCGGTATGACATAAAAAACTGGCCTCCCAAATGGGACCATCGGTTTCAACCAACAATAAATTCTTAAAATCCACTCACTCTGTGGGTACAACAGTTATTTTCATCATCTACTGAGTTTTAGAATCGGCACAAAAGTCTTCTTAAATACTGAGAACAACTTCAAAAATTTAGAAACAGAAATAATGAGCCACTCAACAAAAAAAATCAAAATCGTAGACATACACTATAACATTAAAAAAAAACTTGCAAGTGTTAATTCCATATGAAAAAAACTGAATAAGAAGTGTCAATTTAAATGAAATGAAAATGTTTAAAAAAATTGCATGTTAATTTTTTGGTAATTAGAGGTCAAATAGTGAATTCTACGAAAACAAAATTCTATTTTCATATAAGCAAAATTTCTAACGGGAGCCATAAAACTGCAAAAGATTAAAATTAAATGAAAACTAAGAATGATTATTTTTTAATTATTAAGTTACAAGTCTTAAAAAATCTAAAGAAAAACTTTATTAAAAATTTTAAAAATGTGCTTATGCGAGAATAAGAAATAGAAGAAAAATTGTGTTTATTTTAACTAAAAACTTTATATGTTGTAGTATTTTTGAATACTATATCGAAATTAATATAAATGTTGCATAAAAATAAACAACAATTTACAATTTAAGATATTTAAACTACAACCTATCAAAAATGTTGAATACGAACAACTTAATTTTGCGTCAATTTATAAAAGTGCTAAAACTATTTTTGACGTCAGTTTCAAAATTTCACACTGTATATATATAATGTATCTATAGTCGAAAAAGACTTAAACATCATAGAACACAAACAAATAATAATCCTAGAATTACAATAGAATAAATTAAAATATTAACTGTAATTTTACTGCTCATAAAGCAAAATAAAATTTAAGAGTCATAAAACTAAAATTTTATGTGTTTAAATAATAAACTGTAAGAAAATACTATAATAATAATTAGGTACCTTTTAGTTAAGCTACATTTAATTTAATTTGTCATCTTAAATTGAATTTGTAAAAAAGTAACTGCGTTAAAAAATACATAAAGTTATAGAAAGTAGATCAAGCTTTGATAAAAAAAAATTATTGGAACAAAAACATATAATAAGTAGGTAGATAGATAATAAAGACAATAAAGATAATAAAACAAAAAAAATCTAAAAAGTTTAAAATTTGTTTTTTGTGAAAACAAAAAAAAAAGTTTTTTTTAAAAAATTAAGTCTATTTAAAAAATGACAAATTTTAACAATTTAGAAGTTTATTATCATAAATGAAAAAAATTGGTTTAACCTTATTTGAAAAATTACAAAAATGATGAAAAAAAGTGTAATTAAGCTAAAATTTTACAGAAATTTTAAAAATTCGCACGTTTAAAAAAAGTTTGATATTTGTTGATAAAAAATGTCAAAAATACATTGACAAACAAAAAACAATCTGAAAAATGAGCAAATTATACAAATCTAAAAAGTTAAAAATTTGTTTTTTGTAAAAACAATTTTTTTTTAAATTAAGTCTTTATCTAAAAAAAATACACATTTTAACAATTTAGAAGTTTATTGTCATAAATGAAACAAATTAACCTCATTTAAAAAATATTACAAAAATTATGAAAAAAAAGTGTAATTAAGCTAAAATTTTACAAAAATTTTAAAAATTGGCACATTTAAAAAAAGTTTGTTATTTGTTGATAAAAATTGTCAAAAATACATTGACAAAGAAAAAACAATCTGAAAAATTTGTAAATTATACAAGTGTAAAATATTACCAGATTTTTTTTAGAATTCGTAAAAATGTGTAAATGAACCAAAAATTCATTGGTTTTATTTAGCTTAGGCAACTTTCCTCTACGCCATCGAACCCGTCTGTTGCATCGCTGCATTATTTATAATGTTGTAAATAAAACGTCAGTAGACTAAATAAATACTGCAGAGACATTACCCATGTCTGTTTATGGGGTCCATCTGTCAAACTCAGATTGCTATAAAAATCCTGATTGCAGCAGAAGCAATGAATTGTAATAATTTCCAATTTTGCATCAAATCAAATGAGTCAATGGCTCCGATTCTAACTGTTCACAGAAATTTATATCAGGATCTGCAAGGAGGAAACGTCTGCTTCAAACACTTGTCTTCGATATCGCAAAATTTCTCTCGTTCATGTCGATTGTTTGAAAAGACAATAAGACAACGTTCTACATCCGAGTGTCTTATCAAAAATTATGTGGAAGAGGGCACATGCTGAGTGGCACTGGAACACGCCGGCTATATGTAGAAGAGGTGGTCCAATATAGGCCAGTCTGTGTGTTTCCTTTGCAGACCGCGTTGGTTTCATTAGTGTGCAGTGCTCAGTGTCTTCTTGCGGACTTTGATGATGGATCTTCGACTTGTGGCCACCTCGCTCATCTTAGTCGCCCTTTTGCCAGGTACGCTCGAAAGCTCGAAGCTTTTTGTTTAATTTAATTTCCGAAAAAATTATCGGCACTGTTACATTTAATGAATGATTTCACAAAAAAACGGACCGTTATTGTAATAATAGGTCGATACAAAAGACATTGTTTGCCACAATTGGGCCTTTGTTGGACGATAACGATCCATTGTTATTAATTATTAAGCAAATTTCTCGTTTTTTTGCTTGAATTTTTTTCGCGACGAATTTTAACGGGAATCATAATTCAAGCGCAGAGCTTAATTTGAAAGTTGTTAAGTCACTATTAAAAGAATTCGGTTCTAATTTTTTCGTAAATAAAATGAAACGTGTCTTGAGATCTGCTACCTGACTTTGTATCGACAAATTCTTCTGGGAAGACAATTTGGCTGATTAATGGCAGCATTTTCACGGTTCATTCAAATTAAAGCGTGCACCTTTTTTCAGCGTAATTCACCACTTAGAGATCAATGACAGATTGGTTGAATACCCTCACAAGCTCAATAAAGGCAGCCACCAATTAAACCACTCCATACGAAAAGAATTCTCTTCTTTTTATTTCGCTGATTTGATGAGTCGACATGGTTCGCATTCTTTTCAAGGCAGCTAATTTCGTCCACTATACAAAAATTGTGAGAATTATTACTGCTCCAAAATCGTTAAAATGAGCATAAACAGTATTGTAGGAATTCTGAGAAATCGTTTTTAGACAAACCGCAGCTACAAATTATGTCATCAAATGTTTTTGTTGCCAAAATTTCTTGAAGGAAACTGACAGTTATCCTTAGTGATAATTTTAGAGTGGTTATTTGTGCAAATGTATAATTTAGATTAGAAAGAAACAAAAAAGTTCGGAACGAAATGTAGAAGATTACGTGTGAGAATGTTGTCGAAGAGGTTATCGAAGATAAATTATTTGTTTGTAATAGTAGCTAATAAAATTATGTAAATTAAATTTAATGACAGGACGTTAATTTAATTTCTGTTAACTAATGTACTACACGTGATAATCTCAATTTTTGCTGCAATGAAAAAATTAATAAGTCAACGTACTATTTACTTAGATGATACATAATTAATTATTTCAGCGACACAGGAAATCCAGAAAGATTAAGATTTCCACATCTCATTTAATACAACGTTAGTTCTCAAACTTCAGAAAAATCTAGTTAGTTCTCAAACTTCAGAAAAGGTCTGCTCTGGTTCACTTTCTGAAAAACATTTTTTTTGAATTGTTGTGTTACAGCTTGTAGCTTCTGATAACTATTTTGACTTTTTTTTTAATATATTCTTATTAAAAAAATATTTACAACAGAAACTTCAGCTTGTATTTAACCAAATGAAATTTGAAACTTAGTTACATAATAATAAAATAATTCTAAAAATTTTTAAACATAGAACAATTCTACATTTATTATATGCATTTTATTCTTTGTTACTTTGCAGTTTTACAGTCTCTTTTTAAATTTTTTATTTTTATTTATATTATGCATAATTCACTTTTTTGCTTGCTTAACTAAACGTCATATACTTCAGTTTTAATGTTTAAATAGAATAACAAGGTTTACGAATTGACTGTCGGGTATAAAATTATCGATCTTGCAGAATTTCAAAACTTGAAATTTCTGAGTTTTAATTAACTAAAAATTTTCAGAACTATAATTTTTTTATGAAAAAATTTGTAAATTCATTGATAAAAATAGGTAAAAAAATAATATTTTTTGTATAAATTTCAATTTTTTTTATATTCTATTTTTTGGGTTAAATAATTTTTTAAAGTGTTTAGAACATTTATAAAAAAAATTAAAATTTTATTTTTGCATTTTTCAATAATATTTTAAATTAAAATAAAAACAAATTTTTGTTTATTTGCTTTCCAAATTTTATACGTGTTAATTTATTTTAATTTATAAAAATTTTGTTGATTGTAAATAGTTTGAAAGTATTTATTTATTTATTATTTAGTTATTTAACTTTCTATGGATTTTTTCTTTTCATTAAAAATATTGAGACTAAATTTTATTAAGTTTTATAAACTATGTGAAAATTGAACACTTAATTTTACAGTATTTTAAGATTTTAGGTATGTTAAAATTTATTTGATAATTGATCAACTTTAGAAAGCCTTTGGTAAATTATAAAAATTATTTTGAAATGAAGAAAATAAATACTGATTTGGTTGATACATGAGATTTTTTACATTTTTGCTTAGAAACTAAAAATTTTAAATTCACCTAAAAAAATATGTGATTTTTTTATTAATTTGAGATTTCGGTAAAATATTTAGCTTTTATTTTTTTTCATCAAAACTTCAAAAATTTTGAAAGTTTCTAAAAAGGTTAGCAATTTCTGTAAACTAGAGATTTCAAAAAAATTTTCTAGTAAAAGTTTTAGCTGTCTTATACATTATCAAGGTTTTTATTGTAAAATATAAAATCAATTTTTTGTTTCTAATTTATGGAAGCAAGAAAATGAACTAAATTTTGAAAATTTTGAATTTTTTTTTTAGTATAGAGCAAATATTAATCCTTTTGTTTAGAATGAAAAAATAATTGTTTTGTTTCAGATTTGAAAGTGTTGATTATAAGCACTAAATCTGAAAAGGCAGTTTTGAAAACGTTAACTTTTTTTCTATTTAGAAAAAGTTTTTGATTTTTGTCAGATTCAATATAATGACTATTTCATATTAGAAGAGATTTCAGAATTTTGCACATCATTTTGTTAGATTTTTCTTTATTTTTTTGTTTACAATAGGAAGAGTAATTCCGTGTAATTATAAAATTTTGTAATTTTAAGTTGCTACATAGTAATAGCCGTTCATTAGTTATAGTAATAAAATTATGTAAATTAAATTAAACGACAGGCCGTTAACTTAGTTCTTGATTAATATTTGTCAGTAATTTTTACCGCCATTGAAAAAACAATAAGTCAACGAACGGTTTATTTTCAGATACAGGTTAGTTGAGAAAGATTTTAATTTATTTATTTCGCATCTCATTTAACAAAACGAGTAGTTGAAGATAATGCTGTCTTAATTTATATGTAACCGTGTTTATATGGCGCCTTCAGGAATCCAAGCGTTAACAATATTCTGCACTTTGCTTGGTGAATTTCTAATTTGGATTAAAGAGACTATCTCAAAGCCGTGAAACAAAGACTTATGAAAACCGCACGAACACCATCTCATATTCAAAGGTGAGAAGTAACCCTGAATAAAGAAGTGCCTACTGTGCAGTACATTGTTGTTTCTATGCGAATAAACGAGTTGGAACCAGTTTTTTGAGTCCTTTGTGCTGAAAATTTGTTGGAAATCCCTTTTGAACTTCACCATTGCTGAGAAGTAATTAATTCAGCAATAATAGAGGCGTCGTAAAAAAACTCCCCCATCTTCGTCCTTGCCATTATAATCACGTACTCCGTAGCCTTTTTATCTGACCAAAAATGAGGAAATCTATTATTATTGCGTTTTTGTAAATTTTTTGTCGGTCTACATTGCATGTGTCTAGTTTAAAGGCTGTCGAACTCTGGAATCTGTGAAGTGTGACCAACTATCTGCGATTCACTTTTAGTTAAACATACATTCCGTGAGTCTATCTTTTTCGCGGACACTCCTGGAACAAGGATAAACAGATCGTGTCACATGTTTAGAAAACTGTTCGCGAGGTTTCCTGCTTGCATATTACATTTTTATCGGGAAAACTCCCGGACGTTTATCTCATAATATTTATTACGGATTTAATGTTCGCTAACATCGGCGATTTATTTTATTTTTCGGATCATTTTCAGTCATAATCACTGAAAACACGTCCTGGGGTTGGAGTGCTGCTCGGAATAACTTAACTCTTCGTTGCCGGCACTATCTTCCACATCATAATCTTTACAAGTTATGTTTCCAACGTATTTGGAATGATGTATGGACTTATTTACGTGAGCAGGTCATGGAAATATGTGGTCGGGAAACAATACAAGGAGTTCAAGGTGTGGTTACACTGAAATAATGTCTTTATCACAAATAGTCAACTTAATTTTGCTATTAAGTGTGGTAAATTGTTAGGTGGGGTCATAATCATAACAGTAAAGTTTTATAAAAAGCTCCAGCTGCCATTAAGCCGATTAAACACTTTCAATTCAAGAAATCGATTGTGTTATTCGACTTGTATATTTACATTTACGATTAACCATGTAAAGTTAACCAGCCCGGAAAATCGATTTAATAGCGGTTTCTTCCGGTAATAGAACTAATGTAAAGTCATTACAAAAATGTATACTTACACATAAAGATTATCGTTTAAACGATGTTAAATTGTTAAATTAGTTAAGTGCACTCTAGAATGATTGTGCTCGTGTAAATTATGACATGTTCTCTTAATCAACGGAAAATGGAAATTAATGCAGCGAGTGTATGCAAATTCAATTCCATCCACAATTTTAATAAATGTGTCAATAAAATTTCATCAAAATGAATACTACAATTAGACTAATCAGTACTGTTCGTTAGCTATTATTCCACACAACCGGCAGTGCATGCAATTAAGCAATTTTTAGTTTTGAAGTACTAATTTAATTTGTTCCCATCGCCGCAGTCGTTGGGTTCAATAAAATGTAATTAATTACGTCAACCTCTGGAATGTCCACAGATCTGATAAAAGAATCATCGCTTAAATCTAATGGGATATTCTTTTACGGAAACGTCATATTAAATTGTGATAATAACTGTTATTTATGTCGGTTGTAACAGTACAAATGTATGTAAATCTTTCAGCTTTATATAAAAACTAGGTTTATAGTACAGTACATTGTTCTCTGAAACTGTGTGAAAAAAAAGTGTAATAAATGGTGAACGGTTGGATGCAAAAATTGTAAAAAATTAGAGAAAGCATTCTTGTGAAAAGGTCTTTAAAATGGTCGTCTTTGTAAACATTACTCGGACATCTTAAAACGTTTACAATGCTTCTGCGGAAGCAATGAATTTACAATAGCGATAATAAAAAGTCAGGATATGTTCGTGCAGTAAAACATGATGTTACTGTCTAAGAGGTAGCACGTTTTCTTGATAGTGTTAATCTTTTTTTAGTTGAAACATACCTTGTATTTGTTTTTGGTAAGTTTTGAATTATCTATAATCTGAATGTATTAAAATATAGTTTTTAGTTTTTAGAAATATCGGGCCTACCATTTTTTGTTAAAATTATGTCATTTTAGTGATAGACATTTTTAGTATATCTATCGCAAGAACGTACGATAAAAATCAAAATCTGTCTTAAGAATGAAAGCTGTCAAAAACTTTGTCTCCATTTTTTAAGATCTCACATATGAGATAGATTTTTAAGATCAGTGAGTCAAATTATTAATAATTTTATGGTAAATTTTAGGCTCTAGTTATAAATATTTTCCAATTTAATTTTACAGTGTTTTTTGTTGTTGTTTCGTTATTGTTTTTTAGCTAAATCTTCTGTTAAATTTAAACACATTGAATAGAAAATGCCTGAAATCAATACTAGATTAGATTGTACAATTTGACTAAACTGATCATCATTGCCGTAAATCCGCTCAATGACACTAAGTCCAAAGAAAAAGTAGCCAAAAGAAACTTAATATGAGATTAGATAAATTTAGATTAACTAAATTAATTTAAATTGAAAAAACTGCCCTAATTTAGAGCTGACAGAAAATATTTGAGCTGACTTTGACCAAGTTGGAATAAATAGAATTAAAAGAGACTAAACCGGATCAAATAAGACAAATTTTAACTAAAGTAGACCAAAGGCATTCTACCGAATTAAAAATCGTCTAATTTGGTTAAACTGGTCAACAACCATTAGAAGATGACTCAACTGAGATTAGATACGACCAGATAGATAGATCTAATTTGAAGTCAACTGAACTAAACTGGAACAAATTAGACAATCTTTGAGAAAACTAATTATTATAGGCTGTTTAAAATTGGTTAAATATAAATAAATATAAATCAATGTTCAGAATTTTCGATTCAAATTATGTTAAAATTAATGATGCTAGAAATTAAAAAAAAAAAGCTCAAATCAACCAAATTTTAATTAAAATAGCTAAACTTAAATAAAGCTAGATAGGAATAGATTAACAAAATAGGAGTACAATGGAGACAATTGAACTGATTGAATTAAAATTAGATAAAAAACTTAAATTAAAAACTGACTAGTTTGCTAATACTAGTGAATTTTGTAGCAAATTAAAATCTGAATTCCCAGAAGAGTGACCAAACAAAATTGACAGAAAATTACAGAGAAGCGCATTAAATTTGAGAGTAGATAAAAGTTAACTAAATTCGTCTGAACGTACAATGAGTTAAAAAATTTGGTGAAGAAAAATTATTTAACGTGTGAGTCATTTGAACTCAAAATTAGATTATGGTCGAACAAATCAAGAAGAGATTTGAATTCACAAAATTATGTTTTTAGTTTTTAATGAAATTTACATAATTTATTGTAACTTAAAGAAAGATGAAAGAATTTTAAAGATTGTTCTTATAAATTGAAGCTATTTTAAGAAAAAACAAACATTATCCAAACAAACTCTTAGATATATAGAGTGCATAAATAAAAATAGATTTTTATTTTCGTAAATTTTTTTTGCAGCTGAAATAAATGTTGAAATGATTAACCGTTGTTATTTTACATAGAACTATTGTGATTTTTTTTCATTTTATTGGTGCTTAGTCTGATAAAGTTTTCAAACAGAACAAGAATACAAAAATTTCTGACAAAAGTGTGTTGTTTTCCAAAATAATAAATTTTGATTTTAAATTAATTCAGCATTTTTTTAAGTCACATAACTAACGACTTAAAATTCCAGAGTTTATTAACATTTGCTACTGAAAGCTACAAAAAACCTTCGCTACGGAATTCGTAATTAATATATTTCGTTAATATTAATAAACCGTAAGTGTCTAAAATTATATCAATTAATTAGCATCAGACAGGAATTCACCTGTGTAAAACAACTCGTAAGTGGACTACATAACTACAAAATAATTAAAATACGTGTTTATAACTTTATAAATTGCATACATGTTCACGATTTTTACATTTTTTTCCACTGCGAGTAATTTAATGATATTTCCATAAAAATGGGACATGACCAGAATGGCCCCTTGCGGTACTCTACAACTTACAGTCGCTGCTGGTTAATTGCCTCAATTTTTATGTCATGCTCGAGTAATTTGTTACCTGCAGTTTTGCGCATTCGTTTTATTTATAATGACAGTGTATTAATAAATAATCTAAAAAAGAGAATCAATTAACACGGTATGAGGAAGTTTTAGAATGTGGAACAAATTCGGCTCATCTTCAAATAACGTGTCAGATTAAGCGTAAAATATGATTATTGTGATACAGACGACCGATAATACGTTGATAAAAAATGGTAGCTTCGTACTGAACTACAGTTAGTGTCCAATTAATGAGATCTGGATCCCCAAAATTTCACCACAGGAAGTCTCAATCTTATATAAATATTTCAGTGACTTAATTGCGAAAAAAAGCATTTAATTGACAAGAAGAATTCCAAATAGGTAAGTCTCAAGGCTTCAGAATTAAAACGTCTTTTATTAAAAACGTACCAGTTTCCATTAACGGTTAGTGCAAGAAAAAGTCACCTAGACGAAATATGGTATTTGTTTTAGCCTTGTATTATAGCGGTATTATAATTTAAATTCGCCTTTAATTTACAACACGCGACTAATCATGTCTTTTGGTAATGGTAGAGTGTAAGTTCTTATTCTCAAAGCTATTAAATATTATTCATATAGATTTGAACAGTAATTCTCTAGTTATGACCACAGACAAGCTGTCTACCACGATGTTTTTACGATTTTATTTGGTTAAGTTTTATTTTGTTAAGTGGCACACAATCCACGTTGCTTTAATTTACGAAACAAGTATTATTCTCTGCAAGTAGCTGTTGTTTCGAATGGGAACAATCAGATGCATTCTGTATGCATGGATGTGAAGTGCTATTCTATTCAGAGATTCGAAGCGATACGTGATTTTAAGTTTAGTGCGGTAATTTTTTGGTCACTGAATTAGATTTACAAAACGTTTGATCTCGAACAAAAGATTTATTTGTTATCACACACTTGGCATATTTTTAAACAAGCTTTCTATTATTTTAAGTACAACCGTTAGCTAAAGATATTTGTTTTATTAGAGTCATTTCCTGCGTGCGAGTAAAGGTCGATACGGACAACGGACAACGATTTGAAATAGTTGAAGTATTAATAGATAGACTGAAAAAATTGATAGCTTTCACAACAAAAAAATTTTTTAATGTAAAAAACTAGCTTAGTACAAAAATGAAGAGCAGATATTTATTATCTCGTCTGTCTTCTTTGGTTCTTTTTTATGCAAATTATTTATCATTGTTCGATAAATATTGGATATATTGGATTAAAATGTACGGTTCTTAAAAACTTTAAAATTAAAAAAAAATAGGTTTCGAAGGACCTGAAAAAATGAAAATATGTTAATTTTTTTTATAGTTTCGAAAATTCACCTAATTAAAATATATTTTTAAAGAAAATAAAAAAAGACATTTCCTATGAATCAAAATGGTTTTATATATTGTATTATAAATATAATTAAAATTTGCTAGAAAGACAAAAAAAAAAGAAAATTGTAGAGTTTTCAAAATAATGTAGGGATTGACTTATTGATGTTTCTCTGGACCTGTACATTGAATGCAGTTTTGAGTTTTTGCGATTTACAACAGCTTCTAATAGTTTCAAAGTACTAAATTTTTAAAAATTTGCCATATTATACAAAAAAAAAATCAAGATATTCTACAAAGTTTTCAATAGATATTTTTAAACGTTCTGAAAGTTGAATTTCATAAAATTACTAAAGTTTCAAAATTTTATAAAAATAGTTACTAGTTTTAGATCTTAGTCAGGTAATGGAGTGCCAGAAGTTTTAAAGTTTTACACAAATCGAGTGTTGCAAAATTCTGTAGTAGTTTTTAAGAGTTTCTAAATTTTCTGGTGCCTCAAACCAAAAAATTAAACTTGCAAATTATGCAAGATTTCCATCAGTTTTAAAATATTTTTTAATTCTGGTATTTTGAATATTTGAGAGACGTTAAAGATTTGAAAAGTTTTAAATGTTTCAAATATTGAAATCGATATGAATATGTTTTTCGTTGATTAAACAGATTTTGAAATAAGGAAAAAAACACGTGTTGGCCACAAATAAACAAAAATGTTCATAAATACCAAAAAATATATATCAAGAATCCACAGGATTTGGATACTGTAGCTAATTTAAGACGATATAAAAATATAAACCGTTCAGAACAATTATAAAATCTAAGAAACACAAAGAAACTAAAAACATTCAAAAATTGATAAACTGAATTGAAAAATGTGATAACTAACAAAAAATTGAACCTATAAGAGGATGACTATTAATTTCGTTAATGGTTTGAATTTCAAAATCCTTAAAAAATCTTCAGCTGATAATCTTAAATTTTGAAAACAAAATTGGATGAAATTATAAATTCGTAAAAAATATTTTTTTATAAAAAAACTCTGAAAATTGCAAGAAAGATATAAGTTTAGAAATCACAAAAATCAAAACATTAAATTTATTATTGTATTGGAAGTGAAAGAAACAATAAGAAATAGTAACAACTAACAATAACTAACAATAAAATATGTGCCTAATTAAAGGTATCAAAGGAAGTGAAGGTTTTTTTAACTTTTCAAAATAGAAAAATAAGAGCCAAACAACTTTTTGCAATTAATTTTTTATTGAAAATACATAAGTTGAAAAGTTGATTAATAAATTTATTCGGCGTATGAATTGAAAACTTGATATGTTTGCAGGAAATTTAAATATAAGAAATGTACTGTATATTTATTTTTTAAGTTTAAATGTAAAAAATCTTGTTCTACCTCTTATGGAATACACATACATTTACTCTTATGATTATCATGTCAATATAAGAGCACGTTAGTGATTTCCGTTATTCTTTAAACCATTGTGGCAGGTGTCTTTCAAATAAGCAGATTATTTTATTTTAGAGCGGCTGCGAATCATGTTTTGTGTTCCAATTAAATTGTTAAAAAGAAGAAAAAATATACATATATAGTGGTGAGTTAATCTTATACCTTATATCGATGACCATCAGACTTACCAGTTTAATTTTACTGTTCTAGATACGTAACATGGTAGTAACGATGGAATTCAAACCAATGAATTTATGAGTTTTCATATTTTACATTCGCCTCCCCGTGTGGGAGCAGTAAAGTCTAAGATGCCTCCGCCTTTTATCCTTTTGTAAATATCAAGCTTTATTTTTGTTATCTCGAAATGTGGCTATTTCTCTCCTGTGGTTTTAGACATGCGAAAAATTACAAACTAGCCAACTAACCGATCCTAGCGGCAACTGCATGAAATTTATATCGTAATAATTTACATTCATAGTTTCTGTAAGAGAGATGTCATGCATGAATCGTTCCACGTCAAATAAAACCTATCCTGAATCGAATTTTTCGGAAATCTAATTTCGCATCGCGATGCGTTTAGCACATTCGAGCAATACACAGCGATGATAAACACATAGTACCGCTGTTAATTCAGTTATGTCACCAGTTACAATAATTAGCTACTTCGTGCAGCAGTCAAGAAGATTACCTGAAATTTCTTGGAACCGTCTCGACAAAATTGCATTGTGTGTCAATTTTGCGGTCAATTAAGAGAGGCTTCAACTGCGGATACCCTTTATTGTGTATGTAGAACTTTTTACTTTTTGTTACTCGTAACATGTTGTGGTTAAAGGTGGTCGTTAGCACGCTTCTTATACCTGCTCTCAATACACATTTCTGATCAATTAAGTTTCTTTGTTCGCGCACAAAGATCACAAAGGGCAGTTCCGCTTCCAAATTTCCACAGGTTCAACATTGCGAATGCAATTCTCTTGTCCGAATTGGGCTGTAAATGACCCGACGGCCTCGAAACTGAAATTGTTAAATAAAAAAATTAATAACCACCAAGGTAAAGTAGACAAAGGTAGGTAATGTGCAAAGGCGCCTCTTCTTGTAAATCGGATTTCTAAACAGCTCTGATAACCATGTTAAATAATTTTACGCATCGTTGAATAAACTGTATAAATATAATTTTCGAGAAAAAATTGCATTTTTCTTGTTCCTTCGGCAGCGGGCGCTGATCATGGGAACCCGATTACATAATGCTTTTTTGCCAACTTTTTTCTCTCCCAATGATTTTAATTAAATTTTAAACACTTAATTGAGACAAACTATTATCTCAGTCAGTGAGCAAAATCTCTATTTATTGTTTTCTTTAAGTACTGTTATCTTGAGGAGACGGAAGCGCCCAAAGAACAACCATTTTACGGTGAATAAATAATGATGGGCAATTAGAGCACAGTTAAGTTGTTTATTTGATCGCTTTTTTCGATGTTTAATTTGACCGTTTAAGCAGCCACGGTTTTCAAGAAACGTCTCTAATTACATTGTTGATTTTATCGGGCTTTTACGGTAAAAAGACAAGCGGCTATTTTACAATCAATTTACTAAATTATGGGACGATTTTTGATGAGGCGCAATTTACATTTAATTGGCGCCAAAAAACGCAATTTTAGACGCAAAAAATTCACATGCAGAGTGCCTAATTTTGCTCAGGCTTATAAAAAATATGACGGTACACGGTTTTTGCTGACTTTCAGGTTAGTGACATTGGGACTGAAATTAGTTCTGTTTTTCGGTTTCTATTATTATTAAATTATTACATCTTTGAAAAGGTCTGTTGGTGGCGAAAAATAAATGAGATCGCTTATATATAATACAAAGGTAATTTCATAAATGATTTCTTGAGAACTCAATTTTGGTTGCTCGGAACGAACATAAAACATTTTTAACACTTTTCTCGATTTGTGCCACCACCAAAGGAAACTTTCAAACCTCACACACGTCTGGATAATAAACATCTTAACATCATTCGACAAATCGATTTTTAAAACTGTATAATGTTAGATCTGACCCAATCACCTACTTATAACCAAAATTAGTTAACGATAAGAACACAGATTAATTTAATCATAGTCTAGGGTATGAAATAACAATCTTTCCAACTTTAACCTTTTTTTTTAAATTTCCAGCTTGTTAACCTGCGATATAATCACAATGTAATCATCGGCGAAGGCACCAAATTATTGTTAAAGATCTCTGAACAGATATTGATTTTAAAATTACCGCTGCTCGAGCATTCCAGCTTAAAATAATTAAGAGTCAGTCTCTAATTGACTCACCCCGTATACATTAGCAAAAATTTATTGTTCTTTCAAAATTCCCACGCAAAAAAACTCCAGCTAATCGGAATTCGGCGCTTAATTGGCAACGTACATAAGAAATCTAATTAATTTCCTCAACTAAAATTTTTGTAACTGTTTTTGAAAAAGGGGAATTTTTATTGCGCTAATTTGAAGCAATTATTTGCTTTAAACAAAATTTTTTAGATTTGCGTGACCTGTTTGCTTTCCGATTATTAGGTTTCGTTTTACGATCGACATAAAATAAAATATGCACATTTTATGTTTTTATAAATATCGAAAGGAATAACGAATATGATTTTATCTCTCAACAGAAGGTATCTTTGTTGTCGCTAAATTAGAGGAATCTAATCTTTATCAATACTCTTCTAATAACGGTGCCGCTTCATGTGTGATCTTTCTCTTAACTCACCTGCTTTTTAACAGCTTTGTACTCTTCGGTGTAAAATGCAGATTCATCTACAACAATAACATTCCATTAATATTTATGACCAAAACCATATTACTCCACGTTAATGTCTTTGACCCTACAGAATTTATTTAACTTATATCATCAATAAAAATTAACAAAAAATTGTTCAATATCTTTTTTAATAACAATTTATAAATTGGAAAGCTTGAGGTCACATCTCGCATGTTCGTGTGGTCTTAACAATAATTTATGGAACGTATAAAATTGTTTAGAGCGCACTGTTAATTTAACTAAACAGAATTGATCGCACTCAACGATATAGCAACTTTAAAAAATAAGAACAAGTCATAAAAGCTCATTATTGTTTCTGTTCATCTGCTGTTTTGGACGTCATATGGTTCGTGTTTGGTAGACGAGTGTTCTTAATTTACAGTTTTGGTAGTTGGTAAATTATTTCTGCAACACAAGAGGTGGTTATAATTGAGAATTTATAATTGATATTCAATTAAGCGAAGGTATAGCATGAAATATTTTTTTCAGCAAGCAATCATATATCCGGAACTGGCCATAAAAATAATAGAACACCATTAAAACAAAATAAAAATTTACAATCGTTGGAAATTTTGTGAGTTTTCCTGAAAGTGTAAAATTTTCTAATAAATATTTAAATTTATCAAAATAATCAAAAATTTCACATTTTTAATGTCTTCAAATAACACTCAGTTTTTTTCAGGGTGGTAAAAATAGTGACATCTATGGACGCTTTAATTTAATATCAAACTTCACGAAACATCTAAAACTAAATATTTTAAAATAGATAGAGAATCTCAAGATTTCTAGAACACTTTAAAATCTTTAAATCCAAAGTAATAAAGAATCTGCAAAAAAATGCATTTTTAAAGAAAAAATGGCGTAACAACTAAAAGGTCTAAAATTTCTGTCACTTTTTTTAATCTTTAAAAGCTCAAAAGTTCCAAGTCTCTTTGAAAGCTATAACAAATGTCTCAAGGATATTTAAGTTTATAGACTCATGGCTTCTAATCCCTAACTCTCGAAAGCTGAAGTATTTTCGAAATTTTAAATAATAAAATTATTATTATTATTATTTTTATTAAGTTTAATTAAAAGCACAAAAATTATTGGTTAATGTAAAAACAAAATATTTAGAATCGGATTAAATGTCTTACGTAAGTGCCTTTAGGATATTTAAATTTTCTAAAATATCTTCCAAAAACTGATAAAAAGTGAAAAAATAATTTTCTTACCTAAAATACACAAAAATTTTAATCCCACATAGAATGTATAATTTTTTTATAAAATCTCAAATTATTTAATTCAACGCTCCGGAATTTACAACTGTTTAGATAAACTAAACTACAATTTAAAAAATTTGATGGTTAAAAAGTTTCTAAAAAACTGTGCAGGTTCAAGATATCCAAAATTGTTCAAAAGCTTAATAATTTGCTAATTTATGTCTCAACAATAGCTAAATTTAACGAAAAGAAAGAAAATTTCCAAAAATTTTAGGATTAAAATTGTTCAAAAAAGTCCAAATCTCAAAGATCTTGATTTAAAAGCATAAAGTAAATTAGAATTTGTCAAATACGCACAGTTGTGAACGTAAATAGACAGAAAATAACTTGAACATTTTTAAAATTATAGATATTTAAAAATTTAAAAAAATTGTAATACAAAAGCAAATTTTTGTAAATTCAGGAAAGTTTGAGGATAAAAAAATAAAATAAGAAACATTCAATATTGAATAGTTAAATAAAAAAAACATTCAATATTCAAAAAGCAGCTTGTCTTAGGATCTAATCGTAAAAGTGGTCAATTTATATTTTTTACGCGAGATAAAAACAAACTTGAACTCCATCAAAGTAAAATTTACTAAAAAACTCGTCCATAAAGTTTAGAAAACTGGACGAAGATTGAAAGCAGAAAAATTAAACAAAAGAGTCGGAAACTTTTTTAACTTTACAAACTCTGAATTTAAGTAACAATGCCAATGGATAAAACCTAAAGCGTTTATTCAATTTAATTTTTTCCGTGAAGCGATAAACGCATTGTCTACAGCTATAAATGCTATCTACAGGTGTTTCAATTTCACAATTTCCATATTAAGTTTATCGTCACCGTAGAAAATCTATTCTCCGCTTCAAATTATAGCATGGGACGGAAGTTTTGCGAGCTTTCGGCTTTCTGCTGACTTGGTTTTATCGATAATTCAAACGGTCAAGACCATTCATTCTATTATCGTCCGTCGCCGTCGAATAAAATACGACATGGAAAAAGGTATTTCCGAATTATTTTCCACAATCTGAAACGCCCATTGAGAGGACAATTGACTACAATTCTGATTAAATTAATCTTCCGATGCTGTGTTTCAAGTTAAAGTTCAAGTAGCATACGTGACAAAAGTAGTAATCACGCAAAAACATAACCGACAAAAATAATTTCATGTGTTTAGTTACGGTCTGATTTCGATAAGGTCCTGACTCGTCCTTAGATCATGTAATTGGAAGCTAGCGTGGATAATCTTCAGAGCGGTTAACTCAAGGTTGAGATTAAAAACTGTTATGACAAAGTCGGAGTAACTTACAGAGAAATGTTAAGATCTTGGTATATTTATGTTCCTGTTATTAATAGTCTTTTTGTTTTGTCCGCATCAACCGTTTATTAAATCCTCTGGTTCTTGTTATTGGTAATAAAGTTTCAAGTTTCACAAGTGGACAGTTTGGAGCATTAATCGGCTGTCGTAGGTTTTGATAGACGGGATGTAATAATTGAAGGCTATTAATTTAATCAACTTCCAGGACTATATTAATACGTCAATTAAATATTGCAGCATAATTGAACCATAAAAGACACTCAAGTGGCTCTAATTCATGAATGAATCTCGATTTCAAGCGAGTCGTTTTATTTTAGCTACAGCAATTCAAAGACCTCATTTACTTTCATATCATGAATACTTAAGTAACATCCTTTTTTCCAGTTCTGACCGCGCTACGGGATTCTTCATGTCCAAGAATTTGCACGGCGCAAGGTTACGGAGATCCAGTTTGTGGCACCGACGGGATCATCTATCCAAATATCTGCGAGCTGAGGAAAAAGACTTGTGGAAAAGGTGTCAAGTTGTCTCCAGATCCGAGTCTTTGCAAAAGATCTTCAGGATCGAAATGTGAACACAGGTGTGGAAATGAAAAAGATTTGGTTTGCGGCACCGACGGAAGGACGTACTTGAATAGGTGCATGCTTGAAGTGGAAATATGCAGGTAATGGGATTCATGTCATGTGTGAAAACGTGTTGACAAGCAAAGGTTCCAGGCTGGGAATAGCGCTGTCTCATTTAGGTGCCTGCAATAATATCAGCGCCCATCGCGAGAACTGTCCAGTGGATTGCAAGCAAGCTCCTTCGGACGGACCCATTTGTGGAAGCGACGGCAATGTCTATAAGAGCACTTGTCAGATGAAACTCCTTACATGCGGGTAATCAGAATTTTCATTCAGAAGATACGTAGGGTTTCAAGACTTCAAAATTTAAAAAAGAAGGGTGATTGCTAACATTTTATGAACAGGAAATGAGAGTAATAAAAACAATTTAATTTCTTCTCTTAAAAATTTCTACTGTAAAGTGATAACTAAAGAAAACCTAAAAAATAAAACCACCATAATTAAATCAGTGAATCATTAAATTCAATCATTCAAACATTGGAAAAAATTATTAAGTCAACAAATTTTCAGATTCTAGTTTTTAAATTTTCAGGTGTTGGGTTCAAAAAATCCAAAATTTGTGGATTTAAGCTGCTTAGGAGCAAATTTCAAAATCTACTCTATTTATAAAAAGCAGATTCAGTTTTATGGGTTTCCAGCTTCTAAATTTACGAATCTTATCTTAATCTTAAATTAATTCATGTTGACAGACTTTCAAATCCTAGAGTTTTAGGTTTACACATTCTAGATTCTTAAACTTTGTTCTTTGAGATTTTGGATTCTAAGATGCCACAGTATGAGATTATGTGCTTCTGAATTTAAGAACGTTTAATAAGCTCTCATCATTTTTTTTAAGACATAACCAATTCTCTGATTTTCTGTATTCTAAATTGGAAGCTTACATGGCAAACTTTTTATTTTGAAATTCCAAGATGTAAAGTTCTTGGAAATCAAACTCTTATATTCTAAAGTTTTCAGAATTTTAGATTTGGTTATACTTTTTCTGCTATGTATTTTGTTCTAGATGTCATGTTTTCAGTTAAACAGATTTTTTTATTGAAAACACTAAATCAAAATAACGAAAAAAAACAAAACTCAGAGTACAACTGATAACAAAATTTATCTTTGAGAAATGAAGAGTTATACAGATATTTATAAATTAATTTTAAAGCAAAAAACAGACAACAGTGTATTTATGATAAAAAGTTTATTAGTAAATAAGATAATACAGAAGATTTCTCAAAAAACAAATTATTGGATTTTTACTTTTAATTGTTGTGTCTGAAATTCACAAGGTAAGCTAGATATTTCATATTTTTTTAAGAAACCATAGCTAACCAGCTGAAAGAATGAAACTGAAAGATAGAATTTTGTGGAGAGCCGTGGTCAATTTCGTAAATAAAATAATTTACTTTAGCTAGTTTCTTACGGTCATATCTAGCATTGACTATCCAGAGCCGGACTACTAAATAATTATAACTTCGAGCTTTGACTCTTTCAAGCTAGCCGGTTTCCCGCATGACCACTCTTTGTTACGAACGTTAAACGTTGTAAAGTTCCAAATTAAATAAGGAAATCATCTATAAAAAGTGGTTTTAAATAACAACTATACTCGATAAAAGCAAGATACTGATCATACTTTTCCCATCTCTCTTTCTAACTACTCCGACATGTATCTGCACATTATCTTGAACAGTTCCCATTGAATGAAGTGCGTGCTATTAATGTTTCTGAAGTGTACCGCTATACTTATATTTTCGTGCCATTTTAGCGGCAGCACACTTTTTACTATGAACTCTATAATAACAGTAATAACTCCGACATGGCAACTAACATTATCGCACTTAAACCCGTACTTGAGTTTTTTGTTCGAAATTTCTATTATGAACAAATATCTGAATGAGTAGAACCAATCTACAGCATCTGTTTTGTATGAAAATGGATAAGCTCGGCGATTGATTTGAATAATTGAAAAAATCGTTGCATAATAATCAAATAAATTACATAGAAAACTGTTATAAATTGTTACACTAACAAGGCAAAACTAATGAAAAAGCAACATAAATTGCTAGATTGGTGCACACTCACTCGAGCATTTTTGTTGGCATGCCAAATCTATAAATACAGTAATTAATTCAAATGAGAGTTCAATTACGAGGAATAAAAAGTATAAATCCAGTTGAGATGCAGTGAATCGCTATCTACGTTTAGAACAAAAAATTTTTTCCGTAACTTGTCCTAATATATTTTACAATATTTGAATTATTTGACAGATACGTTACGAAAGAACACAGTTTTAACAAGTTGGGACCGTGTTCATTAATAAACTTTTTAGTAAAACAGTGAATCCTGTTATCAAAGTCCCGTTCAGCAGAGGTCCCGTATTTTTTGATATAAATTCTCAAAATTATTTGCTGTTAGGAAATAATTATCTCAGTTATCGTTAATTCTGACTGAAATATAAAAAGGTAAAACGACGCTCAAACCTAGCATTGAAGTTTCAAAAAGAAATTCGTTTATAAGTTTTGTAGTGATTGAGTAGTTTATTTTACAGCCAATTAACCTTTTATTAATTTCTAGAATGCTATTTTAGACGACGTATAAATTTACGATGTTATAACCATAGACCTTGTGGCATCCTGAAGTCATAATTTAAGCATGTTAGTGTCTTCACTGCAATAAAATTTTCTACTTTTAGCACTGATACTTTCCATCTTTAGCTCCAGTTCTCAATGAGTTAGCCGAACTCACAAATCACAATGTTTCAGACAAGGAGTAGTGAGGACAGACAAGAAATACTGCCAAACAACACGACATTGCCGCGAGTCTTGTTGGAGAAACGCTAGACCCACTTGTGGTTCAGATGGGAAGATTTATTCCAACGTTTGTCGAATGAAATCGAAGAATTGCGGGTAAAAAGCATGAATTGTCCAGTCATTCAATGTTCATCTCTTGGTTGATTATAGCAAACATGTTTTCGAAGTACCAATGGCTTATTGCGCTAGTCAGGAAAGGACATCACACAGTATAGGATGTCCTACAGGATGCGGCAACGAAATTGAAAAACCTGTATGTGGATCGGATGGATATGTTTATAGACATGAATGTGAGATGAAACTACTTAACTGCGGGTAAGTGAGAGAAAATTTGCCGTGCAGACGAAATAACGGCTCATGGAGGACTCGAGGGCATTTCTATTAACATTGTAAATATAGTGAAAGTCGAGGAAGCTTCTTGTGGGCTCCTTTTAATGCACATAAACTCGCTATTACGGGTATAAATATGACTATAACATTAGGAAAAAATGCTTCTTGGGTGTTCTTTCTTTGACTCTCAGTAAGAACTAGGTGAAATATAGATTACCGCTGTTCTCTATTCTAGGTCCCACAGACGCGTAACAAAGGTCGATTTCGAAAAGTGCAAAGGAAAATTATCGAAATGCCTCAAAGTGAAATGTCCTAACGACGTCGACCCCGTTTGTGGAACAGACGCACGAACCTACACCAATCAGTGTCAGCTAAATTTGGCCACGTGTTTGAAAGGGGTTCAGTTTGCTCACGTAGGAAATTGTACAGCACTAAAAGAACAAGTTCCATGCCCTACAAACTGTGATAATGAAACTGAAGAGCCAGTATGCGGATCTGATGGCAATGTTTATAGGTATGTATCAAACAAAAACGTCCCTGATGTGAGGAGTTATTAAGTTAAAACAATTTGTCGTAACTGTAGGCTATTTTATTTTTTCGTAAGAGTAATTAAAGGTTGCGAGTTCATGTTCTTGACAAGTGTGCCACCTGCGTTAAT
The DNA here is from genome assembly GCA_030157275.1 of Cynaeus angustus. Taxonomy (NCBI): domain Eukaryota; kingdom Metazoa; phylum Arthropoda; class Insecta; order Coleoptera; family Tenebrionidae; genus Cynaeus; species Cynaeus angustus. The sequence goes on from CM058058.1 coordinate 25,630,551, forward strand.
CAGGTCGGTAATTAATTTGGAGTTTTAAGATTGAAGGGAACCGGGAGAAAAGTTGATTAGATTTCGCATGCTAAAATTAATTTTGTATAATTACGCAGCATTATTTTCCTGTCTAAGTGTGAATTAATAATAATAGTTTATGCGAATGAACTGCAACGATGGGTCTGAACACTTCTGTAATATCTAGCTGACGGTTCAGCGAGAGTTCAATAAAAGGCAGCAAAAGAAAATTTATACTTGTAATTACAAAATTTATATGGCTACATTAAGAATGTATCGCACTACTGGAATCTGCGTTTAGTAACACAGGAGCAATATATCATTATAATAAAATTAATTCCTGCGCATGCATGCCTCTAGCATTTTTTTCTAGATATCTTAATTAGATCGTCTATGTAAATATTCGTTTGAATCAAAGTTCTATTTTTTTTCCAAGTTTAAGGTTCTAGTTTTTTCATTTTTATCTGACACTCTAAAAGTAGCAGAAAAAGATTAATAAATACATGTCTTATTCAATAATGAAAGCACAAGTATCATTTTTTTGACCTCCACGAGATTCCAATCTCTTCCGCTCAAAGAGCAAAAACACCATTCTTGATTTGTGCCTAAGAAACTATTATTTATTTTACTAGTAAACATAATTACAGTTATCGGTTGTTTTGCTTGAAAGAGTAACGGACAACAGAATGGTTTCGATTAGTGAAGTAACCAAGGCTCAAATGGAGATTACTTAAATTATTTTGTCCTTTATGCAATTAGTGTCATGATTGAAATATTCACTCAAAAACTGAATAGTAAAATTTGACCTAGATTTTCCCAGATGGTAGATATAAGGATGCTATTTTTTTGTTTTGTATATCTGGGTTAAAGTATGATTTTTTTTATTTCTTCCTGTTGGTTAAGTTCCCACAAGAAAAACAGAAGCCATGCCAGTAATTGCTTTTTGTTTTATTTCTTTACAATAAAAATAATGTAACAATAATTTTATAACGTTTCCGTTATTTTAAGGTCCCTCTGTCACATGAAAAAGGATACATGCGGCCAACTGGTCACTCAAGTGCCTCTACGCCACTGCCCAACCACCGCCTTATGTAACCAAAAATGCGACGACGACAAGAATTTCGTCTGTGGTTCCGACAACAAATTATACAAAAATGAATGTGAAATGAAGCGAGATAATTGCGGGTAAGTCCGAAGCAAACAACCCACTTCTGGAATTAATTGGTTCTAATTTTGCAGCAAACATATTTTTGTTGTCCCAATGAAGAGATGTTTATCTGGTTTCTTATTTAGAGGATGTCAGAAAATCTGTCCAACATACTATGACCCGGTGTGCGGCACTGACAACATGACATACAGCAACACCTGCTTCTTGGAAATAGAAAATTGTAGATCTAGATCACTCGTTACCATGAAACATATGGGGACGTGCGCAGAACCAATTAACGAGATACCTAAAAACTACTTGTACTGATCTACTTTGTTCTTGTTGCGGTTGTTTCTAGGTTTAATAAATTTTATAGATTATTAGGAACAAATTTAGAAAGCGGAGATTTGTTCTTTATATTCTAAATCGAAGTAGAACTAGATGAGTATTTATAAATTCTTGCCTGTGTAAAAATTATCTTCGAGTAAGTAGAAATATTTAATTGCTAATATGATTTATTTATTTATTTAGGATTATTGAAATTGTGCCAATTGCCAATTTAGCGTAGATTATGATGTTTCATTATCTATATTATTCATGAGCAATACAATATTTATTTATTACCGCCCTTAAATGTAGCTGAGCTGTGTTTGTATTTATTTTTAAGATTCTTACATTTTACAAATGTAGAAACAATAAATTTTATTATAAAAAATATCACACCGTGTTTTACTTTTAAAGAACATTAAATAAATGAAATTAAAGGAAAAAAAAATGCTACAAATTGGTGGTAATTGTGGTAAAAATACGTTAGCTTGCAACTAAAAATATTCTTGTCGTCTATGTCATTATTCCTGTTATTTCAAATTAGGTAATATTTTAATAAAACCAACAAACAGAAATTTACAAAACTAAATAAAAAGTTTGGTAAAAAGTATAAATACTATAAAAAAAAACTCATAATATTAATAAAATAAGGTAAAAACTTACAAACAATCACAAAATTTTAATAAAAATGCTTCTAAAATAAAATAACAATTGATAGCTCATACAGATAAAATCTTGCAAGCGTAATATTGGTTGCATACTCTAGAGTTTGGTTTAACGGTTGTTTGAAAATTTAGCGAGTGCGAGATTAGAGCCACTTCCTAGGCTGGCTTAATGTTACAGCTTACTGTTTTATCAACCTCCACTTGACAATTACATAACCTCAATTCTTCATTTATGTTTTAGGAATAAGAAAATGATATCTAAGAATTTTATATCCAATTTTAGAAAACTGTTTATTACGTCCACCGGTTTTCAGAAAAATGACACTCGCTCATTTTTTATTGGTACTCAAAAATTAAGGGATGTCATTGACAGGAAAGAAATGCTTCGGTCAGTTCCCAAACTGGATGAAGGAAGCGTTGGGGAAAAATCCATGGATGTCGATTCTCTAATCCACCAGTAAATGCACGGAGTTTTTAGTTTTTGCTCTACATTTGTTGGTTTCAGAAAAACTGACATTTTTCCTGATGCTGACACCCCAAATAGGTTATTTAACGGAATACCGTTCAAAAATTTACCAATTGTCAATATAAGAGTTTCACCAAATAACACCATACTTAGCATGACTGATGAAAAAGGTTACAAAAATGTTAACATTATTAAATGTGAAGTAATTTAATTTTTTAGGAATTGTAAAATTACTTAGATCTTGTGGAGTTGAAGGCTTCAAAAACACAAGGAAAGGAACAAATATAGCGGCACAAGCAACTGCTATAACTTTAGGAACAGTAAATATGTCTACAGAGTTTACATGATATTAATTGTAAAAATTTCAGAAAATCTTAGAAAGGGGAATTAAAACTGTTAGAGTCCGTGTCAGGGGTCTAGGTCCCGGTAGAATGGTTTGTCATGTCTCTACAATAAATGAATTCTCATTTTACTAAATAACTTTGTTTTAGTCCGCTATAAAAGGCCTCCAAATGTCAGGTCTAGAAATAATTTCCATAACTGACAGCACACTAGTCTCTTGGAATCCACCCAGACCAAGAAAAGCAAAGAAACTTTAATTTTGTTTGAACCCATGCAGTTTGTGCTTTATGAAGAGGGGAAATAAAAAGGAAAAATCAATTATATCTTAATTATTTGATTAAATCGTAAATACTCGCGCCATCTATCGGTGGCTGTAGTACCATTTTATTTTTACACCTGTTGGATCTAAAACTGCGATAGAGATAACGAAAATGCTTGAGAGTAAAAAGGAAGGGAATACTGTGCGTGTTTTGTTAACATTGACAGTATTATGGCGTTTTTGACAGCCGTTTCGGGTGTATGTTTTTACTGAATATTAAGTGAAATTATTCGATGAAAAGAAAGGGAAAGCAGCTAGGAAATGCTTAGAATTGTAAGTCGATACTATTGTTTATATTTCTTAGCCCGGACGTTGCGAAGAACTTCTATTTTCCGCTCGAACGATTTGTTTAAATTTTATGGTTATTTTTGGCGAATCTTTGTTATCATTGCCTATTTTTAAAAATTTGTTGGTCCGATTTGACCGGTTTTACGGGTTATTAATAGATCTCGTTACATTTATAGTTTCTTTTAGCTTTATTTCCTTGTAATTTGGTTATTGGGAATTAGCTTCACAAGTTCTTTTTTTTTATATTGTGTCATGTAAAAATAACCATCTTGCCACCCATGTCATTGGAATACGAAACAGGAATAATTCAATAACACTTCCATAAATGGTAGCTACTTTTGTGTAAATGGTTTTAATGGTTTAATAAGCGTTCGCGGTCAGTGGCGGTGCATCTGTTGTTGCGAAAGGCACACTGTAGTGGCTTCGAGGGGTTATCACCGGAAATCAGCTCGTTACGTGAGACACGACATGAACGTATGATGTAATTTACGAATTTGGACAGTTGATGAAGATGTAGGACCTCATACTTTATGTATAAAGTAGCGCCATTAACCTCTCGATCGGAAATGAATTAATAAATATTTCCTTCCAGGTGTGAGTGTTTTGTCGAATGTAGAAAAATGCCACTTCCTTTGTGGATGTGTGATGCTATGCGAGTACTGTCAGCATGACGAGAATCAGAATTTGTGTATAGCTTGCAGCCATGAACTGCTGATTGTTTTTATTAATGTCTGCAATGTTCTCTTATCTATGTAACTAATAGGAAAAAATGTGTAACAAGTCATGTTGGTTATCTTTATTGGATCTTGAAGTAAAAAGATAAAATTGATATATATATTTAAAGACTTGTTTTTTTTTTAATTCAATTAGGCCTTGGGATTTGAAATGTGTTGGTAGCTCTATTTGTCAAGTCACAGTGCATTTTTGGCCGTTGAGATTAAAATATCTACTGCATATATGAATTGTCAAAATCGATAAACAACAGAGCTGCAAACAAATAAACGCAATACACAAATATTACTGATATAAATGACTGATTCACACAGTTTAAGTGTACACATAAGTTTGCGTTAGTTTAATTACCAAATTAATTCAAGGGGTCAATTCGGCAATCGTCTACAATTTTTGTTACCAATTAGAAATTAATTTATTAATAGAACACTTAATTATTATTGCATTATTAGTATTACAGAAAAATAATTTTCATGTAAAACTAAGCTTTGTAGTACAAGTGAAAGAGTTTAGATTTAGATCCTGTATATGTGTAAATGACTGGAAGATATTGAAACAGAGTGAGAACGAAGGACTAGATAAATCGAATAAAAAAAGACAAATTCCCTCAATTTTTTTTAATGTATAGCATTTTTGTAGAATATATAATTATAGTGGATGGTGGAACTAATTTTTTCACGAGCTACAATTAGTGACAATCTCAAATTTTGCTACTTCATATAAGAATTAAAAAAAAATACGTTTCAGAGATAATTTGGCTCTTATGGAGAAAATATCGATTTGCATTCAATAATTATTTTTTAATGTAGGGGGATAATTTTGTGTCATTGGGATCACTCTTGATAATCAATAATTGTTGATACACAAATCGATGCTTTTTTAACATAAATCAGAACGAGTGTCTCCGAAACACTAAACTTAAACTAAAAAAATATAGGCGGTTCATTATTTAACGGTTTCAGACAAAAGTCTGAACTACCTTGTTTTTTTTATTTTTATTATTTCTTTGAATCTGATGACACTGTTGGGAAGATGTTAATGTCAAAATATTAAGCAGTTCGAAATAGAATCATTATTTCGATGATGAGTAGCAAGGTTTCCACGATTCCAATATCTACTGTAGTCACAAATTTACACTTTGTTTGTAACTGTGATTAATTCTTTCTTTAATCTACCTTGTAATAAAACAGTGTTGTCATCGATAAAAGAGTTGAAGCGAGAACCTGATCGATTTTGTTTGATCGATGAAAACAATTCTAATCTCATTCTAAATAGTCGTAACAATTTAAATCTCATTCTAAATAGTCGTTTCAAAAATGGGGTTGTTATTGAGATAAACAAAATGACTTTACAGTCACGAAATTCCTTCAATTGTTTACTTTTCTTTGTCTTTTGTTTGTGTATATTTAGTATATTGTGTACAAACAGTTATTAAATTAACAAACACTTGAACTTGATACAAACTTGGCCACCGCTTTCTATTTATCTATAGGTATTTATTTTATCGGTAGTTTAGAATTTAAAATGTACTTAAAGATATTTGATGTTTCCGATAATTTTTCAATTTTTATTACTTTTGAAATCATGACCAATATTATTTATATGTTTCTTTGAATTGCTTTTACGTCAATTTTGCCAAGATCAATTGATAAAGAAATGGCAGAACTGTGCGTGCAGTGTAATTTAATTATTACTTTTATGGCGCCATGAAGTAGTAAAGTTTAATCATGCATTTTGCTTGATGCAATTTATTTGCATACAGCCTTTTTGACCCGAGGACTACGAGATTAATATTTACCGGAAAGATATTTTTTTACTACAAGTACAACCTCACATGGTAAAAATTTTTAGCCTGTTTGAGTATGTAATTTTTATTAATTAAACATTCAGGGTTTATTGAGCTTGAAATGACATTTATAATCGAAGCGAGCGAAATAAAATTGTGCGGTTTAATTTTTTAGATAAATTTAATTAGGTTGTGTCTAGTAAGAATGTGGAAATCTTATCAGATTAGTATGAAACAAAAGGGAATTTGAAAATATTTTTACCAAAGCATTTAGGAATCATTAAAAAAAGTATTAGGAAATAGCACCAGTTTTATCATATTAGTTATAAATGAGAGAAATGAACTAGGTGCACGAAATCTTATCGAATTAGTCGTAAATTAAGTTTGATTTGCTATTAGTTATTTTTACAAGTTTTCCTTATTGCCGCTTTGTGATAAAAAAAGTAAATATTAATGCACGACTTCAGTATAAAATTAATAGTACTTGCACCAACTTTTTTGCAGTTTGACATAATCATAAGTAGATCTACTCTCCATATTTTTATACATTTCTAACATGTCGTATTAAAGTACTGTTAAAGGTAATTAAATCGTTACGTCTAGATACAATAGTTGTTGGTTGTATTTTTGTGTCAACAATTTTTGTCGTAAATTGTCACATATAGATAACTGTACAGCAGCAACGTACTTTTAAACAAATACGTTTTTTTTTTGTAACGTGGTAATTTCGAGTGCAAATGGATGTGAAAACAGAATACTAATAGCAAAACATAAAATGCATTTTAAGTCTAAAATAAGCACTCGACTACTTTATTGCATTCGGTTTTAGTTTGTAGGTAGGTACAGTGTAAAAAAAATTATTACTGTTCAAGACAAGAAAAAAAATCGCTGGTTCTTATGGCAGAGTTTTAAGAAAAAAAATGTTACTAGATTTTTTTTTAATTGACAAATCAAACAATGCTATTTATTTTGAAAAACCGATAAAAACGATTTAACCTATAATTAATTCAATTCATTAACAAAGATTTAGGAAATGTGATAATAAAGAATTTACAGAGAGCCTTTTTATTGTTTTCTTCTTTCTTGGTTATACTGGGTCACTTTCTTTGATAAGCTGACATGTTTTTTCTCTAAAATTCGTTGAATTTAGCAAAAAAAATCTGAACTCATTTTAAGAGGCAGGAAATTTTTCGAAATTTGTGGTTAAAGATCTAGAAGACTATAAAGATCGCAGAGTTTTTAGAATCTCAGGGCTAAAATATCGCTCCAGAGCCTCAGAAGTACGTAAAATGGAATGTTTGTAAAATTATGGTTATGGTTATGAAGAAAATATTTTAATTTATCATGTTTGTCCAAATCAAAACTCCTAAAAATGGCACTATAATATTGCTGACCAATACTGTATATGCATCAAATTATGTATTGCAAATATGCAACAGGTGTAAAATTTTTTGCAAAGATTCACAATTGAACGTTTTGGTTTTTTTGATGCTTTGGATTTTTGGATAAGTTGTGATTATTTAGTATTCATGTTTAGTTTTGGATTGTTTGGGTTACTTATATCTCTTAGATCCTATGAATTTTTGGATTTACTTAAATTGTTCCAATTCTTTGCATTTTTTTTGATGCTTAAAATTTTTTCAGATTATCTAGATTGAGATGTTTAATTTCTCTTTAGATTCTTTGTATTCGTTGTATTCGTTCCAATCTTCGAATTCTGTGAATTTTTGAATTTTGGTTGGTTATGATCTCTTATATTTTCGTTACATTAGATTCTTGGGACTTTCTGTTTTCTTTTTTTAATATTTACATTGTTTAGATTCTCTACATCTTTTAAATTTTAATGCACTCGTATACTTTTAGAATTTACAGATTTTTGTATTTTTTAAAATTTTTGAAAATTCTTTTGAATTCCTTGAAGACGAGGCTCTCAAGATGAAACCTGAGAGATGCTAAATTTTATTTTAGCAATTCTGTGAATCTTCTGGATTTTGCAGATAATTTTTGAATTCGTTATTATCTTCTTTAGGTTGTTGATATTTTTAGTACTGTTGATTCATCTTGAAATTTTAAAACTTTTTTTTTGTTTGTTTATTTGATTCTTTGGATCTTTCTAATTGAGTATATCATGTAGTCTTGATAGTTATTAAGTTTTTTCTCTTTCTTTTTTAATTCTGTAGATTTTCTGTTTTCGTATGTTTGTTTGATTTTGGATCTGTGTTTTGTATAATTTCTTCGGATTTTTATTTTTTGTTCCATTTTTAGATTTTTTAGATTTTTTGGATTCTTGGGATGTTTTGAAGATGGCTACTACAATAATGCTTTTAGGTTTTTCAGCTCCCTGCTACTTTACTATTTCTAGCGAAACTGTTAACGTTTCTAAGAATTGTATTTAAAATTGAACTTACTATGAAAGTGCGATTATGGAAAAGTTAATTATAACAGTTCCTCTTGTTGCAAAAAAAGCAATATAATTGCCGGTGGCTTGCGTTATGTAATTATTGTCTTCCAATTTGAAATTCTGGATCAATTAGGGAAAGGAGAAGTGTCAATTAATAAACGTATTACCGCAATAACACATCGATTGGCTTTATTAAAATTGTCGTTCTGCAACGTTATTAATTTACTTTTGTAGCAGTCTGGCAAAGTAAATGCAGTTTGGGGTTGTCGACAAATTTGCTTTCCAGATCTACCAGTGATATTTCGTGAAAATCATCATCGCAACAAGTTTTACGCACTTACAGTTGCTATTAATCATCATCTATTTAACGTGTAATTACTGCTGATATTAATTTCATAAAATTGTTTTTTTTTTAATTATTTTTGCGAATACCACTTCAAGTGCTTAAACAATCCAGTTTTTCTCGTCATATTCTGCCCATTTTCCCAGAATTCATTGTCTGCATACCATCATAATGGCATGTTTTTACATTATCGTACATTAACAATAAAACAGCACGAATTAAGCTGTAATTGGTTTCAGTTAAATGACTCATGATTTGAAGTGTTAACTTTAAACTCGGTTATAAAACTTTTTGGTCCAACCTGAGAAAGTTTGATAATAATTTCCTTGTATAACAATAATAAAAAGACCACGGGGTAAAACCGTAACGATTAGGGGGTAACAACAAGTAAAGCGCTTGCGCTTTTCATACCGCCTACAGTGTGTTTAACTATCAGTCTACTGCAAGTCTCGCGTATTCGCTTGTGATATCAACACGAACGTTCCCTGACCCGTGTTATGTGTGAGCGGATAAATTCACGACTGACTCCCCCACAAAGTTTTCATAAAAATAGAAACCATACGAAGTGATTGATTTAATTTACGCCACCTTTTTGCCCATCAAAGTGTTACATCCGAGCATGTGATCCGAGTTACGCAGTGAATCCGCCAGAATGATTTTTTAACAGAGTGTCACTACCCTGTTGGCATTTTTTCTTTTTGTTTTGGAGAATGGTGTAGTGATAGAATGATGGTGGAAAAAGTAGAAGGTTTTCTAATGTATCGGAAGCCAGTGTACAGGGTTTTTCAGTATCTCGAAACGTAAGTCTTTAAACCTAGCTTGACAAGTGATCATTTAATAATTAAATCTATCTGATTGATCTGTCGCCTTGAGACTCAGTTATTAACAAGACAGGTGTCGATTTTTCTTCCGGCTAACCACGCATTTAAACGAAAAATCACTCTTTGTTGTTTTATTTAGAAATAGCATTTCAGCATTTTTGACACGACGTAGTGTCAGGAACTTCATAAGTATTCATGATAAATTTTTCGGCTATCAGTCTTTTCCTTGTTTGCGGATTTAGGACAATGTCTCATTAAAAACAAATTAAGCTGTTTTGGAAATGTTTGGAAACAAATTGAGTCAGCTGGTAAATTAACCGCCGTTTAACCTTTGGGAAATTCATGGGCGGCGTCAAAAGGGGTTACCTTCGTTTTCTTCGTTCACAAACTTTTTGGAATTATGAAGTTTCAAGCTGATGCCAGCTTTAGAATTAATTTAACTGACTGGTTGACAGTTCTAAAGATCAAAAGTTTGCATGAATATAACGAAAAAGTTTGTGATGAAAGAATCTATTGAAATCTTTTCTAGGAACAAGTTTATTAACTTAAAATGGTTCATCAATCGATAAACGGTGTAATCGAACAATGAACTGATTATTATATTAGGTTAAAAAATATTTTTACGATCTGCGTAGATAAGAATTTTTTGCAATAAATGGAATTTAAAGATCCAGAAGTCTCACAAAGTGAAATTCTAGGAATTGAACAAAAATAGAATTAGAGGTACAGATAAGCTTATTCCTAAAATGTTTTATGATGTGTTTCCAAATTTTAACATTTTTAGGTGTTGGGACGTATACAAAGCAAAGCTCGTTTGAGATTATCTTCGTTTTGATTCGGTTTCACGCCTCACACTTATATTTAAGACTTTTCGTATAAAATTTTGTGTATTTTCTTGTCAGTGAGGTTAATTTATTTTTCTTGTTTTTGGGATTTTGTAATGTTCTAAAGAAACGAGGATATGTAAATTTTGCAAAAATTAAAATTAGTTTTGCAAAGTCAACAAAAATTGATTCCTAGGCGATGGAGGAATACAAAAAGAATTTCTTGATGTAATAGTTAGTATTAAAAACATTTAAAATTTGGTTGGCTATTGGAAAGTTTTAGTTTCAGTTTTCTAATTTTAAGCAATTGGAATTACAAAATTTTACGGAGTTTACCTATTCATAAGATAAAATAAACTTTTAGAACGTCTAGAAGTAGTGAGGAATGCTGAAATACGTTTGGACAAACTAGAAAATTTGAGTTTTTTTCATCTTTTCATTTTTCATCTTAACCAAAGTTTCGGTTTCTAAAGGTTTTGTGTTCTAGAGATTATCTATTTTCTTTCATTGTGTTTTAAAAATGCATTTTTGTTGTACAAAAATGGGTAAAAAGTACAAAAACCTTTTAATTTTGTTGGTTTAGACACCCTGGTTTCCCACGGTTTCTAAAAATTGTAATAATAATCAGCTGACGTTTAGGGATGTAGAAATTATATAAATCAATTATTATTTGACTATAAAAATTGATTTAATAGAAAATTCGTCAATCTTAAATTTTTTGAGTGTTTGTAAAAGAGATCTCCAATAACCAATAATGAGTTTAATTAGTAATTTATTCCAATTTACAAAGTGTATGAAGTCTTTAATTTTTCGCATAGTTCAGATTATTTATATAGATCAATAGATTTATTAAGATTATGTGCATCTATTCATAAAAAACCAAATAATTAGAGGACATATCAATTAAAAATCAAAATTGCTTGAGTTCTTTTTTTTTTAAATTTTAATAACAGACAGTATTTTTAGGAATTGTGCAAATTAATTTCTTAAAGTACTAGGAAGTAATGGGAAATGCAAATTACGTTCCAGTTCTCTAAAAAATTCAAAATACATATGTTGGGAATTTTTTTGGATCTAGAAATTGTATAGTAATTTTCAAAATTTGAATGATGTAGCTATGCGAAATCGATTTTATTGCCCTTTCGTGTTAGGTTTTGGCTGATGCAGAAATTTGCACCCTTCTTTCCTCAATTCCACTATTCCAGTATTTAATTCCATTAATGAGTGAGGCGGTCAGGTAATGCAATAGATTGTGTCCGTCTGATTAAGAGCAATTTGCAGTCCTCTAACGTCCTCCACTGGTAACTCGAGAACACGCAGATGTATTTTATGCAAAATTCTCGTCTTCTGTTGATGTTTGATCGATATAACGCAGTGGCCGTATTCAAAGATAAAATCTATTCTATACAGCACTGCATATTTACATATTAGATAATACAAATATCGCAACGACCAGAGTTGTTATCGTTTGTAACCCCTGCAATGCTCTAATCCGTTTTTAAATGATGGTCCCTAAAATATGTCATCACCTTGTTTTTCACACACCATAAATCCGAGGACCTTAAATGAGAGACAAGCATCGAACAGACGTTTTTGTTTCGGTGTAACCATCGACATAACAATTATTTTTTCTGAAGATAACGTAAACTTCTGAGATCATAATTTTCGGGTTTGTTTGGAAAAGTGGCCAGATGCTTTTAACGTGAAGTGGTGGCATTTTTCTTATCTTGTTTGTGGACGCGACGATTTATTAAAATTAAAATACGGGCGTCTTACAACGAGCGGCTTGTTGCTTATATTAATAACGATGTTAAATAGTCTTCCAGCAGGTGCGGGTAAGCTGTAATGTTTTACAAAAAAATAAGCTAGGATTTGCAGTCAGTAAAGGAACGTCTTCCAACACGTTAACAAAACCGCTTTAGGTTTCGTCGGGTGTGAAGACGAGGCGTCAAACTCCAAATGCGAAAATTAACCACCAAATTACAGTATTGTTTACAGGCTGACTTGATTACGTAACTCTAGAGTTGAGGTTTGTGACCGAAATTTATTATGCACCCTAACAGCGAATCTCCCTTTATTTAAACGATTACTAACCCATATTCGCCGGGTCACACTTACCAACATTTGCTCCCATACCTATTATTACGTTACACAGGGTGGAACGCCCTTTTTAGATGATTCATATGTAATTTTTTAAAATGTGTCTTTGTTGATACCCCATGTGGTCTTAACACGAGGCTTGGCGCAGTTTTGCTGCTTCACAAGGGGACGAAAACTGGATTGAGTTACTGGTGGTATTGATTTTATTTGCAGCCCTAGTGCGAATTTTTCTTTGTTATTATAAATTTTCTTTGTTGCTGGCTAATTATGGGGGTAAAACTCGACTTCCAAATTAGAATAATTTCCAAATCGCGAAATAATAAAGGGAGGTATTTTCTCACGCATTAGTGTGAATGATTTTTACCGCTATAACTGTCGATCAATTTTCAGCAATTCCAGAAAAAACTACAGAAATTGATACTGAATTACTAGACCGGAACGTCACTGTTTTTTGCAACGGTAGCGCTATATTCAGCTGTTGAAGGGCGTCATACTTGGTGAAAAGAATCGACCTAGTACATTATTAAAGTAACCTTAAGACCATTGGGGTTAGACTAATCAGAAAAGAATGTCGGAAAAGTAGCGAGAATTGTAATTATGAATTCAACTCGTGTCTGTTACTTTAAGGAACCATAAAGATTTCCTATAAGTCTTTCGTTTGTGTAGTGAATTTATAGCAACTTAAAAATTTTAGTGGCACCACACGTAAGTGACGTGGACGTGGTTATCGGTACTTTTAGTCACTAAATTTTGCAAGACTTGTTATTTCAACGGAAGTGTAAAATTTTTGCTCATTAAATCAGACATTAATGTCAAAAAGGCTCAGATTCGGTTGAAAGCACGGTGTTGCCAAAAATGTGGATCACCCACATTACCAACTGTGTCCACATATTAGTTTAACATTACGCGGTGTTAATATTGAACTATCTGTAATAATAACTAAAATAAATTATCCACTTAAATAAAGTGTTTACCAATGATCCTCATCTGATTTGCGCTCCACTTTGTTCTGGCGCACAAACATAAAAGATTTATGTAATTCTTTTGATTATGTCCTTATGGGTTATAAGTTTGTCGACATAAACAGGGCAATTAAATGTATGTTTGGTGCGCGTATTATTTCAGTTTTGTAATACACAACTCAGCGTTTTGAGGAATCGAGTTTTATGGTATTTAAAACTGCCTGTAATACACACATGTCTGCAATATTTCAAAAAAATGTTACATTTATTACAAAAGTTTCGACATGGCCTTATTGCGGCTTGTAATAATTGTGAATTAAGATTCATGACGAATTGATTTCGTATTTCTAGATATTGCCTATGGGCACGATGAGATTTTTTTTGGACGCAGTTGACGATATGTCAACGATCTTCTTTAACTACCAAGGCAGTTTTTATACTTTGCTTTATGGAGACAATTGTTGGTTTGTAGAACTCGGAAGTTTGTGTTTTTACCTTTATCGATAAATCTTGTGTATTTATGCTTGTGACGACTTTCCGGTTGCGTGTCTGAGTGTGAACGGAATAAAACAGACAATTTTGCTATTTTCATACGTTGTTGTATTTTATGCATCATCTAGAGATCTTTATGATTATAATTTATGATTGATCGACCTAAATCTGAACATGCCTTTGATGCAGCTGTTTTCCATCTACGAAGTTCTTTCATTATATTCACTTTTAAATGTATGCGTTCGTTTATTCGTTCTTAAATTGGAACGAAGGGAACAGAGCAAGTGTTGCATAAACACTCACATATGTTTGTATTTGGTCTAGGTAGAATTATAACACTATGATTTCGGAAACATAGAAGTTTGGTTATCCTAAAAACATTTAACATCTACTTTCGATTTTGAGCTCAGAGCAACAAAAAATGATATTTATACTAGGTGTTATTTATTTTTGTTACACATAATTTTTAATTTCTCCTCTACAGTTTTTTTTTAATTTAAAATAATTTGGTCTTTAATCTAGTCGAGGCCATTTAAACAGCTCCCTCGAACATTTTATTTTCAACTTTAAGTGATATGTTCGCAGTTCATAATTTTTGGCGGCATTGTGTTTTAAATTTTATATATTTTCCTTGTTCAATAAATCGTATTAATCGACGTCAGTTCTTATCTGCTTTTGTCCATTTCCTAAGTTGAAGTGGAATTCATTTTCTTCCATTAAATTAAAAATTTTCTTCTATTTACGTTTTAGATTTGTGGTGATGTTTTTTATTTTTACATACATTTTCCGGGAAATAATATATATCTTTTTTATTTTGGATAATATATATTTTTAAACATTTTAAATTAATTTTTTTTAATATTGATTTTTTTTGTTTTTTTTTTTGTGTAATTCTCTACATTTTTAAGCGTTTGAAGACAGATATTGGAGAATGTCTCGACTTTGTACTTTTTCTACAGTTTTAATGGTTGAGTAGACACTCGTTTGTCAGCGGTGGTGAGGTACTCAAAATAAAGGGGTGAAATATTCCCAGACCAAGTTGTGCTTTCATAGTTATACAGAACGATTCACGCATATTTAATTTGGGAACAGTACATCACATTACTAACAGCAACTAAATGGATTATAAAAACTGAAAATTAAATACCTGTTTCTTATAGCTTTATGTTTAAAAATATAAGATCTAAGAATTTAGAACTCAGAATCTGCCAAATTTGCTTATAAACTAGAGCATTTAGATTCTGAAAATATATTTGAAATGATCTCATTGTATTAAGAATGTGTTAATCAAAGATTTTAGAATTTTTGTTGTATACTTTGAAATCGTAATATCCTCGTAATCATATAATAATTTTGTATTGAACAGTCACCAGGATTTGATCTCAAGAAATATTACGAGTTTGTTGATGGAAAATAAAAGACGAGATGATATAAAAGCCAAAAGCGATAATTTATAGATCATTGATACATCATCACAATTCCTATAAAACTTCAGCAGTTTATATTCATGTAAATAATTTATAAAACTATGTGCTGGATGAGTGGCTAAATTGTCAACATTCTATTTTTTCTCTAAAAATTACCAGGTAATGTAGCTTAACTTATAAAAGGAAACATTGTTTTGAATACCAACAAGTGTTGTTTAAGTAAATGTTGTTTTTGTGTGAGTCACTTCTGCTGATACCAAGAATTAGATAATAAGTCTAAATCTGCCAAATCGCACAAACAAGAACCGAAATTATCATAGCATGAAAACAGGAAATCGGTGGTTGCTTGTTATCGTAGCATGAAATTGTTTCATTCTGAATTTTATTGGCCCAATTGTAAAAAATTATTCAATGACCTTTCGTTGATACGTGTTAAAAGAAGGTCGACCTATTGAATCCTAATAATGATGGGGTTGTTCGAATCTCGTTCCCAATGCTTCGTTTAAATAAAACCAATCAGTGATCACGTTGTCAAGTCACAATCCGAAACACGGAGACAAATCGTCGTCGAATGTAAATTTACTAAATTGACTATAAGTCTGGAAAAGCATCAGGCATCTTCCCAAAGGATCCACAACGAAGTGAGAGAGGACGAAAGCGTCGCCACTGCCATCACCACCACCACACCCCACGGCGAAATCAATATCGGTGTCTAGGTTGGGGATGATGCCGACCCATTTATCAACAATACATTTTATTAATTAAAATTGAAATATGTTGATTTGTTTTCATTAAACTGGTTAAAGTAGATGGAACAAACATCGTAAAAGTCCATCCAGAACGTTCTGTCTAATTACATTGCCATGGTTACAATGCTAACGGGCTTTTATTTTTATTTTTCGTACACAGATCGACAAGTTAATAACTTTATGTTCTGCTTCCAAGTTTAGAACTCTTATCAGAAAAACTAGGGACCTCGCGCTTCCGGAAGCGGAAATTAAATGCATCTGCGTAGTCAGTTGGGGCACTATCAGAAGACTAGGATGTTTATCGAATTGATAGTGGTGTTTTTCCCCAGTGAAAATGGAATGCTGCTTATAATAAGCAGAATGTGGCTACTAGCCACAATTTGCATTAACTGCCCGTTTGTATGCCGTTATATTTAACATTTTTATCGTAAATTATTGCAGACGCATAAATTATCACACATTTGGAGCACCACAGTCGTTACGTTTGATTAAATCAACTAATTATGGTAGCGTTTTTGAATTAATAGCCACTTTTCGTAAATTAATATGATAAAGTAACAAAGCGTACCCACATAAGTGCGTAAAAGAATACGTTCGGGTAAATGGAAATACAATATTATAATATAGTTTTTTGTCGGAAATAACGACAAGGCGTATCAAGTTATACGAGATGCCAAAAAGACAACTTTGATGGCCCTTGAGGAAATTCATGAAATACGGGTGTAATTCCCTGATCACGGTTAAGGGTCACATCCTGGATTCCGCTTAAGGACAAAAGGACTTTAATTTCACAGGGATTTTATTATTGGTCTAGATGTTGATCGCGGGTGGCAACATCACTTTCGTAAATAAAGGATATTTGATTGTTTACCAAGCTGTGATTCTTGGATGAAATGAACAACTGACCGAGGACGGCAGAAATCCTTTAAATTCTTTAGTGACGTTGAAAAAGTGTTATTTGGCATAAGTGGTAAAAGACGTCCATTTGCTTCCTATTAAATATGTAGGAATAGTTCCTCCTTTGTTCTGTCTGTCGTCCGCGAAATTAGAAGTGGAAGGTGACGGTATAAATAAGCGATGTGCTGCTATGTTCTTTGAGACCTTTTACTTATTCCCAATCATTGGAAGATTTTGTGGTGCTTCATTAGAAGAGTCATGCCAAATTCCAGTTGAATCCGATTTAAAACACTGCGTCATTACTTGTCCTCGAGGCGAAAATAATAAATGATCACGGAAGAAAAGGCAAAGTTTGTATTTTTGTGTCCAGTTTCTACGGAACAAATTTCAGTTTTCTGCAACCGTGGAAATTTTGCAGCTTCGTAAATAAATGTACGATGTTAACATAAATAAATTAGATGAGAAATAAATGAAAAATGTGTTTAAAGAAAATAAACTGCCGTGAAGAGCGTAATTTACAAGTTCTACCTGAGATAACAGTCTGCTAATTTGAAATTTTATCAAATATCAAAAATAGACTCCAGGATTTGTAACAATTCGGGTTCTGACACAAGGCAGGATATTTTGCATCTAGAAGATTACATTCCTGGCCCACGGAGACAAGCTTTCTTATATTGATTGAAGTGCTTTTTCTTAAACAAAGTTTGGAACTTTTGTCGTGAATTACCTAATGTTTCCATCGGTGAAAATATTTGATTTATTACATTTTCTGTTTCGAAAGGATGTGATATTTAAAATTGGCATTTCCTTTTTGTATGAATAAACTAGATACTCTCCATATTACGTACAATTTCAAATTTTGTTCTTACAGGAAATAAAGTCAAAGGGCTGAAAAACCGGAGAACATATTGTATATCTATGGTATGTTTGCGTTTAAAAGATCAAAATAAAGGGAGTCTTAAAAATCTGAAAACTTTAAGGAATCTAGAAATCTAAGACCTATAGCATGCTATAGACGGGTATAAATATTTTTTCCATGGTTTTAAATTCAGACTTTTTGGCTGTAATAATATTTTATCACTTTCTAGTTCATCAGATGTGTAAAATCTAGACAATCTAAAAAAAAAATTTAACAAACGAATAAAAAATCCAAATTGATTAGAAATTATTAGAAGTATATAAAGAATTTGAAGAATTAAGACCAGAACCTTCCATGGTTCTTTAGGAGATAAAGATAATGTGAAAATTTAAAGAATCTAGATAATTTAAATTACGGTAAATATGAAAAAGATGTAGAAATAAAAACAATCAAAGATTCCGAAAAAATCCACCTAAAAGAAAAATTTTCAATTACCGAAAGCCAACAATGAAAAAAATTCACTCTTCTTCCGATTTTTATTATTTTAAAATTAGGAACTAAGCTCGGGCACAGCTTGTGTTATGATTTGGTTGTTAGACACCCAGAAAGTCAAGGGTTCTATTCTTACTCAATTCCAGTTCGGCTGAGTCCTTATCGCTGTGTAGTAACTTATTTCCACCTACCTTTGGGACCACGCCATTTTCTACGAATATCATCGACGATAAGTACCTCTTATTATTTCCTTTTCTCCAAAATTTATTGCGTCGTCATTTTATAGTTCGTAGTCTATTTAAAAAATTCACTTTTCTACATGGTTAAGTTTATTTAAATTAGATTGTTTTTCAAAAAGACGTATGTTTCTAATAGGAAATAGTTATGATTAAATTTATCTATCTATTAAAGTGATGCAACGAATAGCTGCGTTTACTTTTGTCTGAACAAATATTAAATGTCAGGGCACTAAAAGAGGTATTTTCTTGTATTATTTAATTTAAATTTGAAGATAATTTTACTTATTCATCTAATGGAAATTTATATTCACATTATTTACACGCTTGGGCGATTGAAGATCTTATCTTAACAAAATTCTAACATAATGGAAGAGCCAATTATTTTGAATAAAGCGTCGATAATATCTTGGGGCCTGATATGAAATAATTCTCCTTCGGCATTATTTCTTGCACCTGATTTTGCTTCTGTGCTCGCAACACGTCTATAACATCTATTTTCTTTTGAATGCAAGGTAATTACTTTTCTTGTACCCTTTATTCCCTTCTAATTAAGTGTCACATGTCCGACTAGAAAAAATACGTTGCAGTTGGCGTCAAGCTTCAAAAAGGCATAGAATTAGCATTCAATACACACCTTTTAAGATGTAATGACCTTTTCATTAACACACCGTATAAATAGCAATTAGAGCGCAAAACATGGATAATACCACTTGTATCAATGATGTAACAATTATAGGTGGAGAATTTAATACAATTTAAAAAATAAATGTCACGAACGCAGGTTTCGATCGAATTGAGACGTTTTGAAAATAAACTACAATGCGAGGTTTCATTAAGAGTCATTTTACAATTACAGATTGTCAGTGGGGTGATGGATTGTCAAAAGTTGAATATAAGTTTTAACAGGGCGCTTCCGATGCCCTAAATGTATTGTTAATTGCAAAATGAGGTAAAACAAAGCAGTTATTTCCGATTGTGGTAACTGGAATTGTAACTAAAAGGTTGTAACACCATAACGGATCGTAAAAGAAGGTGCATTATTCAAATCTTGTCACTTTTTTACATTCTCAAAAGTGGTATACTTAGTTTTTTCATCGCCGAAGACGTTTACGTCTATTAAGAAATACAACTTTCGCAACCTTATCACTTCCTGAATAATTAAATCAGTTCAACACAAATCGAGATTGTATAATTTTCTTAAAAAATTGTTGGAATGTTCGATTTGCTCCAGCTTTTTTCGTTTGAATAAATTAGAACTTCATAAAATATTTATGTAGGTGAATCTAACACCCACAGGCGGTAGTTTATCTTAACTCTTGAGACATGATCGATATTTCACGCATGCGATCCTTTTAACTAGTCGAAGTGAAGTTGAAAAAACCATCTCAATTACGTCGTTTTTTACAAAAACCAATAAGTGAGGGGTAGATTTATCTTTATTTCCCGCGCTGTAACCGTCGAGATTTTTTATTTCCGTAAGATAAACGTTGCACAAAGTCTGACCCAAATTACCAGACATGTAGGTGCTAACGTTATAATTCAGGCGTCTGTTTTGCGGAACGTAACTGAAATAATCCTTTTGGAAAATAATACATTTTACAACTTTGTAGGCGATCCATTCATAACGATTTTTTCGGTGCACTTCGAGTAAGTTATTACCAATAAATTCGATTTTTCACCAAGCCCACGTAGTTTAACCGGAATAAAACAATTTAGTCGTTTTTCCATTCTTACATTCTTTCTGCTTCTCGTGTTGATGCAGGAAAAGGTCTACTGGATGACGTAAAGAAAATTTGCTCGGTGGAAATACCGTTATCCTTATTTGGAATAACTACAAGGATTCAATATTTTCATCCATCACGATGTCGGTTTCTATCTTTGTCTGTTTTACAGGTTTTTGGGTTCGTCGCAGGATTTAGTCCGGTAAATTGTGTAAATCTGCAAACCTACTGTTGGTGTGTATTTATATAAAGCGGTAATATCTTACTCGTTCGTCTGTCGTGATAAAACCATTTCGCTTCGTGAAAACTATGATCTTGGATATTTTTCGATGGGATCAACTTGTAGTTGTTCGGTTGCAGGTCTCCTAATCGGTTTGTTTAAACACGATTCCGCTCTGAACAATGTGATTGGTGAAGATAAACAGTGTGGCTTGTGATAACAGTTCAGAGCTGTTTTTAATTTTAACAGTAACCCATGCGCATAAATATAGACCCAAGACACTAATAGTGAGAAATTTCACTTTTGTTGCAGTGCAGCTTACGCGACGTTTGGTGTAGCACGTGTTTCAAACAGTGATAAAAGCTCAGATTGATAGTGACCATCGGCCATGTAAGAATCTTTTTTCGAAAGCAACCACAGGAGTCAAAAATTAGTCACCCGGCGAGACTTCATCATGAAATGCTAATTACGTTACTTTAGTTGTTCGTTTGTGGAGTCCACTTGTTTATTTACGCAAGATAGTGAGGGAATGGCTCTTTGATTACTGTATAATGACGATTAAATTTATCGTAGACGTGATAAAAGCCCGTTCCAGAAACCAATGATTATAGAATGACTAAACGAGTCTTGAACCCCTGCAACGAGCCGAGGTATTTTTACCTATTATTGTCGGTTTGTTTTCGATTAATTATCATAAACGAGTTTGCGCTTGTAATCGTTGGTTTACATCATTGTCCCGATCTTTCGCAACGTTCCTTCTACCTACACCTCATTTTAAACTATGTAGAAAGTCTAATGGGCGAAAAAAATCCTCATCGGGTCAGGTGACGGTTTTTGGTGCATTCGTCATCTCATCTTTCGTTTTAAATAATTAAACTGGCACTCTTTTGGGGCGTGATTCCTCTTAACGCCACGCAGGTGAAAAATTAACACGGTTCGTTTCCGGAAACAGCAACTTTTCCAATTTCCGGCGTGTTTTAAAAAGAGATCGACGATGTCATTTTAATGTTATACGGTAGACGTAAATATTTAAGTTTGAGATGGCGCTTGTGTTAAATTTGTTTATTTAGGAGTTGGGATAAACACTTGACCGTTAATACGATTGCGGAGCTACCGACATTTTTGAGAAGTAAAGTCATTTCTTAGCTGTACGCGGGAGTGTTTTCTATGCGAGACGTGACACATCTAATCTCGGAGACGTATCGAATTCTAAAAACTTTAATTTTCTGATAATCACAAGTTTTCGGAAAGATTTAATTTTTATCTGACTTTTTCCCGGTTTTAACGAAACTTTGGTAATCCGATATGTGACAATTACTGCAGAACCTTTGGCAATTTCATGTCCACTGCGCCTTTGTTGTCGCTAACTTAGCAGAATATTTATTACACATGGCCATCTCTTCGCCGCAGTGACTAATTTAACACCCACCTTCCATTATGACGTACCTATTTCATACATTTTCAGCCTTGTCATTTCAACAATTCAACAATAAAGCGTCGATATTCTACCGAAGTGGAATACAAATTACCTCCTCCTTGTTTCGTCTCCACAAATATTTAAAGTGACGTATCCTGTTTTTGAAATGGTCTCCTGTGGTGCGATCGACATGCATAAAAATATCTTTTTTCTTCTTGGTGCATCGTTGTTTTTTTTCTTATAGTCCAGGATGTTGGAGCTTGTAAAGAGAGCAAGTATGGTCGGTGGTCCACCAATGTACAGTGCTCAATACGTGAAATACCGAAAACGTGATAAAAGTGTAAAACCTAACATAAACATACGCCCTAGAAGTTTGCTATGTGGTAGCAACTCCGAAGATATTTACGGAAACAACATCCAACAACAAAGTAACACGTGGAAGTTCCACCGACCCAGACCAAAGTCCTTCAGGTAATTTAATTGAGTTGTTTCACACACCTTGGACTTGTCATTTCTATTTTCCGTTGTCGTAATACGATTGTTTTATTACTTTTTTGACCGAAAGTTCAAATACCTCAATGTTAAAAATATCTATCAGAAACAGGCTGTAGATTCGGATCGTGAACGGGTAATTTTAGAATGTAGAATGATAGTAAAAAAAGCAACTGCAGATCTTGGACGGGCGATAATTTGTGACAAAACTTCCTAGTTTTATTACGCATTAATTTACTTTCATGCCTATTTACAAACAATAAAGTTGTAACGAGCGGTATAATTAGATAAGGAAACGTCGCTTCAAAACCTATTTTTAAGGACCTCTCGATTGAGTCGCTTGCCAAAGGCCGTAAATTATGATTATGAGATCGAAAATATAGATAATGTTGAATTGCCGTGACGATAATTTTGACCTGCTACATCAAAATTTTATATTCAAATTTTTGTAAATGATGGGAGCATTAACCGTGTGCTTTAGGCATGAATTTGCGTATTTTATAAACATATTTTAATTGCTTAACTCATGTCAAATTCGAAAATAATATGTCTGATGTACTTTAAACTTATAATGTTTATTTTAATTTACATTCATCGGGTTATTCACACAACAATTACTCTTTTATTACATTTGAAAGGAAAAGGGTTTTGGAATGCCACTGGGGTGACCGTTTATCGTGTCTTGCGTGCTAGAAAGACATTTGTTGATCGCTGACAGCGATGCAATGCGAAAGTTCAATTACCAATTCTGAAGTACTCGGTATAGAATCAATATTTTCTATCATTCGTGTAATGTAACGATTTACGGTTGTTTTATGGCAGGATCTAAAATTGAAGCAAAAACGTTTCTGTTCATGATATTATTCCACATTATCTTCGCTTTCTCTGAACTGTGTTTTATAGT
This sequence comes from Cynaeus angustus, assembly GCA_030157275.1. Classification (NCBI taxonomy): domain Eukaryota; kingdom Metazoa; phylum Arthropoda; class Insecta; order Coleoptera; family Tenebrionidae; genus Cynaeus; species Cynaeus angustus. The sequence continues at coordinate 25,653,983 of CM058058.1, forward strand.
AATGATTGAGTTGGTGCCCATTTTTGTAGAGTTTAATGTATTTTAACCCAGAAACGATAAGTAAAATGTCGTTTTCGTTTTGGTTATTTTGGAAGTTTTAGAATTTTTATATTTGACCAAACTTGTTTTAATTTTTTTGTGTTTCTATCAAATACGCTTTCAGAAAGCTTCGTGCAATTTATATTTTTTTTAAGTCTTCTAGAAGCTAGAATTGGCATAAATCTTTACTTTTTATCAAATTTGGATTTTATCGCTTTTGGAATTTGTGGACTATCGATAATCTTTGACGCAGATTCCAAAGATTTTGGTTGTCGGATTTTCTTTAGTTTTAAAATTATAATTCTTCTATTATGACTTTGTAAAATCGTGAATTTTTAAAATTTTGTCGAACTCCCACAGTTTTGAACTTTTGTAATTTTTGGAAAATTCAGTTCTTCTTTTAAATGATGTCAAATTTTAAAATTCTTCGATTGCCTGTGGTTTCTTAAATCGTTAGAAGCTTTAGAAGCTCGGTAATTGGCGTAATCTAGTGTAAAATTTTGTTGTATTTGGAATATGTGAAATTATTTATAAATCTTGGCATTTGCAGTAATTGTAATTCTTGGATTTTTGGAGCTCTTACGAAACTGAAATTTGAATTAAATGTAGAATATGGTCCAAATTTTTACTCTGTTGAATTTTGAAATTTTTGACTTTTTGGAAAGTCTTCCAACTTCTCTAGATCTTTGGCAGCTTTAAAATTCTTGTAATTTGGAGGAAAAGCTGTTGGAAAATCTGAACAATTCAAAAATATTTCAAATCTTAAAATTTATTTAATCGGAGTTATATGGAGTCTTTGAATTTTGTCGAAGTGGGAATTTGTGGAATTATTCATAAATCTTTGGAGTCTGCAATTTTTGCAACTCTTGGATCCTCGGGAGCTTTTGAGATACTTTAGTTTTGGATTAATCGTAGAAAGTGATCTAAATTTCTAAATTTCATGGTCTTCAGATTTTTAGAGTCTTTAGAACTAATGAAGTCCTTTTATAAGTTCTAAAATGTAACAAAACTATCAGAAATTAAGAAACAGAAATATATACGGAAGAGAACGAGCATAATAAAATCTTTGTTGGGTTTTCATACGTTTACAATTTAGGCACCTGGTACATTGAAACTGAACATAATTTATAGACCTAAATAAACTGTTTTAGTGTTTATTTTTAAAACATCTTGTATGATTTTCTCTAATGTTTATGTGAGAAAAATAGCATAGAAAACCAAAGAAATACTTATCTGGCGATTTTTGTCTTTCAACAGCATTTGGCCACAAAAATAATCAGGTTTCTAGAGACTTAATATTATTAACATTTTAAATCTTTTTAAAAACCGTTTTTACATTTGTGTCAATCAACTTTGACCCGTTTCGTTTAACGAAACAACATTAATAAATTAGAAAAAAACAGAATTAGTTTGTTTTTATAAGGCCAAGTTGAATGTCATGTTGTGTATATAGACACTTAACTGTAGATAACAAAACGTTGTTAATGATATGACCCAACTGTTCTAGCCTTGGTTTTATCTAAGATAGAGGGAAACACGTTTGTTTATTTTCTTAACCAGCTTGTATTACTAATTTTAACTATTTTTCAGTGTTTCACAAGTATCTATATTGCACAACGATGTTTCGTTTAGAAATGCATTGCTGAACGAGACACTCATTTTAGTGACTATTTATTTAGCTTCTAACGTGTTTTGTTCTGTAACGAATATTGACAAGGACAGTTTCATTATGCATGGAATGCGAAAGATATGTTTTTACTTGACGCCGTTGCAAAATCGAAATATAACGAGCTAATGAAATTGATTTTGCTTTGTGGTACCAAAAGAATTTTTTTCTCCTGACTAGGAGGTCGAGAAAATTGAAAATGTAAAATGTACCATGTGTAACGTGAAAGGTGGTGTAATGAAATTATATTCTGTTAAATCCAAGCTCCAGTCCAAATTGTTACTTTTCTATTACTCACTAAATTACAAAGAAAGTATCTCGAATTGTGGAAAGGCGACAACGTTATCCATTATGTGTGGTGTCAACTCGACACTCAATTAATTACTTTATGACCCTATCCAATTCGGACAGTTAATATTTGAACGACTTTTTATATTAAGCTCCGTTTCCCAACGGCTTCCACGTTATAATTGCTTCGTGCAATTACAACCGATACCTGTACCTGGCTTGGCTTGAATATTGGTGGATGATGTCATGGCTACACCTACTTGCTAACCTCGCCACATTGTCTGTTTGAAAATACGCCAGCAGGAAAGTCTTGTCAGTGCGAAACATGCAAGCAACATTTTCATTCATATTCGCCGTTGCCTGCAGTGGACTACCGATGAACGTGCGCTATCTAACGAGAGTCGATTGAATTAATTGTCCGAGACAGGATGTCTAGTGATTTTTACTCGATGAGGACTTGCATGATTAACAGGATGTGTTGGCAAACCTGCCATTTTTGCTGGTATGATCTAGAAAGGGCCTTAGTACGTAGAATTAACTATTAACAGTGGTTTGGTCGTATCAGTTTTAAAACAGATTTTTATTTTTCCGTTATTATCGCTCTTCCGCTGTTCTACTTATCAAACAAGTGTCGTTATTACACATCACTGCATTTTTTGATGTGTAAAATCTTAATAGAGGTTTTTGACCTTATTAAGATAATAAAGTAATCAAAAGTCTTGTTGTATTTTTGGAACACGTTGAAAGCGTGGTTAGACTTAATTTAAGTAAAGAACTGAAATGTGATATGTGGAAATTTAGACGAAAAACGAGTGAGCGTTTGTTTTAGTTGGCCTGACCTTTTCCGGCCTGTGATTTTGAGCTTTTTTATGTGAATATATTTGAATCTTGTTTGTAACAGTTGATTTATCTTTGCACTCATTTGGCAGCTTTGACTTCTTAGATAAAATATACCATAGTTCCTCCTATTAGCGAACTGTATCATTTTACTGATCTTCACAGCGTTTTCTTTCCATTTTTAGCCTTGACCTTTTCGTAACACTTCTTCAAAGTTCAAAAAAAGTGGAACTTGGAGGACATCGGTCTTCTCCGTTCTGACCTTACTTTCTTATCATAGCTTTGGCAGGGAATGTAATAATAATAAGTTAATAAACCATCAGCAAGGGCATGCAATCTTTTATTCTCTCAGGATTCTAGAACAAAAAGTTGAGATTCATTCTTTGAATTTTTCACAGAGTTTTGCGGAGATGAGGTCAAAAGTTGTTTGCTTCCTGTATTAGCCTGAGCTTTTTGTCACTCAAAAAATTTATGATTCCGTTTGTTTGTTCGAGGATTTATAATTTGTAAACAGTTTAGAATGCCATTGTGTCTACAGCATTGTTCCTCCGCATTCTACCCAGTTAAAGCCTCTTTTTTTACTTATTTCTTTTTCGTATAGATCGGAATAAATTGTTGAAATTTACCGATTTGTATGTTGTTGATTCTCGCGTTTGGGTAAATGCGGGGTGAAATGACCCAGGTGGGATCCAATTGCGCAGCAATATCGTTTATCCCAATTTCTTGTCTCTTTGACACTTTTGGGTAAAGAAAGTAATACTTACAATTTTTTGAGGCTTTCAGTTTTTTTTTGAATGATTTTCGAGTAGATTTCCATTTTTTTTCGATTTTGGTTCCATTTATAAAAATTTCAAAGTTTTACAATCCTAAAGTTGTCAGATTTTTTGTTAATTTCCTCAGATAGTTATGCATTTGGTTTCAGAATTTTGACCCTTAAAAGCAACGTTGAAATTTTTGAGTTTTAGATTTTTTTTGTTACCTGATTTTTTTTTATTTAAATTTACAAAAAAAATAATTTTTGTTAATCCAGTTTTCGAGTTCCATGGACGTTGAGTTAATTGAAAACCAGAACATATCTTCTTAGAATATGTGTGAACATTTTTTTGTTCAAACCACTAACCGAATTCAAATCAATAAAGTTGTTATAGAAATCAGTCAGATTACTCATACTGATATCTCGAAGTATTTTTCGCGTGTGTGGGAACAAGGTTCAAGTTTTGATTTCAGGTTATTACAGTCTGACAAACCATCTAATCCAAACTTAAAGGGTGTGCAAAAAAACGTAACTATGAAAATACAACAGATTTGCTACAAATAATGTTTAATATAAGGAGATATTTTTCACAGAATTCGTTTATAACCCCAAGATTTCTTTAGAATATGTGCGAGGATTTTTATGTGTAAACAGGTCGAAGTTTGGATCAGATTCTTGCAATTTGCATGTCAAAAGACAGTCATCCGCGAAACGAGTCAGAAAGCTCAATTTTATATCGTTTACGAAAACCGGATTTTTTTAAATGTGACCTTCAACATCTGGGTATGTTCTAGGAAGAAAATTTAGACAAAGCTTGGCTCTGATTATTAATTTTTTGTCCATATCGCACGTGGTAAAAATTTGTCGACGCTATACATTTAAAAATTGATTTTTCTTTTACTTTTTTTAACAATTTTTCCAGTTGACAAACTGCGCAGATTTATGTCATCATCAGGTTTCATGTTTCACATTTTTTGCGTTTTAAGCAGAAAATTGTATTTTCAACTTTCAATGGTCAGATTTTTAAGTTTTTCTGTACAAATTTAAGATTTGATTTCAAATTTTAAAATCGGAACGCTATCTGAAATCACCAAACTGAGGTTCCATTTTGAAGATATAAGATTTTAGGATATTCTTAGTATTAATGTTTTCTAATTTCATACACAGTCTCATAAAGTCTTTAAATACAATGCTTCAAGGCTTTTACACTACGCAGTTTAAAGAAAATACATTCCGATTATAGGCTCTTTTTTATTAATTTTTCACAAAGTCATGCAAAACACGTCGTAGATATTATTGTACTAATGTTTGTTCTTTTACTGTTAAAATATTGTTATGTAGTGCTTATTAAAATTAACTATTTGAATTGAAATAAGAATATGACATCATCTGCTTTATCTTTGTGTAAACATGAAATTAAATTGGATAAATTCAATAGTAAATGAATTGAACGACTGTGTCTAAAGGCTCCATTCATACTGACATTATTTAAAAATGTGATAACGCCCGAACTCTGTTTTTCGTGTTTAATTACGTTTTCGTTTCTATTTTCTTTCAAATTGTCAAGGCCATTTATGCGTAATGATGGTATTTTATGTGAGATAAGATACGACTATTAAGTACACAGAAATGGCACAAACTGTAGTGACGTTGAAACTAGTTATCAAAATTATTTCGTCTAAATAGTTCCCATTTTAACCTATAAAGCAATAAAGTATTTTTGTGGTCGCGAAATTAACGCAGACGACGGCATTTTATATTCCATATTAAATTTAAACTAGTTGAAGGTAAATACTATTTAAATGATAATTGGTTGAAATTGAATTTAATTATAATGGATTAGTGAAACAATTCACACCTAACTCGCGCAATTAATTTTAATTGAGGTAATTATTAAATATGAATAGAGAAAAAGCATTTTAACATGTTGAACGCTGTTCGTAACACCCACTAATGAAAGAAGTGTGAACAACACAGACAAATTACGCCCTTGCTTTTGATATTTTAATTAGGCACTAGAGAATAAAATAAATGAAAACTTGCAAATTAGCTATTGGTTTGGATTTGCTTGATTTACAATTTGAACCAAGGTGCTAGAAAATGTCGCAGTGGGGTTACATAACTGAAATTATCGCAGGAATTTTTTTGAGGTGTTTAGGTGGTAATTGGGTAACTTTTTATTCCGTTTGTGTAGACGGACACGTGTGTTTTGTAAGAGCGGAAGCTTGGTGTATCCTTATTGTGCTTTTAATTAGTGTGGTGTTTATTTTTTCCTGTTACATCATGTAATGAGTTATTCTGCACATTATGATGATGATAATAATTGGTCTCATACAATGCTTGTGTAGTCCGGATAAGTTTATCAATTAGCACTGTGGCAAGATAAAAAGTAGAGTTTTTGTCGCGAGGTCATTAAACCATTGTCTAAGAGCACATGTATGACTTGTTAGCTCTTGGGGTTCATTGTATACAGCGTAAAATTATGTGAGTAATCCTCACATTTATAATTAGATAAAGTAATTTTGGAAACGCCTTGATACTTTGCCAGGAGCGAAAAAATAAGCGTGAACTTGAAGGAAGCATTCTCATAAAATATGAGTGGTGTAATTTGTGAGTTGTTTGTTTGTGTAACTTTCAATACTGTTTCATTAGTAAGCTGTTTTAGTTGCTTCAAATGCACTTTTTGAATTTTTGCAGTGATGTTTCACCGACACCCCCCGTGAACCAGGGCTCACCAGTTCGGTGTGTCCGCAACAGAATGGACAGCCCTAAAAAGTCGTCCCCTCATAATAGCCCTGTCTCGGCAGATAGGGCTATTTTGAAAGTACATTTCCCAAACGGAGGGTTCAACATCATCAAATATGGGGACGCAGTCGACGTGAAAGGGATAATTTCGATAGTGACTGAGAGATTGTCGATAGGAGAGAGATACTACACCGGACTCTACGCCATGAGGTTGTGCAGACCCTCGACGGGAGAGGTTGGTATAAAAACATGTCAACAACAGCTAAGATGTCTTTCGCAGGTGTTCTGGTTACATCAAGACTTGACGATGAAGCAAGTGCAAGAAAAGTATTTAGCGAAGCATCCCAACTCTGAGTGGCGATACGAACTCAGGATTCGGTATTTGCCGACTAGTCTTCAGGATTTATGTGATAAAGACAAGGTCACGTTTCATTACTATTACGACCAGGTAATGCAAAGAATTTGCTGTTTTTAATTTTATAAATGTTATATGGTTTATGAGTGCGTGACTATTGTGTAATTCTTGCAACAATTTCTTCCTATTTGAGATTATTGCTGGCCTTGTCGTATCTGTGGATTTGTTTATGTTTGCGTGTTTTCAAAACACGACGATTGGAGCGTTGTCGCGAAACGGCAACTTTTACTTTGGGAATTACTGCTGCGTGATGTTGTTTGCGTTTTTCAAACGACTCTTGTCTTATTATTCTTGACATTAAGAGACTGAATGCAGGAATTTGAAATTCCAACATATCTAAAAAAATTACATGGCCATGTAATAAAACGTGGATGCTTGAAACTTCTTTCAAAATTGTTACAAGCCTTTTTGTTTTTAATATTCTTTGACACTTTAACTGTTTTTTTATCATTTTTTGTAAATCTATAAGTTATATAAAAAACATTTTTTTTAATGGAAATATTTGAAAAGTTGATAAACGAGAAATTTATTTCAAACTAAAGATTTCGCGCATTCACCATTTGTCTAATATGCTTATTTCATATTTTTAAAAAGAAGCCACATTTTGTGAATTCGAAGCTTGTTGCAAAAATGTAAAATTTTATTTCAAATAATATTACTTATTTAATTTATTAATATTAATTAATTTTTTGAATATTGTTTCTTAGAGTTTACTGATAACAAATAATTAATAATTTTTAATAATGTTAATAATATTTAATCATTTGGAAAATTCATGTTTTTCAAAATTTTGTAAACATGTATTTAGAAAATTCTTTATTTTTTAGTCCATAAAAAAATTGATGTCATTATAACATGAAAGCATTATTTAAATCTTTATTTAGAACTAGATAATATTTTGCACATTTTTTCTTAATTTTGTGAATAGTTAAAAAACTTTGTATTTCTAAAAGATTCTGAATTTTCAGTTGAAGAAGATATTTTGCGCATCCACCATTTTTGCAATGTTTTTGAAATTGTTTGGTTTTCCTAATTTTCTGAATACGTAGAAAATTTCATGTTTATAAATTGATACAAACAAAATTTACAAGAAAATAGGTTTTTAAGAATGAGAGATTTTATTTGAAATAGAGAAATCGCGTTTTTACTGTTTTTTAATCATCTATATTTCGGTAATGAAGGGAAAAATCTGAAATTTTGAAATTTTGTTAAGATACTTAAATTTTTGTAATGTCATAAATACCGTCTTGTTTTTAAAGGTAATGACATTTTTTATAGCAAAGTATGACAGAATTAAAAAAAAGTGTAACTAGAGCGTCGGGAGCGTTTTTTTCGTTTATTCCATTATTTAACATTGGCTCCAATCATTGTAGGTAGAAATGGTTTTTAATCAACTGTAGATAATTTTTAATTTTGATGCGAAAAAATGCAAAAAAAAACGGCTTGAACGTTATGACCCATGCAGGTTGTTTGAAAATTGGAGCTGTAGAAAGAGAAGTTTGCTTTCTACTCGTAATATGTTTCTTGAAATTGTAGCAAAAAATTATTGCAAAATAAGCATCTTGTTCTTGAGCTTAAATTCATGAAATTGAAAATTTTATTAGTATTACAATAATTAGTTATTTAGAAGTACCAGATTTTATTAAAGATCTTGCTGCTTTCTTTTTACTAGCAAAATTGGAAATATAAATGTACACTTAAATTTGCAACAAATTACTACATATATTTCTAACTACTATGTGTTATTGATTTTTTATTTCTTAAGCGTGAGAAAAATGCATAAACCTTGAAAGAAACTTCAGCACGGTAAGATCAGTGATCATACCCAAAAAAAATATAAAAAAGTTCTTCTGATTAAATGAAACTTCTACTTCGACGTCAATAACACCCTAAAAAAGTTAAATGATTTCCGCCGAGGAAAATTACGAAGTACTTTTTTTTGCTCTAAAATATTTCCGTTGTGATTTGCATGTTCGAACCCACATTGTTCCGTTTTTAATTAGTCTCGACCGCATTATCTCAGCACGTATTTGCACGCTAACGACAAATCGATAAAACCTAATACCCAAGCTTTACAATAAACATTTATTTAACCATCTTTTTCGTTTTTAAAGGTTAGATACGACTACCTCTCCGATTGCAACATACGAATAGAACAAGACGTCGTGGTACAACTTTGCTGTTTAGAAATCCGTAGATATTTCAAAGAGACATTTCCCAATCCTCTTGATAAAAAATCGAACTTTGAATACTTAGAACGTGAAATTGGAATGCACAGATTCATTCCGCAACGAATATTAAGTACAATGAAGCCGAAGTCGTTACGAAAAAGCATTCAAAGCCAATTCAAAAAATACGTTAACATGACAGATACAGAGTGTATGTTTAAGTTTCTCGAAACTTTAATGTTGTATTATAAGTTCGATCAAGAGAGATTTCGGGTAGATTTAGGAAGTAGTTGGTCAGTTCCTGTCGAGTTAGTCATCGGACCTGATCTTGGGATTTCGTATACTAATGTACAGACGTCGAGCACGACAAAAATTGCTAATTTTGATCAGATCCAAGCGATTCAAACTCTAGTCAGCGATTGTGAGGAGCACAACAAAGCTACCTTGCAACTTAGAGTTGCGGGAGCACAGGAGATACTATTTTTTACGTGTCCAAACTTGGAGACAGCCGAAAGTCTTGCGGATTTAATCGATGGATACTGCAGGCTTCACTCGGGAACTCCAACCTCAATTTGGAATAAAAAAGGTAAGTAAACAGAGAACTATCTCTTGTTTATCTATGATTATGGCTAAAAAAAAAATAGAGTAGTCTGATAGTAATAGCCATCAATAGTTTTTCCTCTTGTTTTGTAACTGCTGCTTTTATTTTACAAGCCACTGTTTGGAAACAGTTTCCTTGTCCTTGTAAAGGTTAGTATTAGACAGTAGCCTCCTTAGATTGTCCTGAAAAAGATTAGCCAGGTACAGCGTTGTTTCCACTTTCAGATTCGCATCCTTCAAAACATAAAAGAAATTCTGATAACACTGGAACTATGCTTTCAGAAGATTACGCCGAAATTGTTGACGAAGAAGGTGATTATTCCACGCCTGCAAGTAAGTCTTCAAATTTACGTACAAACAAAGTTGACGTTGTCGTTCCAGCTAAAAGTTACGAGCTACAACGGGATCAAATCCATTTGGGAGAAATATTAGGGGAAGGACAATTTGGAGACGTTCATAAAGGAACTTTTAAGGCCAAGGACGGAAGTCTTGTGCCTGTGGCTGTGAAGACGTGCAAACGTGAGGCGGACTTGAATACCACAGAGAAATTTCTTGAGGAAGCTTGTACGTATTTAGTTTACATTTCTTTCACTTTTATTGTTACGTTCTTTCGCAGATATTATGCAGAAATTCGACCATCAACACATTATAAAACTCATTGGAGTGTGCTCTCAAAGCCCTGTTTGGATCGTAATGGAGTTGGCAAAGCTCGGCGAATTGCGCGCTTATTTACAAAATAACAAGGACGAGCTCGAGTTAGCCACTTTATTATTATATGCATTCCAGCTATCCACAGCTTTAAGTTACTTAGAATCTAAAAAATTTGTACATAGGGACATAGCAGCTAGAAACGTGTTAGTTAGTACTCATACATGTGTTAAATTGGCTGATTTCGGCTTGTCACGATCGATGAGCGACGACCAAAGTTACTATAAAGCGTCCAAAGGAAAATTGCCTATTAAATGGATGAGCCCCGAAAGTATAAATTTCAGACGTTTTACTACTGCAAGCGATGTTTGGATGTTTGGTAAATAGACTTACTTTTGAAATTTCATTTTAACAAACTTTTTCAGGTGTTTGTATGTGGGAAATTTTAATGTTAGGTGTCAAACCATTCCAAGGGGTGAAAAATAATGAAGTCTTGACAAAAATCGAGAACGGAGAACGATTAGCACTGCCACCGAATTGTCCTCCAAGATTGTACTCATTGATGTCTCAATGTTGGTCCTACGAACCTAGTAAAAGACCGAGTTTCAAAGAAGTGAAAGAGTTGCTAAAGTAAGTTGTTTGTCGGTGACCACGGAGCGGGTTTTCATTGTGTTTTCAGTGAGATATTACTAGAGGAGAGGTCCGCTGTACAGGAGACTTTAAGGAGGGAGAATCGACGGGCGGCGGCGATGTCGTGGGGCCCCAACGATGATTTCCCGCCGCCTCCGAAACCTTCGAGATATCCCATGCAAGGTAAAGATTGTAGCTGTTCAGTAGTTACCGTGCACTGTACTAATTTTGAAGCGGTCAAGATAGCTTTAGATGTGATACTAAAACTGACTAAAGTGATGCAAAGTATATAAGTGTACTTTACATCATTGGAGCACTGTAGTTCTAAGACTTGATTTGGATGATTTTTCCTTAAAATGGTACTTCGTATTGTATTGCAGCAGTTGACTCTTCTTCTTTGGCATCCTTAGAAACAACGGGTCCAGGACCTCAAACCTATATTGTAGCACAAAATCCAGAAGTCCTGGCTCATCTAATGAAAGAGAACGAAACTCGCGGTCTGAGTCCAGCGGCGTACACAACACCAGCTTCGGTATTTAACACAGTAGCCGTAGATTTCGACAAAGTGGAAGATGTCCCTGAACCCATCCTTAAAACTTGTCCCATGCCCATGGAGAGCCTTAAAAAACTAGATCCAGAGGTTCCAGAGGGTCATTCAGAATCCACTTACTTAAAGAAGTTGGGTACTCTCGAGAGGACTCCATCTAGAACCAGTACCGGAAGTACCACCCCCAAAATGGGTTCTCTCGAGAGAAAAGTCAGCGAAAGTGATAACGCCTCACCTAATATGAACTCCCTTGAACGAAACGCGCATTTGATTCACAGTTCTCACAGTAGTTTGGACAAGTCAGGGATGTTCAGTCCAAAGTTGGGGTCATTAGAGCGTAAATCAAAAAGTAACTCCCCGAAAATGGGGTCTTTAGAACGTGCAAACGGCCAAACCGCGGCGTTCTCCCCCAAAATGGGCTCTCTGGAACGCAAACAACCTCAACAGATCTACGATCCTGATTCCATCCCCAGTTATCACCCTGAACCAGTCGTGTATCAATTTTCTGATAAATCCAAAGAGATGCAACAATTTGAAGAATGTATTTATGATTTTGGGGGCGCCGACGTTAAAAGTTGCGCCCATAAACAGCCGTTCTTCATGCAAAAGGCAGTCGATAACAAGTTGCAAGAACAAAAACAGGTTCGAGTCAAGCATGGCTTGATTTCGAATGATTTGTGTGTTTTCATTAGTTTAGTTTTTGTGTTTATTCATTCGTAATAACGGCATGATGTTGCATGAGTATTAATGATGCACGGTTGTTTTTGTTGTTTTGTAATTTTGCGTAGACGGCATGTTGCACCTTTTTGAGTTTTTTGTTCGTTGAGGTTTCTGGATTCTCAACTAAAAGACGGATTTTTAGGCGGGGTCTTCACCTCAACAGTCTCTCTATGGAGACGACCTTTTATTAGGGAAGTCACGGTACAATCAGTCGAATTTTAATCACCAAATCCTGGAGGAACGATTGCGTCAGCAGCAAAAGGAATCCGAGGAAGATTCGCGATGGTTGGCTGAAACTGAAACGAGTCTGGTAACTACCAAGAGTTTTCACGAAAGTAAAATTTCATTCCTCATATTTCAGAAGAAACGGTTAAGTATTGCTGCTCCTCCCACAGAAGTTGACACGCTTCATAGTAATTCTCAGTCATTAACTTCGCTTCCTACTAGTCCAAATTATACAAGCGCTGCTACTCAACAGTTGTCAAGTAGCTTAGCGAATGTGTCATTTAGTGGAAATGGTAGGCAGAGTAGTACAGGCTCGCAGTGTAGCAGCAAGAGTCATTCACCTTCAGGTTCGATTACTAACACGATGACGATAGGGAAAAATGAAAGGAGTCTCACGCCGAACAGTGGAACTGAAAGTGGGGATGCTGGGAAAGCAAAGGTAATAATTTTGTGGATGTATGAGGGCGGGTTTTACGGCGTCGCGACGACAAGGAATTAGGTTGGTTTATTTAAGAGACTTGGTTGGCTGCTGGTATCAGACACTTTGAAGTCGGAACGCATAATTCTTTGCCGTTTTAAAGTGTTTTTGTTCCTTAAGAAATTTCATTTAACATTGAATTTGAACAGCAATGTTTTTTCTGAGTCACGGTTGAAATCAAAAATATCCTGGCGCATCCACCATTTAGTCTAGTCTGCGGGGACTAAAAAAGTCGTTCTTTTGTAAAACGTGGAGTAGTAATAATTTTGTAATATGTTGTTTAAGTAGTTACTCTGGTGAAACACAAATTTGGACCTTGGGGGTGGTGCGCGTGAGCCCCCACTTAAATAAAAGGTGCAAAAAAATTTTTCATAGAGTAACTCGAAAACGGTGATGAGAAGGATAAAATTTTGCAACTTTTTGTGAGTCTAACAAGAATTGAGATACAGTCAAACCAAATGCAATTTAATTACTTCAAAAAAAGTCAAAGTTTCATAGTTGTTATCTTGAAATAAATGTGATGGTGCTTTTGCAAGGAATGGTTGGTTGTTATTGTCTAAGACGTATCACCAAGTCCAAAAATGGGGTGAAATTGAAAAAGATCTATAGTTTTTAGGATGGAAACGTGACACCCATGGTCTTCCTCTAGTAGCAATGACAGAACAACTACAACCTAACAAAATATTGAATCTAATTTTCTGGAGCTGCAGAAAAAAGATGTAGTAAAGCATGTAGCTGTAGGAAAGCTGCATTGAAGTGCTTTTTAATATGTTGACGTAGTAATACAATGAAAATTTATCTGCAGAATTTCAGGTTCTTAATTATTTCAGGTTGAGGGTCAAGATGATAATATCGATCGAATAGGTCTGTCAAAATGAACAACAACTATAATACCTATATACCTAAATATTGTATAAAACAATCTCCTAATCTTTTTTTTAACCATTTTTTTTTTGAAATAGTATGTTTTTTTACTTTACCTTGGTGAAATGTGAAATAAAACTTTGATTTCGATTTGATTGTTTGTACAATTCACTAACAATAAAGTTTAACGTTTTCTGAAGTAAAAGCTTTTGTTAAAATGCATCTTTTTTTCTGTATCTCAGTTTCTGTTAAGCTTACAAGAAAAATACAAATACAAAAAAATTGCGAAATTTAATCTTTTACAACTTTTATTTGATTATTTGTGTGTTTTGTGCACCTTTCATTTAAGATGGGGGCTCACATGTACCGTTTCCAAGATCGAGAACTTGTATTTTGCATCACTACTTAAACAACATATTTTAAAATCATTGCTACCCCACCTTTTATACGATAAATTTTCCCACTGATTGGACTAATTATCGTCCGGATGAAAATTCAACTTCAAATCGTGCAGTTTTTAGGGTTATACAACAAAATTTGCTGGGTCATCATTAGCAGGCGACAATATTGCTGCGTGTTATCTCACATTTCTATCAGTTCGTCATTTAGTCTCATGTAAATTACCGTGTCGTTGCTTTTATTCCCCCCGAAATGCAGGACGCGAAATTTGAACATTCAGTTCTGGACTTGTCGAAGTCTTGAATGATTTGTTGTAATTTCTTACCTTTCAGGCAACTCCGACGCCCACTGCCGATTTAGACAGGACCAACGATAAAGTCTACGACTGCACAACGCAAGTTGTCAAAGCCGTGATGTCTCTTTCTCAAGGGGTCCAGCAATCTCACGCTGATCAGTATCTAGATTTAGTAAGGAAAGTAGGTCTAGAATTACGAGGTTTGCTAGCGAGCGTCGATGAAATAGTGAATTTTTTTCCGACGTCAGCGCAACGAGAAGTTGAAATGGCCCATAAAGTTCTCTCTAAAGATATGGGCGAGTTAGTAACTGCAATGAAGCTAGCACAGCATTATAGTCAAACTACGTTAGATAACGAGTACAGGAAGTAAACAGTAAATCTCCTTCTTAAAGTTTTTCTCTACAATTGTTTGTTTTAGGGGAATGCTTGCTGCTGCTCATGTCCTTGCGATGGATTCCAAGAATCTTCTAGATGTCGTGGACACTATTCGAATAAGATATCCACAATTTAACAAACACTTGTTTAAAGTCACGGACCCGATTCTTGAAACAGAACCGAACGAGGTTGAAACTTTGGAAAATCAAGACGTACCTAAAACTGCAGATTCCGCAAGCACATATCCAAATTTACCGAGTCCTGTAGCTGTTACTTGCAGTGTTGTTCCCGTTTACACAAATTATGTTCAGTCAGCTGCGTCTTCTAATTTAAGTACAAACCAAGTTGACAGTTAGTTTAATTATATAAACTAGGTAGCTTGCCAGGTTTTCATAAGCATGATCCTCGTGTTTTTCAAAACTAAATTTTTGGTCTAATTATAAATTCTTTCGCTCAATTTAGGCAAGTTTGCATTATTGGTAGCTCAAAACGAGATATATTTTTATAGCTAATATTGAAAATTTATGTTGTGATATGCGCAAGCAAGAATTGTTTATGAAAATCTCGCCCTAGATTTAATACAACAAGAAATAGTGTAACAGTTTTTATTCATGATGCATTTTAAAGCCTTTTATATCAGGCTTCATTGCACACAGTATTAAAAAAAATATGGTCGATGCTTAAAGACGTGCGTCATTACAACCACCCCTCCCTCCAATTAAATTATATTATTTTTAGTTAGTAATATTTTTTTAAAGACTGCATAGTTTATATAATTTTTACTTATAGGCTTGATAGTGGCATTTTTATGAATTTTTATGCAAAGTTTTGTAAAAACCAAGTAAATCTAAAAATATATATCTGATATTGAAACTTGGAATGCAGTATAAGTGTAAAACATTTTATGTGAATCTTTTAATGAATTGTATATTATTTCGTTGTATTATTTGTATATTTGTATTTGTTTTGTTTTTGTCAGCTTTTCAATAAAGTTTTAAGAGTTTCACTTTTGTGTTTCTTTCAAAAATCGTCTTGGTATGAAGTTATTTAAAATTAAAAATTGACTCAGCGCATCCACCATTTTTGGTAATACAAAAATAGTCACTAAAAACAGAAATGTGTCAAAATTAACTACCTGAAGTTTAAGAACGCCATCAAGAAAGAAGAAGGATTTAAAGTTACATGCTGTAAAGTTTATTTTTATGTTGTTTTAAACCTCTCTAAAATAAGTTTTTCTAGAGGCAGCAAAACGTGATTTTACAGAATTGACGAGGCAGCAGTACCAATATCCTGTCACCTAGCTTATTTTCACTGCACTGTTAAAATTTAATTTAATTTCTACAAACAGCTTCGCTTTTTGTAGTTTTCAGTGGCTAAATGAATATAACTGACTTAAAATTCTTATAATGATAAAAACGTCAAAATGCTTTTAATTATGTACGCATATATTAAAAATTAAGCAATTTTTGTCTTCAACACGCTTAAAATTGCGTTCTGCAGCTCTGTAATTTTACTACTTTTACCTTTATTTAAAATAATCCAAAATCTTAATTAAATAAAATTTAAAAAAAAGTATATAGTGTACACTGTTGACTTTTCAGAGAACAATACCATTATTACTAAAAGTACGAGATTGAATCTAAAATCTAGTACGTTCTAACGAAAAAATTAAATTTGTTATTGATATCTGCAAATGATCTCATTTGAATAAATTTTTGCAAACTTAAGTGTTAAAATATTTTTCAAAAGAGGTTAACAAGTTGATCTATTTTCATGGGAAAAACTTTAATTTTCCTATAATTTCAGGTAGGAAATGCATTTTGTCTTTCACCATGAAAAGCACTTTTTTCATTAAGTGTGAAGAATAACTTTTCATTTTGTTTAATTATTTTTTAGTAATATTAAGACGTTTTTAGACCATACTAAAACTGACGAGAAACATGATGAATAAACACTTGTTGTAAAAATAACAATACGATGTCTTTGATTTAAAATATTTTTGTTTCAAGGCGAAAATAGATAAAATCGTGTATGTATCATGCGAGAATGAGAAGATGTCCTTGTGCGTGTGCTTATTGCAGAACGGGGCGACGATTTGTTGCATAAATAGCTAATATTTGAGCTTGCGAGTTTTTTTTATATTTATAGTATTTTAGTGTAAACAATTAAAATAATAATCACAAATCTGAAGATTTCTGCTTAAATAAAATTTTGAAATCTACTAAAATAATAATAAATATTTGAACCGAATTGATTCATGAATTACTAAAAATTTTAATTAATATTTTAATCCAAAATATTTATCTCTTGAGGTTTTAATTTAAATATGGAAAATTCAATAATTTGTGTTAATTAAACTATTAATTATTAACTATAGAATAATCAATAAGTATTATTTACTTGTCATACACAGTTGATGAATTACTCCCCTATTGAATTGGTTTGTCAGAATTGTCACCCAATTCCGCTTCTGTTGGTCGAAAAAGTAAGACCTCATCGGAGCATCAGTTTGGCCATCGAGTACCGCGGTTATTGCTATTGTTATGCTCTAAAAATGTTACGACAACATAATTTTTTGAGATTATAGAATTTGAATATTATTGTTCTACGAATTTCATTTAACATCAGAAGTAGAATAAAGATACCCAAAATTTAATTCAGTTAAGTGCGTCAAGTTGGTGCTAATAACTGTAAAAACAAGACATGTTTGAGAGAAACATGACAAGTCCTGTCGTCACCGGCGAAATCGTACCTGAAATCTAAAAGGCGACGGGTGTTAGAAAAATCATAGCGGGAGTCAATGTGAAGAAGCAATTTCCGTAAGGCGTCAAAACAGCAAATTTTCCAATGACAGTGTGACCAAGATGGCATTGCGGAAAGGATGAGTGAGCTAAAACAAGATTTGACAATAAAGACGGCAGCCAAAGGGTAAGTGTCATCCTAAATTTACCAAATGCTATTGCTGAATTTAACTCCCTAAGAAATAAAATCGATGGCTGGTTGAGTTTAGTTGGTGACTACGCAATCACTGGAATAATAAAATGATATTTCATTTAGCATTAAGTAAGTTAAAAGACCCTGCTGATGTTTGGTACCGCCCCTTACCGACCCGTATTCAAGATAATTTTCGACCCAAAGGTAATTTGCATAGATTGTGAAAAGAGATCATAACCTGCACTCCAAGGCCCAAATAAAACCTTATATGAATCCACATTCGAAAAATTAGTTCTTATCAAGAAATGAAAATTTTCCAACCCGGTGTTAAATTTCCTCTAGAGACTCCTAGAGACTCGTATCTTCTCATCAGCCACGTAATAACTCTCGAAACTGAAAAAGTTGTCATTCATATAAAAACAAATACAAAACTCAAGGTATTATGTTTGCAGAGAAAAAGGTTATAAAAAATACAATGATTCAAAAACGAGCTAAAATAGAAAAACGTAAATTTTATTGGTTTAAAATTCTGCAAAAACAAATCTTTTAAACCTGATTAGGTGGTAGGGAAATTAAGTTCGTTATGGACTAGAAGCTGAATAGTCACTGATGACAAAAACGGCGGCCGACAAACTTAATCTTAAACAATTGCCAGTCCTAGGAACAATTTCTTTGATGGCCTACTCATTGTACCCCAAATTTCTTGTTGTAATGTTTTGAACCTTTACGATGTTAGACGCAGTACTGAAATTTACATTGTAGAACGATGCATCATGCAAGTTGACCCTATTAATTGAGCAGAATACAGAAAATATAGAGTCCCCCAACAGGGGGGAATAAACCTATTTAATTTATTAAGCTATAAATACGTGTTTCTTCACATAGAAGCGATGAAGCGCCACAATCTGACCTAACTACATTTTCCTTATTGTTAACCATGTGGGAAACATATTCAAAAATCAAAAGCAATAAAATAAAGGTAACCTACCTTGTTCTTTATGGTGTTTATAGTATTAATAGGTAAATTATAAGCAGCCTCTGAAGTAATTTGTAATACCTATTTTTTCTATCCTCATTAGCATAAATGGTCCCCGATATGCAGGGTTGGTGTGAAAACTTTTTTCGCATATGTTAATAGTTATAAACTGTCAATACTCCGAAAAGTTTTTATGCCAACCCTGGACATCGGATAATGAAATGTCATTTTCATGCTTTTTATTATAAAAAGGACAAGGTGGGTTAAGTTCGTCTTTATATTATTGCTTTTGACTTTTGCAATAAGGCATTTTCTGCATATATCTTACATACAGAAAATGTGATTGGATCAGTTTATAGCGCTACATTGCTTCTATATAAAAAATGTGTATATAACTAAATAATCAATAGTCCAGTCAAAACTCGCATAGAACCATAGAACTAAAAAATAGTATAATGCGACAAAAAAAAATTGTGTGTCTACAACTTTTACTGTATAAGTTCTTTACAAGGAATTCGACATGAAATGCTAATGGCAAGTGACAGACACACCCTATCGACAACACCAGGACCGTACTGAAAAAGTTTATATTTTAATATTTTAGTTTCATGTATATTTCATGTATTGAGCGGTCATTTAAAACTCATTGCGGGAGGATAGAAAATAAGAAACCTCGAAAGTTTCAGAACCAATGATAAACAGTATCCACGAACTTGAAAGTCAATTCAGAATCTTATCAAGAAACTACAGATACAAGCGCATCTCATCAAACTAAAAAAAAAAACACAACTGTTCAGCTGATTTCTCTTTAATACGTGATAACTCAGCTATATTTCTTGAATATAAGTTTAAAAGCAAAACTACTTGAATACAACCCTGAGTTGATATTGAGAAAGGTTCTCTAAACGAAAACCTGCTGTACAAACTTTGTAAAAATTCCCTCAAGTTAAATACGAATTAAGCCATAACTGCACTATTTCTTTGGGCGCACTATACAGACTTTAAATATATTATTACAAATAAAATATCAAAAGTTTCCATCGATCCCATTTGAGCTTTCTGTTCTTCAAGGTCAAATATCAACAAATTAAGTGTTATCGTAAAAAGCTTTTGTACAAATTTTGTAGATTATGCTATTCGCTACAAAAAGGTTCTTATTACTGTTTTTCTACGATTTGTTATTTGTGATTATTATTATTATGCTAGTTTATCATTTAAATAATTTAATAAGTATTCAGAAAGATTGGTTCTTGTCCAGACATCCTTCAGACACTATCCTGATTCTTCAGCGAAATCAAATAAATCATGACGCTTTTTAAATAATCTAAATTTGGTTGACAATTAGTCATAGCATCTTTTCTTTTAATTTTCAGTTCAATGTAAGTTTGCCCGAAATTGAATGTTTATTTTGACTGGATTATTAATGGGTATATAGTCCGGGACATAAGAGGGACT
This sequence comes from Cynaeus angustus, assembly GCA_030157275.1. NCBI lineage: Eukaryota > Metazoa > Arthropoda > Insecta > Coleoptera > Tenebrionidae > Cynaeus > Cynaeus angustus. Next base: position 25,674,041 of record CM058058.1, read on the forward strand.
TCGTACAGTAAATTAATTCACTGGGTTATGAAGCTTGCGTGGTTAGATTCTACATTCTAAGTATTTTAGAATATTTTTTTGCTTGAGACAACTGAGTGCACATGCTTTACAATCAGTGAAGGAATGGCCGACGGGTACCAATTTTAATGGGATCCGTTTGGTATCCGAAAGGTACCCAAGTCTGATCCTGCTGTAACTGGACGTTCACCAAATATTCGAACCACGAGTTTATCCTATCCAGCGAATACTGCAGTACGGTTACGGCACTTTTGTTCTTTTACGAATTCCATTTAACAGAATAAACAGAGAAAATTTATGAATCTAGTATTTTAGACACCGACATTCGGTTTGATTAGAGTGTTTACTCTCATCATAGATGTACAAGCGAGATTGGAATATTTATCCATCTGTTGTCTGTCAGTTTTTATTGTTGCACTTTCTATTATTGTTGTTAAAAGCCACTACACGAGCAGGAAATGATCAAAGTCGACAATAGTAGTGTCAGAGACATTTTCACGTTACCTCGGAAACTTTTAGTATGATTAATAATTTCAGCTGGGACTCCTGAACCGTAAATTTTTAGATTTCTATAATATTTTACCAGAGTTTTAAGTGTGACTAAACGCCACTTTTTATACCAGCTTAATAAATGAAGAGTGTCACGTTCAGGGTCAATGGATAAGAATAAATAGCATCAATAAATCTTGCAATAAAATGGGTCACAATTTGCCAATTACTGTTCAACTCATATATGTTTCTACAATATAAGTTTCAAAAATGTCCGTTACACACGTGTTATTTTACGCACTGCTTTCCACGGCATGGACTCAAGGTAAATTTTCTTTGTTTGTTGGAATATTATAGGATTTTGGAGTAATAATAGGTCGCAAAGGCGTTGGAGGCTCCGAACAGGATTGGGGTTACATCACTGTCCGTCCAAATGCCCACATGTTCTGGTGGTTGTATTACACCACGTATAATAACATTTCCAATTATACCGACAGACCATTAATCATCTGGCTGCAAGGTGAGATCATTAATGTCTAACAATTAAGGACTATTAGCTGTCTTTCAGGAGGTCCAGGAATGACTTCTAGCGGTTATGGAAATTTCGTGGAAATTGGGCCTTACGATCCTTACCTTAACAAACGCGAAGGGTCATTTGTAGAAAATTTCAACGTATTGTTTGTTGATAATCCCGTGGGAGTTGGTTACAGCTACATCTCGGATAATGAAACGCAATTGGCAACGAATGACGACGAAATCGTCGAGGATTTATTCAACTTCTTTAAAGTCTTTATAAGTTTGCGACATCCAGAGTTTAGAGCTGTTCCTATTTACGTGTTCGGGGAATCGTACGGTGGGAAAATGGCCGCTGAATTTGTTTATAATTTGCTGCAGGTAAATAATTTAACTTGTGTGGTTTTGTCTAAGTTCGTGCTTGATAAACAGAAAGAAAAAAGTAGCGGCAAAAAGCTGTGTAATTTGAAGGGTCTAGCTTTGGGCGATGCATACATATCCCCTATGGACTACTTAAATCATTATGGCTCTTTAGCTCTCAACTTGGTAAGTCATTTTTAATAGGACCAGTTTTGCGTTTTTAGTGTTGACTGAGGTAATCCAGTAAAATCTTGTAATTTATTTGATATTCTTTATAATTGAGTTTTCTGCTTGAAAAGGGATTAATCGATAAGCGAGGCTTCACACGAATTGATGAATTGGTCAAACAAACTCAACTTTTAATTAACAAAAAGGAATTTAGAAAAGCAACGGAAATTGAAAACGAGATCACCGATTTTTTAATTTTTGAAACTTTCGCCTTCGATATTTATAATTTTCTTGCAAAAACTAACTCATCAAAAATCTTTAGTAAGTTTAACATTTCCCATCAACTCGTTTTTCAACGCTTTTTCCCAAAGACGTATGGACTCATACGGAACTACTAAATGACATCATGAACAACCAAATCAGGGATGAATTAAACATCACTGCCAACACCACCTGGCGATTTTTTGAAGACAACGTCTACGACGCTTTAAGAAAAGACTTAATGAACAGTGCAATCCATAAAGGTAAATCATTAACCTAAACACACCTTAAATAATTTCACCTCATTTTTAGTTGAAGCCGTGCTTAATTCAACGGACATAAAAGTTATAGTTTATAACGGAATTCTCGACTTCTTAGTAAATACTGCCGGTATGTATTAAAATCCAACATTAATGATAGGATTAGTGCCGATGACACGGACAAGTAGTTAACACTCGAAATTCTAATGAGGAGAGAGGAGTTGACATAATATCAGATGACAAAGCGCATAGTATTATCGTTTCAGAATAAATCAGGCCATTGTCGTAATAATAACGTTGTAGTAAACTGAACGGAAAGTGTAATAATTCTGAAGTATAAAGGAAGAAAGGTCGTGGCAATGAGACGCACTTGATAAAATTGGGTCACTCAAAATTACTCTGCTTGCATCGGGAGAAGTGAGCTGGTATAACACGGTAATTATTTCTCTTTATGGACCGGTCTAGTAAATAAGAAATATCAGCCGTAAATTATTGGGTCAGTTTTCATTAATTTGTGCAGCTGTTTTAATTACTGCAGCGTTGTGGCAGGATGATGGAAATAATTATTTTTGGTTTTACGAAGGTTTATCTACAGCTATTTTTGGACAACCAAAATTATTTATGCACCAGTAATTAATTCTTTCTGTTGTTCGTTTTTATTTATATTTCAAAAAAATGTTTTTCACTGAGTTAATTTTGTTGGAATGTAAAATTAGATGATCAGTGTTTTATTAAAAAAAGTCTACTTCTTGGAAAGCTGTTATTAAAAAGTAAACTATCTTAGGAGCCACGAGAACGAACGATATTCTATAACAGTTTGTATAGATTTTTCTGTAACGTAAAGGATCCAGAGATCGAAAGTTATAATTTTTTTTTATATCTCGAAAAGAACAAAAGGGTATAGAAAAATATAGTCTCAAGATTTTTATGAATTTAAGTTTTTTTTTTAAACTTGTAGTTTTTTAAATCCTATAAATTCTTCGGATTTTATTTTTTTCTAAGATTCTTGGCATATTAAAAAATATCAGTACTTTTTAGATGCTTTGAGGTTCTTAAAATTTTCTAAATATTTCTAGAGTTTCTATTATTGAGATTTGGATTTGTTACAAAACTTTGGGTACTTTTTATTGTTGATAGTTTTTTTTTTTAATTAAACGTTAAACAATTTGGGATATTTTTAATCTTCTTACGAAATGTTGTTTTGGTTTTTAATCATGATTAAATATTTATAAATATTTGTATGAGAATTTTAATTTATATTTTTTTTTGATTTTACAATTTTAACATTTTTAAATCAAGATTTAAAATAATAATAAAATAATAAATTTTAAGATTAGTGCAAATTTAATGATGTGCTATTAAATTTGGCAAACTTTGGGGTTTTCACAATTATCACGGATGTTCAGTTTTTCTGGAGTTTCTAAAATTTTTACATTCTTTCAAGAGCTTCAATGTATATATTGGATTTTTAAATTCTGGAAGGATTTTTCACATTATTATATATTTTTCCTAGATTTTTAAAGCATTAGTTTTTAGATTTGATTATTACTTATATTATTTTCACATATTTAGATTTTTTTTTAAATGCACAAAAACCTAAAAAAGATTGATAAAATCAAAATAGTTTAATAGGTAAGTATACCAAGGGAAACGGGAAGAATCCAAAGAATTTAGAGAATTAAGATAATTTATTAAAACAATAAAATGAACTCGAAACATCTAAAATAGGTGTCAAAAATAATTAAAAAAAAAAAACAAAAAATCGAAAAAAGGAAATTATTAAGGGTTTCCAAGTATCTATGAATCAAAGACAGGTAACTTGAAAAAATTGTGCTTAAAAACCTAGATAACCTACAAAAACCAAAATTAAAAAAAAAAACAAAAATTAAATAATTTTTACCTAATTAGTCATGCTTACGCACAAGTGTCTTTTCGTATTTTTATTTATCAGGAAAGAATTGCAAAAATTTTGTCGATATCTATTTTTTTTTATAAATTTAATATAAATATTGACAGCTTTTGCATTGAATGTGATGTTTTTGTTTATGTTTTTTAAGAAATTTTAGATCGGTGTGTTGTAGAAGAAGTAAATTATAGAGGCATACATACTAAAGAATAAAATTTACCAAGACTGAAAAAAAAAGAGAAAGTGGATGCTTACACAAATTCCCGCATATTCACCTATTGAATTTTAAAAGTGTTGATTTTTTTTGTTAGCCGTTACCCTTAAAAAAGGATATGTTACTCTGAAAGTAATTAAAATTATTTAATTAAAAACAGTGAAATATATTCATACTTAAAGCTGTAATTAGTTTTATGAGAATATTATAATTTGATGAGGGAATTTCAATACAATGCTGATAGGTAACTATTATGAGAGCTTGTCAAAAACAGATATACCGTAATAAATGATCCTTAATTTATAAAATATTTTACTGAATTGTTTCTAGAACGTTTGGATTTTGTTTGAAATTTAATTTCATCCACCTAAAAATTGCATAAATGTTTAAAACAACAAAAAATCGACTTCATGTTTAGAATATTGTAAACCACGAAAACCTTTATAAAAAAGCAAAAAACAGCTAAAGGCGCATTTTGCATTTTACATTAAAACATACATGAATTATTTAATATAGAAACAAGAAAGCAACCACTTATTTTAAAGCATCTTAGCTTGTTAAAACTTTTAACTTTTTAACTGCGAAGTTAGTATTTTTCTCTTGACAAGTCGTGGCATTAAAACAACGTCTGAATTTAAACAAGAAGTTGCCTTTACAAAAAGCATTATATTTTTGTCTTCTCTCAGCTTGATGTTATTTGAATCTACTTTAACGAATGAATGAAGCCTAAAGTGCACTCTTGAAAATAAATTCTACGCCAGGTACATTTCTTATTAATGTAATTTTAGAGTTTGATTTAAAATTACAGAAATTCGCATGATACTATTTTAGGTATGTTGGTCCATTTTTAGTTTTATTAGTTAAAGTAAACATTTAAATATTTTTTAAGCTTTTATAATGGGTGCGTTTTTAGTACGTCAATGCGTACAGATTTTTCGCATTTTAAGACACGGAAAAATGTTTTTTTAATCCAACTTTGTTCGACCAAAATCACAGTTATTTTCCACGAATTATATCAACCTTTGAGGTTTGTCGGTTTTCATTTATTGTAGTATTTTTTGTTTAACAAAACTTAATTAATTAATAATTAATTGGACGTGATCTTCATCTTGAATTGAAAGTGCTGCAGGCGGTTTTTGGAAAAAGTTCACTGACAACTAATTACAGAGAATAAAGAGAAATGTGGGATTTCGTTGTTGTTAAGAATTTTAATTTTGTACAAAAAATACTTATTTTACAGGGACGATAGCATGGTTGGACGGCTTACGTTGGAAAGGAAGGGAAAGTTGGCGTAATGAAACACAATCTCCTCTTGTTTTAAATGAAGTGACTGAAGGCTATTACAAAAGGGTCGATAATCTTGTGTTTTATGCTGTTCTACGGGCAGGACACAGTGTAAGCAATTAAAAAAAAAAAACTAAGAAAGTTTGTCATTTTTATCTTTTAGGTACCTTTTGATAATTTACCGGTTATGAATGAGATTCTACGACTCGAACTTTTAGACGACTAATTGAAAAATTATGTAACATTTCTTCTTAAAAAAAGTAGGTACACCGTTTCCACAATGCTTAAGATGGACGCCCCAATGAACAAACCAGCTGTTCCTCCAATGGAAACTACAACTTAGCCGTAAAGAATTCAAACAAAGAAATGTATTTATAAATTACCAACTAAGTCCATTGTAGTTCTCACAACGATGCGTTTAAATCTCGAAGTCGGTAACGATTGTAACTTAATAAAAATATTTCCTCGTGAAGTTCCCACTCTGCAAAGTGCAATTAAAGTAATAAAAATATCAAGCTTTCTTACCCTTTTATATTCGCGACGATTTTATACTCAGGCTCGGTACATGAAGGCAAGCAATCACAAACTAATCCAGGTTTATCAAATCCTTTAGCATGCAGTCTATTTACTGTCTCTGAAATGTGAAACTCTCAAACATTTACCTTAATAATTTGCTTACTTGTTACCGAAGTTGTCAGTTAAACAGTTCAAACCTTCTATGTCGCAGTATTTTCCACGATCTATAAAATTACCAAACTAAGTTTAAACGACTTTCAACTAGTTTACGTACTTAAAACTGGCATTAAGTGATGAGTACAGTTGCATAAATCAATATGAGCATCAGCGTGGCATTGAACGACACACGTTGAATAACTATAAAATTCGTGAACGATTAAATTTTCCGGTTTTTCTTCGGGAAATCTACATTTTCTTTTATCAACTGGTAGCGCCCTCACGTTTTCGTCGTTTTCTATTTCTATTATCTAGAGGAGATAATAAATGTTGGAGCATTAGTGCAATTTAATGATGACCTACATTTATTGAAATATTGTAAGTTTCTCCCAGTATGACGTCTTTGCGTTGGTCTGGATCTGAATTTATAAAAGGGACGTCTTCTCGAGCGTGGAAGTATAGCTGCAATTAAAAATACGGGTTGAAAGGATTTTAATTAACTTGTAACATGCAGTTGATAAACATAATTAAGGACAATAATTAAGGAAGGGAAGCTGGTTTCGAGAAAAACTTTGATAAAATTAGTATTATAAAATATTTTCGGCTGAATAACTTCGTAAAGCTAATGTTACAATCAATTTGAAAAATTTAAGCAATTTTTCAAATTTAAAACTATTGTATTTTTTAGCTCATAATAGACTTGATGACTTTTTAGATAAAGGTGTTTTAGATAAAGTTATTAACTTCTGACTTTTGTTTGTATGATTATTAGATGTAAAACCACACCGAATTCTTATCCCTTGAAACAATAAAAATTTGCCTGCGTTGATCTTTTTTACTTTTTTAAAATTTATTTTATTTTAGCATTTTTTGTACTCTGATCGTTTTTTAATTTATATTACTTTTTAACTTTTTGCACATGATTAAAGTTTGGAATTTAGAGCTTTTGAATACTTTGGGTCTTTAAGACGAATTAAATCGTTGTTTTTAGACTCTGTTAGACTCATCTAGATTTTTTGAATTTTGTGGATTTTTCAATCTCTAAATTTTCAAGATTTTTTGGATTATTTGAATTATTATATTCTTTGAATGTTTTAGCATTTTTGAGTTTTTGGACTTTTTTGCTTTCAGAGGGTTATCTTCATTTTTTGATTTTTTTGGTCTATTTGATTTTTTAAATTATTTGAATTCTTTGTATTATTTTTAGTTGCTTTAAATTTCTTCGATTTTTTAGATATTTTTTTGGATTACTTTTATCTTATGGTGTCTTTGAATTTTTTAAATTATAAAAATTCTCTATATTTTTGAAATTGTCTATTAAATTGGTGTATCTTTTTGAATGTTTTAGTATTGCAAATATTTTTAATTTTTGATTCTTTCAGTTTTTTAGATTCTTTAGATTCTTTAGATTCTTTAGATTCTTTAGATTCTTTAGATTCTTTAGATTCTTTAGATTCTTTAGATTCTTTAGATTCTTTAGATTCTTTAGATTCTTTAGATTCTTTAGATTCTTTAGATTCTTTAGATTCTTTAGATTCTTTAGATTCTTTAGATTCTTTAGATTCTTTAGATTCTTTAGATTCTTTAGATTCTTTAGATTCTTTAGATTCTTTAGATTCTTTAGATTCTTTAGATTCTTTAGATTCTTTAGATTCTTTGCAATATTTGGATTTATTGAATTGTTGGATTTTAAGAAATCATTAAATTCTTTGAATTTTTAGTACAATTCTTATAATTTTGGATGCGTTAGGTTCTTATATTTTTTAAAATTATTTGAATTTTTGGATTGTTTTTTTTTATTATTTTTGGCTATAATCTTTTAAAGTTTCTGAATTTTGAATTCTTTGATAGGTATGTGCATTTTATGTTTTATGTGAAGTCTTCTTGCTTCAGTTATTTTGGATCTGCAATTTTTTTTGGGATTTTGACCTTTTTTTGGATGCATAGCGTTATTCTTTAATTTTTATTAATCTTTGTTTTTTGCATAATTTATTAGGTTTTTTGGACCCTGATAAATTTTCACATTTTTAAACATTTTCTGTATTTTTTTGTTTTCTTAATTTTTAGATTTATTACATTGTAATCTTTATATTTTCCTAAGTCTACGGATTTAAAAAATACTAGATCTGGTAGTGTTTGCGCATTTTTTTTTGGCTTAGATTTTTTAGCTCCTATCGAAAACTGAAGATTGCTTTTTGTAGGCAATAGATTCATAGTAAGTAAATTGAAAAACACTGCACCATAAGGATTATTGTAATTGATTTTGAATAATTTTTAATCTGGATTTATATTGAAAATGAAAATGGTTATAAATACAATAATATACGTACAAACATCAGTGAAGAAAGCCATGTTTGTTTCAAGGTAAAGTCAACCTCGTCGCTTAGCGTCTGGACTAACTACCTAAACTTTTCATAGAAATATTTACAGTTTGGATCAATAATCTCTGCGAGTAAAATAAGTCGATCATTATGTAGCTACATTATTATCAATTACAAGACTGCCAACGGGAAAGAAAACTTTAATATTTTTAGTCCGTCATGAACAGGAACTACAGAGAGAATTCCTAACAAATCAATTGTGCAATCGCTTAACGATCCTCAAAGCACCACAAGAATAAACGCCAACTCATTGATGTCAATCTGACAGCACGTATTCACATAATCGTCAATTCATAGTCTATCTAATAAAATGTGGTTTTTCATTGTATCGACGAAACCGAGTCCAAAGCCATAAAAAATATAGCTAGAACTATATTAAAAAGTTAGCAATTTGTATAGAAAACTGTGTAAATCATTTTTATTACCTTCTAAATGTCGGCTTCAACGAGAGAATATTATTTTCTTAATAAACACACATCCAGTTAAAATATCGCAGAAACGACTCGTTGCGCTAATAGCTATCGAAAGTTGTAAATTGCAGTAATTAATTTGATGGTAGCAAAATAATGAATGACTTGACCAGCGATTAAGGGCGACAAATGATGGTTTATTTGTTTGCACTTTGCTTTTGGAAACGAAATAAAATTAATCGGTTTTAATTTGTAACGAATTAACATAAATTAATTCAATTGAAATGGTGGATGCGCCGGGATAATAGTCAAATCTTTCCTTTCAATTCTTACAAGTATGATTTAATTTTAAGAGATTAATTAATATATCTTGAGTGAGTGTTATTGAAACACTTTGATTGCTAGTCTGACGATAGTTTTATTTTTGTTTTTTCGATTTTTGCCTATTCGATGGTACATAGAACATAGATAAAGTTTTCCAGGTCTCGGATTATATTTCCGATGATTCAATGAGTATCAAACTTGTCTTGTTATAGCTTAATTTTGTTCGGAGTCAGTATTGACGTTGCGATTTTCATTAATATAATCTTTGTATTATCGAGTAAAATAAAGGCGAATTTTCTAATAGAAAATGTAATTTTTTTAGTAAAAGAATGCAAGCAACGCATTTTATAAGTAGAATCTTGTTTTTCGTGAAAGTTATTTTATGTTGAAGATCTTTAATAAGTCTAGATACGAACCCGTACATCTTCGATAGTTTCTACAAAAAGAGCAGCTGCTCCGGTTTTTCTGTTAGAATAAAAATAAAATTCATCTTCACGTTGGTACGGTTTTCTAAAAATTCCAGTTATAATTAATTAACCCGACTCTTCTTACCTTCTAATACATAACATACTTTGTATGAAGAGAATTAAATGAAAAGCATACTCCATACTCAGTTTCTAAAGGTAAAAATTTTTCGCAGCAATCAAAAGAGACTTCGTTCCATTTACATGCGGATAAAAGTTGCGAACATTTCTTTCTGTACTGGAAACATGTAATTACCGATGTAAAACAAAACTCAACTTTCAATGCATACTTTTTGCACAGTTTCCACGAAATTCAACGTCTCACAAGTGGCACACGGTGTGTGACACGAATAACAGCTACCAGTAAAAAATATCAAATCCGCTAGAAACTGTTGAACTTCTTCGATCTCTTCGTTATCGCTGCAAGTTGTGGTTTTGATACTCGTATTAGTAGAGAAATTTGTTTACCCATTCCAGTCTACTTCTGAACTGGTAATTTCACACAGAGTGACGGCTGGAAAAGAAGTATTCCAGTTGAGATAAGCGGTTTCCGTTACGAAGCTGATGGCGTTTTCTGTATACGACTTGTATGAAGCTCGGAAAATTAATATCATCGCATAGAAGCTGAGAACAAATATGAGGATCCACGACAATCTGGCAAAGTAATTTTTAATCATAGAGTAAAAAAGATACTAAGTGCACGTTTTACCGGATTAAAAAATGTCTGTTCTCATCAGCGACATACTTTAAGCCGTGCAAATTGGTATTTTTACCGTAATATTTTAAGCGGGTCAAATTCATTTTTGTTACACACAAAGTGAATGCCTGTAAATAACTGTTTTGTGTCAGGCTTTACTTGGTAATAATAAAGCATAATGGTAAAGACAGTTATTATATTAATCTGTAATCAGTTGATCTGGATTTAATGGAATAACATTTCTGTAGGCAAAATCGTAGACGATTATTTGTGCTTTATGAGCTTTCATTAGCTGCGTGGTTATTATCAGTTTATTTTGTATAAAATCTGAAGATTGGAGGTAGATAATCTTTATTTTTTTACACTGATCTCTAATTTTTATAAAGTAGTTTTGATTTTCTAAGAACTTATTAAAATCCTGGATTTGAATTTTTTTTATTTTTAAACTAAAGGCTTGAATATAATAATGCTTGAAAGACATTCTTTAAAAATTTTTGGATTTTCAATGATTATTTATTAAATAAACACTTATAGTGTTTATATTTTATAGTTTAGAGTAAATTTTAAACAATTTTAAATTAGAATTTTTGATGTATTCTACAGTTTAAAATTTTTAAAACGACCTTAAAGGATTTTACCTTGTTTATATTTATCAATTATTATTATTTATTTTTATTTATGAAGATCAACCGTTTTGCTTGAAATTTAAGATTTACATATCTTTGATATTTGGAAGTTATTCTGGCTTTCCGAGACTCTTATTATTCTATATCTATAATCAAAACTGGGAATATTCAGAAATAAATTGAAACTTTGACTATTCAAATTCCAAAATTTCCATCTTTACATAATCTAGAATATTTAAAATTCCAGAAATTTCTATTTTAAAAATAGTGAAAATAACTTTTTGTTAATTTCCAAAGCTAATTAAATGGATAAGAGCAAATAATAAACAAGGTTCAATTTCGCATTCTGTCAGACCCGCTTAATTTCTTGTACCATTATTTTTACCTCTAATCTTACAAAAAGCCATCACCTTATCGCCAAAACTCACGAATATTTGCTATTCAGTATCTTTCCAGCCATGAATCGAAGATCATCCCCTCGTAACTTTCTTAATGGTACCTCAAACAAGGACCCTGTGCAAGAAAAACCCTGTGTGCGTCGTTACACACGTCCAGCATGTGGCGATGACTGCTGTATGCCACCGCCGCGACGCGTCCCAGGAAAAACTTGTCTGCTCTCGGCGACAAAAGTGTTGTCATCGAATGACTGCAGCGGTAAAGGAGATTCTATGGGTTGCTACAAGAAGATGTAGGAAGTAAGTACGAAAAATATGTGTCTTTATTTTTACAGAAGATATTTTTTGTTGCAGAAGCGCTGGACGCCATGCTATTCGGTCTGTCCAGATTTGTGACGGAGGGATTCTAAAATTTTATGTTTGATGGCACAGTTTTCATGTAGTTATTTTGATGTTTGATTTGTTATTTTGAATTTTGTATGAATAATTTTTAAATAAAATGAGGAATTCGAATTTATTTTATTCAGAAAACTATATAAATGTTATTTTTTATGTTCAGTGGTTTTAAGGACATTTTGAGAGTATCTTTTTGTTTTGCTTGTTTGTAGTCTTATGTTCGCCCATTCCCATCTTTCTTTGAACGTGTTTCAGAGATAAGCGTTTTTTTAGAACACCCGTTTGGGTGACATACTTAGAAATTTTGAACCATTTTCAGAATTTTACGAGAAATAGGACAGCCCTTTAAATTCTATTTACGTTCGATGATAATTAAGAAGAAGAAAAATTATTATTGCAGTTTACTAGCAAAGATGTATTTTTCTCATCAATTCACGACTTTCTGTAAGTCTTTTTTAATTGGACCTCGTTTTTGCTTCTTCAAGGCTACCACTCACAATTTCAATAACATTTACACAATTCTGGCTAAAATGTGACCTGAAAAGTTTTATCATAAACGAGGGAAAAGTTCGTTTTAAAATCCGTCAAAGTTATTAACTTTTAAATTTAAACGGAGGTAGATAATATTATTTGTATTATTTATAATACTCAAAATATAATCTTAAACTACATGAACATAAAGCAAACTTTTACGAATTTCGTCTTTGTGACAACATAATAGGCAAAAACAAAAGGTTTCCCTTATACGTCTGCGTTACCACGGTTCTCTTAGAAACAGTCTTTGAAGACAAGTAGTGATAACGGTGCAAGTTTCCAAGACGTTTCTGGGTATAAAAGAATAGTTATTTTTGAAAACAGTTGTGTACACACAATAGGCCGCGTCTGTGCCCAACATATGAAAGAAACTTTCGACCATTTCCTCCGCATTATAAACTTTAAATGCCTTTTCGCTGGTTTGGGTGTGTGCCACCGCACTAGTGCATTTGACACATTCGCAATTTCTTTCGGACCCATCTAGCGAGTGCAGACTTGGATTGGAGTGCAAAGCCACAAGACTTTTGAAACAAACACTCTAGAATTGCCTGCAGAAATGTGGTGGTAATTTTCCAACGATTATTGCAAAAACTCTCCAGTTGTGGTAAATCGTTCTAGACACGTCACTTGTGTCTTCTCGAAAGATATTTGCTTTTAAATCGGCTGTATCTTGTATAAGTGCGAGTTCTGTTATATTCTCGAGGGTGGAATCGCCGAAAGGAAGGCGTTACACTTAAAATATGAGCGTTGGCTTGCACCGTTTTGCGGATGTGGTGCAAAATTTTGACGCTTTTGTCTACAACAAAGTATCTTGAATTATCTCATTCGTCTGCAACAAAGACCAACTTTAATGCTTAACTCTGAGTTTTATTGTTGGAATTCAAAGACGTCTAAAAATCATACTCACCCACAAACAAGTATTGTAAGCGATAACTGTCTGGTTTCAAACTTTAATTATTGACATGTTGTTGATTAAGTTAGTGTGAACATAATTAAGTAAACGCGTTGTGTGGAACATGATTTGGAGTCGCTTGCAAAGTTTGATGCGTAAACAATTTCTGAATTTAGATTTGTTAAGTTTATTGTGGTAAAAATGTTCATTAATACGCCGACATCTAATCAAACTTTCGGAGTTTTTGAGCATATTTACAATGTTGCGAAATGATACTTTTATTTCGGATGACAGCGAAGATTAATGTCATTGCGAGTTCAGCGGACGCGTTCTAATTTGGGTGTTATTCCAAAATGATCATCGCCAAACAATGATCAAAATGCTGTTTTCTCTACTTTTTTCATTTATTCGCTGAAAATAGAAACTAAAAAAACTGAATTTTCAATTTATATACAAAACAAAGAGAATAGATTACGGTCGACAAATAAAGAACAAAAACCAAACCGACTTTACGTCAAATATATTAATGGCAGCGTTTAATAAAAATAAAAAATGCTTGCAATCAGCACAGTCTACCTCTATTTACCGAGCAACAAAATTAAACTTTAAGCCCCTCGAGCAAAAACGACTTTACCTGATAAAAAGGTGTCTCTAGTTCTCGCCAATGTAATTCACGTCTATAAATTCATATTTTTTTTAGCCTTTACAGCGTACAGGAATTTCTAATTCAATCGTATTATCAAATGTATAAAAAGGAACGCTAGCGTCGTTTTTATTAGACTGTGATCTTAATCTTTAAATTCAGTGCATTGTTAAGTTTATTGTATTCCCTGTCATAAAATTCTTGCGTAATGATATACCTGTCACATTCTATAGGTTCAAATATGAATAAGCCAAAGAACTATTTTCTATTGTCCTCTTTTGTACAAGTGTCTCAGTATAAAACACGGACATTTTGATTCAAATAAACGCAATTCAATTACGCCATGCATTTTATTAAATTCAGAAGCAAACACTTTACATTTAATGCTCCAAATAAATGTCTCGATTTGTTTATTTTCCCTGTTTGTTTTGTGGTCGGACTGCTTTATACCATACTGTGGTATTTTGAGAGAAAATGAAATTAAAAGGTTTTGATGTACTTTTATATACAAAAATTGTACATATAGTTCGCAATTAATTTCTAATTATAATGTTAAATTTTGCAATAAATGTTTGTGCACAGGTGTTGTTTAACAATAGCTTGTCAATAATGGCTTTATTTCATATTCAATAGAGTTATTAAATTATGTAGAAATAACCTTTGTAATGAAATTGATCCATTTTGTTGCGAAAAAAGATGATAATTCTGGCTTTCGGAACAAAAAATCGGTCGTAGCTTCGCACTTGGCGTTTTTTGTGTATGCAGAACAACGCGTTTCGTTATAAAGAAAACAAGTAACGTATTCTCAATAATTGCTTGTACATGTTACAAGATCCGCCCCATTTTTGCGGCCGTAAAAGCCACGTGGTGCCACTTCACCAAATACCGTACACAAAAATGCATCCGCACCCTCCCGGAACGGAAAATCCGGAAACACGTGATGCTGCGTGGACCGCCAATGATTTGGTCCAGTACCGAATTTTCCCGTTAGACAGCGCTGCTGCGTCCGGAAAATCCGTGCTGTATCTCTTCGCAACTTCAGTTTTCGGCAAGTAACGAGAAACGCTGCCGCGTCCTCAAGTTTCCAGCTCTTCACACGCACGTTCCTCGGACGTAAATGATAAGAAAATCCTCAAATTTGCGAACACACTTTTGATCGATAAATGACCGCTGAAAGTTTAGTGATGGTAACTCTTTCTTGTTGAGCGGGACAAAAATTTATTACGCGTTAAGAGGAAAAAAGCCACTTTCGTAAGTTTATGGCCACCATTATAATCTGTCTTCTTGGCCGCAAAATTTCGTTCCGGCACTGAATTTTTTACGTAATTGGAAATAACTTGATTGATTGCTTGTCGCTTACATTGTTGTACCAATAATAGACTTTTTAATATCCATAATAGGTTTGGTTTCTGAAAATGGCATGCGATCTTGCCGGTTCAGAAATCAATTAATGTACTCGCGGAAATTGTTTTCAGATTTTTTGACTACACATCATTTTACTAAAACAGTGGCGGGTCGTCACATATCGCACGCTCTGCGAGAAATTAATTTTAGTCGGACGGGATTAAAAATTCAGTGTCCGGTTTAATGTGGTGCGTTCGCTCGTCTTTTTGCTAGACAGTGCTCTTAGTGAACTCTTAAAAACACTCACAATGGCATATTTCATAACAAGGAGTATCCTGCTTTTCGTTACGTTGTTTGCCGACATCAGCATTTTCGGTAAGTAATTTTTAACCCTGTTTCGTTTGCAAAACGTGTGCAGATACGAAAATAATAATTCACCACGTTTATACGTGCTTGAGATAATACTTGGCATTAATCAAAACCTCGCAATTTCGCTAAAATGTCTATGCCTTGTATGATTAACGAAATTTGAGACTACTGCTATAGAGAGTTGTCCGAGCTTAATTAAATGCTCGCGTAACCAAATTAGTAGCGTATAGAAGTGACGTTTATTAAGCAAATTTAGATGCAAAATTCGTATTTTTGCTGGGGTATTTTGTGCACTTTTTATAATGAGGTAAGTATTATAAGTGTCCGTTTAATTTGAAAAGATATTTTCTCGTTTGATTTTCTTGGTGGGGCCAAAAAAGGCCGTGAATGCAAATTATATTCCATCGAATGATTGCCATCAAATATTGCTTTGAATAAAAATGTTTCAAACAGAAGTTAAAACCCCGAGAGAAAAATAAGAAAAAAATACTTCTTTTGAGATCAAAGGGAAGAAAGTTGGTATTATGAATATTTCCACTGTAGAAGAAATCATTTAAGTTGATTTTGCAATTATTATTGATTTTTGTGGGTATTATTTGCAATTATGCCGACTTTACTCTTTGATCTTTGATTTTTTGATTTTTAAAGCTTTCCCGACGGATAAATTCCAGTGTGTGATTTCCGAAGTTATTTTGATTGGTGAAATCGTTAAAGTTACTAACCCGACAAGTCTATATCTATTATCGCAAGCATGGAAACAGACCCTGGGTTCTCATATAATTCCAAGCTTCATAAATTCCTCCCATAAACACAGGGAGTAATAATAGGCTATGCCTGGACATAGTTGTAAAAGATTTACGAACATTTTTAATACTGTAGACGTACTTTACATTCAAATAAAACCGACATTTTATGGAAACGTTGTGTTTTTTATTATAAGTGTAAAATATATTGAATTATGCATAGTCGGGATATGCATATATTCAGCACACAAATTTTATTGGGCCAAAACCGGTCCTTGTTTAAAGCACCCGGGGACACCCTTAAATATATTCTTTATTTTATTATTGACGCAGCCCGAGGTTACCGATATTATTGAAAATACAACTTTATGTCAGACGCTATAAAATTTTGGCGAAAAAATAACAGTCAAATAAAAAAAAGAAACCATAGAATCTAGGAGAGTTATTTTTCATAACGCCTTCACATAAATGAGATGGTTTTTTCTAAAATAAATCAGCGGTAAAAAGTCTACGTTATCTCGATACAAAATTCCGTAAAATATAAAAGAGTTTCTCTTGTAAAAAATTAGACAGCGTCGTTGCCTTCGAGCCACACAACTCCTGAAAAACATGACCGAAAAATACTTCCCAAGGAAATTTCTGTAGCATCGAAAACAACCTTAAAATTATCGGAAAATATAATGGAATAAAAATCTCCTGGAAACAAGATTAGACCGGCTTCAAGTTATTATTAATTAAATAATTAGTCTAGGGCTTTATTTATTAGATTAGGCCATCGATTAGGCCCACCCTTGTCTTCTTTGTCTTGCTAATTAAACGTTGAGGGCCTAATTATAATGATCAGATAGTATAGGAGAGTTGATTTAGCAATTACGCCGCTGATGAAACGTTTTGATGAGAAAAAATGTGTTGATGCTTCATGAAAGAAAAGACACTTTGAGGATGTGCCTCTGAGAATTTTATTTACATAACATCGAGTGGGAAACCGAATATTCGAATTTCTCTTGAGAACGCGAATATCTCTTGCAAACTGAAAAAAGTTTCAGTGTAAATTATTCAAACAGTTAAAATCGCGGAATTTATATCAACCACGTCTTTAAATTCGTCAATAATTCATAAGAGTCTGCGTAAACAGCGAGGAAAGTTATTGTTGTAACAAACATATTTGTGTTGTATGCGGTTGCTGTTTTTACAAATCAGGAATTGACTTGTATTCAGATCACATACGAATTCTGTGGTAATTATTGTCTGTATTTACCAAGTATCAGTGCGCATTTAATATACTTTTGCCTATGAAATAGTGCTCCGCCCACTGTTTCATTAAGTCGGAGCAGAATGCACATATAACATTTCGTATAGTTTAGGCCACTATCAGTATCCTCTGGGCATCGAAAACTTTCAATGTAGCCCAAAATTTCGGCTGTAAATCATACTTGCACCTGAAGATCTCTTTTGTAAAAACGCAGTAATTTGTCATTGTAATAACCGAATGAATCGACCAAAGAGCCTCAATTTTCGTCGTTTGATCAAGCGAATTCAATATCACCTCATTTACAATAAAGATGAAAATGGAGTATGAGGAGGTAATGAAGTAGAATGTGATTGATTTTTTCCAATCTGTTTTGTTATTCGTGTTTCAGTTGAAACGTCTTGTTTGGAAATGTGTCAAATTTTATTATGTAAACATTATTCTTAGGCAACAACAATATTTTTATTGTCCTCGTTAATCAGGTGAAATTACTAAATTAAATCTGTGAGTGGCAGGTATCGAAAAAGTGTGAATTTATTTACAATCAATATATGTAATTTATCTACAAATAAATTACTTTTAAATTAATGTGCAGTGTTTTGTGTGGATGTGCAAATAATGGAATATCCAGAATTTGTCGCTTCACGTCAGAGTTGTGGTTATTTTGATACATCACTGTTTAGAACGCAATTAGAATTTATTTAACGACTTTATCAACTGATTTTACCGGGGTTTTATTTTTTGATACGATTGTTAAAACAAACCCGATTTTATTGTGCAAAAAATGGAAAGTAAAATCAATAAATAATGTGGCCATCAGGAAACACGGTTTATAGAGACATGTTTAGTTTGAATATTACGTTTATAAATGCATAGAATGTTTATTTTCAGATAAATGTTCATTCTAGTTTTATAAACTAGCAAATTATTTGAATATAATAAAGTTTTGATCCCTATTACAAAAAATAATTTATAATTAAATATGTGATCATGATTTATATTTAATTTAAGAAATTTTAATATAGGAATCATTTGAATTATTAAATTTTGCTGGATACGACAAAATTATTTCCATTGTTTAAATTTATCTACAATCTTGAATAAAAATTTGTAACTTTTGAAACGGAAATATTATCCTAATTTATATAATTAATGGTAACTCGAAGCTGTACAGTGTCGTTTTAAACTGCTCAGATGAGTCGTAATATCTCTGACGAAATGTGCACTATTTTTAATGAAAAGTAAACACTTAATCTAAGTGCTTGTAAGTCCTTGCTTTAAGTTTCGAGAACTACGGTTTCTTTAAAGTACATATATGAGAAGTTTGTATGAAGTTTCGCATCTTGGTGGCAAGATCTGTCTAGTTATTTTTTCAGCTGTAGATAACTGAAATTAAAGTTTAGTTGAGGTTTTAATCTAGATATTGACAGATATATCTTCTTTATTCACGAAACTAAAAAAATCTAGAGACGTCTAGATACAAATCTAGAACAACGCTTTCAACGGAAATTCGCTCGAGACTTACTATGTCATGTAGATTTTACACAACACTTTTCCACAATACTACGTCAATTTTATGAACACTGAAATAAGAATTTACATCTTGTGGTGTAAAATTTTACTTTTCCGTTTTAGAGTTTATTTTTCAAGAAATCACAAATATTTTTAATTTAGCATCTCCAGACGGTTTTATGATTTCTCCAACTAAAACGAGTAAGCGGCATTTGGCATAAATATTAAAATTACAATTACAATACTTGTGTTTAGTTTACCCACCACTGCAACACCGGGGATTTCTGCCTTTTGAACAGGATCTCATGCGTCGAGTTGCACAGCAACTGCTAACACTAGTGGGTTCACGTGGCCGCGAATAGGGATTTTTCCTACACAGGAATCTTGTTGGAGGTGTTAGTGAGAGAATTGGAAGAATTTCATTGTTGGAAAAAGATGATAGAAACAGTGTTTGCCAATTTCTTAGTGTTTTGATTGTAAAACATATTGAAAGCCCGTGTTAAAAAAAACGCTTAATTAATTTTCTGCCATCGATTGTTTTACTGTTAAAAATTTACTTATATAGCGTTGTTAATGTCAAATACTGTTTTTTGTATAATTTGGCAACGTCTTAGTGTCTACATTATTAACTAACTCATTGTGGTGGTCCATCATGAGCTTATTTAGCACATAAAGTAATAACTTATGTACCGAGTTCTAGAAGTTTGACCACGAGATTGAAGAGTATCAACCTCAGAGTTTAGGAAATTGCCTTAAAAACAAGTATTGTATCGATTTACTAGTTTTTAAAATGGTAAAAATTTGTAATAATTTTTTGCAATGCTGACTACAGAGCTATTTTTGTCTGTAAGCTCTTTATTAAAACTTACTAAACAAAATTTATTATCCAATAAATATATTATTAGTCAAAATTATTATTATTATTACTGAATAATCTTACCTAACACAAAAAATAACATTAATAACGAATCAATTAACCAATAAATTGAAATATTAAACATATTAAATAAATTCTGAGATTGCAGATATTGCTCATGTAAACGATCATTTTTGCGACGTCCCTTGTCAAAAGCTTTGTGATTGATTCTCCGCAAGTCAATTTTATTGATTACTTTTAGGGGCGCTTTTATTATTTAAATCTAAGTTTAGAATAAACATTTAGAAACAATTACAATTATTTAAAGAGACTATTAAGTTTGATTTAAACAAATTTATAGATTTCTTTAAAATTTTTTGTTTGTAAAGATGAAATCTACAATAAAAATTGCTTTTGATGAATATCTAACTACTTATTATGTAGATAAATTTACAAGAAAATACCGTATTTGATAAATTTGAAGCTTTTTACGAGAATTAAAAATTTATTTTATCTGCAGATGAAATAATTCTATAAATGTTTGAAAAAATTTTGTTTCTCCTGAAAACCAAATAAAAGTAAACTGCTTTTTTAAAATTGCAATTTAGTAGAAAAGTATACCCTTTTTCACCCATATAGTCTGATAAAATTTCGATTTTTTTTCATACTGAAGCGGCTATATTAATGATTTTAATTTTTGATAATTCTTTGGATTTGAAAATTTGGCCGATTTGTGTTTAAGTAGACAAAATTTAAATTAAAATAATTTACTTGGGATGAAGTTTAAACGTTTAGCCAAAATAAAAAATTCTTTTTGTTATAGATCTGAGACATTAACGATTCATGCAGTATTTTTAAAGAAATTTGCATGTTTTGAAATTTTATGGATATTTAAAAAAAGTGTTTTTGTACAGAAGATGAAATTTACATGAAAATGAATTTAAAGCATTAAGCAAGAAATAATTTTTTTATTGAAAACAGAAAACTTAGAGCACCCAGTGTTCGTATTTTTGATGATTTTGTAAATATTTGGACATATTTTTGTTTTTGTCATTAAACACATACAATGCACAATAAAAGGCAGCATTTAGGTAAAATTTTGTTTTTGTGAAGATTTACATGATTTCTGTGCAAAAATTGCATTTTCTTTAAGTAGACTTGGCATATCCACCATATTGAACACAATTTTATTTCTGCTCAATTTTTGAAATATTACAGTAATTTTTTTATTAACCACAGCTAATTATGAGTTTCCCGATTTGACAATGGAAAATTAAATCCATTTGAACAACTTGTACTAAACAGTGTTTAGTTATATCAACAGAATTACACAATTTATTGGCAATAACTTCATATATAAGTGCAATTAAGATAAATTTACAGTACCCTGATGAAATTTCAGTTGGAATAATTAAATTATATGGAAATTCCACTGTTGCAATTTAGGTACTCACACGTGTTTTGAAGCAAAATTTAATGCAATTAAAAACTTCGAAAGGTCATTTAAATCAGATTTTTATTTTAGAGAACTTGCTTTTCGTAAAGAAAAATTCGAGGACGCTTCCAAATCTCACAATATGTCCTAGTGCGTGAGAACGCTACAAACGAGCTTAGTCGAAGATGTTTACTCTTTAGATGACATAAATCTGGTAAACGTGGTGACGAGCAGAAATTTTCATCTAATAAAACCCACCCAGAAAAACACTGCTAGCATTACAAGCATGCTTTAACGTAAACAGAACTGTGCCTAAAGGTCAAGACTTTTTTAATAGCAATGGAAAAAAGGACATCAGACAGCAAACGTTACTGAGCACAAAACGTGGATTACAGCTAGCCTTTTGTATTAATGTCTCATAAATTCTTTTATTTGGGATTATCCTTTAACACGTTCTACATAGGTAGCATTCTGGGCGATTTGTGCTTGTTGTTTTCCTCTTAAAATTTTAATAACGGAGGTTTGCCTAATACTGTTATACAACAGTAGCCCTCTAAATGACAACAGTGGACCTTTATCTGTCAACACAACCACCTATCATTAAAATTTCACTGTGTTTTGTTTCAGTTAAATGGACTGTTGTTTTTAATAAAATAACGGGTAAATAATGGGTTTCTGGAAAAGGTGCGCGGCATTCTCGTTTGAGTTTTTCATTAAAATTTTATATAAACAGATGAAAAACACCTTTCATGTGAAAATTGCTCTCAATTATCAACGATTTAAAATTTTAAGTTCTTTTATCTAATTATCACGTTCTTTGAATGTAATGAAGATCAGAATATTCTATTTTTGTTAAGACCTTGGCTTTTGGTTTTAAGCTCAATTGCTTTTAGAAACAATACTTCTTTGTTTAATGCCATTCTAGCTAAAGTAATTACGAGTATGTTTTTATAAAGCTCTGTTTTCGCGTAAGCTGGATTTCCTATTACGTTTCAATTCATTTAAATGGTATTAACTGCAGAAAGTTTATCCTCCCGGGAGTCTTGAAATAATAATTAATTAATTGCTAATTTACATAATGTGCTTACCTCTGCTACAAAGCTGATGTTACATGTGTTATAAGTGTTTATGCAAATTGCTGGTAACGTTTAATTATTTTACAAGTTTTTAGAAAGTTGCTAAAGTTGTTAATAAAAAAACTTCGTTTATTCAAAACCAGTAACTACCATCCTGAATGTTAGACTACAAGTCAACTATTGCTGCAATAGTTAGGTTACTCTAAAATTAGTTTACGAAAGCCGCCGGTAGATTAAATGTTATATGCACTGGGGCAGTTTGTTTATTTTGGCTTTTGACGTATTATAGCCTAAGTTTACAATATTCAGAGCGTGGTCTAAAATCGGTCCATTAATATCGCTTTACACATAATAAACCAATTAGTTTAAATATTTACATTTATTTTTATCTATAAACCGAAAAAAGAAAAAGATATAGTTAAATGAAATAAATATAAAAATTAACATTTAAAATGAGGTACTATTAACTGAAATATGTTTCTTGTTTACTTGCTCTGATAAATGTTTTGTGTATGTTCAATGTGCAAATCAAAGAGTAATTGAGCCAAAACAGAAAACAATAAATTGGAAACTCATAATCAATCAAAATTTGGATGTTTTGAATACTTCATTAATATTTTGCATTTGCTTTGTCAAATATTTGGAATCAATAATTTTTTACTTATTAAAGTGGTAAAACTAAACAATTCCAAGTAAACATTAGAATCTGTTACAAAAATGTAAGAAAAAACTATACAAAACATGTTTTGACTGAAAGAGAAAAATGGTGGATGCGCCGGGAAACAGCTTCTATATGCAGCTATTATTCTTTTCCTGCTATCACACAGCTAGATAATAAATTTATAAGTCATCTTTTACTTTCGGTTGGGTGTTAACACAGCAATTGTAGCAAAACGTCCACATTTAGTTTGCTTCTGTTTAAGACAGTAGAGCCCTCTTAGCCTGATATATTTAAAGGCTTAAAGAGCCGTGTAAGACGATGTTGCGGCAACTTCCAAGAACAAAGAATCAAATTAAAAGTAATGGATTAAACGTATCGGCAATCGAGCTAACGAGATACAGCAATCATTCCACTCAACTGTTACGAACGGATCCGTGAGTCGATCATTACCGCTTCATTTTACGGTTAAAATTACCGAGTCGTGTTAAATACAAAGAAGCAGACTCTAGCTTAAAGAACCAATCAGCGAGTATATAATATATATGAATCGATATAACCTTGTCAAGACCTATATAAATGCGGGCTCAATCATTTCGATATCTGTGCTTGAGGCGACGTTATGTCGCCTCATCAACACAAGAAAAGTCGATGATAAAGAACTCTTGAAATGTTGCTTTCTTCCTGTCAAGTGGAAGAACAGGTGCCTTCCCTCCTCCTTTTACAGACAAACCACGCCCTAATTTCATTTGTTCTGTGGAAATGGGCGTGGATAGAAATTACGGCATTGTTGTGGTGTAATAAGAGCGTAAACATTTTGGTTTATTATTTCTACGTCTGGAAAGATTTTTTCTTGCTAACTTCAAAGAGGAAAAAGCACAAAGTCTTTAAGTGTGGCCTACAATAATGGAGTCAAGACAAGAAATAATTTTCAGACAGTATTCTTCACTCGTTCCACCGCCGCTAAATCGGTTAACGAGTGAAGGATGAGGGATCTTGATGTTCATTATGCGTGTAATGGGGAAATTTAATTTCGAAACTTACCCTTATTGTAATCAAAATATTTTGTTGTCAGTAAACGAACAGACTATCTATTGAAGTCGACGACCTTGGAAAAACTCGACGAAAACAACTTGATTAGTTAGGTAATTTATTTAAAAGACTAAAAATGCCAAAAGCTGAAATATTGCGTAACACGTTTCTAACATTTTTTTCATTTTTATTGAATTTGTGTATGTATGGTTCATAAAATGAAATTTCTCCAGATTTGTTAACGATTTCTTGTTGCTTATTGAAATTTAGACGAGCGTGTGATAAAAACTACAAACATTTTCTCTGGTTTCATGTTTCTGTAACATGTGTCTGTAGATTGCATCTGTTTGTCCTTTTTGATTAAAAAATCTGCACATTACATTAGTAACAGCATTGTCGCGACAAATATCTCGTATTTCTGTATAACGTTAGTTTCTGTGACCTAAAAAACGTCAGATTTTGTTGTTCAACTGAAATATGCACATTCCAGCACCGGAATGGTTTTATTGACGAAGTTGCATAAACACGTTCTACAAAATGCATAGATGCAATGTTTGCGATTTTCCTATTAAATGAATTTCCCCATAAAAAGCGAAAAACTTAATAAATTTTTTATTCACGTTGGAATATTGATTCGAAGCGCTCTTCGTAATCGAATAAGCACCACTTAGCTCCATATTTTAATCAGATTAACAGGCGATTAAATTAAAAAAGAGTTCAGGTAGGTTCGTTGTGTTTTTTAATCGGTAATCTCTTTGACGAGGCAGCTTTAATAGCATTAACCTCGTTGAGTGTCTGGGAATTTTGGAGTAGCTTCGGAACTATGCAGGTAGTCTATGACACTAGGTGTTGGAAATTAGTAGAAATTCTATATAGTTTTACGCTTGTTATACAATTATTTTTCATGAAAATCTTCAGTTACCGCCTAAGTTGTCTGCTCCCTTATCAGTTCGCTTAAAATTCTAGTACAATACCGGATTCAACATTGTGCACAAAACTTTATTTTTATGTTTGGTTGTATAGTAGAAGTTGTGTTACCTATCCCCTACATAAATAATCCCCAGCTCCGCCTTTCAGCGTTTAGTATTGGAACATTGCAACGGATTTCTATTTCTTGGCGATAAAACTAGGGAAAGCGAATGTATCTAGAGAATAAGTTCGAGGAAACTATTAATGTTAGTTAGCATTTTAGTGTGGCCATCAACTCCAATTAGAGACCTTGAACTGAGGAAGATTGGACGCCCAGTTCTCTGTTTCCGAGAAATTGCGATCGTGTTTTTTAGCTGAAGAGTCTTATCTTTCCGGAGAAACTGTCTTAATTCCAACGAGACCGTGACATTATCCTGCGTAATTTTCGTATTTTTTTACCGTTTGTTTGAACGTGCGTAAAGCAGAGTGTGATGCGCCAGGTGATGAATGATAAGACGGAAACATGACGGCATTGAGTATAAAAGCGCGTAATAAAACCTTAAATCGCGCCCGCTTCATTCCCTACTTGTGCTTTTCTTATTCTTGTGCATAACACTTTAGCGAATTCGAGAGTTTTGCGGAACGAGCAAAGGAAAGCATTTCGGGATCTAATTTCGAAGTTTTGAGATTTGCCCCAGCATGGTCGGAACGTCCCGGAATATACTTTTTTGGCGCAAACTGTATAACCATTAGCAAAATAAAACGTTCAACTTTTTACACAGAAAGAGAACAAAATGAAACAGCCCGTTCACAAAACAAGTGATTTCGCACAACAACCGAACATTTCGACGCCTTCCTTTGTTCTCTGTAACCTCGTATCGATTGCCGTTGTAGTTTTAATTTTGAGTTTTACCGTCCACTAACGCCCCTCTCAACTTTTAAGCTGATTTAGGTGAGTGTGAGAGCAGTGCCGTGTAATCCATGCGAATGTGACCAGGAACGGGCTCTCTTGACACGAAGTGGGATTATAGATTTCCTTCTTCGATGCAAGGACTATAACACAAACACAACCGGAATGTTATTACGGACTTGTCAAATTTCATAAGGTGACGGTGGCAACACTGTTTTGGAGACGGTCCCTAATTTAAATCAATAATTATTATCTGTCTTTTACAAGTAGGAGAGAGAGTCGCTATAACGTAAGTATGTGATTTTATAATTTTTGAGATAACTGGAACAATTTTATGTAGAGACAAAAAATAAACTCACTCTCTGTGTTGGCAAAATATTTAAAAGTTTGCATTTTTGTGTATTTACCTTGATAAAATCCACAAGAAAATCTACATATACTTTATTAAAGCAAATGTAATTTTTAGAGATGTCTTCACATATTTTACAATACTGCAAATTTTGTATACTTGTATTAATTAAAAATATCTCGTTATTAAAGTTTTAAAAATTCTTATCTAAACTTGCACATTGGATGTACATTTTAAATTTTAATTTGATGCCTTTTAATTGATCTAGTTTCATATAAAGAATTGTAATATTGTCTTACCACCATAAATTGAATAGTGTGCAACAATTTTTTCCAGTGCTTGCTCTTTGCTTAGCTATTCCAGTTTGAAAATTTCGTGTGCCTTTGAGGTGGCACAAATTTCAGATTCTAGACTATTCCCATTTATCTAATACTTGAAAACTTGAAAAAAAAGAAAATTAAATCATTGTTTTAAGGTTTTGAATATAAAGAATTGGGTTATATTTCCATTTACAAAAAGTGGTTCATTGTGTGTTTTTTGAACAAATTGCAAAACATTTTTCTCTCTTCCGTGAATCTCAGAAAAATTTCTCTTTTACGTGGAAAGAAGCTTTATTTTATGGCATTGAAGCATTTACCAAAAATACGAAAAATAAACGATAAGACGCACCCCCCAATTTTGTATCAATAAATAGAACAGTTAAGTTTGTTGCTCTGTCTCAATTAAATGTAGTTTGCAACAAAAATTTTCATTGTTTATAAATTGCAAAAAGGGATTTTATAAGTAAGTGGAGATGTTTAGTATTTACCGTTTTACAACATGCTTAAAAGCTTGTAGTCTTTTATTTCTGTGTTTATTTAGAAAATTCCTCGTTTTTATGTTTTGTTAAATAAACTCTAAAAGAAAACTCGAATTATGTTATGATGTGGTATTTTATTTTATTTTTTTTGTAGAAAACATCATCTTCTCAAATATTGCCCTTGTAATTCAAATTTTGCATGCTTTTAGGTTATTTTTTTTCGACTGTTGACGTTTTTAGCTAGTTTTGATCAAGTTCATACCACCAAAATTGTCGTTAAGTTTGAAGTATACAATTTTCAATCTTATATGTAGTTAGCCTTAAGTTGCTATTTTAACTTGATCTCTTTAAGTTAATCCAGTCTATCTGAAACATTAAGCGGTGTGTCCTAATTTCACGTACGTCCTATCAGTTGTTAGAATATCGTAGGTTATAACTTCCTGAGCGTTAAAGTAGCAAAGAATCAGATTTTTGATCATTCTTAGTTATCTCATATTTTTGGAATGTAATCTTAAATAGTAAAAATTAGATCACTTTTAGGTTAATAAAAAAGTTGGTTCTGGTTTGAAAATTTTGAAAGTTTCTAAATTGAATTATACATTTAATCCCGTGAATATTGCTAGAATTTTGCGTTTATGGAATAAGATACAAAAAAACTTAGAACCATTATTTTGACATTTAAAGTTTGACTGAAAGTTAGAAATTGTATTTAAAAATAAATCAATAACGTATTTACTAAGTAAAAAAAAATAGTAGTGCAGCAATAATTCTGAGAATCTATCAGAAATGTAGGTTTAAAAACACAAAGTTTAGATTTTTTTATACATTATGAATTGGTGGGGGGATTGTAACAAGAAACAGGTGATTTTTTAGCACCTTCAAATTTGCCGCATTTACCAATTTTACAAAAATGTAGTAATAATGATGAAGTAACCGAGATGATGTGGTATCAAGCAGCCACGAGAGAAGATTGCTCAGTAATTTCAGTTTTTCGTGATAATTATAATAAACATTTCTGATTTTCGGCCATTTTCCGGTATTTTGCATCTTCGAATCTAAGGTAGCTAGAATCAAAAAAGGGTACATAAGTAAAAGTTTTTGTAAATTGGTTGTTTATGTTATTGGAAGAAATTAAAAACAAGTACTAAATAATGAGAATTTTTTATAGTGGAAAATAATTTTATTTAGAAAAAATTGCTTGTATTTTTTATTGTGGAAAAATGATAATTATCTACTTAATCCAAGTTTAAACTGTCAACTTTATAATTAAAAGATTTAACAACTGTCACAAAATTCTCCAAATTATCAAATTAAATTTTATTAATAAAAAAATCGTATGCAAATTAGACAAAATAGCATAAAAACTTGTTTTATAAAACTGATCTTTTATAGACATTCCTGCCCACGGCAGTCGTGCTGCAGCTTGAAATCGTGTCTTAAAATAAGTTTTAAAAAAATAGTTTTTCAATTATAGGATTTGTGGATTTAAAGTTTAGAAAAATTAAAATTGAAAGATAATCACCCCATATTTTAAAAAGTTTCAACTTAAGTAAAAATTTAAAATTTTATAGGAAACTGTTATGAACTACCGCACTAGTTGGATCAAACTTTGTATGCTTATAAATTTCGATTGATATTACTTTTAAACAGATTTGACTAAAATGTTTGTGAACGTGGTTAGATTTGTTGCTCATTTGCTCAATTTCATCTCGATCGACGTGAATGTGGTTTTGTTGGTCCCAATTCTTGAGGTTTTATCTCCACCTGGAAAACTTTAAATTTTATCTCAAAAGTCACCATTTCATATATACAGAAAAAAATATTGGACTAAATACCATAAAAAATTGGATATTTTGATTTTATGTGCTCTTTTGGTTGATGTTAACTATATCTAAAGAATCGTGAGCTATCATCTCAAATATTGCCATTAACTAAGAGGTTTAAAATTTTTGTAATTATGTTTAAAGGTTGTTTTAGCTGTGACCACTTTGAATAATACACAGGCAAGTTTATCGTAAGACGTGTTGAGTATTCGATATAACTCTAACATTGTAGTTGTAATTTGGGTGTTAAGTACACTTGAATAGTGTGAAATATATCCCCTCTCCGTCCCTTATTGTTATATAATGAGAGGATAAAGAGGCATGGCAGTGTTTATGTATAAGTGGAGAGAAGTTTAGTATCCATCTACTTTGTAACCGAATAGAGTTAAATGTACGTACAAGACAAACCATCTAGAACAAGTTTCTTGCGTTACATGACCGACCCTTCTCGAGTAGGCCCAAAGTGCAAATTTAAACTAATAATTCGCTCGCTGGCAAAGGAGCAGCTTTTATGACATGTTGATATAAACCCTGTCTACGCACAAAAGGTAATGGTACATAAATAACCACCTAAAGCAAACTGCATATTTTGGTTTATTTAATCTCCATTTCCTCTAAGTTGTCGCTTGCGTGGAATTCTCGGAAACTTGTGTGAACTGTCAATACTTAATTAAATTCGCATAAGCCATAAATCCATTCGTTGCCGAAATAACAAGCATATGTACAAATTAATTAGCAAAGTTACTAGTTTGAAAACAATGGTTTTAGTAAGTAAGTTTAGCAGATAATTTAGTGGGCTTTACGAAAGTGCTGAGGGATCTGCTGCACACAAGGTTGGTATTGAAGATACAATAAATAAACAACATTTTATGTGCAATAAAAGATCGAGTCTTCCAGTCTCTGGAGGTTCCAATTATATTCGCAGGGCTCAAAGCTCTAGAATATTTACGGCATTTTAGTTTTAAGAAACGCTTGCTGAGCTTGGACTACTTACGACTTTCTGCTCGAATTGTTTCGGAAATGTACTTATCCGCCAGAATCGCATGTAAGCCAATAATAGATTGCGCGAGAGTTTTAAACTACTGACACTTCTGATATTTCTACTTTTGTACCATTTTTTGTAACAGAGACAATACTTAAAATTACCTCTAACATGAACAAAACAATTATTGAAATTTCGCTGAAAATGAACTAGACAACAACACATTGTAACTTGTTTAAAACGTCTTTTTTAATCTCCACTCTCGAATTCAATCGAATTATCATTTCCCAAGCGAGCATCCACAACGAGAATTTATTCACAAATCGTTATTGTATGACCCTTTAACAATATAGCACTGATTCCGAGGTTAATTTAATTATAATGTTTCGGGCGCTCGTCAGAATCACTGACATACAACCCCAACCCTAGTGTTTACGATAATAATGATTATTATTACACTACAACAGATCGTGGTGGATTTTCTCCCCCTTAAATGTATAATCCAACACCCTATTGCAAAGAAAATTAGATTGGATCTTAAGCTGTTTTTCTGACGAATCTTTAAGGGTTGAATGTGTTTTTCAAAGAATCATGTGAGGAAACGCCATATCTATTTGAGAAAGTCTGGATTAAACTAAGCTTGGTTATAACAACGTAGTATCACAGTAGCACCGGAACCGGACAAAGCCAGTCCAAGTGCTGTCCAAACAAATTTACTGAATAAACATTACAGAAGCTCAAGAGGCTCTTATCCATCTGCTAAATATTGCATAACCAAAGATGCAGTGCAAATACACTCTCTACTAGAATTATTCCGATTACAATAAGGACAATTTTTACTTTAACTCCGATGGCGGGCTCTCAAGATAATTAAATCCCCGAAAGGGTCCCCAACGAATTAGGTTTGTAAAATACGCTTTGATTAATTTTAAGGTTATTGTTAGAATTAAAGTAGTAGTGAATAAAACCAAGAAAGATATTACAAGAAATTCGAAGTCTTTCATAATCATAATTTCATATTCGAAATTTTCTGCAATTTATACATCTATTCTGAAACTAAAAGATTTAGGTAATTGTGATTACAAATTAGACTTATTAGATAATATGTAAAAAGAATTTTGCAATATACATAAAATTAAATTTTGTATCAACTAAAAATTTAGTCAAAAAAAAAACAATTTAACTTTTCAAAACATATTGACAAAGGGAAGTTTCTCTGAAAAAGGAAAAGTCTTGAAACTTTTTGATCACTGACTGATAAAAAATTCTGAACCTAATTGGTTATTTATCAATACAAAGCGGATTGGCAACCTTTGCACAAACAGGAAAACTCATTGCACGGATGAAAGCATGTTATTTTTCTTTTCTGGGTCAGCTTATTAGAATATGCACATTTATATACCGAAAGCAATGTAGAGATTGACAAATATCTTAAAAATCTAAAATATATAGACAAGATTCTAAGAAAAATTAAAAGCACTAAATTTTAGAGAGTTTGAATAAACCAATGAATCAAAAGGAGTTAAGTAAATTACTACAAGTATAAAAAATTTACAGATAATTTAAAAACCTAAATAAATTTAAACATATTCATAGACTCTAAAGAACACAAAGATTTTAGGAACAAAAAAATACAAATGTACAACACAAAAAATTGTATAATTTTTAGCATGTATTTGAAAGGTCTAAACAATTATGAAAAATCCAAAAATTGTAGATTAAATGACAATAGAAGATTAAAGAGTTTTAATTATATAAATAATCCATAGAAACCGACGAACTAAATAGTTAAAGGGAACCAAGCATGAAAAATTACAACTTATACAAAAATTGTAAACATATTTTGGAATATTGAAGAAAATAACACGTTTTTAATGTTCATTTGATCCAAGGACAGAAAGAATATAAATAACTCAAAGTATTCAAACAATCCAGAAGATTTATATAAAGTCTCAAATTGTGGAGATTCTAAAAAAATGGAAAATTTTAAGAATCTATAGACAAAAATTTAGAGAATCTAGAAATTAAAAAAAAATGAATCTAAAAAATCTGAATTATCAAACAGAGAAAGAAATTCTAAAACAAAAAAATAGGAATCAACTTAAATAATTAAAACGCAAATTATTCGATAGAAACAAAAAATATAAAAATTAGAAAAAAATCTAAAATTGAAAGCATGAAAGATCGTTAGATATAAAGAAAACCTTAAAATAATCTCAAAGCTTTAAAGTTTAAAGAATGTACATAATCTAAATAATCGTATAAAAAAAATGCATTGGAAAGAATCTAAAGTATCTAATTGAATCAAGCATACAGAAAACGATATCAACTTAAAGGATTAAACGAATTTAAGTAATCCAAATGATTCTTTTTTTCCAGTAACGTTAGTTTCAGTATTTAAGTTTCTTTTTCGAAAAAGGTGCAGTTTCTTAAACTCAAAGCTCAAAAGCTTAAATTCAAAAACCATTGTCTGAATCATTATTCATTAAATAATTTAAGACTGGAAATCAATTTGTTTGTTTTATTCATTAGTTGTTACATTTATTAATTCAAATTTTATTCATTAAACTTAGAAAAAAAAATGTTTTTTTGAGTTATACATCGCTAATAATATTTTTATTTCTTTACATTTTAGCATTATTTTAGGATTTTAAATTTCCTGTAAATAAAAAAACTTTTGCGATTTTTTTGATAATTAAAAACAATATTTGCTCTTTAAAATTCTTAAAATATCCTTGTTCTGATAAAAACAGAACTTGTTCTAGCAGTAATATTGTTGTCTGTGTGACTTTTAAAACACAAAGTAAGTAAGTAAGTCATTGAAAGAAATCTTTTCTTGTGTATCACCAACCTCTGTGAATTAGAATTTTTTGTCATATTATGGCAGCTGCCGGAATTGGGTCGAAGCTCTTTAATTTCATTTTCTTTAATAAGATTGGCCGCAATAACCATATTAGGGTCCTTAAAGCTGTCAGGAAAATGCCAATCTAAGTGACACTTGTGTTTTTTTGCATACCCGGTTGCGGACTAGGGATAAAACGGACGAAATCGAGTCGAAATCCTCTGTTCGTTCAATGTAGCAAACACACCCTTGTTTTTACTCATACTTAGACCCTTAAGGGTCAATTGCAGCATGTTTTTGGTCACAACCCAACCCATCAGCGTCATCATCATCATCACGTCGCTTGAACAATGCTCCCGCCCCCCCTTATTTATATTTTACAAAACGAAATGTTCAAAACGATTTCCGATGTATTTAATTAAGTTGCTTGTCTGAATTCGAGGATAAGCGGAATCTATTTATTTGTTTGTAGACTTGTTAAAACTGAATTGCTTCTGCTTGAGTCAGTATTAATTAATCCTGCACTTAATTATCTTTAATTAAACAAAAATAAAAATTGAAACATGGACTAAGGAATGGAGAAAAAGAAGGATGAGACACCCGGAACGATCAATCGTTCCGGAGAAATTGTATGTTAGGTAAGAAATTTCTCTGCTCTACAGTCAATTGGAATGGGGGAAATTACTCAGTTCTCTTTGCTTCTGTTTCGTTTTTCGTTCTTATTCTCCAACGGCCAACGTTCTTTTCTGGTATGCGTGTGCATTTCTGGTTTTATTTTCTTTATAACAATGCTATATGTATTCCGACGAAGCACCTTAAGCTTTTCTGTTTTTAGTAAATCATCTCTAACCTTTCTTATCCCCGATAAATTCGAAGAGACAAACAAGGCTCTTTACAAAAAGCTACGAAATTATATGAGAGGACAGAAAAGCTTAGAAATATATCCATCCTAAGCTATGCTCATTTTGTAACAGCATCGTTAAAATTTGAGGCAAGATTTTTGAGTGGTCCTCTTCCTAATTTCGCTCGTTTTTTTCTCCACCGAAAGCCTGCTTATTTTATCCCGAGGAAAAAGTGACCGCTTAAATGTGCGATATATCATAAAAGTAGGAGTTATACCAACTTAGCTAAGTGATCGATGGTGGTTCAACTTACTCTGCATCATGTTTCAGGCTGTTTAGTTCATGCAATTTATCGATTCTCACCAGAGGCTATACATACTGAGAACTTAGCATTATCAATTGGTGACAAGAGCAAAAAGATTTGACCTGTTTCTGACAAAGCAATGTATATCTTAAACAGCCCCAAGTCAAACCGTCGGGATGAGCTAACAAGTCCGAAGTGCAGACATAAATCTAGCGCTGAGAATTATGATTACATCGCTCTTCTGCAATAAATCATACGTTATGTTAATGCTCAATCATCCACACTAAACTATCAGAGATATTCTATTGGCGCTTCCGAGCTGGTCGTGGTCATGGTTTTATATCGCGTTGAAAATCCGAAGAAAAATTGTAAATGGAGCTGATTTATTGAATTTTCCAAACAAGTGGTGGTGGCGAGATAATAACTAAATACTACGAATAAAAATTCTAATTTATCTACAGAGCATAGTTGTGGCTGCATTACGATAATCCAACTTTCCATTCGTTGCATTGAGAAATGTAATAAAACTTTGTAGCTGCGAAAGCAATAAAAACAATTTTAAAGTGATTAGATAGTAAGAAATGTCCCAAATTAAATAATTGAGAAAATTCCTTGTCTTATAAATTTTGCCCTTTTACGGAAATTTTATTTTGATTTTTATCTTATTCTGAAGCCAGATGACGTTTTGACGGAAGCGAGGGAGTGCTTTAAAGATAACACATGTTTTAGATCAAAATTTAATTTACCCGCGTTCAGTTGAAATCCGCCGAATTGGATTAAATTGCAAGAAACCTTATTTTCACTACAAATGTTTTCGGTTGTATTGCTGTTTCTGTTATTTTATACAGATACCCATAAATGTTTGTGAGTTTAGTACTCCGAGGATAAAGTAGGTTCGAATTATAGAAATAAGTACAGAGCGTAATATATGCACAAAATTACTGTGCAAAATGTTTACAAAAATACACTACAGAATTATACTAGGATTTTTTGTATTCTTTGTAAGGATATCTTTTAATGCATTGAATTTTTAGATTTTTCAAATTCTTACGCTTGTCTAGAATGCACATTCCAAAGCATTAATTGCAAAAATCTATAAAAGCCAGAAAATAAAAAGTCAAAAATCTCAAAGTCTGAGAGTTCGTGTCGGGATACAAATTTTTAAAATATAAAAAAATATACTGACGAGTTCTAAGAAAAATTCTAAGAATCTGAAGTTCCAAAACATTCTAAAGAATACAAAAAGGCACCACATTTAAAGAAAGTCTAAAACCAAATCAAAAAGTGGCATAAATTTTGAAAAAAATAAATAAAATATAATAGTTTAAAAAATGTACATTTTTTTTACTTTTGAAAATTTAAAGACCAGTGCATATTTTTTTTGTGCTCAAAGCATGGACTTCGAGAATTTCAGAGTTTCATTTTAAATACAAAATACAAAATAGCGCCGTTTTAACTTTTAATTTTTTTGTTAAAAATAAAAATTAGATATTCAAGTTTATCTTAGAAAAGTACTATTAACTATAGTACTATTTAAAAAATTTTAAATTAATTTTATTAAATTTTAACCATATGCTTTTTCCATGACAGCTTTTTCGTTTTAAAAGGCAAAAAGTCTTAAATATTGTAAGAAATAACAATAGACTAAAAGCATTTGAAACTTTTGTTTATCATACATTTCTTTATATTAACTGAGTTTTGAAATTACATTTTCTAGACCATTACTTTTATTGTCTTGTTTTTCTGGTTTTTATGTAGATTTTAGCAGTCTTTTAATAAATATACTTCATATGTTTTAATCCTTCAGATTTTCTTCAAATTGTTTTAAATTCTTTTTCTATTTCGTTTTTGGAGCAATCAATTTCTTTAGAGCATTTGTAAACATAAGTATTTTACAATGGCAGCAAAAATAGCTAGTTCTAAACCAATCAGCACAATTTGTATTTTTCTTCTGTTTTCCTGTCAGAGATATGTAAAAATTTCACAAAAGACGAGTGAATAAATAATAAATAATATAATAAAAGTTAACGTACGAATGCCGATTTTTCAAAAGATTTTCTTTTCATAAATAAACAAATGTTATAAGTTTGAGTCTTAATTAAATGTACCAATATGTTTTGGTTTTAACGGCTCTTGCACTACGCATTTATGTAAACTTTCGAGTGCGTTCTGCCCTATTGTATGCGATTATTAAATTGTGGTTGTTGAGCAACTAGAAGATTAACTACAAGGATTAGTTGACCCAAGCTAAAGACATATTTAATTGGAGCAATTTTACTCAATGCCATGAAATAAACCTAGACGTGACTTACCTACTTCAAAGCCTATGACTATAACACAATTATATTGAGTTGCCAACTTTACAAACCTAATCTCTAAAAGCTAATTATGTAACACATCAAAGTAGAAAGGACACATAAGAGATTCCGCAATGGTTAACCCTGTCTTATACACTGCTAAAATGATAATACAATTATCAGTCAATGAGAAGACTGTCAATACCGAGGCAAACACATCCCATTGTTATTTAAAGTAACTCAGCAAAGTCTGTGGTAAATGAATCGAACAGTAATGTTGTCGTCCCAACAAAAGACGGAAGATGTTTTGTGGTATGTAAAGGTCGCGCTTGTGATGTGCGTGTTGCAAGAATTTGAATGTTTCTAGATCTATCCCCTTTAGATTTGTTCCTCGGGGAATTGAGAAAAAGGGAAGTGTGCTTCCATGAAAAGAATGTCACTATAAAAACTCTAAAACGTGTGTTTTTGAAATATTCAGACATCGAGTCTTGTTTGAACCTACTAACAAGAACAAAATCAGTACCGGAAATTTGTTAATTGTTTCTACGCTGGCTGAAAATAGTCATGCAATTGTGATATGCACCCCGATTGTTATTTTTCTGAAAACTGAGTTAATTGGAGCAACTAGAAAACGTCGAGTGCTGAGATAATTGGATGCAGTGTCTGTGTAAGATAGCTTAAAGTCGTGAAATCAAAAGAGACGACAACGTTATAATTATCTGCAGGTTCAATTTTATTGAGATGAAAGGACGTGCAAGCGGCTGACGTGTGAAATAGTCGTTCGACGCAGTCAATTATTCGTCCAATCAACCGTCTCCAATTTTCCCCAAGTCATTCTTCGGAAAAGCGTCTATTACATTGATGTGAACCGTGTCGCTGGTTCCCTTCCCATTCTGCTAATACAACAGTTTTGCACTTGGATAAAACCCATTTTCCGTATTCCACATTCCATATTTTCACACGTGAAAATATAATGGTCCAGAGGAGACGACGCAATTAGGAAATGTCAAATAAGGAGTTAGTCATATGCAAATCCCGTTAGTGTGTAACTGATCACTGGAAAGCCATTTAGTTGTAGGAACTCGTCCATAATTAAGTCGGTTGCAACCTCCATAAACTGAATCTGCAGTAGGAAGCTCAAAATGTAGATTACTCGTGCTCTAATCGCCTATCCTCCTTTGATATTATCCGAAACTTTAACTGGATTAAATAGTTGGAGGAAATACGAAGGCAATTATTACAATTTTTCGCCTTGTCAGATTTCAGCCAACTTCCGCTCCGTTTAAGGCCAATCAAGAACCGCTTACGCTCCGCCAGAAAAAGTGTAAATCATCCTTGTATACACACAGCCAATAATGGATTTTCATCTCCAAACAAACAAAATCAAAACGGAGAAGAAAGTTTGGAAAGTTTTTAGAAACACTAAGGTAAATATAATACCTGTGTGCATCGCAAAGCAACATTGTGGAAACAGCGCGATTTGACGTACCGTGCTTCGGAGGTTCGATAAGTGGACAAGCGTAATCGAAGGAAATTATCTTACTATTTTTGTAACAGACACAGAAATAAATATTCTTACTTTTATTTCGCATCATTCTCAAACCATTAATACTAATATTAAGTCAGTTATCATTCAAAGTCAGAGCTCGACTATCTCGTTACTTTCTTTCTCTTTTATTCGTATTTTAACACGATAAGTCATCGATAGATCCCAGGTTTATAAAGGTTTATAAAGATTTATCACTCTGGTAACGACGAGTGGAGTCGTATCGACTTTTGTGTTACATAGTTTAAATCTGTCGGCATAAGGTAAAAGAACAAAAAACGTGCTCTTTTCTGTTTGTTTAGTTCTTAAAACGCTTTCGTTGTATCTACAAATTTTCCCAATTGCCCAAAAATCTGTTTATTTTTCTTAATGTTGTGACATTTGAATTTTCTCCAATTTTAAATTAACCTTCAAGACAAACAGTGACAAATGCCTGATAAAATTAGAAAGGGTGTTACAAACCAAATATTTTCTATCCGAGATAATAAACGAGCGCATTCACCGTTTTTTGTTTTTCCCAGTACTGTAAAATCAATATTTTGGCGCATTTTTAAACAGTACAACATTTTAATGGAAGAATCAGTTACACCATAAAATTTTGCAATAGATGCTAACGTTTTGACGGGGTAGTAATTTTAGGTCATGTTTTCACGTGTACATGCAAAAGTTGATTAATTATTATTTAGGAAAATGGATTTGGGGCATATTCTTTTTTTAATATTTAAATAAACAATTTTTTTTTCAAATATAACCTTAATGGTTGAAAACGAACAAAAATGTAATTAAAGAAATTTAAAACAGTTGTTTTCTGAGAGATTGGTGGATTTTAAGTGTACCTGTTTTAACAAATTAAATTAAATTGTTCATAGGAAAACAACGAAATTTCAAATGACTGGTTTCTTTCTGGTATTTGGTCACCAAAATGCACTAGTTTATCAAAACACAATTAAAAATATTATTTTTTGCTTGCAAAAATTCTGAATCATTTTTTATTTAGGTGCATATCTTAGATTGTAGCCTAGAGCTTCTAGAAACAAATTCTAAATTCCAGTATTTTATTACTTTAATCCTTTGATTAGATATTCAGAAAGTAGGTTTTTGGTGCTTAAAGTTTAACATTTCCTTTTTTACATTTAATATTTTTAATTTTAGCTGCTCCACAAAATATGGAAATTCTCCAAAATTTCACATTGTTAAAAATCTCAAAATGAAGCCTCACTCGTTGCAATTTTTTCAAGATATATTTAAAGTTTGAGAGCCATTTTCCATGTTGTAAGTAAATAATTTTCAAAAATAAAAATCTCTAATTTTTCCAGTTTTAGCATTTATAAATTCTCTTAAATTCGCCAATCCTCCAAAATCAAATTTTATTGGATATGAAACCCTGCAAATTTATATTCAACCATCTTAGAAAAATAGATTTTAAAAGCCAAAGAATCTTGCAATTAATAAGTCACGAGTTTTAGAAACAAAAAATATAAAAATTTCACAAACAGAAATCTAGTCTAATAAAATGTAAGAACTAAAAACTAGATGTTTCTGGAAGTCATTTTAACATCTGAGATCAAAAACGTAAAAAAAATCCTACCTTCTGGTTTCACGGTCAAAAATTTAAGAACTAAATAGAATAGATCTTTAGATCCTAAGAACTTTATAGATTTACAGAATTTATTATCTAAAAATCTATTTTTGTGACATTTAAATATTATTGGGTTTAGATTCCCATAATTAAATCATCTAGCATTTTAGATTAAGGTATTCCACAATTTATGCTGTAAATTTTAATTGTTTTATAAATTAAAAATTAAAAACCAGCTCATTCAAAAATTTTTTTACTTATTTTTTGCGTCAACGTTTTTTAACATTTAGCAATACTTAAGTTTTTTCACTATCCTTAACTGATTAATTATTTTCTTGGTTTTTAATAAATACCTGCCTTTAAGTGATTCCTTAAATTGTTCGTACAAGTAGCGATGACTCTACAAGTTTAAGGATATGAATAATAAAACTGTAAATGAAATTTGCTTCTGGAAATTCTTAAGTTTAAAAATAAAAGATCGGATACTTTAAAAGTCTCAGAATTTGAATTCTGAAATATTCAGATCAGATAATTTGAAATCTAAAATCTGAGAGCTAATGTTATCTCCAATATAAAAAACTTTAATATAAGCTTCTCAGTATTGTTATATTAGTTTAAAATTTATTTTTTAAATTTTAAATTTTGTTACGAATTCTTAATCTCAACCCTGAGATCTTCAAAAAAATCTTGACAAAATTGAGATCAAAAAGCATAAATGTTTCAAGTAAAGCTTGACTATTGTCAAATTATAATTGCTTTATTTAAAGGTTTTATCAAAATAAGATTGACAAATTGTAATTGGTTTTCTAACAATTTTAAGGTGCTATACAAATTCCTATATTATTATTTAAGTTTTAATTTTAATAATAATTTGATAGCTATTTAAATCAAAATTTTTCTACTTATTATATAAAAATTTATGGCTCGTTTTTCTTCGTATTACAACTTTAGATATCGAGCGCATCCACCATTTTTGAAGTCTTGTATTTTGTTTGTTTGTTTTTTTTAAATTGGACATAAATACGAGCATTAATATTATAGCTATTAACAGGAATAGTAATCACTTGTGAAAATCATTTGCTTTGGAAAACGTATGCTGCATTATTAACAGACATAAACCTTGTTATTAAATGACAGCAAGGCTCGAGTTATCACAACAACGTAAATAACTCTTGGGAAAAACTGATTTTTGTAAGAATGCAATAAACAATGCACATGCACACAACTATGATCATAGGAAGCAATATAATTTTAAATTTCACACGATTAAGATCAACAACTGATGTTGACAGATGACAGAAAGCATAACATAAATGAATGAATGACATTATGACATGCCTTCACGCAAACAAAAAAAATGTCATACTTATTGTTAGCAATATAATAATATAATATAATATTAAAATGTTAATAACAAAATAATGCAATAATTTTTAAGTAGAAAATGTTTTTATAATAATGCATGTGTGCTTTTTCCAGTTTGAGTTAAATCCATGTATTTTTGTAGAGTGTGGATGTTGTGGGAGGCAATTGAGAGAAAATATGTGACGGTATGGAATAATAATTATTGGTGAAGAGAGAGTGTAAGGACCGTGTTAAAGTAACGATGTGCCGCTTGAGCGAGTACGTATAGTCTCGCTATCTTTCCAGAAAAGGTTGTATTTTGTTTGGCTGCCGCCACAAGAAATCTAAAAACAATGAAGTAGATACAGCGAAGAGGAAAGTTTTGCCGGAAAGATAAGAGTGCCAGTATTCTCAATAAGGGCAGACAATTTACTGCTGACACCTTTCGAAAGCCAATACTGTAAAAGTCGTTGTGAGTGGCATGGCTTCGGTTACCGGTTTCGCCTTTTGCTCTTCATATCTGGTTCGTTATCTCTAAGTTCTGGCTCTCGCGCTTATATACTGGCTACGTTATATCAATAACCCTGGACATAGTTAGTTCGGAGATTGGATTGGATGTTTGTAGGAAGCTATTTGTTAGAAGCTTAGGACGTATATGACG
The DNA here is from genome assembly GCA_030157275.1 of Cynaeus angustus. Classification (NCBI taxonomy): domain Eukaryota; kingdom Metazoa; phylum Arthropoda; class Insecta; order Coleoptera; family Tenebrionidae; genus Cynaeus; species Cynaeus angustus. The sequence continues at coordinate 25,715,409 of CM058058.1, forward strand.
TCATCTTATTAAACCAAGGGTTTGTTTGCCAAGCTATAAAATAAATTTTCTGACACACTTTCTTGTTCACGGGACCTCTCCGACACTGTTTTGTCTAGTGATTTATTGGCGCGTGATTTGAATTCCCACGGAGACCCCTCGGAGCGTCAAGAATTCGAAAATTAGTCAGATATTTCAAACTCATTGGTAACATCAGCCCGAGTTTAAAATACTCTACTTTTCTTCATTCTCTAAAAGCAGAAAAAATTATACGCCGCCGCCTGAACAGAGGACGTAAATTAATATACCGATAAACCAGGAGTACAATATTTTTCAAGTTTTCATCGTCTTGATATACTTTATGAAGACAAAGCGTTCAACTTGCGACAAAAATAAAACCAAAAGAGAAGCGTTTTGAACAGGTCTATTCTAAACTTATTTAAATTTACTGTTATGTGTTAAAACGTCTTTTGTTAGAAGATCTGTGTGCTCTCCACGCTAAGTACGCTCTTTGTTTTGGTATTATCCAAGAGCTACAACATTATCAGACAGTCACAGGACCACTGAGCCCCTCTAGAAATAGATATTACTAAATTAAATTAATGCCAGCTCCCGCTGGGCCAAATCCGCAAGCCTAACTTTTGCACATTTGAGAAGCACACGCCAACCCTGAATGATAATGATGGTGGCGGCAGCGGCGACGGCGGTGTGCGGTACTTGCATTATATTTATTCCCCTCTCAAATACAGCACACATGTCATATCGGTATTGTGCTCTGCTGACTGCTTCGAAACCACCATAACAGCTTTGTACACGCAAAATTATGAAACTAAAGCACACTCGAAAAATCGTTCGTTCGGATTATTAATAAAATTATAATAGATTTATTTTTCGTATAAATTTTGATGCATAAACGTCAAATATATCGCAATATTTTTAAAATCATTTATAGTTATTGCATTTAGATAAATTTTATGGGTAATGTAGTAACACTTTGACTGTGCAAACGTGGCCTCCAGGTCCTAACTTTATATTTTAGAATAATGAATTTAATATTTTAAAGTATTTTGTATCTATAGCGGGAGTTAATTAGTATCTAGCAAAAATTTTTATCTAGGAAGCAAAATGTTATCAGTAGAACAAAAATATGTTCGTTATCAACGTTATTAACACTACTTTTAGGTAGAAATATAGCGTCACAAAACAAGAAAATTTAGTTTACTAACAATGTTATTCTAGCTACTCGTGTTTGTAAACTCTATTGAGGTAGTTGCTTCTATTGGAGCTACAAAAGACTCAACTTTTTTATTTAGAACATCCTTAGGTGCACGAAACTTGTTCGTTATTTTATCGCACCTTTTGACGTTAGAAATTGAGTAGAAGGATGCGGCTCTTTTATCTATGAAAATAACTATTATGTGGGAAAAAATACACAATATAAACCTTTAATCGTTTCAGTTTATATTATAGAAAACACTGAATAAATTAAATAAATTTATAGACCTAAATACAACAATATTTAAAAATCTCAAATTACATTTTTTCATTTTCTTGTTTATCAACTTCTGTTGGATTTTAAGTTGTTAAATTTAATTTAAATTTTAAGATCGTAAAATGCTGTTTTATAAATTATAGGATCAATTTGGCAATATTCAAGAAACTTATATGAAGGTTCTTACATTCCAGATGGTTATTTGGTAAAGTCTCAGATATTAGATTATACAAGATGTCTCAAAATTTACGTACGCTCTCAATGTTACATCATTAAGTAATACTAAAGAAGCTCGACAATAATGTCGAAAAAATTTGCAGCATTTCTAAGAAATTCCTGTTTATCGATTTTATCCGAAAATATAGACAGCAATATTGTTTTGAACAGATTTAGCATTAAAGCCTGTATCTGAAGAACGTGATGCATTGCTGAACATCAATATCTTTGAATTTAAAAAAGAGATTATTTTTTAGTATTGTTTTTTTTTTGAAATTTTCTTTTTTCTGAATAAAAAATTATTAAGTGGTTTCGCGAATTTTAAGACTTCCGTAGATTTGAAAATATAAACTAAAATCTTTAAACCAGAACCTAAACTGTCATATTTTTATACGCAAATGCTATATTTATAAATCTCAATACAAAATTTTTTTTACCTTCAAATTTATTCATTTACTCATTTACAAAACGTTTCAAAACTATATTTTCTTGAATTAAAGAAAATATTTAAAAACTATTTGCTTGTTTACTGTTTAATTCTTGATATTAAAGAATTTTTATTTTATAATTAAAGTTTTTGATTTATTCATTTTAAAGCTTTAGGATTTTAGCAAATTTTAAATATGTAATTACAATTTTGAAAATTGGCATTTTTTAAACTTTGGTTTTTTGATACGTCTTATAAGGTTTTTAAGGGCTTAATAAAATTTGGATTGCTTGTATACATCTGAACTTTATTTTTAGTAGCTTTAAAGTTTTTAGTACCAGTAGAGAATTTTCTACGCGAGATTATAGATACTTTAATCTTTAATTAAAAAAAGGGTTTAATACTTTAAGAATTTTGGATTCTTTCAATACCATATAAAACGATTTTAGAGCCTTTAGAATCAAATATTTTTTTTAGATAAAATTGTGAATTTCATAAAAAAACAAAATTTCACAAATTTTTCAGAAAACAGTTTTGACTTAGCCTTCTAACTATCTTTTCTTAAATTTAATGGGTTAAAATAAAGCTTTACTTATAATGAAAAAATATTTTGTTCTGATTGGATAAAACTCAATTTTGTACTGTATCTTGTATAATATATAATTTACTTTTAAAATTGTTTCCATTTGTTTTTAAATGTCTGACGTTTTAATGACGTTTTAAGAACTGTTTGTTATTGGTTATGATAAAAATCTTTGATTTCCAAGTAATTAATTTAACTAAATTCTTAGAGGTTAATTAATAATTTTGGTCTTGGAAAATGAAAAATTAAAACGATAAATTAAATGCAAGGTAAAGCAACTAAAGCGTCTAAAATTTAGCTTATTTTTAATATTGATGACTTGTAATACTTTTTAAAAACCTAACAACTAATAATCTTCTTTAGCAATAAATGTACTGAATCTATTGAACTTTTTGACAGAAATTTCTCATTTGAGCTCTGCTTCAAGTTGAATATTTTTATCAAAAACATTGAACTAAAACAAAAAAGAACTTTTTTTTACCAAAAATTGTAAATTTCATTGTCGAATGTTGTTAGAAAATGTGGTTACTGCGCAGCATGGATAAAAGCGCAAAATTTCGTTCATGGATTAGTTCAAAGTTGATAAAAGCTTTGGATGTTTGAACTGCAAAGTAAATTCGGAAGCTCTCCATGTTGCTTTGTAAAATACGTACATTGAATTCAAATACAATGTTTTTTTCCTTACACAACAATTTCTTAGAGACTCTCACAATCTTCTTATTTTATTTATTTAAAAGCTCAGTATAGCAGGACTCCAATTTTCGTTGCAAAATGATAAAGGTTCGTGTCATTGTTATTTCTAATTGCGTATAACATCACAGAATGTAAGCAATCGATATGTCATAAAATATTTCTTTTACGTTCTAATATTCCGAAGAAAACACATTTTCTTGACTTAAGTTTTGAATAATACAGCACAACACAGTCTTCGAGATTTATTGTCCACGAAAAAGGTAAGTCCATTTACAGTGGGAATTTATCACAGCTGAGTGCTTAAAAATTTAATATTGAGTTTTTTCAATTATGAATAATCCTGTTGTAAGCACGTGCCTCTTTTCTCCAGTACTGTGGAAAATTATTCTGTAATAATAACAACAGTTCAAAAGAGCTATTATGCATTTAATTTTCGCTAAAACTGTCATTAGATAAAGACATATTGTAAAGGTAACACAGTGGCGTCTAAAGTTACGAGTCTTTGTTCTTTTTAGGTGAAGCAATTTGAAGAGGATAATTACCACAGACAAGAAAAAAATATTGCTTCATTTGTAGTGGAGTATACAATAAGCTGGCTTCACTGTGACACAAACTTTATTAAGCTTTGTGATAAATAAGCTCTTAGTAAAGGTGCTTCATCTAATATAGTGCTTTAAAACTACAAGTTTAAAATTATTATGACATCAAAGTTTTATATGTTTAAATGAGTTAATAAAAGTAATAGTACTTGCCAGCGGCATTGTATTTTACTGCATAACTAAAAAGCAAAGAAACAATATGAATTTGTTAAAGCTTCAGTTTACTCCACGTTTTAGTAAATCAAATAAGTAATTAAAACGGGGTACATGCAGATAACAAAAGCTTGTTTTCAGTTCTCTTTTAATATAATTAACGAATAAGCAACTTTTATTTTTTTCTATTACACATGGTTGTTTCTTTATTTATTGCATTTTTTTTGTTAAAAATTACGATCTCGGGATTCTCAATCTCTTTTTCCGCTAACATAAAGAACAGACATACATTTATGAAACTGAATTACATTACAAGGAACAAAAAGATAGGTCAATAACTTATTCTTTTTCTGAAAAATGAGGCTTATTTAGAACCAGACACAGGAAATTTTGTTAAGAATATGGAGGATATACGCAAGGAAAGTCTCCATTAAATTTGTTTATTCAAATGAGCACATATGAACTGCTTCCACGAGTTTTCGTTTAAACCTAGTGTTTGGATAAAACAGTTAACTAAATTATAACTGGTTTGTAATAATCCTCAGGAAATTAAATGATATACGTTTATCGCAAATTTTTGTGGGGAGTAAAAGGCGTAAACTGGTTTTCAAACTTTATCCGGGATTTCATTTATTACAGTAAATAATTTGTTGAGCGCTCTCTTTCGGTTGTTTAAAAATTTAGAAAACTTTCGGATCAATTTCAAATAATAAATACGTAAAATTTTTGTGCATACGGAATGCGGTTTAAAATGGCATAACATTTTTCTTTAAAAACTCGGTTAGTTATTCTTATATGAATTTAAATTCCTGGAATACAACAGAATATTAATTCTTATGTTTTGTGTCCGTAGTTTTAAATTTAGGACTTTGGTTGCTAACACTCAAAATTCGACACCTACATACAATTTTAAATGGTTAGAACCTGGAGCAAAAACTTAAAAGAAGAAATTTTTAATTTTGATTGGACTTTGTTGAATAGAATAAATATAAAATTCTAGATTTTATCATTCATAATTTTAAACCACAGATTTTTTACATACTCATTTAAAATTTAAAATTTGAGACTCTAAAGCTTTTGATCAAAATGTAAAATTTTGAATCGATAACTACGATTTTATTTTGAACTGCAAAGAGCAGAATCTTATACATTAATTAGAATCTGGAATTTCCAATTGTATTTTCACTGTGCAAATTATATTTTTTGCAAGAATATCTTTACTTTGCAACCTATAAACTTACGTCTTCAATTAAATGTCTACTTAAAATTATTGTAATTTATGATTTACCACATATAATGAAGAATTTTTATAACCTTAGTTTACAAACTTATATTTTAATTTCCAAGTCGAACACCTGACGCCTAAGATTTCAAATGTAGCTTTTGTGTTTAGAATTTCCACTCTCTTGGTCTTTAATTAGAACCTGAAATTGGTAATTTGGTATCTAGAATATATAAATGTCGATTTACAAATCTTTATCCAAATCTGGAATATCGCCTCTGAGTTCTAAAGATCTAAAGTTTTTAATTAAGATTTCATTCTGTCACTCACAATTCCTAACGACAAATAGATTTTTCAGAATTTAGGCTTTTAATTTGATAATTGTGACTAGGACTAGAAAGTTTATAATTTGAAACTTCGGGTTAAGGATTAAGTATACAAAGTGGTCTACTCACAACTTTAAACGCAGTTCCAGATTTAAATATAGATTTAAATTAAGTAGAGTCTTAATCTAAAATTCAAAATTTTAGTCGTGAAAGCTAAACTTTATAATTTAATATTTAGCATTTTGGTCCTAATCATTTGGTAAATATAAAATTTAACTACTTAAATGCAGCGTTTAGAATCTAGAATTTAAATTTATAATCTGTAAATAACAAATTCGGAATTTGAGATGTACGATGCAAAATGCCAAATCTGAAATTCTAATTGTAAAGGTTTCATGTAAAGGAATTTTCAAATCTGCGTCCGAACACGTTAATACGGTTAAGAATTTCGACTGTGAAATTTGTGCTGCAGAATTTATACCTACAATTTAAGACTTGTGTGGTCAGAATTACAATTTCGAACTTAGAGTTTACAATCTTGTACTATTTCAAGTTTACAATTTCCACTAAAGTTTCTAGAATATTACGAAATATAATACTAAGTTTATCGCTCTTTTAATTCAAATTTGCAATTTCTAATTTAATAAACCTAAACTTCAATTTCTACTGTAGGCACCGTGTTTGGCCACAGAATGAATTTAAAAATTTCAAAAACAAAACTTTAGACCATTTTTTGTAGTATTAATGCGTAATTTATTGGCAGTTCGAAATAAACCAGTGTTGTAGCCTACAATAAGAGTACGCTACTCCTGTGGACACCGTTGAGAAATTTCGTGACCATACCTAACATCTCGGTCTGTTTGAAAAAGTACAAAATTCTTGGTAACGTCGAAGCCGGTCCTGCATACACAATGAAAATCGACATTTCAAATATATTTTGTAAAAATAAGTTACCCTGACCTGTACACGGTGAGCTATAGGTAAGTAGTTTTTACCAACTGCTGTCAGTGATCCTCAAATCGTTTTCAGTGGTCTTAAAGTGACTATTAATTTTTTAGAACGTTTCGTAAAACACCCTGTAAATTTACATTCACCAACTCAATATTGTATAATTTGCGTGATCTATAAATTAAATAAATTATATATTAACCATAGACAAACTTTCGAGATTTCGCTCCAGTGCAAGTGTTTCTATTTTCAATAATAGTTTGTTGAAATTTCAACTTACCTCAAAATCCTTCAAATTTCAGACATTTCTCTACTTAGAAATGTGGTTTTCGTTCATTCATCACTTGATTCTACTTCGCTGACTTCACTCAAAATATAAATGTCAGTATGTCCATTGTTTAACTTGGAATTTCCACATGGATATTTTCAAATAATTTGAAATGTCTGTAGTAAATAAGACCCCCGAGAGTCTCTATAATTTTCTACCTTTAATGAAACATCGTGTCTCGTATTTTGTAAATTATGTCCGAAAAGTTTCAGGTTTGGAAGATTACATTCGTTTGTTCGCCTGTAACTTTTCAGTCCGACCCAATTAAATTTAAGATTTGTGGCTTTTTAACCGTAATAGCGAAATAGGTGGCCCCAACTATGCATAAATGAAGAGTGGCTTCTGGATAATGTGCTCAGTTATGACCATAATAGCGCTTGTAATTCTTGTGAGCATTTAGGGTAGAGCTAGCCTTCGTGCTTTTAGTTACTCTACAAAGGTTTATAGAGGCAATTAACTATAGACTTTTGATGCGAGTGCTGAAACAGTCTTTCGTCCCTGTTAAACCCTTTTTTGTGGAGTCTAGATTCATTTTCCCATTCTATCACTTTAATTTAATTTGTGTTGGGATAGTTTTTACTCTTTATCGTTGACTGTGATATTTATAATATTCTATCTAGATCAAGCTTAATGTTTTCGCCAGTTAAGTGGGGTGCGGTGGGATTCATTAGAGATAGCGAAATTAAAGGAATTGTAAAAGGGAGATAAAACAATGAGTCTTTCATGAATGGTCAAAAAAGTGCTGAAATTTCGTCTTATCGAAATTAATTTTATGGGTTTTTGAACTTTCTGCTCATAAAAGAATAGCATTATTTTAAACGTCATAAAGTAGATAAACAGATTTGAAGTGGTTTTAAACTTGGAGCGCATGAACAATATAAGTTATATTTATTCTAACACAGTACGGGACAACAGATTTCATCATTTATTTTATAGAACATTATACAATAGGTTTCAGTTATCGTGATCTACGTGAATGGTAAGAAATCCTGCTCAAATAGCTTTTCTATTTTCGGATTTACGAAGCAACAAAATTCTATAGAAACTATAAGCTGAAAGGGTAGTTTTGGAGAAGTTTTTACAGTGTTCTTAAATTGTTTTAGACGATTTGATATATTCATTTAATTTGAACCAATCTATTTAATTCCAAATCGAAACATATCTTTTTATGACTTTGCACGTGTTTTCTGTCCCTTTAAAGCAGAGACAACATCATCGTTGGTGTATTTTTTAAAATAATATGCTCTAATTTAAGTCTTAAGTGTACGTATTCGTTTTGATGCCGTTTTTCAATTATGTTAATGAACTGAGTGGAGCGCACTTCAAAGGTATTTTTATTCGAGTAGTTTGCGATGAAAAGACTGTTTTTGTATTATTCCTCATTGGTGAATGGGACGTTCGATGCAGCTGATAAACCGAGTTCAAAGCGACTTTATATAGATGTTGAACGGTAAACAATTGACGAATAATAATTGTTTTTGTAATTGGGAAAAGCGATCAACTTCAGTTCTTTGTTACAAACGAACTCCTGTAGCTACAATTTTATTGGTTATATTGGAGATCTTTGTCTGTCACATCTCAGATATAGATTTACCCATAAAGGGAGTAATAAGCAAAAAAAAAAACTCGTTTAGATGCTACCGACTTGAAACAGATGTTATCAGACGTTTTAAATTTTGTGAAGCAAAAACCCATCGATATTTGATTAAATTCTTGGTTTAACTTCAATTATTTGGTTAGAGTTGAGTAACACAGGCTGTTTACCAAAGAATACGCAAACTGAAAATTCAGCTTAATGAAATCGCATAAATTCGTTCTTTTGCAGCTGAATATACTAAATTTTTGTTCTGTTTTGGCCGTTCGTTCTGGTTAATATTTCACCGGAAAAATTTAAACACACGGTGCATGAGCCAAAGTTAATTATTTGATTGCATTATAAATGGCTCAAAAGAGATTTTTCCTTCTCCTTGCGCCTAAAATAGCTAAAAGTAAAATATACGATCATTTCCCGGGTTCAAGGTGGCAAGGGATTATAAACAGCTGCCAGCGACAACAAAGAACTGAAGAGGAATGGAGAGAGAAGATGGAAGGCTAGACAACCATGGCGAAAAAAATATTTCTTTGGCCATTTGAGAGCTCTTTAGTTTCACTTTAACGTATTATATTGCCTTGAATTAGTAAAATTCAATTCGCGGGATTAGACTTCGAGCTCATGTGTCTAATTTACACAAAAGCTTCATTTCGTAACGGAAGTAAGGAAGCCTTTTAATTAGTTATTCGCTTAAAAGGAGTAAGGCGCTTTTTATTAAAACCGAATTACGGAAATTGGGATGTAATTTTGTAACGTGACCAAAATCTGTATTAATTAATAATTTCCTTACCATGAGGAAAGCATCAATTATACAAAGCATACGACAATAATTACTTTGGTTTTGTGGAGGTAATGTTTGATGTTATTCGGCGTACAATAGACTTGGCAAGCATCCATCAATATCTACCGGTAATTTCCATATTATTGACTTTAACAGAACACCTACTTTCCTGTTATTACATGCTTTTAGAATAATACGTTGAAGAGGAGCTGCACATGAAATTAATTAAACTTTTTACGGACATTATCTAAACATCGGGATTTGAAAACACTCATAATTTATTCTACTGATGATCTGACCTTGTTAAACTCTTAAATTAGCCAGAAATGAATAAAATATCAGAGGGTAGATGCTGTAAATTTTAACCTTTAGTTAATTGGCAAAATGAGTTGTTTTTCTGACGAAATTTTTCTCGAATTAAACTTTTTTATCTCAAGGAGTTATGTTTATTTCATGTTTACTTTCTATTTATAAATTAACTAATTTTCTAAATCTTTGGTTCTATCACATACAACTCTGTATAGGAAGAAACAAAAGCAATTATAACGATCTAACTAAATATAATTATTATTTACGAAATTCTAATTTTTACGGCTCTCTAAAATGGTGGATGCGCCTAATCACTTATATCTAATTTTTATAAAAGCTTCAGTTGTGTGCTATTTTTTTAAATTTTATTAGGTTACTAAAAATGCGAAAAAACTTCAAATATTTAAAGGATTTTAAGTAATACGAACTTTTAAATTCTAAACTAAAAATGATACGCATTGATTTATTAGTTATTCAGGGTGTTCGCGTTTTTCAGAAGAATTTGTTTTTTTTTGCAAGCATATTTCAAAGAATTTTATCAGCTTTAAATTTTTTGCATATTTTGGCTGATAAATATTTTAACTGTCGTAAAATACTAAAATTAGAAAAAGAATACTGAACGTCAGTGTTATCGAAATCTCATGCATTTATGAAGCGGCGATACCGTTTAATAACATCCACAGTATTCGAATATTTGAAAAGTTATTGCAGGGGCTTTATGTTTTCATTCTGCAGTTATTTAATTGCTTCAAAATTTGGTCGGTTTTCGCAAGACCCGGCTACTCCGCTCTGGTATTGATCGGCAATAAAAGAGAATGCAAATGGAAAAAATATGACATAATTTTTGTGGTTAATCCGAAAACGGCTCGTTTTTCTAATTTCACAAATTTCGTAGCCTGAGTCGGTATTTTTTCAGAGTTGGTGAGTCCATTAAAGCTCGCGTCGACGCATAATTTTCTGATCGGTATTTTAAGTGTCCATTAGTGCGCATTTCAATAAAAATGATTAACGAATCTGTTTCCAGGTCGCTTAAATTTTCTCGAACAAATAATAAAGAAGTAATGTTTTTACGATTTTATTCTGATATGTCGTAATGGAATGTTGTGTTCTCTGTTTGTCGTCGAACTCGGCCAATTAGGATTGTTGTTGTAAGACCGTCTGAAATGGAGTGGTGCTCGTTTTCTGGTGCGAAAAATATGGTAATAAAGACATTGCCATTGCAAAGAACAGCAGTTTATGAAGTAATTGTCAATTTAGTTGGAAGCGGAATACAGAGCTGCCATCAAACGCTGTGTCTCTTGATTGAGAAGACGGCGTTGATTAAGTGTTTCATTCCCTCTCTTTCAGTCGGGAAATACAAGCGCACTTGGTATAATTTAAATGTAAATTTAGGAATCACTTTAAGGTCTAGTCTATTGATTGACATCGCCCTATTATTATACCGAAGCGAGGGTATGAATCCCATTATGAACCGCCATTTGCGTTCAATTATTAGATATATCTGTTAATGCGATCTGAAAATCGAATTTGTCCTCGTCGAAAAACAGCACAGGTTAATACAATCTCATTTTATTAAAATTTAATACAATCTTATTTTCGTTAAAATTTAATACGGAAAACTGTCATTAAGAATGCGATATCTTCCTCGTGTGGAGCTTGGGCTTTATCCAGAGATTTCTTGAAAGGTTTGTCAACAAACAAGATGTAAATATACTCTACGATATTTTTCCACCTTATAAAATTCTCAAGCTTATTGAAATCATAAACAAATACAGACATTTTATGCATGCACGTAAAAGGAGGACATGCAATTGCATGCATTTCACAAGCCGTTTTTCAATTTTCTCGAACTGTTTCATTTGGGCAAACACAGAAAATCATAAAATACCACGGGCACTTTGCACGCTCTAAAGACTGTCGATCAACAACTGTAGACAACACAAACAGTACAAATTTATCTTTAGAAACATGTAGGTACATGCAGTCTGATTTTCTGGAGAATTATTGACATTCGTTTTCAAAAGAAGAAAAATCAAGTAATTGTGAGTGTAAATTTTTGAAGAGTTATAGAACAAATATGTCAGAAATTTCCACAAATTTTACAGGTGTGACGTTAGCTTTAAAAATTTGAGTCTGTTTCCGGTTTTTTGATGTGTATCTTTAAGTTCCGAGGGTATGAGAACCCGGAACAAACCGTAAATCAGAAATGTTACCATCTTAAGGTGTTCTAAGACTTCGTAGATCAAACTCGAACAGACCGTTGAATTTCTCGTGAAATTCTACGTGAAACGTGTTCTAATGTATAGAAATCGAGCTGAAAATATTCGATTTATGGCCACATAGGTGATTTATGGACCTTATTTTGGATGACATTTTTCACATTTAGTAAAAATCTGTTCAGATCAATCAATCGATCAATTAAAAAATAAATAAAAAGTAAATATGAAAAAACATTTCATATAATTGGAGCAGTACTTTTGAAATACGTGTAAAAATTGCAATCTTTCACACCGAAATAGCTGTTAGCTGAAAAAGTTCTCTATTTTTGTTAATTTAGTAACATGTTTCGCAATTTGCCTGAAAATTTAATAGAATCAGAAAAAATAGGAATCTCCAAACTGCTGCAAAAATTATTAATGCCTCATATCTGTAAGTTTTGTATTTTTTGTTCAAAGCGTTAAGAAAATAGAAAAAGGGCAATTCCCTAGAAATTTTTACATTCAACATCAATTGTATAATTTGTAAAGCCAATTACTTTCCTTTGTAAATCTACATAAGTCGAGTTCTTTGAAATTTATTTTAGCGTCAGTGACGTTTGACTTCCTGGAATGGGCACCCGAATATTTCAAGCACGAATACCTGAAGACCCCGTGGTCGTAGGTGAAACTCGAGCAGACCGCTAAATTCCTCGTGAAATTCTGTGTATTAGAAGACAAAATTAATTGCAATCAAACTAAAATTATGCAAGTGATCAAATAATCAAGGTAATGCATCAAAATTTATAAATTATAAAGTACTAAATTATTTTAGTAAATCTTGTTTAGTTAATGCTACAGTTTTTTAAACCAAGTCTGATTTTTTTCTGTTTCAATTTTTTATATATCGTTTTTGCATTTTTTTTGTCTTAATACAACAATAAATCAATTACAAAAAATTTGAAAATACGAATAGTCAGAAATATCTAAAAATTTTGAATGCGCAAAATTTCGTAAGATGTAACAATTTTTCAAGAGACTCCATTTTCATTGAATTCATAGAATTTAAAAAAAATAATTATCACTGTCTAAGGTGGGAGATTCAATCAAGATATGAACCTTACGTTTTGATAAAAACTAATCAATTAGTTAAAATAGTGATTTAAAATGAAAAGAATTGAATTCAACCGATGCAGTATTTTAGAGGATGTACAGACATTTATGAAAATTGTAAATCTCCTTTCAATAGCTGAAACTTTAATTTTTGCTTATGTTTGATAAAATATTTAGCAATGTACTTTAACATATTACTCAGAATATCAATCAATACCAATACATTATCAATAGAAGTTATAAAAATAAATATTTTTAATGTTGGAAATGGTGGATGCGCCGGGTCATTCTTTTTCAAATAAAGTTTTTAACTTCTCAACAAAAAAAGAAATGTTTGAAGAATCAACCGTACTAAAAAAAATAATCAAATAATCTCGTTCATGTTGATTTGTGTCTCGTTTGTTACCATTTTTTAATGAAGTACTAGTAGAAAATTTATCTCAAGTCTGAATGTATAAGAGAACTACATAGAGAATTTTGAAATATTAAACAATTGTCGAGGTGAACTTTACGCTACTGTGGCTTCATTATTAATAACAATACATTTTAGAAGTCAGAATAACTGGTAAAATAATGAAAAAGAAGAATTACAGCAATTTTTTAATTTTAATTTGTTCGGTACACTGATTTCAATAAATAATATCTAGTTTGAATTTCAGTCGATGTAATTGTATTTTCAATGCTGAAATGAAATACAACCCTTTTGTGAATGAAATAACAATTTTACAAAGAGAACTGGAACTTTACAATGACACAAAAATAAAATACAAATTTAGTTATTTCCATTGAAAATATTGATTTTTGAGAACTTTGGAAGTGACTTCAAAACCTAATTAATGTTTAGAAATTTCTAAAATATTATTAATTAAATGTATAGTAATGTTTCCAGTCTGGTGGCCTAAACAGAAATCAATACTTTCACTTACGTCTGTATTTCTAGCTAATAGGTCAGTAATATACATTTATATATATATATATATATATATATATATATATATTATACGGATCGATCTATCAGTTCAGTATTTCAGAATGAAATGAGTCCCACTTTATTAACTAACGTTAATAACCGTAACTATTTCACCCTAAAAACTAATATGGAAACTAATTCAGTAATTGATGATTCCACAGGGTGTTATTTCGACTTTTACCTTAAATCAGTTGTATCAAGTCTTGCCTTGAACATGTAATCTTGGCGCAACTTAATAAGATCCTGTACTGATACAAGAGCATGTTGCAGTTCAAGCTTTGCAAAATTGCCAGAGCTAAGTATGAGTTATAATATTTTAATATGTTTGACTATAATGAATTTGCATGTTTAAAATTGAGAGCCACAGTGTATTTGTAAATGCATGTTTATGTTTATTGGAATAAACAAAATGATAGATAGCTCAACCCATATAAATGCATAATATAATTCAGGTACACTTGGAAATAAATAAACCTCGTATAATACGAAAAGAAATTGGTTTATCTTTATGCCAACGCAACGGTTATGTACCCGACGTATTTTATTTAGTTCATTTTATGAATATTTTTCCTGCGTACCCGACACTATATCGTTGGGGTTTTATGGCTCGAGTATTAAATAAAAATAGAAATTTGTGTCAAGCTCTACACTAAAATAACAAACACTTTTTCCAGCTTGTTTATTTTTCTTAAAACGGGCGGAAAAAAAAACATAGATGGTCAAGACTAGGTTTGAGATTTTCTGAATTTTAATTTCCTTAATGACTCATAAATTCGTGCGGGTGAAATTTGCAACATCCTCGGAGGCAACCTTTGAAAGGTTAGTTAAACTCTTGGTGTAATTTTATTACCTCCGTTTGATATGACTGTTTCGAGGGATTTGACCGACGATACTTTCAGTTAATGTGAAAATATATTGTAAAATTGATCTTTATTTAATGTTGTGATTTAATTAGATGGTAAAATTTTTGCTTCCACGTGCAATTCGAAACGACGTAGATATAAAAGCATTTTTATTATTTTGAAGGTTCTATTAAATATCTCATTATTTTTGAAGTTTAATGACTTGTTCTTTACACGATGTTTAATGTGTTTATGGATTTTTGGGAGATTGTCGAAGATAATGGACTGTTTATTGATTCACCGCAGATGACACTATGGAAGATTAGTTTTATGTTAGTAATTAAATAGCCATTATTCGGCATTTAATTCCCATATAGAAGGTGAATAAGCTCAAATAGGTACGAATGGGATCGGTGTAAATGTAGATATTGCTGGGAGAGCTGTTGAAAAGGGTTCTCTGGTTCGCTTTGCTAGTGAATAAGTCCCCGTGCACGCCGTTTTGACAGATTTACTAGATAGCAACTCAGTTAGGACTACCGTTAGCTTGTAAATTGGGCTTTATGATTATGTTTTAATGAGTTTAAATAATGTTTAAATTGTTGCGGCATGGCGTTTATGATTTTACGATTTATTAATGAAAGATCGTAAATTTCTATTATTTTAGTAACAGCTTTTAAATTATATGTGGAGGGTGCGGTGTCATATTTATTACGTTTTACGACCATTTGTCTCCGAATTGCTGCTGTTTAACATTCTGCCTTTATCCCCAAGCTCTTGGTTTAGTATAAAATAAAAAATTGCTACGACTTTGTTTTTTATTTAATTACAGTTGTTAAAACTAATAAACAAGCTATTAAATATGTAAACACTTTTAAAGAGACTGGGACGTGTTATGTTTACAAAATGTATTTTGGCACGGTCTTACGGTGTCTCGGTTAATTTTCTTAATGACCGTGAAAGAGAATATTAACCAAGTTTTAACAGACTGCAAAGATTAGTCATCGATTTTACGGTCAATATTTTATGAAGCAATTTTTGCAATTTTTTCACCTCTGTGATTTTGACCTCCTAATTACCAGCCCAGTCTGTTTATTTTGGTATAACTCTCTGACAAGTTAATTTGCAAAACAAATATTTGAGTTTATATTTTTATCTATTTAAATTTGCACATATTTGCCCCAACGCCATAAAAGTTATCATAAATTGAATCTGAAAAAGCTCATCATCATTGTGTTTATTCAAGCGTCTATGGCAGTTTTGCAACTATTAATTGTTTGTGTCATTAGTAGTGTGGCTTTCAAACGTTCCTGTATAATTTGATAAAGAGTTAATTGTTGTTGATTCGTTAATTCTCTGTGCAATTGGTGCAGAGGTGTGATTTAAAGCGCTTATAATTTTTCGGATCGTGTTCACTCACAGAACCTTATGATTAGATTATGACTGTGGATGGTTTCGGATAAAAATGTTTTCGGATTGTCATGTTAATTGCCAATCATTTTTCGGGAAAGCTTTTAATTGGCGCTTTTGCAAGAGTGAGCTTATATCGATCGGAACTGTCCGAAAATCGCGTTATGTACAGCGATATATCGTTGACCTAATGGTAAAACATTTTGGAACAAAGCGGAAGTAGTTTTTTTCTCGATCTGTCAAAACGCTTCGCACGCCATGTTTGTCTGTGACAGTGTAAACAACGTGTCAGTAAGTTGCTTGTAAAATACGATCGAACACTGATATATTTTGTTTTGACATATAATCTCAATATTTTTTTCCTTGCCAAACATATCGTAAAAGTCAATAGATTGAAAAATTTAAAGTGAAATCAAACGAAATACGTAAAATCTGGCACAACTTCACATAAATCTACCGTTTAAGGGCAGGCTTTAATCGAAAACAAATACTGAGAAAATTACCAAAATATTCACTTCTTATTTCTTCATATCGGTGTACATCCTATCAATCGCTTGAAGATTGAATGATTTAGTTGCAACGACGTATTGACAAACCATTCCGAGTTCTTTTGAACCATGCGCGATATTACGTTTAAAGTTGTGGAATTTTCATAGAAATGTACCACGTGCTTGTTGCTGCACTACACGAATAAAAATATATTACACGTTATCTGATGTTTTACTGTTAATTATTACAATTCCAATACTTCATGTCCATTAGAGTAAATTAGAAATTTATGTTAAGCATGGAAACTAATAATACCTATTAATTCGGTAATTTATAGCCGGCAAACGTGAACGTTTGCAAAATATATCGTAAAATTAATTTAATGTGTTAATGACATTTATGTTGAGTTAGGTATTAATAATCGCTTGAAAGTTCATATTTTATAAGAGGTGCGAACTATTAAATCTTCAATGAAAAAAGTTTATCGGTGATAAAATGCAACCCTGTCTGTGTACCCGTGTTTAGTTTTCGTCGGTGTAAAGAGACTATTTTGCATATTACACGGTTCAAATCTCCTCTCTTTATTACGAACTTGAAAAATTAACTTTCATGTGCTGACACAGGTTGAATTTCCTCAAAGCTGATGTTTCTCCATTCAGAAATGTTGTCTCCTGTTTGTTTTATTACCGCAATAAATACAGCTTGGCATGGTTTAAAAGTCATTAAGTTTCCTTACTTATCGGGATCTAAACCTGTCTAACTTGAATCTCAGCGCTTTAATATGTTTCATAGCAGTGATTTATTCACTTTAACTTTAATGCTTATGTAGGGTATTAGTAACAGATCGTTGGTACGATATTGGAAGCTGTTATTATTGTTATTTGGGAAATGGCCTTTTCCATTTTGAGAAAATCGTGGTAGTTAGAGCATAAAGCATCAGCTTTTCGACGCTTTCGTAGCTAAAATAGCAGCTTAATTATAGAAAGCTTTAGCTAATATCAAATTGTACTAATAAAGACCACTACTTTTGTTACCAAAAACAGTAAAATATACAATTCCGTTGGTGGCTGCGAATTGAAAATATCTCACCTCCTGTATGATTAAAAGAGCAAAAAATAAAAGCTAGATTGAGTCCCAGTCGTTAACTTTAACAATTACTTTGGGAATACAAGCAAATTTTAATTTTGATTAAGTTCACGACTTAATCCAATTTCAAGCTACTTGTTCTTGTATTGATTTTCATTATTCCTGTTAGATTTCAGTAGGTGGTATCGCTAATAAGTAATAACGTTAATTATGAGAGATGGTTTTACCCCCCCGGATCGTTTTGTAATTTTCTGCCCTAATAAATAATCTCTTAATAAGAAAGAGCGTCATAAATATAAGGAAATAAAATTGTGGTATTCTTAAATATATTGTTTTCTTTTTTTCAATTTTATTCTTTGAGAACGAGGAGACGGTTTAGTTTACGGCATAGATAAGACGTAAATAAAACAAATTTTGTCTTCACGAACTTAATTAAAGTTACGTAGACAGATAGCATTTGAGTTCTTATCAGAAGTAATAAAAATCGTGTCGAAGGAAAGAATTTAAAATTACGTGTCTTTTATCTTTTCTTTTTATCTAGCATTTTCGGACTATCCCTAAAGTAATTTATGCAGATAAAAACTAAATTAAAATATTAATTTGCATAACAAATATTTTTCAAGGTAAAATTTTGCAATAATTTGATTGATCTTAAAAATTTGTTAGTTTTGTTTTTTTTTTGTTAGTTAATTTAACATCAAAGTCTCAGAATCTAAAACAATAAAACTTTTAAAAAGTTTATTATTTTTTGCAATTTTCAACATTTCTCCCAAATTTAGAAACGTGGAACCTTCAGAGCTCTTCAAAAATCAGAAAAATTTGTAGATCTACAATCTTTAAGAATATATGAGATATTTATAAACTACTTTTTTGTCGAGTTTAAGATTTAAATACTGTGAACTTTTATGGTTTTTGTAAAAATACGTTTGTTTTTGTTGTCCAAAAATTTTGATTTTACTGTATCAACTGTTGCATGGTTTCAGTTTAAAATTTTTAGTAAACCTATTTTAATTATTGACAATTTTTACTGAACCAAAAATGTGGAACTGATCTACAAAACACATTAAAATTTATAATTATAAAACTGATTATGATTATGGAATTTTATAGGTGCCTGTAAATATTTCTAAAAATGGCTACTTTTGAGTCAAACTCATTAATAAAGTCTCAAATGTTTGTTAAATTTTAAGATAGAATGTCTGCAGAGAAATAACAAATGGTGGAGGCGCCAAGTTATAAAATCCCAACAAAAATTTGTTGATGTTGAAAGCCACAGTTGCGTGGAGTATGTCAATTTTCTCTAAAAATTGATCTTCCTAAGCATAAAACGAAAAAAATTCACACAGTAAACAGAAATTTGTCTGTAAGACATCTGATGGACAAAATCTTAATTTATTAAGCCAAATCTCTTAATAGAGATTATAATTTTAATTTTACTTTTATTAGATGTGCATTAGTTTTATTGTGAAGTACGACTGCCTAAAAGCAAGAACAAAAAATGTATGAAACGTCCACACAATTTTAACAGTGCAAAAATGGTGGATACGCCGAGCCTGTAATTTCTAATAAGATTTTAAATTTTAGTTGAAAGCCACAGTTCCATGAAATGCAACAATTTTCTTGTAGACTTGATTTGTTTAAAGAATAAATTATAATCTGTTTCAGAAAAGTTGCTAAACGCATTTCAAATATTTAACTATTTTGGAAAGACGTGACTTCCAAAACTAGTAAAAAATTAAAAAGTTTTATTTTTCTTAATTGTTTTAGTTTAATAAAAATGCCACAAATGTTATCTTTTATAAAAACAAGACGTAGATTAATCAGAATTTGCTTTTTTATTTATAGAAATTTTAATATTGAAGTTCTATTCGTGATTATAAGTGGTTTCAATTAAAGTTTTTAAATGAAATTGTTGCTAGGTTGTACCAGTTTCGAATTGTTGATATGAAGACACAAGGAGTTTTATAAAGTGTGTCCTTTTCCAAAAACTTTTTTTCAATAAATAAGAAGAGAAAATGGTGCTTAACAACAAAAACATTTCGGTAATTAAACTAATCTCTGTTTAATTTGCTAACATAACAATAAATGGCTGTTTGGTGTAGTTGTATTGAATATATAAACTTAACTCATAGATATTTGGTCTATTTGTTTTAAATTAAAATAGTGATTATGCTTAGTATGCATACAATTCTCTTAACCGAAATGAATTGAATATTCTGATCGTATTGTTAGAGAAGTTATTATTAGCTTTGTTAAATTAAACCAACTACAAATGCCAAACTTTTAATAGCTTACCTTACTTGATTATTCCCGCTGTGGAACCATTATTTCCATATTTGTTTCAGGCCTAATTATTACGTCAACAGGCTCTGCTTCAGACGCTGAAAAATCACTGAATTCGGAGACAGCGAAACGTGAACGCTGTGATCGAGCGTCGCTGATGAATACCAAGAATTTGTTTCTTCCATTTAAAATCGATGAACGGAAGGCTTCACGTTAATGGACACATTAGCGCACCTGACACTTTGTCAAAGCTTTAATTTGTGGTGATTTTCTGTCTCATCTTTCCCCAATAGAGACTAGCGAAAAAAATTGACTGAAGATCTATGGGGACTACGGAACACTTTTCATAAGACGTAGCATGCATAATTCATGGTTCAAATTGTTAATGCTCGCCTAAAGACAATACCGCGCCAGCGCTGATTTTTAAAATGTTTTTAAGAAAATTGTGTTATCCTCCGTATTGACGTTCCGACTGAAAAGATTATGCTAATTTCTGTCGCAATGACATTTAAAATATCTCTGGGAAAAGTCGGAGAGAAATCGCCGATTTTTAAGTAAATAACTGATTTGCATTTAAAAACGCACTATAGGTTTATGTTTTCAAAGTAAAGATGCTCTTCTTAAACCGTTTCTTTGATTCTCTTAAATCGATTCAAAACAACGAAATTTACATTAAAATAATGCCCTGTTTCAAACACAAACGAATTGTTTCAGCAAATGAAATTTAACGCTAGAATATTAAACACATCCACCTAGTAAAAATGTTGAAATATGCTTTTCCTAGAAAGGAGACAAATATTATTTCGTACTTCAAACATCCCGTACTAAAGGACAGAATATTACATTAGTTGCACTCCCGTGCAATGAATCTTCCGCTGAAGAAAATCTCCTCTAAAATGCAAGAAGTTCATTGTTTTAAACATCTCTTTTTTTGCCTTCCATTAGCGCATTAATATTTTGCAAACTCATTTCAACTAGTTAAAATTTTATTAATATCATAAAACATCGAGAACTGATGAAATAAAAGCACACAAGACAATGTTGACGCTAAGTGTACATAAACACGTTAATGTTTATTTGAGTTTGAGTTAATTTTAATTAAATAAAGTGCTTTCGATAAGGTTGTTATGAAATGATATAATTAAAATCGTACGGAAAATTGTGTGCACAAATCCATTATCTACACAATAAATATTTTGTTTATGACGTAAATTGACACTCCATAAACTATTGCATTAATTCCGGAAATATATTAATTAAATTAAATCCCGGTTAAACGGATTTTCTAAAATTTATTATGATGAACTCGTTTTTAATTTCAAGTTTCCAAAGTACTAGCGATTTGTTTGTACACTGCCATCTGTTCAAACTTACTGTTTCAGAAATCCAATATTATCAATTTATAAAATCAATAATGCTGCATTTGTTTTCAATGTAACGTTAAGTAATTTGTTTAAATTTACTTGTTATTTTTATTAACATTTAACTTGAAATAGTACAGATATAGAAGATCACGAAAAATATTCTAGAAAATTTGTCATAAACGTTTAACGTTACTAAAACCTTTGAATGGAGCTCAGCAATTTCAAAGAAATTTCGTTGACTTTGCTGTTTAATTAAAATGTTAATTTATAACCAATTTGTGTACATAAATACGTAAATTATTTTAAAGTAAATTAACAAAGGTTCTTTCATTTTGATCATGAGTTTATTTGTTATAAAACGTCTTGTTGGCTAAAAAGCCAAAGAGAGAGTCAAAAGATATTTTTTTTAAATTAATTTTTAAGTGTTACTCATTTCTAAAAATGATTTTACTTAATGCGTACATTTTGTTTTCAAAAACTTTATTTATTCTCGTGTCAGGATTTGTTGGCGAAAATTTAATATCAATTTTCTTCACATGTCTACAAACTTCCAACTAAAACTAGAAAATGAGTACCATGCCATTCGTTGCAACAAAGCGAGTAAAAAATAAGATTAAGTTATAAAAGGTAATTAAAGGATTCTCTGAAGACCGTATGCGACGGGTAGCATGTTGAAACAAGTTAAGAGCGTTGTAAAACTAGTAAAGGAACAATTTAAAGCGTATATAAAAGAATAAAGGTCTTTATGAGTAGTGGACAAATTTAAACAAGGTTTTTGTGGTGTCTGTGCGATAATTCAAAAGCCCCTCTGCACGTTTACAGCACGAAGGCGTGACAGTTTTCCAGGTTATCTCTCGTAGTATAATAAGCTGCAACTCGTTTTAAACAAGTTAATATATAAAGCAACTGTGCATTTACCATAATTTTACAAAGTTTTGTATTGTTAGCGAACAAAAACAAAATAAAGAAGTATTGTAATGAACTAGGCGCGATATCAGTCGTAATAAAATTGATACAACCTAGCACCTGTTTAGAATCGACCAATTTATCTGCTCTTCCTGAATATTAAAAAAAGGAAGGAAAATATAAAAACCCTAAATTGTAGTCGAAGAGAATGGAAAAAATGCACCATTAACTTTAATGTCTTCACATTTATACGGATGCGGCATGATGTTACACAGTTCAAAACTCCTCCGTCGAAGTCAAATTACATGAAAGTTTGTTGTGTTGCAAACTTGCCGACTTCTTTTTTCGTTTTGCTGTATACTGTGCGGTTTTCGACGGATGTTGCAAGTGCGTAACAATAAATTCCTCGATGGAAACTTGGGCTCGTCAACGGCTTCAGACGACGACGGACGCACGCGTTGCCAAGATTTACAATGGCACCGTACAAGAATTAGAGGTTACAACTTGAAACCGAAGCTTGACAAGAGAAACTCGACTCTAAAATACCATCAATACTGTCTACTTTGTCGGTTTCTGCCAGAAAGGATTGAGAAATATGTTGCGTTGCGGGCAAACAGTAATTGAGTTATGGGAACCGAAACATGTGCATACTTAATACATTAATACATGGAAATCTTGATAAAGTGTGACGATATTTTGCGTCACTTTCCTTCTGCAAAATTCACACGTAGCTTATTAAAATTCACGCTTTTCCAAATAAGAAAAAAAAAACTATTCTCACTTAACAGTTTTGGTTTTCTGATTTTTTAACGGTTTCTAGATATTATTAAATTGATGTAAATCTGCACAAATACTTTAAACTACAAAAGAATGCAAGACCGAAAGCTTTTATTTAGCTCAGACATCCAATTTTAAACACAAAAATCCAAAAACTACATAAATATTTTTTTATATTAATATTAAGGGTAGATAAGGGTAGATAAGGGTAGATAAGTTTAATCATCACTCTGATGATGGTATCATGGATACCGAAACATATGTTAGTGTGTTTCAAAAGTGTGTGTTTGGTGTAGGGGTTTTTCAATATATTTTTTAATCTTAAAAACACCAAGTGATCAAGAATAGATCTATATTAATATTATTTGATAATGATCCCTTATGGATATTTTTTATTTTTTAGCTTTTGAATATTGTTCTGTTAACATATTAGTTCATTATTTGTAACATTTTTTTAGGCAAATGGATTTTTCAACCCTCTTTTTGTCATTAATTCCGTTTGTTAGCTCCTTAAGTTGTTAGGCCTTTTTTGCTTAATAATATGAAGTGATCCCACATGGAAAGAAATATAAAATGTGGCATTACTAAAAAGTGGATTTCACGACGCTAGTTGGATTTAAAAACAACATGAAATTTCGCCCCAAATTCTGTTTTGATAAAACCACAAAAATAAATAAACTGTGCATTTTTTTTTCTGTTAGATAAATTTTAACGTATAAAACGTATCTAAAATTTTTCATTTGCGTAGAACTATTATTTTTTGTTGTTAATACATATATTTATCGAGATTTGTTAATTTTAACGAATTATGGGAGATCCGATGTCCTAAGTCCTAAGTTTTACATTTGGATAAATAATTGATAATTGATAATTTCGTACAACGAAATTATCAATTATCAAACACTAATTTTCACAAATTCTTATGTATGTGTAAAGAAAAACAGATTTTTAAAATACATTTTTTGTCTACACGATGCACTAATAATAATTTGAAAATTTATGAAAAGTTAAAATGGATTAATATGATAATTTTTAAATCCCACCGAAAATAAGCAAAATTTAGCTGTAGGTATAAAAGAAAAAAATATTTAAAAAAATGCTAGCGATTGCCACTTGCCAGTGCCAAATGTTTTTTTTTGATAACTGAATATAGATAAAAATAATACAAATATTTATAACAAAATACTCAAATATTTTGAATTTAATTTTACTCAACACAAGTCAAATTTTGAACTAGCTATATTAGATACCTTTGCGCATCATAAAAAGTTACAATTTTCATACTATCAAACACAAAAAAAAGGAAAATAGAAAAATCCATTGACTGCAAAAGCTATTATTTGTTGTGAAAAATTGTGTTTTGTTTTTGAATTTTTTTTTATTCCTATGTAATGTTGCATTTTTAACTTTAAAAGTGTCGTTTTGTTGACTTCTACTTGCCGACAGATCATTTTCCAATCCGCTCGTAAAAACTGCCAGGATAATAATTGCTAGTACCAGGTTGTAAATGTCAGGGAAAAGTGAAACAATTTTCATCTTAACATGTAAAAGACTAATAATTTTGATTGCATTATAAGTACTCTTTGTGGCATAATATTGTAAAGTAACACTATAATACTAGTAAAATAAAGTGATTTTGTTCTACTCAACAGCTACTATATAATAGAAGCAAGTAGCTTAATAAAACGTTAAAAGGCGATAAAATATTGATACTTTTTGCATCTGTCGTTGTACTAAATTATTAAGCAAGATTAAACATTAAATTATGTATGCAATTCGAACATAAACAGATTCTATGGACTCGCTTTAATGATATATAGTCTTACATTATATCCTTATTGCATAAGTAGCTATAAACTTCTAGTTATTAGATTATAAAACAAGTACTTGTTTTATTGGATTACAAAAATGCTTGTTCGACAAAAATAAGAATTTTTTGAAGTGAAAACAAAAGTGGTAAGACGTGCTGGTCGCCAAAAAATGTTTTGTGGATCTAAAAGAACTTTTTTCTACATTGTAAGCTCGGGCACTAGGTTCATAGCGATCTGAACGGATCTGTTCTACATCCTTGATATACAAATTACCATCGTAACTAAGTTTCAATTAAAAAATTTAAAAAATGTGGATTACAAAAATGGTGCTTTTAAAATTTTCTGAATTTTCTCATTAGAGAAGTTAGACAATGCATGAATGCTAAAATGCTTCTGAATAAAATGATGTGAGTATACATACAATTTTATTGTGTTTGGTTTATGTTTATAAATATTTTTGCAGAAAATTATTTTTTAATCTTGTTTCTGCGTTTTTTGCTTATAAACATGGCGGAACGAAACATGAGAAATATTTAAAAATTAATACATTACTAACCATGGAAGAATTAATAAAATTTCCAATAAATCCAAAAAATGAATAAAATTTGCCCATTTTTTATTTTGAACATATAAACACGTCTGGAATTTTAAAACCGTGCTGTGAAGCTTTAATTATTGAAATCAGTTGATTGAGTTAAATTTTTAACGAATTGTGGAGCATCCAATTAGTAAGGGTTAAATTTTACATTGAGATAAATATAGAAATGTACAAATAATTTACTAATTTATATCTTAAATGATCTGATCCCCGCATAATCACTACAATTTGCAATTATAATTAATCCAGTTTGTTGTGCAACCATTGTCGATAACAGATTCGTATTACAATCTTCGACAGTTCTGTGATGTCTCTCGCTTCATTTGTCGATGGCGTAAACGTTTTGCTTTATGTTACACTGCTGCGGTTTATGTGCTGGTAATTGAATGATTGTTTAACACCGCCACAATGTAACAACGTTACAATTATTGGTTAAATTAGAAAGCGATATTTATAACACAAAGACTAGAGAACAAAATTTTTGACACGTTGTAAGTAGATTTTGTTAAGAACAGAATAGAAAATAGTAAACAATTGTTCAAGCATTTTGAATGCAGATTTCGAAGAAAGCTTTAAAATGGAGCACAACAGCCACACATCAGCGGTAAATGATGTTACGCTTGTGGCGCACAATAACATGAGCTTTGTGGCTGAAATTGTTAAGCACGTTTTAGACTTAACCACGATAAGCTCATACAAAACAGAGTGAAAATGTATAAAAAAGTAAACCCACAGAGTTCATTTTTCGATATGCAAATTCGACGGTTTTCCTCATTTAGTGGAATAGAGATTAAATCTGAAATTGTTTTAGTTGATAAAATTAAAAAAAAAAAACTGTGCCGTGTGATCATCCGTCGTGTATTTTTAAATGGTATAATTTCGTCGGTTTCGCTGATTCGGGTTTTAGCGTTGGGGTCGGAGCAGACAGAACATAAAAAATATCTAATGCGAGTATTGTGGGCGTAATGCGTATAACATTTGCAAAATATAGTACGCGCGAAAATTGCAATAAATTCGGACGTTCCGAAAAAAAAGAATCCCCGGCAAATTCCAAGCGTGTGTTTAATTTGCAAACCCGAGCCATACATACATACACAGCACGCAAGGCGATAATTAAAGCAGGCATATCTAATTCGAATTAAAAGGGCCCCTCGTGCATATTCATTTCAATTCGAAATAAATTAAAAACTATTTTGCAAAAGTCGGAAGCTGCAAAATGTGCGAGCTTTCGCTGGGCACTTTAGATCCGAGCCTCGCAAAGCTCCAAGCCGAATATTAACCGGTGTTTTCGTTCACTAATGCTGTTTTCCCCGGCATTATTTGATTTACAATGTATGCTAATAGAGAACCGAACAAAAAACAATGCGATTACGCTCAGTTGGAAGATGGATGTTCGAACCGGAAAAAATTCCATCGTGAGTGCGGACCCAAAATCGAAATAAATTTCATTGTGCGCGCATTTGTTAAGAGGAAATCACACCAATCGAAAAATTGGTTATGAAGGACGAGAAGAGTCGATAAATTCAAGTTTCCGAATTTGTAAAGCTCCATAAAGTCGAAGGGTCGCGTCTTCCTATATTTAAATAAAAACCCAAGATATACGGATGCACCCAAGTAAGAAAAATATGCAAAATGACGGAAGGCATAAATCACATGTTTAAGTGTCAACAAAGTTACAGACGTTGAATATCAAGTGCGTTGGAGGTTATCGATCGAACTATTCAAATTCGGCAAAAATAATTTTCACAATTCATAATTATTATATTTTAAAGACACAAAACCTGAGAATAGTATTTCTATGTTTATCTCACAGTCAGTTCTTAAGAATCTGAGAGCCATTAACTTCCAAGATAATTATACTTGAGAAAGCGACGGTTTGTGCAAACTCTTAGATTGACAGATCTTGACATAAATTTCGGTGTGTGGTGAATTTACCAGCGACGTCGCCAAGCTTCTTTGATTTCCAACAAAACACCACTTTGTTTATTCACATCAAAGTGATGGTCCTTGGGAAAATAGATCGGAACGCACACCTACAGGACTTTGTTAAGTGAATACATGCATATCTAGACAACCAGGACAGTATCTTGGCACCCGTTTTTGCCCCTTTGTTCCTCGTACTAAATATTAATACGAACCAGCCACAGTAACTGACGTTTAAATAGACCGAATTCTATAAAAGCAATAGTCGGCTAGCAACTACTTCAGCAACTGAAATTACCGGCAAATAAACACAAAACTGCAGTCGATTTCAGAAAAATACATCCAAACAACGGAAGCACTAAACTTCCATAAAATCAAACAAAAAAAAGTTTGTTGATAAAGGATTTACTGAAGCGTCTTAATTTCCTGCTACTAATTAAAGACATTTTTATGTGCAGTATTAGTACGTATTTGGGGTAACCCAAAGATTAAGAACAATACAACATTTCTCTTCATATACACGACAAGCTTTAAAATATCTTAAAGTGTCGAGAAGACCTAAACAATTTCAACTGCCACGAGTACTTGAAACCTCGCAAATGTCTACATAGAGGTAGTGTTTTATGTGAAAACTCGATCGTAATTCGAGTGATATGCCAATGTTGTCTTGAAAACTTAAGTCTAACACAAACTTTGCTCGCTCATGTATCACAGCTTAGAGGATCGTCTAGGTAATTTAAGTTTGCAGATAAATTATTTTACAATACAGTTTATAATTCAGGAAGATATTCAGTTTGGAAGAACTTGACTGTTTGCTTAAAAGTGCTGGTATTGACTTTGTTTATATTGCTTAAATTTTATAGTTTATAGTTGCACTTGTTACAAATGACTGCACTTTTTAAAACACGGACATAAAAAATTTGCGTCGAGTGTAACGCAAGATAAATATTGTTCTTGTTATATGATTATCATAAAATTGCTAAAATGAAACAGAGTAGAGGTTTAAAATAGCAACGATGTCGGAAAGATTTTTTTTAGTACAATGACATAAATTAGGACTAAATAATTTATTAATATTTTTGAGTTAAATAATTAACATAAAACTAATATTATTCAACAACAACAACAACAACAACAATTCTAGGTCAAAAATGCTGAAAAAGTAAATACGTACAAATATAGAAAAAAAAACTTTTATTTATTATATTTCAAATGTTTTAAACTTAAAAAATATATAAATATTATAAAAATAATAAAATGATCTAAATAATAAAATTGAATCGCTAAGATTGAAGATTAAAAACAAATTATTTTACAAGTTATCAAAATAATAGATAAGAAAAATTTCGAATAAAATTTTAAAAATCACGAGAATCTTCGCAGAATTTAGAGTTTAGCTTTTAAGGAATCTAAAAATTTTTGCTCAAATAATAATTAATAATAAATAATTTTTCTAAAAGTTTAAAATCTCAATGTAGAATTGTTAAAAATTAAGTACTCTAATACATCTTCAATTCTGAGAAGTTTGAGCTCAATTTTTGTTTGTGGTAATGTCTAAGATAAGACAAAATTCATAGCGATTGAACTAAAATTTAGCAAATTATGGTAATTCTTCGTGTTAGAATTTTTTAAAAGTTTAATCATAGAAACGCATAAATGTTTATAATACGGAGCCTAATAGCTTAATAGTTTGTTTTATACAATAGAAACTCATTTTTATACAGAGTTTTGCGTTTTTAGGTTTTTTAGAGTTTTTTTTTGTAACAAAATTCTCATTTTTGTGGAAATTTAAATCTGATGTCATGTGCGGAATTTTTCTTGCATATTAATTCAGATCAAACAGAAACGAACAGTGTTTTAATGTATAAAAATAGGGAAATATGCACATTTTGAAACAATTCGAAAACTGGTGGATGGACAAACATTGTTTCCATGTAGCGACTAGTTTTTACAAAGTTCACGTAAACACAGGAAAAATAGATGAGAAATTCGATTAAAAAATATATGCAAGGTTAAGTGTGCTGAGTTCGTGGTTGAGTTTTGGGTGACACTAGATTAAAATTTTAACAATTTGTGGTCGCATATAAATTTTAATGAAACTTTTTAGTTAGAAAATCTTGTTTACTGACCTAGTGGTACAATTTCAGGATAATTTCCCAAACTAAACAACATGTACATGTTCGTGAAAGTACATATTTGCTAAGGTGCTAATCCACATCAATATTAGAGATTAAATGTATGCTGCAAGCATGATTAATTGTTAAACTGTTCATTTAGAACCTAACTTGGTGGCGTGATATTGAGTCAGCTGTCGTAATAGAGTCAAGTCAATTATTTTTATGAATTTTGTACTTAATTCAAGCAAAAAAAACTAGCTACACGAAGTAGAAATTCAAAAAAAAAGACTGAAAATTAATGAAATTCAGCGGTGAAACTTCAGCAACCTGAAAATAGTAGAACATTAGGGATTTCCTTTGACGCTTTCAAATATAGTAGTTTCAATCAAAATCAAATCTAAATTTCGATTCGCCTGCATATCTCTCAAACACATTAAAATCGGGAAATGAGCAAATATCAGATTTCCAGGTTCCAACTTTTTACGAAATTGTTCCGTGATAAGAGTTTAACTTTATTTTAAAATGCATGTTTTTACCGTAACTTTGATAATAAAACTTCATAATAAAAACAATATTTGCGACGAACAGCGATTTTCTATCTTACATAAAAATCTTATTTAAAAGTTTTGTTTATTTCTATGAAATTGGTTTCTCGACGAGAATCTACTTTGTCGTTTATGTTGTCATAAAGTAGGAAATATTTTAAGAATTAGTTCCTCGAATATTTTTATTTCGCGATAAGTTAAACGATAAAACATTGTAAACGGTGTTTTCACAGAAAGGTGAACATCGTCAAACAAGATGTATTGACGATAAGTAGATTCCATTTTCAATTTCCGTTTGTAAAAGTGGGAAAAAATTTAATTTTGATATAATCTCGGGGTTTTGGAATTTATCATTACGTTATTGATCGTAGGAGAATATTCAGAGCAGAATTGTTTCAAGATGAATTAACCAACTTGCTACAATAAACGCGTCACTGCCAGACATTACCCTGAGTATAGTGCCTATAAACCCAAGACAAGCACGAGCAGTTTACTGAGATCTTATCCCGGTATTACTTATTACCAGCCGGGGGTAGAACACTTCAAAAACAGGAAAATTTTCTTATAGGTACAATACCATTTACTTTACCTTCAATTTTTTGCCTTCTTGTTTAAACAGTCGCTGTTTATTTTGTATAATTGGAGGGTAGAGTGTGTTTTTCTACTTGGAATATATTTTAAATCAGCAAAAACTAATTATCTTGGAAACAGCATCAAATTAATGAGTTTTCCTGTAAAATATGTATTTATAACTAATCAAATATATCGTGGAACGAGCTAGATTGTAATTTTATGTGTTTCAGATAAATTGCTCTGTTTCAAAGTTGAAATTCAAATGAATTAAGTTGCTATTACTTCTTTAATCTTTAATTAGTTTGGGAAATTGATGTTTCTTTAAGTACAGAATGGTGGCCCGCTACGATTGTTTTTCCATTACAGAGGATCAATACTTTCTGTATTGATGCTAAAAGTTATTTTGTTATTTTTTATTTTTATTGCGTAAAAATAGTCACTAATATATGAATATGCACAATGAAAACGTTATTATTTTTTATATGCAAATGCCTGAAGTACCCTTTGTACTTTATTACACTTTTACGTTAGTCTGAAAAGAATTGAAAAACTGTCGTTAACAATCCAACAAATCTGAACCATTTTATTTCAGTTACCAGTTTACGTGCAAATGAAGAACTTGTATCACAGCTGCTATTTATGGTGACCGTGCCTTTCTGATTTAAGGGCTATGCTTCCCGCATAATGTTACAGGTATCCCCTTGTTGGTAACATGTTGGTTCACTCATCCACCAGTTTTACCAACCACACGACATTCATCCTCAACAGGAAGAGAGAGAAAGCTCACAAATCACAGCCTTCGTGTAAAATTACCTCCCATTTGCCAGTCACCAGGATTATTAATTATACAAGTTTTATTGAAAAATTTGTATCTTTAATGTGAATGTAAATTAGCGTCCATTATGTGGCTGTTTTCGACATATTTCAACACACCTGAGTACTACATACAATGTTTAATGGATATTGCAATCGCATCAGACCAACGCTAGTATTTGACGATAACGCAAATTTTAGCACTCAAATGCGGTTGACTGCAGTCTAAATATCTGGGTTATTTAAACTTTTATAACTCATCTCGAGCTTACAGGACATGCAATGAACGTGAACGTTTAATTTCGATAACGCTTGAGCTAAATCAGCGATTCGGTAAAATTTCACAAATATTTGATTACGCTACTTTAAATGGAATACGAGAAAATGTGGGCATAAGCATTTTACTTTCTGATTTATTTCTTTAAGTTCATGACGTTTTCATCAGTGGGCGTAGGCTTGATTATGTCATCAAGAAATAAAATTACCTGATACAAACAAATTAAAAAGTTTTCATGGATAACGAAAAATATTAACATAATTTCATAAACATCAAAGGAAAATATTTTAGTACTGTTACAATTCAGCAACATAAAATTAACACTCCAGTTTCTTTTTGTAATACAATCTCTTTGTTGAAATCGTATTTAAGCCTATTGTTTGCAGAAATATTCCTAACAAATTTAAGTCAGAGAGCTTATATTATGCAAGAAAAAAGAACTCACTAGCGCAAAGTTAAGTATGAATATTAATGAACTTTGAATAGTGCCTTTGAAATTGAATCTTCATTTTCAAGTAGCACAAATACGGTTTCCAAAACAGTAATTTATATAAATGCCAGCTTACACAGTCCTGAACAGCTTTTCCAGATACAAATTTTTACAAATAAAAAATGTTTAAATCACTTAGAGAAAAGCATTTATGAGACACATTCTGTTTTTATTACAGTTTCTATGAATAACGCGCCATGACAGAAAAACTCCTGGGAATCTGTCGGTAATACTGTTCCCTGTCTTGCCGACATCACTCATCATCTCGCGTTTTTTGCATATTTAGTGCATCCCCACTGACACACGACGTTTCAGATGTCAAAATTTTCCGCTTGCAGTACCACAAAATCATTAAATATTTCTTTATAAAACACCTTGAATTGTTTGCGAAAGTTTATCTAAACCGATTTCTTGAATTTTAAAATTAATAGTTTCTGCAAGGGCTGAATCAGCGATTAAAAATTTAAATGACGGAAGTAAACATTTAAAAATAAGCTTTAGTGGAGACATTTGCTCATAAAAATTCCAAACACACCCAACAGAATCGTCTTTTTGTAGTGAAGTTTCCTAAAATAAAATGGAGGGGTGATTAAATTTTCAAGCAAATCCTTGAACCAAAACCTGTCGCTAAGATTATACGTAGAAACGGTGTTTACCTAATCGTGAAACGATTTGACAGTCTTCGAACAATTAAGCGGTTTATCGCCAAAGTAGATCTTTAGTAGATATTTTAGTAATTAATTTTCGTTGAGATATTCGCATGGAATTCGATTGAATTTAAATTGAAGTGTCTTAAAACATAAAAGGACGAATGAATTGGTTGTCTGTCAGAGCATTTTTTGACTACAATTACTTCCTGAGTTTCTATTAGAATCATAGAAGATCGCAAATTTGTAATAAAAGTTTTAAGTACGTTGGCTGTCTTTTCAGCAAAGCTAGAACTTGATTAAGTATCAGAAACGTCTAAAGTATTTAATTAAAACTTATCGAATTAAAGTGTAAGGGAAATATTTGAAATTTCTGTGCTCGCCATGTTTGTTGGTGTGTTAGCTTACGATTGATCCCCTTCATCTATTTTCATTTGAGAAATGATCTCATTTTAATTACAATAAAGCAAACAAGATATTCCCCTATATGATTTATTACCAGCACGCATCTTTTGTCATTTCCGTTTAAGAAGTAACAGTCAAATTAAATTCTCGCTTACCCTCCGTTATTAAGAAACCTTCCCCGCTCTATTTTGATATATTATGATATTTATTTAATGGAAATTTTATTGTGAAAAAAATTAACTACATTTCTGATGAGAGTGGTGCCGGTGACAGAAAATTCTCAAAGGAATAGGTATAAGTAGAAAGGCGAGCTGAAAACAAGATGGGGAAATCAAATAGAAGAAATTGTGTGCAAAATCTCGTCATGGTCGGAAGAATTAAATAAAAGACTTGTATTGTCCATTTTTTAGCGTCTTGATTTTGTCCCTCCATAAGTTTGGTTACTTATTGTTCTTTGGTTGTACCCTGCATCCTCCTCTCTACATTGTTTGATTTCCTTCCTGTTCTCTATGTTTGTTAAGCAGCTTTGAATACAGCACGAATTTTTAGGTATATGCTCTTTGTCTTATTGTTACATTGCGTGGAAAGGTTACCTCTTTCGTAAATATACATTTAACAAAGTCATAAAAGATACACTTAACAATGGATTATGTAAATTGCGCGATACTACATAATTTGAAATTAAATTAAACCTTCGGATTCTAGAGGAAATGGAATTCGTTTAAAAATCAAACATTTGCACGTCTAAACGAAGCGGAAAGCGTAATATAATGTTATTGTTAAACTGATTAATGGTCTTTGTAAAAGAAATCGATTATTTCAAATAGTCTGGGAGGAAAGAAAGGAAGTTGTATAAATAAAGCGGGTTGCTTGCGTAAGCAGACGTGATTTGGCGGGAATAATGCAGTCTTGATATAATTTAAATAAATTCAACTTAAAGTGAAATAAATGGAGGTGTCTTGGGGCGTAGTGCAGCCCCGATTTTTGTATAATTGCTCGATAAATAAAGAGAACACAATCGAATTGCAGATTATTGTTGTTTTTCCTTTTTCGTACGTGCATTTGCTGGGGGAAAAACACAGAGTCTTTGTATTTCGAGTTTTATATAAAGTCAACGCTTTTGTTTGTTTTGTACCTTTCTCTATTTGAATTGTGCGCCCAGAAGCCTAAAAACAATTTTCTTTAGGGAAATGTCCTGTTTGTACTTATCTGAGATTCAGACGTACGAAAGGTCGCGCCGAAAACACTATAATATTACATTTTACATCTTTTAAAGTCAACAAACGACACATTCACTCAACTACGACCTTATTTGTCGAGGCACGTCTACTGTACATTAGGAAGACCTTAAACGGAAGACTGAAGTAAAGTGTCGACATGTGGCGTTGATGTCCACAGAGAAATTCAAATTCTAGACTAATTCAGTCAAGAACCCAAATTACACTCGGGACAGGTAAAATAAAGTTTTGCCAGCAGACGCTTTTCGCAACAGATCGTTTGTCATTTTTGTATAGGGAACACTTACTCTAAATACCACTCGCTAGAATTCTTAATTCTCATTTGGAGAAACCTTCTCGGTTATTTATGATTATGTATGCGGTGCTTGCAATGCCGTCGTACTTTTATTTATATTTCATGGACTCGAGGACGATGTTTTCTAAAGTTTTCGGAATGTGACTCCCTTCAGACTTGAGATATCTTATGCACCCCATTTCTGATTAGCTTGTCAAAACTTTACAATATACAGATTAATTTCTAACAACAATGTAAATTATTAATAAAAACAAGGCAGTGAATTAACGAATGAATAAACATTTTGGTAATAACGCCACATAATATGTGACAGAATTCTCATACACAGAACTTATAATTAAATATATATATATATATATATATATATATATATACATATTATACAGTAGTAACCATCAAGTGAAAATTGGTAAAAAATGTTTTATGGTGTGTAATACACATTTTTTTTCTATAACAAATTTTAAAGCGAAAGTTTGATTTTAATTTATTAATCTGAAAAGTAAACACTCATTCATCGTGATACTCAAAATTAGTTGTTAATTTTTTTTTTAAATAAAGGAATTTTTCATTTTCAAAAGTGTCGAAAATACAATGTGCGAAAACGAATTGGAACTGCCTGCAGATGTAGAGGAAGAGTCTGGCTGCAAAGGCAGTGAATTAATTATTACCTAAAAAATGAAGCTTAATATACGAGAAAGAAAAAAGGAATATACGAGAATTCAAAAATGGAGAAATAAAGAAAAAAAATGTAGAGTTAGTAAAAAAGTGCTTCTAGCATATTTTTTCAAAAAATCAAAGAAAGTCAATCTTTTGGGTTGGTGTCATATTACTCAATAGTAATGAACACGTTGTTGGTGAATGGAGACTGCGCCATTTCAAAGTTAAAATTTTCCAAAATACAAAGTAAATATGTTAACTAATAACAGTAAACTAATTACACTGTTGAGAAATCTAACTGAAGGCTGTACGCCCAAAAAAAATCAAAAATATTTAAACAGAATGAAGTCATTAAATTTTTGCTAGACGCTT
This sequence comes from Cynaeus angustus, assembly GCA_030157275.1. Taxonomy (NCBI): domain Eukaryota; kingdom Metazoa; phylum Arthropoda; class Insecta; order Coleoptera; family Tenebrionidae; genus Cynaeus; species Cynaeus angustus. Next base: position 25,751,249 of record CM058058.1, read on the forward strand.
CAGATATTTTTTTTTTTTGATAAAATTAGATATTTAAAGGATCATAAGGTTTGAAAAACGATATATAAAATGGAGTTTTAAAAGAATAAAACTTACTTTAAAATCTGCTATAGATAAAATAAATTTAAATAATATAGAAAGTTTTAAAAATATTGAATTTGAAAATCTAGAAAAATAAAAAAAAAAGATCGAAAAGATTCAGAGAAATCTATACAAAATCTACAGAATATTTAGGATAAACATGTAATAAGTCTAAAATATACAAGTAAAACAAGAACTCAAAAAATCTAAAAATCAAATCTATTAAAAAGTTTGCAAAATTTAAAAAACTGAAGAAGCTAAGTCTCTAATTCATTGAAATGATAGAAAAAATTCAAAAAAAAAATATATAATCTAAAAAAAATCAAAAAATAGATATGACAGTATCAAAAACCTGAAAAACTCTCAGTTATAAAAGATCAAGTATGCAAAAGATAAAAGAACGTGGGAAATACGCAAATTCAACTAATTCCAGAAAATGTAAAAAGTGCAAAAATCTAATATAGAATACTCAGTCTCAACATTTGAAAAAGATTTTGAAGATACATAACTATATATAATATTATCTAAAATATACGTTTGACAAGTTTATATCATTTATAGATTTATGAGTATTTCAATATACAAAACTTCAAAAAATAAATAAAATATGAAAAATTAAAAGCATCTAAATTTTCCAAAGACTGCAAGTGCTAAAGATTATAAATATGAATATAAATAAACAAATGCCCAAAATGCTTAATTTGCTATTTCATTTGCATATTTTGGCAAAATTTTTATGTTTGCCTAAATATTTAAATTGAACCCTAATAGCTGATAATTTTGAAAGTGAAAGAAGAAATTTTGTGAAAAAACATCGATATAAATCAAAAACGCCATAATCATAGACTTGGAACAATCTTAAAAAACGAAAAACTTAATATCAGAAATTGGAAATTTAAGATTAAAATATTTTCGTGTTAAAGCATAGTTCTGTAATAATATATAAAACATAGATGTTCATATCTTATAGGCGATAAGTCGCACTTAATTTCATGGATAAAAACCAAAACATTTGGAAGAAAACTTCACCCACTAAAATCAAAATTTTGGAGACCTAAAGGTGAGTCTATCAACAAATTTGAAACTGCAATTTTTAAAAAAAGGTTTTCAACATTTAATACTTTTTATAAAAAAATAGATTTTATTTTTTAAATTAGACATTTTGACAAATATTTGTGACAAACTAAAAATTGTAAAAATCCTCTTTTCCAATTAGTTTCTTTTAAATCTCAGTTAGAGGCATCTGTTTTTAAAAAAGCAAATTTTACTGCATACTATTTTCTTTTATTGTGGCATTTAAAAAATTCATGTGTGAGTAAAGAATTTTAATATAGCTGTAAAAAAATATTACTGCTAACTGCTGAAACGAGATATCATAATTGATCTGCTTCTAAACGAAATTTTTCACCTACGCTATAACTTGAGGAAACTTTTAAACAGCGATTATAAAAGCCCACGACATTCTTCTTAAGTTTGACTAGAATTCGAATAAAAGTATGCTGAGATGAAATTCATAAGCTGTCACTCCTTTGGAAACGCTTTAACAAAATGTTGCTCTGTTTTTTGACGACGCGTAAAAGAAAAATGCCAGAATACCAAACAGTAATTGTCATAATTTAGAAAAGGTGCAACATAAAACAAAAAAAAGATTTTGGTTGTTTCTTTTCTCAAATTTGAATTAAAATAATAGTTGAACTATGTTGGAATGTTTCAGAGTCTATTCAAAGCAAGAAATAGTGAAATTTCATTTAAAAAGCAAATAAGTTTTAGCTTCGCCTATAATTCGTGTCGGTTATTCATCAGAGGCGTTTATTGTAGCAAACCTTTCTCACATTACGCTATAATTCTTCGTGCCATTTACTTTCCCAACGCCCTTCTTTCAACTTATTCACTTAGGCTTTCGGCGTGTTTTATACATTCCAGCTGAAGCTCTCTCTCAGGCTTTGAAACAAATACTTGGCTTCGAGCAGTATCACGAAACTTGAAGGGGCTCACGCAACGTACGCTTGATCTTTGCTAGTCTTGCCAAGAATCCCCATAAGCACGTCAACTCACCTCCAACCTTACCTATATAAGCGCATTTCTACAACCTTGCTCTAGAAAATACAGGTATAAAAGCTAACACACCAAAAGTCTCATTAATGTCAAAATGTCCAAATACTTCATCAAAGGGTGTTGTTACGGAAATTGAAAACTTTTTCATTATATCGCGCTTTAACACGTAATTTTCAAGGAACTTTTACAATTTGTAGACTCGGTTTCTCCACGGTTTTGTATATTTCAAGCTACAGTGATAAGTTAATCCCAGGATTAGAATATAGGTACATCAGAATTTGCAATCGGTTTAATATTCCAAAGCTGACATTATCTTAATCGTTTTACGCAACGCTACGAGAATATTCGATGCTGAGATAAGTTGCGTCTTGATTTAACATTTCGCACTATAAAAAGTGTCTTAGTACTGCGCCGTGTTCCAGGTCTGAAAACAAAGTGTTTTATCAGAAAAAAATAGCATAAAAACTACTTACAAAAGACAATGCTCTAGAGATCGAGAAATTTAAATTCTCAACTCCTTTAGTGTCCTCGGCGGGATCCAAAACAAAAATGCGCTTCCTCAAATTTGCCAAGAATAAAAGTACCTGTAGTGTCAGCAGTAATGTTGACGAAACCCGATGACATTTAAAAAATCCGGAATTTACTCCGATTGAAAGCAAATTATGAAAATCCGCTTAAATATTTCCAGTCCGTTTTGTGCTTTAGTGATTGATGTTCGATGAAATTCCAAACACATTAAGATTAATTCAAATCATAGAAATATATTTTTCTCCATCTCCGTCCTTTATGGAAATAACAAAAGAAATCCATTTACGGACAGAAGCGTCATAAATATTAATACAATGTGAGAAAGCAAACATATCGCAACAAAATAGGTAATTACCGTTTCAAAGATAAAGTCATCAGCATGGCAATAATCATAAAGTCAGAAATGTCTAAACAAAACATTTGAACCGGTGTCATCTTCCTGACATATATTTGCCATTAAATCAGGAAATTAAACAAAACAAACTGGAGTAAAAACGCGAGGCAAAACATATTAATACCACGAATGCTTCACATTCCCACAGAATTATTAAAGCTTGAAAACTCAACCATTTCTCTTTTCAGGTAAACGCTAAACTGCACCGCAAAGCTCTTGCGGAGTGCTGGAATTAAAGCCGAGCTCGCTGTTATATTCTTTAACTTTCGTGCTCCTGAAGACAGCTATGCACCTGTTTCTCGAATTCCGTAAAGTTAATTAACAAAAAGCGCCAGTAAAACAGAACTAGGAATAATGCAATTTTAGATAAACGCAGAAAAAAAAATTGGACATTCCAACGGAACAAAACTTGCTTATTTTGGGATTCCATCAAATTAAAACGCTAATCACGTACACGCAAAAAACGGGCGTGTTACAAGATAGCTCGATGGTCTACTAAACGTACTTTTTAATAATTCAGTCATTCTGGAGTGCCTGATGTGATAACATTCACTCCGCATTCAAATGTAGATTCACTTTCAATTTAAATTAATTTGAAATTTTGTTAGTAACAATGGCGCAGATAAATTTTAATCAAAAGCCAATTAAAAGTTTTTCATCGCATTTATTCGAGAGTGTTTAGTGTAAATTTGCTTTAATCGATGAGTTTTGTTGTTTACAATCGCAGCTAATGGACATTATTTAGCGAGAATTTTAATCCACACAAAAAATCACATTTTTAATCATTTATGAGAGAGTCCTTTTTTCAACCATAGTAACCACAACGAATTAGAGGCTTCCATTCTAAATTATCACTCAATTTAAATATATGAATTCGTCTTCGTTGTTTAAAAGTAAAGCAAATCAGTATTTTCCGGTATTGTTGCTTGGAATTTCTAAAACAAAAATTTTCATTTAATTCTGGTTGAACTAAAATAATTTCACCGATATGTTTACTTTAAAGTGAAATAATTGAATCTGTAAATAGATTTTTTCTGGATTCCCTAGCCGACGTCATCGAATTGAAAAGCACGAATTTAGTTCTCCGTTATGTGAGCTTTCAACGAAACTTACTTGGCAACTTCTATTGAAAGCGACAAAAAACAGTTAACACAGCTATTAATTTAAAAAGCACAAAAAGCTAAATTAAAGCGGGGTAGAAAAACGACAACTTGTTAGTTTCGTTAACAATAGATTTCATTCCGTAATTTTCCGACTCCGCAGATGAATAATGTTAGTTTACTTTATTATTATAGTCGGTGGAATTTCCGCGAATTTGCATGAGCTCAAAAATTATGCTGGGTATCTGTATCTGCTGAATACTTTATGGAATAGTTCGGCAATAATTTTACATATTTGGGAATACCCCGGCATTACCTCATCTCAGAAAATCCATTACGTTGCGTAGGTTCATTTAAATCCGACAATTAAAAAGTGCAATTACGAGTAAATTGGTGACCTTTTCGTTAAAGCCAAGGATATGAATGGAAAACGGAGATAAAGAAATTCTCAATACTCCGATCGACTTTGGTGTTTCGCTCATATCGGCGCTGCATTTAGATTTTAATTATTATTATCGATTGAATTTAACGAGATATTACATCAACCAGAATTTATACGCGAGTAAATTTTGTGTTCGCAATTTATGTTCATTATCGGTAATAAATTAAACATTTCTTAAACAAGAATTTCATCATATAAAACGAAAATTAACTTGTAGTTGCAGAGAATGTAATGAGCTAAGTTGCTAACTTCAGAAGGAAGGAGGAAGCTGCCAAAGTGCGAGATGAGATGGCAGATGAGAGGAAATACAATCATTTACCAAAATGCATTATAACTACTGAGTTTCTGCTATTATGTGGCATTATGGGCAAACATTTCGTTAATTGGGAATTTTCTTCTGTGCCATCAACAATGCAGCAGCTGCTCACCTCTTTTGCAACATCAATTAGCACAGCTATTACGACCTTCTTTGCACAAACTACGTGTTGAAAATTTGTGTAATTCAAATAATCATCTTCAACCAATATTGCACCGAAATCTGATTCCAGTCAGAATTAGTTAAAATATTTCATTCTCCCTCATTGTGCCCTGTTAAAAATGCCGCTAATAAATCGTGGTGAATATATTACAAATATTACATCTTTACACAGCTTTGATGGATCCCTTTATCTGGAATAAAAATGACGTTTTGAAATATGATTTCGTTACCACATTAATATTTCAGTCATATAGTGAAGCCGATATGGTTCCCACATAGAGCAGCTAAAAAACTAAAGCATAATAAATGGCCATGTTGCTCGCAGAAATATGTTTTAAAAATACTAAGCACGACAGAAAACTTCCTTTCTTGAGATATCTTTCTTTCCCTGAAAACTTCCGCAACATAAAGTACTTTAGACTTTATTAAACGATTTTTCCATTATATGTGGGGAGAAATGAAAGGGTCGCGAATTGCGAATGGTAAATGATGTTCCCACAGAACTTGTAATTTTCAGATCAGTTATTAATTACTGCCAATTTATTGATGTCTACATAATCTTTGATGTTGATTTGGAAAATTTTTCGGGTGTATTGAATGACACAAATTTAATAACTAGATCCCAGATATCAGCCACGCATTAATTAGACCCATGTTTGGCGCTCACTCAAGTATTTAAAAATAGAGATAAATCCTTTTGATATTTTTACTGAATAGTCTACGTTAATTATTCACAAACCGCCCCGACCAGGAAATGGTCATAACGTATTCAGTTTCCCCGGATTCAGCTCGCTTTTTTTTATAATAATCCACTCTGGAAGGCGTTAAATTACATAGAAAATTCATGAACTTCGCACGAACTCTTCAGATTTTTCTAAGCATTTTTATAAGTTTTATATCGCATCTGAGATCGTACGCCCATAAATCCGCCATATAACTTCTTCCTCATTATTCTGCGTCTGGACAGTGCTGTACGTGCATACTAAATTAGAAATTTCCAACGGACATTTTTAAATAAAACATTACCCAAGAGATATAACGATTTTTTAATTTGTTCGAAACTCTTCAATCTTATAAAAGAATTTAAAGGCCAAACTTTATAAGAGCGTTCTTCCAAATCGATACTTGTTCGCTAAGTTCGCTGTATCTTCTTAAATAACTTGATTTTAAGAAGGGTCTGTATTTATCCACATAAACAATAAAAAACACGATTTATTTGAAAGCAAACAAGGGCAAAATTCCAAGATAAACAAAAATACAAAGTAAAAATTAAAGCAGACTCAACAAAGTTAAGTCTTGCCACCAATTTTATCACTCGCTTTCATATTAAAATAATACTGAGAGTTTAACCTTAAACACGAAAGGTTTTATTAAGATTTTAACTGTACTGAAGTAGCAACAGTACTAAAGAAAAAGTCGAAAGTTAAATCTCCACGTAAAAGACAGAGAATTAGCATATATTCGCTTCCGGATTTTCCGTGAAGTTCAGTAGAAAATTCCATTGGTTCCGTCACGATAATAGGAAACAAAATTTTGTAAAATACAAAATGCTACATGGTTGTGCAAATCCTCGCAAGAAGAACGTAAATATGCAAATACCCAACTATCGGCAATACCGAGAATTTCAGTGTTATTTGATAAAAGTGTTCCAGCTTTAGTAATACTAAAGCCATTTGTTGTAGTTTCTTGAGAAAAATTTAATTTAATTTGGTAATTTAAAGTTCTCAGAGACTTTTCTCTAAAAGTTTTGTATTATTATTAATGTGCGAACTTTTCTCTTCACAAACTATTGAACGAAACAGATGCAAACTTTCTTCAGTGGCTAACAAATTAAAATTTTGACAATGCTTGTTCCTTCTTCTGTTTGTTATGGAATTGTTAGACTATTTTCAGCGAGATCTTATTCTCCGTGGTTTTTAACACGGTCTTTATGCAACTGTTCAAATTTATTTCTTTTTTATTGTTCTTATGTGTTTCCGGTTTTGTTTCTTCATTGTTATTATCTGCTCCTTATTTTCACAAACAGTTAACACTGTTTCATTTTTATGATTTGCTAAATTTTCATGGGGTTTATGTTCATATTTTCTGCGAAGCATTTTTTTAAATATTCATATTTTTTAGTTTGATTGATTTTCATTTCTTTATTTTTCCATAAATTGTGAAATTATCGATTCAAAAATTAAAACATTTTTCAAGTAAACTTTTAGTTTGTTGCGCTGCAACCATTGATTTTTTATTAAAAGCGGTTCCAAATTCATTATAATCTGTCTCTATTAGACTACAGTATTTAATTAAGCATAATCCAACGCTAATTAAACTTAAATAATACAAGTAGCACCTGCCTGTGTACACTTTTCATTATATCACTTCAAGTAGTAAAATTTCCTTGCTGTTTGCTCCATCAATGCAATTAATTTTAATAAAACTTTATTTAATTACACTAAGCAATTATTTAATTAACAATGGTGCAGTAAGGTTTGTTACAAACGCTTGAAAATCTCAAAGACTGTTTAAATTACTACTGATGTTACTCATTATTAATAAACGGAGGATACAAAGGAGAATGTTGTGTAACCGTGAGATGTAGATTATGTAGTTCTGATCTAGCAAACGTCCTGTATTCTAAAATGGTTGAATAGTTGTAGACGATTAAGATAAAATAAATTTCCGAAGAATCTACTTCTATACAATCGTTTCGCAGAAATTCTACTGTAGTTCCGGAGATAAGCGAAAGTAATAGTTGTGTTGAATATACCGCCAATACCAGAACCACTACAATAGCTTCGACTAATGCAAGAAACGATGGCTTTAAAAATTTAACTGATGGAAGTTATGAATTTTTGAAGCTATTAATCTTGAGAGTGGTCATTTATTAAAGATGTAACGTTAGCAGGAGCTTTAGTGACGCGTTCTATCCCAGACTCTTCTCATTAAAGCTTAAAAAGCTCCTTTCTTTGGTCAAACTAAAAACTATTATTAAACTTTGTTTGGCATATTGCTTTATTAAATCTTAAATTCTCAAGACGTGTTTCATATTATATTTAAGTTGAAGACCTTGATATTAAACCATGGTCTAAAACCTTAATTACCTTAGCCACATTTACAATGTAAATGAGACCGTCATGGCAACATCACAAAAACTACGATGCAAATCTGCAAGTTGCTAATGCAAACTGGGCCCTTGTGACCTTATAAACAACCCTGCCAAGCCCGATTGCCCATCGCACACTCAACTTCGGTATATTTTTCCGCAGTTATCAATTCCCCCATCACACAATAAATTAAAAATATGCGAAGCATAACAATGTTCGATAATAAAGGGAGCTACATTACATCATGATTTTCAAAGTTAGCTAGTCCCAGCTTAAATGAAGCGTTAATATTTTATGGTATAAGTTATTTTTAATGAGTATAATATATTCTCTTAAGCAGTTTCTATGATGTAGTATGCTAAGTAGAATTCCTCGAATTGAATAAAATTATTGCTACTATTTATCACGTAATATTACACCAAACGCAACACTTGTCGCGTAATTCATCTCCAGCGGTTTTGGTTTTTAATTGGGTCGTAAGGACCCAGAAATTAAATTTCGGTTTAGTGCAAGCAAGTCATAAAATCTGAAGATAAAAAAAATAATAACAGCTTCGGAAAACAATTGTACCTACCATGCGATCATAAAAAAACAGAACGGACGTGAATTTTAGCTGCCATAAAATTGAAATTATGGATCGAAAAAATCATTATCGGGCTTCTAGAGAAGAATGTGTTACATTTTTGCCAAAGGCGATTCCTTTGCGAGATATAAAGACTGATAGAATAGGAGTATTATTATAATGGAGTGAATTTTCGCCCTCGGCATTGAGTTTCGATGGCAATATCTATACCATATTGGGGCCTCTTTAAGAGCCTGATTGAGGCGAACTTTACTGAAGCCATATATTCCGATTTCCTAAGGAAATTTCGACGCGGTATTATTATAATATGCAGAACAAAGTAAGGGTGGAAAATTAATGCTGAGATACATCTATGTACACATATATACAATTTACGGCAATTTTAATGAAATATTATACTGTGCAAGCATTTCATTAACTTAAGGTATTTCAGCGGTACAAATCTCGAATTATAAATATAAATATAAAGCTAAGTTCAGCTTTACATTAATTAAGGTCTGACGTTCCCTCAAAATGTCAAAACTCCAGAACATCCGGTGCGTGAAACCATATTAACAAAGTGATTAAATTTTTATCAGGTTTACGAAACAAAACGCCTAAAGAAACTCACGAATTTAATGTTATTCGCGACCAGACTTACAGTACTCCAAATTACTCACGTTTATCATTTAATTAAACTCCTTTAATTTAATTATGTATTTTTCAGTCACTGACTGCTCCCAATTAATCCCTAATTATTTCGTTTTGGAAAACACTATTTTACCCATTAACTAATTTAGGTTTCAATTTAAATTATCAATTTTACAATTATTTATATTAAAACCGTTTTTTGTATCGATCGTTCCACCCCCATTGCATTCGCTGCATTTGGATCTGGATTCCATGAACTGCGGCTGTTAAATATCTTGATCGAGCTCGGTATCGCGGTTTTAAATGACTAAAACGCAAATAGTCTAGGATCCTATTCATTTCCTACAACGGAAATGGTTTTGTGCAGACTGTGAGCACATCACACATCAAAATTAGTAAAAAACTGAAGTATGGCACACAATTTTAACAGCATTTTATGTAACCGAGTTATTCTGTACCAGTGTACTGTTTACCGCACAAATAATGGCATTGACAAAGCAAATTAGAAATTTGTAGCAAATTTTGTTCAATAAATGTTAAAATAGTGTTTTGGATTTCGGCGACGTGGCGATGATTGGTATTAGGTAATTGGGACACATATGAAAAGCTAACAAAATAACTGTTTTAATAAATTGTATTACTACTATGTTATTTTTGAATATTTTGAAAGGATAACAAAGAAGAGACAGTGTTGAAATCATTTTAGAATAATAATCTGGGTGATTACAAAATGGTCGATTTATAGAGAGATTTCCAGAAGTGTATTAAGCGTGGTCCGTTTAAAAATACTCGTAATAAATCAGAAATAAAACATTTCAAATTAGAGGAAATTTATGGAGCCATACTACTTGAAATTTGTCAAAGAAACGAGGCACCTGTGACATCGAGTACTTTGAGGGTTGCGTTTTACCCTCACCAAGAGTGGGTTGATCTCGTTCATTTTCAATTTACCATGAAACATATTTCTATGGAGTACAATAAGTCAGAAAGGGAGAAAACCCCGCAAATAATGGCTGATGGTAATGCGACCGCAGTAAATTATGTCCCCAATTTATCGTAACACTTGAAGAATATGAAATTCTCCACAAATCAATAAAAATATGTGAGAAAAAACGGCAATCGACCATGGTCTACAAATTTCAGTAACTTATCGTCCATTGAATAGATTTGAAAAACGCTGGGTTGGAAGGTGAACAATTTACACTAACCCCTCGAGAACTTAAAAGAGCTCCGACACAGTCTGGAATGAGATTCTTATATTTTATAGAAATTGGGTTGTTGGGTGAAAATGCGGAAAGTTATAATATTTTGACGCAACGGCCTAAACTCGGGACTATTTTCGCAAAGTAAACTTCTATTCTGTCTGAAAAGCTTGAATTTTCTTTTATTAGCTGGAGCATGTAGGCTTTCTGAGAACCGGGGGCGGTTTTTGATGATGCTGATTTACGGAATATTTAAAAGGATCGATGTGGCGAGGAAAAGAAAGTTACTTTTTGAGGATGGTAAAATACTTAATTAGAGGAATTAGCAGCAATTAAGTAACTGGCCAGGGAATAAAAGTTGTAGCAACTTTCCCTGGAATCCTCGGCTGAATTCAATTAAAGACTACCTAACCGTTTGCTTAATACGCATCCATCCTGTGCCACCCTTTGAAATTAGCAGCAATAACATACATTACATATAACTTACAGCGAGCTGACAATAGTTTCAGTAGGAAGCCTCATCAAAACCACAAGAGAGGGGTTGAGTTGGAAAAGGCGAGGAAACGGTGAGTTCTACAACCACCTGGGGGATCACGTTACACTCTCTAAACATCCCGCGTCTCAGAGGAGACCTCCTCTGTACATTTGCTTGATATCTAATACCCAAATGAACAGCTATAAGTAATAGTTATTCAATACGCGTCTCAATATCTACACTGTTTGGAGATTTCCTGCTGGGACAACGACTTGAAACGAAGACAATCCCGGATATGAATGAGCGTATAATAATTGCCTGGGGCCAACAGAAGGCATTATGGATATTAATGCCATTTTAGACTTTTTCCTAGCTTTTCATTGAGACTACTAGCTGATAGTTAATAAACTGATGAAATTGTAACAATTCAAAATAATAACTTTGGAACAATCCCAATAATTGTGTGGCATCTTACGCCGGAATTAAGCTCTCAGTCCTTTAGTATAATCGTCGTGCACAATAAATATCTCTATTAACAATTTCGGGGCAGTGTTGCAAGACTTAAATGTGCCAAATTCCAGGCAATTTAACTTATTAGTTCTGTGCTTGCGTCTAATACTTGTTGCTTTATACAACGAAGAGTAGAGATTTTTAAGACTTGATTCTACCAAGCACAGTGTCAAAACTGTTGTAACAACTATTAAATTGTCTCACAAACAAATTCATTAAAGTACTCTGAATTTTGTAGCAAACTACTCACTCAGGTATATAATTTTGTAATTAAATTACTATATTAACTTGTTAACCCATCCTTGTTAATATTCCTAGGTATAAAAGCGTCGGACTCTAATTTCTGCAGTGGCAAAAGCAAATTCTGCAGCGATTTAACAATCCTGCATTTAACCGACGGCGGACATTTCACCACACAAAATGGAGATGTGCTTTTCTAATTAAACATTGAGAGAGGTGACCCCGAGGGGTTTTAGAAGGTCTATGCTTGTGAGTATGTAAGTGTTCGGTGGAAGAGGGGTTGTTATATGATTAAGGATGGACTAAGCTGCGGCTACCAAGGTAGATGTAATCAGGGTATCGGCCTCTCGGACTCGTTGGGAATTTGCACAGTATAACCTCACGTAAAGTAGATCACAGAGGCTTTTCTTACCACTTCACTTTAAGCCCACTTCTACGATGGCTACCCTCGTTGATAACGCGTTCGCTCTCTGATTTATACCCCAAGAACTCGTCGCGAATTATTGCTAGTTTTTCTCCGGAAATAGAGGCGGGTGGATTAATCCCCAAATTTGTAAGAAAAAAAGGAGATAGAAGCCAAGACGCAGAAACCGTAGAACTCAATTCTTAAACCTTTAAATTAGAAAAAACTATGTCTTTATGAAATGCATTTATCGATTGACCTAGAAACACTGAAAACACGTATTCTAAAATCACAAGTAAACACAGGTGTTCAAAAATTAAAAACGAATCCTATTAGAAAGAGCAAAACTTCCGACAAAAGCAGCTTGTGCTTCTTGATGCGATACAGTTTGAAAGAAACACCACAAAATGCGGCTCCACTTCCTCTTCAAGTAAATATTACGTGATCGTCTTACAAAATAGTGACACATTCAAGTAATTGCATTAGACTTTGTTGGTGTCAATTTTCCGCGAAGCTATGTGTTCTTGCATGGCCGTGTGTCCGTAATTAGATTCTTCAAAACTCCGTCGATAGCTACACTTCGAGTTTCACTCTCAAAACACACAATCGGACTTTTATGATTCTATTTTTTTCTATTTGTCTTCCATCTTTTATCGACTTATATAAAATGTGTTCTACATATTAATAAAAAACGTGTGTAGCCTCTTTTTCTTTTCATCTACTTTTTTCAGACCACATACGTAATTCAATATATTATCTGCTTTGTGCTCGTTTCTTGCTTGAATTCCATCAGCACGTGTATTACTTTCCTTTCCGCAAATTTTTTAGCGTAGTTTTTCTTTTCTAAGGAAGAATTACTTATGTCTGTACAAGAAAGGAGGAAATTTTGATTCTTCTCACGATTTAGATTAACTTAATCTACATGGATAGTGACTTTTTCTGTTTTCGGACTTACTTAATAAAGTAATATATGAAAGTGGCCCATAAAATTAAAGATTTGACTTACAAATATTGTAACGGTTTTTTAAACGAATGTATTTGTGCAGAAAACGCTCGAGTTTGATAGTGAGGATCGATCGTATAAGTGAATTGTAATTTTATACAACAAATCACGAACAGGGAAACAAGAGATGGGATTCTAGTTTCTCTAATTTTCCACATATGTAATCGTAAATTGCTTTATTGCGATAGTTTGGGGAGGTGTTACGAGGACGATAAATTAATTGAACAAATAAATGAGTTGTGTTTAGTGATACAGGGAATCCAGAATTATCTGAGGTGAGTTAGAAGCTGGTTTCGGGTGCTTCTTAACCAAATCAGGTTGCGTTAAAAAAAAAAAAATGATTGTCAAATAAACAGCTAATACAAAAAAGTTCTAGTATGTATCAAAAAATTGTAATTTCGCCCTGCTTTTGCTGTTGCCATGAGTAAGCCATTTTTCTCTTTTAACCTTATTTATTGGTAGTTCTTCTTTGCTTTAAAGTCCACTTTAAATGTATTAAAAAGCAGTGTCGCTTTTGCATGTTTTCAATAAATTTTGTATTAAAAAAACTCAGATCATTTAATGCGTGGTGGGAAGATATTAATTAAGCGTTGCACGTTCCGCAAATTTTTACGACCGAAGAGTGTTCGAGATTGCGAAATAATTAATTTTTCGTCATTTTTTATTTTTATATAAAATAGAAAAATGTGGTGTGTGTCGTAAAAAAGAATTTATTTTTCATCACCGGCGCTATTCATTTTATTTACAAAAGAGAAAAATGACGTGTCACGAACATGAGTTATAGGTTGTATTATTTCATTTTTAGAAAACAGAAGCAGTGCGTTAAAAAAGCTTTCATTCATGATAATGCCCGGTTACTATTAAACTTATTACGTAACATTATCTCGGCCTCAGAAAATAAATGAATACTTTAAATTTGAAATTGGCCATTTTTCTCCGTTATTTTCATCCTTGGAGCCAAATGCATTATTAATCCAGCTCTTTTAATAGGTTGGCATTTATTAAACGGCCACCAGATTCTTTTTTCGGCAATAAATATCAAAAACCGGCAATTTTCGTTCAATTATCCGGGACCTTTTTCCAATAAACAACGTAAAAGAAGAATATAATGAAAATGCGGTCCGAATTAAAGAAGGAATTACTAGCGGGGATAAACTAGCCTCGGTCTTTGGACTACTGGACACAAAGCATTGTGGCTTTTCAGCACAAAAGCCACGAATACAGAATACAGAGAGCTTTTCTCCACACCGGACCGGATGTTTTATGACTTTATGACTGTGAATTTACTGATTACCAAAATCAAGAGCCATTCTTTTCGTTTTTTTTATAATAATTGAGTCTCCCTTGTCCCAGAAAAAGCTCGCACTGTTTTCATTGAATTCAACTGAGAGTCGGAGCACGACTGATTATATTTATAAAAATGTAGAGTAATTTTTAATCCTGAAAGCTGTTATGCCCTCCGCATATTTACATGAAAAATTACGCATTTTCAAGCCGTCCTCATTTAAAAAATAAATTGAATACTTTATTAATAGTACGGCCAAAAGCTCTGGCATATTGCTATACATAACAGAATTAAAAGCATCAGCGCAATAAATGCTTCCCTTTTATCTAATCTAATTAAATGTTTTCGCTTCAAGAACGTTCAGATGTTTTAAATCCTTTTTAAAAAACTGTCCTCGTTTGCTCGTCACTGCGATAATGAAAGTGACTAAAATGTTTTTTTGTTAAAGAAAATATTGTTAGCTTCTGTCTTTTTGAATTAATGGATGAAAGGTGGACGACTGGGGCAGTAATTTTAATAAATGAAGATTAGAGATAAAATATTCCGCTGGTGGTCTGGCTGTTCTTGGTCGTAAATAAATTAGGCTCGGTTGGCGCTGGGCCAGGCTGTGCCACATTTCCTAGACAACACTCCAGGGATTTCTTTAAAAAACTCAACCTGCTCCTCCTTTTACTATGTATAGGCGCCTCAAATCCACCCCTTCGAGTGTTAACATAAAACCTACGAATTATCACCTTCCTTTCACATTATTATTACACGCTAAAACAATCCCTTCGCTTAATTACAAATTCTCTATTTTCTCGCCTCGCAGTATATTCAGCGGGTCTTACTGCAAAAATATTCGTTTTTAACGCAAATTCTTAGCAGGGAAAAGTAGACAAAAGGCGGCCCTTTTATTGCATGAAATTATTAAGTCGTTAGTACAGACTTTTGAAATACTGAGTTATTCATGAATGACGACGAGCCTAACTAATTTGAAAAACCAACCTAAAACTAAAATATATTTTGACAGTTTATACAATTTTAGAAAAGAATTAAACTATAGCTGCACATCTTTTAAAATCGAAAAAAAAATAGGCAAAATGACATAAAATATGAAAAAAAAAAAAACAAAAGATAGATAAGTTGGAGAAGAAAACCTTCTGATTCTTCTAGATCTAACACCAAGATCTAATTTCTTACGATATAATATTATAATATATTAGGCTCTATAGTGTTAAATTGCTAAGTGCACACTTGAATAAGAAACACTTTTCTAGAGACAGTAATTTCCATACTATTTTTAAATAGTTTTGAAATAGAAAAATCACCAACTTAAAACCGTTATAATTTAAAAAAGAGCAAATGTTTTAGGGTTTCAAATTTATATAGATAAAATTATTTGAAATTTAAATTTTGTTGTGTAGTATCTACTATCAAAATTATTGGATTTAGTAAAAAAGTTTAAAAGAAAATCAAAAAATGAAGCAAAGTCGACTCGTTTTCAAGAAAATTATCAATTTTTCGCTAAAACTCTCCGCTAAAATAAACGTTGCTTATTATATTTTAGATGAAACACCTTAAAAATCATATTCTTGGAAAAAACACATTTTTTAAAATTTTCTAGATTGAATGTTTTAAATTTGAGAATTAGAAGAAAACAGAGAGAAACTTTTGATACTAAAGTCTCCAATTTTTGGCTCTAAGTGAGGCTCTCGCAGATTCGTATAAAAAATCGATTTTTATCTAAAAACTGTGTTCCCAAAATATATGCTTCTAAATTCTGTTGAGGCAAAACAAATCATCATCAAACTCATCTTTCATCTTTGAAAGATGCTTATGTCTCCTGATATTTCTGAGCTTAATGCCAATAAGTTGATCTATCTGAATAGCATTTTG
The DNA here is from genome assembly GCA_030157275.1 of Cynaeus angustus. Lineage (NCBI taxonomy): Eukaryota > Metazoa > Arthropoda > Insecta > Coleoptera > Tenebrionidae > Cynaeus > Cynaeus angustus. The sequence goes on from CM058058.1 coordinate 25,767,628, forward strand.
TAACTTTGTTGTATCTCTAGCAAAAATTGTAAATTTGAAGAAATCAGTCCGAAAAAAAACTGGAAAAATAAACTAAAATTTTGGATTTTGATTCTAACTCGATTTGTATTTATCATTTATATCCAAGTTTTGTGTAGAATTGTCTAAAAGATTTTTTACCCTTTATCTAAAGGGATTATACATCATAACAGATGTTACTAAATTATTTTTATCAGAAAAATTTGATTGAACAGTATAAAAACATTGAATTTTTAGTTACTGTCGATTTATATCAAAAATAATGAATTTCAATGTAATTAACTAGGAAAAAATGCAGAATAAGAGCAAAAAGAAAATTAGTTTTGAATTTGAACAAAGAATTCAATTTTTCTAAAGTCAGTGATTATAAATTTTAGGCTTTTATTCTTGGAAAGCCAGTTTTATTCTTGTAATTAAAAAAAATAGGGAAACCGAGACCAAAGTAAAAACTTAAATTTTGAATTGAATTTTGACTTCTAAAACAATAAAATTTTAACAGTATTTTGTAGAATTGTGTGAAAAATCTGCTGGTGGTCATCTTCATTTCACAAACATTAATTGCTGAATTTATTTCTCAATAAAATATTTGAGGCGCAAAAAATAACATTAGGGTGCTGCTAAATGCTCCATTTTTGGAAAAGGGCTTGTATCGCATAATTTTCAGTCTTGAAAAAAAGTTCCTAGCAAATCCAATCTTTGATATATGTGACAAAATAGCAGATTTAGTAAAAAAATTAAAAAAGAAATTTCAATGGGGAAAAAAAAGCTTTTTACTTTTTTTTAGAACGCCATGTATTCATATGTTCTCTCTGATATTTTTTTTGAATTTAGAGACTGGTAATCAAAATCGTCGTTACTGTTTTTGGGCTCAAAATATAACAAAACCATATTTCTGAAAAAGGTTCATATTTTGTGAAATTCTACATCTGTTATTTAAGCCAAATGAAAAAATTGCACTCTTGACTAAAATAAATTCTAGAATTCAGTGCGTTTAAGATAGCTCTGAAATTACATTATATTTGTACAGAAGTTCAAAGTTGCATGGCTTCTCTAAAAATAGAAATACAGAACTAATTTTGATTTGAGCACAAAAGACTTTATCTTCGTATTGGTAAAAAGGCTCATATTTTCTCTCTAGATGGAATTTTATTAAGTTTTGTGTGTTATCAGTCAAGTAAAGAATTTGTAAAAAAAATCGAAAAAATGACCTTAATTTAAATTATTAGCTCAGAAATCTGAAGAATCCATATTTTCGCGAGAAAAACAATACTAAAAGAAAAGAGATTTTATTTCATAGCTATAAAACACTGTTTGTTATTAGATTAGACATGGCGTACGTGCTATTTGCCTAGGTGAAAATATTTGCGTTAGCTTGATCATAATTTTATTATTTGTGACGTACACAATCCGCAGAAATTGGTGATTCAGTTTAATATTAATGACGTTACGCTAGCAGCATTGGTTTCAATTTCCGTTGATTTCCATTCACTCTGCGTCCACTCTAATTTTTAAAATTAAAAACAGTGTACTCGTTTAAAACCAAAGTGAAATTCATCAACAATAGATAATAAAATAATATTTAGTTCAAGTCTAAAAACTAGATTACGTTTGAGCCCGGGAACAATGGGGATAGCTGCAGACAAGTAAATTCATCACGAAAACGTTTGAAGTGGGAAATGGAAAACGTCATATTAAAATGAAAAGCGTTTATATCGAAGGCATTAAGTGCTATTGTGGATAGAAATACAATGTTAACGGGGACAAAAAACGGATTGAAATTCGCGGCATTAGTCTGTCACTTAAGGTAATAGATGGCGCTACTACGATATGACGTCATGACATACAATGTTGGAAGTCTTAATGGATCCTTGCTTGATGTGACAGTTGTCTTTCTAAGATTCGCTTTATCCGACTCTTGTAACAACACTTAATGCGATGAATTCTAGGATTTGCAGACGGGATTCTTGAGGCTTATTTTCTCGCAGACTCACGGTTAAATTTCTGACGGGATCACAAGAGTTTTTTACATCACATAAACGCCAACAACGAAATTGGAAACGCGTCTTTGTTGGATTCTTTTATTTGGTCATTTTTCACAAATAAATACGGCTTGTAATTCCATTTATTTTAAACTTTACAAAGTATTAAAAAGTAAATAAATCAGTGGAGAAAATCGTCGTAAACACTTTTCAATATAAAAGTTTTTTAATATTTTGCAAACAAATCAGAAATCAAGTAGATTTTTTTCGATGAAGCATTAAAAGGAGTTAAAAAAATCACATTCAGTTTAATACCATCATTGTCCCAGCAGATTATTTTAGGAGACCGAAAATAGCTGCATTCTTTGGGATATCGGAAAGAGACGTCGAGAATAAATTCGGGCAACAGCTCATTCTTTCCCGTGCTCGGAAAAAGGATATTTCAAGCTTTCAATATAGGGAGGCGTGAGGCTATCAATCATTTATTATTAGTAATCGACAAATAAGGCTAATGGATGAATCACTACAAAGTTTCACTTTTTCAGCACACCGCTGCGAAACTTCCACGTAAACTTTTTGTAACGAGATATTTTCCAGTGAGATTTCGCGAATGAAAAATATTTAATAATGAATAAAGAAAACACATAATTAGAATAAAATCCGCTGGTGATTTGAGTGTAGGCGGCCAAGGATATAATTAAATTCAATGTTACGGCAAATTTTCACATTACGTTGAACTTGCACTAAAAAGAATGTTTTATTAAAAATTCTCTAAATTGTTTACTAGCTCTCGCTGAGTTAAAGAGTTTTCGTTTCGGTTCTGATGTAAATAAATCTGGACTGAGCAAGGTTTCAAGGAAGAGTGATTGATTCCTAGGGAATTTTATGAGTTGGCGCGATACAATTCGTAAAAATTATATTACAATGTACAAGTTTGTGTGAGGGTGAAGTTTTATTGTGGAAAATTGTTTCTAATCATGGAAATGTTTTACGCTCATGGCAGAGTTTGTCTCTGGTGGCTCAAATTACCGAAAGTGCTGCAGAAGCTGAGCTCATAAACCACTAAACCGAAATGTCGTCAATCTGTTTTTCACTCCCCTTCTATAATATCTATCATAAAAACTTCGTAACGTTTACTGATATTGAAATTTTATTGATAAATTGAAATAATTCATCAGGTATTTATTGATTGTCGACGTAAGCGAGACAAACTTATACAAAGAACACAATAAGGTTGTAAATCCGCTTATTTCTCCAACAAAACGAATAAATTTGGGTTAAGATGAAGGAGCGCCGTCCAAATTCGATGAAGAAATAAACCCCATCAGCTTTTAACGAAATGAAATCTTGTAAGGCCATCGAGGTCATTTGAAGAATGGTGCGTTTATTTACTTTAAGTCGTTATTCTTAACGACCAGCTCGGGATTAAAAATGGCGAAATATTTGATGATTTAGCTTGCGGAAAGTTGCAGGAATTCTTTAATTGGGATTAATATCACACACGAACTTACTCTGTATTCGTTAGAATCCAATTAGTTCTTAAGCTTTTTACTTGCGTGGCTTGCAGGAAGTACACTCGGCTAATTTTCTATTACTATTCCCGCCATTTTTCTCTTGGATGGCTCTATTTATTATCCGTTCTTATAGTCGACTTTATTCTAAGTAATTTAGTTCTGTAATAACCGCGACGGTTTTCACCCTGATTGGTACAGAGCGGAAAATGCAAAAAAACTAGTTTTTTTAATAAAATGTGAACAGAATAGTTCACAGTTTTTATTACATTTTTAATTAAAAAACCTATAAAACGCATGTTGCGCAAATTTTGATAGATCCTCTGGTGCATTGTGTCATCAACTTAAAAATTTTTGCATGTTTTTTTAATGTAAAATTTACAATGACTTTATTAAAGTTAATGATTTCTGCAGCGTTATTTTTTTCCATACTTTAAATCTAATTTTATTATTATTATCTAAATAATTTAATAATCAAAAAAACATTTAGGGAAATTAAGACTAAATAAATTTTCACTTTGACTTTGTTCGTAGTTTTATGGTTCGCGAATTCATCGTCGTTCTTAAAAATTCAAAATTGCAATTTCATGACTAATCCTAAAGGCTTAAAATTTCAGGGCTTCAAACGTGGTTCAGATTTCATAAAATCAATACCTAAAATAATTTTAGTCGTCTACCTTCCGTTAAATATAAATTAAAAAAAAAACTTGCTTTTTTTATTGATGATTCAAATTAAATATAAATTTCTAGGTTAAAAATATATAATTTTAAAATAATAAGATTTTATTTTGTTAGTTAATAAAAAAAATAAATTTAAAAATTCTAAAATGAATTTGTCAATTTTAAAGCATAGAAGATATTATTAAAAAATAAAAACATAAAAAATTCAAAGCATATCAAAAAAAGTTAGTAAACTTTTTAAACTTTAAAACACTAATAGCTAAAAAGCGTCCAAAGAACATGGAACATGGACTATATATATATATATATATATATATATAGTCAAAAAATTATAACAATTTAAAATTAAATATGTGTAAGAAAATTAATTAAAAACGTTCTAGACACAAATATAGGAGCTACAAAAAATTCACAAAAATTTAAACAAAACATCTAAAAATTCAAAAAATATTTGAAAATCGAACAATGAAGAATTTGTAAAATTTCAATTTTTAAAAAATATAGGTTTAAAATTTTCAAATGGTGCAAAAAATTCCAAGAAACTAATGAATTTAAAAAATAGAAATTATTCGAAAATTTTAGAAAGTTTCAAGCAGCATCTGGAAAATTTAGAAATTTAAAAATCATAAATATATAAAATAATGATTATACAGAAGACCAACAATTTTAAGAATCTTAATTATCAAAAAAATTAAATATTTAAAACTAATTTAAAAAGAAACTAAAGAAATCAAAAATTTAGAAACAAAGTTTTAAAAAAGAGGAAATGAAGTCTAAAAAATGTAAAGAGTTTAGGGAATTTAAAAAAGCCAAAAAATTTAAAACTAATAAAAAATGTACAAAAAACTATAAAAAAAATTATTCAAAACTAATGTTAAAAATATGAATCGTCTCGAGCGTTTTGAATTCTTGGAAGTTCTAAGAAATCATAAAATGGTTTAAAAATTTCAATGTTTAAAATGATATAAAACCGAGACACTAAAAGGTTCTTGAAAATCCCAAAAAATTCAAAACCTCTAAGGCAAACAAAAAATCGGACAGGTGTAATGAATGCCAAAATTTTACGATCTAAAAAATAAAATAAGCAATACAGATTATTTAACAAGTCAAAGAGAAATAAGAAGATGCAAAAATCGAAAAATCTGAGATTTCAGAGACCAATCTAAATAATCTATAAAAAAATGTAAGGAATTCAAACCAGAGCTCAAAAATAAAAAGGCACAAAAAGTCTTTAAAAAAAAACAATAATTTGAACCAAAACACTGGAGCACGTTTGAAACAAGTTAAAAAGAAAAGGTTCACATAATAAAATTCTACAAAATGTAATCCAAAAGAGAATTCAAAAATTTGGAAATTTTGATAAAGATTCAAAGAATGTAGAAAAGAGAAAATTCTAAACCCTCTAGTTATCCAATCCAATTTTATTTTTTTTAGATAATTAAAATTTATTTGAAATTGGACAAATAATTGTTTCATTTTCGATTTGTCAATATTTTCAAAAATTATTTGTGCTAGGAAATCGTTTTCTGATTGCCATAACTAATAATATAGTTTGGACGATTTTTGCTCCCTACATTTCCCTTGATTAAATCGTGTTCCTTTTTGTGTGATTTGTAGTGACGTAAGCAGATGTAACCCCATTGTTAAAGTGATGTCGATAAGGCAGTGCGTTCTCCAATGCCATTAAGCACAGGTGTTACAGCGAGTCACACTGTCTGCCCTACGACATGACGGTAATGTCTGTAATATCCCAGAGTATAATGTTCCCATTTACTCAAAAATATCCATTTATTTTGGTTGTATTTTAATCTCGCACGCTCTTAATGTCCGGATCACACGTTACCGAAAATGACAAAACCCTTCGAGTACCTTTTAATATCAATCCCCATAATTAGCAAAATTCTAAGTAAGCAAAAGAAAGTGGAAACCGTGCGAATATTTAATGAATTGTTGATGACTGAAGAAGCGTGTCAAATTGTAGAGGGTTGAAATTTAATTATGAGACAAAAAAAAATGCAAATTGATTTTATAATGAGATCCCGTCTCTCATTTTCACGTTTCATTTTACATCTTACGTGAAAAAGTGTATTCTTGAACACTTGCGGCTAGTTCTAACTACACTTCATCAGCATTTAAACGAGTTACTCTCCGATAAAGGATTCGATTTGCGGTAAATAGAATGGAAATTTTGTTTGTTTTCGGGTGGGTGTAACAGATCGCTGATTAAATTGTCTCTTAAAAGGTCGATTGGTCTTTAATGAATAAAAGCCGAGTTGAGTTTTGACTTTTTCTTGCAAGCACTGTACAAGTAAACAACACTCAACATAATTATTTGCATCAAACTACATGGTTCATTAAATTCCTAAATATCGACCATATTAATCAAACTGACCAAATTTGTAAACAGTTTCATTTAAATTCACGTTTCACGAGCTATTATTAAGTGATTGCATGTCTTTCAAAAAACTAATAGTTTTTCCGTGAGCATCTTTATGTCTAAAGATACTTCAAAAAAATAAAACATTGTGTTGAGGGTTTTGTTGTGTAATTAAAAGTTACGTTACAGTGATCATAATTATCGAACTTTTGCAGTTCGTTTATAATTGTGGACGTGCTGGTAGATCAAATCGTCAATTTGCGCTAGATTGTAAGTTTGATGTTTTATTTTAAGATAATTTGTGATTTACACAACAAATATAGTAATCTTTTTGACTATTGGCTGATTTTGCCATTCTCTGCATAGTTATAGTGTGTAAATTTTAAGTAGGCAAATTGTATTACACCGTTTTTTCTACGAAACACATTCCAGTGTTGCTTTCAAAGTTTTCACACAGTTGTACAGGAATTCTCATTACCAACAATTAAACCTTCGCATCCATTGTAACACAAAAAGAGACCATCGGGGGAAGTTAGAATCAAGATTACTAAGTGCAATTAAAATGGCTTAAATTAACCAATTAGATAAATTTCCTCAAGCGACCGAAGATAAATCTTTATGAAAGCAACGAACCACCTTCATATATTTTAAGATCTTAAATTTCATTTAAAATCATCTCCGCGAACTTATCGAGTTAGTTATATCATCAAATTCATGATTCCGCCAACACCCACTTAGCATAACATAAAGGAAATTTATGACAAAGATCTTTTGATGTATCTCCTCAGTTTTTAACACCAGATTTGTAAAATACACGAAATTCGAATGATGCTACAATAAAGATAGTGGCATTAGTGTAAATTCAAATTGTATCAGAATTTTTAAGGACGTCATAAAACATCGTCATTTATGCGAGTTTTAAATACCTGTATCGCAAAACTTTAAAAGTTCATTTAAATTAGATGCTTTAAACAGATTATTTTTTTTAGTACCAAGCAAAAATAACTTAATTAAGTTAAGAAATCAATGGAAGGATTAAAGGAATTTTATTAAAACAAAGGGGATGAGCTTCGTATACTTCTCTTTAAACTAGAAATATTCAAATTATGCAGGAATGCTTGTATGAGCTCGATAGAATTTTTTTGTTCACCTTGTAATATCAGTAAAATATCTGAAAACTTGAAATCTGCATAAAACTCAGTTATCCGTAATCTTGGCAATAATTAAAACATACGAAATTGTAGTCGAATTAAAATAATGTAAGGTAGTTATAAATATGAAGGGAAATTACATTTCTTGCAACAATACCATCCGAGCTGTTGGCAATAGAGTGCGAATTATCTAGCAGTGATTACAAGTGAACAACACATAAAACCCAGGTTTAATGACATTTCGCAACAGCCTGTGCTACAATAAAGTATCTGTTAATTTCTAGATAGAAGCTCTGCAAAGACACGTTGCTATCCTCTTTCACTTAGACTACATTTTAATGAATTCTTCAATTAAGCGTCGTCTTTTTGCAGCCCTTCTTCTGCTAATTATTTAACATGCGAGTGGTGCTTTGGAAAGATTCTCTCGTTCTCTCGCTTCGGTAAACAAAATTCTCAACATTATTCTGCACTTGCACAAACACGCACCTGAATTGTCTGTCCTGAGTAACAACATTCCTCGGGATAATGTTAAATTCTTTAAAGATCGATGGTGTTGGGGGGTTTATGAGTTTTACGCTTTACTTTGTACACGATAGCTTTTAATTCTTGTTTGTAAGTCCGTTTCCGAAATAAACAACGCTGTGCATTTCGCTTTTCATAACTTTTGAGTTATGTTTATCTTAATATTTACATTGCTGTTTCGAAATAATTCATCACATTCTCATGTGTAAATATCGAAAATGGTAGAGAAACCGGGTTAATAAGACATTATTATTATTACTATTATTATTATTTGCCTACAATTTATTCACATTTAATAATAGATATGACTTTTTCTTAATTTTCAATAATAGACCACTCACTGTGTGAATAATAATTTGCTAAACTTGTTTCACGTTTGGAATTTCAAAAAATTTGTCAGATTTCAAAAAAATTATTTTTACGACAATTTTTAAGCCCTCGCATTTTTAAAACTAAAATAGAAATTGCGATATGAAAAATGGATGAGTTTTTAAAGTCTTCGGTGTTAAAAGTCTGTTTTCTTCATGTCAAAAATTGCAAATTTTGTCTATAAGGATTCAATGACACAAAAGAAATCACAAACGTATCCGAAACAAAATCACTAAAATCTTCCTTGTATCCATAAATCGACTAATCAGGCCCATCGTAATTTTAGACTCGTCTTGGCAGGATTTCAAAAAGAATTTTGTTATGTACGAAATATCCATCTCCGATCTTCCTACTAAAATATTCACACTTTGAAACAAAATTTATCGACTTTTGGGACGGGTCTGAGATCTCATAACTTTAGAACTAGAACAAAACTTTTTTTTTAACTTAATAGTTTAATAATTCTTCATTTTTTCTCTTTTCACAATTTTCTCTAAAATGCTACGACTGTAACAAGTACAGACTCATAGGGTTCGGTTTTTATTATAATATATATTTCATCTGGTGTCAAAAAAAGGTACTAGAGTTGCGAAATTCTCACGTAGAAATTTACAGAGAACTCACCATAGAGTTCTACCATCTAAAACGCTGGCATTTGAAATTTAGGAAACTGAATTTTAAAACCGCAAGTTTCAACCTAAAAAAACATAACAACTCAATCAAAAAAAATTGTTATCTTTATAATTTATGTCAAGACCATAAACCGTTACTAGCTCATTGCAAAAAATTTAGTTTTGTGTACTATTTCAAGTAGAAATAGTAGATCTGTGCCTACTAAAATATTCGTGTTTGAAATTTTCTAGTGTTGCCACATTTAAAATCTTAATCTTAACTGTCAAGCAGAAAGTTTAATTTTTGAGCCACAGAACAGCTAAAAATCTTTGGTATGTGTAATCCTTGAATCCAGTTTAATGAGATTCTTAGCATAACAATCTAAAATTGTCTTTAACAAATTTATTGATTTATGTTAAGTGAATTTCCTTTGACGAAAAATCTATTATGCAGCTAACAAAGGAATTACAAATTGATCACAATTACCTTCGATGACGTTGCTAGAAAATTGTTAGTAAAAGCGTATCTGGAAAGTTGCCCAAAAAAGCTAAAAATGCGTGCGTAGCGTAGCGTGTGCTTGTTAATTTTTCATGCAACTGTGAAATTTATAATCGAACAGTGCTTGATTTCTCGGAGCATAACATATAAAACCAACGTCCCTTAAAGACTATTAAGGGAACGCATGGGACAAAATACAAAAAAAATCTTATAAACGTTCGTGTTCTTCACGTCTCCGGGGGCGGATATCCAGTCACTGGATAAGAGGGGAATTTATAATGTCTTAAAGTGTAATAGAAACTTATATAACATGTTCTTGTGACCTCAACCCTTTGTTTTCCATTTATATCCATTTATTTACAACCAGATAGTATCTCTTAAGTGTACTTAAATTTAATTACGACTAGATTTATGTGAGACGTTTTAAAAGACGAACGAATACTCGGATAAATAGTGACACATTGTAAGTTCAAAAAACAATTCTATTGTCTTGTGCAGTATATTTATGGGACGAATACATTGTTACAGACGTGCGAGCGTTAAGGGACATGCACATCAAAGTGCCGGAAGCTGTGAGAGTAGGAGATTCCGTGACATTGGCTTGCGATTACGATCTGGAATCTGCAGCTCTTTATACCATCAAATGGTATAGGTATGACTCCGAATTCTACAGATATGTTCCGAAGGAGTCACCAGCGTCGAAAGTCTTTCCAACGCCGAATCTCATTGTTGATGTAAGTACTTTTTTTTTATTTCGTCTTTCAATTAACCACAAAATGCTAAATCACATCGTTTTTAGGTAAAGTATTATCCAATCTCAACGTGAGATTGAGATGAGCCAGATGCAAGTAATGGCATTAGCAATCTTGGTAAACTTGAGTCATTTGTAATGCGAGACTTAAAATTCCATGCATATTTTATCCTATGTGCTAAGGCTTTCCATTTTTTATACATTTTCTAAATGAATTTCACACATCAAAAAACGATCATTCACTCGCTTTCATTCATTAATTACACGGTCCAGGTTAAAGGGTTCGTCAATCGATAAACAAACGTGTGGAAGCAAAACTGCAAATTTATGCACGAAAATTTGTTGTAGCTTCAAATTAAACTTGAAGATAATATATTTAGTAGGTTATAGTCTAAAATTAATTTAGAAGTTTACGTGATTTGAGGTAACTGCGTACGAAGAAATAATTATATTACGTTGATTATGTTTTCTTAATGACAAAATTCTTGAAATTCTTCTGTAACAAACGCATCATTAAATAACAATATTCTGAAGGAAAAGCAGAAAAAGTTTATATAGAAACTCCCGACTTTTGTAACATTTTTAACAATGGTATTACAGGTTTACTTTTAAACTTAAAGTATTCATACACCAGAATCTAACCAGAAATGTTTCTCATTAACTGAAATTGTTCTGAACTGGAATGCCAGTTATTGCATTGTGAAAACTTTGAACGAACTTAAAAAAAAACTGCAGACTGTTAATATAAAAAGAAAATTAATTAACTTTCAATACGCCGTCACAATTTATAGACTTTTTTTAAGCTTTTGTTATCTTACTAACTTCGACATTTTTTTACTGTAAAACATAAACTTAAGGTAGATCTCCTATGATGTCTAATCAAGAAAATTACATTCCACTTTTCTGAAGTTTTAAACATGATACTTTAAAGTTTTACTTTACACTGTGCTGTTTAATTAATTAGAAAGATTATTGTAAGTTTCTAAATAAAATAAAATTTAAAATTTTTATACATTTATCTTTTTTGTGGGGATCAAAATTAAACTGGAAAATATATGATTACAAAATTTATATTATAGCTATCTATCATAAATATAAATGACAAATAGTAGATAAAAATCTGGAAGTATTAACTTTAACAATTTTTACGTAATTTCAGTTATTAAAATCAAAAGTGCAATTAGGCAATTTTTGCATTACTACTTTGAGTTTCACATTACTTGTACATTAATATATATAACAGTAACAAACTTATTGCACATCCCCGGTACATTCAACTATTTCTAAAATTTAAATTTTTGAAATTTAAGTTTATTAAGACTCCTAAACACGTAAGTAATCCAAATACTCAAAGGTCCTTAAAAGAGACCAAAGAATTTAAACACGACGACAAAATTTAAAATTATCTTAAAAATCGTTCTAAACAAAATTTAAAAGTGAAGAATGATAAATTAAAAAAAAATACAAGTGTTGACAGACTACAAAAGGTACAATGACGGCATAGAACAAATTGATACTGTACAGCAGTTCAAAAAGCTCAAGAATTCAAATGTAACAAAGGAACAAGAAAAGTTTGCAACATTTGCAAAGATTTCAAATCTTAAGATTAATTTAAAAAATGCAAAGAATAAAAAAAGTTAACAAATAATGTCAAGAATCTAGAAATTCTAAAATACATTTAAAAATTTTGAAAAATTTACTAAGGAACGATAATTTAGTGTCTATTTAAGTTAAAGACCTAAAAGTTCAAAATACATAAAAATTTAAGAGACTTAGAAATTCTAAAAAGAAAAATAAATAAACGGAAAAATATTAAAAATTAGTTAATGTCCAAGGAATAAAAAAACTGACTTTTTGAATAAAACGGAGAAACTAGAAATAAAATTATATGCAAGAGATACAGTTTTTTTTAATTCGAAGGGAGATACATATAAAAAAAAATGAAAAATCTAGAAAAACAAAATTCGAAAAAATATAAATAACAATGAATTCAAGACGTTTAAAAGAAAAATCATGTTCCAGACATATCTTACCAAAAAATTTAAACAATGCAAGGGAATCAAAAATTTTTAAGAATCTCACTTCTACATAAAACATCAGTGCCAAGAAACTTCTTTTTATTGTTTTTACCTGAAAATACAAATAACAAAATGGTTTACAACAGATTGATATCACACTTATGTTTTTTTTACTAAATCTGCATCCGCAACAATGATCAGTTGTCAAATACACGCTTAAAAATATATTTATATCTTCGAATTTAGAAAAGATAAATAATAACGTTGTTTTTATTTCATTAGAGTTACTGGATAAATATACGGATATTTTTAATTAAACTCCGTGCGTTTTTTATGATCAAACGAATGTGTGTAAACATTTTTAGTTAGTTCTGCTGCATATTTCTCGTCTTTATTGAAAGATAAAGTTCCATATTATACAAAAGCTAAACTTGAAACCTCGCCTTCTAATTTAGTGTCAAAATTAAACAAAAGTCATCATTATATTCATATTAAGCACCGCGTAATCTGCGAAAGGGTGTAAAGCTCAGCGCTTTTTATAAAAGTTAATTTAAAAGCGCGCCTCATAAAGGGCATGATTTGTGTATTCATAAATACAATAAGTAACGGAAGGGACAGGATAAAGTGTCCTTTTATAATGGTGGTAATCCACACACATATCCTGTTTGCATGTTTACACTGGCCCGAGGCTCTTCCATTCCGCTCACTTACACACTTTCTGACTGTTGAGGATCGATGTTCAGGGACAAACACAATCACTCATAACGAAAACCGACATTTCAAAAGTTAACATCCAAAGAAAGAAATTCACAAGAAAGCTTGAAGGTGATAAACTAATGTTAACACAGTGCATTTTTTGTCCTTACAGGACCCGCCGTAAAACTTTAATCTTTCAGCTTCCACGGGATAGCGGCAACATATGTCGAGCATGACGTTATGAAATAATTACGCGATAAATCACGGGCTCGGACGCAATAACAGCGCAATTTTTACGTAAGGTTTACGTGATTTTTTTGAAGTTTCGTGAGTTGGGATTATCTGCAATTAATTTTTTCATCGAATTAAGTGGAAAGTAGAAAAAGTAAAAAGAAGTGTGCGGATCAACTGTTGTCAAGGAAAAACTAGCAGCCACTTCAACTGTCAACTAAAACTCGAGTCTTTGCTGTTCTCTTTCCTAAATAAGGCCAGATTAAAGTAAAGTTGCGCACCATCCATCTTGTTGTAATGTTGGAATGACATCTTGCCATTGCAAATAAGAAAACACACTGTTTTTATGTGCACTCCGCAAATTTAGAAAACATTTCACACAATAACGATTTTATAAATCTAGAAAATGAAACTCGATTTCTAACAAAAGGGATTGTCTGAAAATACCATAGGAAGTCGTTTAAAATCAGGATCAGAAGATAAATTTTATTTCACACACACGCGCACACTTGCTAGGCCGTTTCTAAAAGTATCACATTTATAAGGCAATTCAAGGACGAAACAATTTTTTAAGAATATGTCAAGATACATTTTTTCCTTTGTTCGACCATGCTCGGACACCGATTTATCAAGTTCAGAAGTGTCAACGAATTTTATTGTCTCTCCACGTTTCCCCGGGATCGTAAAGGAAATTCTCTTTTTGTGTAAATTTTTCAAGTTGATTTTTTATTTCTTCTTTTTAAAACACAAGTTGTGCCACAGGAAACTGATTGTCACTTAATAAATATTGTGTAAGAACTTTCATCTTGCAGTACCAACTAAACCTACTTGAGAGTAAATTAAAGGTTCACGAAGTGAAATTTCCAAAGAGCTCAAAGTCGAAACATTTTAATCTAAGAAGAAAATTAATCTCGTCAAAACTTTTATCCCGGTAAAAATAAAAGTCCGAATTAATAGATCCTTAACCTCTTACGCGACTAGACTAGCTTCAAAAGTGTTATTTAATTTTAATTAACTAATTTATTTAATTTTTGAAAACTGGATCATTTTTCCAGTTTTTATTGTTATTTAGTGAGCTGGTGCTGATGCAACTGCTTGTTTTCGCGTCATCAACCACCTCAACAAGCGCAAATAAATTAGAAAAACTCATTTTTTTCCAAAGCGAACTGACTCGTTAATCCTCTTTCACATTTAGTAAGTATTTCGGGCGTATAATACGTGTTGATTGGCATCGATGTTTTCACATGAGCGAATGTGGAAGCTAGTACAAACATGGCAACGAGGAACAAGAAACAAGAATTAATGAGGTTTGCGTTGATTTTGCATACTTGCATATGAACAGCTTTGCCAGCTAGCAAAAACCTCAAAGTAAACAAATAATTTTTTGCTAACGATAAGAAATTAGCACAAAGGTGTCTTCTCCTTAAGCGTTGAAATCTCATCTCATCACATCCTTCCGTGGCGAACGAGGTTCCCCACGCAAAAAACCGCCCCTAATAAATCTCTTCAGAAATTAGGATTTCGGCTTAGCTTGCAATACATCAATTAACGTCTCAACAATTACGAAACAATTAAAACGGGGTTTACTTGTAAAATTGGGACCGATACAAGGATATAAATCAATACGGCTTTTGCGTGAAGCACGAGCCATTTATTTTGACTTAAATTCAGCAAGGATAAAAGACATGACAATAGTCCGTTTACCGTTGTCCTTTATGTCGTTCAGCCTGCTGGGAGCTGTCGACTATCATCAGTCATATCCTGACACTTGACGGGTAAACCCCTCTAAACTGATGGCCTCTCCTTTTGCACTCCTGCATCGTCACAGGTCTCACGCCTCATGCCTCCTGTCAACGATATCCTTCAATCAATATTTCTCGGCCACATATCAATTATACTGTTACGCTGAGATAAATTGCTTTTAAATATTGCAGGGCTTGTCCTGAGACCAAAAATAGCACTAAAGCTTGCATCACACCCAGAACCAAAATATGGGTATTATTAACTTTCTACAATCACAAACGAAAAAAGAAAGCGAAAAATATATAACACTATTTCTAAGAATTTGATTATCCTACGCAACAAAATTAGAACTGAAACTGCAGGTATGGATTTTTTTTTTAAATTATTTCCTTTGTTTTCTTGCTTAGAATTCTCATTCTCATTTTGAATTCGATTGTATTTTGAATGCTCAGAGCTCTTCTAGACTAGAATCTTTTAAATTCTCTATCTTCTCTACGTTGAACAAGCTGTTTTTTTCAATTTTTTGGGGTATACATATACAATTTTTTAAAGAATCGGTTTTAGATCCTTTGTAGTTATTCAATTATTTATATTTACCGTTTTCTATAAAGAATTTTTAAACTAAATATTTTTTTATATTTCTTGCAAAATTTTCAAGTTATTTTGTAACCGTTTAACTTTTCTAAAATGTCTTTTTTAATTTATTCAAAATTTTTGAATGTTTATAATTTTTTTTAAGATTAAGTACTTTGAATTTTAATTTTAATCATTTTAATATTTTTTAATTCTTTATATGCTTTGAGACATGGATTTTTCTAATTTTTTTAATTTGTTTATTGATTCTATTTTCTCGACGCATTTTCTGTTCTTTAGAATGTTTAATCTTTTTAGATCTTTCCTATTTAAGATTTTTTATTGTCAAAGATTTTTTTAGGTCATTGTTGAAACTGTAAATGATTCTAAGAATAATGTTGAACATCATGCAAAATTTACAGCTTATTTGTAAACTGTGAAGGAAGCGTTTATAGTAGTGAACTATGCAAAATATTAAATTAATCTTACATTCTTTTAATTAATGATGATGTAATTGACTTACAAACTAAAAATAAGGGCATATATGCAAAAACGAACGTATATGCATTATTCATAAAATCCCAGTTACCAACCTGAAAGCTCCTGAAATTCCTGAAATTACTTTGAGACTCTGTTATCCGAAATACCGCTATTTTCACAATAAACAACTCTAACACTTTCAAGGACAACCAAGTTCGCCAACCTTCGTAATGACGTCAATTTGTAAATTGCACTTAACACTATGGCAACACGGAATCGTTGAAAGTGAGCTTCAAAGGCGTCGTTATTTATCCCTTGCCGCAATTTAGATCTTAATTAAGGTTTTGTTGAGCGAGTATATTGCTGCGTTTCACCTCTACATGAGCCCAAAAAAATTATAATTTGTTTAGTTAGGGTTTTGGTTCTAATAATTATTAGTAAGGATTAGATGATAACACTATTAGCAGCGAACATTCATTTCGTAAATAAAAGATTTGTTTAGGCTAGCAATTTGTATGCAAAATATACGTGCTGTTAGCACGTCTCAGCTCCATACTTATGTAATCTTTCTGATAACAAAATTATGCTAATTTCAAATTGTTAAAAATGGTAGAGTCGCCGAGCTAACATCAAAACTTTTTTTGCAGTGAAATTTTGTTTTAAAAATATACCTTTTGCGTGGTTTAATTTTGCATAAATGTGTGGTTACAAGAGTTATTATTTTTATTACAGGCAAATATTGGGTATCGCTATTATTTTTAGCATTAGCTGTAGCCGAAACACAGTAAGCTTCGGGTAAACATGAAAAAAGGTTTATTTCCCTGATGAAGTCAATTATTGATTCAAGCATAAATTTGTTGTCATAATGGCTGGTTTTAGAACCGCACCGAAATTCTGCGGTTGTGTAATACACGTAAACACAAACTTTTGCGGTATTTTATTTGCAGTCGGCAACATATTTTATCACGTATCGTTGTTCTCATTTATAATATTCACCCAATAGAACACAAGTATAAAATTGCTGAATTATATATTAGACACGGAGTAATAAAGAATGTCATGATGTGCACCGATATCGGTTATTACACCGCCACTAGAGCAGTATTTTATGCGATTACAACCCCACAATCCTCCACCCACCACCGCTGATACTGCCACTCTATCACATTGTATAATTGTATATGGCTTGAAAATTAAATTTTGATTTATACGATTAGGTCCAGCGATTGTTCGTTCATCCTAAAACAGGCTCTCTTTCGATTCTTATACTTTATTCAGTACAACACCTTAAACAGTAATCTGTTTTTAATCGTTCTCATTATCTCGCTACTCAAAGAAAGCTTCTATTTATCGCGCTTAAAATGCTTCCAATAAGCCGGAGCTTTGTAGTTATTTATTGCCGCGTTACATTGCATTCCGAACCTTCTACTCTGACAAATTGCCATTAATTAAACAATAAATATTTTTCGGGATTTTTAAGTTTATTTTCAGCAGATGTGAAAGGGTTGCACCGTTTATTTGCTCCGAATTCGTCTGAAAACAGTTTCATAAATTCCGCTGAGCAAGCTCTTATTCCGGAGGGAATAAGACGACGTCACCCTAGCACTTCAATACCAAAACACAGATAGAAGAGAGAGGTTGTGTAGTTGTGAAAACCGCAACGGACACTTTTTTACTTACTTGATTGATTTATCTTTTTCGCAGACTGTGTTTGTGACTTAGATTAATTAATTTGATCTTTACTTCCGGAAATCCTTCCTACATATAGGACGTCTCGCTTTTTTCCATTAATGCTAAGCGAGAGGGACTCTGGTTTATATCTTGTTAAAGTTTCGCCGCCCCTCCAGAATTTTTTGCCAACTTTTGTGTTTCATTTTAACGCTTTTTCTTCGTGCTATATGGATTTAATTATACCGGATAAAAACTCTCTTATCCTTCGGTGTGCTTACACTCCACTGACCAAAATCAGTTCGCATACATATATGGATGTGTATATTCTCGACATTTACACAATAAATTGCATTTTTTCCCGAAACCTCAATATACTGTTCTACTTTAGAAAACGAGAAAATTTTGTGCAACTTAGCGATTTAAACGCGGTTTTTGTTGAATTGGTTCTTTAAGCTGCCACACTCTGCCACCGAATTAATGCTTTAATCAATAATTATCACCATCACAAGGGAAATAAAACGGTTTTTTTTCTCTTCACTCAAAGCGTTGCTCCCTTTGGACTTATTTCGTACGAACGTTCTCACCGGCTGTGTTTAAAGCTAATCCCATTTAGTTGCTATAAGTTCCCCTTCAATTAAAAATGTAGACCCCATTTAATTTTTTAAACGTTGCCTCAAGATAAAATGAAAATGCATATGATTTATACTCCTCGAAAGTCCCATTTGAGTATTTTCGAGTGCATTATTAAACTCCACAGAGGGTGTAATAAAAATCCCCATCCGCAGTTGCAACATTCAATCTATAGACATATATTTTATGGTAGCGCAACCGGATTACCGAGAAATATTGTTATTTCCATGTTGGTGCCAGTGCGTATAATATTTGCACCCAATGCTGCCAACTTCTCCAATCCCTCACAATCTGCGGAAACAGGAAACCGTTTCTTATGCCACTGCAGTCTATAATAGCGAGAAATTGGTGCCAACGTTAAAGAATCCGAAATGGTCGGATTTTCAGTTAGAGGAAGATAAATCATCACGTTGTGAATATTTTTAAGCGAGTGACAAATTTATAACGTTTCGGTGCTTGATTTTATTTATTGTAAACTTAACCCGAGCCAGGGTAATATCCGTATGAAATATTGGCTCAATCCCGGTCCTGGCCGGCACTGATGAAATCTGCAATATTGCGCAGTCAGCATTCATAGCTTTCGCGGAACAAGTCTACATTTATGTATTTTCGTTTTTTTTATGTTGCTAAATGAATGGTTCCGCATAGGACTAATCTCGATTGATTGCAAAAATTATCAGGTTTGCGTTGGATGACAGAGCAACTGTGGAAAGAAATTAATTTTTATAAATGTCTAAAAAACAAAACAACTGATTTATTGTAAAGGAACATTTTTTTTATTCATGCATATTTATTTTTTAGCAAAACAATCAATATCAGTTGTCTTTATTATTTTCATATCGTAATTTATGACTTTTTTCCGCAATTTGAGTGTAAATTAAGTAGAGGTAGGCTCGCGTTGCTAACTACCACGTTTTCTAACTTTCATAATAAAATTAATTTGCTTGTTAAAGTTTTATATTCTTTTCTTTAAACGAGCTTCTCGCTTATCATTTTTAATATTACTAGTACACAAAAGTCGTTCATTTGAAATTAATATGAAAAGATTTTAATTTAAATTAAATCCGGCGCATTCACCATATTTGATTAACTTCTTGTTTCTTTTAATTTCTGTAACTAATATCAGAAACACCCAACTTACACAATTTTTTTTTTTTTTTTTAAAGCAATTAAGTGTTTTGGGAATCAAATATTGGCAACTTTGGTTATAGCATTTATTTAATTTTTCATAAAAAGATGGCACTCTGGGGAAACACTTTCTTTTCGTACTACGTAATTATGATATTTGTAACTTTATGATATCACTGATTGACTAAAGTTTTAGAAAACCAATCAATCAAGTGTTTCTATTGATGGTGATTGAATAGCCCGAAGGGATTAAATTCTTTTACAGAAATAAAATTAAATGTTTTTATATCGTTTGCCGGTCAAGAGAATCTAAAAATTTTCTGAAAAGATTAACGGAAAATTGGTTTTGCGAAATTATGGCAAAAAAAATGGAGTTAAAAAAGAGCTTGGAAATATCACTGAATTTTCTTTCACAGAGCCTTAACAAAAATTCTAAACAACCAACATAGACTTTTAAAATCGTTTATTGGTTCACCAGTTGACACTAAACTGAAAGATTTTATTCAAAAATGATTGCGTTTTATCTATCCTAGCTAATAAAACGCTTGAAATCCTCCCCACAAATACCATTTTTTAAAATGCAGTTCGACTAAATGTTCCCACGTTGTAAAGTATTGATACCATGAATAAATCTCCATTCTGTTTATTTACGTTTGAATATTTCATCAAATTTGACCCGATACACGACAACAACAGCCGTGCTTTCACACATAAACATTCGTTTTAAAACTTTTTTAAATCAACTTAATGAAAACCTCCCTGCTTTTTCGAAATCATTTATAAAACATCAATTGGTTTTATTGGATGTTCGTGGAATTTTATGTTAACTTTATTATGGCTTCATAACATAATAACTTGAGAATTCAATATCGCAGAAACTTTTAATTCTTCGTAAATTCCGTAATTTATGCTGGATCATATTGAAATATTTAAACAAGCAACCTCTTAATTCGGTATTTTCTAATAACAAGGAAGTTTTTGTAATTCCTGACTATATTATTTTATAACTACGATTTGCTTAATTACGTTTTACACAAAAACAAATTGCTTATGTCTGCGGTGTTGTTTCCGGCTCTAAAGGCAAAGTATTGATACAACGCAGTTGAAGTTGAAATGGCATTAATCATCATGTGAATTAATGACAATTATTTGTTGACAAAACTTTAATTGATTTGTAGTTTGTTAATAGGTTTAGATTCTTCAACTCTGGAATTTTTAGAAGAAAAAGGAAAAAAAATGTTTGCGTAGCTCCAGTTCTGTTTTTTGTTACAGTATAAGAGCAGTGATTGTTTATGTAATTTTGATTTGATGGCTGATGACGTCTAAAATTTAATCTTTCACTTAGCTTATTAAATTTTTTCCTTCCTGATTTCTTTAGAAGGTTTTTTATAATGCTTGTCATTTTTTATTTCACGTCGCCCCACCTTTAATTTTTGCTTTTAAAGTTCAGCAAAAAAATTGGATAAAACTTAAAAGCTTCATTTTTGGCCAGAACTTTTCCAACTGTTTTCTTAATTACTTTGATGTGAAAACAACATATAATTAAATTTCTCCAAGACAAGACAAAAAACTCTGTAAGATGTGACTGACACACGAAAACTGAAGTAAAAAATAGACAACGTTTATTAATCCTGAGCCTTGCGGTCGTGTGGTACTAGCTCGATAAATATTAACAAAAACTTGTTGAAGAAGCACGAGCAAGAGTTTGTCTTTGTCTCCAGTTTAATCCGGTAAATATTTTAAGATGATTTTGTGCATTATTAAGTCTGAGAGTGTGCTTTATTCGCCGGCGGCGTTGTCATCATTTTCCTTGAAGCATATAAGAGCAGGAGGCCTGTTATGACGTCTCTCCTCGTTCGCTTTTCCCAACGCCTGTCAATTTAACAAAGTGAGTTTGACAGTCAAGCAGCGTCGGATAATATCTGCAAGATATCCACTTTAAGGACTTTGTCATTTAACGCGAGAAGACGATAATCTTTAGATTGTGATTAAATTTAGGTAGGTAAAACATGCTTTACAGCGTTGACACAAAGCGTTTTATACAACGTAACGAAACGGGAAAAAACTGTTAATAAATATCTACTTGAGAAAATTAATTGCTACGAATTTTTGAGTGCGATAATTGCACAACAACGTACATTATTATAAAGTGAGTGATATATGAACCAAAGGAAACAAAAAGTACTCGAGCTTTTGTGTTTTAGAATTGGGTTACGGGAAGTGTATAATAATGAGAAGATTTCATAACGTTAAACCTTTGACGCGTATTTATGATTTACAGATATTAAGATTGGTCCTTTGTTCTACGATAACAAACCAGAAATAAATCTAAAAGTGTCACCATAAATTTGAAAATTTCTATTCAGTTCCTTTATTTTGTTCTTTCAGCACGTGACGAAAAGCTTTTAAACGTCTTAATCGCGAAAAAACACGATAATTAAAAAGTTAGTCTCGTTACGACTTGAGGAAGTTTAAGTGAAGCGGAAATCGTAACGAAACAGCTTTGTCGTTATTAAAATTATGACTGCATCAAAAGTTAAAGAGCAATCCTTCATGGTTGTCCGTTTGATTCATCTGTATTGGATTGGTCGAAATCTCGGATAATGGCCTTTAAGGATCCCTTACCTTATCTATGAATAGGAGGGAAAACGAGCAACTTGAAAATGCACCACAAATTCCAGCGTATTCACGCTTCGTCGAGCGACCAAGTCCGCATGAATATATTTTTTTTTGATTATTGCTAGCTTAAGTGGCGTTTTTCATGTCTTATTAGATACAGACTTCGTTATATTTTCCGCGTAACAAGCTCGTTATGCTGTTATAAACTTATTTTTTCGTTGAGTGATTCAATTATAACAGAAATCAACAAAACATGTTCTCGGAAAACTTATTGATTACATCGCACCATTCGATATATAACAAAGAAACATCTATGAAAAGACAAATGACAAGCCGTAAAAATGGCGGCCAAACAAAACGCCGCCTGAAAATTGGCTGTCAATGCAACCGATTACTGAATAACAAACAAAATGTCAGTAGTTTATTACAGACGTTTATGTTCGGTTTTTATTTACCGCCAGTCATTTATAACAAGTGAAGAAGCGCCTTTTCAACGAGAAAAATCCCGATTTTTCTTTGAGACGTCACAAGTATAAACTGTCACATTCTGTGATGTATTGCCGCCATTTATTCGATGGACAGTGTGCTTTTCAAAACTTGCATACTTTTGTAATTAAAATTATTTTTTATGAGTTTTTTAGTTTTACTAACAAAATATTGGAATGAAACATCTGCATTGAAGTTACTGATTGTTGTGCGATTACAATTTCAACTTGGAAAGATTGACAAAATGTAACCGAAAATGTAATTTACTTTGGTAAAGTTAAAATGATTCCAGCATTTGCTGCTTAAAAACTTTTACGAGTATTTTTTTTAAGTATAGTGCTTGTTGTAGACGTAGACGAGAATAAAAGATAAAATGCATTAAATATTTAATGCAGCGTCTTACCGAGTCTCATTAATTGAATAAAACTGCTGACAGCCAACACTTTTCTTGCTACTCTTGAATCGTGTCATTTTTTTCTAACTAATGAAAGTTGAAAATATTTCGTTATTGGAGTTTAAAATCAAATCGGAATAATCTAATATTATTTTAAAATCAATTGATGTAAAAATAAATAGACATAACACTTTTTGTAAAATGCATATGCATTGTTAATTTTTGCATATAATTGTGGCTTTGTTTTTATTTTGTAAATTTATAATTGAAACTATTGAATATTTCTCGTGTTTGCATATTTCAAATTTTATAAATAAACTGCATAAACTTTTTCGAAATATTTACTACAGGTTTTGGTAATGATAAGAAATTATACTTATTATATATTTTATTTATATTTATAATAACTAGAAACTCAAAGATTGCAAAATTCCTAGACCATTTTCAACATCCAAGGGATACATATATAGTAGTTTTAAAAAATCTACAGAATCTTGAAAATTAAAAAGTAACTGAAAACTCAAAAGATAAAACAGACAAAAAAACCTAAGGGTTACATTCTAAAACATTAAAAAAAACTTTAAAAATTTAAAATCTAAAAATATACAAAATTCTAAAAATTCAAAAAATTTAATAAATTTTCATTTTAGTGCAACAAAAAACACCAAAGTGTATAAAATTAAAGAATTCCTAGAACCATAGACATAAACTGTATTTTAAAAATCTAGGAAATATGAAAATTCTGAAAATAATCACGATTCTCCAGTATCACCACAGATTTTAAATATAAAACTAAAAAAAAAAATATAAAAAATTCAAGCAACATGGAAAATAAAAGTGCTTCAAAGTTGCCAAAGAGTTAAAGAGAATCCAAAAATAAAACTTTTTAAATCTATAAAGTATAAAAATATACTAAGCGTTTAGAAGATCTAAAGAATATAAAAAAAACTAAGAAATCATAAAATGTTAATCATCAAAGAAATGGAGAGAAAAACTTGCGAAAATACAAAATGTTTAAAAGCAAAAAAAATTATAGGCAAACAAATAACGTAAACATTTTGAAAAATTCGAAGAATTCAAAGAATTTAATATATTGTACCGATTAAATCTTAATTATTTGAGAAATTCTCAAGTTGGTACATATTTTGTGACCAGCAAAATCATCCTAAATTTTAATTATGCTTTCATTGTATGTAGGTTCACAAAAATCTTAAAAAAAATTTTTCATACTTAAAAAATTAGAAGTATATTAAACCAGAATTTATTACCATAAACGCTGCATAAAAACACTAAAAATGTTTATAGGTGGACTATGAACAGAAACTATTTGAACAATCACAAGAAATTTTACATTTTCTACAAATCGTTTGTGAAAGCTTTTAAACTAAAAACATACAAGTTTCCAATTTTTGCAGTAGGCACGTTTCAAATTATTTTTAGCGTTTGTATCATTTAGAAACATTACAGTTCTGCTTAAGATTTTGCTGTAAACAATTTACTAGTACATATAATCCTCAGAATTTTTAAGTTTACTCATTTAAACCCGGTGCATCCAATCAATATTTCAGAAATTTTCCTCCTGAGTAAACTATTATGGTTTTATCTTTATCTCTTCAAAAAGCTGGAGGTTCCAATATTTGAAAACTCCTTTATTGAAATTAATAAAAGAGCTACAATCGTCACAAATATTTTTCCACCGTCAGATTTTTCTGTAGAAAACAGAATAACTGCATATGCTACGATTCTATAAAAACATCGTTTTCATTTCAAACAACACGTCATGTATTTTAAAATTTTCTTGTTTTCATTTTCCTTATTTCATTTTTTATCAAATGTCAACAATTTAGTTAACAAGATGTCAAAAACACAACTTTACATATGCGACACTTGATTAAACTCGAGGCAACAGAAGCACAAAGGCTATTTCCTCTGTTTTATGAATTAAATTTTACTCGAAACTATTTTGGTTACTTTAATTATGTTTTGTTGGTGTTTTATCAGAGTTTAGATCTACAACCTATTACATTGCGCTCTATATCCTCGATAAGATTTCTTGCAGTTTAGAAGCAACATGAAATGATGAAATGAGCAAATAAACCAACACTATAGCTAGCACCTGCTAAATTTTTGATTGGTCGTATTGTCAGTTGGAACATTAAAAACGACGTGGTACGATTGAAGATACCTTGGATTAGATTAGTAGAACAACTAAAATTGTGGTTTATTTCACTGTTGGAGCTTGATTACTGTTAGCGTCATTAACACCTTGTCAATCGATAACACGTAAAATTACGAAGCCGTTAAACGTTACAGCTTACTTATCTTGGAGATAACAACATCTATATAACAGTCTTAGCTGCATCTGAAATTGCCTTTTGATTCAACTAAATGTCTTATTTATTTTTTGCGATTTGAGAATCTCTCGTGTTGTTAGGAATTCTTCTGAAACCGAATTTTTCGCTAGTATTGTTGTTTCTGTACTCCCGACATTTGACACTTTCGTAATGTCTCAGTAAATACTTCAAACTTCAGCAATTGTTTGAGCTTTGATTTTATGTACGTTCAAAATGTTTCCCTTCTTCAGCGAAATTGTGTGCTATCTGGCAGTTTTAGTTTTATTTTGAGATTAAGTCGAAATGGATTTCCAATACATAATCTTTAAAGATAGCGCTCAGACGGCGTCAATATCGCACAAAGTTGGAGTGGAAAAATTATAAAGTGTCTAGGGAATGTGTTGGTACTACATTTACCATCTTATTACCGCTTATGGTCTTAAGGCAACCACTGACATGATGCAATTCAATTCTTGTTGAGGGTAGAGACGATTAAAATTTTGAGACTTATTGAAATGTTGCTACTGTGCATAAATTGTTTAAATTTGTTTAGTAAACACCAGCAAATTGTACACAAAATCAATTTCGCATAATAAACATAGATTACTGCATAATGAGAAGCGCAACTACGCACGTCAACGAGTTCAGATTTATTGGCAGGTTTTATTAAAAACCTGAAAAATGTGTTCGCGAATCGTTTACAAGTGAGGAGCGGAATCTCTAATTTTCTGAAAAATCATTTAAGTTTCCGCTTATAAACGACTTAATACTTTAATAAAATTAAACCCTTACTGCGGTATCAATTTCCAATTTCCCTCGGATCCTATCAAAGGGAATCAATCTGCAGCTACGTACGGCAATCGAATCAACATTGACGAGATAAATTTAACACCAAGAATAGATGAATTTTTAAGGAGCTTTAAAGTTAACTAAAGCGAAAAGATTATCAACTGCAGCCCAGTCTACGATATCAAATTTATTTTTCAGCCGGAAAATAAATTTGACACCATCAATTATTGCGTTTGATTTATCGGCGGCTCAGCCAGGGAAGTGTAAATTAATCAGAGCGTTTTTTATGATTTTAAACATTTTTTCCAGGAAAGCTAAAACTCTCTTATTGTCATAAGGTACTTGAATATTCCATTTATGTATGTCGACACAAGTTCATGGCAGAGTGTACGCTGCACTGTCAAATACTTTCAGAAACAAAGTTACAACAGATAATTGAATTAACTCAAGTGTAAGTTTATTGCAACTCAGAACGTATAACATATCCTATCAAAGTTTCATACATGTAACTCCAATTTTCAATGAAAGTAACATAATTGAAAATGCTCAACAGTTAAAAGTCTCAATATCACGACAAACTGCAAACTTGCTCGAGTTTAATAAGAACAAAGCGCTAGTTTTAACAAATTCCGACCGTTGAACATTCTAACACAATTACTCTTTATCATCCAAGAAGAATTACTCCACTCGCTCTTTTATTAAATCAATCTCACTATTTTGTTCCTCATTTCCATGATGTCCGCCACAAAAAACGCATATTTTAAAAAACTTCTCTAGTTATTAAATTTTAACTTTCACGATCAGTTAGCGATGTAAATTCTATTCTAAAAAAATCGAACTTTTTCAATAAGAAAGAAAGTTTGGGAAGCTTTGGCCAGCTACAAGAACATGAAAACAAATAATATTCACGGGTAATTTGCCACTTTGCCTTCTAAATTATGGATATTTCGAGTGTCATAATTAGGGCAAACTTTTCGCTCACATTATTCGCATAAAAATTTCAATTCGTCGTTCGGTTCGTTCATCAATCGGTACTTGCATAAAAAATTTAATCAGAGTACAAAAGTTTTGTTGCTGATTCATACACGCTGCTTTTATCGGAGAAAAGTGATTGAAATTTGCAAATGTATTTATTAGAGGTGTACCTACCAAAATAATTTTTATTTTTTTAGGAGTTTCCTTAGTTGGACTTTGCGTTATTTTCGATGGTCCAACGTTCAACTAATCAAGCTGACACGTATGACAGATGTAATCTGCTTTACTCCCCTTTAAAAATCTGCAACACTAACGGCATTTCGCGTATTGATTCAGTTCCTATTATTTTGGATAGCGTATTTCGTAATTTGCTAGCAGCAGCAGCAGCGATGTGATTTTTTTCAGGCCATCAACTCCATCATTCCCCTTTTCTCTTTATTTTATTTCCGTATCATTTGAGTCGCATTCGAAGTCACCAATCTTACTTTACCTACATTTCTCATACAAATTTCAGGGTCGTTTGCCAAGCCTGAAATCCGCGACGGTTCCTTTGTCTCGTAAAAAACGAATTATTTCGATATTTTTAAAGCCTCTTAACCTAGTTTCGATTGGAAAATCTGGATTTTTTCTTTGTTTGCAAGAAGTTTCCGATGTAGGTACTTCCTCAAACAGATTATAACATCGATCTGTAAGGATATCGTAGCCACACGACAGAACACAGGAAATAAGAAGAGACCCGGAAGTTGGACTGACAGTCTACGGACAGTTCAGAGGTTAATAGAAGAGGGTCAGTGCCGGTCAGAGAGGGACAAATGAGAAGGCTGACAGGGCTCCAACATCTCACCTTGCCGAAACTATTCCTTTTCACCAGACCAGGCCCTTCGTTGTTACTAAGTAGTCCATGTCCGTCTTCACTCGAATAAATTAGCTGTGACCGTTGGCCGGTCTTACAGTTTTCACGATTCGACAATGTAGTGAGTTGAAAGCTGCAATGCAGATTTTGCAATTTCAAAGGAATCGTTAGCAAAATTACTAAAAGCAATTTGCTACCTAGAATTCAAAATTAACAATAAACAGTTTAGAACACATAAAGTTAAGTTTTACTAAAAATGATGGATAAGCTGGACCAACATTGTTCTCATTTAAAAATTTTAAAAGCCAAAAACTTACTTGCCAATAAATATTAACAATTTTTAATAAAATGAATGTAGATTCTTAAAGCTGAATTCTGAAATTTTCGTAACTTTTTTCTTTTAAAGGGGTCCTGCATTTAAACGAATTCAAAATTTTCTTCTATAACATGACAAGCCAAAAGCAAAAGTATTACTCATTATTTTGCGCTTCTTTTTTAAAAAAATTGTCGAATATTGAATATTAAAACACTTATATTTTAAAATCAGTTGCCCACGTTTATTTCATAAATAGCCAATCGTTTCGCAATATTTAATTAAATAACAATTTTTCAGTTAACGTCAGCATAATTCGGATTTATTTAATGACATTACAAGTGTTTATTTAACGCGTTACTAACTACATAAAACAAAATTAATTGAAAATAGAATATAACAGATGACTAGTTTTTCGCCCATGTAATGATGCGATATAAAATCTCATAAAACGGATTGATAAATTAAAATATGGCGTAATTATTATTTGAACAGTACGAAATTATAATGAGATTAACACATATTTACAGTGTTGATCAAATATTTATAGCAAACATGATGGAAATTACATATATTCTCTCTAGTTGGAGCCTGTATGTTTTCGATGTAAATAAAAATTGAGAAAAGTTTCAAATAAAATGTAATGTTTAAAATTTCCCCCACATTTCCCAACTTTAACCAAATGTAATTTCTTGCAAAAAGTAGTAATTTATACGGGTAAATGGAACTCACCGTAGATTCCCGCAGTAGTCAGTCATTATACAAATTAGACCCTCAATTAAAACCGTAGCGTAATCTCAAAGGACGGAGAGTTGTAATTTAATTTCAGCGTGTAAAGAACAAATAATCTTCTTAGGTTTTTACTATGTGTAATCCTCAAGACAAATATGAAACAATTCTTATTTATCCAGGGTGGAAGACGAAAGCTTTGTAGGAAACAACATGGTCTAAGCTTGAGTCTTGGTAATCCTTCAGACCTTGGCTTCGGCAGGTTTCGCTTCTATTACTCGCTAAACCTAGAACTATATTGATCTCATGGTTTAAATTTTTAAAATGATGTTTTTAATTTATTACGAAATTGAAGTTCAATCGCGCAACAAGAAAAGGAAATATCGCAGTTTGCTCGTGATAAAAAGACGCTCTTGAGGGTTTCTTACATGCACCTGAACTTTGCTAAAGCAAACATGAGGAGATGTGCACAATACAAATTTTCTGTAATTTCCATTTGAAGATTACATCGAAAATTTGAAAATATTGGGTAATCTAATAATACGTTTCTGCAGTCTGTGTATGAATTGTAAACGTCGAAGGTGAGAATTTGCAATAAATCTGCAGGAGTTGTTGGTGATGCACTTCACACTGTGCATCGATTTTATATTATTTTCATAGCGCTATTACATGTAAATTACATTTTTTACTGTAAACTTTCTTCTTTAGGGAATTGTGCGCATATGTTGACGCGATATTTTTACTGCCGAATAAACACTGAAACATATCTAAAAAAAATATCTTTTTGTTATATGATTATAAAGAATGAAACCTCTGATATCCTTTCTGTAAAGCCTTAATCCTAGGCCCTTAGCTCTCAGCGAAATAATTACACTAGTTGTCAGTCTGTACACAGTTGTACTCTAATCTGCTTTCGAGTTCCTTTTTGTTGCTCCACGAGCGTCCTGCCCAGCTTTCGAACGTGAGCTTCCTTGCAAGGATGCAACCAAATGCTTACTTCGTTGTTAAAGGAACTCATTCTTTGATACACACGTGATTGGGATGCCCCTTTGTAATTTCGATCCTTTGTCGGTAAAATAAGTAACTTACAGAGATTCGGTTTATTTAGCGGTTTTATGCAGGATCGAGAAATTCAATATCTTGAGGGTGCAATATTAAATAAGAGAATTTTCGACATCAGTGACATTCTTGGCGAAAGGAAGAAGTATACGAGAAGACTGTCTTATGCCGCTCTGGAGGCCGTATAAAGCGAGATTTATCGCTGGCGCAGATTTGAACCGTGGAATTACAGCCGAGGAGACTGTAGCAAATAGATTTGAAAGACCAATCCACAAATAGAAATATCGGTTCGGTGAAAGGACTGCGTCAATTGTGAAAATGGAAATGTCGAGGATGCACCGTGATGGCCTGTATTCTTGCCACCGCTTAACAGATCATGGAAGGTGAAAATTTTGCATACAGAACGAGGCGCATAAAAATTCACAGATTTTACTCTTTGATTCCCTGCATATTTAGAGTCAATAGTAAAATTCTGAGTTCTAAAGTCTTAAAGAAAGGTCGTTTGAAAAGAAAGTTTTATAGACGTTTTTATAAGTTTGAATATGTAAAACGAACAAATTACTTAAATCATTACACTTTAGAGTCGGAATTCGTTTCAGTAACTTTTCAAAGCAGCCAAATTTATTAACTTAAATAAACACGTCTGCTTCGTAAATGAAATCCAACTTTCAATACGATAGTGAAAGTATTAATTTAATGAGTATAAATTCAGGAGTATCAACTTAAGAGTTTTGGTTTCAATAATTTGATGCTGTATCATGAGGATATTGATAAAGTCCCTAAAAATTTGGTTTAAAATTTAGTTGTAAAAAAAGGGAAAATGTTGACCCGGCGCCTCCACCATTTTTATCTTTGCACTACATTGTTTAATTTCAGTAACTACAAAGGTATTAACATCTTTTACTCGATTTCTACGTAATTTGCACAACACCATTCTGTCTGGAGGTTAATCTTTTCAAAATTCGTGCCTGCTTTAAAGCTTTCAGAACTAGTGTTGTTGGTTTATTTCTGAATGCCTGCATTTGTTGAATGGACCTCGCTGGCCCGTATACAAAATGAATAAAAAAGGAAGAGCGTGTGTAGTGAAATACGCGTTTTACTTCGCTATTTGGATGGTGTGCCCCATCTATTATGGCCAAAGGTTTTATTGTTGGACCAGCCCAGGTCGACTATGGGCGGGCTGCGTTTAAAACTACATTTATTGCTAACTCTGCGATCTGTGCATCCTGTTCTATTTTTCAGCTTTGCCAATAGAAAATTCTCCTTTCTTGTTGTTAGAGAGAATAAAAGAGAAAGAGAGAAAAAACGATAAAATGTACATCCCACTTTGTTATTTGTGCAGTGTTTTGAAATGTTCAGGAACATGAAGTGACCATGAAGTGCGTGTTTAGTAACATGGATTTTACTATTACGGCTCGAAAAAATTATCACCGCTGGGCGTGCAAACAGTTAACGCTGCGCATATTGAGTTCCGTTTTTTGTTTTGATAAAAGTGTTAATGGGACGACACGAAACTGTTGAACACTACGACATAATAATTCTAAGCATGAAAAAATAATCTTGCTAAGAACGGAAAATTGGTTTCTAATAAATTGGTTAGTAGGGTTTGACCCTTTTTTATAAATAAACAATCATTTTTTCTAGTTTTCCTGAAAAGTGGTCCACAGTGGATTTACCTAACGCTTAATAATTTAAGCGAAAATCTTTTTAATTATTACTTTAAGATATTACCTTCTTACGTTGATGGTGTGTACATGCTTTTCGCTAAAAAGAGCGCTTCAGAAAAGAAATTAAGAACAAAACAACCATTCCCCAGACAAAATCTCCGCCTATTGACCGAAGGGCGTTAACCTCCTCCAACTTTATTTATTTTACTTCCAACTACTTCAAACTGATATGAATTTGCACTCTAGAATTCACTCTATTATTTTACATGGTATTCAGTGTCGCTTTTTAATACCAACTAATTAAAAAGCATCCATCGCCTCAAATCTAATTGTCGCGAAAACTGAAAACTCGTCAACATGCAAAACTGTGTGTTTTGTAAAAAGTTATTAATTAATGCACATACGAAAGTAAGTTTCGCGTAAATAGAATGCAAATTTTGGAGCTCTACTGCTGGTAATAGTGAAAATAGATAGCAGCAATTGTAGCGTCACAAATTACAAAGTACCAATTAAAATTGATCATTAATTTTTACTGATAACATTCAAACATTTGTCAGTTGGCCATCCTGTTCCCATTTATAAAACAGTACCGCCAAAACTACGTTGCGACCCATTTTCAATGTATAATTTCCATTTCCCGGACAAATGAACCGTTTTATATTTTGTGGTAGTAATGATTATAATGGTGTCTATCCTTGAAACCAGATTCAAGCAAATATAAAACTTAATCAAAGACGGGAATGTGGAAGCAAACAAACAGAGAAGTTATTATTTTTGCTCTTTTGGGATTTTATAGAATTGCTTAAGTTTTCATAAATAATGCATAAATTATTGTTTACAGCGTGCAAATATACACCATAAATTACACTAAATTACACATAATTGAAAATATATTTCTATCATAAATATTAATGAGTCGATGATAATAATTAAGGTAATAACACTTTTTGGGCCGTGCGATAAGCATCAAGTCTCTTGTGGTCAAATTTTGTTAAAATTTCAATTCCAAATTTTTATAAATTTTAGAGACATAAAATTAAAAACTTTTTAAATGTTAACAGAATATAAAAAGCAGCCAAATAGTGTAAGGGTCAAGTCTATTACTTACACATTAAATTTTTAAACTTTACGAAGAAATTCATTTGCATTAACTTTACTTTAATTTTTAAATGCTGAAATGAAGTAATTTGTAATGTTTGCTAATAAATCAGTCAACCGGATTATAATAAATTTCTTACCGAGGTTTAAATCTAAAAACGATGAATATTCTAAATATCCGCAAAATTATGCAAAATACGATTTTTTTAAATTCTAGAAAAATTAGACAAACGATAAATTCTAGTTTTTGAGTTCCCATGGCGCCAAAGAGTTTTTGTGGTTTTGATCTTTTAGAAATAAATATTTTTTTACTGTTACATAACCGAATTTTCAAATTTTTCAACTAAATGTTGAAAGGGGTTCGTAGATTTTATTTGTTGAAACCTAAAACATAAAACATTTTAAATATTTACGAAATTATAGAAAATACGTTTTATGAAAAATGCTAGATGTAAAATGGCCAAATAAAATTTCTAATTTTTAACAAAAGAAAACTTGCGGTTGATTTTTTGTAGATTTTTTCACATAAAAACCAAAAATACTGTACATATTAAAAAAATAAATCAAAATATGAATTTTTCAAAAATGTTAAGAAAACGGTGTGTGTTTTGTTAGTTTGAAATAATAAATTTGTAATTATTGCTAATACCTTCATTTACATAAAATATGGCTTTCCTTTAAATTTTTACAGGTCTGCTTCAAAACTATAAAATATACAAACTAAATATTCCGAAAATCAATTTTTGATTTCATTTCAATATTGACAAAACTAAAATGTATGCGAATTTTTAGCTATGCCTAATATTAAACGAACTTTGAAATTTGTAATTTTTGCTAAATGATTGAGTTTTTGAAAACGTAGTTATTTTTTTCAGTGTAAACACAGAAATAAATATTTTTTTAATTACCCACCAAACTGTAAAATACAAAGCTTTTTAAATGCGCTAAATCAGCTTATTTCGAACAAATATTCGAATTTTTGTTAAATAATTAAATAAGGAAAGTGGTTAAGTTTATACGTCCACCCAAAGCTGTACACAATACAATTAAAATTGATGAAAAAGTAATTAATGCATTTATAATCCCGTTATTTCAAAACAACTCATTTCTTGACTGAGGAAGCTTTCAATTTTATAAAATTTCGTTAATCGAATTGGAATCGGATTCTTTTTATTGATAGTTAAGTCTGTTTCATCTACCATAGTTCGTAAGAACGTGATTATAACGCAAAGCCGAGCTCGAAGAAGTTTAAAATTTAGCCAATCTTCTACCACTCATGTCATCATTTTTTGAGATAATAGAGTTAACTGAACTCATTTAAAAAGAAGATGGCCAGTGAAGTAAATGAAGCCATCGTCGTTGTGTTTATTTAGAATTTAATGGGAACTAATGTGAGTGTCTGGAATGGCGATGGGCGATTTTAATGGGGTCCAGATCCACCGAAATGCCCCATTACCACGC
Organism: Cynaeus angustus; assembly: GCA_030157275.1. Taxonomy (NCBI): domain Eukaryota; kingdom Metazoa; phylum Arthropoda; class Insecta; order Coleoptera; family Tenebrionidae; genus Cynaeus; species Cynaeus angustus. Next base: position 25,802,043 of record CM058058.1, read on the forward strand.
AATTGCAGCAATCCTCTAGAGGCCCGTCTTCCAAGTCTTTTGGCGTCTCATTCTATCCCTTTGTCTATTCTTTGATTTCCCTCTCGCCCGGGAATATCGCGATTCGTCTGTTTTGCTTAATTTTATTTGAGAGAATCTGAGCCAAATTGGTTTTTACTATTTTCAGTTTGTGTGGATGAGACTAATTGAGCGGCAGAAATTTTCGTGAATATAATGAATGGTGATGGCGGCAGTTAAAGCATAATGTATTTTACTGGTAGTGAATAAACTAGAATCGAGTTTGACACTAATGAGCATTACAGATCTCACATAAAAGATTAACTTTTCGCGTCGGCAATTAAGTCGGCGCCGAAAGAAGGAAATTTCAATACATTTTTATTAGGAGAAGTGGAGTACTTAAAAGCTTGTATATTAAATGGAAAGCAGCTTGGCGGGACCATAAGTAACCAAATCCTCTTCATTAAGATTAAGCTAACTAAGTTTGAAACAAAGAAAGAAAAGTTAAAAGTAGGAAGGCGAGTTATATTAAAAATGACTTTAGTTACGTGAATGTTAAATGTACGTGAACAAGTTTTACATTTTTCAGATTTTAACAGGCCACTGTGTCTTCTAAGGGTTCTTTCATTAACTTTCAGACGGCGTAAAAAGCTACTTTCAGATAAAACCTGAAACTCGGAGAAGTTCTGAAGTGTGAACGTGTCGCTACGGGACGTTCGTTCATGTATATTTATGATTACATCGTGTCGCTCCATCCTGCTCTCATTCATTTTTAACTATAAGCGGAACAAGGAAAGGGAGACTATTCATACGAAATTAAGAGATCTTCAAAAATATTTCAAGATTTTAAAATGCACAATTACGACAGCTACGGCAGGAGGTGTCATTATAAAGTGAATATTAATACATTATCCTCGAGAAAGTTTCGACTTTAAATTTATGGACTGTAATCCTTTTTCTCTTTTTGTTGTGATAAACTTAATAGATGCGATGCAAAGAGAATACGTTAAGAATTCAGGGGCTCATAAATGTACTCCAAATTGTCTCAGAATTACATAACAGCTGTGTAACATATACAATTTCCGCGAGACTCATCGATTAAATGGAGTACTTAGTTGAAATTTAATTCTGTTTTGACAGAATACATTCCGAGTAAACATCTTTGCGGGAATTAACGGTTTTCTGTGCAACTCCTAAGAAATCTTCTATTCCGTCAAGTCGTGTCCGATTCGATTTAGTTCCACTCAATCCACATTCAGTTTAATCAAGACTAGCCAGTGTTCATTCCAAGACAAGTTTCGCCCTAATTCCAATTTGTTTTGGAAGAAACACGAAATTATTAGCATAATCCAAAAAAATATCCAGTATGGAAGTTGCCTTACAAAAAACTTTGCGGATCTTTTGTATAAACTGTTTATATTGTTATTTGATACAAATTATTTGAAATGGTGGATGCGCCGGGTGATTTATAAAATTACCAACGAGTTAATAGGAATTATCTAAGAACACAAACAATCTTTCTTTACGAGCTGATATTTCCTGTTTACGTTGAACGAGCCAGAAACACCAGAAACAGCATATTCTCTGTGTTTTTCTTGCGTTTTAAAACAAGTCGCACCGAAAAGAAAACAAATAAGAGAAGATTTTGTGTAGTCTCATTAGTGTTGGGCATAAATCTAAAATGGGCATTTTGTTGGGTTATCAGTAGGACGTTACAAGTCGAGAATCGTAGATGTAAGATGGTTGCCATAACGACCTCCTACCAAGCAAGCATTTGAAAGCTAAAGTTTACGTCAACAGAGCTTAACTTATCCAATTAAAGCTCTTTCCTTTATATCGGACTAACGAGCTCGGCAACATGCACTGATAAAGAAAGCTCTCATTAACTTTCGAGAGCCTAATCTACAGTATATATCCAATTGTAAATCCACACGTGTCTTTGACAAAGATGGAATGATCTATTTTCGTTAGTAAGAAAGTCACCGCGACCCTCGTCGTTAATAAGTCTAGAGTGAATTATGAGTTTATTTAACGGGGACTTGCTTTTTGAGTGTATGATTGAGTAACTACACGATAATTCAACTCTTAATGCGCACACTCCATGAACTGTACACTTATCTGCTCAGTGCTTAATTAATATCCATTGTTTTGTTTAATTATGTGCAGGTTTATCGTCAACCAGTTGTGCACCCTACGTATGAGCGCCCTCAGGCAAAAATTATAGCCTACAAATTAGGACTTAATTAATTCGCTCTAAATAATTTGAAAAAAAAGCTTCCGCTTTCTAGGTGCTTCACTTTATTATGCAAATAATACAAAATAAACTCAAACGTAATTTAACTGCAAGGGTTCGCTACAGTAGCTGACTTATTTGTTGTTGCGTTTATAGCGTGAAGGTTGGCAATAGAACCGCCACAATGGCAAACAATGCTCCCAACTACAATAATTTTATATAACGTCCGAGATTGTTCCGACTTGAAAATATGTAATGCAACCTACTCATTTCTCCACTTTAATAGCCTTTTCGTTCACTTTTTCATTATTTCCCGGAAATGTTTTTCATCATTCTGCATTATATTATTCGATTGGATGCCGGTTAAAATCTCTAGAGATCTAACAAAGACCTTCGATGGAATCTCGGCTCGTATTTTTACAAGTGTCCTGATAATTCGTGTGGCAATCTCTGGAGAATTACGTTCTCTTGAACTGCTCACTGACCACTGAAAAGAAAACTAGAGCACAACATAGCTTTTCCGCACAGACAAATTCATTTTATCTTATTTAAAAAAAATCTATTTTCCACATTTTCTATTGGAAACTAAACTCTGAGAGTTCCAATTTTCTCGTGTCATGGAAATTTAAAGGCAAAAGTTTATCTGTTTAGAAGCACAATCCTATCGCTGCGTCCATTTACAGAGTTCTGAATTTACGTAAACGTTGCTCACGAAGATTTGTTAGTATTCCGAATCATTAGTAGTTTGAAAGCTGCCCCAAATAGACATTAATTCCTCATTAAAATTCACAGCACTATTGCATCTTGTTCGTTAACTAGGCATTGATTCCAAAATTGAAAGATTTATTCAAAGCTGGGTAGTTTTTTGCATATACAACACCACATTGGCTAGCTGACTCGACTATTTCAAAAATTAGTTTTGCCATATCTCAATATTTTAGGTGTTTTCTTTCACAATATTATAAACTCTTCGAAAACTCACAAATAATGTTGAAAATGCTTATAAAGTTCTGCGAATATCACGTTCACGTCTCCGGCCTACGACTTCTGCCTTCAAACCTTATTCGCACTTGCAAAATGCAGTTACTGTCCTAGTGATAAAAATACCTATTTTTTAATAAAGCGCAAATTATTTTTAATTGTTAGAATTTTTAACGCCAAATAACATAATCTCAGCAATGCTCTGAATGTTATTTTCGAGAATTTTAACTCCCTCTCCTGTCAACTTTATGATTGATCTTAAGTATCTCCTAAAGTGTGATAAACTTTGCTCACTCAGCGATAGCAATCTTCTTGAAAAAATATGTAACAAAGGCGATCTAATCTGGAAACGACCCGTTTGAATTTTTTCTTCGCCCGAAATTTTACGGTTACAGTTACGAGAATGAAGCCAATTAACCGAAATTATAATAGCAACAGAGCCTTTACAAAATACTCAATTAACTCAGCATTACCTGCGGTGTTTATTTAAGAATATTTGCCAGCCATAATAACAAAATTATGGTAATAACAACGGCGTTCATGTGCATATTCTTAAGTGTATTTCGTAACACATTTGCTTGGGAGAAGATGGCATTTATGCAGCTTTAACATTGTAAAGAGCGAGATAAAAGTTGATTTTGTTTTCATAAGGGGAAATTCAATATTGTCAGTAATAAGTATACGTGCATTGTGTCTCTGTTGAAGTTAAAAGGATTATAACCGAAACATACCGTTGCAATATGTACTCGTATGCCAGAGGCAAATGCAGCCGAATTCGTCCATTTGTATGAGATGCGCCCTTTTATTGCGTTTTATTTAATTTTCTGGCTTACGTATGCCTTGCAAGACGTTTCAAGGAAATCTTTGCTTCGAAAATGTTCACTTTGAGTATCGCCACAAAGTTCGAAAAAAAAGCCTCGCCTTAAGTCACAATTAGAGCAATTACAGAAATACAAGTTTGATGAATCAATTTCGTTTGCAATTTCAAAGTTGTTTTACGATACATTTCTTTGTGGGTTGCTTAACGCTGCCAATTTTTTGTTTGAGCTTGTAAATTCTATATTGATTTTCCAATAAAACGTTGACAATTATCCTGCTTCAAGCTTGTGGCGGATATAAATTACGGAACCGTGTAGGATTTTGGGATTTTTTAAATTTTGCGAGCGGCTTAATTAAGGATTATTTCAGGTATGATTAACCATGTCTGGGATGAAAACATCATAAACTTGTTCATTACCGCACACATTTAGAATTCAAGAAGTGGTAATAATAAGACTTTAATTGCTTGTTTACGCGAGTTTTTTAAAAGATAATGACTAGTTAAAATTCTGCCAACACTTTAACGATACAATCACGATCCTACAACTTAATCGTGATTTGTACTCATCTTCTCTCTGTAAACAGCGTAAATATCCAAAGTTCTTGTAGTGGTAACGTTTACAGCAACCGCAATCAAGCAGAAGGCTAATGAATTTTGAAACAAGCTTACGTTTACTAATCTGTTTAAAATACATTTCTGTCAAGTAGAAATATAACAGCTCAGCTAGAACCCTAATTGCATTATTTGCCGATGATAAATCGTTATCATGCTCGTCATTTTATCAGAAACCTGTCAACAATTTTGTTAATTAGATTATTAATGCTCACGAATTTGTTCTAAAGTCTCCCTATTCACCCCAATTGATCGAGTATTTCCCCCCGAAACTGCCTAAACGCGAAACACAAAAACATAGGAAAAATAACAAGAGAACCAATACAGCGAATGTTGTCTCTGAAAATAGTAGGTCAAGTGCCAAGGGCTAAATTTTTCCTAAGTTAAACAAATGGATGGCCGTACAAATAAATGGAAGGGCCTGTTTAACTAGAACCATTGATAGGAAAGCAATCGAGAAGTTAAAATGTACGTTTAAATGCAAGGGACGTTTTAAAAACAATAAAATAAATGGTTCCCAAAATGTACTCTGTTTAATACCGTCTCCGTTCACGACACTGACTTCAAAACAGCTCTTTATTTAAATTTCCTTAATTAAACTTTTTGTTGTTGCTGCTTACTTGTTTCACATTGTTTGCTTTTTTCTGCCCGGCTTTCTTACGCTAAAACAGTTGTAGACTTGTCTAATTAAAAGGTGTAACAGAAATGTTTAGACGAGACGTTAAAATATATTTATTTAAAGACTTTAAATAACAGCGAGCGATGAAGAAAAGTCATATTGAAAGCGTTGAGACTTAGAAATGCAACTCTTTGAGGCACAAAGTAAACTGGAGGAAATAAACCATCGTTGGATTTGTTGAAGTGAAAATAAAATCTTCAAAACCGAAAAGGCATTACCATAATATATGTACCTGTGGTTGATTTTGTATCTTTTATTGGATTCGTAGAAAATTCTGCTGCTATTCTTATTCTGAATATGCCACACTGCATCCACAAAGTAACCATTTTCGGAGCCATATTTGAATACTGCCACTTAAAAAAAAACAAAAAAAGTTGAGTTTCACAGTTTGGGGACTTTTTTTAATGTCAGATATTAAAAAAAGTTTTATCGATACAACAATAATAAAACGGAAACTTGCGACCGTGGTTCTCTCACATATCGTAATGAGAATTTTATGCACAATTTTTCTTCTCAATTCAATACTATACATATTGTAAATATTGCTTTTAAATTTTATAAACAAATTACAATGCAAGAGTCAACAAAGTATCTAATGCATAATAAATTAAATGATTTCATAAAACATTTGTTTACAAGAATCTAGGTAAACAAATAAAAACAAAAAATTCAAAGCATTAAAAATATATATATATCTAAACATTTTTAGAAAGATCAAAAGAATGTCAAAATGTGCCAGTACTACCAAATTTTAAAGTGCAAGAATATCAAATAATCTAAATTCAGTCAATATTAAAGAACGTAAAAAATATGGAATAATAGAAGAAATGGAAGAATTTAAAAGATATGAACCTGATAAAGTACAAAAAAAACGAAAAGTTTGCAATCGGTATAAGATATTAACGACAATTATTGTAAACATCTAAAGAATTCGTGGAAATTATATAAAGTAAAGAATTGAAAGAATCGAAAGAATACAAAAAATATTTAAAATGCAAGACGTTTAAACAATCCAATACAATAATAAAGAAACAAAAATTCTAAATAATTTAAGAACCCAGTAAAGTCTAACAATTTTCAGATAACTGTAGATAAGTGTAAAATGTACAATAGTGAAAAAAATTCAAAAGAGACTAAAGATACAAAATAATAATCTTAACAATCGAAACAAATTAAAAGATTCAAAAAAAAAAATTAAAGAGATACTATCAAAAGTGTAGCAACTCAGATTACAAAGAATTCAGAGGATGTAATAAAAAGTATTCAAATTGTACAAAAATTAATCCAAGTTAGATAAATACAATTAAAAAAAAATATTTGAATTTAAGAGAAAGTAATAAAAAATACAAAAATTTTGATAATCTTGAGCATGTAGAAAATGAAAATAAAATGTTAATAAGTTAGAATTATTCTCTATTTTTTACATCCATACAAAAAATTTTTAGAAATTTAATAAAAAACAAAATTGAAGAATCTAAAAATCTAAGAATCCAAAGAATAAAAATAACCCTAAAATTCAAAAATTTTCTAAAATTCAAAGTATCTAAAGATTCCAATATGTCTACTGCATATATTTTAGTATTATTCTTAAACCTATAATATTTTTGCCATATTTTCATAATATTTAAATTTTGTTGTCCATATTTCGCTTTTTGCACATGAAGAATTGACAAAATATTTTTTTTATTTAAGTCAGTATAACAATTATTCCAAATCAATTTGTTATAATAATAGCTACCATTTTAGTAATTTTACTTTAATTCTAATACTTTTAAAATGTAAAACGTTTATCAAATTTCGAAACAGTCTTATATAATACATTACTGACTTCAGGCTTTTTTAGCTTAATTCAATCTTGGGCTTTTAAAACAGTTATAGATAAGTGCATTTTACATTAGACCACTGGGGTAAAAATTGTGTTTTCTTTTCCCTAATGAGCTTTATTGCCGTTAAGCGTCATTTAATTGTTTCAAATTGTATTCTGAAGCACATTACAAAAAATTGGCAAACACTGAGAATTTCAAGAGCTTCAGTTTACTCGCTACCATCTACTTAATGAAAAAATTCCTCCATCCTTTGAAGCCGTTCCCAAACCGCGTTACTCCCTATTTATTTGTAATTGTATAACTAGAAATACGACAAGGCTAAATTACCGCACGCAAAGAACTTTACGCTTTTGGAATTCAAATTAACTTGACAACAAATCATTGTTCAAATAATACTCATTTCTAACGGTAAAACTCGCGTTTAAAGCGTTCTAATTTTTGATATTACCGTTTCGTTCATATTATTAATTTTCTCGTCTTGCTACGAAATAACTCATCCTTTCCATTTTCGGTCGTATTTTCCAGAAAATAGATGGTAGAATTTAACAATACGTCACGAAGTGTTAACGGAAAAAATCATTCACTTTGGACAGGAAAATGGTTACTGAAAGTATATAATTCAATGTTCGATACGATAACTTGTATAGCAAGTAGTGGTTTAGCTTGCAGCCATGTACTAGTTTCGCCGATAAAATTGATCAGGCCGTCAAAACAACTTTTGAGATGTTTACTCTTTGACAAAAGAAGGATTGGTAGTAAAAGCGACTTCAGCGTTTTTAACTGAAATGAAAGTAAATGTGTTGAGGCTTTGTGTCTATAAAAAATCTGGGGCCTCGGTTCTAACTGGATTAACTTGTCTAAATCTTCTCACAGTTAGGATAAGTACAATACATTCTGCAACAGACTTGTGATAGCGATTAAGCCGAATGAAGGGATTACAAGTTTCTTGGTGTGAATGTCGCCAATTTCCAAACTGTGTACTGTTCTTGGTATTAAAATTTCGAGGTTGCGATACAAGCGGCGGATTTGTGCTGCCACTGTTGTATTTGATTTTCATAACGACTGGAAGTCATTTCGTTTAATTATTTGATTATATCACATGTTTTGTACTGCGAATTATGGAGATAAACACAATAATTTGCTCTAAAAGATCTGATAAATGGAAGGTGTTAAAGGTGGATTTTACATGCAGGTCTCGTTCCCGGCACTAAAAATCACTAACACTCAAAATTAATTACAAAGGCTATAACTCAACAAAGTCCAATAATCATATAGTGTGTGCAAACTATCCCACTTTCCGGCGTCCGAGCCTTCAATTTCCGGACGGGCGAAATAGTTTCCGGAATATCCCTTCCAGAACCGCGCATTCACCATTCTTCTATGAACCTTACCTGGCTGGGTTCCGGGACGCGAGCCAGGACACATGGAAATCATCCACTTTAAGACAATGTTATAGTCGTCATTAAAAAGTTAATATGTTTTGAGTGTTCCTTGTACCAGCGCCGATAAAGAGGGGATAAGGATGCCTGCTGTGGCCCCAGCAGCAATAACGGAAACTAAATTTCCGCCGCCTTTGGCCGCACGAATGGTTATTATATTCATTCATTCAAGCGCCTTTGCCTGAGCTTGGCAGATCAGAGAAACACTCTGAGAAATGGGACACGCTGGCAACCGTGCAAGTGAATAAGAACGAGGTCCCAGTGTGATCCTGCCGATGTAGAAAAAGGATGAGAAACAATGGTGCCAATTGTCGCTACAACTAGGTCAAATTATCCGCTTTTGATACAATCTATAATTTACATGCGAGCCAATTATGTAACCAACAGTTAACTAGAAGCTGGAATTGCGCTTCCGAGCATCTCAACTATTTTTCAGGAGGCACATTAAAGGGCAGATTTGTGTCGTGGAATGCAACGGATTAATTTAACCCATGTCTCTATATTCCAAAGAGACTTTTTTTTTAAATGTTTGGTGATTTTTTATCACACTTGGCATGAAATTTCCTCCATGTAATGCGCTAATCCGTGGTTTAAAATCTCCTGGAGCCGTAATAAATGCCGGTTTGTTCCACACTAACAAACATCCAGAACTTCAGGTGAAAATTAATCGTCCTTCCAAAGAAGAGGAATCCCAATAACGTTCTACGAAGTAGAAATCTGAAGCAAGTGCGTAGACATATAGATTCTAATTATCGAAGTATGCTTTCCAGTTTTCTTCATCAGTCAACAGTCAAAGAAGCAATGAACTCCGTTTCAGACCCATTACGTTAGCACTACCAAACGGTTTATTCCATTAGTTTTTCAGGAAACGCAGCTGTATCTTCTGAACTAATTTCATCTAATTTTCTCTAAACAAACTTCAATAAAGGGCGTTTAAGGAATGTATTTGTTTCCGAAGGAATGCAAAAAAGAGACATCCAACTTCGTGGCGCTCCTCGCCTGAAATTTTAGCAGTAAACTCGTGAAAATGATACAGGTTATTTCCGCTTTTGCTTTCTTTATTCTTTTACTGGAACACGTTGATTGTGTTTCCGTCATTACGTCATTACCGAATGGCGTAATTTACCTCTTGGAAAACTTTTCTATTAAACTGTTAAACGCGCTTTAATTCAAACACATTTCATGTCATTCTGCTCACTGCCTATTTCCATAACGCGAACGGAAAATGATTCAGTGCCGTTTTGCGCTACAATAATTGCTTTAATCCCATTTTAATGCATGCGTGAAAAATTATTGTCGGTTAATCACTCTTGTCTTTTTACTGTCAACCTATTTTCATTTGCAGTGTCCATATTTTTCTACTACCGGCACGATCCACTAGTTAATGGTGGATTCGTAATCAAGAAAATTATAATCAACGGAACGGTCCGGGTGCTTACCCACTAATTACTGATCGGTGATTAGTAATTACCCATAAACATGCTTTGCATACGATTAACATGCCTATCTGGAATAAGTGCTGCAATTAGAATACCTAATTGCTACGATATCTTTTCACAGATCGATGACTCCACATATCATATCTATTTTAGACGAAAAATGCTCTCCCAATAAATCTTCTCAAGGCGGCGACTCCTTATATTCTTATTACGAAAGCATCTTACTGAATACACGAAAGATTTTAGATTCTAATAAAGATGTATGTGGCATGAATAATAGATTCTAAAACAACGAAAAAACTGTGAAGAGTGCAAACATCCAGTTAGGTATCTGTGTTTAATTCAACATCCCCGTGGATATTTAATTAAGTTAAAACGCAATACTTTCCTAATATTTACTTCACAACCAATGGAATACATACTTTTTCTCATTTGTTTTTTATAGCGATCTGAAACAGAAGGGCTTGTATAAAAAGTGCTTATGTAAACGTCAATTTATGTGACTTTATTTTATCGTTCCATATCTGTTACAACTGCAATTACGAACGAGAAACAGCGTCAGCGTAAACATTTTACGACAAATGAAATAATTCGACGTGATACCTCTAATTTCCTCACCATTTAATAGTCACAGATTTTAGTATTTGCAACGGTGAGCAATAAAAGTTTTACTATGAAAAAATATCTCCGATTATTCACACATACCACGGTTTAATCTAAAAGTTGCCGGTTTTTCCTTTGACAACAAAAATTACAAATAGCACTGAAAATCGTCTAAAATTCAGTTCTTTGTTTATTGCTAAATCTTCTCCAGAACAAATTTTTGTCAGGAGGCTACTGATAAAATCAGATTTTTATAATCCGTCGTATTTTAATATTTTTATAATTTTGATTAATACAGTTAATTTAAAAATGGGAGTTTGATACATCTGATTGAAAAATGTTTGTATTAATTTATACATAACTCAAATATCACAATAAAAATAAAATTATGTTCACGCTTCTTCTATATCTCCAGAATAAGAAAATGTTTATCTAAGAGAAAATTAAAATTTGTGGCAAAAATATGCATTATGTAGACTCCAAAATCCGACGCATCCATCATTTTTAGCATCCGTTTCAACTTTTTCAACTTTGTTTTCAACAGATTTATTATTTCTCTTTTAGATTAGCTTATATACAAATTGTTTTCCGCTTTGTAATCGAACCAGGCAATCATTAAAAAAGTAACCGGATTCAAAAAAAATACAGGGTAATTGAAAGCGAGAGGAAGCTCCTTATTCAATATAGAAATTTGATACTTGTTTTCAACGAAAAACAGCATTGATTAGTTCGAGAAAACTTCCCGGGCATCAAATATCATCACGATTCCACGATATAAAAACAGAAAATCTTTTAATGCTTCTCGACAAGCTGGAGTATTTCTATAATAAAAGAGCAGAGGGCATGTACAGTTCAAGAATATAATCATGTAAAAATCGAATCAAAAATTTCTTAAAAATGATAAATGTACGAAGTTGGATATGGTTTATCAGCTTTGAATAATTTAGACCGATGGTTACTGGAAGAATTTGCATGAAACTGGGAGATATTCATAACAGTTCTAAATTTCTATTGTTGGCGTGTAGTCGAATAAAAGCCATAAATTAAAAAAATCTTGTCGTGGTTGGATAAACTGCGAAATCCCGCCATATCCCAATAATTTATTTCGTTTTCATTAGAACGCATTAGTTTTTTTTGTGTTTTCCAATAGAGTGAATAATGGCAACCCTTTGGAGGGTGATTTTTCTTGCGGTTGTCGGCCTAGCGAAGAATCGATAGTGGTCAGTAGCAAAGCTGTTGCTGACCTGATGAATTGACGTTCTCGGATTCACATAATGACTCCTTTCAGGAAGAGCGCTGCAATTAGTACAGAAAATTACTCTATTCGTTTATGTTACGAGAGCAATTTTTTTCCATTTCACTATTTATACAGAGTTCGAGTGGCTTCAACAACAAATGACAATTTATCGGCGGAGCATCTCCGTTGTGGGCAATTGTAGCAGTCAGATCTGCGATTTTTGCGAAGGCAAAAGTTTGGCGTGGAAAGGGATGAAACTGCATTGCTCGTGGCATAAATAACTAGTTATTGCTTTTAGGGGTGCATTCGCAAGGGGTGGGTGTTTTGCTATTAGTACAGTGGCCCAGTTTGCGAACAACGGACGCCAGTTAGCTACAATATATCATAACTGTACGAGACACCTCCACAAAACACACTCGGCGCTACATAGAAATTCACTCGTCGACCAGTTATGTTACCTTCTAGGAAATTTAATTTCAGTTTTGTAAAAGTAATTATGTTCCACTCAACGTTATCTATTCTGCTAATTAAAACCGTCACTCGATTCCCTTGAATAAACTTGGCAATCTGCTGGACAAATCAACTTTAACTTCCTACAATGATACGGACCGGCTTGATGAAAAATTGTTTCGTTTTATCTGGTCAACTGATCTCATCTCGTGATTAAAACGCAACGAATAATGGATGTATAGTCCCATTCGAAATTTTCAACCCTTTACTTTCATTACATAACCAGCTCTCTTGAAAATATCGTAAAACGTACACTTTATAGCTGACGTAAATGAGATCACGTTTAATCCGATTTTTGTGGATAGTTTCTCCTCTTTAAATTTAATTATGCTTGAGAAACTTTAGGGTAAACTTAAATTGAAAGCATTTTTCATTTAAACACATACAGTGTGTTCTTCGAAAACTTCGTTTCTCTAACTTCAAGGACCATCAAGATAGTGACTTACAACCAACTATAAGTTTTTAATAGAACCACAAAAAGAAAACTAGCGAAGTTAATAAATCACTGCAACACTTTCAGCTGGAAGTTCTCAGATAAAGAAAAAAGAGTCAATAGAAATCCTCGATAGACGGCAATTATATTTACTGAAAAATCTCATAAAGGATCCAAATTACACACGTTCTTGGTTAGTAAACATAACCGATTGATTGTAGTTAAAAAAACTAATACAAAAGAAAAACGCAGCTCTTTGTAAAGATTGATTTTGACTCCAATATTCGTTTTTGGTCTTTAAAAATTGTAGGTACAATCGAAAGAAAATTAAATTTGTTTTTAATGATCACCTCGACAATCTATTCGTCTCTGTCAGTTGGGGCGGTATCAGTGATTGAAGTTTTAAAAGCTTTAAAATTGGGTTATAAGCTTTTGAAAGTACTAGTCACAAAATCCAAGTTTAAGAAAACTATTGACAGTTACTTATAATCATAATTAAACTCAACAATGACAGATTTTATTTTTGTACACAAATTACTAAAATGTTGTAATTTCGTTATCATTATAAAAGACATTCTAACACTCCTTCAAATTATCGTCTCAACGTCGGCTCATGCAAAAATATAAATGGAAATGAAAGCTCCCGAAGCTTCCGTCAGATTTACTTGTAAATGTGCACCTTTTTTAATATTAGACATTAGCTACGGACTATCTATTCTTGCTGTAAATTCTAAGAAAACGCGGTTTCCATTAGCAAACTTCCGGTCACTTCTCTCAACAGTTTGTAGGCATTTATGCTAATAGATGCTCACCTATAATCACTGGAAAAGCTCACAAGACTGAAAACAAGGGTGAAGCGAAAACGCAACATTAACTCTTAGTGAAAGTTAGTTGACATGAAGCAGGTGGCGTGCTGCTTCGGATTAGGTGAAATCAGCTCAAAATTGTTTAATTAAAGTGAAACGAATTGAAATGCGCTGACCTTCCCTGTCTTCGCAACTCGCTTGAACTAAAGCTTTAATTGGACAAATGAGATACAGGATAGTTTATGAAACATTTTTGTCTAATTACTCCCGACACTGACGTAAGATCGCTCTCATTTACCGCACAAATAAATAAATAACACTACGTTCTCATTTTGCTATGGCAGTGTTCTGAAATATCTGTGTTTGCGGTTAGAAACTGTCCTCATTTATCATGTTGATGAAGCTTAACTTTTAATACGGACGTAAATCAGGGAGGAAAATAAAAACCAATTATGCAAAAAAAAGTCTTCTGGAATACGGAATCAAAACTGTACATGCGGAAAAAGTTATAAATGTAGAAACATGTGAAATTTATGTATACTTTGGTTTTGCCGAATTCATGCTTTGTTGAACTTTTATTACCGCAAATATTGCGGCATTTACTGTAAAGAAAGGTTGTTTTAAGTCTTAAACAATAAAGAGTTCTTTGAGGAAATAAGTGAAGGCAGAAAAAAGGGTCGTAATTTACACGACATATTGGCAGTTTTGCAGTAACAAGTGGAAAAGATGTAAAAATCAAAACAATGTTGATAATAAAAAACAGTTTCTGAAAACAATAACAAGATTTTAGGTTCGTGAAAAATTATTTTGACGAATGATTGTAGTCGAAGCCCAAATTACATTATATTTTAATTTTAAAATTGTAATTAAAAAGGTCAACTTTGCGCTCATATAAAAAACTGTAACTATCCACTAATTATTCACATGTTTTACAAAAGCGTGTGTAATTAGTTAGCATCCACAAAGAGAGAGCTAACAGAATTCCCTGTTTGTTATATTAGCTTACGTAAAAAGAGTGCCAATTATTTTCATTTTAATAACAAATCTTACAAAAAAGCGTCATAGTTTATAATCCCACATTTTTTTTACCGTTCTTTTACGAATTTTGAGGTTACGTTTCTCATTTAATTCTAAAATAAAGTTAGATGATCTGAGCAACTTTATTGGCAGCATCAAAATTGTAATTCAGAAAACTCCAGTTGATGCCAAGCGACGAAACTAATTTATGTGATCCGAATGCGATACAGAATAAAAATGTAAATAAGAAATCTGTTAAAGCATAGTTTTCGTTGCGAATAAGAAATGACGGAAGTGTGGAGTGAATGTATCCTTCTATAGGTCCCAACCTAGTTCTTGATTGTATGCAGATTAAGTTGCTTGTAAATTCAAACTTGCAAATATCTTAACATCAAAAGCAGCTGAATCAGAATGGGGCATCACCTTCTTCCACAACACGTAACCCGAAACTTGAACGAGCACCTGAAATAGAGTTTAAACTCTTGGGTTTTCCAATCTCACCGACTATTATTATATAAAACGGTGCTTTTGATCATTTTATAGAGCTTTTCTCGAGAACGTCCTCTAATTAATAAAGTTTAGTCTGCATTCGAGTTAAGTCGATTTTCGATAACCGTTAAGTGCAGTTGATTCCAATAAACATCCAATTTCCCTCTAAGAAGGGTCCAGTCGTTTATTCGGGTCACTCTGGATACGCCAAATCCCTTCGGAGCGCTTTTATAGCCTCACAAGTATTACATGACTGCCTTCACAGGACATGTGGCGGACTTTACGGCCCCGTCCAACTTAACAATTAAATGGGGAAAACACCAAGCCGTGCAACAAATTACCGTACTCACCGGAAATTTATAAATTTCAATCTCTGTATTTTAACAACCTACAACGAATGTTATTTTGAAAGGGATCTTCGATGGCTATTTTGATCCAGTCGAGGATACTTAGTACTACATTTTGCCAGTTTACACGTTCGAATAGCAACGCTATAATGCCTTCATAAAAATAAACATGGATAAAGACTCAATAAATTCTATAGCCATAAAAGTACATCTTTTTTATATCATGTTTGGGGTACGTGCAACGTAGGAAATATTCAAGTATTCAATAAAACAGAATCGTAAAAGTTTTCCACAATAAACGGTCAAATCGATCATAGAATTGGTTTGAAGCTTTTTTGTTGCTTCGTGTATTCAAAGAAAACTGCAGCTTTTGCTGCGTTTGCAATATTATTGTTATCGGCCAAATAAATTTTATTTTTATTTGTGTTAATTATATCAGACAGGAAAGCCGATTTTAGTTTGTAAATCGTAGAAATTGTAGGAATTCCGTCAAGCTACACTTCTGTAGTTTTAAAAACATTAGCATTTTACACAGTTAATACACTGGAAAATCTAAACAATGTAGATACAAAACGTTTGCAAATGGGGCAACTTACATTTTTACAATTCAATCAATTACATTTAAACTGCATGCTCTTTTTTTGTAAAAGTGCGAATTAAAGTGAAGTATGTCAATTTGGAATAAAAATAATGAACTCACCGTTTTATTTTTGAATAAAAATTGCAGTTTTGCGACAAGTATAAAATTGCTCATGGAATTAAATTAGTTAAAATAGTTAAATAAATAAATAGTTAAAATAAAAGAGTATGTAATTCGATTTTAAAAATAGTGGACGCCGCCGTGTTAAAATGCTAATAAAATAAATGTTTTGTAATGGACCGGAATGTTTTTTTACTTTTTTATTTACTAGTGGTTAAAAAGGCTTGAAAAAAATGGCTGATTTGTGGACCTAGTTTGAAAAAAAAAACATTTCTAGGTCTCATTTTATCTTTTAGATAACAGATTAGAGACTGAGAATTAGTAGAACATCTTATCTATCTATCTAGGTATTTAGCATTCTCATGAAAGTTAAATTGAACACTTGAACGAACTTTCTAATTTAAAATGAAACTGAAATACATTTTATTTGCAGATGTCGAGATCCAACTCAACAGTAGTGACTTTAACGGACGTGAAGAGAGAGACTTCAGGAGAATTTAAGTGTGAAGTTTCAGCGGATGCACCACGCTTTCATACCGATATACGTGCGGCGCATTTACTTGTTGCAGGTATTATTAAAGTTCCGAAACCTCATTTATCGTGATAAAAGACATTTTAGGCCAGAAATGTCTCACCTTGTGTATAAAAATCCTTTGACAATGAGCCGTAAATTCAAACGTCATCCTTGCTATTAAATGTTGACACCCTCAAAGCAAATAGCTGTGGTAACAGTGAATTACCACCTCTTTAAGCAATGTATCGATTGAAGCCGATAAAATAGCTTTGCCATTCACTGTTGCTCAATTATAACAATTGATGAACTGTTTACTGTGTAATAACATAATTGGTTTCCCATTTCTCGGGTCTCTGATATCAGCGTTCTTTTTGCAGATGTTCCGAACGAAGGCCCAGTTTTGCGGACAGAAGTACAAGAAAAATCGATAGGGGCGAGGATAAAGGCTAATTGCACGACGCCAGGGTCGTATCCCCCCATGAATATTACTTGGTTCATCAACGACGTTCAGGTAAACATTTTTTATTCACACAAACTTTTCAAATATCCCTCAGTGGGTTTATGCGTGAATCGTTAGGTCAAAGCCAAACTGACGAAAAGGAAATCGAGATTGCCGACTTGAATACAGCTTGACTCAACAGAACACTGCATTAAATAAGGACTAACAAAACGGCGATTTGCCGAAACATTGAGTAAACAACCCTTCGATTTATCGAACGGTGAATTCTAGAAAAAACCCAGCCATGAGAAAGAGTAATATCGGCTAAATAAATTAGAGAAAAATTTCTTTCATGCTCTAAAAATTTAACTTTATGTGTCGACTTTTATAAACTTGAAAACACTGCAGAATTATCGCCATTTTTTAGCACCACGAATATGAAAACCGTTAAATTTTTTATTACTCTTAAACTTATACATGAATATTTAACGCTGAATCATCTTAACAGAGATAAAATAAACCCTTCGGAGACAAACGGAGTTAAAGCTAAATTTTTAAGGCGCATAACGACCGACACAGTAAATCTAGCAACAATGACAAGGACCGTATTTAGGCTCACCTTGTTTCATGATCCTGAACTTATTATGTTGAATAATGTGATGGATACAACGCACAGGATAATTCATTTTATTGCCCAGAATGTTGCAACGAAACATGGTATTAATCGGGTTAGCATATAGGTGAAATCGGCCAAATAAACAATGTTCAGGTGAGTGGAAACATATTTCGCTCGATGCCATTAACTGAGAATTAACACGTTCGGATTTGGGGAGTAAGCTGTGAAGCGAGTAAATTAAAAGGATTTCTAGAACCGGCATAATTCTGGTTGATTTCAAGTTCAAATTTGAAATTTCAATTGTCATCAAAAATTTTAGATATTTTATATTTACTCATTTTTTCTTTTCTTAACTGCTAAGACACTAAAAAAAATTGAAATTACAAATATATTAAATTGTCACATTAGATCTTTGTCTTTGATTTTGTCAAAAAATATAACACTTTAATTTCAGTTCTCCAGTTTGGAAGTCTCAAGAAAATTAAGACATTTATATGTAAATTTACGCACAATGATACAAAATTCGAACCTGAAAAGTGGGCAAAATCTAAAATGAACGAATCAAAGACTACAAAAAAATCTATCAAAACAAAAAATTCAGCCCAAAAATGAAAAATCTGAAAAAAGTAAAAAAATAAAAGCATTAGAAGCATCACAAAAATTAAAATTGTAGAAGTAACTAAATGTCAATATTTTTGTGAGCTAGTTTTTGGCTTACAAATATTTTACATTTTAAAATGTATATTATGTATATATTATATCTTTTGTTGAAAGTCCCCAAATATTGGTAAATTTTGAAACTTTGTGCTTCAATTTTTTTTATTCAAATTGTATGAACGTTTTTACAGGTCGTGGTATTTTGGATATCCACTTGTTTTAAAAAAAATTGCAGGTTTTATTGGTAAAGCCATTTTATAATTCTCAAAGTTCTTAGAATTTGACAATAAAATATCAAATTTCTCAAACGTTTTTTAAACAAACATTTTAAACATCTAAAATAGAATTCAGGGATTTCTAAGATTTTAAGAGATTTATTCTTTCAAATTTTCAAAGTATTTTTAAACATTTTTGAGGGCTTTTAAAGTACAAATTTTTCTAAATTTTTTAAACAATAAGAATAACATAAGACGTATTTGACGCTATAAATTGTGTAGATCTTATTTTGATTTAATTTTAAAATAATTTAAATTTCGGATTACTATAACTAGTAATTTTTAGAAATTTCGAAGTTTTAGGGTTTGTTTTTTGATAATTTTTAGATTTTTGATTCTTGTTTTCCACATTGTCCTACAATTTTTTTCAAGATTTTGAAACATTTTTTCAATCAACATTATAATTTCGTTTAAATTTCAATAAAGTATTCAAAAGTTATAATTTTAACATGTTATATTTGTTAAGTTTTTGTAGATTTAAAGTAAATTGCTTTTTACTTTAATTTTAAAAGCCCAAAACAATTAAATTTCCAAAAAAAACATAAGCAAAAGATTTAAAAAATCACGAAACATTCCAAAGAATCTGGAAACTACAAATAGTCTGAAGGATTTTAAAAAAGTAGAAAATCTAAGATAAAATTTAAAAAAAGGAAACAAAAAAATCTAAAAATTCTAGTATCAAAATTCTAGAGATTCTAGAAAGTGCAGGAAAGTTTTAAGTAATTTCAATAACAAAAGCGATACAAAAAAAAATTATTTACTAAAGATTTCAAAGATTCCTTAAGGTACGTTTGAAATCTGTCAGAAATTTTGTAGTTTTATTACATACATTTCTATCTTTATTTATTATACTTTGTTACATTGAATAATTTTGCTGTGCAGCTCTATCACAATTTATGACTCAAATGTGAGTTAAAATTTAGGGCTGCGCATCGAGTTGCACATCCCTTTCTATTGTTGGTGGATAAGTTAAGAGCGACCACTATGGCATACTGTTTACGTACACAATAGAATATGTAAATATATAATATCATAGGTCATATAGGCAATTACGATGAAGAGATGTGCACGCACATATATAATAGTTTCGTCAGTGCGTGCCAATAAATTTTCCAAAATTAAAAATCGCCTTGTACAACTACGTACACATAATTAAAAAGCCTGGAAACTCCAAAATGAAACAGTTCACCTGTCGTGGTTTTAACTATTACGAGCAATTTAGTACCCGTCGCAATGTAAATGTAAAAACGTAAAGTCAGTTGATGTATTTGGAATCAGAAAGGTTCGTAATGGAGCAAATCGCTTCGGTTTGGTGATAGGAGCGCAAATGTAATTTTAGTAGCGGGCATATCACTTAGATTCTGTCGTAATACCCTATCATTTATTGAATATCCATCCTGATAGATGACTTGAATACGGGCTGTCACGTCCAAAAAGGCGTTTAACGACATTGTAGACCTCTGTTGGGTACAGATAAGACTTACAGAACTTGACAAGGCTTACTGCTTGTCGAAATGTCAATTCAAATCCTCACTCCAATCCTTCATTATATACTCTCTTCTAAAATTTCCGTGTACTAAACGAAATTATGGACAAATTGCCGAGACGATTAGCCAATTTTAAGAAATTAAATTTATTTAATGGAGATACGAAGCATCGCTTCTTTATGAGCGTAAGAAACAAGTAATTGTTGGGAATTGCATTGGTGAGCAAAAAGACATTATTCTTGAGACAAGTGACCAGATTGGAGAGAATTATTACCGGCTCTAATGAATGTATAATCTAATTCTAAGCGAAGAACGTCCGTATTAGTTCGTATGTCCATCGGCGGCCAACGCTCAAACTACTAATTGTTTAATTGATTGAATTATATTGCCGTCAGCTCTCTAATTAAACAAGACCCTTCGATATGTACAAACTTTTTGAAGTTACTCTCAGTGACAAATTTATACCATTAATATTTATAAAGAAGCTCAATTACAGTAAGCTTCTTAGAGTCTTTTTTTAAGAAAATTTGCTTTCCATTACAATAACTTTGTAAGTAACGTTCTGTTTGTTTCTTCAGAAATCGATAAATTTTTAATGCGTATAATTTATGGAATAGACACCACCATTGTGAAAGTTTATCTATTCGAGACCGACAACTATCTACGCTTTATGATGCAATATATCTAAAGTGTTTCGAAGTACTAGGTTCCAAACATAAATTCTCTGAAACTAGATTTGGCAAACAATAGAATTAAATTTTTAAGAGTAAATCATACAAATGTTTGTACATAAATAATGGGGTTTCGGAACTCAATGCAGTAGATTTCTAAATGGAAACATTATTGTCTTAAATTATTGGTGCACACGACTGTTAACTGCAAGAAACTACTTTTGTAAGTATAATATATCCAATGTGATAAATCATTTTGTACTCGAAACCTTCCGAGTGTTGTTAAAATTAAAAAAAACGGCTATTTTTCCTTGAAGCTATTATCAATTATCCAGGACAAGTAAAATAGGATTTTCTGTTCGTACCGTCTACCGTTTTCTGCAACCTGGCGAGTCTGATTTTCTAAACAACTCGTGAGTCATGCAGAAAATCTATGCCAATTAACATTAAAAAGCTCGTCGGAGGAAATGAAGTTCTAAGAACTTTTTTACGTGCTGCTCGTTCTAAGTAATTATTTTAACTATTTCCACCTTGATAAAGTCATAAAGTTCGTTTTCATGAGAATTTTTGCTCTACAGCCGTTGCTCAAAATCATGAAACCCAATTTTACTGCTACAATAAAGCTCTGTTTACAAATTCTTGTGAGTAAAAAATACAATTGCATTTCGTTCCAAATCTTAGAGCAATAGTGTATTCGCAACGCCATAAAGTAAATTATTTCTGTCTGGATTTTACATATTTTATGGTAACAGAAAACGCAGCCGGCGTTTATGTTCACCTAAAGCGGCAATTTCCTATTTCATTTTACTTCGAAATTGCCGGTCAAGAAGAAGAACGAGGACAACGCGAGAAAAAACTCGGATTTAAGGAGAAGTTCTTAAATTTATCCCAATATTTGTACTACTTAAATTAAATTTGCACAAATCTGCTATACATTATGCTAAGCTGAGAGTACAAGTTTTGTTAGCCTAGATTCTCTCTTGTCTTGTGATAAATTTAATTAATTGGCATTTGCACTGCTAAATGTGTATGGAAGTACGTTACCGACTTTAAATAGAGTTTCCAACTAACGTATGATTTACTCAGATCAAACAATCTCGTTATTTAACCCAGGTGAGTCAATAGTCTAAAAGTGCACACCATTCTAGAGTTTACCACATGAATAACTACTTTTTTTATATTTTGGAATTCTAACAGCAAGCCTCGGACTTTCATCAAAATAGAGACACAATAAACATAGTTATTAAAATCAAAGTTTGGGCTGCTATACCCAGCACACAGAATGGAATTATGACTGACACGAAAATTAATTAGTGTTCATTTCTCAAATATCCTCATCAACTATTGTCTGTGCGATAATAGTTGACACGAGCATCTCTATTTTTAGGGGTTATTAGTTTCTAGAAACATACAATTTTGTTAATGACATATCCATTGTGATGGAGAAACGTCAAGAAAGTTACAAAGTAATTAATAATTTTGAAAAAAGCTAAATTTGGCGATATTTAAAAAAATAAGAAACCTTAGAAAATGTTTCAAAGAACATAAGATGCGAATGAATTTTACACCTACAAAGTATAAAGCCACAAAAATAAATTTTTATGTTCTTGTCAGATAAGGCAAATATTCTCACAAATCTTTTCTGAAGAGTTAAAAAAAATTATAGGGCTATCTATGTAAAATTTTCCGCATTTGAAGCTTTTGTATTATTAAGGACGTTATAAAAGTTAAAAAAATTGTTGTGGTTTTAAAGATATCAATTCGCGCATTCTTAAAATCAAAATATTGATAAATTTCAAGTTGTACTAGGTTTTAATTTTTTTTTTTGGAATTTTCTAAAAAATATAGTTATTTCAAAACTTAAACACCAATAGTAGACGAATTAGAATTTTCAATAATTATATTGATTTTCTTTTTTCAAAAAAAAAGATGGAACATTTCTTGTCTTGCATATAAAAGATATTGCAAGAACCTTGAGCTGATAATAATTTTATTATTTTTATACAATAAAAAAAATGTTTGTGGTTTCCTATTTTAAAAACTTTTCAAGGCGATTTAACTTTCTAATACGGTTTAAGTTACTGAAGTTTTAAAATTTTTGCAGTTTAAAATTAAGGAAACTTTTTTTTTACAAAATTATCTCATTTTTCTCACTTTTATTGCATGTAAAATTATACAAATTACGCAAACTTAAATTTATTTCATGATTAAACTTCTCCAATTAAAATTTAGGGGTTTTTAACATTTTTTAAATTTTTGATAAAAATTTTTGTTGAACATTTTTAATTTAAGTTTAAAAATAGAAGTTTTATATTTATTTTTTGAACATTATATAATTATACAATAATAATGTGTATTTTTAAAATTCAACTAATTTTGAATCACAATTTGCATTTATCATACTATTTATATATATATATATATATATATACATATATATATATATATTTATATATTTTTTTTTTAATAAAATGTTTAGAAACCGAATACATTCAAAATTATCTACTTGCACTTTCATGATATTAAAATTTGAAAATTGGAAAAAGCACACACAAAAATATTTTTTCCTACGATTAGTTAAACTTTCAAAAAAAAAATATTATTACAATTTTAAAACAATAATAAAACAACTTTTCTTAAAATCATGCATTTTTTCAAGATTATGTTTCTTTTCACATGATAGTTGCAAATAAATTTCTTGGATTTTCCAATAACAATTTTTTTGCATCATAAAAATACATTCTTAATGTATTTTCAGATACTAATGTGGTTTTGTAATTTTATATTTTCTAAAGCAATCATGAGATCTTTGTTAAACGTTACATCCAGAGATTTTCGTCGTAATCGACAACGAACTAAAAATTATTATTTTTTAATAAACTCAAACACTGATTGACTGTTTTATCTAAATATTTAAACGTATTTTTACAAAATTAGAAATGCCTTCGCAAGTTTAAAATTGAAACAAATTTGTTTTAAAAATGGCAACAAGACCATTGTAAAAACACATGTTGCCAACTGATCGCATATGTAGCACGTAGATTTTTTGCGTTCCGCCATTTGCGTCTTCGCAGCTTTCGTCGTCACATAAAACGATAAATTTTTCCTGAGTCCGTTAAGTCAACGTAGCTGCAGGTTGGAAGAATAAAACCATTATCGATTTTGTCATTTAGAAATGTTTTAGTGTCATCGAAAATGCATAAAAGTCAATGGAAAACTGCATAAGTCAAACTTTAAAGTCTAACGAAATAAAACATTTTATAGTGCGGAAAAGAGTGAATGCAGTTCGTTTTATACTTGGAATATTTTTGTGTCTTACTGAATACCATTTTCGTAAACAATTTTCCCTCGAGCACAGATTTCCGTCTGAAAGGGTGACGGCATTAATATTGGGCATTAAAACGATACAGTTTCATAAGCAGCTTGCTAATTAATTAGCGTGAGATATGATGCGTCAGAGTGTACGTGGCCTTAGCTCGGCACCCAAATTACAGTCCAATTACTGCGGCTATAATAATTAGCCATAGTATTGCCAACCTAAAGGCAAAATATCCCCACCACGTTTGCTAGTTCGAGTCTAACAAGGCAGGCATATAACTTGCTAACTTGATTGCATGTATGCGTGGAATTTCTACAATTTGATGCGTTGTTATTTGTCAAACAACAAACAATCAAACACTGACACTCTCGACAATTGTTTGAATTGTGGGGTTGGTGGTTGGATACATGATCGGACGATTGCTGCATGCCCACTCAGGCTTGTTATTTTGCGTTTGAATATTGGTCCCTTCTAATTGAGTTTTGTTTATATTGTTTTTAATTCTTTTGTTTGAACACAAAATTATGTTTATGTAACGTTCACGATATAGTAAAAATAGGGGACTACAATACGCTCTATTATTTCAACACTCGTTTAAATTACAGGGTGGAATTTACACGCATACACGTGATTTCTATTAACAACAGTGAACGCAAGCAGGACAATCTAAATTGCTAATTAAAAATTAAGAGAATATTTTGAATAAGTTTTTATACTTTCTACTTTAAAAACTGCCTTGAAAACTATGAGGAAAATGTTTTGTTCCGAGTCTTCATTTGAAGCTCTAATAGAGATAATTTGAGCCCTGTTTGCGTTGAAAAGTTTTTCATGTTTATAATTAACTTTTAAAAAAAAATTTTGTTTATTATAATAACCGTAATTGGATAGTTACCTACAATTAGTTTATACAAACTCTCATAATTGCTGATAAAAGCTTATTAATTGCAGCGGATACTAAATTGGATCAAAATTTGTGCGCGGTGTATAAGCATTAGTGTCGAGAAATTATTGTTAAATAAATGTTTAACGTAATTATAGCTCATGATCACGAAGCGCATAAAAACGTGCAGCATTTCGTCAGTTTTAACATAAAATTTCAAAATTTTTAGTGCGTTGTAAAAAGTTATAAAATTTGGCCGTAGTTTTATCACCCTACCCAGACCACCTCATTGTTATAATAAAACTTCAGTAATAATTATTAATAGTAAATCTCAATCACAACAAATTTAGTCCTGTTTGAATGTTTTATATTTAGAAACTTTACACGAGTTTATTGAATTTAGCCTAAATTCTACGTGTCCTGTCTGATTTAAAACCGTTTCTGCTATGTCATTCACATGTCCATTTCTAAAATTCAATAATTCTACAACTAGAACAGTTATCAAATTGATGAGACGTTTCCATAATTGAAATTTTCTGTACGCTAGTTGAAACATAAATAAAACTTGTGCTGAATTTTTTAGTCAGTCATATTAACATTTTATTAGTTCCGAGAAAGGGACGTCTGGACATATTTTATTAAAAATGCAATGAATGTTAAATGACGTGTTTAATATTTATATTTTACTTCATAAGCTCTCAAAATTGACGACGAAGATATTTTATACACAAGATAAACAATCAGTACGAGAATAGTAATGTATGCTAATGGAGTAGAAGTGCGTCTACGAGTACAACCACGCGTGATTGTATACAATAACAGAAATTTCAGTTAGACATGTACCTAGTCTTTACCTTAGACAACGTAATTAATAGTCAAAAAGGACAACAAGAGCGTTTCCCATTAACAATACGTCTCTGAAATTAGTCTCGAGTTAATTGAAACTGAGTGCATTCAAGAAAGACGGACGCAACACAAAAGGCATGCGTTAGCATCTGGAGACGACGTAAAGTCCTGCCCTGCCTATTCGAAGGAACATCCATCTTGGTGCAGGAATGTAATGTCGTCGCCTGTGGACATGTCTAGATTATGCCTGATGAGGGTGACTATCAATTAACAGCTTTGGTTGTCTTACGAATAGGATATTATCAACATGACCACCCGTTGATATTC
Organism: Cynaeus angustus; assembly: GCA_030157275.1. Taxonomy (NCBI): domain Eukaryota; kingdom Metazoa; phylum Arthropoda; class Insecta; order Coleoptera; family Tenebrionidae; genus Cynaeus; species Cynaeus angustus. The sequence continues at coordinate 25,828,242 of CM058058.1, forward strand.
CAACCATCTTCTAGATCTCTGCCAAGAGCAATCACTGTTAAATTTATCTATGGATTATTTGGACCGAAACAATTTGTAGAGTGATTGGAAGCAAGGTTATCTATCAAAGGATCAAGATTGTTTTCAGAGAAAGAGATTTACCTTTTACAAAAATTTATAGTCGCCGGTAGCACCAGGTTGTGTATTTTATATCTCAATTCTGATATTTTTACATATTCTGTTTCTTGTGACGTGACGTGACTACAAAGTTTCTAAAATATTTTCAAATTCGGTCAGTTAAACTTCTTCATTAATTTTTTAAGGATTGTGACAATTTTTATTTTATTTATTTTTTTCTAAAAATCTAGTTCTAAATTTTGTATCTGATATAAAAATATTAGCATAATTCGGCTAAAATTATTGCAATTTTTTTCTATTCAAAGACGATATTAACTTTTTATTTTTGTTTATTTTGAATCTTATCGAATGTAAAAATGTTAAAGTTTTAAGTGTGTTTTTAATACCTAATTCCTTACAAGCATTCTCCTTAAGAAAAAATATATAAATATTGGAATTTCAAGATCTAAATTTTTTGCTTAATCACAAGAATTATTAAATCTTTGATTTTAGGATCTTTAAAGTTTAATTTTTTGTATTTATCTCAGATTTTTAATGATCGAAACTTTTGAAAAAAATATATATAAATTATTGTTCTATTTTTTTTAAGTTAATCACGCCATCTGACAGGTTTTATGTTAGTAAGAATATGAGAAATTCGTTCTCAAAGAAAATTAAAATAAATGCCGATGGAAGGTATGCGAAAATACGACAGATAGATAATTTTTTGGAAAATGGAACCGTTAATCACGTTAGATGACCAATTTTTGTAGATCGGACAATACTGTAAAAAAAAGATTTTTTTAACTGTCAGAATACTATAAATTTATATGGGCAATGAGCATTTTTAAGAGACAAAATAAAAAATAATAAGTTAATTTTTTATGATAATTTTGTTATTAACTTTTCATATGCAAATATTTTTATTAAACCACTTAATTACAGTACTTAATTTCGCCTGATTTCAATGTTTTAATTAAACTAGTAAATTATTAAAGATTTGAGCGTATTTTTTATGTATGAGATCGGAGTTTAAAACCGCAAATAAATAACTGAAATAAAATTGATATTTTGTATTTTAAAAAAGAATTTTCTATTAAAAAAATTCAATTTTGTTATTAATATTGATGTGCAGCTCGAAATTTTAATAATGTTTGCCCTAATTTCAAAAACTTAAAAACGAGTGAAAAACCTTTATAATTTTAAGTCTTTAAAATATGTCTTAAAAATAGTTAAACATTTTTAAAAAAGTGTTTACATTTTTATTTACACCGAGATTTTTTGTCTAAAGTTCGTTTAATTATGACTGTTTGAAATAATTATAAAACTATTGATTTATATTTATATTTATATTTATATTTACTACCTGTAAATCTTTTTTTCTCCTGATGAATTGTCTTAAAGCATACGCTTTTAATACCACTTTTAGGTGAAACAGGTAACTATTTTGCAACTAAGAAACAAAATGCATTGTTAGAACAACATTCAATTGTAATTCTAGTAAAATTAATTTTGTTTTCCAATTGGTTTAAAAGTTGTAGCCTTTGAGATTTTAGATATCTATTAAATGCAATGCAATATTACATTTTACAAATTTTTAAAATTGACATTGAAAATACGATTTGAACAAATTTGATAAAAAAAATTAGGTCATTCTGAATAATTTTTACATACACTGCTGTCTCAATGTTAGCAACTAGGTACATTTACTTCATTGACACTGCTAGTTAGTTCTTCCTAAGTGATAGTTCCACTAGTGCCAGGTTCCTCAAATTGGAATTTTTTTGCTGCATCCTCTATCTCCTCCACTATCTACAAGGAAGGTAACAGAAGTTCCCCGTAGGTAATGGCCAGTTTCAATTTACAAGTTTAAATATTTAGTTACTTCTTGGGGAACACCACCAGTTTTGTGAATGCGATCTGTCGATGGCAACTCCGTTTTGCTATTTAACCGACGTTCGTTGAAATTTTTTGGTTGGAGGGCTATATTTTTTGTAGATTTTTAAATACTTTTCTCTCATCACCGTTAATGATCCAGTTTGTTTGGTCTTGCCGACAAAAATCTTGACTAGTAAACTTTAGTTAATTTTTATTATCAATTTTTAAAAAGGCCAATTTGTTCAGGCGTTAAAACTCTTATTTTTTTTGACTGTAACGGGTACCTTTTCTTTTTAAAAAAGCTCCTAATTTCAAAGTTTCCTATGTTTTATATGCCATGTTTAAAAATAAAATAAAATTTTTTATTCTTAAGATTTCTAATTTTTTTGAATTCCAACGATTATAAATGTGCTTTGACTATTGTGATCCTCACAATATTCTTTTTAAATTCCATGTCTACGTCTAACTTTTTTTTTTGGAATTTACCTGATCCATTTTCAACAATTTGGGTCACAATCAAGTTTTTTCAAAAATCAATCAGACGAAGCAAGGATTTGCAGTGTAATTGGAAGGAAAAATCACTTGAAAAGATATAACGAACTCTAAAGTCTTTCAAACTTAAAATGGGACACATAACTTCGGAAAGAGATCTCACAAAATTAGTTTGTACGAATTTTATCCCTGTTAAAATCCCTAAAATTCATATTACCCATTAGAATGAAATTGAGCAGTTTTAAACATACGTGTATTTCAGTCGGGTACACTTATCAAATTTAATTTAAACTTGAAATTCCCATCTAATGACTCATTAACTCGTTGATGCAACATTTCGAGTCAGCTCACGTAGTTCTTGTAACTATTGAAGAAGAATCTTGATACGTAGGTAACAAATTAATCGTATAAAATTTTAGTAATATAGCAAAAAACGTTGGAACGTGCATGTATTAAAATCTCCAGATTTTTCGTTGATTGAAGTAGGAAACGTTGCGTGGAAATAGTTTTTCGTGAGATATCGAAAAAGCAAATAATCTTGCGATTGTGGAATTTAGACATTCAGAGTTTCAGTTCAGGAAGTGAAAATGAAATTGATTCAAGTAATCCTCCTTGATATGAAGATCTAAGAGCTTATGCTTCGATACTAAATTGAATTTACCGAGTACAACAGTGTCTGGATCGTACCTTTGAAGCCAGATACGTGCTCGCCGGCATATTGAAATACATTTTTGATATTACCACTCTCGAATTTCACACTGAATTTTCATCGTCTCCCTTCTAACTCATCTAATTAAAAAAATGATTACACAAGCGAATATCTCGCAAACATATCTCAAAGAGCTTATTCGTGATTCAGCTTCAATTAAAACATGTATAATTAAAAAGTTTCCTGAAATATTCCAGACAGTGGATGAGTTACTACTCTATGTAATGAAATTGTGAACTTTTTAAGTAGGTTCATATCTTACGCTTATAATTTGACTTTTCAACATCTCTGAATTTTAAATACGCTGTCTAAATTATTCATGCGGAGAAACGAAAACTGCTACACATTATGCAGACTAATTTTTTAATTTCGAGACCAACTTTTCAACGGAATTCCAATTATTTTTACGTTACTCTTTGCAGGTGCACCCTAAATACGGTATTGACATACATAATTCCGTTGAACGCTACGATGCTCTTCCTGGATTGGAAACTGTCCGCTCCATGATCTCCATCAATGCTAGTTTAGAGCTCTTCAAGAACGGTAAAATGAAAATACGGTGTTTGGCTACGATGTTTACGTTATACCGGAGAACACAAGAGTCGGAACTTCACGACGACGCTCCCCAACTCGCACTTATTATGATACCGACAACGCAGAGCAACGAAGGTTTGTATATAAAATTATTGTGAGGTATAAAATAAACATGTTTTTTATTTTTATTCTAAAGACCAGCTTGTCGATTCTATAATTTGATTAGTTTCCATTTTCGCGCCCACTCTCAATAGAATTTCCACAAATACAACAAATAAACTTCGGCTTCCACATCTGAATAATGTATAATGTTCTTCTAAGAAATCTTATTAAATTTATCTCGCTCTGCGAATATTTATTTATTTAAAAAATCTTTAGAAATCCTTCGTTTCAATCATGTCCTTCACATACTTACAGCTAATCCACTTTTACGAGTACATTTCCAAAGAGACAAATACCACCACCATGTTGAGGATTATCGGAAATGCATTTTCTGTAGAGGTGACAAACACAGATTGCTCGAGAAAAGTCACTGTCATCCGACAAATAGTCGCTCTTCATTCAAGGGAATCAGTTCATTGTTAGCTTGTTTTGTAGTGTAACTCTGCTGAGGTGTTGTCATAAAAACATGGTTTCAATTTAGCTACTCGTCTCTGACCGCCTATTGTGACTAATTTCCTCCGTTAATTTGCTTTTCAAATCGGGGACGATGTAATCTGTCAGTTCAATGGTTTGGTTTCAAACCTCAACAACTCCAGATTTCATTTCGAAGAGATTAAAATTAGGAACGAGAAGTTTTAGATTTTATTCACAATTATTGTGAACTTGTTTCCCAAATAAAATACAAGGAATTCAATAATTTCTCCAAGGATAAGAAGAACATTACAAGATTCTTTGTTCATTTAGTTTGCTCGAATAAAAGAAAAATTGCTTCTCCTAATTTGTGCGAATTTAAGGAATACAGGAACTGGCCTAACATAAAAACCCACTTTCATTTTCCGGCAATCAATCTCATTCCCAATTTCCGAATACGGTCAGCGTCAATTTTTCTATTACGGTTTATTCTGAAGGACCAATATGTTCGAAGTGATATCTGAAGGATGACATTTTATATAGTTTCACTCATGCATACACAATTGTTGATTGATTGGCTTGTTCGTGTTTATTTTTTATTGTTGGGTGCGTGTACGAGTCGTGAGATTTGAAAGACCAATAAATAGAATCAGATTGTTTGAAGCTGGTATAATAAATTTGTTTATCGTCGGAAAACTAAAAAATGAAAGTTGTGTATTCTCTAGATGACAAACTAGCACCGCCTGAAATGTATGAATTGAAGTGTCTCATCCTCGGGGTCATTGGTGACACACTACATCCGTTATAAGTATTTTCCCATTTTCTAGCGACATTTGTTATTGTAAGTTTTGGGCACTAGTCTTCACTACTTCACACACAAAGGCAGAGAAAATCAATAAAATGGCATTAACACTTACGGCGCAGAAAGGGAACAGAAATTGTTTAGAGGAGATAAAATTTGATTCAAAACTTTTATATCGAAATTTTCATCTCTCTATGCAAATTATTAAAGAGTTCCCCCTTTTTTTCATAATAAACAATAATTTAAATGCTAAGTTAAAAATATTATAAATGTCCTGAAGCTGATCAATGATCAATATCAATGTTTCTGATATTTGCATACTTATGAATATTTGTCATTACTGATGGTAATTAAATTAATTAAAAACAAGAGATCAGTAGAAAAGAATTTGTAACCCGAAATTTTGTTTAGGTAGGTTGACTACATCTAATGTTGGCTCAGTTTGCAAAGTATGGAAGACAACAGATCTAAAAAAAACATTCTAAAAACATATTGTCAACTGAATTTAAAACAAGTGCAACAGTTAGGTGGGGTGTCCAAATAAGGAAACTAAGAAAAACAAAAATTTTAAAGACAATAGTCAAGAATTTGATGTTGTTGTATCCGACTGTGGAACTTTTATTGATAATGACTGCTTTCTAGGTGCCCTGATGAAATAGGAGACCATAAACAAGCAGTTGAAGAAAAAAGAATCTTTTTTTTTTCAAAAGAGAGACATACTACTTCTACCAAGTACAGACGCAATTAACCATAACAGGAGCAAATTATTTTTATTTTATAGTGTGAAAACGTAAAGAACTTTTAGTTTAGTATTCACCTGTCAGATTACAAATGATTAATTTTGAGAAACAATGTTGCCAAATTAGAAGACATTTTATTATGAAGCAATAACTGTTTACAGTGTTTTTTCTCTCTTCTTTTTTGTACAAAATCTTTAATATTTTAATTGCAGTATTTCTCCTCTGCCAAGAATCGTATTAAAACCCACACATATGTATTACAAATATGTCTATTATAGACCGCTTAGAAAATTGTGCTCGACGATATTTACAAACATTTTTTTAAACACAAATATTCTATTTTGTTAAACATTAATCTCGATGTGGATTTTGTGCAAAGTTAATTAATTATTATTTTATTTAATTAGGGACTGAATTAGTTTATCTGTAGACTTTATAAAGGGAAAAGCTTAAACATTATAAAAATAATCCATTTTACAATCTAATCGTATCAATCTGATTTCGGTTTAGATTTAAGCTTGATTTAGAAACTTTTTTTTCAACTAATCTACATCAATTTTAAATATTTATTACAATATAAATCTTAAAATGTACTTCTGAATAATATTGCTGAAACTACAATTTAAGAATATTTAGCAGTTATATGCATCTTTAAGAATTTTTTTTTTCGGATATTTAATTTTAATTTTTATAATTTGCACCTTTAAAACATCTGCAATATTTTTACCATTTTTCTACTTTGTTGAAAAATTTAGAATGTTTTTTTTTATTATTGGGATCTTAGGATCTGAGAATTAAAAATTTTTATGCTCGAAAATTTTTAAATTTTTTTCATTCTTGGAATTGGAATTCTCAGAAGTTTACTCAGTTTGACTTTTTCACAATTCTTGAAATATAAATTAAACTTAGAAATGTTCAAATATTTATATTTCTATAAAATAGCAAAATCATGACATTTGTAAAATTTAAGTTATACGTATCGAAACTAAAAGTTAAGAGTTTCAGAAATATTATTTTACACTGCACTTTAAAATTTTTTTTAAGGAAATTGTTTTTCAAACTTAGATGAACATCTTAGTTTACTGTTCTGTATATTTTTTCAAGTATCAAAACTTAAAGTTCGCACAGTTTACAAAATACTTTTTTTTCTTTTTTTTACATTATATATTTCTTTTATCGAAATTTTACAAAGTTTGTAAAATCTACAGACTTTCTAATAGTCAAAATTCAAACTGTAAACTCAAAGTTTTATAAATGTATGGATATAGTAAGTAACCAAATTTCAAATGACCAATTTTTATTCAAGACTGTAATTTTGAAATATTTCATAGTTTCATAATTTGACCGTTTACAAGACTTAGATGTTTAGAGAACATTTGTTGAGGAAAACTCTTTATTCTTGTTAAAGTCAAAAATTTTAAGTTTTTTAGAATACTTCAAAATTTTTGGAGTTGTAAAATGTCATTTTAGACTCAAAACTTTGGTGTTAAACTATTAGACTAAAAACTGTCTTACATTACAACATATTTTCACGAGTTCTAGAAACATTACAACATATTTTCACGAGTTCTAGAAAACTTGAATTTAGTAAAACTTAAAATTTTAAGTGTAATATCCCAAAAGAATTTTTTAAAAGAACATGATGAAAAAATGATAAATAGAAATAGTATATTCGATTTGATATTTATTGCAGTTATAGAAAGGAGTCACTTCTAATGAACTTGTTTTTCAGGCATTTTCTTCACTAGTGGAACCGGTCAAAATTGCAAGACCATAATTTTCATGGTAATCTTGTTGTACTTTGTTCATCTACACGCTTGGCTAAGAAAGTCCCAATAAAATGTATATGAAAAGACTTGTAAAATGATTTTAAAAGTGATAGTGTGTATGTAAAAACCGTGATAAACTACAGGTGGAACGGATTGTGTGATAAATAAACAAAAGAACTGGCCCAAAAAATCGACTCGTTTGTTAGTTGTGTATGATAATGCCAAATAAGTGTGATTACCGTGAAATTTTAACTAAGTATGTAATTTGCGACGCAATAACTGTAGTGTAATTTTAGCAAGTTTAAATTTGATTTCTATAAGTGATTGAGATTATTTTTTGTATAAATGTATTCTTTCATTTACATCTGCCAGTTATCCTGTCGTACACCTGAATTGCTCAAAATTGCGTTTACTTTACTTGAATTATTTTCTTTAAAGTGTGTACTTTCAGGAAATCGAGTGCAGACACCCATTTCCCGAACGTACTTACAAGAATCAAGTGTGAATATTCTTTTTGTAATAAGACTACAAACTTGTTTGCGTTTATTTACACATGCTGTATATGACGTGAAATCCATATTGAATGTTCACACTTGTAGCATAAGGGAAGAACAAATTTTGTATTATGAAGTTCTGAAAATTTATGGTCGTTATATGTAAATATTATATAGAATAACCGACAACGTGAAAATTTATATTTTAGGTAGACGTAGGATCAAGATTACACTTTTCTTTTTCTATTTACCTTGGACGGAACGTGAGTTCAAGTTTTTCCAGTGGATGATAAATCTGTGTTTAATGAAAATGTGACATGTTTCGTGCAAAATGCGATTTTCATTGACTTTTCCTTATCATCTCAAGTTTGTCTTTATTATACACTTGAAGATAAATTAAAATTGTATTGACTTCGTCACTGTGTCACCTTCCATTCAAGCAATTATGCATGCATCTCACAATTTGTACTTTCTGTCATGTCTCTAGTAATAACGCTCCATAAACTCGAAACTGTGATAACTTGAAATTTGAGAAACTAGTCTACATCACCGTCTTATTAATATAAACAAAGTTGGATGACGGTGAATTTCAAGTTAGCCGTATAACTAACATATCCTGTCACTTCAGGCAAGCATGAAGTATAACAATTCCTCTTACTACTCCAAATTGTTTAGTCCACTTTAAGTTTATTGTTATCCTGGCTTTGAAACTGTCACTCGAGTTAAACTAAGTTAACTTATAACCCTTTTTGCATGAGGATCATAATATTTCGAAGACATTACTGACATTGTTACTTAAATTTTAACCTCGGATAATTTGTGAAAAACTTTGATGTGTAGGAATTCTATACGGAAAGCATCAAATTTAAATTACCTTGCAGCACGTCACTTTCAGACTATTTCTTTGTGGCTACAGGCAGAATTCACAAAAAAAAGAGTGTGTTGTAATTACATACTCAAAACTAACTTAGACGTTAAAACAGCTTAAAATTTCGATAATTAACTTGTAAAAATGTTAAATTATATTATTACATACTTTCTAGAATTAAAATTAATTATTAATTAATAATTTATTAAAATAAATTATTTTCATAGTTGTTGTGTTAATCGGATCACAAATCAAATCATTGATTTAGTGTTCTTTTTCAAAAATAGTTTCTCAATTTTTTGTCATTACTTTTGATTGCCATTAATCAAAAGTGTTCTTTTTTGATACGTATTTAAAATATTAAACAATATTCTAGTACCACATTTTCAGGAAAATATTTAGAGTTTTCTAATCATTTTTGTGAAATTCTAAAGTATAAAACAAAGCTTTTCTTGATTTTTGTTTTCTAAAAATTTGCATACAAAGTTGACATTGGAAAATTATTGACTGTAATATCATAATTTAAAAACATTCATTAAAGAAATATGATAATGACATTTTATAATTCTTTCTTTATTAGAAACAAAGCACCTTTTGACATACAAATTGAAAAAAAATGAAGTTAAATTAAACATCACAAACTTAAACTTAAAAAATGATGACTTAAATTTTTACGTAATTTTTGCTTATAATTTAATTCGGAAATTTTTTAAGTGGGAAAAAATGTTGGAAAACCTATTCAGTTAATATGAGAAACTACCAAATTAAGTGGGTTTTTAGTTTAATTTTAGATTCTTTGAAAGGTTACAAATCGTTTACCAAATTATTTATTTTTATGTATGAAATTGGAATTAAGTTAGTTTTTTTAATGTGCAATTGTAGAAACAAATCTGAGTTTTTTTGCAATTCAATTTTTTTTATATCTTTGGAGTTTTTATATATTGAATAGATAAATTTTGCTTTAAAAAAGTCATTCAAAATTAAAATTAATAAATTAATAATATTTTTCCTTTAAAATGAAGATTGCTTTAAAAGTGAGTGCTGCATTTATTCTGCCGCCTTATCAACTTGTCAGAAACGAAATAAAAATCTGCGAGAAACGAACAAAAAGTCAATGAAAATTGCAAATCCATTCTCATTCTCTGGTTTCAAAAGATTCACAGACTGTAAACACAACAAATATTTTTAAATGGTTGTTTTCTAACAGACAGGATATCCGAATAATGAAATTTCAGCAAAACATTTTGCTTGATAAATTAGTTGTAATAATGACGGTTTGTGGATCTTGGAACTTATTTTTTATAAAAACCTCATTATTAATAGATGACTGTAAATACCATAATAACAATCAAACCACAGTATACCTATTACTACCTAAATAAAATGTATCGATCATTTCCAAATTCTGTAGCTTTAGCGATTACATCGAATTCAGTGTGTTTTCGTTTCAAAGAGAAATGTTTCATCTTTTTTAAATGGAAAAATTTATAAAAATAATGCTGTCATAATACTACGCATAGCCTGCAGATAAACCATAAAGAATTTTATTACAAAAAAGATTAATTAATTTTACCGCGACATGACGGCCCTATTTTTATATATTTACAGTGAATTTTTTTTGACATGTTTTTTGTATAAATTTATATTCAACATTCCAGCAGTTGTAAGAATGAATGTAATAGGACAGTAATAATTGTTAATAAATGATTATACGTTTTTTATTACGTCTGTTTTTTGATTCGTTTAAAATCCCAACAACATCAAAAAAAAATTCCTGTGTGGAATTTTAAAAGGCCCTGATTTATAATGGTATTCGTTTGAGAAAAACAAGGTAGGAGAACATGTTTTTCTGTTTTTATTTTTGTCCCCGGTTGTTTGTTGTAATTTGCATGCTCAACTCATCTTATTCATTACAGATGCTAAATAACTCAGTTAACATGAGCTTTGTACATGTATGTGTACATTTTCAGGCTTAAATTTGATTATATCTTGCTTCGTTAGCCCAACAGAATTAACCATCTACGCAGCGTCTTATTATTTTTGTTTCGAAGGAATCAATCGTAGTTCTTTCCAATCAAAGATTGAAGGCTCATGATTACACAAAGAACAAAGGCTACTTGCATTATTGAGTATGCAATGTTTTATTCGACGCCTCAGCGTTCCGAGCTCATTCAAACTTAAGACAAACCTAAGACTTTGACACATTTACACTAAGTGATGGATGTATTCGGCACACGTTTGCGGATTTAGATGTCGCCTGTTGGCAGTACCGCTCCAGTGAGAAATCCTCTGGAGTGCAGAAAGCAGATAGATTCTTCTAATCCCTTCGGAAGTCTAGAGAACCGGGTTAAGGCTCAGGGAAAACATTCCGATATCTACTTGTCTAACGAACGCTCAATAATGGAAAACGCCTCCATAATGTAACACTTCCGCCAACATAAAAACAAATAAACGCTTTTTAAACTCCTAGAGTGTATCTCTACGGATAAAAGATGCGGTTACACTTACAAGAAATTTAATTAAATTGTTTCTTTCTTCTCAGTAGAACACGTTGGAAATTTTCATGGTTTCTCCGAGTCACCGGTAGAGTTTATGCACACATTGTTACCTCAAACAACGCTCGGAAAATCATGGAGGTAATAAGATGGTGTTAACTTGTTTTAAAACTCTGTTTACAACGTTGATAAAGAATTCAAGGCGAGAGAAAAATTAAGGGATCGAAGAGAAAAGGAAATTCAACATTTTTTGTGCTCTTATTCGATGACCTTACATTATACGAATTTCAAACATAACGATAATGTTCAAAATTTCGAAATTTCCATAGGACTTCAGGCTTTAGCAATACGCTCATGTATATTCATTAAAAAACAAAAAATTGTTGAGGGGATATGGAGGGTCAAATTTAGCGTCATCGATCGGCGCCTCCACCATTTTCAGCATCAGGAAACACGGATTTTTTGGTATTATCACAATGTCTATTAGTTTTAACTGGACATCGATCTCGAGCACGAGTTTAATTCAAGTATTAAAATTAGATTCTTCTTTTTAACTCCCAATTCCAAGTAAACAAAAATCTGGTGTTTTTAAAGGCTACCTTTAATTGTCACAAAAATTAGTCTAAAGTACTTGAAAAAAAAATGTGTTCTTCACAACAAATATCGGAAATCTTAAATAGGCAATGTCTGTAATAACTTTATTATGTAATAATAATAATAATCATAATCATAATATTTATAAAAATTTTAAAAAATTATAAAAATTTCAGTAATCAGATAAAATTTTCATGTAGACAAATAACAGGTCAGTTAGTAAACGAATTCTGCAAACACTTATGCTTAAGCACAGCAAAAAGCTTTGAATAAATAAATATGTTAAAAGGAAACAAATAGCCGAAAATTTACAAAACTTTTAGTTTTCTCTACAATCTATAATGATTTTTTCGACAAGTTTGAAAAAACTGAGGAGTGTTTATATTTACAAAATAAATAACCGAAACTTGGCAGAAATTGTATAATATTGAGTATCTTAAGTAAAAAAATAAAAATACTAATATTTGCTGAAAATATAAAATTTACATAACATTTTCATAGTAACAAATTTTGAATATTATAAAAATTGACGTGTAGAAAAATATCATATAACGTTAATATTTTATATTAAAACTTTATTTTTCTATGCTAAGAAAATTTTTTTTCTTACACGTGTATTAATATTTTATTTTACAATTTTATTTCTCTACACTAATTCCTAGATAATTAATAAAATTTCTATCCAATTTATTTGAATTATTAAACCTTTTTTTTAGTTCATGAAAATCTAAAAAATCACAACAAAAGTAAATTTCTAAGTAATCAACTTTTTTATATTTTATTAAAAAAAATGTTATAGTGACTTTCCAAGCTGTAAAATATACTTAAGCTTTTGCTAAAATTAGAATAGAAAGTTCTTAAACCTTTAATTTTTAAACAACGAAATTTTTACACTACTACACAAATTTCGGATTTTTATTCTTTGTGAGTTTTGTGTTCTTTCAATAAAGCTAGTTAAATAAAGTAAATTTGTGAAATATGATAACCAAAATAAAATGTTTAGAACTGCTCATATAAACAACTTTCACTTGCAGAATTAACTTTTATAATTTTCATACAAACAAATTACGAATTCCAAACAAGCATAAATAAATTTAAAAACTTTATTTAAAACAGACAATTAGTTTAGAAAATAGAGATAGCTTCAATCGTATTTTAGAAAAATTACATTTAGTACAAAAATCGAAAAAACTATAAAACTAGAATATACAAATATTTCTAGTTTTTTTCTAAATATTCTGTATTATGATTGTATTTAAATTCAAATACACAAAAATGTTAATATTTCAGATAAATACTTTGATCGCCAAGCTTCGCAGTGTTGATACGAACATTTAACAAAATCTTTTCGAATTTCAAGAAAATCAACAAACTTTACCCACTTGAGAGTCTAAAGGAATGAAAAATGAATTGTAGCTAAAAACGTAAATTGTGGCTAAAACAAATATTTTCTGCAAAATGACATCCTTTTAAATCTTACAAATCCACAAGAAAATTACACATTTCAAGTCGTAAAATTTACCACTTTATAATGTTATTGACTAAATTTTAGACAGGCACAATACCAAAAATTTAGTTTTTTAGCCTATAAAAGCTTTAACATTGTGACAAAAATTAAATTAATTAATCATTTATTAAGCGAAGTCTGACAACTTCATTGACGACTTTATTCAATAATGTGGTTAAAAATTTCAGATTTTAATATGACTTGCTTTTATTTGAATAATTTAAGTACAGTTAAAAAACTGAGATTAGTTTAATATTTTATGTTTTATTTCTAGCGTCTGACCTCGTACATTTAGCATTTCTCTGAGTTTCGTAGACAGACAAAACTGTTTTTGTATAAGACAAACACACTGTTATTTATTACCATCCACCTCTAGAGCCTAGTTCAATAGATGTAGAAACTTTGAAATGCCTATACAGTTGCAACACATCATCTTTGAATGTCCGATTTCCCTTCAAGATTTCATTACGAAACTACCAACCGTCCTCAATAATGAAAACCCTCTGAAACAAATATTTGTTGTCTTTGTTGCAAACTACATTGAACACAGCTTGCTTTTGTTCAAGCTGATTGGTCGTTGCGGTTTAATAGAGTGAGTCCAAGATCTCGTTCAAACATAATCTTCAAATGAAATTTACTTTTAATCCAACAAAATGGTCAATTCCGATTTCAAAATACCATTAAGATTACAAAAAAAAACACCCTCAATTTGTCATATAGTATTCGAAGTCATTTGAAGTCGAACTACTTCAAAAGAACTTGAAAAATGTCATTTCAAGTCTGTAAAACATCCAAGTCATGTTGAACGATAGTAAACAAAAATCAAATACCTAGTCTCGGCCCAATTTAACATATAAAATTTATTTTATTGCAGTACATGGCGATGGATTTCCAACAACTTGTATCGACATTTATGTCAATGCAGAGATTGCAGTTCATTTTTAACCTTTGTTTTGATGTTTGCAATACAGCTTGCTTTGTGATGATGTGTATCTACAACAAAAGTTGCAAAAATTGTTTCTATTGTTTCGATGGAAATCAAAGTGTAGAAGAGTATGTTTCGGTTTAATTGTTAATAAACTGCCCATCAATAAATTTAATGTAGGAGTATTTCAGTGGCATCATTTAATTAATTAACAAACAATAATTCCTCGCATTATTTTCTTTGCTTGGGACCGAAGCTCGTCATGCTCGTCGCCACTCTGGAAGGATTCAGACAATAACAAACATCCTTTCTCGTAACACAACATAACGAATTCAATTATGCAGTATCCAGCAAGTACAGGAAGATATATCCGCTCATATTTCTAAGTAAAATATCGCAAATAATTTATCATTACTTTAGCGCTCGTATGCACCGCTGCACACACCATTCAATATTTTTATTGATCGTCAAAATGAAATGTCAGTTTTCATTTTATTTCCCCAAAAAATGTCTGATATATGTCGAGTGAAATAAATATTTAAATTACAGACATAAACTGATTCGTTATTGTAAGTTATTCGCTTTCATCCATCAAGAAATTATTCAAATTGAAGATAACACGTTTTTCTCTCTTTTTTTATCTGAAAAACGAAAGTTAATGCAATCAGAAAACGGCCTTGGTTTTTGTGTGGTGTGTAGGGATATGAAAGATATAAGAAAACCGGTTTCACTGACAGCTGGTGTATTTTCACAGATACAAACCAACACTTGGAACAATCACATTTTCGGGGAAAATTTACTACGTTTCTTCTAGGCTTACATTTTGTTAATAATTTCCAGGCAATCACTCTCCAGAAGCCATTCGGGATACGTGCAAAATATATGAATTAGATGGTACAGTTTTCTGACATATACATTATAGATGACGAGATTTTTAGCCGTATGATGATCTTAACTTATCAAACTAAGAAATACCTGCACTAATTGCATCAAATGTAAATGCAAGATTTTATTAAAAAGTTTAAAGATTTAATTAAGAAAATCTCAGCAAAAAGGGTAAATTCTCATCGAGATGTTTTAAAGTTTTTATGGACACTTTCATCAATACGCTGGAGAAGGCGAATAAGTCGTTCAAAAAGCAACTTTCGAGAATACTAGTTCTTAGGCTTCAGTAACTTTAGAAATATATTTACTTGGTAGTCATTTACAAAATAATTATTCGATAGCAAACATTTTAATAAAATGTAGTAAATCTTAAGAAAAGTTTCTAGTTAACTCATCACTGTAAGAAAAACATATAACATCTAGTTTTTGTTAATTTTTAGTTAACGAACAATGTTAAATATTCATATGAGTTTCGAACATTTTATGAAATATGTATAAGTTTGTTTCCAAACTAAAACTTGAAACATAATTTTGCTGTTATTAAAAAAAAGCATATTCTTGAATAAAGCTCGAAAAAAGTGGCCGTTATTAAAATCACATTAATTGTAAAATTTTATAATTGACAGTTTAGACCAAGATTTTTTTTTTAAATACAGACGTATTTTCAAAAATTTAAAATACTTTTACAAAAGCTTCAATAATGCTAGAAAACCATTGTAAACGAAAAAATCTACAAAAGATTAAATTTATATTATCCTGCAAAAGTTGAAAGCTTATAAATTTTTAAAATTTTTATTCTTAAATTATTAAAATTTTATAGAGAACAAGACCCACCTTGAAAAACCTAAAATAAGGTACATACAGCTAAGTAAGCTAAGCTAAGTTAGATTTTTAAAATTCTAAATTTTTGTGGCATCCGTAGAATCCAACAACGAAATTTGATCTAAAAAAATCGCCATTGTTGGAAATTTGTTTGCAAATTCTAAAATATTGCTTGACTTGAGATGAAATTATGCACACTTATAGACGACGCTTTCTTTCGTTTAACGCCTAGTTTATTAAATTTAACTATGTTTAAAAAACACTCAGAGATATAAATTTAAATTAATTTTACGCAAAATTTTACGAGGAACTCATGATGTGCGCGAAGTCTACCTATGACCTTTAGTTATTAAAATTTCAGAAAGCTGCTTTTTGCACAGAAAGCTACGCATTGGTCGATTTTAAAATTATTCTGGAATTTGATCTTTGAAACTAAGGCAGAAATCTAGATGTGGTAATTTCTTAGATCTCGTATACTAAGAATCCGGTCTTTCCTTGGTTTCAAAATCTATAAATTTAAACTGAAAATTTTTTTACCTCAATGACCAAAAATTGACATTCATACAGAAATTCACGAGAAGAATGCAGTGGCGTGCGAAAAATCCGTAGTTAATTTTTTGTTATTGAAATATTCGCATTTAAAATTTTAGAAACCTATATTGAACAACAATTTTAGACTCTTTCTAGATTTTTAAGAACTAGGTCAGAAATTGAGATGCGGTGAATGTTATTTATTAGATTCAAAAATTCGGTTTTACCTCGATTTTCAAAATTGCAATTTTTAACTAAAAACTTTTCAGACAATGGTTTTTGTTCTTTTATTTGTCATTTTTAAATCAATTAAATTTTTTTGTTCACTATATTCTAAAATCACTCGGTTCTAAGAGTGATATTTTTTCATAAATAATTTAGTCTAACAATGATTAAAAATCTTCAGATAAATACTGCGGCGCGAATCTATTAAATCATCATTACCGTGGAATAAACGTTCGTGAAAAGTAAAAGTTGAAAATGTACCTTAATTTCTAAAACCCCATAAATTCAATTCTTTGCACTTTTAGAAGGAACGTCTGGCCGGTTTAATCTCGAATTACACGTTATAAAAAAAAAGAAAACACTTTTTAGTTAGTAAGCCCTATACGTACTTTATTAAAATTTATGATAAAATCTTTAATTTTTCATTGTGTAGTATTAATGTGTGACAAGTTTCCAATAATAAATGCACAATTAAACAGAGCGGAAATAAAATGACCAATTTAGTGTGCTTTCTGTTTTTAATAATACCAAATTTCCAATACGTTACGTGCTCATAAAACCCGTTTTTAATAAACATGTAAACTTCCCGTCATTAAACGAGGCTTTGAAGATTTTGAAAACTGAAAAGTTTGAAGCGATAGCATTATCAATACATTTTATCAAAATTTTCCGTAGGTGCGACGATATAAATTTTTCAATTAGATCAAGCGTAACATTTATGAAATTCCCGTTGAGAATATCCACCCCTTGGCGTTACACATAATTTGCATTTAATGCAAATGTTACTTGATTATAATATTATGGAATAAATTTGAGATGCGTATGAAGCATCGAGTTAAAATCGTTGATAAGTTTCGGTTAATTTTCCAGTTAAGAAGATGAAAGATTAATTACGTAATGTAATAACAAACAAAACTCGTCAGTTGTGAAGGCGACCACCGTTATTCCAGGCGTTAATTAAATGAAACATTATATAGCTGAAAGGAAGAACGGGTTTTAGAAATGTCCGGTAACCAAGAGTTTCCCAACTTGCAAATTACAATGTCCGTTTAAAAGCGAAGCCATCCGTTAACCACTAACTTGCTTAATTTATTTAACTTGTCCTATGTTAACGCGTCGACATCACATCGGAATTGTTACGAATGATTAACAAAAGAAGCAATTTACATTTTTATTCGAGTGTTTGTAATGAGCAGTTCGCTTCGTTAACGTCAGGTTAAACACTAGACTTCTTTGTTTAACGAAAGGATGTATTCTGTCACTCAGAACGTTGAATGACGAAGGTTTATCTAAAACACACTCAAGTGAAGTTACAAAAACTTTTAGGCCGGGACCTGGGAATTTAATTTATTTTTTAGAGGGTTGGTAATTGAAAAGGAAAGATTTAAAGGGCGTAGTTTCCTTCACGGAATCTCAAGAAATCTGATTAATATTCAGCCAACCTCAGATAAATTTGTCGTTACTTTTTGAATTAACCGTTTTAAATAATGAATTCTGCTGCAACCCATCCTGGAAATTTAATAAAGCGAATTTCTCTTCAATGATGAAACTCGCCCATTTCCTGCAGGCTATCCTTCACCAGGACAATGATGATGTGTGCAACATTTACATCAGAAATCCCCTACATGCTGTGATATATTTTCTCAGAATCTCGAATGCACGTGATGGAACGACGGAACGAAGAATTTCTGTTGAGCTTATTTTATTATTGACAAGCTCCACGTTGATTGTACAGCTTTACTTATTTAAAATTGAACGCCGAAGCTAAATCTTTGTTTTTCTTAGCAAACACGCAAACCAGATTTCCTTCATCACCTAAATTAATTTTACCAATAGCCATTGCTGACGAAAAACACCGACCGAATCAAAAGTAATATTTTCGTGACGTTCACGTTTAAACGGAATCAATTATTATTTGTTTGAGAAAGTCTTTTACGGGCTCTAGAAACTTCAAGTAATGGATCCATTTTAACCATTTTAATTACAGTTTATTGTTTCAACTTGTGCCTTTTAATTTACGCCCAAGTTTTCAAATTTTGTGCTATTTAAAGACTGTAGCAGTAAACTTGAGTGACTTATAGACCGAACAAGTTCTTTTCAAATTGAAAATTACAGCGCCTCAATTACGAACGCAAGAATTTTATCGATAAAATTGTGAAATATGTTGAAACAAGCTGTGTGTAAATAGACAAAAAACGTGGTACGCAAAGTATTTCATTTTTACTGTCTCGCTTATATATGACTTTTTAGAGCAACTACACCGCTAATAATTTTCTGAAAAGCGCTCCAACGGAATATCTGGAAAATAATTACTTGCATATTTCTTGAGATCTTTACAATGAAAACAAAAGTGCAATAATTTACGTGGAAACTGTATATCTTTTCAATTATGATATTTTTAATTACTGAAAAAAAAATACTGGAAAATTGTTTTCATTCAAAAATAATTCAAATAAAAACTAAACTAGATCTTCGATAATAATTAAAAAATGTATGTTATTATAAAAATACACATCTGAATACGGAATAGAAAAAAAATCAAAGGTTCGAAAAAAACACAAAAAAACTCCAAATGCTGAATGGCCCAAAAAATCTAAAGAATATGATTAAAAAAAGTATTAAAAATTTAAATAATGTAGAAAATTGAAGTGAATACAAAGATTTCATAGACAATGTGAACAAGGATTCACAAAAATTTTAAAAAATAAAATAAATAAAATAATACAATTTATTTTATTAAAATATGTAAATAATTTAAAAATTTCATATAATCTAAATACTACACAAAAAACCTAAGAATTTTAAAAATCTTAAATCAAAATTTAGACATTCATTTAATTTGAAAACATGTAAAATGTCAATATAAATAAAATTTCAACCATTAAGAGCAAAATAAAACACAACTCAAAAATGCAAAAATTTTTCAAAGAATCAAAGAATTCAGAGATAAAATAAAAGTTAAAATAGAGAAGATCTCGGAAATTAAAAAATCTGAAAAACTTACAATATTTAAAATCAAAATCATTAAAAGAAATTAAAAAAATCAAAAAAGACACAAAACTACAACATATTTAAAAGTTCAATGTGAAAAACTTAACGAAACTAGACAGAAATTTGAAAAAATGAAAGAATATAAAGATAAAAAAGCATGTGCAAGATTTAAACGGCGCAAAACTACTAATTCTAACTTAAATATAAGTTGGAAGATTATTTATTTAAAAAAAAATATTTATTGTTTAAAAACCTCACATGATCGGAATTTATCAAAATATCTGAAAAATTCGAAGAATATAAAAGAAATCAATAGAATTCAGAGAATTCAAAAAGCGTAAAGTATTAATAACGCTAAGAATTTATAATATTTACCTAATCAAAAAGAATCAGAAACAGAACAAAATGACAGTGAAGTAGAAGAGTTAAAATGCAGATTATCAAAAAAAATAAAAAAATAAATCTAAAGACTATTTGGAAAACTAAAGGATACAAAAATATAAAGAATACACAAGATTCAGAAAACAAAGTTTCAATTGTGTATAGAATTTAGTTAATTTGTTAAGTTAAAAAATCTAAAATCTTAAAACAATGAAAATCTAATAGATCTAGAAATCCAAAGTCTGCAGAATTCGAAAAATTTAAATAATGCAAGATTATTATAAAAAAGTGTATAGCGCATAAGAAAATTAGAAATTCAACAAAATTAAATTTAAGAACATTAAAAAGACGCAAACATTCGAAAAAATAAGGTTGAAAAGTTAACGATTGCATAAAAAATTTAAAGAAATGAAAAAATCTCTAAAATTATAAATATTCGGTTCGAGAAATTCAAAGCGTTTAAGAATATTTATATATAAATTTTCTAAAAATAATATCTAAATTATAAAAAAATCGATTGTACATATTGCATTTTCATAACATTTGTCACATACATTTCTCTCTTATTTTCCATACAATTTTGTATTTTTGTTTTTTGAATTTAAAACCAAATCACAAATTATAAAATTAAAAAATAATAAAGTAGTCAGATATCAAACCACTTTTTTTGCGAATAGCAAAACAAAATTAAACGTAAAATTCTAACTGCATCAAAATGTAATATCATTCAAATGTATAGAAATCGTTTTTCATCGAAAGCTATTTAAACATAAATCCAGGAATCAATAAATTTTGTTGTATAAAAATAGTAAATCTGTGTTGCAATCTAGAATTATGATATTTACATGTGTGCTTTAATTAAATTTTAAACTCTACAGCCGTAAATATTTTACGAAAATAGAAATGTGATATTTTACCTTAAATAATTTATGGTTCCTCTCTGACACATCTATACAAAACTTACAGCTGCAATGTTTTTCTAACTTTCTATGCTTATATTTTATTCGATCTCCAAGGAGCAAGTGTGAAACTGTACCTATCCGTGTTGAATATTTCGACATAAAGATGTACCAACTAGCAATAAAACATGTCTCCAGACGGTAAAGGGGTTTATGTGGTGGTATAATATTAATCAACTGTAAACAACAGAGTTCAAGCAACAATTGTGTTTAACTTATTGTCAAGAAATATAATATTTCTGTTTCAGCTGACTCGTCCAATTAACAAAGCTTTTAAACCGTTCCACAAGCAAATAAACGTAACGTGTTTATAAAAACATTTCTTGAATCCTGATTGTGAAGAGCCTTGTTCCCTCAACTTAATTACTATGCAAAGATTTACCACGGTTATTTTTACAAGGCGAGCGAAATCGAAAAATATAATGTAAAAATAACACCCTCCACTATTATAAAGTAAAAAGAGCAGAAAGTGGAAGAAGAAAGAAGGCGCGATCCGTGGCGGTTCCAAACAATTGCCGTTTGACGCCCGGAAAACAAAAACCAAAACTCCGGTAACGGAAAAAACACACCGGAGCCAAAGAAAGATTATATCTTTCGGTTAGGGAAAAGTTTTAGATTTAATGTGGCGTATCTAAAACAGCGAAACTGCGATAACTAAGTAAACCGTCATAATACTCGAAACTTGGACCATTTTAGAACAAACGCCATCTTGTTTATATCCTATAGCGCATTTATAGACAATGTAAAAAACATTTAATTTATTCGTTTTCAGGACATTTAACCGATTGGATAGTACAAGCGCAATTTCATTATTCTCGTTGTAATACTTCCGTGATTTATATTTGGCGTCTTTTCTGAGGGTCAGGAAGGATTCAAAGACCCAGCTGACAAAGTAACAATACTCAGATTATCTTGTCTACGGTTTGCGAGTCTTGTTATCAAAGTAAAACCCGTAATATTGTTTAGCCCAGTCATCTGTTCCATTTTCACTTTCTCCCATTGTTGCTAAGTGAAAAATTAATTCCTTTTTATAGTCTTGATTAAAAACAGGCTTCTTGCACTAATTTTTCCCTATTGTTTTGAATAATAAAGAAAAGATGATCTTTGCTGAACTTTTATTATTTGCGATTATTAAGATTAATGAATCTAGTTAGGCAATTACGATTTTTTGCACCTTTAGAACAAAGAGACCACAAACTTCAACCATTGTTTCGGGCACATATCTTCAACAAAATATGTCGTCTTAAAATTCACTAAAACACTCAACCGAGTTGAATGGTCTCTCAGCTATAAATTTTGTATTTACATCGACAGGACATTTACACTTTGCAAAGTAGTCAATCCCTGCAGATTGGGAAAAACTACAGCAGTGGCGAACCATCACATCCAATTAGATGACGCACAACAAGCTAACGTGAGCCCTTTGGATTTTACGTTTTGGTAGAATGAATCCGACACACGATTCGTTGATTTCAGCAACGTCTGTGTAAATTCAAACACTAAAAAAAATCGCCAAACAGCCTGAAAATTACATTTCGTGAAAAGCAAAATACTAATTGTATTAGACCAACGTGACTACGCTCGTCGGTATCATTCTAAATTAACAGGAAAATTTTTGAAGGACTTAAAAAATAGTACAAATTGACCGCTGTTCAAAGTTTCAAAGCTAAATTAACATTGTAATTAAAACGTAAATGTGTTATAACTACACTACTAGCATGACATTTTTTAGTAAAAATGGGTCGTTTCATTAGGCTGATGTTTGTTAAAAAAATCTGTTAAGAGGTATTACAAGATTTGTCTAACCAGCGCATCCACCATTTAACCATTTGTCTTAAACTGATCAATGAAAAAAAAACAATCGGAAACGAGTTTAAAACAAACTTTTTCGATAAACGACCCGCTGACTCATTTATTTTAAATTTCAACGTGAACAACGCTACTGCAAAAAATACCAAGAAAAAATAATTCTAGGTAAGGTAAATATTTGTTTATGCAAAACATTATAAAAACTCAGTTTATAAATCACGAAAAAATTTAAGGCTTTTCTACTTCAAAAAACAGTTATCTTCGAAGCAAAAAGCTATTTAAATCTAATTAGAATTTTAAATACATTTTTTTTTGATATAAAATAAAACAGATGTGGAACAATATAATTCTTATATTTTATTCTTCAATCATTTTTTTTTTTGCAACGGATTTCAATTAACACCCAAAACCGCATAACTCAACCCTCATCTAGATCAAGCATTCTCATCCAATCAACTTTTCCATTCGCCTGCATAAAATTATCAACTTTTCCACGTTACCACGAGCTCTCAGCCTTCAATCAAGAATAATGTCAACAATTTCAAAAAATTGATCATAAAACAGCGCCAGACTGAATTAATATTGTTAATAAAACGCAAGTCTAAATAAACTCGCTTTATTTACAAGTTACAAAATATACAAAAAGTGTAAAAGAAAATTCACCACATTCAGCTATTAAGCCGAGACTTTCGTAGCGCTTCCAAAGCTTTATCAGCTTTCAATTGAGCTTCAGTTTGTACTTTCAGACCATGTTTTTTAACACCACTGTTTACGACTGAATCATGTTGTAATGCACCTGAAACTCCTTTCCGAGAAAACAACTTTTCTAGGATGTACTGATCTTGATTGTCAGTGAGATTCTCAGGAGATTTGTTTTTTTTGATTTCGGTTTTGATGAGTCCGTCGACTTTCTCGCCGTCGACGGTACCACTGCTGTCTATGACTGTTTTCATTTTTGGTTTTTTATCTTTTTTGTCGCTTTTTTCACCCTTTTTTTTATCACTTTTTGTTTCATGGTATGTTTTCGCATTGATTTGGGAGTAGTCAAGAGCTTGGGCAAAGCTCAAATCTGACTCGTCACCATCGATTCTATTAGAAGTTTCTTTTGGGGGCTCCTTCGCCTTCTGTCGGTTTAGAAGTCTTAGTTCCATAACTGACAGATTCTTTAGCCTCTCTTTTTCTTTCAGTTTTCTTTGCCTTTCTTCTTTTAGTTGAACCTGATCTGACGTTCGCGCTATTTCGCTTTTCTCGTTTTCTAGAGCTTTGGTTAGATTCTTGGAGATTTCTTGTGCTTGCTTTTTCATCGCTTCTATCTTATCCTCAGAAAAGTGGATGGAATTCTTTGTCTTTCTTTTTTCTTTGATTTTCTCCTCAAATTTAACTCGCGACTCGCGGAATATGTTGGTTGTCTCGGGATTAACGTTAGTGTTATCTTCTGGAAGGGAAAAGAGATCGTGCAAGCTCGAAGACTTGAAAAATCTTTGGGTTTTTGGGTCCACTAATACTTTATTGCTCAGTAGTTGTTTCCAGACTTGTCTTTGATACATCTGGAAAAATAACTAAGTCGATTTGTTTTTAATGAAACATTTAATTACCTTCTCTTCTATTGTTCCTGCAGACAGCAACCTATAAATTGTAACTTGTTTATTTTGGCCAATTCGCCAAGCTCGTTCCCTAGCTTGAGTGTCAGTGGCAGGATTCCAATCAGGATCATAAATAATTACTCTATTAGCTCCTGTTAAATTAACGCCCAGACCTCCTACTTTTGTGGTTAATAAAAACACGTCGTAACTAGAATCCTAGGTCAATGTTAATAAAGAGAGTATGTGTAAACCTAACTACAAACATACTTCATTAAACTTATTAATGAGAGTTTGTCGTGAGCTGACTGGGGTGCTACCGTCCATCTTCAAAAATTTGTATTGTTGTTGTTTCAAAAACTCTTCAAACACAGTGATCATCGCCCGACTTTGTGTAAACAACAAAACCCGGTGTTGCTGCTTTTTCCAGATTTTTAGCAAAGCTGAAACTACAATCATTTTTCCGGCTTTCTTGTAGTAACCAAATCTATCTTCAACGCAACGGTCTTCATTATCATCATCAACTTCGTGGAGGTAGATATCAGGGTGGTTACAAATTTTTCTTAGGGCTGTAATCGCAATAAGAATACCCGATCTCGTGTGGTTGTCTGAAAACCAGTTTCTAGAGTTCTTTCCTAGGATCGAACCAACGTGATCGCTCTGAAACAAATACAGATAAAAAAAAAACAGAAGGTGGTTTCAACAAACCATCAAATATCCTTTGTAGAGTTCTCGCTGTTCTTTAGTCAGGGAACAGAACAAAACTTGCTCGCTCTTGTCTGGTAGACTAATATGACTCTGAACTTCATCTTTAGACCGCCGCAACAAATACGGCGAAATGAGATTCTTTAAGGTTGTTGCTACAGACAACGCTGTGGCTTCCTTGAACACAAAAATAATAACAATAAAAAAAAACGTCAAAAGTATTTACTTGTAATGGTGTTGAATTGGCAAAGCCCCCTTGTACTATAGGATTATTAAAATGTTCCATGAATGTGTTCAAAGGGCCCAACATTCCAGGGTTTGTAAAATCAAACAGACTCCACAACTCCAAAAGGTTGTTCTGCATTGGGCTTCCAGTAAGTATTAATCTGTGAGGAGTTGAAATTTTTTTCGCAGCAATGCTCACTTTAGCATTAGGGTTCCTAATTTTATGACCCTCATCTAAAATCAAATAATGCCAGTCATACTGTCCAATGTACTCATTGTATTTTAAAATTCCAAGGTAGCTAGTGACAATGATGCCTTTATTTTTAACTACATCTTTGATTAAAGCTGATTTTTTTCCCTGGTAGCTCCCGCTTTGGTGGAGTATTACCACTCTAAACTCAGGCGCCCAATAATGAAAATGTTCTACCCACTGGTGGATTACTGTCACTGGACACACTATTAGAGTGGGGCCTAGCCCTTTAAAACTAAAAGAAAGTTAGTTTGGTTCAACTACAAGTGAATTAATTACCGGTCATGGCTGATAACCTGGCTGTATTCTAATCCAGCTAGGAAGGCTATGACTTGGACTGTTTTACCCAGACCCATTTCGTCACCTAAGAGACCACCTGTGGACTGTCTGTGGATGTTCCATAACCACCTTACTCCTTCTTGTTGGTAAGAGTAGAGGTTACACCAAATTTTGATTGGGATTTTCAAGCCACCTTTTATTGTGTAGTACTCTAATTTGTCTTTTGTTTCATCATGACTGTGATGCTCTAAATACTCATAGTACTCTTCTAGGCGACTTTTGAAATGCTCTAGACAACCATCATCTTTAATTTTTTCTAATTTTGGGCAATCTGTGGAAGACCTCTTTTTTACAGGAAGGCTTTCTGATTCACTCTCTAGAAAACGTTAACGTAAAATTGTTCTCTACTGCCAGAAAACTTACCAAGTTCATCTTCTGATGGAACATACTCGCTCTCTGAAGAGTGAGCTTTTTCTTCAACTTCTGAAGCTTGGTCTAACTTCACTTTTTTTTCTGCGTGTTCAGATTTACTCGTACTTTTCCTCTTTTTCTTTTCCTTGAATTTATTTGAGATTTTATCGGCAATAATCTTACTCTTGTTATCACTGTTGTTGCTTATTAAAGTTTTTTTATATTCCTGGATCTTCCTAAGTTCTTCCTGTCTTTTTATGTACGAGTTTATGTCTAAAGAACGCGAAGACGACGCTTTTTCATTTTGATTTTCAACAATTTCACCATCTTCAACCTCATTTGATTTTCGCGTTAAAATTTTCAGCTCTTGCAAAGCTTGTTGCTCTAGAGTTTGTTGGTTTTTTCCCCAAACATTGATGCCTTGTTCCAATGTAAGTTCTGCTAGTTCCTCAGTCTTCAATTGAAAAGTTATTAACATTTTTGTATAAATTTAGTTCTACCTGAGTATTATCCATGGAGGGCCCAGCACCCAAATCGTTGTCCATTTTTTGACTAAGAAAGCTATCCAAGGTAAGTTCTGGAAGTTCTTCATCCTTCATTTGTAAACTTATTAGCTGTTTTATACGAATTTAGTCCTACCTTAGTATTATCCACGGAGGGCCCAGCACCCAAATCATTGTCCATTTTTTTAATAAGAACACTAAAAGAATCACAGTAATGGGCAGAAATACTGAATTGTTGCCAGACAATAATTTGCCGGAATTATTTATTATCGCTATTTACATTCATGTTAAAACTTGCGAAAACAAACACAGCTCGATCGACGTTTGAGTCGAACTGACAGACGCCTCACACTGTAAGAACACACATGCGCACAATGTTGGAGGGAAATTTGAAAATCAAGAGTAATAAAAAATTAAAATATTACAAAGACGTAATAAACGAAGTCAACATTTATACACAAATCATATACTTTTATTACGAAAATATGTAACGCAATGTTTTTACTTCAATATAGAACAAACAAAAAGAGGTGACATAATATATTTTGTGGAATACTATAAAGAAAACTTCTACTTTTTCTTTTTTGGAGCAGAGGTCTTTCTAGATGCGGTAGATTTTCTTTTTTTAGCCCCCCCCATTTCCTCCTCATCCAACTCAAACAATTTTCTGAAGGAGTCTCCAATCTGACCCAGACTCTTATCAATCCCTTCATTATCCAAAGTCACGTCTTCAACATCTTCCCTTTCTTCATCCAGTAATTTCGATCTTAAAAATGCTTTTCTCTTACCATTAACGGGATCAATGAACATTTTGGAATCATAATCAAAGCTCAAGTTATTAATGAGCTCGTTTGTGACTTTCACTTTCTCTGGAGAGTAATTCGTGGCACTTTCCACGGCTAAATTAGTAGCAGGGTAGTTGTTCTCGTCATTGAACGGAATTCCTTTGATCATGAAAATCCTGGTGTTGTTTGCAAATTTCGGGATAAACTCCACGAGGCGCAGTGTATCATTCTGTCTGAGTTTTCTGGCACAAACCAGAACCTTATTGTTATCAACACAGTATTGCCAAAAACTGGCGAAATAGGGTAAGTCTTCTTTAGGATCATTCTCCAAGATGAGATTGTGTATTAAAACAGAACCGACTTCTGTGACACGGTCTGATACATAGAGTAAAGTGTATCCTATGAAGAGATTGGTGCTCAAGATTTCCATGTGCTCTTCTAGATCAAACTCCAAGGATTCATCTTCATGTTTCAGAATAAATTTCTTTGCAAAATCAGCTACATTTTTAGAAATTTTTTTCAGAGGTTTGCCGCTTGTGGAGACATACGCGTTGCTGTAAAGTCGTTCTTCCCTTATAAAAGACTTCTGTCTGACCTTCAGAAACTTTTTCTTATCGCCCACAAATGGGAAGAAATACAATTTTCTTTGGTAGAACCTAGTCAGGATCAATGAAGAAAGTTTGTCCTGCAAACCCTCTTCATCTTCTACCAAAGTTTCAACCAAAGGAGCCTTTATCACAGAGAATAACTCATTATAAAACAACTTGTAGTTAAAATCAGGATTCATAGTGACCATCTCAAATGTAATACCATTTGCTTCAAAATTTTTTGCTTCATTCAAAGCCACAAACTTTTGAGTTTTATCACCCTTAGTAGGGTTATCATCATTGGTCACATACACAAGTATTCTTTTATAAAAGACTGAATTCACCTCCTTGAACTTCTTTTTACATAAAAGAAAAAACATGCTTAAATCAACACTTCCTTTTCTTTGATATAAACTCTCTAAGTCATCATTTGATAACTCTTTCTTTTCTTTAAGGAACTTGACCGTTTTTAAGACGTTATCGTCAAAGTTAACGAATGATGCAGAGGCATCGTCGTTCGCTAAGATTACCCCAAAGGGGCTCCAGCTCCTCTTATTTTGTGTAAACATCAACGCATTCGCAAGATCGTAGCACGCATTGATGCAATCTTTAAAGGGGGTGCTCCCATCTTCTTTTTTGATGAACATGAGTGGACCTGTATCGATTGCAATCAACACATAAGTTGGTTTGAACTCTGTAGTGGCCGTGCCGGTGTCGTCTTCACTGTCCGACATCTAAAAGCAGCGATGTAAAAAAAATCGAGTTTAACTGTTTGTTACCTACTTTATTTAAAAGTAAAATTTACACAAAAATGAATTTGCGCCAAAATGAGTGGGGTGACAATTGACAGATGACAGCCAAAGATTTGACGGCTTTTTACGACTTACCAACTGTTTGAACTTAAAATTCCCTACTATCTGTCAGTTTAATAAGTTTGTAACCTCAAATTGTCACATTCGAAACATGCCTATCGATCATAAAAGAATTAACGGCCCTGAAATTACCATCCCTTATCAATTATTTGATAAGTTAAACACAAAATCCCTCAAAAGTCAATTTAAAGACATCATAAAACCTAATGGAAAACGACTTGATGGAAGGTCAACAAGCGAACATAGAAAAATCTGTAACTTTGTATGAAACCCGCAAAAATAATCTCTTAACATGTCTGTTTTAGTCTTAAAAACAGAAGTCGTTAGTCAGGCCAAAGGCTCAGCTTATATTGAGTTAGACAAAACGAAGGTTATTGTATCAGTGTTTGATCCCCGAGAAATACCAAACAAATCAGACTACAGCGCCAAGGGTGAAATCTACTGTGAATTTAAATTCGCCCCTTTCAGTTGTCATAAACGAAGACTCCACCAACAAGATGCTGAAGAGCAACAATATAGTGCTATAATGAAACAAGCTTTAGAATCTGCTGTTTGTAGACATGAATTCCCTAATTTTCAGGTAGATATTTATGCCTATGTGTTACACAATGATGGATCTGCCTTAAGTGCCGCTATAACGGCAGCAGGGGTGGCATTAGCAAATGCAGGGATTCCCATGTATGATTTGATAACATCTGTCACTTTAGCTATTCAAAGTAATTTTATGTTGGTGGATCCTAATTTAGATGAGGAGCGTTTGTGTCAAGTGCCTTTATTTAAAGATGAACAAAATACAGATCATGGGATTATTGTTTTGTCAATGTTGGCGACTCATGAACAAATCTCACAGTTTTACCAGAGCGGAAATCTGTCTTTTAGGATTTTAAGCCATGCAATTAATATTCTTAGTGAAGCTAGTAAAGATATTGTTCTTTTAGTTAAAAAGTGTCTTGTTAAACATGTTATTAGGAGTACCAGAAATGTAGAGGATTAATAAACGTCTGCAAATTTTTGATATTCAGTAATTACGGCGCATCCACCATTTTTCATATTAAATATTCAGTTAGGTAAACGAGAACATATGTTTTCTTTTTAATTTTTCGTGGTTTAGTTAAGGTCTAACTGGCATAGAGATTCTTAAGAACCCTTCATATTCCAGTGAGAAAAAAAATGTCGGTTGTGAAGGTGATCTAAATAAACCAAAACTCAAATTTTTGTATGAAGTTCTTTTCAAAATAAATTTATTTCCTGTGGTGTCTACTCTTTAATTTTCCATTTTTTATTTGGTTAAATGAGCCATTATGGCTAATTTATTGATTATTATTAGATGTGGTAATGGCCATAGTTTTTATTTTGACGAATGTTTGGTTGAATATGAGAACACGTTAATTCAGACAAATAGACAACAAGAAACTTCATACCTCACAGCAAATGAAAATTACTCTTTATATTTTGATTTAGCACAGTCAATAATTCATTTCTATTAAACACCCGTGGGCAAAATTCTAAATCTACCTTAAACAAACATCTTCCAATAAAAAGTAGAATAAATCTTCCGATATCATGGTAGCACGTGTGATCAAACGCTCGAATTTGTTCAGTCGACAACTTGACACGAGGGAAAGGAGATAGGAATCGCAATAATCCTAGCGACATTAAGTAGATGACGACTAATGTCCAGGGAGAACCTTTATTTTGATATCAGTGAAAGCTGGAATTAAACCGGAAAATGAATTTTGTTGGAGATTACGAAGAGATAGGTTTGGGTAAAGTGCTTAAGAACACGTTGTTTCCTCTTGGCTTATCCACCGTATCTTATTGGTGTTTATTCAGTTTTTGTAAAGTTGTTAACTCGCTTTTGGAGATTCTGTGTGTATCCAAAAGTAAACAAGGTCTCCATTTATAACACGATAATGCGTTTACTAAATTAAAATGTTAAGTGGCTGCTGAGACTCATTTGCATATTAAATTAGAACCATAACTTTTCTTGTCGCTTTAAATAAAATAAAAATTAACGAGCTTAAAAATGTGTTAATTTAGCACAACACGCCTGACCGCGCCTGCCTTTCCCTGACATAGCCTGACCTCGTCTGACCACACCTTACCTCACCTGACCCCGCCAGACCTAGCCCAACTTCGCATGACCCCGCTTGACCTCGGCCACATACCATGACCTAGCACAACATCGGATGTACTTCAAACTGGATTAACTCGGAACCCCGAACTCCTACGTCAATTTTGAGTATACCGTTGGATTCCTCGTAAAATTCAGCGTAATCTGAGACCAAATCCATAAAGATTTAAGCAAAATTAAATTTTTTATAACGGCTTATATAAATCTGAACCATGACCTAGCACAACATCGGATATACTTCAAACCGGATTAACTCGGAACCCTGAACTCCTACGTCAATTTTGAGTATACCGTTGGATTCCTCGTAAAATTCTGCGTAATTTGGGACCACACCTATAAAGATTTAAGCAAAATTAATTTTTTTATAACGGCTTATATAAATCTGAACCATGACCTAGCACAACATCGGATATACTTCAAACCGGATTAACTCGGAACACCGAACTCCTACGTCAATTTTGAGTATACCGTTGGATTCCTCGTAAAATTCTGCGTACTTAGGGAGCACACCTCTAAAGATTTAAGCAAAATTAAATTTTTTATAACGGCTTATATAAATCTGAACCATGACCTAGCACAACATCGGATATACTTCAAACCGGATTAACTCGGAACACCGAACTCCTACGTCAATTTTGAGTATACCGTTGGATTCCTCGTAAAATTCTGCGTACTTAGGGAGCACACCTCTAAAGATTTAAGCAAAATTAAATTTTTTATAACGGCTTATATAAATCTGAACCATGACCTAGCACAACATCGGATATACTTCAAACCGGATTAACTCGGAACACCGAACTCCTACGTCAATTTTGAGTATACCGTTGGATTCCTCGTAAAATTCTGCGTACTTAGGGAGCACACCTCTAAAGATTTAAGCAAAATTAAATTTTTTATAACGGCTTATATAAATCTGAACCATGACCTAGCACAACATCGGATATACTTCAAACCGGATTAACTCGGAACACCGAACTCCTACGTCAATTTTGAGTATACCGTTGGATTCCTCGTAAAATTCTGCGTAATTTGGGCCAAATTTATAAAGATTTAAGCAAAATTATACGCTCCAGAGCGGCTGTTATACATTTTCGACTTTTTATCTGTAATTTAATTTTTTTTTCTTAATTATGACGCGCTAGACTCCGATTGCTTAGTCGCCGATCAACAGCTCGGACCAAGAGCTATGAGGGTGCAAAATTATATTCCTGTACGTAGACCGGTTTAGAAGATATGAATAAATTTTTAAAAATCAACAAATCTTCATCTCCAGATCTCGCCAGTCATCCCCTGACCGCGTCTGGCTTCCCCTGACCTAGCCTGACCTCGTCTGACCACGCCTTACCACACCTGACCCCGCCAAACCTAGCCCAACTTCGCATGACTCCGCTTGACCTCGTCCGATGACCTTGAGTAACCCCGGCCGATGACCTCGAGTAACCCCGGACGATGACCTCGAGTAACCCCTATCCACATACCATGACCTAGCACAACATCGGATATACTTCAAACCGGATTAACTCGGAACACCGAACTCCTACGTCAATTTTGAGTATACCGTTGGATTCCTCGTAAAATTCTGCGTACTTAGGGAGCACACCTCTAAAGATTTAAGCAAAATTAAATTTTTTATAACGGCTTATATAAATCTGAACCATGACCTAGCACAACATCGGATATACTTCAAACCGGATTAACTCGGAACCCCGAATTCCTACGTCAATTTTGAGTATACCGTTGGATTCCTCGTAAAATTCAGCGTAATCTGAGACCAAATCCATAAAGATTTAAGCAAAATTAAATTTTTTATAACGGCTTATATAAATCTGAACCATGACCTAGCACAACATCGGATATACTTCAAACCGGATTAACTCGGAACCCCGAATTCCTACGTCAATTTTGAGTATACCGTTGGATTCCTCGTAAAATTCAGCGTAATCTGAGACCAAATCCATAAAGATTTAAGCAAAATTAAATTTTTTATAACGGCTTATATAAATCTGAACCATGACCTAGCACAACATCGGATATACTTCAAACCGGATTAACTCGGAACCCCGAATTCCTACGTCAATTTTGAGTATACCGTTGGATTCCTCGTAAAATTCAGCGTAATCTGAGACCAAATCCATAAAGATTTAAGCAAAATTAAATTTTTTATAACGGCTTATATAAATCTGAACCATGACCTAGCACAACATCGGATATACTTCAAACCGGATTAACTCGGAACCCCGAACTCCTACGTCAATTTTGAGTATACCGTTGGCTTCCTCGTAAAATTCTGCATAATTTGGGCCAAATTCATAAAGATTTAAGCAAAATTATACGTTCTAGAGCGGCTGTTATACATTTTCGACTTTTTATCCGTAATTTGAATTTTTTTTTCTTAATTATGACGCGCTAGACTCCGATTCTTTAGTCGCCGATCAACAGCTCGGACCAAGAGCTATGAGAGTGCGAAATTATATTCCTGTACGTAGACCGGTTTAGAAGATATGAATAAATTTTTAAAAATCAACAAATCTTCATCTCCAGATCTCGCCAGTCGTCCCCTGACCGCGCCTGCCTCTCCCTGACCTAGCCTGACCTCGTCTGACCACACCTTACCTCAGCTGACCCCGCCAGACCTAGCTCAACTTCGCATGACTCCGTTTGACCTCGTCCGATGACCTCGAGTAACCCCGGCCGATGACCTCGAGTAACCCCTATCCACATACCATGACCTAGCACAACATCGGATATACTTCAAACCGGATTAACTCGGAACCCCGAACTCCTACGTTAATTTTGAGTATACCGTTGGATTCCTCGTAAAATTCTGCGTAATCTGAGACCAAATCCATAAAGATTCAGACAAAGTTAAACTTTTTATGGCGGCTTATATAAATCTGAACCATGACCTGGCACAACATCGGATATACTTCAAACCGGATTAACTCGGAACCCCGAATTCCTACGTCAATTTTGAGTATACCGTTGGATTCCTCGTAAAATTCTGCGTAATCTGAGACCAAATCCATAAAGATTCAGACAAAGTTAAACTTTTTATGGCGGCTTATATAAATCTGAACCATGACCTGGCACAACATCGGATATATTTCAAACCGGTTTAACTCGGAACCCCGAACTCCTACGTCAATTTTGAGTATACCGTTGGATTCCTCGTAAAATTCTGCGTAATTTGGGCCAAATTCATAAAGATTTAAGCAAAATTATACGTTCGAGAGCGGCTGTTATACATTTTCGACTTTTTATCTGTAATTTGAATTTTTTTTTCTTAATTATGACGCGCTAGACTCCGATTGTTTAGTCGCCGATCAACAGCTCGGACCAAGAGCTATGAGGGTGCAAAATTATATTCCTGTACGTAGACCGGTTTAGAAGATATGAATAAATTTTTAAAAATCAACAAATCTTCATCTCCAGATCTCGCCAGTCGTCCCCTGACCGCGCCTGCCTTTCCCTGACCTAGCCTGACCTCGTCTGACCACACCTTACCTCACCTGACCCCGCCAG
This sequence comes from Cynaeus angustus, assembly GCA_030157275.1. Taxonomy (NCBI): domain Eukaryota; kingdom Metazoa; phylum Arthropoda; class Insecta; order Coleoptera; family Tenebrionidae; genus Cynaeus; species Cynaeus angustus. The sequence goes on from CM058058.1 coordinate 25,863,174, forward strand.
ACCTAGCTCAACTTCGCATGACTCCGTTTGACCTCGTCCGATGACCTCGAGTAACCCCGGCCGATGACCTCGAGTAACCCCTATCCACATACCATGACCTAGCACAACATCGGATATACTTCAAACCGGATTAACTCGGAACCCCGAACTCCTACGTTAATTTTGAGTATACCGTTGGATTCCTCGTAAAATTCTGCGTAATCTGAGACCAAATCCATAAAGATTCAGACAAAGTTAAACTTTTTATGGCGGCTTATATAAATCTGAACCATGACCTGGCACAACATCGGATATACTTCAAACCGGATTAACTCGGAACCCCGAATTCCTACGTCAATTTTGAGTATACCGTTGGATTCCTCGTAAAATTCTGCGTAATCTGAGACCAAATCCATAAAGATTCAGACGAAGTTAAACTTTTTATGGCGGCTTATATAAATCTGAACCATGACCTGGCACAACATCGGATATATTTCAAACCGGTTTAACTCGGAACCCCGAACTCCTACGTCAATTTTGAGTATACCGTTGGCTTCCTCGTAAAATTCTGCATAATTTGGGCCAAATTCATAAAGATTTAAGCAAAATTATACGTTTTACAGCGGCTGTTATACATTTTCGACTTTTTATCCGTAATTTGAATTTTTTTTTCTTAATTATGACGCGCTAGACTCCGATTGTTTAGTCGCCGATCAACAGCTCGGACCAAGAGCTATGAGGGTGCGAAATTATATTCCTGTACGTAGACCGGTTTAGAAGATATGAATAAATTTTTAAAAATCAACAAATCTTCATCTCCAGATCTCGCCAGTCGTCCCCTGACCGCGCCTGACTTCCCCTGACCTAGCCTGACCTCGTCTGACCACACCTTACCTCACCTGACCCCGCCAGACCTAGCCCAACTCCGCGTGACTCCGTTTGACCTCGTCCGATGACCTCGAGTAACCCCGGCCGATGACCTCGAGTAACCCCTATCCACATACCATGACCTAGCACAACATCGGATATACTTCAAACCGGATTAACTCGGAACCCCGAACTCCTACGTTAATTTTGAGTATACCGTTGGATTCCTCGTAAAATTCTGCGTAATCTGAGACCAAATCCATAAAGATTCAGACAAAGTTAAACTTTTTATGGCGGCTTATATAAATCTGAACCATGACCTGGCACAACATCGGATATACTTCAAACCGGATTAACTCGGAACCCCAAATTCCTACGTCAATTTTGAGTATACCGTTGGATTCCTCGTAAAATTCTGCGTAATCTGAGACCAAATCCATAAAGATTCAGACAAAGTTAAACTTTTTATGGCGGCTTATATAAATCTGAACCATGACCTGGCACAACATCGGATATATTTCAAACCGGTTTAACTCGGAACCCCGAACTCCTACGTTAATTTTGAGTATACCGTTGGCTTCCTCGTAAAATTCTGCATAATTTGGGCCAAATTCATAAAGATTTAAGCAAAATTATACGTTCTAGAGCGGCTGTTATACATTTTCGACTTTTTATCCGTAATTTGATTTTTTTTTTCTTAATTATGACGCGCTAGACTCCGATTCTTTAGTCGCCGATCAACAGCTCGGACCAAGAGCTATGAGAGTGCGAAATTATATTCCTGTACGTAGACCGGTTTAGAAGATATGAATAAATTTTTAAAAATCAACAAATCTTCATCTCCAGATCTCGCCAGTCGTCCCCTGACCGCGCCTGCCTTTCCCTGACCTAGCCTGACCTCGTCTGACCACACCTTACCTCACCTGACCCCGCCAGACCTAGCCCAACTTCGCATGACCCCGCTTGACCCCGGCCGATGACCTCGAGTAACCCCGGCCGATGACCTCGAGTAACCCCTATCCACATACCATGACCTAGCACAACATCGGATATACTTCAAACCGGATTAACTCGGAACACCGAACTCCTACGACAATTTTGAGTATACCGTTGGATTCCTCGTAAAATTCTGCGTAATCTGAGACCAAATCCATAAAGATCCAAACAAAGTTAAACTTTTTATGGCGGCTTATATAAATCTGAACCATGAACTAGCACAACATCGGATATACTCCAAACCGGATTAACTCGGAACCCCGAACTCCTACGTCAATTTTGAGTATACCGTTGGATTCCTCGTAAAATTTTGCTTAATTTGAGACCAAATCCATAAAGATTCAGACAAAATTAAACTTTTTATGGCGGCTTATATAAATCTGAACCATGACCTAGCACAACATCGGATATATTTCAAACCGGATTAACTCGGAACCCCGAACTCCTACGTTAATTTTGAGTATACCGTTGGCTTCCTCGTAAAATTCTGCATAATTTGGGCCAAATTCATAAAGATTTAAGCAAAATTATACGTTCTAGAGCGGCTGTTATACATTTTCGACTTTTTATCCGTAATTTGAATTTTTTTTTCTTAATTATGACGCGCTAGACTCCGATTCTTTAGTCGCCGATCAACAGCTCGGACCAAGAGCTATGAGAGTGCGAAATTATATTCCTGTACGTAGACCGGTTTAGAAGATATGAATAAATTTTTAAAAATCAACAAATCTTCATCTCCAGATCTCGCCAGTCGTCCCCTGACCGCGCCTGCCTTTCCCTGACCTAGCCTGACCTCGTCTGACCACACCTTACCTCACCTGACCCCGCCAGACCTAGCTCAACTTCGCATGACTCCGTTTGACCTCGTCCGATGACCTCGAGTAACCCCGGCCGATGACCTCGAGTAACCCCTATCCACATACCATGACCTAGCACAACATCGGATATACTTCAAACCGGATTAACTCGGAACCCCGAACTCCTACGTTAATTTTGAGTATACCGTTGGATTCCTCGTAAAATTCTGCGTAATCTGAGACCAAATCCATAAAGATCCAAACAAAGTTAAACTTTTTATGGCGGCTTATATAAATCTGAACCATGACCTAGCACAACATCGGATATACTTCAAACCGGATTAACTCGGAACCCCGAACTCCTACGTCAATTTTGAGTATACCGTTGGCTTCCTCGTAAAATTCTGCATAATTTGGGCCAAATTCATAAAGATTTAAGCAAAATTATACGTTTTACAGCGGCTGTTATACATTTTCGACTTTTTATCCGTAATTTGAATTTTTTTTTCTTAATTATGACGCGCTAGACTCCGATTGTTTAGTCGCCGATCAACAGCTCGGACCAAGAGCTATGAGGGTGCGAAATTATATTCCTGTACGTAGACCGGTTTAGAAGATATGAATAAATTTTTAAAAATCAACAAATCTTCATCTCCAGATCTCGCTAGTCGTCCCCTGACCGCGCCTGACTTCCCCTGACCTAGCCTGACCTCGTCTGACCACACCTTACCTCACCTGACCCCGCCAGACCTAGCCCAACTCCGCGTGACTCCGTTTGACCTCGTCCGATGACCTCGAGTAACCCCTATCCACATACCATGACCTAGCACAACATCGGATATACTTCAAACCGGATTAACTCGGAACCCTGAACTCCTACGTCAATTTTGAGTATACCGTTGGATTCCTCGTAAAATTTTGCGTAATTTGAGACCAAATCCATAAAGATTCAGACAAACTTAAACTTTTTATGGCGGCTTATATAAATCTGAACCATGACCTAGCACAACATCGGATATACTTCAAACCGGATTAACTCGGAACCCCGAACTCCTACGTCAATTTTGAGTATACCGTTGGATTCCTCGTAAAATTCTGCGTAATCTGAGACCAAATCCATAAAGATTCAGACAAAGTTAAACTTTTTATGGCGGCTTATATAAATCTGAACCATGACCTGGCACAAAATCGGATATATTTCAAACCGGATTAACTCGGAACCCCGAACTCCTACGTCAATTTTGAGTATACCGTTGGCTTCCTCGTAAAATTCTGCATAATTTGGGCCAAATTCATAAAGATTTAAGCAAAATTATACGTTCTAGAGCGGCTGTTATACATTTTCGACTTTTTATCCGTAATTTGAATTTTTTTTTCTTAATTATGACGCGCTAGACTCCGATTGTTTAGTCGCCGATCAACAGCTCGGACCAAGAGCTATGAGGGTGCAAAATTATATTCCTGTACGTAGACCGGTTTAGAAGATATGAATAAATTTTTAAAAATCAACAAATCTTCATCTCCAGATCTCGCCAGTCGTCCCCTGACCGCGCCTGACCTCGTCTGACCACGCCTTACCACACCTGACCCCGCCAGACCTAGCCCAACTTCGCATGACCCCGCTTGACCCCGGCCGATGACCTCGAGTAACCCCGGACGATGACCTCGAGTAACCCCTATCCACAACATCGGACATACTTCAAACCGGATTAACTCGGAACCCCGAACTCCTACGTCAATTTTGAGTATACCGTTGGATTCCTCGTAAAATTTTGCTTAATTTGAGACCAAATCCATAAAGATTCAGACAAAGTTAAACTTTTTATGGCGGTTTATATAAATCTGAACCATGACCTAGCACAACATCGGATATATTTCAAACCGGATTAACTCGGAACCCCGAACTCCTACGTCAATTTTGAGTATACCGTTGGATTCCTCGTAAAATTTTGCTTAATTTGAGACCAAATCCATAAAGATTCAGACAAAGTTAAACTTTTTATGGCGGTTTATATAAATCTGAACCATGACCTAGCACAACATCGGATATATTTCAAACCGGATTAACTCGGAACCCCGAACTCCTACGTCAATTTTGAGTATTCCGTTGGATTCCTCGTAAAATTCTGCGTAATCTGAGACCAAATCCATAAAGATCCAGACAAAGTTAAACTTTTTATGGCGGCTTATATAAATCTGAACCATGACCTAGCACAACATCGGATATATTTCAAACCGGATTAACTCGGAACCCCGAACTCCTACGTCAATTTTGAGTATACCGTTGGATTCCTCGTAAAATTTTGCTTAATTTGAGACCAAATCCATAAAGATTCAGACAAAGTTAAACTTTTATGGCGGTTTATATAAATCTGAACCATGACCTAGCACAACATCGGATATATTTCAAACCGGATTAACTCGGAACCCCGAACTCCTACGTCAATTTTGAGTATACCGTTGGATTCCTCGTAAAATTCTGCGTAATCTGAGACCAAATCCATTAAGATTCAGACAAAGTTAAACTTTTTATGGCGGCTTATATAAATCTGAACCATGACCTAGCACAACATCGGATATACTTCAAACCGGATAAACTCGGAACCCCGAACTCCTACGTCAATTTTGAGTATACCGTTGGATTCCTCGTAAAATTCTGCGTAATTTGGGCCAAATTCATAAAGATTTAAGCAAAATTATACGTTCGAGAGCGGCTGTTATACATTTTCGACTTTTTATCTGTAATTTGAATTTTTTTTTTTTAATTATGACGCGCTAGACTCCGATTGTTTAGTCGCCGATCAACAGCTCGGACCAAGAGCTATGAGGGTTCGAAATTATATTCCTGTACGTAGACCGGTTTAGAAGATATGACTAAATTTTTAAAAATCAACAAATCTTCATCTCCAGATCTCGCCAGTCGTCCCCTGACCGCGCCTGGCTTCCCTCGATCTAGCCTGACCTCGTCTGACCACGCCTTACCACACCTGACCCCGCCAGACCTAGCCCAACTTCGCATGACCCCGCTTGACCTCGGCCGATGACCTCGAGTAACCCCGGCCGATGACCTCGAGTAACCCCTATCCACATACCATGACCTAGCACAACATCGGATATACTTCAAACCGGATTAACTCGGAACACCGAACTCCTACGTCAATTTTGAGTATACCATTGGATTCCTCGTAAAATTTTGCTTAATTTGAGACCAAATCCATAAAGATTCAGACAAAGTTAAACTTTTATGGCGGTTTATATAAATCTGAACCATGACCTAGCACAACATCGGATATATTTCAAACCGGATTAACTCGGAACCCCGAACTCCTACGTCAATTTTGAGTATACCGTTGGATTCCTCGTAAAATTCTGCGTAATCTGAGACCAAATCCATTAAGATTCAGACAAAGTTAAACTTTTTATGGCGGCTTATATAAATCTGAACCATGACCTAGCACAACATCGGATATACTTCAAACCGGATAAACTCGGAACCCCGAACTCCTGCGTCAATTTTGAGTATACCGTTGGATTCCTCGTAAAATTCTGCGTAATTAGGGACCACACCTATAAAGATTTAAGCAAAATTAAAATTTTTATAACGGCTTATATAACTCTGAACCACGACCTAGCACAACATCGGATATACTTCAAACCGGATTAACTCGGAACCTTGAACTCCTACGTCAATTTTGAGTATACCGTTGGATTCCTCGTAAAATTCTGCGTAATCTGAGACCAAATCCATAAAGATTCAGACAAAGATAAACTTTTGATGGCTGCTTATATAAATCTGAACCATGACCTGGCACAACATCGGATATAATTCAAACCGGATTAACTCGGAACCCCGAACTCCTACGTCAATTTTGAGTATACCGTTGAATTCCTCGTAAAATTCTGCGTAATTTGGGCCAAATTCATAAAGATTTAAGCAAAATTATACGTTCGAGAGCGGCTCTTATACATTTTCGACTTTTTATCTGTAATTTGAATTTTTTTTTCTTAATTATGACGCGCTAGACTCCGACTGTTTAGTCGCCGATCAACAGCTCGGACCAAGAGCTATGAGGGTGCAAAATTATATTCCTGTACGTAGACCGGTTTAGAAGATATGAATAAATTTTTAAAAATCAACAAATCTTCATCTCCAGATCTCGCCAGTCGTCCCCTGACCGCGCCTGGCTTCCCCCGATCTAGCCTGACCTCGTCTGACCACGCCTTACCACACCTGACCCCGCCAGACCTAGCCCAACTTCGCATGACCCCGCTTGACCTCGGCCGATGACCTCGAGTAACCCCGGCCGATGACCTCGAGTAACCCCTATCCACATACCATGACCTAGCACAACATCGGATATACTTCAAACCGGATTAACTCGGAACACCGAACTCCTACGTCAATTTTGAGTATACCATTGGATTCCTCGTAAAATTTTGCTTAATTTGAGACCAAATCCATAAAGATTCAGACAAAGTTAAACTTTTATGGCGGTTTATATAAATCTGAACCATGACCTAGCACAACATCGGATATATTTCAAACCGGATTAACTCGGAACCCCGAACTCCTACGTCAATTTTGAGTATACCGTTGGATTCCTCGTAAAATTCTGCGTAATCTGAGACCAAATCCATTAAGATTCAGACAAAGTTAAACTTTTTATGGCGGCTTATATAAATCTGAACCATGACCTAGCACAACATCGGATATACTTCAAACCGGATAAACTCGGAACCCCGAACTCCTGCGTCAATTTTGAGTATACCGTTGGATTCCTCGTAAAATTCTGCGTAATTAGGGACCACACCTATAAAGATTTAAGCAAAATTAAAATTTTTATAACGGCTTATATAACTCTGAACCACGACCTAGCACAACATCGGATATACTTCAAACCGGATTAACTCGGAACCTTGAACTCCTACGTCAATTTTGAGTATACCGTTGGATTCCTCGTAAAATTCTGCGTAATCTGAGACCAAATCCATAAAGATTCAGACAAAGATAAACTTTTGATGGCTGCTTATATAAATCTGAACCATGACCTGGCACAACATCGGATATAATTCAAACCGGATTAACTCGGAACCCCGAACTCCTACGTCAATTTTGAGTATACCGTTGAATTCCTCGTAAAATTCTGCGTAATTTGGGCCAAATTCATAAAGATTTAAGCAAAATTATACGTTCGAGAGCGGCTCTTATACATTTTCGACTTTTTATCTGTAATTTGAATTTTTTTTTCTTAATTATGACGCGCTAGACTCCGACTGTTTAGTCGCCGATCAACAGCTCGGACCAAGAGCTATGAGGGTGCAAAATTATATTCCTGTACGTAGACCGGTTTAGAAGATATGAATAAATTTTTAAAAATCAACAAATCTTCATCTCCAGATCTCGCCAGTCGTCCCCTGACCGCGCCTGGCTTCCCCCGATCTAGCCTGACCTCGTCTGACCACGCCTTACCACACCTGACCCCGCCAGACCTAGCCCAACTTCGCATGACCCCGCTTGACCCCGGCCGATGACCTCGAGTACCCCGGCCGATGACCTTGAGTAACCCCTATCCACATACCATGACCTAGCACAACATCGGATATACTTCAAACCGGATTAACTCGGAACCCCGAACTCCTACGTCAATTTTGGGTATACCGTTGGATTCCCCGTAAAATTTTGCGTAATTTGAGACCAAATCGATAAAGATTCAGACAAAGTTAAACTTATTGTGGCGGCTTATATAAATCTGAACCATGACCTAGCACAACATCGAATATATTTCAAACCGGATTAACTCGGAACCCCGAACTCCTACGTCAATTTTGAGTATACCGTTGGATTCCCCGTAAAATTTTGCGTAATTTGAGACCAAATCGATAAAGATTCAGACAAAGTTAAACTTTTTGTGGCGGCTTATATAAATCTGAACCATGACCTAGCACAACATCGGATATATTTCAAACCGGATTAACTCGGAACCCCGAACTCCTACGTCAATTTTGAGTATACCGTTGGATTCCTCGTAAAATTCTGCGGAATTAGGGAGCACACCTATAAAGATTTAAGCAAAATTAAATTTTTTATAACGGCTTATATAAATCTGAACCATGACCTAGCACAACATCGGATATACTTCAAACCGGACTAACTCGGAACCCTGAACTCCTACGTCAATTTTGAGTATACCGTTGGATTCCTCGTAAAATTCTGCGTAATTAGGGACCACACCTATAAAGATTTAAGCAAAATTAAATTTTTTATAACGGCTTATATAACTCTGAACCACGACCTAGCACAACATCGGATATACTTCAAACCGGATTAACTCGGAACCCTGAACTCCTACGTCAATTTTGAGTATACCGTTGGATTCCTCGTAAAATTCTGCATAATTTGGGCCAAATTCATAAAGATTTAAGCAAAATTATACGTTCTAGAGCGGCTGTTATACATTTTCGACTTTTTATCCGTAATTTGAATTTTTTTTTCTTAATTATGACGCGCTAGACTCCGATTGTTTAGTCGCCGATCAACAGCTCGGACCAAGAGCTATGAGGGTGCGAAATTATATTCCTGTACGTAGACCGGTTTAGAAGATATGAATAAATTTTTAAAAATCAACAAATCTTCATCTCCAGATCTCGCCAGTCGTCCCCTGACCGCGCCTGACTTCCCCTGACCTAGCCTGACCTCGTCTGACCACGCCTTACCACACCTGACCCCGCCAGACCTAGCCTAACTTCGCATGACCCCGCTTGACCCCGGCCGATGACCTCGAGTAACCCCGGACGATGACCTCGAGTAACCCCTATCCACAACATCGGATATACTTCAAACCGGATTAACTCGGAACCCCGAACTCCTACGTCAATTTTGAGTATACCGTTGGATTCCTCGTAAAATTTTGCGTAATTTGAGACCAAATCCATAAAGATTCAGACAAAGTTAAACTTTTTATGGCGGCTTATATAAATCTGAACCATGACCTAGCACAACATCGGATATACTTCAAACCGGATTAACTCGGAACCCCGAACTCCTACGTCAATTTTGAGTATACCGTTGGATTCCTCGTAAAATTCTGCGTAATTAGGGACCACACCAATAAAAATTTACGCAAAATTAATTTTTTTATAACGGTTTATATAAATCTGAACCATGACCTAGCACAAAATCGGATATACTTCAAACCGGATTAACTCGGAACCCCGAATTTCTACGTCAATTTTGAGTATACCGTTGGCTTCCTCGTAAAATTCTGCATAATTTGGGCCAAATTCATAAAGATTTAAGCAAAATTATACGTTCTAGAGCGGCTGTTATACATTTTCGACTTTTTATCCGTAATTTGAATTTTTTTTTCTTAATTATGACGCGCTAGACTCCGATTGTTTAGTCGCCGATCAACAGCTCGGACCAAGAGCTATGAGGATGCGAAATTATATTCCTGTACGTAGACCGGTTTAGAAGATATGAATAAATTTTTAAAAATCAACAAATCTTCATCTCCAGATCTCGCCAGTCGTCCCCTGACCGCGCCTGACTTCCCCTGACCTAGCCTGACCTCGTCTGACCACGCCTTACCACACCTGACCCCGCCAGACCTAGCCCAACTTCGCATGACCCCGCTTGACCCCGGCCGATGACCTCGAGTAACCCCGGACGATGACCTCGAGTAACCCCTATCCACAACATCGGATATACTTCAAACCGGATTAACTCGGAACCCCGAACTCCTACGTCAATTTTGAGTATACCGTTGGATTCCTCGTAAAATTTTGCGTAATGTGAGACCAAATCCATAAAGATTCAGACAAAGTTAAACTTTTTATGGCGGCTTATATAAATCTGAACCATGACCTAGCACAACATCGGATATACTTCAAACCGGATTAACTCGGAACACCGAACTCCTACGTCAATTTTGAGTATACCGTTGGATTCCTCGTAAAATTCTGCGTAATCTGAGACCAAATCCATAAAGATCCAAACAAAGTTAAACTTTTTATGGCGGCTTATATAAATCTGAACCATGACCTAGCACAACATCGGATATACTTCAAACCGGATTAACTCGTAACCCCGAACTCCTACGTCAATTTTGAGTATACCGCTGGATTCCTCATAAAATTCTGCATAATTTGGGCCAAATTCATAAAGATTTAAGCAAAATTATACGTTCTAGAGCGGCTGTTATACATTTTCGACTTTTTATCCGTAATTTGAATTTTTTTTCTTAATTATGACGCGCTAGAGTCCGATTGTTTAGTTGCCGATCAACAGCTCGGACCAAGAGCTATGAGGGTGCAAAATTATATTCCTGTACGTAGACCGGTTTAGAAGATATGAATAAATTTTTAAAAATCAACAAATCTTCATATCCAGATCTCGCCAGTCGTCCCCTGACCGCGCCTGGCTTCCCCCGATCTAGCCTGACCTCGTCTGACCACACCTTACCTCACCTGACCCCGCCAGACCTAGCCCAACTTCGCATGACTCCGTTTGACCTCGTCCGATGACCTCGAGTAACCCCGGCCGATGACCTCGAGTAACCCCTATCCACATACCATGACCTAGCACAACATCGGATATACTTCAAACCGGATTAACTCGGAACCCCGAACTTTTACGTCAATTTTGAGTATACCGTTGGATTCCTCGTTAAATTCTGCGTAATCTGAGACCAAATCCATAAAGATTCAGACAAAGTTAAACTTTTTATGGCGGCTTATTTAAATCTGAACCATGACCTTGCACAACATCGGATATACTTCAAACCGGATAAACTCGGAACCCCGAACTCCTACGTCAATTTTGAGTATACCGTTGGATTCCTCGTAAAATTCTGCGGAATTAGGGACCACACCTATAGAGATTTAAGCAAAATTAAATTTTTTATAACGGCTTATATAAATCTGAACCATGACCTAGCACAACATCGGATATACTTCAAACCGAATTAAATAGGAACCCTGAACTCCTACGTCAATTTTGAGTATACCGCTGGATTCCTCGTAATGTTCTGCGTAATTAGGCACCACACCTATAAAGATTTAAGCAAAATTAAATTTTTTATAACGGCTTATATAACTCTGAACCACGACCTAGCACAACATCGGATATACTTCAAGCCGGATTAACTCGGAACCCCGAACTCCTACGTCAATTTTGGGTATACCGTTGGATTCCCCGTAAAATTTTGCGTAATTTGAGACCAAATCGATAAAGATTCAGACAAAGTTAAACTTTTTGTGGCGGCTTATATAAATCTGAACCATGACCTAGCACAACAACGAATATATTTCAAACCGGATTAACTCGGAACCCCGAACTCCTACGTCAATTTTGAGTATACCGTTGGATTGCTCGTAAAATTCTGCGTAATTTGGGCCAAATTCATAAATATTTAAGCAAAATTATACGTTCTAGAGCGGCTGTTATACATTTTCGACTTTTTATCTGTAATTTGAATTTTTTTTTCTTAATTATGACGCGCTAGACTCCGATTGTTTAGTCGCCGATCAACAGCTCGGACCAAGAGCTATGAGGGTGCAAAATTATATTCCTGTACGTAGACCGGTTTAGAAGATATGAATAAATTTTAAGAATCAACAAATCTTCATCTCCAGATCTCGCCAGTCGTCCCCTGACCGCGCCTGGCTTCCCTCGATCTAGCCTGACCTCGTCTGACCACGCCTTACCACACCTGACCCCGCCAGACCTAGCCCAACTTCGCATGACCCCGCTTGACCCCGGCCGATGACCTCGAGTAACCCCGGCCGATGACCTTGAGTAACCCCGGCCGATGACCTTGAGTAACCCCTATCCACATACCATGACCTAGCACAACATCGGATATACTTCAAGCCGGATTAACTCGGAACCCCGAACTCCTACGTCAATTTTGGGTATACCGTTGGATTCCCCGTAAAATTTTGCGTAATTTGAGACCAAATCGATAAATATTCAGACAAAGTTAAACTTTTTGTGGCGGCTTATATAAATCTGAACCATGACCTAGCACAACAACGAATATATTTCAAACCGGATTAACTCGGAACCCCGAACTCCTACGTCAATTTTGAGTATACCGTTGGATTCCCCGTAAAATTTTGCGTAATTTGAGACCAAATCGTTAAAGATTCAGACAAAGTTAAACTTTTTGTGGCGGCTCTATAAATCTGAACCATGACCTAGCACAACATCGGATATATTTCAAACCGGATTAACTTGGAACCCCGAACTCCTACGTCAATTTTGAGAATACCGTTGGATTCCTCGTAAAATTCTGCATAATTTGGGCCAAATTCATAAAGATTTAAGCAAAATTATACGTTCTAGAGCGGCTGTTATACATTTTCGACTTTTTATCCGTAATTTGAATTTTTTTTTCTTAATTATGACGCGCTAGACTCCGATTGTTTAGTCGCCGATCAACAGCTCGGACCAAGAGCTATGAGGGTGCAAAATTATATTCCTGTACGTAGACCGGTTTAGAAGATATGAATAAATTTTTAAAAATCAACAAATCTTCATCTCCAGATCTCGCCAGTCGTCCCCTGACCGCGCCTGGCTTCCCCCGATCTAGCCTGACCTCGTCTGACCACACCTTACCACACCTGACCCCGCCAGACCTAGCCCAACTTCGCATGACCCCGCTTGACCCCGGCCGATGACCTCGAGTAACCCCGGCCGATGACCTCGAGTAACCCCTATCCACATACCATGACCTAGCACAACATCGGATATACTTCAAACCGGATTAACTCGGAACCCTGAACTCCTACGTCAATTTTGAGTATACCGTTGGATTCCTCGTAAAATTCTGCGTAATCTGAGACCAAATCGATAAAGATTCAGACAAAGTTAAACTTTTTGTGGCGGCTTATATAAATCTGAACCATGACCTGGCACAAAATCGGATATACTTCAAACCGGATTAACTCGGAACCCCGAACTCCTACGTCAATTTTGAGTATACCGTTGGATTCCTCGTAAAATTCTGCATAATTTGGGCCAAATTCATAAAGATTTAAGCAAAATTATACGTTCTAGAGCGGCTGTTATACATTTTCGACTTTTTATCCGTAATTTGAATTTTTTTTCTTAATTATGACGCGCTAGACTCCGATTGTTTAGTCGCCGATCAACAGCTCGGACCAAGAGCTATGAGGGTGCAAAATTATATTCCTGTACGTAGACCGGTTTAGAAGATATGAATAAATTTTTAAAAATCAACAAATCTTCATCTCCAGATCTCGCCAGTCGTCCCCTGACCGCGCCTGGCTTCCCCCGATCTAGCCTGACCTCGTCTGACCACGCCTTACCACACCTGACCCCGCCAGACCTAGCCCAACTTCGCATGACCCCGCTTGACCCCGGCCGATGACCTCGAGTAACCCCTATCCACATACCATGACCTAGCACAACATCGGATATACTTCAAACCGGATTAACTCGGAACAACGAACTCCTACGTCAATTTTGAGTATACCGTTGGATTCCTCGTAAAATTCTGCGTAATCTGAGACCAAATCCATAAAGATCCAAACAAAGTTAAACTTTTTGTGGCCGCTTATGTAAATCTGAACCATGACCTAGCACAACATCGGATATATTTCAAACCGGATTAACTCGGAACCCCGAACTCCTACGTCAATTTTGAGTATACCGTTGGATTCCTCGTAAAATTCTGCGGAATTAGGGAGCACACCTATAAAGATTTAAGCAAAATTAAATTTTTTATAACGGCTTATATAAATCTGAACCATGACCTAGCACAACATCGGATATACTTCAAACCGGACTAACTCGGAACCCTGAACTCCTACGTCAATTTTGAGTATACCGTTGGATTCCTCGTAAAATTCTGCGTAATTAGGGACCACACCTATAAGGATTTAAGCAAAATTAAATTTTTTATAACGGCTTATATAACTCTGAACCACGACCTAGCACAACATCGGATATACTTCAAACCGGATTAACTCGGAACCCTGAACTCCTACGTCAATTTTGAGTATACCGTTGGATTCCTCGTAAAATTCTGCGTAATTAGGGACCACACCAATAAAAATTTACGCAAAATTAATTTTTTTATAACGGTTTATATAAATCTGAACCATGACCTAGCACAAAATCGGATATACTTCAAACCGGATTAACTCGGAACCCCGAATTTCTACGTCAGTTTTGAGTATACCGTTGGCTTCCTCGTAAAATTCTGCATAATTTGGGCCAAATTCATAAAGATTTAAGCAAAATTATACGTTCTAGAGCGGCTGTTATACATTTTCGACTTTTTATCCGTAATTTGAATTTTTTTTCTTAATTATGACGCGCTAGACTCCGATTGTTTAGTCGCCGATCAACAGCTTGGACCAAGAGCTATGAGGGTGCGAAATTATATTCCTGTACGTAGACCGGTTTAGAAGATATGAATAAATTTTTAAAAATCAACAAATCTTCATCTCCAGATCTCGCCAGTCGTCCCCTGACCGCGCCTGACTTCCCCTGACCTAGCCTGACCTCGTCTGACCACGCCTTACCACACCTGACCCCGCCAGACCTAGCCCAACTTCGCATGACCCCGCTTGACCCCGGCCGATGACCTCGAGTAACCCCGGACGATGACCTCGAGTAACCCCTATCCACAACATCGGATATACTTCAAACCGGATTAACTCGGAACCCCGAACTCCCACGTCAATTTTGAGTATACCGTTGGATTCCTCGTAAAATTTTGCGTAATTTGAGACCAAATCCATAAAGATTCAGACAAAGTTAAACTTTTTATGGCGGCTTATATAAATCTGAACCATGACCTAGCACAACATCGGATATACTTCAAACCGGATTAACTCGGAACCCCGAACTCCTACGTCAATTTTGAGTATACCGTTGGATTCCTCGTAAAATTCTGCGTAATCTGAGACCAAATCCATAAAGATTCAGACAAAGTTAAACTTTTTATGGCGGCTTATATAAATCTGAACCATGACCTAGCACAACATCGGATATACTTCAAACCGGATTAACTCGGAACCCCGAACTCCTACGTCAATTTTGAGTATACCGTTGGATTCCTCGTAAAATTCTGCGTAATTTGGAACCACACCTATAAAGATTTAAGCAAAATAAATTTTTTTATAACGGCTTATATAACTCTGAACCACGACCTAGCACAACATCGGATAAATTTCAAACCGAATTAACTCGGAACCCTGAACTCCTACGTCAATTTTGAGTATACCGTTGGATTCCTCGTAAAATTCTGCGTAATTTGGGCCAAATTCATAAAGATTTAAGCAAAATTATACGTTCTAGAGCGGCTGTTATATTATTTTCGACTTTTTATCCGTAATTTGATTTTTTTTTCTTAATTATGACGCGCTAGAGTCCGATTGTTTAGTTGCCGATCAACAGCTCGGACCAAGAGCTATGAGGGTGCAAAATTATATTCCTGTACGTAGACCGGTTTAGAAGATATGAATAAATTTTTAAAAAACAACAAATCTTCATATCCAGATCTCGCCAGTCGTCCCCTGACCGCGCCTGCCTTTCCCTGACCTAGCCTGACCTCGTCTGACCACACCTTACCTCACCTGACCCCGCCAGACCTAGCCCAACTTCGCATGACTCCGTTTGACCTCGTCCGATGACCTCGAGTAACCCCGGCCGATGACCTCGAGTAACCCCTATCCACATACCATGACCTAGCACAACATCGGATATACTTCAAACCGGATTAACTCGGAACCCCGAACTCCCACGTCAATTTTGAGTATACCGTTGGATTCCTCGTAAAATTTTGATTAATTTGAGACCAACTCCATAAAGATTCAGACAAAGTTAAACTTTTTATGGCGGCTTATATAAATCTGAACCATGACCTGGCACAACATCGGATATACTTCAAACCGGATTAACTAGGAACCCTGAACTCCTACGTCAATTTTGAGTATACCGCTGGATTCCTCGTAAAATTCTGCGTAATTAGGCACCACACCTATAAAGATTTAAGCAAAATTAAATTTTTTATAACGGCTTATATAACTCTGAACCACGACCTAGCACAACATCGGATATACTTCAAACCGGATTAACTCGGAACCCTGAACTCCTACGTCAATTTTGAGTATACCGTTGAATTAATCGTAAAATTCTGCGTAATCTGAGACCAAATCCATAAAGATTCAGACAAAGTTAAACTTTTGATGGCGGCTTATATAAATCTGAACCATGACCTAGCACAACATCGGATATACTTCAAACCGGATTAACTCGGAACCCCGAACTCCTACGTCAATTTTGAGTATACCGTTGGATTCCTCGTAAAATTCTGCGTAATCTGAGACCAAATCCATAAAGATCCAAACAAAGTTAAACTTTTTATGGCGGTTTATATAAATCTGAACCATGACCTAGCACAACATCGGATATACTTCAAACCGGATTAACTCGGAACCCCGAACTCCTACGTCAATTTTGAGTATACCGTTGGATTCCTCGTAAAATTTTGCTTAATTTGAGACCAAATCCATAAAGATTCAAACAAAGTTAAACTTTTTATAGCGGCTTATATAAATCTGAACCATGACCTAGCACAACATCGGATATATTTCAAACCGGAATAACTCGGAACCCCGAACTCCTACGTTAATTTTGAGTATACCGTTGGATTCTTCGTAAAATTCTGCATAATTTGGGCCAAATTCATAAAGATTTAAGCAAAATTATACGTTCTAGAGCGGCTGTTATACATTTTCGACTTTTTATCCGTAATTTGAATTTTTTTTTCTTAATTATAACGCGCTAGACTCCGATTGTTTAGTCGCCGATCAACAGCTCGGACCAAGAGCTATGAGGGTGCGAAATTATATTCCTGTACGTAGACCGGTTTAGAAGATATGAATAAATTTTTAAAAATCAACAAATCTTCATCTCCAGATCTCGCCAGTCGTCCCCTGACCGCGCCTGCCTTTCCCTGACCTAGCCTGACGTCGTCTGACCACACCTTACCTCACCTGACCTTGCCAGACCTAGCTCAACTTCGCATGATTCTGTTTGACCTCGTCCGATGACCTCGAGTAACCCCGGCCGATGACTTCGAGTAACCCCTATCCACATACCATGACCTAGCACAACATCGGATATACTTCAAACCGGATTAACTCGGAACCCCGAACTCCTACGTCAATTTTGAGTATACCGTTGGATTCCTCGTAAAATTTTGCTTAATTTGAGACCAAATCCATAAAGATTCAGACAAAGTTAAACTTTTTATGGCGGTTTATATAAATCTGAACCATGACCTAGCACAACATCGGATATATTTCAAACCGGATTAACTCGGAACCCCGAACTCCTACGTCAATTTTGGGTATACCGTTGGATTCCCCGTAAAATTTTGCGTAATTTGAGACCAAATCGATAAAGATTCAGACAAAGTTAAACTTTTTGTGGCGGCTTATATAAATCTGAACCATGACCTAGCACAACATCGAATATATTTCAAACCGGATTAACTCGGAACCCCGAACTCCTACGTCAATTTTGAGTATACCGTTGGATTCCTCGTAAAATTTTGCTTAATTTGAGACCAAATCCATAAAGATTCAGACAAAGTTAAACTTTTTATGGCGGTTTATATAAATCTGAACCATGACCTAGCACAACATCGGATATATTTCAAACCGGATTAACTCGGAACCCCGAACTCCAACGTTAATTTTGGGTATACCGTTGGATTCCTCGTAAAATTCTGCGTAATTTGGAACCACACCTATAAAGATTTAAGCAAAATAAAATTTTTTATAACGGCTTATATAACTCTGAACCACGACCTAGCACAACATCGGATAAATTTCAAACCGAATTAACTCGGAACCCCGAACTCCTACGTTAATTTTGAGTATACCGTTGGATTCTTCGTAAAATTCTGCATAATTTGGGCCAAATTCATAAAGATTTAAGCAAAATTATACGTTCTAGAGCGGCTGTTATACATTTTCGACTTTTTATCCGTAATTTGAATTTTTTTTCTTAATTATGACGCGCTAGAGTCCGATTGTTTAGTTGCCGATCAACAGCTCGGACCAAGAGCTATGAGGGTGCAAAATTATATTCCTGTACGTAGACCGGTTTAGAAGATATGAATAAATTTTTAAAAATCAACAAATCTTCATATCCAGATCTCGCCAGTCGTCCCCTGACCGCGCCTGCCTTTCCCTGACCTAGCCTGACCTCGTCTGACCACACCTTACCTCACCTGACCCCGCCAGACCTAGCCCAACTTCGCATGACTCCGTTTGACCTCGTCCGATGACCTCGAGTAACCCCGGCCGATGACCTCGAGTAACCCCTATCCACATACCATGACCTAGCACAACATCGGATATACTTCAAACCGGATTAACTCGGAACCCCGAACTCCTACGTCAATTTTGAGTATACCGTTGGATTCCTCGTAAAATTTTGCTTAATTTGAGACCAACTCCATAAAGATTCAGACAAAGTTAAACTTTTTATGGCGGCTTATATAAATCTGAACCATGACCTGGCACAACATCGGATATACTTCAAACCGGATTAACTAGGAACCCTGAACTCCTACGTCAATTTTGAGTATACCGCTGGATTCCTCGTAAAATTCTGCGTAATTAGGCACTACACCTATAAAGATTTAAGCAAAATTAAATTTTTTATAACGGCTTATATAACTCTGAACCACGACCTAGCACAACATCGGATATACTTCAAACCGGATTAAGTCGGAACCCTGAACTCCTACGTTAATTTTGAGTATACCGTTGGATTAATCGTAAAATTCTGCGTAATCTGAGACCAAATCCATAAAGATTCAGACAAAGTTAAACTTTTGATGGCGGCTTATATAAATCTGAACCATGACCTAGCACAACATCGGATATACTTCAAACCGGATTAACTCGGAACACCGAACTCCTACGTCAATTTTGAGTATACCGTTGGATTCCTCGTAAAATTCTGCGTAATCTGAGACCAAATCCATAAAGATCCAAACAAAGTTAAACTTTTTATGGCGGCTTATATAAATCTGAACCATGACCTAGCACAACATCGGATATACTTCAAACCGGATTAACTCGGAACCCCGAACTCCTACGTCAATTTTGAGTATACCGTTGGATTCCTCGTAAAATTTTGCTTAATTTGAGACCAAATCCATAAAGATTCAAACAAAGTTAAACTTTTTATAGCGGCTTATATAAATCTGAACCATGACCTAGCACAACATCGGATATATTTCAAACCGGAATAACTCGGAACCCCGAACTCCTACGTTAATTTTGAGTATACCGTTGGATTCTTCGTAAAATTCTGCATAATTTGGGCCAAATTCATAAAGATTTAAGCAAAATTATACGTTCTAGAGCGGCTGTTATACATTTTCGACTTTTTATCCGTAATTTGAATTTTTTTTTCTTAATTATAACGCGCTAGACTCCGATTGTTTAGTCGCCGATCAACAGCTCGGACCAAGAGCTATGAGGGTGCGAAATTATATTCCTGTACGTAGACCGGTTTAGAAGATATGAATAAATTTTTAAAAATCAACAAATCTTCATCTCCAGATCTCGCCAGTCGTCCCCTGACCGCGCCTGCCTTTCCCTGACCTAGCCTGACGTCGTCTGACCACACCTTACCTCACCTGACCCCGCCAGACCTAGCTCAACTTCGCATGATTCTGTTTGACCTCGTCCGATGACCTCGAGTAACTCCGGCCGATGACTTCGAGTAACCCCTATCCACATACCATGACCTAGCACAACATCGGATATACTTCAAACCGGATTAACTCGGAACCCCGAACTCCTACGTCAATTTTGAGTATACCGTTGGATTCCTCGTAAAATTTTGCTTAATTTGAGACCAAATCCATAAAGATTCAGACAAAGTTAAACTTTTTATGGCGGTTTATATAAATCTGAACCATGACCTAGCACAACATCGGATATATTTCAAACCGGATTAACTCGGAACCCCGAACTCCTACGTCAATTTTGGGTATACCGTTGGATTCCCCGTAAAATTTT
Organism: Cynaeus angustus; assembly: GCA_030157275.1. Classification (NCBI taxonomy): domain Eukaryota; kingdom Metazoa; phylum Arthropoda; class Insecta; order Coleoptera; family Tenebrionidae; genus Cynaeus; species Cynaeus angustus. The sequence goes on from CM058058.1 coordinate 25,883,894, forward strand.
GCGTAATTTGAGACCAAATCGATAAAGATTCAGACAAAGTTAAACTTTTTGTGGCGGCTTATATAAATCTGAACCATGACCGAGCACAACATCGAATATATTTCAAACCGGATTAACTCGGAACCCCGAACTCCTACGTCAATTTTGAGTATACCGTTGGATTCCTCGTAAAATTTTGCTTAATTTGAGACCAAATCCATAAAGATTCAGACAAAGTTAAACTTTTTATGGCGGTTTATATAAATCTGAACCATGACCTAGCACAACATCGGATATATTTCAAACCGGATTAACTCGGAACCCCGAACTCCTACGTCAATTTTGGGTATACCGTTGGATTCCTCGTAAAATTTTGCGTAATTTGAGACCAAATCGATAGAGATTCAGACAAAGTTAAACTTTTTGTGGCGGCTTATATAAATCTGAACCATGACCTAGCACAACATCGAATATATTTCAAACCGGATTAACTCGGAACCCCGAACTCCTACGTCAATTTTGAGTATACCGTTGGATTCCTCGTAAAATTTTGCTTAATTTGAGACCAAATCCATAAAGATTCAGACAAAGTTAAACTTTTTATGGCGGTTTATATAAATCTGAACCATGACCTAGCACAACATCGGATATATTTCAAACCGGATTATCTCGGAACCCCGAACTCCTACGTCAATTTTGGGTATACCGTTGGATTCCCCGTAAAATTTTGCGTAATTTGAGACCAAATCGATAAAGATTCAGACAAAGTTAAACTTTTTGTGGCGGCTTATATAAATCTGAACCATGACCTAGCACAACATCGAATATATTTCAAACCGGATTAACTCGGAACCCCGAACTCCTAAGTCAATTTTGAGTATACCGTTGGATTCCCCGTAAAATTTTGCGTAATTTGAGACCAAATCGATAAAGATTCAGACAAAGTTAAACTTTTTGTGGCGGCTTATATAAATCTGAACCATGACCTAGCACAACATCGGATATATTTCAAACCGGATTAACTCGGAACCCCGAACTCCTACGTCAATTTTGAGTATACCGTTGGATTCCTCGTAAAATTCTGCGGAATTAGGGAGCACACCTATAAAGATTTAAGCAAAATTAAATTTTTTATAACGGCTTATATAAATCTGAACCATGACCTAGCACAACATCGGATATACTTCAAACCGGATTAACTTGGAACCCCGAACTCCTACGTCAATTTTGAGTATACCGTTGGATTCCTCGTAAAATTCTTCGTAATTTGGGCCAAATTCATAAAGATTTAAGCAAAATTATACGTTTTAGAGCGGCTGTTATACATTTTCGACTTTTTATCCGTAATTTGAATTTTTTTTTCTTAATTATGACGCGCTAGATTCCGATTGTTTAGTCGCCGATCAACAGCTCGGACCAAGAGCTATGAGAGTGTAAAATTATATTCCTGTACGTAGACCGGTTTAGAAGATATGAATAAATTTTTAAAAATCAACAAATCTTCATCTCCAGATCTCGCCAGTCGTCCCCTGACCGCGCCTGGCTTCCCCTGACCTAGCCTGACCTCGTCTGACCACGCCTTACCACACCTGACCCCGCCAGACCTAGCCCAACTTTGCATGACCCCGCTTGACCCCGGCCGATGACCTCGAGTAACCCCGGCCGATGACCTCGAGTAACCCCTATCGACATACCATGACCTAGCACAACATCGGATATACTTCAACCCGGATTAACTCGGAACCCCGAACTCCTACGTCAATTTTGAGTATACCGTTGGATTCCTCGTAATATTCTGCGTGATCTGAGACCAAATCCATAAAGATTCAGACAAAGTTAAACTTTTTATGGCGGCTTATATAAATCTGAACCAAGACCTGGGACGATTTATTATTTTTATTTTATTATTTTATTTATTTTTATTTTTTATTATGAGACATGACAAGAAAAAAGGGGTCATTTTTCTCTAACATAGCTTTTGAATACAAAATCTCACGAGTAGTTGCTTAATTTTATAATTAATTATTTAGATGGCATTTCCTTAATTTATGTACTGTTCGAAGTTACTGATTAATTAGTACACTTGCTTAAATCACTTATATTTGAAATGCCTTAAATCTATGGCGTTTATTGCTTTAGGAAATTCGATAAAGTTTCTCCATTCCTATCTGACAAGAGCGAAAAATCAATGTCCCCTGCTATTCATATTTAATTTGCTTCCGCCACTGGAATATCTTAAAAGACACCGGCAATGACGCATATTATGATGAGTCAGTAAAAATTTAGAAAATCTAGATCTGGAATTTATTTAGAGATATCACAGGTCACAGGGAAAAGGTCAAACCATTATGGAATTGTTCTGCGAAAGTTGAACCATAAATTGCGAACGTGATGCTGATTTTAATGGCAAAATAAAGCCGGTATGATAAACTGATAACAATAAATTATTGATAAACCAAAGTTTACATGGGCGTAGAGAGGAACATAGGCAGAGGGGTGCAAATAAAATTATATCAACTATCTTTAAACAGGTTGTTAAGAATTTTTACTTGCTTGTTAACTATGCTAAATCAAAAAGTTAAAGTAAAAACCATAAAATTTAGATTTTTTTCGAAGGATCAAAATTTTTAATTACTACTTTTAATGTCGTAATAATAAAATTTAGGGAGGTTACTACGTTAGACTTGTTAATAAACTGACCCAAGAGCCAAAATTGTAGCTCAATTAGAATTTTTTATTTTTTTGGTCGAGTGAAGCTGTAACTTTACTAGTTTTTGGTTTTAAAAAGTGATATTTTTGAAGGTTATTACCTTCGGCTTGTCTGTTAACTGTTTTAAAAGAGAAAAATATAGAGGCAAAGACATTTTTTTTAGAAATTTTTATTTTTAGAACGAATTAAAAATATGTAACATTTTATATTAAAATTTATAACTTTAATAGTTTTAGCAACTTAACAATAACATCTAGAGAATTTACTACTTTAAACTTGCTTATTAACTGTGACAAATAACAATATTGTATAACAAAAGAGATGAATTTAAAAAAAATATATATATTTTGGGTAAACAATATTTATAAATAAAATCTTTGGTATTTCTAACTGCTTAGTGATGACATTTAATGAGATTACCATTTTTAACTTGTTTTTTAATTGTGTCAAACAGGAAAATGTTAAAGAAAAAGAAACGTTTTTTATTTTTTTTCATTTTTATATGTAGAATAAACAAAAATTGTCCAAGATTTTATATTTAAATTTTTAACTTTGGTAGGTTTTACCACCTCAACAATGTATTTTATGGAGGTTGCTACTTTTGAGTTTTTTATTGACTCTAGCAAATCAAAATTATCAAGCAAAAGAAATAAAATTTAAAAATCTTTCTGAAACTCTTGTAATTTTAGCTCCTTAGTAACGAAATCTAGTGAGGCAACTTGGCTTGCTAATTATTATTGGAGTTGTTAATTAAGTGTGATAAAGGACAAAATGATCAAAGAGAAGAAACGTTTTTTGAATTATAATTTAATGTAATTATTAAAATTGCAATTCTGGTATTTTCAACTCCTTAATAATAAAATTTATGAGATTACTATTTTTGACTTGTTTAATTAGTGTGGCAAACAACAAAATGATAGGGAAAAATGGTTGATAGTTTTAACATTTTAACAATATAATTGACGGAGGTTATTATTTTTGAGTTATTAACTCTAATTATTTATTATTAACTCCACCAAATTGCATAATTATAGAGCAAAATAAAATTTGTTGAAGTTACTATATTTGACTTGCTGATTATCTCTGACAAAAAAAAAAGATCTAGATTATAAGAAATTTTTATTTTTAGGATGAACTAAAAATTTCCAACTTTTATTACTTAAAACTGTAATTGTACTATATTTAATTCCGTAATAATGAAATTTGTGAGAGTTAGTACTTTTGACTTGCTCAGTGACTATAGTAAATTACACCTTTCTAAAGCAAAAAAGATACATTTTAGGCATTTTTATTTCCAAGACGAACTATACTTTATAGTTTTTTTCTTAAAAGCTGTAACTGATAATTTCATATGTTTATTAACAAAATTTGGGAAAGATATCGTTCCAGATTTGCTTAATAACTGCTGGAAATGACTAAAGTATCGAGTAGAAAAAAATTGATAAATTTTAATTTATACACGTTTTTTTTTGTTAAAACCCGTAATTTTGGTGATTGTGTCGCTATATTTGTAATTTGCTAATTATTTGTATTAATTTATAAAATTGTAAAGCTGAAGAGGCAAATTAAAAAAAATGTCTTTAAAATAAATCAAAAATTTTAATATATTTTTTTAATTTTTAGATTAATTCTGGTGTTAATGCAATAGCATTATATTTTCTGTATTTTTGTACATATATCTTTTTAATGGTTCATGGTTCTGTTTGCTCTTTTTTGCCTACGACTATAAAAATTTAAGTAGGCTCTAAGGAAATTTAATATATCGTAGAAGCGAAATAAAAACAATTGTTGGGATTTTATTTAAATACAATTTACCTTTTTGCTTCACAGTATAGATGTCCTCCGTTTCCCTAAAGACCCCGTAATGTGTTTTACGTGATGTGGGAGGAGAACACCACGTTTTTCCCCGGATTCTACAATAAGAGTTTCCGGTGAGCGCTCCAATTCTAACAGATCCCAAGAATTATAAGTCGTGAAACTTAGCAACAACTTCTTTCACCTTGTTTCTTCGACAAACCCAATTTTAGAAATAAAGAAAAGCTCCTAGTGGAGAAACACTCGTTTTTATGAATGCTGTTGGTTTTTCGCGGACTTTTCAAGCATAAACTTTTTAATTCCTACACAGAAGCAGATTTTATAATATCCATTTTTTATTAACACGTCGTGCTTAAAAGCTACATAGTCGGAATTCATGCTCGCATTTCTCCAACAATATACTCGAGTCTTTTGATGGAACCAGAAATTAACCTCTCACATTTTTCTTTGAGAAACTTTTTCTCTAGAGGATAAAAAGAGGACGAGGCAATTAAGGATGACTCGTGGGATAAATAACTCGCTGCAAGTTTATGCAGAAAAAATATATGGTTGGAGAAACTCGAGTGAGAAATCACCAAAACCCTAACCGATATCGTATATCGATCTGGAGCTTCGGCTATTAATAAATACCCGCGATCTTTGTTATATTTAAAGCTGTGGACAAAAGTGAGTGTTGTTGACAGTACTTTATATTTTCAAGGGAAAACAAGCTTAGCTGTTTCACCAGCTTGAACAACATGACAGTCTCGATGTTGAACTATAATGGGAGCTGAAATTGATGAATATGTTCTGTCAGAAGCAGATATTCCTTTATCGAACAGAAATCCGCACGTTCACTTGCCAGTTCTATCACAGAATTTTCTGTACTATAGATTTCTTTTCAAAATATTTTAAAATGTATCATTTGTTTACTCATGCTGTTCACCTTAACGCGTTCAGTTCAGCAGGCAAAAACACATAAACTGTTCAACATCCGGTGTAGTATTGTAATAAATATCGAGAAAGTGGAAGGATAAAAGCGAAAGGTTATGCTAGGATATATTGTGTTCTTGGAATTTTACATGAGATTCTCTTTTATTGGATTTTTTTTGAAATGTAACAAAATTGAGGATCGCGGGATAAAAATGGAACAAGATTAATTATTTAGAACACATAGAGAAATTATAAATGAAAATGGAGAAGTTACTGTCAGTTCTGAGTGAAAACGTATTTAATAATAGTCGCTTATAGGATGAAAAGTGAATAAGGTTTCTCAGGATTTGATTTTGCAGTAGCTTGTTTATTGACGTAAACATTGAAACATTTACAGTGTTATCTCGAATCCAAAAACAACAACTTTGGATGAGTTTGTTTTTATTATACTACTGCTGTAAATTTCGAATAATATTTTTTGTAGCTTTGATTACCGTGGTTTAACTGGGAGCACCCCAATTACTTGAGAAAAAATCTATTGATCGTGTCGTCTCGATTAAACACTTTGTTAGTTTTGTCATAAATTAATTAAGTCTTACATTCAAGAATACTGAATGGGGAAATTACTATTTTATTATTATTGATTCCTGCTGAAGGCTTAATGAGTGTGTACTGTTTATAGCAAAACTCGATTTGCTATAATTCGGTATAAATCCATTTTTATTCACAATTCGGGCGATTTACGACGAAAGTGCTAAAACGGCCAACAAAGACTCCTCACAAATAGAGCCGTAAATAAAACATTACATTATTTTTACATTACAAAGTACTATTATTTTATATTTTATTTATAACTGGAGCAACGCTGGAACGTTTCAGTATTTTTTCATTATTTGTCGCAGGCTACTTAATTAACTGTTCAAACATTTTATTAGCCCAAATTTTAATGAATACGTTCTCCGAGCATTAAACAATATCACTAAGTAGGTACTGTGGCAAAAGTTTATGAAGTTGGAGCCGAGTAATTTAATTAGGGAACTTTTTGTTTTTAATTAAATCTGATTATTTGAAATGAATTTTGTATTTTTAGAAGCAAATGATTTTGTGCCAAATGGATTCGAAGAATATTGGAATTATATTTTTTCAAATGGTGGATGCGTCAAGAAAACTTTTAATTAAAGCTTAATTTTTTTCTTAACGTTTGTGAAAATTAAAACACTTGTAGCTCACAATGTCGTGTATCAAGTAAAAAAATTTTCACGATGAACTTTATTAAACCTGTTTGTTACCTGATTGTTACTTCAAAAAGCAAAAATAAAACTAAGTTTTGCTTAAAAATTAAAATGCTGTTTGAAATTCCAACTAAAATTTTTCACTTTTCTTTCTAACCAAATTTATCGTGGAATCGTGGAGCTATTATTAAATTTCTTCTGTACATTACGTTTTTTAGAACATATACTTACATTTTCACTGCAAAATTTTTTCTTGAAAATTTACCTTTTAAACAGGATGAATAAGTTCAATTTTAAGAACCTTATGAAATTTTATATAAGCTTCAGAATCTCGTAAAAATCACTCATAAAATTAAGATTAAAATATAAAATATGGTTGGATATAAAATTAAACTTTCCTACTTCTTTTACTGAACGTTACAAATATTCATAAATAACGCAACTAAATCCATAATTTAGTTGTTTAAATGGCCGTTTATTCAAATTAACATCTTTTTTCTTTATGTGAATAGTAACCCTACAATCTTGAACGAACTCGTTACCATTCCCTAACAATAAATAACACAGTAATGGGCAGTCACGCACTTAAACCGTCACATTCTTCATTCCGGGAAATTCACAAATGTAATGCAATACTCCTATAGGAAATGTATTAACAAAAGACTGTAATTTTCATAGGCACGTTGACGACTTTTGTGGCTGGGTTGCCTTAGCAACGACATGCTTGTAACGCAATCATTGGATAGCGATCTCGACAACTCTTGGAACCACTTGTTTGATAACAGAATTTTGACGACGTTGGTCGTGCTAAAAATAGATTTTTTAAGCTTAAATTGTTAATTTTGCATGGTTCTTCCACTTCAGTAGATCCTATTCGTTCGGATGTGCGAGAATTTCAGAGCGTTTCTTTGATGTCTAATGAAAAGACAACGAGGACGAAAGGAATTGTCTCGGAACAATTTGCAGAGGTTCATTGTTAATTTGATGCTTGTGTGAAAGATTAATTTCGGCTTTTTACATGGGAGACAGGGCGACTGAAAAGACGTTTATTATCTCGTACACGGCTAGTTTAAAATTAAAAAATATATTAAAATTTTTATATTTAACGCCTAAAAATTTAGATCTAGATGATAATAAATAAATAATTTAATTATTTTTTCCGAAATCGGCGTGTCATTACTTAATTACAATTTGTTTTTGCTGCTTTAGAGTGCTTTTGGGTACATCTTGAGCAAACAAACTATTATTTATCTTCGAGAATATGTGATCCGGCAGCATGTTACGTGTTACGTCCATCTCCCTGCTGACACTAATTCCATTAGGATTTCCGTATGGAAAATGGTGGAGGCGCCGGGTAAAAACCCTTCTCCAAGAAGTCATATTTCATCCGAATATGAGAAATTGCTGTCAACTTAATAACTCGAACCATTTAAGAAAAAAAAATGCAATGCTGACATTCTTCGCGGTGCAACTAAACGTTTCTTAAGAGCATTCTATCGTATAAATTCGACTCTTTTGACGGCTCGTTTCCGCTCGGAAACTTTCCTCAAAGGATACATTCAGTACGGTGCGGTATTGTTAAGAATCACTGCTTATGTTAATCTTAAACTACAACTCCTCAATGAAAAAATAAACTACATGTTATCACGAAATGCCAGTTTGGAGACGAAACTTTACGAAAGCTACCGACCTGCGCAGATCTCTGAGAGCTTTACTTTCAGTAGTGTAGTTGAAAGCTTTCAGAAATGATGCCAGCAACAGTGATCCGATGGTATTGTTTTTAACCTGTTACACACGAAACAAGTGTCGTCATGCAGACCAATGTGCACATCGACACGAAAAATTTAGGACCATCTCCAGAACACCGAATCAAGGGATCTGGCCAGCAAAGAACCATCGAAGTAAGTGTTCTTTATTATTCGAATGAATTACGAAGCGCGCCTTGAGTTCTCTCAACTAATTGGACACTTTATTAAGTTTAAAGCGTCGTTGAAAAAGTGTGTCGCGTCTTATAAATTTTTTTCTTGCTGAATAACTCCGGTTGGTGTGACTTTTAGTCGATAAAACACAACATAAGCTTTCTTGGAAATGATCGGAAAAATGAAGCTATTTTACATCAGTTTGAGACAACTCTATGTATAGAAAAATCGTAGTTTTTTTTGGGTTGCAATGGTGATTAAAGTTAACTTTTATAAGATTGTTGAATGTAGCAACACTATCAAAATAGAGCGAACATTAACATAAAATATGTTAATATATTCAAGAGCGTGGCTTTGAAATAAGTGATCGATAATAGTAAAGATTTAATAATAGCTGATTTTGGTAGGAATCAATACAAAAACTCAAGTCATAAAATCATGAAATTTTAATAAAGGGCAATTCAGAAAACATGGGTATTAGCATAGGTTAATGAGTAAAACTATACACTTAATTTAGATATAATTTATTTAGAACGTGTACGATAAATTTAGTACAAATATTAAATTCAGACTAAATATATTTTATCAATAATGCTATTTACAGAGTTGTAATTTTTTGAAATATATTATTGATTTTTTATAATTGAATGTGACTGAAGTTTTTGCCGACAAGGCATATCTACAAAATTGTATAATTCAACAAGACTTGCACATTTTCTTTCAATTTCGTCTGTTAGTTCTTCGAGAGATTTCTCTTCAGCAATTGTCATGGCGTTAACTTCATAAAGTAATTTGTCGCACAGCTTGTAAATTGAACAATATTTATGTTTCAAATTTAGATATTTTAAATTAAAATTGACGAATCGGCAATAATTTATAAAGTATTCTTTTTTGGCTGCAAATTGTTCAAAACGAAAATCTTCCTCTTTACGTTGCTCTGTATCTGCTATAACATTTGCAATCTCAAAGTCATTTTTAGTTCCTGGATTATATTTGACCATAAGTGACTTGTCATTATCGTTGAAATATTCTGATGCCTTCACTTTTAATATACCGTCATTGTCAATAATAAACGTAACATGCAATTTGCAACAGTTTGGAGGAGCTGGAGTAAGCCCTTCTAGAGATATAGTATCCAGATGGAAATTTTTCTCGACGTCAACTCTTTCTCCTTCGTAAACACTAATTTCACAAGATGATTGATTGTCTATCACATTGGCAAAAGTTGTAGAATTACTGACAGGTATAGGACTATTTCTAGGTATTATGACATTCATCCTACCAACAAAATCTTTTATTCCTATTGACAGTCTTGTTACATCTGTTATTTTAATTTTTTTTATGTTTTGTTTCGGGTGGTTTGACAACAAAGCAGCTTGAATAGCAGCTCCTTCGGCCACACATTCATCAAGATTAAGGAATCTTGTTACGTTTGCTTCGCTGAAGATTTTTTTCAGCATGCTTTGGATTTTTGGTATGCGGCTTGAACCACCAGCTAAAATGACATTTTTAATCATACTCGCTGGAGTATCACTATCTTTTAAACTTCTTTGAACTATACTAATTGTTTTCTTAAACAGACTGTTTGCTAGATTCTCAAACTGTTCTCTCGTTATTGAAATGGTTACCATGCACTCATCAGCGATAAAATTTTCAAAGATAATGACTGTTTCTTTAACTGTGGATAATTCGATTTTGGCTTCTTCACATTTATTCTGCAATCTTCTCATTGCTCTTCTATCTTTCTTTAGGTCATATTTGTAGAGTCTTTTTAGTTCTTTACAAACGTATTCAGTAATAAGATTATCTAAATCTTTCCCACCCAAATTTGTATCACCGCCTACGCAAATAATATCAATACTATCTATACATCGCTTTAGTACAGAGACGTCAAAAGTACCACCTCCTAAATCGTAAACCAAAGAATAAGAATCACCTTCATCATCTCTTCTAAAAAAATAACTTAACGCTGCTGCTGTTGGCTCATTAAACAACTTTAGAACTGTAAATCCCGCTTTATTTGCTGCAGCTAAAGTATCTTCTCGTTGAGAACTATTAAAATACGCCGGAACAGTGATAACAGCTTTGGTTACAGAAAACCCCAATTTTTGATCTACATCTTTCTTAATTTGTGCCAAAATCAATGCGGTTATATCTAAAGGCGTATTCTTCAAAGTCTTGTCATCTTCTTCAATTTCAATTACAGGATTATCATTAATGTTTATTACATTGAATGAAAAGTACTGCAGATATTTTTTAACTTCGTTGAAATTTCGTCCAATAAATCGTTTGATTTCTAGAAAAAAACAGTATTTATTAGAAAATACAAAACAAAATGTCTTACCATAAATTCCGTTTTCAGGTATCATTTGCATCATTTTCTTTGCAAGTTGTCCCACAACGGGTATTAATTCAGATTTTTTGTTGAAGAAGACACAAGAAGGTGTGAGTCTTTTGCCATCTGAATTTTCCAAAATTTCGACTACACCATTTGTGAAATAGGCAGCACAAGTGTTTGTTGTGCCTAAGTCAATACCAATTACAATGTCGTTCATTGTATGTGAAGTGTATAAAAAAAACTAAAAATTTAAAAGCAAAGTATCCATATCTCACATTTTTATCAAAATGACTTGTGATGTTCTATCCAATAATTTTATGGTGATATCGATCGCTGTATTTTATTCAAGCACCTCTAAAAGGATTAACTCGATTTTGGATTCGAAATAATTATTATTAATCAGTCTACCTGACTGTAAGCGTTCCTAATTAAAAACACTATCAACCTATGCAAACAAGTTATCAACTCTAACTGAAAATAGTGAAAAGCTGAATCAAATACTATGAATTTATTAAGGTTTCCACAATGTTTATAGATATTAATTTGTATTAAATAACTTTAATCTTTATGATCACACTTCTGAGAAGTGCCACTTCACCAATCGGGCCTCGTTTGAGGATTATCAACGGTTTAAGCCAATAGGTGATTTATATCCCTAAAGATTTTAAACATGTGTAATTCATGAAACCTTCGCCTCATGCCACTTCGGCGCAAACTTCAAAAAGTGTGTTCTTGTTATTATTTGGCGTTCATTGTTTGCAAAATGATGTTAAGATAAATAAACCGAAACAATTAAGTACTTTGATTTTGCATCAGTTGTTTGGATCTTACAGCAAAGTAGTTTGTGATATAACATCAAATAATTTTTAGGAATTTCAAGGCTGTTTGTGTATGCATATTATCAGTTTAATTGTGACATTTTGTTGATAATAATACAAGTACATGATTGAAATAGATTAAATAGGCAAGAGAGGCAAGACTACTTACACAATGTTATTAATTATTTATAATTATAATTTTTTTGTATTAATTTTTTTACTACACTTTTTTATGTAAGTTTTCTTAAACTACATGGTAACGTGGGCATAAATGTAAAACTATATAACTCAAAAAGAGGTTCACACATTTTTTTAATTTCGTTTAATATTTCTTCTGGAGCTTTATCTCCGTCTACTGTTAAAGCATTTCTCTTATCATAGGTGTCTTCGCACAACTTGTAAATTAAATTGTATTTGTCTTTCAAATCTAAACTTTTTAAGTTACAATGTATCGCTTGGCAATACTTCAACAATTTTTTTTCTTGTTTGTAAACTCTTTAAAACGAATATCTTCCTTTTCGTGGTCCGCTATAACATTGGCAATCTCGATATCATTTTTTGATCCTGGAATATATTTCACGCTTATTTCTTTTACATTGTCGTTGAGATGTTCTGACGCCTTGACTTTTAAAATGCCGTCGCTATTAATGGTAAGAGTGACGCAGATTTCGCAATCACCTTGAGGTACTGGAGTTAGGTCTTCTAAAATAAGAATGCATATGTGATAATTTTTTGCAACAGTAAGTCGTTCGCCCTCATAAATTTGAAATTCACAAATTGTCGGGTTGTCTTTCATAGTAAAAAAAGTTTTGGATCTACTAACAGGTATAGCATTGTTTTTATGTTATATTTAGAGGCGTCTTCTTCAAAGTCTCATTGTCGTGTGGAATTTCAATTACAGGATTACCATTATTGTTTATTACATTAAATGAAAAATACTGGAGATAATTTTTAACTTCGTTGAAGTTTTTGCCTACGAATCGTTTGTATTCTAGAAAAGACTGTGTCTACAACATAATACAAAACAAAGTGTTTTACCAAAAATTTCGATTTTGGGTGGTATTTGCATCATTTTTTTGCAAAATGTCCCACAACTGATTTTCCTTCAGATTTGTTGTAGAAAAAAACACAAGAAGGCGTAATTTTTTTACCATCTGAATTTTCCAAAATTTCAACATTATTTTTGAAATAGACAGCACCTAAAGTACGTAAATCGATACCAATTACAATATTGCTTATGTAAGCTTATGTAAGAGTGAGTACAAAAAAAATTAAACGAAGCAAATTTGTCTTATCACTTATCAGATATTTGAAATTTTCAATAGTTTTAACAATAGTAGATATATGATTTATTAGCAAATGGTTTTATAAGAATTTTATAATTCTTTTAGATAAGTGATAAATACCGCATAATCCACAAATTTTTTATGCTTGTTTTTTTTTATGGAAAACAAAACTGTTGAAAACATGTCGTAATTGGATTAATAAATGTCAATTGAACTGTCATTATAAATCTTTGCTTTTCATTAGTTGCCACTAAAATGATTTTTACGAGTGAACAAAAAACTTGCGTGTCTTGCGGGATGCGGGAAAACGAAAAACGAAAAGGAGAAAGATGAAAGAAAGAATTAGGCAAGCAAGTATTCGAAAATTACGGAGGAATAAAAACGAAAAGTAATTTTAATAATTACGACATACGTCTTCAAAAATTCTGTTTTGCACAGCCTACCCTAAATAAAAATTTTATGGATCATAGGGTATTTAAGTACATACATAATTTGTTAGGACAATTTTAAAAAAACAAAAAATAAAAATGACTCAATTGAAATTAAGAATTTAGGTAAAAAAAACAAAACTATTTTTATTTTATTAATATTAATTTTTACTAATTTTGTATTTAGAAATTACAGAAGCAATAATTTTTAATTTGATGCCGGTGTGAAAGATTAATTTCAGTTTTTCACATCAGAGATATTAATATTAATAATTAATTTTAGTTTAAAATTAAAAGAAAAAATCTAAGACGTTTTGTTTGTATTTTTCAGATCCAGATAAAAATTAGTATTAAACATTTTTTTTATATAGCAATATTAGCAACCATCAATAAATAAAACTGCACTTAATTTAAGTATAATATATTTGGTAGGTGCAAACAATTTTAGTATGAACAGTAAATTTGCGTTAAATATAATTTGTCCATGTCAATGTTTGCAGATTTATCAATTCTCTAAAAAAATATTGATTTTTTGTACGAGTAAAGACACAATATAATTGAATTTTATCATAATTTTTGCAGACAAGCAGGTAACTTGGGCATATCTACAAAATTGTGTGATTCAACAAGAATTTTACATTTTTTTTTAATTTCATGTATTAATTCTTCAAGAGATTTTTCTTCGGCAATGGTCATAGTATTACCTTTATAAAATGATTCGTTGCAAAATTGGTACGTTGAAAAATACAAATGTTTTAAATTTAGAATTCCTAAATTATAGATGATAGCTTGGCAACACTCTAGAAAATATTCTTTTTTGCTTGCAAATTGCTTAAAACGAAGATCCTCTTCTTTATGTTGTTCTGCATCTGCAATAACATTTGCAACCTCAAAATCGTTTTTGGATCCTGAAATATATTTGACGGTAAATGCGTTGTCATTTTCGTCAAGATGTTCAGAGGCTTTCACTTTTAATATACCATTATTATTAATATTAAACGTAACATAAATTTTGCAACGACCTGAAGGAGCTGGAGTAAGTCTTTCTAGAAATAAGGTGCCCATATGGATATTTTTCTGTACGTCAAGTCGTTCTCCTTCGAAAATCTTTATTTCACAACATGACTGATCTTCTATCACATTGGTCCAAGTTGTAGATTTACTGACAGGTATAGGACTATTTCTAGGTATTATGACGTCCATTCTACCAACAAAATCTTCCATTCCTATTGACAATCTTGTTACATCTGTTGTTTTAAGATTTTTTATGTTTTGTTTCGGGTGGTTTGATAACAAAGCAGCTTGAATAGCAGCTCCTTCGGCCACACATTCATCAAGATTAACGAATCTTGTTACGTTTGCTTCGCTGAAGATTTCTTTTAGCATGCTTTGGATTTTTGGTATGCGGCTGGAACCACCAGCTAAAATGACATTTTTAATCATACTCGCTGGAGTATCACTATCTTTTAAACTTCTTTGAACTATACTAATTGTTTTTTTAAACAGACTGTTTGCCAGATTCTCAAACTGTTCTCTCGTTATTGAAACGGTGACCATGCACTCATCAGCGATAAAATTTTCTAAGATAATGACTGTATCTTTAACTGTGGACAATTCGATTTTGGCTTCTTCACATTTATTCTGCAATCTTCTCATTGCTCTTCTATCTCTTTTTAGGTCATACTTGTAGAGTCTTTCTAGTTCTTTACAAACGTATTCAATAATAAGATTATCTAAATCTTTCCCACCCAAATTTGTATCACCGTCTACGCAAATGATATCAATACTATCTAAACATCGCTTCAATACAGAGACATCAAAAGTGCCACCTCCTAAATCGTAAACCAAAGAATAAGAATCACCTTCATCATCTCTTCTAAAAAAATAACTTAACGCTGCTGCCGTTGGCTCATTAAACAACTTTAGAACTGTAAATCCCGCTTTATTTGCTGCAGCTAAAGTATCTTCTCGTTGGGAACTATTAAAATACGCCGGAACAGTGATAACAGCTTTGGTTACAGGAAACCCCAATTTTTGATCTACATCTTTCTTAATTTGTGCCAAAATCAATGCGGTTATGTCTAAAGGCGTATTCTTCAAAGTCTTGTTATCTTCTTGAATTTCAATTACAGGATTGTCATTACTGTTTATTACATTGAATGAAAAGTACTGCAGATATTTTTTAACTTCGTTGAAATTTCGTCCAATAAATCGTTTGATTTCTAGAAAAAACAACATTTACAAGAAAATACAAAACAAAATGTCTTACCATAAATTCCGTTTTCAGGTATGATTTGCATCATTTTCTTTGCATATTGTCCCACAACGGGTATTGATCCAGATTTTTTGTTGAAGAAGACACAAGAAGGTGTGAGTCTTTTGCCATCTGAATTTTCCAAAATTTCGACTACACCATTTGTGAAATAGGCAGCACAAGTGTTTGTTGTGCCTAAGTCAATACCAATTACAATGTCGTTCATTGTATGTGAAGTGTACAAAAAAAACTAAAGATTTAAAAGCAAAGTATCCATATCTCACATTTTTATCAAAATGACTTGTGATTTTCTATCCAATAAATTTATGGTGATATCGATCGCTGTGTTTTATTCAAGCACCTATAAAGGGGTTAACTCGATTTTGAATTCGAAATAATTATTATTAATCAGTCTACCTGACTGTAAGCGTTCCTAATTAAAAACACTATCAACCTATGCAAACAAGTTATCAACTCTAACTGAAAATAGTGAAAAGCTGAATCAAATACTATGAATTTATTAAGGCTTCCACAATGTTTATAGATATTAATTTGTATTAAATAACTTTAATCTTTATGATCACACTCCTGAGAAGTGCCACTTCACCAATCGGACCTTCAAGGTCTAAACGTTTGAGGATTATCAACGGTTTAAGCTAATGGGTGATTTGTATTCCTTAAGATTTTAAACATGTGTAATTCCTGAAACCTCTTCCTCATGTCACTTCGGTGCAAAATCCGAAAAATTTGTTGTTGTTTTTATTTATATTTATAACTTATATTTATGTAAAGACAAATAAACCGAAACAATTACTTTTATCTTGTATCAGTTGTTTGGATCTTACAGCAAATTATTTTTAGGAATTTCAAGGTCTTTTGTGGATAAGTTTTAAGAGTTTAATTGCGTCATTTTGTTGATAATAATACAAGTACAAGTAATAAGTAGGTACAAGAATTATAGCGAATTAAGTGAAATAGATTAAATAGTCTAGAGAGGAAAGACTGCTTACACAATTTTATTAATTATCTGTAATTAAAATTTCTTGTATTATTTTTTTTACTACACTTCTTTTATATAAGTTTTTTTAAACTACATGGCAACGTGGGCATAAATGTAAAACTATATAACTCAAAAAGAGGTTCACACATTTTTTTAATTTCGTTTAATATTTCTTCTAGAGCTTTATCTCCGTCTACTGTTAAAGTATTTCTCTTATCAAAAGTTTCTTCGCAATACTTGTAAATTAAATTATATTTGTCTTTCAAATCTAAACTTCTTAAATTAAAATGTATCGCTTGGCAATACTTCAACAAATATTTTTTCTTTTCTGTAAACTCTTCAAAACGAATGTCTTCCTTTTCGTGGTCTGCCGCGTCCGCTATAACATTGGCAATCTCGATATCATTTTTTGATCCTGGAATATATTTCACGCTGATTTCTTTTACATTGTCGTTGAGATGTTCTGACGCCTTGACTGTTAAAATTCCGTCGCTATTAATGGTAAGAGTGACGCAGATTTCGCAATCACCTGGAGGTGCTGGAGTCAGGTCTTCTAAGATGAGAGTGCATATGTGATAATTTTTTGCAACATTAAGTCGTTCGCCTTCATAAATTTGAAATTCACAAATTGTAGGGTTGTCTTTCATAGTAAAAAAAGTTTTGGATTTACTAACAGGTATAGCACTGTTTTTAGGTATTATCACTTCCATTCGATCAACAAAATCTGCTATTCCTATTGAGAGTCTCGTCACATCAGTTATTTTCACCTTTTTAATGCTTTGTTGGGGGTTCTCAGACAATAAAGCCGCTTGAAGAGCAGCTCCTTCAGCCACACATTCATCAAAGTTAACAAATTTTGTTAATTTTTTTCCATTAAAAAAATCTGAAAGCATTTGTTGAATTTTTGGTATGCGACTAGAACCGCCAGCTAGAATAATGTGTTTAATTTGGTCTTTCGAAATTTTACTATCTTTGAGACATTTTTCCACGATAAAAATTGTTTTTTCAAATAGAGTGTTTGCTCGTGCTTCAAACTGTTCTCTAGTTAAATTAATTGTTACCATAGCCTCATTTAATACGAAACCTTCTAAAATGATAACGGTTTTATTAGTTGTTGACAATTCGATTTTGGCTTCTTCACATTTATTTTGTAATCTTCTCATAACTCTCCTATCTTTTTTTGGATCATATTTGTAACGTATTGTTAGTTCATCACAAACGTAATCAATGATAAGATTATCAAATTCTTTGCCACCTAAATTTGTGTCTCCTCCTACACAAATAATATCAATACTTGAAGAAGTTTTCTTTAATATAGACACGTCAAAAGTACCTCCTCCTAAATCATAGACTAACGAATAGTATTCAGCATCATCATCATTTCTAAAATAATAACTCAGAGCTGCTGCTGTTGGCTCATTGAACAACTTAAGAACGGTGAATCCCGCTTTATTTGCTGCACACAAAGTAACTTCTCGTTGGGCACTATTGAAGTATGCAGGGACAGTAATTACAGCTTTGGTTATTGGATGACCAAATTTATTATCTACGTCGTTCTTAATCTTTGCTAAAATTAGTGCAGTTACGTCTAGAGGCGATTTTTCCAAAGGTTTATTGTCTTGTTCAATTTCAAGTAAAGGATAACCATTATTGTTTATAACAGTGAAGGGATAATACTGTAAGTTTTTCTCAACTTCTTCAAAACTTCGACCAACAAATCGTTTGATTTCTAAAGAAGGCGTAATTAGTATAAAATACTAAAAAAGTAAAAACAGTCTTACCATAAATCCCATTGCTAGGCGTTATCACGGACATTTTTCTGGCAAATTGACCTACCAGAGGTAACGATTTGGAGTCTTTTTGGAAAAATACGCAAGAAGGTGTGAGTCTTTTGCCATCTGAATTTTCAAGAACTTCAACTATACCGTTTTTGAAAAAGGCGGCACAAGAGTTTGTTGTACCCAAGTCGATACCAATTACTATATCATCCATTGTTTGACAACAAAACGATGTTAAGAGAAAACTGAACTGAGAAATTTGACTTATCAGAGCATAAGTTTATGATTTAGATTATCATAGATTTGACTTATCATCAAAGGTTTAAAATTGTGTTACGTGTCGTTTTATCAGTATTTCGTAAATCTCCAAAAAAATATATATAGTAAACTTGGAAACTAAACAGTTTTTACAAAAACCGTCGCTTTAGAATTTTAAAGGATAAAAATACTATTAAATTTATCTCTAAAATTTAACAACAAAAACCCCTTAAAAAGTTTAATGACGCGAATGGTTATTTTAAATATATTTTTCTCTACACAACCTCCTATTATTTTTTTAAATTTATTTATTCATTATTTATAAACATTAAAAAATTAAAGAATTAAATGAATTATTAAAAAAAAACGAAACCCATCAATTTTAATTTTGAAGAGTTCAGAATTTGACATAAAACTTATCTTTCAAATTACGCCGCTTTTGAAATAGCTATCACAATTGATTATTGTAACTAGTTAACTCGATACCAATTATGACGTTATCCATTGTTTGACAAAAGAACGCTGTGAAAGTCAAACGGGAGAAATATTTTTTGAGTCATATTTTATAAGGTTTCCAACTTAGTTGTGTTAGTATCGTTTTATCAGTGTATCGCAAATCTATAAAAAAATATTAGGAAATTGTTGTTCATTATAAATTTGTTATGGAAGGTACTCTAATAAAAATGTCCTAGATACACTTAGAAATTAAGTAATCGAAACAACACTAACTACATTATCTAAACTTTAAATGTTTAGACTCTTCAAGGTCTACCGCGTTCGCTATAACATTGGCAATCTCGATATCATTTTTTGATCCTGCAATAAATATCACGCTTATTTTTTTTACATTGTCGTTAAGAAATTCTGATCCCTTTACGTTTAAAATGCCCTCGCTATTAATAGTAAGAGTGACCCAAATTTTGCAATCACTTGAAGGTGCCGGAGTCACGTCTAAGATAAGAGTGCTTACATGATAATGTCTTGCAACATTAAGACGTTCGCCCCCATTTGTACTTCACAAATTGTAGGCTTATCTTTTATCGCAAAAAAAGTTTGAGACTTACTACCAGGTAGACAGCCTCGTTATATCAGCCATTTTCAGTGTTTCAATGTTTTGTTTTGCTTTCAGACAATACAGCCGCTTGAAGAGCACCTCCTTCAGTGAAAGATTTTGTCAAAGTTAACAAATTTTGTTAAATTTTAATTACTTAATAACTGTTTTGTTTTCTTATGCATCGTTAATAATATTTTCAATCTCAAAATCTTCAGCTACACACTCGTCAAGATTAACAAAGTGTGTTAAGTTCTTTTCATCAAAATAATGTGACATTTCCAGAATTTTCAGAATATCACATGAGCCTTTTACCAGTGTGGCATCTTTAATTAGGCTCTTTGATGTTTAACCCTTTTAAGACACTTAATAATTGTTTGTTTAAATATTTTTTCTTTTTTGGAGTCAAAATCTTTTTTTGTTAAAGTGATCATCATCATCATCATCGGCTCATTAATTAATTAAATCTAAAATAATGTTTCGACTGTTTCGTCTTTTGTAGACAAATCAGCTTTAGCCTCTTTACATTTTTTCTGTAATCTTTGTCTTCAGTTGTTTATTGGATCATAGTTGTAATGAGTCACAAACATAATCAATTAAGAGGTTGCCTGTAAGTAAGAAAAAAAACTAATTACATAACTTTAGGTAAAAAAAAAACTGTTCGACAATAAATAACATTTATTTTATTTTATTTGAATTATGAACAACTTTTGTTCAACTGGAAAGTAGATTGGGCATATATGTAAACTTATGTAACTTAACGAGAGGTTCACACATTGTTTTAATTTCTTCCAATATTTCTTCTGGAGATTTTTCTCCGTCTATTGTGATGTCATTTATATCATCAGATGTTTCTCTGCATTTATTATAAATTGTATGATATTTATCTTGTAGGTTTAGAGTTCTCAGATTATAACACACTGCTTCGCAATAGTTTATCAATTTTTCTTTTTGGCTTGCAAATACAGCAAAACGCTTATCTTCTTCAATGCGCTCCTTTGCATCTTGAATAACATTTTTCTCCTCGAGGTCATTTCTTGATCCTGGAATATATTTGACAGAAATTTCTTTCACATTGTTGTTTAGATGTTCAGAGGCTTTGATTTTTAGTATTCCGTCGTTATTAATGGTGACCGTAATACATATTTCGCAAAGACCTGGAGGTCCTGGCGTGAGATTTTCCAAGGCTATAGTACCTATATGGGTATTGTGTGCAACATTTAATCGTTGTCCTTCAAAAATTTTGAATAGGGAATAAGTCTGGTTGTCTGTCGCAGTGGTAAAGCTTGTAGACTTAGTTACAGGAATCGGACTATTTTTAGGTACCACAACATTCATCCTGTCAACAAAATCTGCTATTCCAATTGACAGTCTTGTCACGTCTGTTACTGTAATTTTTTTTATTTGCTGTTTGGGGTGGTTAGACAATAAAGCCGCTTGCAAAGCAGCGCCTTCGGCCACACACTCATCAGGATTACAGAATCTCGTTACTTTAGCTTCATCAAAGAAATTTGATAACATTTCTTGGATTTTTGGTATCCGACTTGAGCCCCCAGCTAAAATAACATCTTTGATTTGTTCTTTTGAGACGTTACCAACTTTAAGACAGTTCTCAACGATGTTAATTGTTTTCTTAAATAAAGATTGCGCTTTAGATTCTAACTCTTTCCTTGTCAATGCGATTGTGATAAGTTCCGTACCTTGAACAACATTAGGCAGCACAATGTCTGTTTCGTCGATTGTTGACAACTCGATTTTAGCTTCTTCACAATAATTCTGAATTCTTCTTCTGTCTCTTCTGACAGTTTTTGGATCATAATTGTACAATCTTCGTATTTCGTCACAAACGTAGTCAACGATGATATTATCGATGTCTTTTCCACCCAAATTCACATCGCCATCAACACAAATGATATCAATTTTGCTAGAATTTCTTTTCAGGAGAGACACATCAAAAGTACCACCTCCGAAGTCATACACCAACGAATAACATTCATTCTCATCATCAGTTTTAAAGTAGTAACTTAAAGCCGCCGCCGTCGGTTCATTAAACAACTTAAGAACTGTAAACTTAGCTTGTGTGGCTGCAGCTAGAGTAACTTCTCTCTGTCTAGAGTTAAAATAAGCAGGAACAGTAATAACAGCTTTTGTTATGGGATGTCCAAGTTTCATTTCCACATCTTTTTTAACTTTTCCTAAAATTAATGCAGTTATGTCTTGTGGAGTTTGCCTAAAAGTATTGTTTCCTTGCTCGATTGCAATTACGGGCTCTCCGTCGCTGTCGATGACGTTGAACGAAAAATATTGAAGACTTTGTTCGACTTCTTTAAAACTTCGACCAACAAATCGTTTGATTTCTAATATTAATACAGTTAGAAAAATTCTTAGAAAGTAGAACAAAGATCTCACCATAAACTCCATTTTTAGGCATCGCATCCGTCCATTTTTTGGCGTATTGCCCTATTACAGGCTGGAACACATCTTCTTCTGCAGATTTTATTTTAAAAAATACACATGAGGGTGTGACTCTTTGTCCCTCTGAATTTTCCAAAATTTCAACACAGTCATTTTTGAAATAGGCAACACAAGTGTTTGTTGTGCCTAGATCGATTCCAATTACTAACTCGTCCATAACTACTAAAATTCGCACAATCTTACCGTTAAAAAGATAGAAAAATAGATTTAAGCATGGTATCTGTTATCAGAGTAACAAGTGTTTATTCTTATCACTAACTGTATTAAGATACTATCGACATGTTTTAAATATTTTCTAGATACAGTCTAATGTACCATTTTTTCTGTTTTTTTTTTGTTTCACCTAAATTAAACAGAGTGATCTCTTTTCAACCTGTGTTAATTACACATTCCGTTCTTTTATTATTCAGATAAAGTGGGGACCCTCTAACATTCCATGCAAATTTGCAGTTTCACAGATCGTGTTATAATCTTAGCAGTGTGCCCGAACTTTGGACGAAATATGATATGATTACACTACTGTCGTGATCTGAATTATAAATAAGTTTTCAACATTCCGACTTGGTTTAGACATATAATAGAAAAAATATATAATGATAACAAATTCCATTCATACTATATCAAGTCACAGACTAATCACGTTATAATTTTGCTTTAGAACAAACGGAAACCAGCGGTTCTAACGAGACAATTTGTATGCGAACCGACTTTTAAAAATAGCGTAAATGAACCCATTTACCAACGGGAGCAGGTTCTTCCAACCCTCAGTTCTTGTTAATTAGGTTTGCAGCGACTTGTCGAATTACCTTCGAGCCTGATACTGACAAACAACTTTGGATACTGGAAAGTGTTTGAACTCTGAAGTCAATAACATAACATAACATATCTGATCTTCTATCACATTGATAAAAGTTATAGATTTACTAACAGGTATAGGACTATTGCTTGGTATTATGACGTCCATTCTACCAACAAAATTCCTTACGCCTATTGACAGTCTTGATACAACTTTTATTTTCAAATTTTCTATTTTCTATGTATTGTTCATGGTGCTTTGATATTAAAGCAGCTTGAAGAGGAGCTTCTTCGGCCACGCATTCATCAAGGTTAACAATTTTTTTTATGTTGGCACTGTCAAAGAAATCTTTAAGTATTCTTTGAATTTTTGGTATACGACTTGAACCTTCAGCTAAAATGACATCTTTAATCAGACTCGTAGAAATTTTACTATTCTTAAGACACCTTTTAACTATATAAATTGTTTTTATAATCAGACTGTTCGCTTGATATTCAAACTTCTGTTTCGTTATTGTAATGGTTACTATGTGTTTATTAGAAAAAAAAACATAAAAGAAAATTACTGTTTCTTTGACTGTAGACAATTCGTTTATAGCTTCTTTACATTTAACTTGCAATCTGCTTATGGTGTCTTCTATTCTGTTTTGGTTCATAATTATAGAGTCTCTTTAGTTCGTTACAAACATAATTAATGATAAGGTTATCTAAATCTTTCCCACCAAATTTTGTGTCACCGTCCACGCAAATGATTTCAATGCTATCAACATCTCACCTCAGTAGAGAAAAGTCAAAAGTGCCACCTCCTAAATCGTAAAATAAAGAATAAGATTCATCTTCATTATCTCTTCTAAAAAAATAACTTAACGCTACTGCCGTTGGCTCATCAAACATCTTTAGATCTGTAAATCCCGCTTTATTTGCTGCAGCCAAAGTAACTTTCCGTTGAGAACTACTGAAGTATGCTGGAACAGTGATCACAGGAGACCTAAATTTGTCGTTTACATCGTTCTTAATATTTGCCAAAATCTGGGCAGTTATATCCAGAGGCGTCTTCTTCGAAGTCCCATTGTCTTGTTAAATTTCAATTACAGGATTACCATTATTGTTTATTACGTTAAATCATTTTCAATTTTTTTGAAATTACGTCTAACGAATCGTTTGATTTCTAGAAAAGACTGTATCTACAAGAGGATACAAAACAAAGTGTCTTACCATAATTTCCGTTTTCGGGGAACAATTCCATCATTTTCTCTGCAATTTGTCCTACAACTGGTTTTGTTCCAGAATTTTTTGTGGAAGAAGACACTAAAAGGTGCGAGTCTCTCGCCATGTAATAACACTATCAACCTATGCAAACAAATTATCAACTCTAACTGAAAAGTATAGACAAACTGAATCAAACACTACAGCTACAATTACACGAATTAAACTTTGACTTGGCTTTTAATTAGAATGTTGAAAGGATTTTGTTTTAAAGTAAAAAATTGCAAAAATTAAGAATTGTGGTTTTCTCACGTCCGTTTAAAATTTGATACCGAACACCCTGGCATATGTCAGTCAACTCACACATGTCTTTTCAAGCTAGCTTCGCGCCATCCTAATGGAGTTTATGGAATTTATAACCAAAACGATTTCTAAATTCTATAAAATCAATCAAAGTTGCAGAGTGTTCAATGATTCAATCATTTCATCGAAATTGTATTCCATCCTATTATTGGCAATTATTACGTTAACTGATACGATTTTTCCTTATTATACCGCTAATGATATTTAAGTTAATTAATGAATTGATGAATGCATGAATTTTGAACCGATCAAATAATGTAATTCGTGTTTAGGATTTTTCCTCGAACTTTAATTTGCGCCTTTTTTTTACTTTTTACTTTTAGATCTATCAATTTAAAGTTGAAATGTATTGAACTCCTTAAGTTTTTGATAATGTTTATAAAAATGTATTTGGATATAAACGACTCTAATCTTTATGATCTCATCTAAATACAATGACAATACCGTAACAATCAGTTTTATCTTGTGTCACGTGTTTGGAGTTTAAAGCAGAGTAGTTTGTTTATACCATCAAATTATTTCTAGGAATTTCAAGGCTTTTTGTGGATACGTATTAAGAGTTTATTGGCATCATTTTTTTTAATACCAATGCAAGTAGAAGTAATAGGTACAAGAATTATAACAAGATTTATGGAATTAAGTGAAATATAAAAAATAGGCAAGACTACTTACAGATTTTTATTAATTTTTTGTATTAATTTTGTAACTACACTTCTTTCAACTCAAAAAAAGGTTTACACATATTTTTAATTTAGTTCGGTATTTCTTCTAGAACTTGATCTCCGTTTACTGTTAAACCATTTCTTTTATCAAAATTTTCTTCGCACAACTTGTAAAATAAATTATATTTGTCTTTTAAGTCTACACTTCTTAAATTATAATGTATCGCTATATATATTTTGCTTGGCAAATAGTTTAATATATATATATATTTTCTTGTTTGTAAACTCTTCAAAACGAATGTCTTCCTCTTGGAGGTCTACCGTGTCTGGCAATCTCGATATAATTTTTGATCTTCGAGTAAATATCACGCTTATTTCTATTACATTGTCGTTAAGCCTTTACGTTTAAAATGCCCTCGCTATTAATAGTAAGAGTGATGCAAATTTTGCAATCACTTGGAGGTGCTGGAGTTAGGTCTTTTAAGATAAGAGTGGTTATATGATAATTTTTTGCAACATTAAGACGTTCGCCCCCATTTGTACTTCACAAATTGTAGGCTTATCTTTTGTAGCAAAAAAAGTTTGGGACTAACTACCAGGTCTTTATATCAGCTATTTTCAGTGTTTCAATGTTTTCTTAAGGGCTTTCAGACAATACAGCCGCTTGAAGAGCAGCTCCTTCAGCTTATCAAAGTTAACAAATT
This sequence comes from Cynaeus angustus, assembly GCA_030157275.1. Taxonomy (NCBI): domain Eukaryota; kingdom Metazoa; phylum Arthropoda; class Insecta; order Coleoptera; family Tenebrionidae; genus Cynaeus; species Cynaeus angustus. The sequence continues at coordinate 25,909,877 of CM058058.1, forward strand.
TTGTTAAATTTTAATTACTTAATAACTGCTTTGTTTTCTTATGCATCGTTGATAATATTTTCAATCTCAAAGTCTTCAGCTACACACTCGTCAAGATTAACGAAATGTGTTAAGTTTTTTCCACCAAAATAATCTGACATTTCCAGAGTTTTCAGAATATAACATGAGCCTTTTACCAGTGTGGCATCTTTAATTAGGCTCTTTGATATTTAACCCTTTTAAGACACTTTACAACGACATTAATAATTGTTTGTTTAAATATTTTTTCTTTTTTGGAGTCAAATTCTTTTTTTGTTAAAGTGATCATCATCATCGGCTCATTAATTAATTACATCTAAAATAATGTTTCGACTGTTCCGTCCTTTGTAGACAAATCAGCATTAACTTCTTCACATTTTGTCTGTAATCATCTTTGTCTTTAGTTCTTTATTGGATCATAGTTGTAATGTGTCACAAACATGATCAATTAAAAGGTTGCCTGTAAATAATCACAAAAACTAATTACATGGGTTTAATTTAAAATAAATTTATTATGACTAAAAGCAACAGAAATTAAAAAAAATTGTTCGGCAATAAATTATATTTATTTTATTTTATTTGAATTATGAACAACTTTTGTTCAACTGGAATGTAGCTGAGGCATAGATATAAACTTATGTAACTTAACGAGAGGTTCACACATTGTTTTAATTTCTTTCAATATTTCTTCTGGAGATTTTTCTCCGCCTATTGTTATGTCATTTATATTATCAGATGTTTCGCAGCATTTATTGTATATCGTATGATATTTATCTTGTAATTTCAAAGTTCTCAGATTATAACACACGGCTTCGCAGTAGTTTATCAATTTTTCTTTTTGGCTTGCAAATACAGCAAAACGCTTATCTTCTTCAATGCGCTCTTTTACATCTTGAATAACATTTTTCACCTCGAAGTCATTTCTTGATCCTGGAATATATTTGACTGAAATTTCTTTTACATTGTTGTTTAGATGTTCAGAGGCTTTGATTTTTAAAATTCCGTCGTTATTAATGGTGACCGTAATACATATTTCGCAAAGACCTGGAGGTGCTGGCGTGAGATTTTCCAAGGCTATAGTACCTATATGGATATTGTGTGCAACATTTAATCGTTGTCCTTCAAAAATTTTGAATAGGGAATAAGTCTGGTTGTCTGCCGTGGTGGTAAAGATTGTAGACTTAGTTACAGGAATCGGACTATTTTTAGGTACCACAACATTCATCCTGTCAACAAAATCTGCTATTCCAATTGACAGTCTTGTCACGTCTGTTACTTTAATTTGTTTTATTTGCTGTTTGGGGTGGTTAGACAATAAAGCCGCTTGCAAAGCAGCGCCCTCGGCCACACACTCATCAGGATTACAGAGTCTCGTTATTTTAGCTTCATCAAAGAAATTTGATAACATTTCTTGGATTTTTGGTATCCGACTTGAGCCCCCAGCTAAAATAACATCTTTGATTTGTCCTTTTGAGACGTTACCAACTTTAAGACAGTTCTCAACGATGTTAATTGTTTTCTTAAATAAAGATTGCGCTTTAGATTCTAACTCTTTCCTTGTCAATGCGATTGTGGTAATTTCCGTACCTTGAACAACATTAAGCAGCACAATGTCTGTTTCGTCGATTGTGGACAACTCCATTTTAGCTTCTTCACAAAAATTCTGAATTCTTCTCATGTCTCTTCTGGAAGTTTTTGGATCATAATTGTACAACTTTTTTATTTCGTCACAAACATAGTCCACGATGATATTATCGATGTCTTTTCCACCCAAACTCACATCGCCATCAACACAAATGATATCAATTTTGGTAGAATTTCTTTTCAGGAGAGACACATCAAAAGTACCACCTCCCAAGTCATACACCAACGAATAACATTCATTCTCATCATCAGTTTTAAAGTAGTAACTCAAAGCCGCCGCTGTCGGTTCATTAAACAACTTAAGAACTGTAAACCCAGCTTGTGTGGCTGCAGCTAGAGTAACTTCTCTCTGTCTATAGTTAAAATAAGCAGGAACAGTAATAACAGCTTTTGTTATCGGATGTCCAAGTTTATTTTCCACATCTTTCTTAACTTGTTTTAAAATTAATGCAGTTATGTCTTGTGGAGTTTGCCTAAAAGTATTGTTTTCTTGCTCGATTGCAATTACGGGCTCTCCGTCGCTGTCGATGACGTTGAACGAAAAATATTGAAGACTTTGTTCGACTTCTTTAAAACTTCGACCAACAAATCGTTTGATTTCTAATATTAATACAGTTAGAAAAATTCTTAGAAAGTAGAACAAAAATCTCACCATAAACTCCATTTTTAGGCAACGCATCCCTCCATTTTTTGACGTATTGCCCTATTACAGGCTCGAACACATCTTTTTCTGCAGATTTTATTTTGAAAAATACACATGAGGGTGTGACTCTTTTTCCCTCTGAATTTTCCAAAATTTCAACACAGTCATTTTTGAAATAGGCAACACAATTGTTTGTTGTGCCTAGATCGATTCCAATTACTAACTCGTCCATAACTAATAAAATTCGCACAATCTTACCGTTAAAAAGATAGAAAAATAGATTTAACATTGTATCTCTTATCACATAAGAGTAACAAGTTTTTATTCTTATCACAAACTGTATTAAAATACTATCGACATGTGTTAAGTATTTTTTAGATACAGTCTAATGTACCATTTTTTCTGTTTTTTTTTTGTTTCACCTAAATTAAACAGAGTGATCTCTTTTCAACCTGTGTTAATTACACATTCCGTTCTTTTATTATTCAGGTAAAGTGGGGACCCTCTAACATTCCATGCAAATTTGCAGTTACACAGATCGTGTTATAATCTTAGCAGTGTGCCTGAACTTTGGACGAAATATGATATGATTACACTACTGTCGTGATCTGAATTATAAATAAGTTTTCAACATTCCGACTTGGTTTAGACCTATAATAGAAAAAATATATAATGATAACAAATTCCATTCATACTATATCAAGTCACAGACTAATCACGTTAAAATTTTGCTTTAGAACAAACCGAAACCAGCGGTTCTAACGAGACAATTTGTATGCGAACCGACTTTTAAAAATAGCGTAAATGAAACCATTTACCAACGGGAGCAGGTTCTTCCAACTCTCAGTTCTTGTTAATTAGGTTTGCAGCGACTTGTCGAATTACCTTCGAGCCTGATACTGACAAACAGATTTGGATATTGGAAAGTTTTTAGAACTCTGAAGTAAATAAAGCCATCAGAGCCTTCTAACCTTCCTGATAAAAAAGTTTTGTCTCGTTCGTCGATGGTATATTTTACAAGTTCGAAAACTAAATAAAAATTTATTAGAGCAATTTAGTGCGTCTGAGTTACGAACAGGTATCACGTGAGTGGATGAAAATTCATTTGGACGAAATGAATTTCTAGGGTAAGAATTTAATGAGTGATCTTCGCTCGGTCCTGGTGGTGAAGCGCAGTTTGCACTAATTACCGCGTAAATAGACTGGGAAAATCCTGCAAAATTACTATGGAAAATTTGCATTCCAATTAGTTCTTCGCAGTCGGAATATGGGTTGGAACTTATAAAATAAAATTAAATTTTATTCATTACAACTTTTAAGTTATCAGCTAGAACGATTGTTTTTCGTGTTTGTTTATATTTAAACACATTTAAACGTTTATACATCCACTTTAAATTTAAAATAAACTAAACAAAAAGTGGAGCAACATCGCATTTCCATATATGTATTTATGTCGTATTATGATAATTAAATATTTATGAAGCAATTACGGTGCACACGGAAGTGGAAAATTAATATTTTTTTTGCTAGCATTTTATTACGTTGTTGGTCAACAATTTAAGGCTAGAATAAACCGACTGCTTCTGCTGTTAAAGTAAAAAAAATATAGTCAACAAACTCGTCCAGTTATTGATAAACTTTGATACCTACTCGTTAAATTTATGACACGAAACATTTTTGAAGAAAAGTTTTACTGAGACTCACTTATTCCATTAAATTATAACTATCAATAAATTTTAGTGCGTTTTGTTAAATTCTAATTTTAGAAAATCTGAAATTAGGCTAGAGAGGCGAATATTAAACCTCATCTAGTTTGGAAAATTCCACCATCTGTCTCTGACATCGTCAAATTGATGTGACGATCGAACATGCAGTTTGTGTAGAAAAATATTCGTTTAGGTGATAATCATAAATTTGAACGGAAAAATTTAATAGATCAATAATGTGGTAGTTGTTGCCAGAGGTTGATAACAAAGTTGAAGACACATATAGGAGTTGTGTTCATATGTCAGTTACATAAATATATTAAATTGAACTTTGGAGATAGCATCCGCATAGCTGTCAAAATCAAAGGACGGAAAAGTAATAGGAGTTGTTTGAGAGAGTTTTTGCAGCAAAAGTTAGAAAGCTGAATAATTAAACTCGTAAATAAATAAACAAATTACCAACAGGCGTATTAATATACTTCACAAAAAATTAATTTGGGTTCACCAAGTTTACGAACTTTTTAGATTTCGTTTCTTCTAGATTTTGTTAAAGTTTACTTAAATACTATACATTTTATAGATTGCTTAGATTTACTTAATCTTCTAAAAAAAATTCTACTTACAAATCTCCAAATTCTTTAATTCTACAAAATTTTATAATTCAATGTTTATTATCCACAATATTAATGTTTTTTTAAGCAAACTAAAACACTTTAAATAGTCTACGCGTTAATAAATTATAAAAATTAATTAAATAATTTAGATATTTTATTGCACTTTTTGACTTTTAGTACTTTTTATCAGAAATATGTTTTTTCTAACAATAATTTTTCAAATTTCACCTATTAAACAAAATGCAAAATATTTATATATTAACCACGCTTTATTAACGACGTAGTTTGCAATATCAAAATTGGTCCAATTTAATTAAATGAAGCGAGTAATCTATTAAACATTACCTGAATTACTTCACCTAACTGACAATTTAATTAGGATAATTAAAATGACCAGGTTTCCATATCTGAGAAATAGGAGAATGGACATTTACAAAATTGAATTTGTATGCAAAACATTAGTTACATGTACATAATTTATTTATCAAAGTAAAGTTATTTTTTGTAAGACGTTTAAAATTAGACTTAATTTTTTTGTCCAGAACACATTTTAATGCTGTTGTTTTAACGAATTTATTCGGTTTTAATCAATAACATTTTCTGACTCAATAAAGGCTTAAAATATGTCAGACACTATGGAACAAAATTTGGCCACTGATAATAAGAAATAACTTACTGTCCGTGAAATTTATTGTTCTAGTAATATTAGAATAAGAGAAACCGTAGTTCTCTCGGCTATCGGGAAAATACAAAGCAAAGTCAGCGCATTAAGAAACAAATAAAGGTCGATTATCCACTAAACAATCACAAATTTGCCTCCGGTGAACATGTTAATCTAAGTTCTTATCGCTTCAACCAAACGTATGCACATTATGCGGAGGAAAAAACGTTTCACATCTCCGGGTTTTTATTGCTCTCATTTCTATGCGCGTTCGATAGAACCGTGCTCCTATCAAATATTTCCAAACTTATAAAAAGGTATTCCAAACATGGTTACAAATAAAAGTTTTTGAGTATTTTTGCTGTAAAGTTTCCTTGCAAACAATACGAAATCATGGGAAGATGTGCCAGAATTTTAAACGAAACTGTGTTGTTTGTGGACATTTTCTGTATTCACATTTCATTAACTTAAACGAATGGCATATAATCGTCATAATTGCTACTTGTCGGAAAACAGGCCAACGATAAATACATAAAATTAAATCTAGTCTGTAATATTACCCTAGAAAGTATTTATGAAAGTGGTTGTTTAAAATAAATAGATACGATCAAAATTTTTTAGCTAGATTGGGATAATATCTTATCTAAAATTTAAAGAATTTTCGCGACATTTAAGATTATTTCTAGTATTTGAGATAAGTGGTTTTGTCCAAAATCAGTCGTTTACAATATTATATCTCATTTATCATTGTCTCAAAGAGAATAGATAACTTGGTAAATCAATAATGGGATTTCCTGCAGTGGGAAATCCCACGTTAGGATTACCTATCTTTATTAACGATCTCCTAGAAATGCTTGTATATTTACTGGTATTAACAGGAATTATTTTGAGTTCTCTATGTCGTTACCATTGCAACACCTCCAGATTCGCTTCAGTCGGTTTTTATGGGAAAAATTAAAAAAGTACGGAAATGGGGTTTTATTTCGACGGTAAATTGCGGTGAACCCGTCACCATTCTAATTTCGTAGGGTCCCATCTTTTGGACTGTGATAAATTATTGTTTAATGCCCGTGATATTGATCATTTTTAGGTTGGATGTGAGTGGTGGTTGTAAAAATACGACAGAAGATTAACTAAGTTTAGATCGTAGTATAAACACCAGCTACAAGTTTATGAATAATACAAACTACTCTACCAAACTACAAACTGACGTATTGGAAACCTGATAAAATTAATTCTTGTGACAAGTCATCTTATAATATTCTGGAATTCTGTTAATTTTTGGAAAATTTATGTTATCACAGACGGTGTTCTGGTTTATCGCAATTTTGTGGCTGGGCTCTAAAATCATTTATCTTTCAGGGCATGAACTTTGTTATGTTGATGTTATTTATTTTAACAGGCATTTTACTGTTTACAACGATTACATACTAAATTGGATTACATAATTGCTTGATCGAACAGGGTTGTTTTTGCAAAACAGTCAGCAAAAAACTAATAAATGCCAATTCTAAGTTTTCACTGAAAGACGAGGGCAGATTTGTTTTCTAAGTTTAGAAAAAGTTTTTAATGTTTGAAAGGAATTATGATAGCAGGAGAATTTGTCTGAGATATCTTAGGACAAAATAAAATATAAAGTGAAATAATGTTTTCATATTAAATGTTTTAACAAGCGTGAACTAGAGTTTGTAATTTTGCTGGAATATTATAAGGACAGAGTTGAGTTTGCTTAGTAATGTAAACATCTGAAAATGTATTCGTAATGTAGTTAATTTTTTTTTTGATGTTTATAATCAGAAGAATAGTTTTGCCGTTGTTATAATGGTGAATGCGCCGAGTATTTCTCTCAAACATTTGCTGAAATAAACTGGACTTTTACCTGTGATAAAAAATTGTTATTTAAACACAGTGCATTATTAAAAGATATTTAAAGAAACAGTATATTTATATAAAAGCAGAATTATTCGTAATTATTCTTGTAATGTTTTTCTACTAATTCATCCGGCTTAACACAAATCTCTTTAATGAACTAAAAGTCTGCATTGTTTTTAGCAACGCAGCAGAAGAAGAATTATTGCATTAATTTCAACTGAAAATGGAAACAATGAAAGCTTAGATTAAATGAATATTTTCTCTGTTAACGACTTAAAGCAAATCACTTCAATTTTTAAGGTTACGAGTTAATTATGCCACTTTAACAGGCTTTCGGAAACGAAGTGATTCATATTTTAGGGTGTTAAGGGCATAAAGGATCTGACTTAATCCCGTGTAAATTACACTGAAGAGCAGAGTTTATTTTGCTCTTAGTGGTACTATTGTAAAATGGAATTTTATTCATTTAGTTTCTATAGCTGAACGATTATTTTCAACAAAACATAGGAAAATTTACGGTTATAGTTGACTGTTAGTGAAATGACGAAAACAAGTGGAGGACTATTAAAGAATAACGAAAGAGAGTGGAAAAAGTTGTTATGTGCCATCTTGTGCTCGAAAAGTATTTGTTTTCTTTGTAAGAAAAACTAACTTAATTACATTTATTTGCTATTTGTTTGCCGAAATGTTTACCTCTTGTAGCTGAATAAAAGTCTAACTATAGCCGTAGTTTCTGTGCTTAATTCAACAATGGTTGACACGTAAATAACGCAATCCTTAAAGTATCTGAGAAAATGTATGTAATCATCAAACATTTCGTCGTTTAGTTTGCTCATTTTCCAGATCACGAATTTACATATTTTTTCTAAAATTATGTTTTATGTAAGACAATGTGTACATAAAAAGAATGTTACATCAAAACATGTTACAAAATATGAAGTGTAGATATAAATTCACACGTAAATATTTTATGACGTTTTTCCAAAGCTGCAAAATCTATGTTTACGTATACATGTACCCACGTATAAATGGAGAGATAACAGAATTTATTGCTGTATTAGCAATAAACGAAACATTTATCTGTTTACTCTAATTGTTATATTTTATGTATTTTGCACCATTAAAACATTTACTACTCAAATCATGGCTTTATTTTAACACTGCTTTTAACGAATTGCATATTCATTATTACGTGACGTGTAATAATTGTAATTCTGAATACTCAAACACTTCTGAATCGTTCGCCACATCGACCCCTGCAGTGTCGCCTGAGATTATTTCCTCCATTAAACTGACCCAGATTACATAGGAAGTTCTATGAAACATGAAAAAATGGTTTATTGGACTTTTGAGCTTGACAACGAAGTCGGAGTGCTGGTAAACAATATTGTGACGGTACAATTTTGAGATTACGAAAGAAATTGTTAACGTTGGTGACTATCACCTCTTAATGTTTGTAGAACACCCGTCCGTCAAATCTGACAAGAAAAGCGTCTTTGGTTACTTTTCATCTCAAAAAAACGTATTTTTTCATACAATTTAATCCTGGTGTATCAATAATCCACGTTAACTAAATATCAGGCAATGTAAGGTAAATGGAGCAAAAGTGAGGTAGCATGATTCTACAAATATTTTTTTATTGAAAATTAAACAGTGTGAATCACACATTAAATTAATTTTAAATTAAACCTTATCAGCCAGTTAATAAAAATCAAGTGTTTGTCACTCAATTGTACTTAACTTAAAAGATTTTTATGTATTAAATCCAAATCATTTTGATCCTTGATTTGTCTATAAAGTGGTTAAAAAATAAAAAAGGTTATTCTTTGTTTTGCTTTTGATTTTGCAACCACAGCTTCCCTGAATTATGGATTTACTCGGATTTCAATCAGAAAGTGAAACTTAGTAAAACCATTTTTTTTATTTTTGTTTTCGAACAAAACTCAACTTACAAATTTGGATCTTTTTCAACATTAAAGTTTGCAAAGCTAATGAACACACCACCGAGAGGATTTTTACGAGGATTAATCAAGATTACGGTTTTAATTTATCAATACATCAGTACATTAGTTAAGCCATAAAACACAGCGACAGCTGATATTACTGACGGTACAACTGAATCCAGTTTGAATTATCGAGCGCTGAATAAATAACCTAAATTTTAGTTACATTTAACCATGCGCTTAAAACTGAACATTTTTAGCACTGGCTCTCTATTAATTAGTTTATTTCCCTACGGTACAATAAATAGTCTTTTAGCGTATTATTAAATGAGCATAATGAAATACTTTGAGCGTTAAACATTGGCTTCACACAGAATTCACAGAACTAGTGTCTTAACTTTAATCAGTTTTGCACCAAAACGAATTGCCCAAAACCACAAACTGGGGAGCTCTGTGCGTCGTTCCAATAAACGAGGATACAGTTTCAATCAACGTATTGGCGTTTTTATTGGGCGCAGCAACAATTGAGTTGTGGGTGTTTGAGAGAAATTGCGGGTGAAAGCAAATGATTCTTGGTTTCAAGGAATTGAGAACTGTGTTAGGCAAAAAGCTGAATTTAAACAAATGGGGTAAGCAGTATTGAAAAAGGGTGCAATTTACATCCTGACTGTGTTTTTGGAAATGCAAACGACGTGTACAAAGATATGCTTGTTTCTGCCGAAAAATATACATTATTCATAAATTTGCTCATATATTTAACTAAAACCCTTGCATTCTTAAATTTATTAAGGTCGGCAATGCAAGGAAAAAATGGTGAATGGGGTGAGTTAATTTTAAGTTTAATTATTAGATGTTTTATCAAAAAGTTACGAATTTAGAAGACTCTACAATAAGATAAAAAAAATTATATTACAATAATTGTAAGGTAATTTTAGTATATACATTTTAGAATAATATCAATTTGTTAAGGGAACTGTTATGCGCTAACGTCACTTTTTATAGATTCATTTCTTAAAAGTCATAAACTTTATTGCTGAAACAATAAATTGGATTTCACCACATTAATAATAATAAAACTCAATAGAAAATGAACATTATATTCAAGGCAAATTTAAATGACTGAAAAAATGGTTGATAAGAATAATAACAAAATTAAATTATTTACAAGGGAGTAAATTGTTGAGATAAAGTGTTTTTAAAATAATAGAACTTTTGAAAGTTTAAGCTGTAAATTTTTTTTTAGCAATTTTTAAATTTGTCTGTTTTTTCTAACACAATCGATTTTTTCCCAAAATTACAACTTTTGTTACAACTCCAATTTTTTTATTTTCTAGCGTTTCGAAAATTCAAAGTTTAAGATTTCTATGTTATCTAATTATTTTGTGTTGAAACTGATTTAAAATGGAAAATTTCTGGCATTTTTAACAATTTACTATTTACTATTTATTTTATTTTGAATGATATTAATTGTCTAATTGACTAATAATTATATATATACGAAATAGTTAATAGTTACTAAAATAAATTTAAATAAAAAAAAGCAAAACTTGTGAATTGAGATAATATGTTAATTAATTAATTACGTAAATTTTTGTTACACTACAATAATAATGATTATTAATTTTGATCAACAAACTGTGGTACAGTGGGTCTCTGATTTATATCTTTTGCTCACTAATTGTTGAACACGTGCATTCAAAATAAAGTAATTAAATAGATATGCTTTGAATCTTAATCAGAAAAGTGTGTCGAAATTACCGTAATAGAGTTTTTTGTGCCAATACTGTTAATCCGCTTCACCGTATTGTATGCAAATATTTGCCACAAAAATGTAATTTGAGACTTTTTAACAATTTTAATATTTTCCATCCGAAGCTCCGAACGGGTAGAACTTGAATAATTTAATGAAAACAAGAACCTAAGCACGTGAAATATTAAATTAGACGAAAAAAATACCTAACAGCATTTGTTTAAGTTAATTTTAAGGTATTGAAAATTTTGTCTGAAATTACAGTAGCGCAGACAGAAATTTGTAGTTGTTAACATTTTGCAGTGAACTAGTAAAGCTCATTAGACTTATTATCAAAACATATCTTTGACTCTGTTTTGCAAGAACGTAGGTGGTTGGAATTGAATTTCGACGTGTTCTAATTGTTAGGGTAGTTTACCTAGTCAGTTATTGATAACAGAACCTCAAAGTTTAATGTTGTTTATATCGTAAACTTTAATTTAAAATCAGCGAACAATTATTGTTTTTCCATTAATGTTAACGTGACCGTGTTGCGGATGACAATAAATGATAAATGTTGTGTTATAATTACAGATTTTGAGCTCAAATTGTATAGAACAATTTTGAGTTTGTAGCAAGACGGGTTATAATAGTTGTGTTAATTTAGTTGGAAAAATGATTTCTTAAAGAACCATGATAAAACTTGGGCATCTTTTAGCTGAAAACGCTTTTTTAAACTTGCTCGACTTGCGCAAATTTTATAATTCTTTGTATGTAGTAGAATCCTAAAAGACTAGAGAATTTTCAACAACATTTTTATTTCAATTTGCCAAAGGGAATCATTTCTAATTAAAGTAAAAACCGCAATACACCCTACATTCTCGTTAAAATGAGAAAAGCCTCCTCTTGTTAAAAATTAGATGTGGATTGGCTTCGAGTGCCCTCTTAAGTGAATTAGGCCCGTGATAATATAATTGATTCTCCTTCACGACTCCTTCACATAAATCGCCTTAAGACACAAAATGTAAGCTGTTCGTAGAACATGTCGCTGAACCACTCATTAATTAAATACAGGTTTAATATTGATATTCACCGCACAACATCTTATGCAAAATAACTAGTGAATTATTACTCAAAGTGATCCATACATCCTTTACACCAGTACTTGTCCTTTTTGTGATCAACAACACGTTCAACACGTTCAACAAAACTGTTAAAATCGTCACATTAATAGAGACAGATAAATCATTTTTATTGTACGAATGTCGAGCACGTTTGGTGTTTCGTAAATCGTCGCTAACAAAAAGATTTACGCTCATATTTAAATTAGATGGCTGATTCTTTAAAAATAATTACTGGAGTGTGGAACGAGAAGATTGCTTGTTTTCAACCGGAATAATTTGCTGAAAATAACATTATCATTCTGTAGTCGTGCGTTCATGAATCTGTAGTATGGAAGTACAGGGTGGTAAGGAGATTTGCGCGTTATCTTCATGATTTGGTCATCATAAATTCAAGTCTAGCTTCGAGCGAAAATATATGGGACCGAGCTCTTTGGAAAGTTTATGAGAGAAATAAATTTATCATCTTATTCTGTAGTAATGATCTCCGGTTTTAGTGCACAACTGAATATTAAAAAATAGTAAATAATAAAAGTTGGTTTTCTCCGGATTAAACAATAAAATCAGATGGGGAAAAGACTTTAGATTTTTGGGCTTAAAATCTCTCTCTTTAATTTTAGGCTACAAGATTTTAATAAGATAACACAGCTTTAATGAGATTACTTTACGACTCAAAACATTCTAAGGATAATTTCCATCTAACATACCCGTACTTGTTAAAAAACTTTTAGACTAGAAGGTGCATGTACAAGATAAATACAATTTAATTGAAGCTCTTACCTACAATATATTTCAGGTAAAAGAATCAACAGATGTGTGGCTTAAAATTGACACAAACTTCAAGTGATAAAAAATTTAAGAGGTAACAAAAATAAATATAAGTCTGTTTTACATGAAACAAGGCTCTTGAACTAATTAATTTTATTTGATAATTTCATAGTTCATACAACTTTTGCTCCAGTCTGTACACACCATCCAGTGATAAATAGCGAATGCTTTGATGTAATAGTGAGGAATTGTGGTTACGTGCTATCACTAATTATGCCTGAAATGTAATCTTTAAGTTATGGCTTAATTATCTCTACCTAATAATTACTATCTAGCATGAGGGAAATTAGATATTCTCCCTGATGATAATTTCACGTAAAGTTATAACGAAGAAGTAAAATATAGAATTACATTATTTATTTTATAAACTTAATACCGTAACCAACATGTGCACAAATCGCCAATGGCAATTTTCCGATGTTATATATCAATAATGATTTTGAAATTTTCTCAGTGTCTTGTTTTTGATTCCTATTATCTCGGGGCTAAAAATGAACGAGAAATTATTGATCTGATTTATTGCTTCACAATTATTTTTTAGAATGAATAAAAATAAATACAAGGTATGCAGAAAAAAAATATTCATAATACCATGGACAATTTTCTTATTACGCAGGAGGAGTATCAAATTTGTTTAAAACTTAAAAAATTCAAGAGACATTTACATTGTCCATTGAAAATGGTATAAAATGATCTAAAAAATTAGATGTACGAAAAAAATGTCAACTTCACATAAGTTAAAATGAAGTCAGAATGAGTACATGCTAACTAAAAGTCGAAAAATGACCTGAAAAATTAAAAATATGTTAATATAAAACTGACAGTAGTAGTTGAGAATATAAAATTGTAAGTTATAAACAAAATTTTCTTAAAACTTAAAAACGCAAATCTTAAAATTAGTTAGAAAACACAGTTTCTTAAAACTTACAAAGTCTGTCAAAGACGGTCAAATAATCAATTACAAAGCTGGGAGCGACACAAAAATGCATAATATCTTAACAACATAAAAAATGACAAAGCTTAAAGAGAAAAAAAAAACTTTAAAAAAATCATAATACGGCTATATACGTAAAAACTGAAAAGTTGAGAATGTTAATTTCAGCGTCAAATAATTATAAAACATTTATTATGAAAACAATTTTATGTGAAAAAGTTTAATGAGTTTGTGCTTTGTAAAAATGGTAAAGGCGCTAGATAAAAATTTTAATTTAATTTGCAATTTATGGTTTTAAAAGTTGCTTTTATGGTAATATTTATGGCAATTTCGAGTTTTACTTGTTGCTTAAAAGTTGTTGTTTCTGTAATTAAAATTAATCTTTTTTTCAGCATAATTTGTTGAATTACAGACATAGTCCATATAAAATATAAAATATTTCAGTAATATATCTTTGTTATAAAATGCTAAGTAAGTAATTTGTAGTTTTAATTAAAATATTTTTCCATATTTATCTATGATTGATATGTTTTCGTACATAAACTAATATTCTGAATGACTTTAAAGATTGGGTTGTTGCATGACTTGGCATTTATAATCATTGGATATATATTTTGCATGTAACGATTTTTAGCTTTAGAAATAAACCTCTATGGATTTCAGACTGTTTTACATAAAACAATAAAATTAAATTTACAGTCATGCTTATCGCCTAGTAAAAAAATTGAACACACTTATTACATAAAACGCATGTGTAAAACTCTGTGTGGAACAAATCAGTTTTACGACGCTATTTTTATTTTGTATCAACCCTACACACTTTTGAATTACTTCCAGACTATTAACTTTATTCAGACTGTATCGTATTTTCTGTTAAACATAACTTAAAGAGTACCAACGGCAAAGCTGCGAAGAATTCAAGTAGTGGACACTTAAACAGAACTGATAGTTTTTACCGTAACCACACTGAAAGCAATACGTTTTAACTCTACATCTGTCAGCACAAGATAAATTTGTGCTGTGAAGATGTTACTTTGGCAACAAACACCACTATTTATTTTATGGTGAGTTTGACGGGTGAGAACATTTAACTCACTATCTCGTTCTTGAAACGGATTTATTTGCACTAGTGCGGAAATAGACAACAATAATCCCCAGCATAAATTTTTGGTTTTAAGTGTGACTGAAAAAATATGAAACTGTGGAAAATGTAGACAAACATAATTAAAATTCAGAGAGAAGGGTAAGACTAGAATAAAAACATTCGTGACAAACAAGGAATTTAAATTTTAAATTGTATGTGGCGCTGGGGTTAAAGTTTATTGACATTGTTATAATAGTAATTACATAATTTATTTTGAAGGGTTGTAATAAATCCGAGGGAAACATTTTAGTACTGTAAATAATTTTGGTCTTCACAAAATGTTATTTTTTTACTTACAACAAGTAAATCTTTTTCATTTTCACAATGCAGTAACGCTATAATTAAAGTATATAGAGTTAAATTTAATTACGACTAGTTACTAAAAAATGGCCACATTGTTTTAAATTTAATCTTCAAAAATGGTGGATGCGCCGGGTTTATTTTTTATTATAAAACAGAGCAGTTTTGTTGAAGTAAAAACTGAAATTTTATGTCTTATGTTTACATAGTTTATTCAAGTTTTTGTTCAATTTGATTTATCTGAGCCTTTCTTAAAATATAAGCGTAACATTGCAACCACCAGCTGCCTCAGTACATAGTATCCACCCAATTTAGGTTTTTACAGCGTAGTAACACTAATTCAACTCGAGTAGTATTCAGACTTTTTAAAAGATCTATTCAAATTCAACTGAGGTTAAAATAGTCCCGACTACCAAGTTTATTACGTTGATGAGGACGAAAACGTTAAACATGCAAATCCTGAGGGTGAACCAATAAAAACTCGTTTAACTTATTTAGATTCATTACAAAGTAACCCGCATTTGTTCAACTTTAGTTTACTTTAATTAACTTTACGTTTATTGATTTAGGGTTTGTTTTAAAGAAAATTAAGCTGCTTGTCCCAAATTAATATTTGAAAATGGAGCTTACTTTTAGTCTTATCTTACTTTTGAGCTTCATTGTGACTATTTACGCTCGGTTTTTATAATTCGAGGATTATTTTTTCAGAAATCTACTTAGAGTTTCGGAGTATTTATTTTGTGCAGCTGGCAGCGACAGATAACTTTAGCGAGTAAAGAAAATCTCTCACATAAATAAAGCTGTTTGTCAAACTTAACAGAAAATTTTCTTATTTTTCACGTTTGATTTGCTTGTAATGAAAAGGCAGAGTTGAGAAAAATGAATGTGTGAAGTTAAAACCTGTTTCAGTTTTAAGGCTGACAAATTTAGCTATTTTTTCTTAAGCTTTTAAGCAGGGCTCCATCTAGAAATTTTCCGAATAATAATGAGCAAGAGCAGCAAAGCTGCGAACCAAATGCGCAGTAGAAGCTTTCTGAAAGCTCGATAAAACTCTTATGCTACAGATTTCCTGTCAGTTGTTGTGTTCATTACTTACAGGAAACATTGTCAAATATAATCAAAGTCATAAAATTTAATTATCGCTTTAAAAAAACGAGTGACTTTTTTAATCATGTGTTTGATCCCTCAATTTTTGTCGAAATTTAAAAAGTGCTAAGTGAAGTTTGATGTCGTTCGAAAGAAGATTAAGTTTAATGAAATTGAAAATGGAAAAAATAATTGGCTTAAATCGTGTCGTTCTAGCCATGAATTTGGTTTTTAAATTAACAAAAGGATTACTAAAGCCGCACAAACAAAGGATCAATATTCAGTTTAGTGTGTGTTTGTGCCGTCGAGGGCGCTACGAACCGGTCTGAAAATGCTTCAATGAAAAGCTGAAAACATCGTCATTGGAAACACTTGCTCTCGAGCTTTCGAACGAACACATGTTAACAAACACGTCTTCTAAATCTGACAGTTAAAAGATCGCTGTGTTTTCTAAAGTTAAATTGTTAAACTCGACATGTAACAAAAATTAAAAAGGTTTTTTCTAAAACATATCAGCAAGTAAACGACGTTTCGATAAATCGCCAAAATTACTAAAAAGGAGAGTATATTGTAGTATTTTTGATATTGTTATTTTGGGACCATTTTATACTAGAGTTAGTTTCTAGATTTTAAGTGTTAGAGATTGTTGTTTCCTATTAAATATAGTTGTTAGTGATAAATGTGCTCAATTAGAATTAAATGTTGCATATCTAAAGTATTTTAATGAATGTTTACACACATTTAACGGGGCCAGTTGCACTTAGAACCAATTAACCTAAAATTAATCTAGTGCCAAATATTTACCTACTTGATGAGACAGACCAGACCTAAACAAAAATGATTTGAAATTGCCAATTTTTATACATCTGTATTTTATAAGAGTTTATCCCCAGTGCCATTCTAAAAATTGAACCAATAAATTTCCTCAAAGTTTTAATATAGCTCTTTAAAACTTCCTGCAAAGTTTTCTTTTCATGAGACCCTAAACCGTTAAAAATTAAATGTACTTGCGTGTTCGTAAATGTATTTTAATAACCACTTAATGTAACTAAACTAAATGTCTAAAACGTTAGTGCAAAATTATCTCCTACGATGGCTAATTCTGTGCCTGAGATAAAACCTGTGATTTCGACTGTAAGTACGATTCAAGCTCCGGAAGGGGAAATGGATGCACTTTTGCTTGGAAGAACGCGGGTAAGTGTAACTTCACTTATAAAAATGTTTATGCGTCACCCAACAGTAAAACCTCCCATCGTAAATGCAATACTACCCTTAAAACTGATCCGAGTAAGTCCAACTACAGCGATAAAAAAACGTAGGAGCAATACGTTGATCAGACTTCAAATTGGATAGAATTCAGCGATCATTTCTGCTTCTAGCTAAAACGTTAAAAATCGATTTTTACCGCTTATTACCACTTTAAAATTCTTTTTAATGTGCGCGTCATTGTCCCTAAAAAGCGTCAAACGTAACTTTTAATTTGATTTGCTGTCGATAAGTTAATTGCATGAAACCGGTAAATGATTTTCAGAGGAAAAAGCGTTGAGAGGTTTCCGCGAAGGAATTTTTTCCACAGTCATCAATCGTCAAACCAATTTCCGAAACAGGTAGTTTTTGCGACGAATTAACGTGCAGCGCCTGTGCAAACATTGAGGTTGTGGTATTATAGTTAGAAATTGGCGAAACACTCTGAGCCACCCAGAGAGCTTTGTTTTATGAATTCGTAGACTTTTTTTAGTTATTTTTATCTCCATTAGAAAGGAGATTGGTTTTGGGTGGTCTACAGTAAAATGGCTTTGTAGAATCGTGAGATTAAATTGAATGTCAAAATGGAATATGGAAAATAAAATTGTTCAACGTATCCAAATTTTATTATTGTTCGTATCTTAAAAGAAACTTTAGAAAATTTACTTTTATCGATTGCGTCTGGCTTTTTATCAACTTTTAAATAAGAATTTATCACAGGTGAGACTCTATTATTCTGCCTAAATTGGGATTTAAACTGTCTACCTTGCTAACGCTACATAATTAAGAAAGAAATTGATAAATAAAATTTTAACAATATAAACATATTAATTATTACAAAAACTTATATGCGAAAATTTTTATATTTAAAATTTTAAAATCAGTTGTTTTTAGTTTATTATTACTAAAAAATGGGCATTTTAATTCTCTATATGACATATCATAACCAAAATATTATTTTTATAATTTGTTGTTTACTAACCAACTTTTCAAATATTTTTGTAAAAAATATTCCTGGTACTTTTACTTTTATAGGGAAATATAAATTGCCAAACATGCCAAATTTATAATGTAAAAGTTTATTTATTTTCGCTTTGTTACCACTTTGTTCTTAGCTTTTAGTTTTTAAAAAAATTGATAAAATTTTATATTTTTTAGGGGGTCATTTACAAAATTATTGCAAATACTAATTAAATTTGTGCGTGCAAGTCCTTGCAAACGAATTTATGAACCGACTGCAAAACATTAGCATTTTACCGCATATTTCTCTTTTTTTTAGTTTTTCAAATTAAACAGTGGTGGAGAATTAGGTTTAACGTTGTTTGAAATTTATGGTTGGTTTATCATCGCAGTTGTCACTGTTTGTGCGTTTGCTTTGGAATCTGTATTTATTTTACCAAGCTTCGTAAATTACCTTTTAATTTATTGAAATTTATAAGTTAGTAGGCACTTATCAACTTTTGCAAATAACCTCCTTAATTGCAAATTCCAGACTTTGGTTGTAAAAATTGTATTTCTGACATTTTTGCTACTTTCTAAATATGTTAGTTTTGTGGTATTACGTATTTTAAAAAAGTGGATTTCAAGAAAATGTATGTCCGTTTACTTTTACATATGAAGCTCACGACTAGCTTGTGAGTTAATATTATATTTCATAAAGATTCTTAAAATAAATTTTGTGGAAAAAGTCTACTTATATAAATTTTAGTTACGAAATGTTATTTTTTTCTATTTTGCGTTGTTACTAGAGCCAATAAAGCACCCGTTTGGGTTCGTGAGAATTTGGATCCTTTACTACGGCTGGTGTATTTTAGTTTTGTCGCGTTGGCGGCATGGTCGTAAAACGTCAACGTCAAATGTCAAAATGTGAATGTGAACAATGTGTATATTAACTTAACCTCAATTGTTGTTATGAAATAAATAATGTTAAATCATTGTACCCAACCTTGAAAAAATTCCCTAAATTTCAAAATTTTGTTTTATTTAAAAAATATATAAAAAGAAATTAAGTGCTGCAAAATAGAAAAAATAGTATAAAACACCTGTTCAAAAAGCTCTTCCAGCACTTGTTTTTTCCAAAAAATTGTCTTTTTTTGGATTTTTGATTCATTATTTGTTATTTTTTTATTTTATTTATTTTTAATTGTTTATAAATGCATAAAAAATTGATTTAAAATAGGTGTCCGTCGTACCGGCACAAAAGAAACCACCCGAAAATATTTTGCCCTAAATTTGTCAATCCACATGAACTTATAAAGGTAGAAGGCAAATAAATCTTTATTATAATAGAGAAAATATAGTGTCAAGGAGATAGCTGAATAAAATTTAATAACGAGCGTTGAAAAAAAAACAAATTTTAGTTTTTTCTTTTATAGTTGGAGATAACTTTTGTAGCATTAAGTGCTGTTAGCATATCTAATTTTTTTCTTATAAACTCGACCTGGGAGACAGCTAATTTATAGCCGTCGCATTATTTTTTTATGCTTTATAAGATGACATTCATCTTAAATAGTGAAACTTAAAATTAAAGCAAATAAAACTAAAGTTTTAAGACAAGGATTACGTCGGTTATAACACATAAATCTTACCAATTTAGTTATTTAATTATAAATAATAAAAATATTGGGCCCGAAAAACTTGGGCCACCTTGTATAACGAGCGTTAAAAAAAGAATCAGGTCATCTTATTTAGTCTCTTATTTAGTTGTAGCATATTTCGCACAATATTAGATTGGAAACTTAACTTAACTTAACTTGTCAAATGAGAGACGTACTTACACTATCAAAATTTGAACGTTTTAGTTTTTTATGAGTACAAAAGAAGCTAACGACTAACGTCGTTTCCAATAAAGTTAAAATTAACTTCTAGGATAACGAAAGTTTGGTTAAAGCATCATTGTTTTTCTTTTTTTAAACTTGATAAAATAAATAAAAACATCTTTTGTCTACGTCTTTCGCTTTCAAATTTACCTCCTGTTTTAGCACACTGTTTTACAGGAGCAGAAACTTACAAGATTGTTTTTTGTTCGCTTGTTATCCGATTACAAAATTAAATTACTGTTGGGAAAACCATTCTTGTATACATGTATTTAAATCAAAACAAAACAATGGCGACCAAAATGGGATTCTAGTTGGCATGAAACAAATATTGAGTTCAGGAAACCGATTATGCAGTCCAGTTGTTTTCAAATTGAAACTATTTGGCAACAGGGGGAGCTGCATCTTACCGAACACTTAGAAAAAATGTCAACTGTCGTTTTGAGGGTGCTAAACTGTATTACGATCCATTTTATTACTTACCTATTATAATTATTTAATTTGAAAGTCTTTCGAATACTTTTGTTATTTAATTTTCTAAAGAGTGTCATATTTTAATACTTTCTAATGTTTCCTGAGAAATTTGTAATTTCAAAACCGCACGTGTAGCCTTAAGCCTTGGCAGCAACGTGTCGTTTAGTTAATCAAAATTCAATTACTCCCTCACTGAAAACCTTCCTCATGACAAGTTGGTTTTTAATTAACTTTATCTTACCGAAAAATTGACCAACTCAAAATTACAGTGTTAAATTGACTTGTTAAAAATTGTTTTTCTATTCTGAGTGCGAGTAATAATAAAAACATATACAAAAAATTAATATAAATTTAATCTAGGTGTATATTTATTAATGTCATTGTAAGGCACTCTTAAAATGTAATATTTGTATTTCTTAAAGATTTAGCTGAAGCACTACTTTTTTATTAAGTAAAGTTAAGAAAACTTAAATAATATTTTTGTACCATTTTATATTATTATTTTGGGTATTATTACTTTGGAAAGGTTCTTTATAAAAGTTGTGAAAAATATTATATCTTTATAATATGTCTAAGCGCCATTTCATCTTTAATGTTTCAGTTGTGTCTAAGCACCATTTCATCTTTAATGTTTTAGTTTATTGCCTAAACCTGAAATGTGCCATAAAAAATAAATATGAGCTGTAACGGCTTTAAGAAATGAGGTCAGAAAAATCTAAAATGTATAATAAAGCCGCATAATTTTTAATATTCTACACAGTTATGGCCACTTGCACCGACGTTTTTTAGCAATACTTAAGTTTCTTCACTGCGATTATTAGATCAATCATTTCTTTGGTTTTTATAATAATAATAATAATATTATATTATATAATAATATTTTTTTATAATTTAGTTTATAATCAATTTAAAGAAAAAAATTAAAAGAATTAAAACAAACCCTCGCCCTAATAAAATTCATGAAAGATATTGCTGAAATCGATTAAAAACAAATTTCAGCAAGTAATCCCTGAAAATACTTTAATAAGAAAATTGGATCTTGAAACCACAGAAATCCTTATGTTAATGTAAACTAAGACCATCTACTAGATTCCATCTGACATGTTCTGAATTACGATATAGCAAATAATCCCGAATCTTATCTTACGTACTAAAAATCGATTTATAGTCTTATCATGTTCCACTTTGAAACTAGATGTGACGGGAAATATTTTAACAAGTCCCAAATTTGATTTTCTCCGATCGGATTATTACAAAAAGTAACCTAATTTAATTCTTAGCTTTTAAAAGCATCTGAGCTAGTTTCAAACTTTTATGTGCGTCACGTTTGTTGTCCCCGGGTGGGATTACTAGAAAATTAATTCCACCGAATCGGTATACATAGAAAAAAACATTTTATAATTCTGAGACGATCCGACAACAATACTGAATTTGTCAATGGAGAAGCAAAAAATCTTATCCTATTCAAATATGCATTAGGTCGCCTTGTCTAAAGGCAAAAGATAAAAGAGTGATCCGGTACTTGACGTTGTAGAATTCTAGTGGGAATCGTCTTCAAAATGTATTTCCTCATATAGGTTGAGACTTTTGTGTACTTGCTTTAAGCGATTTTTGTTATCAGAAAAATACAAAGTATGCACCTCTTTCTCAGTTCATCGTATCTTGCAAATATTTATGCCTCTACATGCGTGTATATGAAATTTTATATTATGCTGAGAAAAATATCAATCATTTCTGCCGACATATTGAAGCCAATGTGACATGTTATAAATTAAGGAGGTTTCGCGGCGTGAAGATATCTAGTCTATGCGTCCAATTACACACCCTAGATATGCCACCATAAAAAGAAATGTAAATGTCTTATCGTAGCTTAGGTTTGCTGACTTGATAACGAACCAGCTAGCTCTTTACATTTATAACGAATAAAAATTTAAGTGTCCGGAGATTTATAGGTTACCAGAGTTTTATTAAATAAAGTACACTTTAGAACAACCAAATGAATGATGCAACTGTTATGTCGTCATCCGCAAAATCATTGGTTTTGTTTCATTGATTTAGCTGATGTATCTCAACAAATTTACAGTGTGTTCATAAGTCTGGATAATTACAATGATACATTATGCATTATTCAAAACGTTGTTCACTCTGGGAGCAAAAATTTAAAATCAATCGCTGTCATTTTAATAAAATGTTAATAAATCAACGAAACACTGCAAAGAACATTTTTGCAAATCTCCACGAACATAACTTTAAACTTCAAATTTCACACAACAGTTCCAACAACATTTAGCTGCATAATTCATCTTTTTTGAATAGTCTGTAATCATATTGTGACATACTCTTTTTGACGCTTAAAATGTTAAATCAAATTCATTTTGACTGACACGAAAATGGCAGATGCGTTGGTTGAAACATTTTCTGCAGTTTCAGGAATAAATTACAATGTTAAACCCTATTAAATTTCAGTTTTTAGTGCACAAATTTAACCTCAGCTTTAATTTTGCTTACTTAACTAATGTTACAACTCGACTAAAAATTAAATGTGCTTGCAGACGTTGCATAAACCACATTACAAATTTATAAAATAAGCTGATTTGATTTTAGAATCATAATTTTTGTTAAAAAACTTAATGTTAATTGGAATTTTTATAAGAAATGCATCAAATCTAATTTTTGTCACAGCTACTCGCAATAAATAAATGATGTAAAAATGGTGGATGCGCCGGGCTATTTTTAATTTTTAATGTAATAGTGTAAAAAGTTCAATTACAATCTACTCGTTTTGTGGTGTGTAAAAAGTAATTTATAGTTTCTAGGTTAATCTGTAATATTACATACACCATATGCCGACAGTTCTCACACAAAAAATCGATATGTTCATGAATTGAGAGATTATGTAGATTTGGAATTGAAAATAGTTATTTGTATCACTAGGCCAGAAACTGACCTTTCGCAACTATGAGCGTAGTTTGCAGGCTAAGGCCGAAGGCCGCAGCCGGCAATAGCGAATTGTTGCAAAATAAGTTTCTGGCTGTGTGATACACACTATTTTTTGGGCCGACAATTGATTAAATTTGTTAAAAGTTAATATTTTCGTATAAATTTCAATAAAATTAAAAATCAAGTAAGTGTTAGTTTTTGACATTGACAAATAATTAGGATTTACAAAATGGAAACACCAGTGCACTTTACGGAAGCTCCGAGAAATTATTTGATATATTCTTCTATCAACATCGATCGTACGTATCGAATATCGAACGTCGCAGACGCTGGCAGAGCATACGGCCGACGCATGTCAAACCTCAAACGATTCAAACTTTGTGTTCTGTAGTTGGCCGTGCATTTTGCAGGTCTAGGCCGGGAAACGGTCGGTTTCAAGCGGATTTAGACGAATGCAATTTGTGTTATTTCAGAACGGAGGCCCAAAAAACATTTTTCGATGTAAAGAAATTAGCGAGTTCGTTTGATTTCATCAATTTATTCAAAAATTATGCAGTTTTTTAAGTAATTTTTTTAATCACTGCTACAGTAAAAGCAAAACGATCAAATTTCCATATTTTACCGCAATGCTGAAATAAATCATCTCCGGATGGAATTAACAGTAGGACATAAATTAACACTTATGATTTTGTGTGCATGAACACCTATCCACTGGCTTTGTATCTAGAGGAAAGGGGAAATAATTGTCCTTCTGTGAATCAAATCAGTAACATGTTGAATGCTTGTTGTAATGATCTAATTCATGAGACTGAAATATTTACCATGTAAAATCATGGAACATTATGAGCGAGCACATATTTGTGGGTAAATAATTCAACTATGCAGTTATGATGAACGTTTGTTGGTATTTCATTTAATAAATAATCTAGTGATATTTACAACATTGAAAAACTACAAAGTAATATTTTTATTAGTATTAATGCTATCAAAAACAGGAACTGAATTGAGCGTTTCACTTATTTTGTACCTTGATTGCACAACAATGAAAAATAGCTTGTTTGAATTTGAACAAATTCGTTGTTGACTCTAGAGTAATCTAGACTACAGAATATTGTCTCAAAGCAATAAATTAAATGAATAAATGTGTTGCAGAAACTGGAACTGGAAGTAACTTTAGACAAAGAAACTTATATCAACTTTTATTGTCACATGGTTCACAAATGTTGTCATTGTATTGCTGTGTCAAAGAAACTATTTATTAAATAATTCTAGACCTAGTCTGTGGAAACTTATTTAATGAATTAATCGATCTATCGCTTTTTGCACAAATCGCCCGATTAAGGCTACATTTTTAAATACTTCTCCACGTGAATGACCTAATAATTCGACGTTTTAGTTTTTTCATAAAAAAATAATCAACTCTTTATTTTCGGAAAGGTTTTTATCACAGCATGAGCTTCTTTATTATTAATAAGATGCAGGAAACAAAAGCTGTAACGACAGATTTACGACGTCGTTTTTACTGCATCGTTGCAAAATTAATTGACTTATGGGGCACTCTAAATCCATCGCTATAAAATTTTACAGTTTTCTTTCCAAGCAAAAACAAAAAAAAAGGATTTTGCGTATAAATTAAAAATCCTTAATACTTTTTGTACTGCATCTAAATTATTTTTAGTTCATTATGAAATTTTCATCGGAAAGTTTAATTAAACAAACTCCGTTTATGGAGCTTCGAGTTTACATGTAATGAGAGCTTCCAAAGTAAGTATTTTTAATTTAAAAAGCTCATGTAAGCGGGAAAATAAACGCAGATTTAAAGGATAAAAAGACGTTCAAAAAATTTTCTAATAATTTTTTAACAAAGAGATTACGAAAAATAATAAATAAAGTTTCTTTAAATTTTTTTAGGCTGTATTTTCTTATTATTGTTACAAATAAAGACGTTTGTTTCTGGGGGAGCTGATTAAATAACGAAAAAATTTGGAAAGCTTGAGCATGAATTAAGGTTCAGTGTTCATACGAGTATTTAGTTAGAACCTTTTTGTCTGAGTTTATCGATTATTGTGAAGTACAAAATAAAAGGAAATGGACGAAAGTTTTTAAAACAACTATGTGTCATGTTTCTATTTAGAAATTAACGCTTTATCAGTGCTGTGACAGCCACTCAAAAAAATATTGAGAAATTCTCGAGAGATATTTGCAGTAATGAAATAGACCAAACTGTCGTGTCTCTTTCTTTTTAGGCAGTTAATTAATCCTGGCAACTTTCGTCGGTGTAATGCCATGGAAATTTTAAACATTGCTAATATAATATTAAGCAGTGAGCTACATTTTGGTGAAACTTTTCGCATAGTCGGAAAGTAAACAATGCTCGTGGAACTTTTTAATTACGATTATGGCCGCTTTTATGAAAATTAAATGACGCAATTTTCGGTCAGTATTACGTAAAAGTAAAGATTTTTATAAACTTCGGCAATGAAACTAGATCTAATACGACGAAGAATAGAGTAATAAAATTTCGTAAGTGCGTCTTTATTAACGAAATGAGCGTCGTGACAGCGGAAATTTTGATATTTACCAACGTAAAGTACATGAAGAATGCCTTAAATTTCCCTGGCTCATTTTCTACTAAAATGACGTCATTATTTATTGCGCACCTTTCAAGGAACGTGTGGTAATTTCATTAGATGGTAACTTGAACTCGGTATTAGTTTGTGGATCGGATGAATGTCGTAACACCATGGCAACTACTGCGTCGTTTACCGTCCCGTAAATTGGATATTGTTAAAAGTGAACAAGATTTGGTATTGACTTTTGGTGGCGACCAGATTTCCTAACCGAAGGCGACGCTTTTTTAACGAAAGCTGTCGTTATTTCCGTGCCCATTTAAGGGAAAGATATATTTAGAAATTCCCTAGACAAGAGGGTGGAAATTCTTTGGATGAGAAGCGAGGAAAACATGGGGCGAAAGATTTAAATACGAGTCCACACAATGTAACGAGAAATATAGTGCTTTGTGCTACATATTTTACCGCTTTGTAACAGATGGATTATTAGGAATGTTTTAATTTTTTTATTGTTTGCGCGTATGGGGCAAACGGAACATTCGGGGAAACGGATCACGTTTTCGCTTGATGAGCGAAATTCTGGTGATGATAAAAGCTTTTCCACTTCAAGACACTTGAATGCTGATTAACGTGTGCGAGAGCTCTAAACTCGGAATTTAGTTTTGTTGTAAAACGCTCATTTGCCACCATACAAAACTGGCTTTCAGCGATAACAATTTTAATTCGGCTCTTGATTCTCGATCGTGCTTAAATTGTCTGAAATTACAGCTCCTTGTTTCCTTCTCATATGTTTCTGTCTCTTAATTACTGTTTATTTAGCTGCCTACTTTTACGTTTAATTGGAACTTGAGGAAAACGGGAGAAAAGCAATAACTTCCACGCTACTACAAACTTCAACTTTATTGATTGAGCAAATAACATACTTGATGCTCCAATTAACGACGTTTACAAATTAAAAAAAACAACCTTTCACGTTAAAGACTTCATTAAAAATATCCATACCCTTTACAAGTTGAGACTGGTTTTCCGATCAAACTCAATTTCCAGATCCTCCTAATTACATCCTAATAACTCGAAGCTTTCAAAGCTTCAAGTCTTCCTCTCTACTTCTTCATTAACTTCAATTTAAAAGCAGATTCAATTTGCAGAACCCTAACATACCCACCTTTTGATTATAAAAAATTACAGAGCTCACGTTTTTTCCCAATAATGTCAGATATTAATTAACATTCTTTGCCATTCATGAAGAAAAAAAAAGGAAACTTTTGGGAGCTAAAAAAGTGGATTAAAAAAGTAGTTCACTTTGATAAAAAGCGGCGGGTTTGGCTTCCTTCCGGGAGAGGTCGTTTCTGCAGCGGCGTCGCCCGTCGCGACGCTTGAAGCATGTTGTGTTACGCCCACTTGACGCCGTTGTCTTGGAGACAGTGCCGCAGCATCTCTGTGGTACTGCGCATGTTGGAAATCAACAGGCTTCCGATAATCCTGGAATAAAAATATGCGGTGGTTACCGTAATAAGCGGGGTAATTCGGAAAAGTAATGTAAATTATTTCAATTGGTTTTTAATAGGGGGCTGGCAATTAAGAGCAGTTAGAGTGGTGGAATTTAATAATGTAATTTGAGGCTTAGTGAAGCTCAATTAATTCTGAAATTTATTTTAAATATGAAAAACAAATATTACAAAAGCATGGTAGAAACAAAAAATTTAGATATTTAGAATTATAAAAAATAAAGCAGTTACAATCAACAATTTATGTGGACCAAAAAATGAAAAATCAATCATAAAACATATCGTTACGTTCTATAAAATTTATATAACTGTTCATAAATAAGATGGAATTTAAAATTAAAGTCTGTAAAATTTAAATCGATATTATAATCCAATAATGTAGCCAAGAATTTTTATAGTTGACTTGCACCTAACCAGCCATAAATAGTTTTTTTATTAATTAAAATTTATTGTTATAAATTCCAAAATTTTACGCCTTTGTGGTGCAATTTTTAGTATTTGTTTTATAGATAAAAAATCGACTGATTAGTCCTTGTGCAAAGTTTATTGTAGCTCATTAAGTCTTGAAATAAGATATCGAATATTTTTTCAAACTTTTTAAAGTGCACTCACGATCAGAAAAGAATTCAATAACATTAACGAAGACTAAAAAATAATAATGCATTAAGTAGGTAAATAACAATTGTTCACAGAGGAAAATTTGATATTTTTGCTACAAAACAAGTTCCAAGGAAAAACATTTTTTTTACTCCTGATCAATTAAATTTTAGTTTCATCATTACTCAAGCCAATGTATTTTTATTTATATATTTTTGAGATTTATTCATTGAATGTTGAAAATGGGATTTTAAATGCGGTTCTAAAATATCAATTTTCTTCATTAAAAATACTTGCACTTCAGCTGAAATTTGTTTAAAATAAAACAGGTTTTATTTAAAGAGGGATTTTTTTAGTTCAAATTAGTTCAGATTGCTCCTATAAAATTATTAATTACTTCATTTTAAGCTATTTAAATACGTCAATTTAAACCTTTCTGTTAATATAGCAATTTTTAAATTGTTAACTTTACAAACTTTTGCAAATATTAAAACAATAATTGTTAATTTGTGTATTAAAAATGCTTTTAAAAATCAAAAAAATCAGAAAGACAGAAAACTTTCTCAACATTTTTGCACATTCTTAACATAATTGTTTATTATTTTTTAAGTGAATTTTTTAAGCTTTGTAAAAATCTGTCTAACTCTTTTGACTTTTATTGCTAAATTGTTTGAAATAAAAAAAGTCTACTGTTTATGTTTAAAAATTTATAAAACTGTGGCCTGCGCTCAAATATTAAAAATATTTTTAAAATTTTTAGGGAAACACACATAAGATGTTTTTTAAATTAGTTAGTTTAAGACTGATAGTTTATAAAAAAATATGTATAATTAATTTTCTTACATAATGTAGATGTAATTTTATCTCAAAACTAAAAAAAGTGTAATTTTATTTATTCATTTTTATCACCCGTCGATAAATCATCGTCGGGTGATAATAAATCATCCATTTTTGCATCAAAAAATAAAATATATATCCAACTTGTATAATAATACAATACATCGAGTGAAAATGACAAAATTAAGCTGGATCTGCTAAAACATTTTTTTTGGTCGTTAAGTTTTAAGTTTTTAATGTACTCTTTAAAGTATGCAAATGTCAAATGAGCGTGCATCAGGTGCAGTACTTATTTCCTAATTAGAAAATCTTCTAACATTTTGTTAAAAGAAACTCAATGTCTTCTATAATTTTTAAGTAGTACCAAGTTTTATAGTCTATTGTATTAAAGGTATAAATAATACTCCTGCGTCAATAAGAGATTAATAAAACGATAATTTAACTTACATTTATCTTACTTATACCCAAAACTCGAAACTAGCAAATTTTTATTCAGTGAAGTGTAAATTTTACTCGAAACTCCAAGTACTTACTGCTATGAAATATGAAGCTTAAAGTTCGACGCGAAACATATACGAAACAGTTATAAATTTACTCCGAGTGGAAAATTATTAGTTCATAATTTATCTGCCTCATTTATAAAGAACAAATAACATTACATACGATGTGTGTGTGTGTTCCCAGTTCATAATGAATGTATCTAATTTTCTGGCAGGAACATGCTTCATGTCGTTTTCAAAAGCACAAAAAAGAGAAATGATATTGCAAATGCAGGTCTTACATTTCTAGAGGTTCATAACGACCATGATATTAGTAAACTTTTTATGTTCATAATTTTTCAGGCGTTAAGCGCTAATGATGACACTTACGAGCAAAACTCGAGCAAATTTAGTTCGCGGAGAATTTTTAAAATTAACTGCAGTTTATCGATTTTATATCAAAACTTTTATGTCGTCACTTATATTTTAAAGACCATCATTAGTGTTTGTATCTATAGCAGTTATTTTTATTGTCTCAAGTTTCAATTTGCGCTGGAGTTGCATAACATGCTATTCCACTGCATATTACCTATTCATTCGCATGATAGACTGTTGCATATTGAATAAATACCCTAAACTAGCTGAACTTGAACATACTGGACACAAGCACGCAAAGTAGTTCAATAATTTCTTGACCGTAAATAGCAAAACATGTGGAGCTGTTGAAACATCTCTTCACAAATAATCACGTTAAGTGCCTTGAAGAATCCGTAAAAGCTTTCCAGTATCGATGCTTAAAACCCACCATAAATGTGTTTTGCACTCGCACGGAAAACGCCACAGACTTAATGAATACATCAATAACTTTTCTGAATACTAGTTTTATAAACTTTACACCTGGAAATGACAGTTAACTTTGACGACTTATCAAAGATTTATAGTTTGAACATTTTCAAACTCTTTTATCACTAAGCAAACAGTACAACCTCTCGTCTTTAGTAAAAATTATTCTATTTAAATAAGTAAAGCTGCTTTGAAGTGCTGATACGTAAAGCTCGAGTTTTTATCAAAAGAAAGTGTTTGCGAAAGCTGCCGCAAACACTTTAAAATTTGAGTAAACCTAATTAAGCGTTTGAAAATAAGTGCATACATTGTTGAGTAAAATCTGTTTTTCTTCTGATATTAAGAAAATTGCTCTCTTTGAAAACGGAATTTATTTTTGGATCCTTGCGAGAACTAATCGTTTTCTTTCAATGCTTTTGTGAAAACTAGGGACTAACATTGTGGAACAACGACATGGAATGTTAGTTGTATCGAAACTGATATAAGAGATAGTTAAACTCAGTTTTAATTAGATTACTTAATCCCCAAGAGAATATTGTAATTTGCACAGCTTGATGGCCCTATTATGTTACTGTGACGATAGTCATAAACGTTCAATTTATAGTTTATAATAAAAGTTTACCACGACTTGTTAACGAGATTTACGGAAAAAAAACCCAAGACTTATAAATGTGCATATAAAAAAATGCATCAAATTTATTATTACCACTGGGACATAAATTCCAAGAATGCACTCTGTAGCTATATTTGTAACATTAATTTACTTTATGATACTGCGGGCAAACGCAAACATATTGGGTTTGTCCTGTAAGGTCCTCTAAACTAATTAATTTGATCAACAAGGACAAACGATGATGGTGGTAAAAGACTTAACCCAGAAATGGCAAATCTACCTGCGAGCGACAAACGAGAAAATTGGGGGTTTATTTTCTAATTTGCTGTCCAACGACAAATTTACTTTGGGTATCAATTAAAACGCTATGAAGGAACATTATTTACAATGCATCTGGCGAACACGAAAATTACTTTCGAAGCACCTAAATTTAATTTAAGTAAACAACTACATTATATAACTTAAACCCTTACCGTGCAAGACATAATTTCGTAAAGTATCAATTTACCTTACTATTTTAATTAGCTAAATTAAATTAAAGTATCTAATAGCCAGTTGCAACTTCACCCTCTAACTTTTGTAGAAGTTAGAATTACAATTAGTTTGTATTGCACTAATTGTCTTCTAGTCGAATTTTACACTTATTAAAGTTCAGCTTAAACACGAAACTTCGACCATTTAACATTCTTTACAAAATGTGGAAGCTGAGTTTGATGAATGTGCTTTCAGGGGACTAAAGGCTTAATATTATCCAAACATAGAAAAATCTTCATTAAATGTTAGCACATAAAGCTGACATAACAGGATATGAAACTCGACACTTAAATAAACAAAGCGTTTTGAAGAAAGACGTTTATATAGAAATTGCCATTCTTATTTTATGGCTGATACAAAGATACAAACTTGTTCAATACTACATTGTGTGAGTGTTATTTTCTGCAGCGAGTCTTAAGGAGAAAAACAAATTAAGTAGAATTTATTCTTCTTAAACCTTGAATTTAAGAAATAAAACATTCCGTGGAAACAGTAGAAATTAAATTAGTATGAAAGCTGAGTACTTACTCTTGCTGAGTTTAAATTCCGGTAGATGTATTACAGTTTTCAAGCTTAGGTATTACTGTTAAATTTAAAAAAGAGATTTTCTTGGATAATACAAAATTTATTCTATGTGGAAAGCAACTTTGAGTAAAAATATAAAATTTTAACATACTCTAAAATGACAAAACCAGAACCTGGCATATTTAAAAAAATTTATTCATGGTATAATGTAAACCAGATTACATCACAACGTGCACAGAAATATTACAAACTTGAATAAATTAAATAAATATTTTTATAGCTGTGTTTTATGAGCCACCATAACGGGGTAATAAGGGAAAACTAAAAATAAATCTGAACTTGCACATAACGATGTGAATTTTGTTAAATGCTAAATATGTAGGTATTTTTTAAATCATTTATCATATAGGTTTTTGTGAGTTTTCATACGCAAAGTTTTTCATTTTTTTATTAGTTGACAAAAATTTAAAGTTTGAAATAGTATGTGTATTTTCGACTACTTTTATATTTTAATAGATTTTGACTCTTTTAATTTTATACGTTGTACTATGTACTTATTGTTATGTTGAGATCAGATTTAGAAATCGTCATTTGAATGAAAGATCCTACAGAGAATTTTAGCGTAAAAATTTCTAAAATTTTTATCCAAAAACGCTCAGGCTTACCGATTGATATTTAAAGGGTATATTTATATTTTTAATTTTTTTATTAAAAATCAATTTAAACCCAACAATTTAAACACTCAAAAAAATATAAAAAATAGGAAGAAGTTGAAAAAATTATGTACGTAAGTCAAGAAAATCTAGCATTGCCGAAATATCTAAATTTTTCGATTACATTGTTTAGCCATTTTTTAGTTTCAAGCCATAACGTGGACATATTTATAAATTTTGTTGCATATTATCTTAATATTCTTTGAATTATTTTTATATGACAAAAAGTGAATGAAATATGTCTTTAGTCAAGATAAAAATACATTTCTTTATCGACCAACCAATTTGTTACCATTATTTGCGAGTCCAGCGTTTTGCTTCACCAATTTATTTCAAATTATGATTTGTATCATTTCTTTTTATAGTCCATTTTGCTAGTTTCTCAATTGTTGTGCGTGTTCCGTGTATTCGTTGTTTTCGTTTACCACTTAAAATATTCAAAGGGAAGTCAGAACTCTAAAAAAATCTACAAGATCTACGCTTTTTTTGTAACAAGTTCTTTAACCGTATTTATATTGATTCATGAATCAGAAACGTTTTAGTTTTCCTTTTATGTTAGGCCGAAACTCCAACCAGACTAGATTTAGACAAACACATTGTTACAATGAATTATGTAATCAAATTAACTAAACAGTGGAGAAATTTCGATAAAAATTGAAATTTGAGCTAACGTACACAGTAATTGGAAGTTGTTGCAAATGTAACAGAGTAAATCACAATTAATTATCAACTAATGAAAAAAGTTTTCGCCCCACAGATAGCTTTCACAAAGTTGTTTAATGTAATTTCGTCTAACAAATTCGCTTCTACTTATTAGACGACAGGAATTCTGCTCATGAACCGTCAGCAGATCCAATACATATTTAACTTAAGGTGAAAATTAAATTGTTCTATCATCTACTATTATTCAAGTCTACCTACATTCAACGCTATTATTTTACTAAATATTTAGCTGAATTTAGAGTACTCAATTATCTCGTCTGAAGTAATAAATAATTCATTATTTTGCCATGTACCTAATTAGAACTAAATTGACTTTATTACAAACAATTATCGATTTTACTTGAACTAAAATTAGGTAACAATTTTAATGTATAGAAAAAAATAAAATTTTAACGCTAGGAAATATATTGTGACCCGCTATAACAACAAAATTTGCATATAAAACAACCAGAGGAGAATTGTTAAATCTAGAAAAAAAAATTACACCGCATTATTCGTTAAAACGAAATCTAGAGTTGTTAACTTTAAGTTTGTTATTGATTAGAATATTATCTTGACATTGTGCTGTGAATAAATTAGATTTTTTATTTTTTAAATATCACGTCAACTCGATAAATGACACCGCAACACGCATTTTATGATGTATTTTTATCTTCAAGAAGTTTAAAATGAAACCTTACTATAATTTGTAATCTAAGCTTGTAGCCTCAAAATTATGTAACGTCTTCATTAAGACCGCAAATTTGGAACAACGTCGTCTAGTATTACATTTGACCTTTACTATAGAACTTTTTTGAAAAGAAGCTTTCCACATAAAGTATCACTTTCTTTAGTGGGTGTCATAAATAACTTATTTTCTTTTTTCATAATTAGTTTAATACATAACTGGATTTGTTGATGTCCGAATGTTTGAAAGTTATTATCGGCGACGAATTTAGTTCGCATGTACCGCAATGTAGACGAAGCACAACCACCACGCCTACAGCAGCAGTAGCAACAGCAACAGCAACCGCAGTGTACGTTGCAGCTTCAGAAAGCTCGCGCACTGCACGAGCTTTCGGCATTGCTCTTCTCGCACCCGGGATTTGCGCTAGTGCACCGAATCGTACAGTTTGCAAATAATGCCGTGAGCGGAAGTGCACCTCGTCATTTTAAAATCCCCGTCAAAAATGTACATTCGTTCTGCTGGTATGGTACATCAAAGAAAATTTGGGTGAAACTTTCGTTTTCCCCTTTTATACACATTTGCGGCAAATTTACAGCGTTTTGTCCGCTAATTTCGTACAACCGCCGCTTCTAAAAGTGATTTTGTGTTAGTTTCCGGTTGTCATTTCAGTTTAATATCTACATTTATTCT
Organism: Cynaeus angustus; assembly: GCA_030157275.1. Taxonomy (NCBI): domain Eukaryota; kingdom Metazoa; phylum Arthropoda; class Insecta; order Coleoptera; family Tenebrionidae; genus Cynaeus; species Cynaeus angustus. The sequence continues at coordinate 25,944,894 of CM058058.1, forward strand.
TGTCTGTATTTATGTACCACATATGACGGAAGTGTTGGCTTTTAGAGTAAATTGTATGCATTTTTGAATAATGCATGGTGAAAGTGTTTGCTCAATAACAAAGCGTTTTTTGGATAACAAGTTTATCGTGGTAATGGGTTATCCCCTGTGGATATTAATCACGAACGTAAACAGAGAATTGAATTTTTTTCTGGATTCATATTTGCTCAACGCTTTCGTCATAAACATAAGCAACATTTTTCTCTTTTTGCCCTGATTTAGAAGACATAGTATTTTAGATTTGCTTCTTTTCTGTTTCGATGGCACTATGCCAAGCGACAAACTGGATTTTCTTTACTGATTGTAAGTCTCTAAGCAATTCTGAATGACATCTGGGTCTGTCATTGCTCTGCCAAGAGCGATAACATCGATATCGTCGATAACGAGCCAAATTTACTATGAACAAGTTCTTTAATGATGAAGTGTTACAAGTTTCCGTCGCGATACAAAAGGTCAACTTTAAACCATTAATTACATGTGCATTTCTCTGACAATTTATCAAATTAGTTTCGTCTATTTCTAGCCACCACGGTCGATGAAAAAATGGCACAAAATGCGTGGCGCGATGACAAATAAAATGAAGGGCATTTGCGTAATTTACGTGTTCATTATTTGAGATAAGAGTTCAGTTGGTCGTATATTCCGACCCATGGCATTTATTTCCAGAAAATGTTATAAAGTTTACTTTTGTTACGTTTGGTATAAACCAAAATAAGTAAACCTTATACTTACAACAAAATTATTAACCATATTAAATTACATCAAAATTTAAAAAAAATACAATTAAATTACATCTCGTAAAATATTTTTCAAAATTCTTCCATAACCACTTTCTTTTCAGTAACGCTCGCTTTAATATTCAGAAGAAATATTTCTTGTTGATACTGTTACTACAAGAATAAGAATACATATACATTTTAATGAGGTGAAAAAATCTGCTTGATTCCAGTATTTGAATACCAAGAATATTATTCAAATGCGATATAATTTCTTTGGAAACTTTCGAGTTGTTAGCGATGTCTTTAATTTATGAACACTTTTTACAATATACTGAATACACATTTTATTTTCAGCTCATTAATTTTAAATCGGTGATAAAAAGGGTAGAAATTTTGATAACTATCAAATAATTTTCATTCGCACGATAGAAAAAAACAAATAAAACATTTTAGGCATTGACTCACTGAAAATCTCAAGTTATGTACTTGAATTTCTCCTTGCAATATTCTTTGTAGAGCTAGGCAGAGACGTTCTTTTGATATCCCTTCTAAGAAAGAATACTCATTTCTTCTATTATCAGAGCAAAATCCAATTTTCGCTATTGTTATCTTTTTATTATAAATATATTTCGAAATCTAAATTAATTTGTCAAAATTAATTGTTTTGATTTATAACAATTTTTAACTATTTCTAATGTTTTAGTCTGTGATTACTGTTATTGTTTGGCATTTACATTGAAGATTTCTTCCGTATCCAGTACTTGAGAATTTTTTACTGAAAATTCGAAAATAGAAAATCTTAGATTAACCAGTTTTATAATTAGAATTCTAGATATAACAACTAATTAGCATTTGGGACTAATTCTTAGATTCTAAATTACTAACTCATACCTAAAGTTTCAAGGATACGACATTTTTAAATTCTCAATCTTCAAAGGTTTCTCAATACCAAGTTCCCAGATTCTCTTAAAAAATCAAATTAATTTGCTAATTTTTAAAAAATGTTTTTAGAACTTTAGATTCGTAGTTTACGTAATTTTTAATTTTATAGGTTCTAAATTCTTAAATTCCAAATTTTAGAATTTGGGATTCTAAAATCATAGAATAACAGATTTTAAGATTGATGTTCTGAATAAATTAATATTTAAGAAACTTATTTCAAAGGGTGTAGAGCCTTACAGGACTAAAGGTTACATTCTAGATTTTTAATTACTCGTTGCTCACTTTTTTTTTCATTTTTTAAATTTAAAAGGTTGTGAAAAATTATATTAAAAAAACATTAAAATTCATTTGCATAGGTTAGGAAATTTTTAAAATGTCCAGAAAACAGTGTATAACAATGTGAAACAGTAAATTTTAAGAAAATTCAGTTCAGAAAGCTACTGAAAATGTCAAATTAATTAGAATCCGTAATTTTTTCAAGCAATAAATAACTATTTTTGACTTTGGATGTAGGTGTTCATGTATTTTTTCTACCCTGTTTTATTTGATAACAAGAGTAAAATTTTGCTTGTTCATTATGTTATGCTTAGTAAAACGCAAATATTTTCTTAAATTTAATGTTTTTCTAAAAAGTCAATTAACGCACCGAGATATAATGTAAGCATACTAAAATTCACATTTTTTTCAATTTTGTTTATAAAGGTTAAAGTTGAAAATTAAAAAAAGAGTTAAAATCGTTAAAAATAACTCTTTGAATATTTTAGATCCCAATGAAAAAGTTAACAAAGCATTTCATTGTTCTTGTGTTAGAATTGAATATTCATCAAAGTGTGTTTCATTAATCGCGATTCCGACGTTTGAACGTGAACAATATTTCTCATTTTTTGGCGCTGTCGATAGCGTTCTATTTTATGAAAATTTATAACTAGTTATAAAATGTTTATATTTATAGCAAATTCGATGAAACAGAGATTTTTAATGTTTGAAAATGAAAAAAAAATCACGAACCGAGGTTACAGTGAATATATTACCCATGCCCGCAATAAAGTTGATCAACAAAATTACAAAACAAATAAAATCCCGCGTAGACAAAGAAGAAATCTGAGTCACCTTAAATTACCTGAGACAAAACCTCTCAGAAATTGTCAAGGGATTTGTAATAAAACTTTACGTTAGATTTTATACGAGTGAACAGCTTACCATTACGTCATTCCCTGATCGGGGTGTTATTCATTTCTTAGAAACCCCCTTCCGAATCAATTTTGCCAGTAAGAGGAACGTTGGACGCATAACAATGTTAAGAAGATTCGAACGTAAACCGGGCTATAATTTACATATAAATCGCTTCGATTTTTTAATTTTAGGTGATCATTCAAATTAAGCTCTTCCGTAATCTTGGCTCATATTTCATTCGTGTTGATTTTGTATACAATTTTCATGGAAAGTTAAAGAAGAAATTCCATTGTTTAGGAGTTGGAATAAATGAGCTTGTAAACAGATTTATTACTGGCAGACTAATTACTGGAAAACATTTTTTTTCAAAGTTATTTTCTGATAATCATAGATTCGTTTGCTTGTCATAGGGTCGAAAATTGAATGCTCGCAGAGTTTATCTCTATTTCTGAATCTTATTCGCTAAAATATCTTTTGATTGATTGATTATACTTCTACTATCAATCATATTAGGTGTCGATCCAAAGACACAAACAGTTTTATGTCACTAGAGCCCAATGAAATTTAAATGTGCATCAGTGGTTCGAAAAGGTTACACATTCATGAATCATCTATTTCCCATCATACAATACATGGTTAGATAACGTGACGGCGTAGAAATGTCGCTACCTAACTAAGAAATTTATTGCATTGGTGGTTTAGCTTTGACTTCATTTCCCTCTTAATTTAGTTGCTCCAAATGAAATTTGAAGCTCAAGGAAGGAGACGTAAAATCGTTTCGAGTACCGTCCCGTCATTTCTATGAAATCTAACATTGAAATTTATCGCAACAACAATTAGGAAGAGTTGATCATGTTCCCCATAACTTCCAAGGTAAATAGGGTTCTCCAAGTATTTGGAAACAAATTTTAGGTTGTGTTAAGGGAGGGTTTTAGCTCAAGTTTTCGCTGTGACAAGTAGTTGAGGGTTTAAGGGAATTTCGGGTGAGGAAATGTTTTTGAATTCCTTACGGTTACATGACAGCGAGTAAAATTTGAAAGATTTCAAAGCTAATTAACGCGAATCTAAATTTCTTAATTTGTCGGAAGTTCGTGACTTAATTAGATTAATTAAACGAAGAGGCAGTTGGTGCTTTTGTTAAACAATTAAATAATAGAAAATCCTTTAAGCCAGATCCTATTGACTTATAGTACTTAACAGCACAAAAATGCGTAAATAATGTGCTCAAATATTTACAAATAATTTTATAGAAAATTCGAATAGCGGATATTTACATAATCTCAACTTAATTTTAACGAGCATTTTGTGGATTTTATCGATATTATCCAATTATTTGCAATACAATTAACCTTTTATTGTGCAAAATAAGTGGCAATTTAATCGCTGATATTTTAATGCTTTTTTAACTTTTCTCATTGAAACTTTTTAGAAATATCGTGCACAAGTTGAACAAAAACTAAATGGAAAATGCGTGCAGCAAACTACAAACTAAACTTTCTGTTTGCCCTATTTACCAAATAGACAAAGTTAGTATAAATTGATAATAATTCAACAATAGTGATTTAAAATTAACTAACTGCATCATTTTTATTGTTTTTGTCTGTACATATATATGAATATTATACACCATGGAAAACATGTCGAAATCAAAGTGTAAGAATGTTTTGAAATCGTATGAGTTTAAGTATTACTCTTAAAAATTTTAAAATTTTGTAACAAATAATATAATTTATTATTTCAACAAATGTCAGAATTTTTAGCTTGCAGTTAATATCTTTTTGATTTAACAGAATTCTGATGATTTTACCAAACCATTTTTCCGAAATAAATAACAATATTTTTAATGATTTTACGAACTTTTAAGACAAAAATAAATTTTCAAAAGTTTAATAGATGTTTAGCAAAGTTTTACGGATTTAAACATTTTTAGGTTTATAAAATTTTCAACACCATCTTTGTAATTTTTTTATCGAATAATAAATGTGTTTTTGAATTCTCAATTGCTTAAAATTACCTTATTTTTGTTATTAAATATGGCTTTAATTTAGACACCAAACTGTTGCTAAAGAACTTCTAAAACATAATTATGAAAATATATGCAATGAAATCTTCAAATAGTTTGAGAACTTGGTGTTTTTTTATTGGCACAGTTAAAATGTTGTTTTTTTTGTAGCTTTTTGAGTTTAGTTTTTCAAAACAATTTAGATGTTTATTTTTTTAGAGATTCTGTTTTTTATATTTATTGAATTGATACATGTGTTATAAATTTTCTAGATTGGATTTTTTAGGTTTTAGATCCTTCCTTTCTTTTTAAGTCTTTGTAGAATTGTTAAATTATTCGTTTTTTTAGATTTAAATAATTTCAGTTTCTTGTTTTTTTTTGTATTTTTCAAATTTTTCAGATCTTTTTGAAAATTTAGACTTTATAATCTTACTGATTTTCTGTTTTTTTTTTTAAATTTTTTGTGGAATTTTAATATTTGTATTTTTTTTAAATAAAGATAAAATTATACTTTCGACCTTTGACTATTTTTCTTAGCATACCAAAGTTATAAATAATTTTCAAAATGTAGTCAGAAAATATTTTAAAATGTTTGCCAATATCTATTGGGTTTATAATTCTTGAAACTTGTAACACTTCTAGAATCGACGTAGTCTTAATATTAAAATTTTGGATTTTCAAAAACGTAAAATTGTTTTTATTGCATGCAACTTTCTCAGTTTTATGATAATTTCTGTAAACTTTATTTTCAAGTAGTTTAGTTTTTTATAACTTCAGAAATATCCAAACTGTATAACAGTTATTAATATATAATATTTTATACACTTTACACCTTTTTTAATTATAGTTTTCAGAATATTCAAAATATATTTAACTACATTTTTAAAAACTTAAGAAATTTCAGAAGTTGCGAAAATTATAAAACTTCATTTAGATATTTTTAGATCAAAATCGATGAAGAGAACTATTTTAAAATTGAATTTTAGAAAATAGTTAGAAGACTTACTTTTTTTGATCGTTCAGTTTTAAAGATTGTTAATTACTCTAAATTTCTTTACTTAATTACTCTTTAAATTAATTTTAAAGTTCTAAGAAATTTCATCGTTTTGTGACTTGTTTTTAACTTCGAACGAATAATAAGTAGGTTTAATAATTATGTTTCTATCCATAAAACCTGACGTGGTATTTTCCTCGTATTTCTTAATTAGGTTACACCTCAGCTTTTACCCCAACTATTTTACGATTGAATTAAACAGCTTTCCACACGCAACTGCCATGTTTTGAATAAATCACATTTTTATTTCCACCCTCTAAATTCCTATTTCCATTTTATACATATTAAAATATCTTTATCCATATCTCCTTGTCGACATTTCATGAAACTGTGTCTTCACAGACAAGCTAATTTCATAACTCAAAATTTGATGGACCATAACAAAAAAACGACAGAAAAAACATTGTGAAGGAAAAAAAACTTGAAATTTTGATGGTTTTCTGTGTTAATAATGAACACCGTGCAGAGTACTGGTGGTGGCGGCGGAGGATCATGCAAGAAGGACCAACGAAACGAGGTAAAATTAACATTTATTCCAAACTATTGTGCACAGTTATTTCTAATGCTTCGTCAGACGTTCCAAGCACGAATCCAATTAAAACGATTCTAGAGTTAACTAGAACACTGATAAAGCAGCATCGCTGGATATATTATAAAGTCATTATAAGTTGTGTGAAATTCACAATTAGCTTTAGAGATCGTGACATATAAGCGAGAAAAATACAGTAAATTTACTTGAATAAGCGGCAAATATTGCGTAACTGTTGAGAAATGTATTCATGGCTGCCATGTAATACAGAATTTAAATTCAACGGAAAAAACTCAGCAGTGTTGAATATACAGTTTGGTGTTAAGCTCTATTTGTGAGTGGAATGGAAATCTGCGGCCTTGATTTATTATTCTCACTATAATTTGACGACAATAAATTTGAATAGCAAGCAATTTGAAATGTTCTAGAAATGGTTGTATTTTATTGCAGACGCTTGAGACTTATGTAGATAAATAAGCACAAGTGTGATACGTTATGTACATAAACAGAAAGGCAATAAAAAACGTGGGTACTGGAAAACGAGCTTAATTTGTGAAAAATAAATTTCAACATCACTGGAACTAGAAAATATATTTTTGATGTTATGTAACTTGAACGGTAATATCGAATTTTACGATTTATTATCCAATCAGAGTAATTTCAATTAACCTGTTTACATAATTTTTAGTAATAGTATCAACCCTCTGACAGTCTGTTTTTATTCGTTAGTTATTCGACAGATTTTTTCTTCATTTATTACCCAATTTTATCACTTTAAATTAATCCCCCCTTTCAATGACGTCGCTACTCGTAAAGTCCGATAATGGACTTTTAACCAAGACATTAATACCGTTAAATGGCAAGAAAATGTTACAATTTAAAGGACGTTTAATTGTATCAATAATGGTGGTTCTCTGTTCGAAAATCTATATGTGTGCTTTGCTTTCGTCTGGAAAAAGAATTTTCTTGCTCTCATGCATAAACTACCACAGTGGCGTCTAACTCAGCAAGGAACAAGTTATAAAAATAAGCTATGGCCGCTCTGTTACAACCTACAGAAAACATAAATTTGTAATATCTATGTAATATTGGTTTCTTTACACAGTGGAAATACAGAAATATATTTGTACTTTGATACGACATTCAAGTTCATTTTCGATATTGCGGTAGCATAAATAATTGTTTCATGTCGACGTCACCTAAAAAAATTATTTTATCTGAAGGGTTGAAAAATATCTCGGAAAAACACGGAAGGAAACATTGTAGTAATTTATCTTTGCATCTAGTTTCGTAGAACGCGGATAGGGAAGTGGGTAACAACATGCACACAATAATTCTAATTCTAGTTAACTAGAAGAAACCACCTGAAAACTCATAACTTAACTAATTCAGTTAGCGCTTTGTTTACACATGATAAATAACCGAAAGTAAACAGTTCATAACTACATTAAATTTTTCCCAACAACACTGGCGGCTTTTAGGTCCAACTTAAAAAACCATTTGCGGCTTTGGGCAAACATTTACTAAATTATTTAAGCATGATCTAATGATGAGATTAAAAAAAAACTCGTTTTTAGCATAAAATTCATAACGTAGCTTTAAGGGTGCTACAAACCGTTATTTTTTTAAACGTTTCAAATGCAATAAATTTCATAACTTAATAAAATAAAAATGGGCTAGCAAACAAAATTGCAGTATAAACTTAGGAATAATAAATTAAACTGTTTTTGCTTCTATAAATTTAATGCAATTTGCTGTACAATCGGAGCGCAAAAAGTAATAATACTGCGTGGAGCATATTTAAGCTCATTTTTTCTTCTGCATTTACCCGTTTCGTTCGTACTTTTATAAAATATATGTTTTTCTGAGATTAACTTTGACTAGAACTGGAAATACGAAAACTCATCTGGAAACAATACTGGTAAAGTTTTTTTTGCAGGGGAAATACGAACTACTTTGAATTATTTAGGCTTAAATTTTAACCCGGCGCATCCACCATTTTTATCTTTATCTTTATTTTGCTTAAATTCTAAGAAATATAAGCTTGTATGTTTTAGGTTTACATTTTAGGCATTATCGTAAAACCAGGAGATCGTTATTTCTTACAACTGTGCATTTTATTGCGCTTTTAGTTCATGTTTTCGAGTTATACCTTACCCGAATTCGTCTTTTTGGGAAAACAATCATTATTATGTGAAACACTTTTTGCTCGTGATTATACACAATAAAATATTTAGATCCAAATATTTAATCTATTTATATCTGTTTCTGCTGTCATGTCATATTTCATGGCAGATTTTCAACAAATTGATTTCGAATCTTGGTTCCTAGAATCTCGTGACATATTTCTACTAGGAAATCGATTTGTTATTATAACTGATATATTTAGTGACAACATTTTCGTTAGTCCAACTGCAAAATTTAACTGTACCACATGTCAATAAACTCATGAGCAATAAAAAATTATTGCTGGTTGTTTACAAAATTACAAACATCGTTAGTGAGAAACTTGTCCAAAGTTATACAATGGAATAATTTTGTGTGACAATATCAGCGACAACGAAAGAGAATGTAAACACTCAATCATGCAACAACGAGGCACAAAAAATAATATTTTGTTTCCATAAAATTTCGTCGGTTTGCAACCATTTTCTTGTTTACAAAAGAATTAATTAGGGAGATATGTTAGATAAAACATAACTGCTATAACTGGCCCCAACAGGCTCATTTGGTCAGGTGTGATAAAAACTGATGCTCACTTTTTCAACAAATGTAATATTTTTTTTACAATTAGTCAGAATTTTTGCTGGCTTAAATAAACATGTGTTAAAACAAGAAAAATAAAATATTTCAACGTTGCGGTAAAAAGTAATTAGACTTTTCTACTAAAATATGTATGTCTCAGAGAAAAGCAAATTAAATTTCACTTTGCTCGAATTTTCAAGAATGCTTAATTTTAATTAACTTCAGACTTATTAGAAATTACAACTTGTTAAAAATTTCAGTGCTTGTTATTATTTAATCTAGAAATCACCTGCAAAAATTTGAGTGAGTGATTATGATATCCTTTATAAATTATTATCAGTATTGAAACAATTTCTTAATAGTTGTGTGTTTTTGATGAAGACTTTAAACTGACATGAATCATTTAGTTGAAAAATATCTCGACATTCATTGAAATGTTTGTTTACCTAATCAATAAAATTATTTACTTTTCCCATCGCACACCCATCTTTTATTCCGTAATAAAATCATCCGTTTGTTATTTTTCTCATTAATAACCTTTCCCACAACCCCAAACTATTCGCTTTAATTAAAAACATAAATTTGTAAAATCAAACATAAATAAACACCATTTCCGTTTAATTAAATTTTTCTGCCAATCAATAGTTTAATCTAATTTAATGTTCATTCGAATGGTTCCAAAAAGCGAAACGAACTCCATCGCATCATTGTTCTAATTTTGCTTCAGCTGCAGAATTCTGAAAATTCCTACAGGATATTAAACTCAGCACTGCGCTCCCTCTTTTGTTGGGGGCAGAATCCGGTTTGTTTTGCCGACGGACATTAGAGGGCGATATTGAAAAGCTTCGTTTCTAGAGCTTTCGAGCGGTTTAATTCCAAGCTCTCTTCAATCGTGATGACGACTTTATGAATCGAGATGAGCGGTTTTTCACACTAAGGGTAGCACTCATTTTCAAGATTAATTTTCAAACCGTAACGAGCACATTTGCATAATGTAAACAGCGTTTAAATTATTCATACAAGATAATTTCGTTTTGAAGAAAGCGACAATGGCGACGAACTTTGTTGTAATTATTATTTAAATTAGTCGAGGGAACCAATTAATGCTGGCCGCGTTATGAGAGACTTTGACATGAAGAATTTTATTACTGCGCGGAAAAATGGACGGCGTTTTTTTGTTGTTTTTTTTTTTCGAGTGATTGATTGTTATTGTAGGAAAGTTACAGTTCTGGGGTTGTTTGTAATTGTTTGTGCAAAAACAGACCACGAGGCGAGAGACAGTTGGTTTGTGCTGCCAACAGTTTGTTTTGCCTTTGTGAGTCTGGCTTCTATTGGCTTTCCTGGAGCTTTTACATTAAACGTACAGTTTGGGTGTTTCAGTTGTTACGTATGCATCGTAACGTCATTTTCGCCGATGATTTGAGCGAATTAAATAATGATTTATTTAAACTAAAGCTAAGCTTTCGATGTTACGTATACCATCCTAGTTCCATGTTCTTGGCGAATAAATGTCGTTCCTAATTAAAGAAATAAGTGTCTTAAATGTTCGATGTTAAAATAAGTGTGCTTATTGTTATTAACTTGCCATGTGTATAGCAAGCTAGAACGTATATTTTGTAAGTGTATTTACAAATGTGCCCCACTGTTAACTCAAAGCAATATTACTCGTAAGAAGATATATTTTTATACACGTGCATTTTTACGACAATAATATGACCGTCGAAACTAAACCGAAGCCAGAAGAAAAACCACGTAAACCTACTAATAAAACGAATAATCGAGTAAAAATCTCAGCTCCGTATGCTTATGTTGAGGTAAAATTAAGCCCTTGAACAAACACAGCTCCACCCTATACAAACATTAACGTACGATAATTTCAGGAATTGGTGGTCAGTTCACCGAGCGAGAGAAACTGGAGAGGCATCTTCATCGCCCTTCTGGTTATAGTCGCCGTTCTGGGCCTAATCGTTTTCAGTATAGTCTTGGTGTCGCCACCTGAAGAAGGGCCTAGAAGTAAAGGTAACAAGCCTTCTCTCGAAGACATCTTTGTCAAGCTTCCACCCCCAGCGAGGTTCAACGGGACCTGGCTCACAGGTAAATTCGGTTTTAACCTATAATGAGAGTGGTCATTATCTATTAACAGGGTGCGTGTGTTCGGCGAACCACATTATCCCTCACACTTAAACGCGTCGTTACCCCGATAACACACCTTCTCAGCCAGATACTCTTTTATTAACAATTTTGCGAACAGTTGGGTACGTCATGAAAAATTCTTAATGTGTTTTCGATAAATTGATGGCCCGACCTTCGATCTTAATCTAAAGACAATCGTCTTGCAGTTCATTTTTATTACATACGCTTTTTCAGTTGGTAGAAAAACAAAAATTTATCACTCTTGTCTTATTTTCGCTTCAGAGATTGATGATGGAAATACCTACATACAGTTTCTGGTTACCGTAGTAACGTTATCGATTACTTATAGAAACGTTTCGCTTGACAATCTACACAATTTTTCTCCTTATTGCTAGTGATAGAAACAAAGTGGATACTCAAGTTGTGATAATCATGACAGGTCTAATTTACAGTTCTTTTGTTGGAGTACCTTCGGTTTTACCGGTTCTCAGCGCTGATAAATCGGAACAGGGATAAATGGGAATGTTTTATATCTGAAATGAAACGATTTTTTATCACGTGTTGGTATAATTGAGGTGCTTGTTTAAATGTAACATTATTTTGCATCTTCTGCTTAAAACGGGTTTCAGTTTTTTATCTATAAAATTGAAGGAATTATTTTTTTAATTAACATTCTGATTTTATAGAAAATTTATAAATTAAAAATGAAATGGTTAAAATGACGAAAATTTTAAAAGAGTTGAGTTAGTTTAAAGTACAGAAGTTATTCTGGTTTTTACGCTATAAATTATAAAATGTCTACTTCAAAAAAAAAGCTATTTTTTCTTCATCTAGAAAGCTCTCAACGGTTTTTTTTTTCAATTATATATTCATATTTTTGTATTTTGTTTTTTTTTGAGTTATACTACACTGCACAGCAGAGGATATTTAATTTTCATAAATTGTAAATTTTTATATTATTTTGCTTCTAACTAATTTTAAAGTTATTAAAATAATCAAAATTTTAAGAAGGCAATCAACAACATACTAAATTTTGAATTTTTTCAATACTTACAATATTCATCACTTTTCCGTTTAATTTTTTTTTTATAAAATATGTTTTTATAGTTTTTTATAAATTTACAAATTGTAATTTCAGAAATGAAATTCTTTCTACATTCAAATTGTATATTTGAGGCTCGTTGGTAAATCTACGAATTTTTGAACATATTTTTTGTTCATAGCCTTACACATTTTCACTACATCTAAAACATAACAATCTTAAGATTAATTTACTTGTATTGTTTAAAGTTTTAAATTCTCAAAGCAAGATTATTATTTATATATTTATTCTTTACTTTTAATTTTTTTTTTCTAATTTTTACAGACCTTTTTACGTGTGTTTTTATCTTTTTTTTGTTTTTTAAATTCTTACATAATGGGAATTTATTTAACTTTTAGATTAAGATATTTTGTGTTATTTCAGTCCTTATTTTTTCGAGAATTGATTTTCACAGCTTTGTATTTATTTTTTATAGTTTTTTTTGTTTTTATTTTTGAGTATGCCTTTTTAAATTTGTCAAGCTCTACATCCACATCATTAATTTTATATTGAAGATAATTTGTATTTTAAACACTTCATTTTTCTTAAATGTCTAATCACTCAAAGGACTGATTAATTTTAATTTCAGTTAACAAAATTTATTATTCAACGGTCCAAATAGCACGATCTGTCAGCGAAAATTTTTTCCTGGTTTTGGATTTTCTTTGCAACAGCTGTTCGTTTATTTTTTGCAGAAATTTTGCGGCAAAAAATGAAACCACGAACTTTTTGCGGCTCCATAAATCAACAAAAAATATTTTTTTGGATTTTTATATTGTTACCATTATTTTTAATACTTTGAATTTATTTTATAGCGGATAACATTTATAAAATCAAAAATTTGTAAAGAAATCACAGAATTATAATTTTTAGAATGTTCATGTGCAAATAAGTTTTTCCCATAAACAAATTGTTTTAAAAATATAAAAGATTTAGAAGAATAAAGAAATGAATAGATACTTCTACAAATATTTTCCTACTTTTTTAAATTTTCACTGCACGTAACTACTTTTACGGAAAATTAAATTTCCACACAAATTCGATATTTCTAAATGTTCGCTCAGTTCTAAATTTATTTTTATGGCCGTTTTTCATCTACCTCATATTGATATAGATCCCAAGTTTCTCTGAAATTCTGTATAATCAGACAATTGACTTATCTGAATTATGATGTCGTCCTTGGAGATCCTGGAACTAAATTAATGTTGCTTTTCCAGAATCCGAGTTTGTATATAAAGACGAGTATGGTGGAGTCACATTATACAACGCCGACAACTTAACCACGAGAATAATAATGACAAATTCTACATTTGTAAGTTTCCTGTAGAATATAAAGTATATCTCCAAAAATTTAATTTGTAGAGACTCTACGATGCGGTGGATTTCAAAATTTCAAGCGACTTGAGGTATGTTCTGCTTATTTGTGAAGTGACGAAGATGTACAAATACACAACGTTAGCGAAGTATTATATTTACGATATTCACACGAGGTAAATTATTTTTAAACTTTCCTTAAAATGAAAGTTTTTCTTGAAGGTTGCCTAAACCTCTCTCTCCGAAAGAACTAGATGATAAAGCTCCCTTTCTGCAATACGCTTCGTGGTCCCCAGATGGTACGGCTGTGGTTTTTGTCCATAATAACGATATTTACTACAAACCGAAGATCGAAAAAGACTTAGTATGCAGGATAACAAACAGTGGCAAACAAAATGTGGTCTATAATGGGGTTCCTGACTGGTTGTACGAGAACGAGATTCTCCGAACTTCACACACCGTGTGGTTCTCACCCAACAGTTTGTATTTACTGTATATTACCTTCAACGACTCTTTAGTGGGCGAATACAAGTACCCTTGGTATGAAAGTAACAACCCTAAAGTCACTTATCCGAAAGTTAAATCGTTCCGGTTCCCGACGGTAAGAAATCCATGAACAACTCAACAAAAATGAAAAGCAATTTGGTAGGTGGAGACTCCGAATCCTGAAGCGACCGTCTGGATGGTCAATTTAACTAGACCGAAGTATCTTTTCCCAGTGGAACTAAAACCAACAAATAGTGTTGAAACTGGAAGCTATATAACCAGTGCCAGCTTCCATGGGGAGCAAAATGTGGCGATCATCTGGCTAAACCGACATCAGAACGTTTCAGTAATTTTAACATGCAAACCGCAGAACAATTACAACTGCACCAATGTGAGTCCCACCGGAAAATCGATGCTTTCTCACGTTTTGTTCCAGTTCCACGTTGAAAAAGAACACATCGGTTGGACTGAGCGGATTTTTCATCCTGTCTTCTCCCGTAATGGTCATCATGCTTTAGTGAGACTGCCAGTGAAAGATGGCGATAACGGTCATTACATGCACGCATGTTTACTGTTCAATAACAACGTAATCCCGCTAACACATGGAGCATTTGAACTAAGCCGCATTTTAGCGTGGGACGAACAAAAAAATTTGATGTAAGTACGCTGGCTTTTGTTTGCAGATCGATTTTCTAAAGCAATTTTAGCTATGCTTTAGCAACGAACGAAAATGCTCCTGGGGTTCGACATCTCTTCAAAATAGGAGATACTAACTCTTCCCAACCATGGACGTGTTTAACATGTCGACCTAGAATAGACCCCAACATAACGTACTCGTTTTTACCAGATTATGTCAACGAGACGATAATTAACAGTAGTTTACTGGTAAACTACGCCTGCGACTTCAACAATGTTATTTTCAGTAAAAATAACAAATATTATATTCAAGAATGTCTGGGACCAAACATTCCAGTAGTTTTTCTAGTAGAGACTGCCACAAATACTCGACTCGCTGTTTTGGACAGCAGCGCCAAACTAAGAAAAAAAGTAAAGAACCTGTCGGCGCCACAAATCAAAACAATTCAAGTGGAAATAGAAGATGGATACAAAGCACAAGTTCGGTTGTATTTACCGCCGGTTCTACGAGAGTACGAAGAACTGACGTTCCCTTTAATCCTACTAGTGTAAGTTGTCTCTTACTAAAAACTACTTTATGTAGGCTTAACTTTTCAGAGATGCCTCGCCTTCCTCTCAAACCGTCTCGCAACAATGGGAACTTTCCTGGCCGTGGTATCTCGCTAGCACAAGAAGTTACATCGCTGCTAAAATCGACGCCCGCGGCTCCGGCTTTCAAGGAGTCCGGATGCGGAGAGAGATTAAATACAGAGTGGGATCTATCGAAGTCCAAGATCAATTGGCGGTTCTCACGTATCTGAGAGATACTTTTAAATTTATCGACAGATCGAAGATTTGTGTAGTTGGAAAAGGATATGGTGGTTATGTGGCCACTATGATGATCCTACAGGACTACCCTCAAGTTATTAACTGTTCCGTCGGTATTTCTCCCATTACCAACTGGAAATACCACAGTACGTTTTACTGGGCTGTATAGATTTAATATATCAATGTGTTTGTAGACTCCTACTTCACCGAGAAATATCTAGGACTTCCATCAAAGCACAGTCAGGAGTATGATAATGCTGATCTCACTATGCGAGCTGGGAATTTAAATGAGCGTCGGTATTTGCTCATCTATGGAACGGCAGACACGTCGGTAACTCCACAGCATTCGTTGTTGCTTGCTAAAGCTCTTATTCAGCAAGAAGTTTTATTCCAGCAAGTGGTACTATAATAAATACGTCTAATACTAATTTGATTTTTACAATTTTTTTAATTTAGGTTTATCCCGATGAACGCCACCAATTCTCGAGAAAACCTCTTCTTCACATGTACAAAGAAATTGATCAATTTTTCAACGATTCCTTTGGGCCCATAGTAGATGATTGGAACGACGATTCTAGTTTCTTTATACAATAAATTGTTACATTGGTCATTGTTATATAAAATTCATTTGAATCAAACATTTTATACAATTTGGGTGCATGAAGCTTCAAAAATAACGTCCATTTTTCCCCTATTTGGTATCTTTAGGCAACCAGATTTGGTTAATGGAAATTTTTCTCATCATTCATCGCGTTATGACAAGAATGAAAGTTGCCGTATTCTATTTTTACATTAAGGATATAAATGTATATATGTGCCTAACCTTAGCTTTATCGTTGATCGTTAAAGTGAGTATAAAATATTTTTTTTGTTGCTGAACATATTATGTAACTATAGATATCATACTCATTGTTAATAATGTTATATTTGTACGATATGTACTGACTTTAATGTGACACCAAAGCCAAATAAATGTTAAATTTATTCATATTTTTTTTTGGTGTGTTATTCGTACCAAACAAAAAAAAAAGAAAAATTTTGGTGGGTTTTGTTAGAAGCTATTTTGGTGGATGCGCCGGGCAACATTTAAAAAGTAAGAAAAAAATAAAATTTTGGTTTGTATGTGGTCAACACATAATACGAAGTACAAAATTTACAATTAATTCTCAAATGTATATTTTTGCTTTTACTTATTAATAAAAATACCGTTTGATCGAATTGAACGGTATAGAAGACAGTTTTGGAAAATAAATTGTGTTGGTAGCATCGTTAGGTATCTCAAACCGTTTCTTTAATAAACTGGGCATTTTAAAACCAGTAGTACCAATATGTAAAAAAATGCAAGCCTCAATGAAACATTATTTAATTATATAGCGCTTAAAAAAATAACAAGTAACAAAGACTTGTCTAAAATAAAAGTATTTCATTTACTTAATACCTTAAGTCGTGCTATCGTGAAGTGTAAGAGATTAAATATCACTTAATGAATTAAATAATTTAATTTTCAATGTTTCTGGCTCAATATAATTAATATCGTTTACCGTCTGGAAAAAAGTTCTTAAAGCGCAATAATTTTTAATAAGTACTTCTAAAATTAAAAAAATATTTTAGGAAGAATTTGTATTTAATATTATTTTGAGGTGTTTATTTCGCAATATGTATAAATTAATACATATCGATGTCTTCCTTTTTGTAAACATGTAATAAAACGATATGAATTACAGACATTACAACTATCAATAAGTAAAACAATGACTATTTTTTGTTTTTGACTTTTACGGTTTCATGAAATTTAGATGAATAAACTGAATAAATATTTAATCTGTATAATTGGTTGTCTACATCACGCAAACAACCCTCAAGGTTACTAAAACTCTAAACGACCTTGGTTAACGTCAAAATCAGCTGACATTTGCCAGTGGATTTATAATAATTAAAATTTATTGTTTTTTAAGCAAAATTTAAAATTCCGTAAACTGAGGTTGCTAGTATTCGTTTCTGGAATATTCTAGGAAATGATTGTAAATAATTTTCAAAACTCCTTTTATCGATAAATTATTCATTATCAGCTGGTTGTGGCCCAAATATTTTCATCCGCTGTGTTAAAATTGAAAATATCAAACACTGGAGTTAGAGTTATTTTTGAAAAAGTAACAATAAATTTTTTCAAGTTCAAATTTCAAGTGTATTGCCAACCTAAAAACCATCTGATTCCATTCACCTTGAGAAAATAACTAAAATATTCAATATGGCTCCTTGACAGTGACGTTTGTGTTTACATAATTGCGTGTATTTGTAATAATAAAACTGTGGCTGAAACTCCTAGAAAATCGAATTGGATAATATCAACTTAATAATAAAATAGGAGTGCATGTGTGTGACCTATTGTTGCAATCTCTTATCAGATGATAATCTTTATCACCGACCAATTCGAGATAAAATATTGTGAAAAATGGTATTCAGTGTAAGTTCAATTAAATATCCATACTAAAAAAGCTGTTCCTCATGTCCTACAAAGTGTTTGGATAGTGATTGCCGTACATAACACAGTATTGTAAGTACCAATTTAATTTTTTCCTTCTGTTGCTACAATGACAGCTGACATTTTAATAGAAAGTACACTTTTGGTTTAGATCCGTTTTTGCGACCTAAATTCCAGAGACAGAGATAATGCTTTATTATCACATAGCCAAATTTTATCTTTTTACCGATAAATGGACCATCGCGACCCCATCGACACCTTTTCCTGCTACCATATTGGAGACAAACTAACATTAAACCTATCACTTTCTCAGACTCGTTTCTATTATTTCTGTCCGACGTATTCAAATTAGGAGAGTTCTTGAGTTAAGAGAAAAATCAAAAATTTGTTGCTCAGTGAAAGTTAAGACAGAGTTTGGTTAAGTCTTCCAAAGTCAGTAAAGAACTGAAAGTCTAGTCTGTCAGGAAGTAACGAGATTGCTGCAGCTGTGTCAGTTTTCCACTAATGAGACATTGAAATTTTGCTTTTGAGTTGGACATGAAGCTTTCAAGGACAGTCACTTACTCAGGGTTTCCACATGTATTTATAATTCTAACAACCCTAAGGTTACTATTAATTTATCACTTGTAGTAGATGAGATAATAATGAAAACTTAATTAATAAACTTAAGGGGAGTGTTTTTGTAGATCTAAAGTTTAGGGTTTTGTTGAGGGCTGGTCGAATAACGTGAAGCATGCTAAAGTTGATCTGGAATGTAGGCTAGAATGAATTACCGTTACTAAACATTTTTGTCAGTTCTAGGAAGTTTATTTTTGAAAAATGTTAATCATTATTGTTATCAGTGTTATCAATCAATAACGTTTTACTAGATTACATTTTTTACACTTATTCTAGGTAAAATGATAACTGCACTCTAGGTTGAATTCTTTTTTAGATGATGTTGCCCATACTGGTATCGCCATGGGAACACCAGGCGATAAGGCGAAAATCAGAAAGGTAGTACAAGGAAGTCAGCTGGATCCAGAACAAGAAAGCGTTCCTCCTACAACTCTAATACCAAGCGCTTCAACTTCCACTGCAACAACCTCCGAGAGTACCACAATACCGCCGTTACCACAACCAAGCACCTCAGCTACAGAAATGGGGATGATAAGCAGATTTCACTTTGAAGAGTTCGCTTCCGGCAACATCCATCCTTCATTGTCACAAGCGGCAACGAAACCGGAAAGTTTTCAAGCAATAGGCGCATTAGAACAAGCACACATTGAAGATTATTTTGCCCAATCCAAGTATTATCCTAGCGTTTCAGAAAACTTACAAACCATATATCACCCCGTCTTGCCATCAAAACCGAAAACATTCCTCAGTTTAAGTGAACCGGGACCGTCTGGATTACAAGCACAAAAATCAAAACAAAAATTGGGCGTCAAAAGGACGAAAAAGTCTTCACAAATTCAAAAAAAAGGACACTCCTGTCCAGTTTGTCAAAAGAACTTCGCCACGATAGATAAATTATCGAAACATCAACAGATACATTCAGGGACGTCACCATTCAAATGTGAACATTGCAAGAAATCATTCACGTCGAAATTTAAGTTAGTTAGACACGTTTTAATTCATTCAGACCGTAAACCGTTTAGTTGTACAGTTTGTGAGCGGACTTTTCACAGGAAGGACCACTTAAAAAACCACATCAAAGTCCATAGCCCTAGTAAGAAAGTTTACGTGTGCGAGAAGCCTGATTGTAAAAAGGAATACACCTCTTTGATGAGCTACCGAAAACACCAAGCTCTCCACGCGGCAGAGGAAGGCAGCTTGCAGTGTCAAATTTGTTCTAGTGTTTTTTCAACGAAAGAAGAGATTCTATACCATTTAAAAATACACGCCGGGAGTCGAACCGTAAAGAATCCAAACGAAAAGAAATTCACTTGTGAACACTGTGAACGCAAATTTTTCACGAAAAAGGACGTAAGACGGCATCTAGTTGTACATACAGGCATGCGCGATTTTTTATGCCAGTTCTGCCCACAAAGGTTCGGTCGAAAGGATCATTTAGTTAGGCACATTAAAAAGTCACATTCGAAAAACATACCGCCAGAAGACATCGAAACTGCCATTAAAAGTGAGATACCGGAAACAATCGTCAAACCAGAGTTAGTGATTAAAACCGACCCCGACATCAAAACTGAATTTTCCGAAAGTAGTCTTTCAAATCCAGAACAATTTGGCTTATCCTTTGAGGAAGTCAGCAGCATTTTACAACAAGAAGGAACTTTCGATCCGTTAACACCATTTTTAGAACCAGACTCGGAGGGTAATTTGACGTTTTTGCCCTCTACATCCTCACAGGAAGAACTAAAAGACTTGGGAAGCACCATTTTGGAGGATATAGGAGAGAGTTCAATGATTGGAGAAAGTTTAACTGACCCTGATGAGGAGATTTTAGGTCAAAGTGTTTTAAATAATCCTGAGCTCCAAAGACTGCTAGAACCTTCAGAAGAAAAAAATCTCCCTCTTCCAGCATTCAGTCAAACTTTCCAACCTCCACCTCCTCCATAACATAAGTTACCAACTGAAATTAAATGAAATTGGCAATATTTCCACTGGTTTCTTTCAAGTTACCACAAATACGTAACGAAACAATTTTAGCACACATGTTCTAGTCTTAAATAAATTGTTGTTTATATTTTGCGTCTATAAATAAGTCAGGCAGCTTATTTGTGTAAATATTGCCAAAACAAAACTTGTTGAGATTTTAATCAAAAATTATGTTGTCCTGCTAAATTTATTTGTTGTAGCAAATTGCAAAAGAATGCCGGTTTTTGGGTTGCTTTTTTCAGGCAGAGGATAGTGACAAGTCTAAAACAGTGTACTTACTTCTGCTAAATTTGTACAAAATTACTCTTTTGCAAGCTGTTACGACAACTTCGATCTGAAAAGCACTTAATATGTTGTGTTGTAAAATATTTATTTGTTTAATTGTTTCCAAAGTTTAATACTGGTGCTAAATCCATCTGAAAACAATTGACAATTTATTGTATATTATTGTTAGATGTTACAAGAGATTAGATATTTTCTATTGTTAAATTTTTACCAATCAAGCATATCTCTGTAAAAAGTACTTTCACCACTTAACACGATCAAGTACAAAATTGGACATTTCATCGACTTTTGGCTAATTTAAATTTAATTTATTGTAAACAGGTGTGATATCCAAGCTAGCAAAAAGTTGATGAGACACTAATTCTATCAGTTTACATTTTCCGATACTAATGAAATAATCTACCTCATTTTGCAACAATTCATTGCTGTACAATCAGCTAGTCATAGTTGTAAGTCTATCTATGTTATAAAATAGTTTTTTATACATACTGTATATTACAATAATATATTTTACCATGTATATAATTATTCATATGATTCTATTTTAAAATATGTACATTTTATTTTTATACATGAAATTATAGTATTATTTATATATTCAAACCATATTTTATTTCACCACCAGTCGAAAGCTAATCCAAAACGTGGTCGACTACAAATCACCAACCGCGTGTTTTCGAAATTTGTCGACGTTATGTTGGTAATGACAGGTGACAGTTGAGGTTATGTCCAGGTAAACAAACTTGGGTGGTTACGAATTGGAATCAAAAATTTATGGAAAATGGGTTTGTTGACTGATCCGAGTGCCGGCCAAGGAAAACTTACAAAAGCTCTTCTTAAATATTACGCAAAGCTTTGTATATTGCTGTACATTAGTGGTATAGTATGGTTTTGCTCTTTGGCGTACACTCCCATGAATGCAGGGACGTACTTTTCGGAAAATGCGCTTTTACCAGGACTTGTGAAATCCGAGTTTCGCGAAGATGCAGTGGCACGGACGTATCATGATGAGCTGATAGATGAAATGAAAAAATATGATGATTCCATACCTTATCCATGGTTGCTCGCAAAAATGAGGCAGATTGGGCTTGATACGTACACTCATAATTTCACTTTACATTATCCATTAGGAAAACCACAGGTTTTTGTTCTTTCTTCATAGAGCTTTTCTAATGTGGTTTTTCAGAAATTTGTTGGAAAAAACGTGTATGGTATTTTAAGAGCACCAAGAGCTTCAAGCACTGAAGCTTTAGTACTAAGTGTGCCATACAGGCCTCCACTGAGTGTCCATCCATCTACTGCACCATCTATTGCTATAATGCTAGCCTTTGCAAAGTTTGCCAACAGTTTGTCTCAACTAATGTAAAAATCACCTTAGTACTCATTCTTTTTGTAGGAGAAAAATACTGGGCTAAAGATATAATTTTTCTAATCACAGAGCACGAACAACTAGGAACCCAAGCGTGGTTGGAGGCATACCATGGAATTGCCTGTGGAAACGACGGTACTTTGGACCATGGTGATGTTAAGGGCCGTGCTGGAGCCATACAGGCCGCTATCAACTTAGAACTCCATGAACCTACCATCACACAAGTTGACATCAAAGTGGAAGGCTTGAACGGACAACTCCCTAATTTGGATTTGTTCAACTTGGCCGCGAAGATGTTACTCAAAGAAAGTTTGCCTCATACATTTAAAAATCGGCCTAATAAAAATTTACGGGACCCGGTCAAAGACTGGTTTTACTCGTTTCAGACTTTGATGGCTATGATTTCCACTCAAGCAACTGGGGTAATTTTTTTTAGTGTATTTTGTGGTTTCTATGGGTGTTTTTAGATTCCTAATGGAAATCATGGACTTTATCATAGATTTGGAATAGAGGCTCTGACTTTGGAGAGCTCACCTTTGAGAGGTGGCAATAAAGCTGGATTTTTGACAATGGGGAGAATTATTGAGGGGATGTTTAGGAGCCTTAATAACCTTCTGGAGAGGTTTCATCAGAGTTTCTTTTTTTATTTGTTGCCATCGTCGGAAAGGTTCATTTCAATTGGTGAGTGTTAAGTTTTGTTCAAATTAGATTCTTGTCATCTTTTATTGTATATATTTTTTCTGTATTGTCTTAATCTGTGTTCAAAATATCTTATCAATTGCTTCACTTAACGTTTTGTTTCTCTTTTTTTTTAGCATTTTTATTACTTTATTTTTTTCTTATATTTGTAGTATATCTTAATGATTACTTGAAATGATTCTGTTAATGAAAAATTCATGCTGATTCAAATTCTTTTAATGCGATCATGCTAATAATTTTCAGGTTTGTACATGCCGGCGATTTGCCTTCTCGCCGGCGCCCTCTTCGTTAAAGCCTGCGCGAAATGGTGCCAACTCCAAGAAAACCAAATCCAAAAGGATTCAGCTGAAAAACCCAAGCTCAAACCCATCAAAAACAAACCCCGAATCAACCCACATCAAGCGAAGGATCCCTTAAAATACCTGTCGGACATGGAACAAAAATACAAAGTGGCGCTTAAAACTTTCAAACCTCCAGATCCCGATTCCATCAATTTTATCTCCATCCTATTTGTATTTCTAATGGCCCATGTCGTAGGAGTTTTAATAATGAACAGTCCTCAACTAATTACAATGTTGGGAGGCCAGTATAATTATTCAACAGAAAGTTCTCTCTTTTATGGCTTTATTGGAGTATCCTCTATATTATTAATAACTCCGGTTTTTATTCCCTTTAAAGGATGTGAAAAGAGTATGTCTGTTTTAAATATTTTATCCCTTTTGGAATTAGGCACCACTTTAATTTGTATTTCAATGAATAATTTCTCGCTGGCATTATATTGTGCGACAATTTATGTTCCCTTGGCGTTAATTATTGGAATTTCGCGGTGCAGCTTCACTTCTGTTATTAAAAAAGTAATTTGGTTACTTGCACATCCTCTAGTCGTTCTTGTAAGTACAGTGTTAATTTACACGTTCGTGATGTTTCCTGGAGAAAAACCTAAAGATAACTTTTATAGGGGTCTAGCAGCGACGCAACAAGCTATTATTTTTAGTATAGTCGATTCCATGATTTATGGAAATTGGTTGTTTAGTGTCGTTACTAGTATTATTATACCTAATTGGTTGTGCTTCTGGATTGTTGCCTTTTCCAAAGTTCAACCAAAAGAAAACATTTCAAAGAAAAAAGTGGAATAAATATTCATTTATATTTAAATAAAATGTTTCTTTTATCAGTTCGTTATTTGGGTATTATACACACCATTAAACCCTTCTATGGATTTATTAACTTTCAGATACAAAACCGTAGAGCGAAGTAAACTTCAGAAAACCTTGACACATTTCATTTACAGTAAATGAGAGAAGTCAGATGTTTATAAAGATTAATTTTACCGCTTTTCACGTCAACTGCCAATGCCGTTAATGTCTGAATGGAGCGAAGTTCAGACGCACCTATCACATTTTTGTTAGCAACGGCGGCTTAACTAATCACCAGAGAAAAAAAGTTTTAAATTTGAATAACTCGCCTTTAGACTGATTTTAAGAAATTTGAAACAATGTGGTAAAATTGCTGCTTTTTGGTATTTGTCTGAACTGTATAGGCTCATTATTTTCTTGCAAAAAAAACTTATGTATTATTCTCAATGAAGCTAAGAAGTCTCCAGAGAATTGGGTTTTTTAAGAAACTGCTAAATACGCTTAAAATAAACAATGTTTTAACTTTTTTGATTTTAGGGAGAACGAAATTGAACTAAAAAACGACTCAAAAATTTTATTTCTAGTTTCTAGTCAAATATTGGAAAATCGTTCTGCCAAAAAAGTTTTTGGTATCGTCAATTCTGGAAAAAAGTCTTCGTTTGAAATTCTCATAGACACTTTAAGCTACACCTCTTAGAAATTATAAAAATATAATCGCCACCCAATTCTGCAAATGACGTTAGGAGTGCAAATAGGCAGTTTCAGACAAAAACATCGTGGATATAATTTTTTTAACTCTCAAACTCTAATGTCATTGTCACTTTGATTATCCAAACATTTTGATCGCATCTGTATTTAGACAAAAAAAATGTTGGAGTGTACATGAACCAAATACAGTAAGGGACTAATTAATGAGCATTTGACATCAAAAGATGTTTAGATGGGATGAAAATAAATTAAGCAAAATTACAGGTATAAAGAAAGATTGAAACCAGTGAAACCGTTAAGATTAAAATTTTATAACGTGGTAGTATTAAAGAGAAATATTAAAGAACTCCCTTTGAAAAGATGAGTGGTGTAAATATAGAAGATCATGTAAATTATTTACAAAAAAAAAGTCCAAACACAATTTGTTGTATTTAAAAAATTATGATCACAGTGAAACCACTATCCAGAAATTCAAAAATTTTTGTCATATTAGCACATGAAATTAAGTGAGTATTCATTTTATATGTTTTTTACAGCATTTTTGTAGTCCTTGAATAATTATCATTAGAAAATTAATTTTTATAACTTAAATTTTTGAGTACAAAAGTCTTTGGGGGTCGTTCTTTATAGTCTTTGTCCAAAGAAATTCCGCAAATATGGCTAAACATTTCAAAATAAATTTTTTAAAAGTGAATAACTATTTTTATATTTATTAGCTTTAATGTGATCAACAACCCTTTAATTTTTTCATATTTATTTTATTTTTGTACATAGAAAGGAGCAGTATAAAAATGGAAACTTTGCAAAAACAAATTAACAGTAGATCACTTATTATTAAATTCTTTTTTCTGAAAGAATCGTTTCCTTTGTAGTTCCAGTTAAAAGGAAACCTGCTGCGTAATTTTTGTTTGCTCATTACCCGTTTTAATTTACAGTTAGTATTTACCTTGGTATGTCAAGCGCCAAGAATTTCGGTACAAATTTCTACTATTCGTATTATTTTCTCCCCTAAGGCCGTGATACGAAGTGTGTAAAAAGACAAAATCGTAATATACTTCACAGCTTTGCAGAATTTTGTAATAATAATTCAGTCTGAAATAATATTTGGTTCTGGGAGTGGACATTCACATTCTTGACACAATGTACTTCACATTCCTTTCATTTGCAAGCACTGCTTTTCTAATTCTAACGAGTGAATTGCTGCCATACGAGTTGTTATTGCACTTCATATTTGACCGGTCGTTTATGCATGTCTTACAAACCTACTTGACGTCTAGGAATGCTGTTGTTGAGAGACTATTGTCTTCAATATGGAGTTTTGCTATTGTCAGCGATGTTTGTTTCCACCTGCTTTCACATGCAAACAGACTGTTTTCCGTCGTCAACAAGACCTTCAACAGACGCTTGTATTATTTATAGATAATTGTTTGATTATCTTTCTTTAATGGAAATTCAATGGCGGTAGCATTGATGGCCCTATTGCCTTTATTCCACCATGAACAAAGCCTGTACATTAGTTGGGAATCAATATGAACGGGTAATCGCGAAAGCCGCAGAGCATTTCTCATAACTCACCAGACCAGTTCACCTTTATAACCTTCTCGATGTCGAAGAAAAATAGTTTTAATTTTCTCGTCCTTTCCCGAAAACCAAACATAATTTACGCTGCTTTTGTTCACTCCGCTCTATTTACATTGTACTTATGATTAATGATCAGCGTTGAACAATCCTGCATCTGCTCGAAATATATCGTCTAATAACATTTTCTTCAAAACCGCAATACACTTACATCCAGTTTATTTATAACTGCAATTACAAAATCAACAGTGAAAAGAGGGCAGAAAATTTACTTCACCTTTTCGGATGCGAAACCTGGGAGTATTTTATTTAATTTTACGAGTGGGTGCTGTAATTATTTTCAATTTAGTTTTTATTCGCGTCCTGAAAATCACCTCTCTCGCTGAAATACTATATTCTCATTAGAAGCTCTTTAACTGCAGTGAGGCGAAAAACACACCAGCTTTAAGTGGTATTAATTATACTTAAGGTGTTAACTTCGATGTGTAATGAAGCGATACGAAGTTGTGAAAAATGGAAAAAAAGTCTTCTGAAATTAACTATTTAACCGATTTAATGAGGTGTAAAATTCATCTTTATAAACTCCCAACTCCTTGCTAATCTAACGAAATATGCCGAGAATTTATATCAAGCTTTAAACGGGGTGACTAATGATCTGCAAAATATTAAGAGTCGATGTATGAAGTTTACTGTCAATCTTAAACTTAATAATCTACATTTATGGATAATGCACTAAAATATGATCATATTAATTCAAGTATAAAAGACATTTTTTTTAGTTTGTTTTCATTAAAATTTATTAATTAAAAATTTCATCCTTACTATATTTTCAGTTATTTAAAAAAAATGTCCACAGTTATATACCGTTGTTTCATTGTTAAAGAACAAATAAATATAATAAACTGAAAGGTTTAGCGCTGCAGTTTCCTTCTTTAAAGAAACTCTGAAACATTTAATTACAGATTTTTCAGGCATGTCGTAGGATCGATTGAAAATTTCATGCATGAGTTGTCACAGTTACATAAAATTTGTTATGCTGTAAATATTTACATACATTATAGAGCGATCTCTTTCACAAACTAAACACGCTGAGTTTGTAATAAATGAGGAACAGCAAGTTCAGCATAATTTGTGTCACCACGAATGATAGCAAGAACTTTACCTTTTTTCTTAATTGACTTAATTATTATGCAATGCTCAGTCGAATAATTTATATTTAGGACAAATTCAGGTGTGCCTAGTACATCGAGCTTTCCAAAATGACGACAGTATAAAGGTGACTCGAGAGAAACCGATGCAACTGTGATAAAGTTTTATATACATTTTATCGATGCATATTAAACACGTTTGATGGTTGTATTATTTAATATTTCATTTGTGAAATTGCATTGCGGACCAAAGTCAACGTTAACATAGAGTAGAGTTTAAATTTGTTTCGTTTTTAATTGGAAAAAGAATTTGATTGACGCTTTTTTTTGTCCATTAAAATTTCCACTGATTTGTGCTAAAACTATCAGCATGGCCGTGGCGGAAATAAAATCAGAATATTACATTCCACCCCGGGGCCGAAAAAGTCCCTATTCCTACGGTCGTTGTTTTTTATCAGCTTAGATAAGTATGAAAATGACACTTAATTTGTTGCTACTACAGTTACAGCAATAATGACATCTTCTCATGTCAAAATTAACACCTTGCAAAACTTCCACAATGTAAAGTTTAGGAAGCTCAAAGCACCATAAAGCTTTAACTGTTACATACGCTCAGACGAGAATTTAAATCTAATTTAATTATTATACAAAACTAAAGAGCAGAATTTATATTATCTAATTTAGAATTTAACTTGACGCTATTAAAATCCATTCTCTTGTTTTGTTACAGTTTAAGTTTTATTATTTGATTATCCTATTACTAAAACCAACACTGTTCCCGGCGTTGACAAAGATCTTCAAGTTTAAATTTTCCCGCGTCACGATTACATGTGTTTCGTTTATTTTTTCAAGCAAATTATGTCGATCGCGGTCTTTGGTGTGTGCAAGAATCAATTAAATTTGCCTAAATGTGACCAAATAGGTTTTATATTGTTTTAGACTGAATTTTGACAAAATAATTTTAAGACGGCATTAAAAAATTCAAGTGAGGAAAGAAAAATTTGATCAAAACTACGAAGTCACAACATAACAGGATCAAACAGGACCAAACGGCTCGTACTCGTCGATCTGGGCGAAAATGGCGTTCCCTTAAAAATATACTGCAGATTTCGAAATCTATTTTATAAAATTGGTTGTATTGTGTTATTTTGATTGCTTAGACAGCGGAAAATAACGTGTTATGCACAACTGAGACTTTAAATGATTCGTGTTAACAGCACTGTTTCACCACAGAAAATTATTAGTCAAATATAAATTGGGCTAAAGTGCCATTCATTTTGAACTAAATTTTCCATATAATGCTGTCAGTAATAGAAAGGCTTCCTAATAGCAAAAACCGAATGGATTTATATAAAGAGAAGAATA
Organism: Cynaeus angustus; assembly: GCA_030157275.1. Classification (NCBI taxonomy): domain Eukaryota; kingdom Metazoa; phylum Arthropoda; class Insecta; order Coleoptera; family Tenebrionidae; genus Cynaeus; species Cynaeus angustus. The sequence goes on from CM058058.1 coordinate 25,973,922, forward strand.
ATCCAATAAAGTAAAGTAGGGACGGACACAAAAAACCTAAAGAGATAAATATTGAAAGGTGTTTGGCTTGGAAAATGTATTTTACTCGAATGACATCCGGGAAAGAAAACGATTAATTTAAAACATTAATCTTGCAGTAAAACATTTTCCCTTGACATACGTTTTTGAGATCCTCCATAAAAATAACAGATTGAGATTATTTTCCACTTCTTATGACATTTTTTCTCACTTTACATTGATTGGGTTAAAATCAATGAATCACCCACGTTTGACTTATCAGCGAACCAAAACGAACTTAATGAGAAGTCTAAAGCTACAAAGCGAAATAACTGTTTACCAAACCGATTTGCAGGTTTCGTTGGGTTGCATCGATCGAATGCTTTAGAAATTGAGAACAGATTTGTGGTACTCAAAGTACAATGCCGGATTCGATATTCTCTGTTTGGAACATCCTGCATGTTTGAATCGCCGGTTATCCGTTAATATCATGGAAATAGTTGACATTTCCATATGCAAATAAAATTTTACGTGGAGGAAGGCATGGTTATTGATTCAAAATATTTCTTTGCCGGTAGAAAACTCTCTGTAATTATTATTCAGGTCTTTGAAATTTTTGCAGATTAAGGAATTGAATTTTAAAGCTTTAATTACAGACTACTGATAAATTCTGAATACTAATCTTTAAGCAAATAATTCAACATTTTCACCGAGAATTCGTGTTTTTCTTAATGTGGTTACACAGGCACGAACATATTTGCTTTAACGTCTTTTAGAACATCAGAGAAGTTATTTTAGAAATAAATTATTGTCTTTTATACGAACTTAATCTCGGCAGAGTTTAAATTAACTGCAGAAATAAAACTGTAAGTAGAAAAATTTATGACCGACATTCATGCGGTTATTTCTTCAAAGAAATATTTTAAATTTACAGCCACAGTGTTCTACCTAGATGTCACTTTTATATGTTATTTAATTAAAGTTGGCCTAACTTTGATGCGTTTATACCCCGTGCATTTTATTTGAAGTTTGCGAGTCAACATTAACTCGAATTAGCCCAAGCTCTGCAAAGGTTACTGAAGCATACCTAATGAAGAATTTATTGAATTTAATATTTATTACGTTTGCACAATATTCAGGTCTTAACATAATTACGAATATTAAACATTCAGTGTGGTAGGTATTTCAGATTTTAATTAAAAATATTTGTTTTTTTGAGTATCGAAATTTTATTAACAAACCGCACATTTTGATACAGTGGTGTCCTTAAATTTAATTTAATATTTTAATGGTTTTTGAAGCACTTTGTGGTGTCTATTAATCTTTTAATTTATCTTCTATAAAAAATAGCCGTGGTATATTTTATATTAAAATGAAATTCAATTTAATGGTGAGGTAAATGATTTTCTTAAGCTGTTTGATATTGGAAGAAAAAATCAAGAAGCGTTTACATAGAAAAAGTTCTTGGTTCTTACTACTTTTCCATGACGAGCAATATATTTAAGAGGTACTACAATAATATTAGTTAATAGTTTTACGAATTTCAAACTAGGGAGTTCTGTGAATAAAAAAATCCATTATAGTGACCAAGGGTTTTTTATGTACTTAAAGAGTAGCGCTGTAAATTTGGGCTTATTTTTTGCTGAATTTCCAAAAGTTCAGTGGTGTGAAATCCACCTGGGCGTTTTGAAGTATTTGAAATTTTGAAAAGCGGTGAACGCCATCATATTTCTTAGCTTTTGACTACCAAGAATTCGGTCTGATTTCGATTTCAAAAATCACAAATAAAAAAAAAATGACAAATTTCATAATATTTCTTAAATTACTTTTGAGATTCTACTGTAACTTTGCACGTTTATTGATTTTCATCTGTTTTTTCGATTGACGTCAAAGTTACTCGATTCGATTACGTTTTGTTAAAAAAAAATTAAATATTGAGGTACAAGAAAATCGAGATAATTCTTCTGTCTTCTACGAATCAGTTAATTTTGGGTCAATCGGTATCGGCTTATCTTATGGTGAATTTTACAGGGAATTGGGTGGTGTGCCGAAAATTTACTTAAGACTTGGAGTAATCTGTATCCAAGTAATCTGGATTTAAACTTTTGAGAAGGTGCATTTTGCGTCAAAAGGATTAAAATTAAGCGATTTCTTTTTTTTTTAAATCAGGTTAGATATCAAACTAATGCATTTGTGTTTTTTAGGTCTAAAATGCAAAGCATCCGGTCTTGTTTTAATTTCAAAACAACAAATTTTTGATTGAAAAATTCTAATTTAATCGAAGCAGAAATTTCTGTTTTTAGAAATTCGTTCTTCTGAACAACTGCACTATTAGAATGCAAGTGTACACAATTATAAAGAAGCTATCAGTCTATTTTATTTTTGTCTTGAAAAAACTTTTAAGTTATTGGGAGCAAAACTTTTGGCTTAAATGCTGTGAATTTACATTTATCTTAGGCAGAATTTGATGAGGAATTGTCCGCTTCAAATTTAGACATATTTTATAATATGACCCGACGGCGTCTCAACATTTTTAAAATGCATAAATTTTTAATATACGTTGAAAAATCAACAATTGTGCTTAAATTCTTCTGCCATAAATTCATCAATATTTGCGTCTTTGTTTTTAATTAAAATTATTTTTTGCAACCTTTTGTATCTAGATTTAAAATTTAAATTTTGTTTCGTTTAATTTTAGGAATAAATCTGGCGCTGTCCCATTCAAGCTTTATTCTTTTTTTAATGAATTTTTTAAGTCAATAGATTCTGCTTCTTTAAAGATATTACATTTTATGTATTCAATTGTGAGCAAATACGCCCATGGTGGTTGCTTTAAAAAGTCGCTTCACTTATTGTTTCATTCTTTTAATGAAACAAATCGTTACCGAAACTATGCTATTATTTATTTTAACTTCTGCGAATATCTACTCTGCAATACTCAATTTGTTTGAGGTTGTTGACTTCATTAAAAAAACTACTTATCATTTACTTTAGATCACTTTTGTGTCCTTTTTCAAGGCTTATTAGCTCACACTTTTGGTTTTATTTCTTAGCTTGATAGGAAAACTTAAAAAAACTCTTTGTCTGGGAATTACAAAGCGAGGATCAGTCGATTTGTAAACAAAATTGAGTTTGCAACTTTGTTAAAACCAGACCATTTCTAACAATGACCGGTTGTCTTGGGAATGACCGTTGCCCTTTGCGTTTATTCTTGTAGATCAGCTAATTGAAATTAGAGAGGCAAAATGGAGGGTGATCTTTTCATAATTTTCAACTTATTAATTCAATATTATAGGCAATTGATTTGGGATTTTTTAACAGCGCGTAATAATAATGAACCATTTCGATTATGTTTTGGTCTTTGTGATGATGGAGACATCTCCTTTAATAGGTATTCACTTAAATCAGAGCTTACCACGCTTGTGTTAATCTGAATCGATTAATTTTATTTCATTTACGTTATCAATATCGTTCTTACATAAAGGTTTGCGTCATAAAGCACGCTCACTCACCATAAAAAGAACATTTTTGCTAAAGTATTCTCCCGTATAATTTCCAGACCTTTTCAAGCCCTGATAATATATCGATAATCCTAAAATTACACGTTTCGTTAGGGTTTATTATTTTAGAGATTAGAGAAATGACGGAAACTTCTCTTCCGTTATTTTAAGAAGCGATAATAAGTGTGAAATGCGAAGTGGTTCTTTGATATTTCACCCTTTTTTTAAAAGGTAATGAAAAGTTTACATTTGTGTGGTTTGAGGGTGATGAGTATTTATATAAAACCCTTTTACAACCTACACGTTGTTGTACTCCACCTATTTTTTTATTCGTTGTGGGGGCGGTAATTTTTTCGCCATATTAAATCAGAGTGTTACTTTTTTTTAATGTCAATTTGTGGGATAGGAGAACTAGGTTCCGAAGAGTATGATCAATGTTATAACTTTTAAAATAACGATTCCAATCATGTGCTTCAATCAACGGCTTGACTTGCATAGTAATGATATTCTTTCTAAACTTTTGTGGAGGGTGCCAGAATGAAATGCCATCGACGTCTATCCATCATATTCGTTATTAGAAAGTATTGAATGTTCTAAGAAATTTGCACTTAAAGTAGTTTTATCTGAATTATAAGTAAAAACTGAGCATTGTTAGATAACTCAAGAATGATAATAATAATCAACAAATGCGTTGTCTGTAATAATTAAAAAATTTTAATACTCACTGGTCTATCTGTATTAAAATATTACAAGTACTGTCTTATAACTTGTAATTTGATTAAGGCTAATGCTTCATTTTTTTAGAGACAATGATGTAATAACTTATAGTATTAAGAGCAAATATACAATTTTTTTAAACTATTTTGAAGAATTTTTACACTAATTTTCTAGAGAGTAACAATATAAAGAAATTTAATAGAAACACAAAATATTAGGTACTCTTAATGTTCAAAATTCGCTTAAAATTCTAAATAAGTTTATTTAATTTAGATATTTAGATTCACTAGTTGAATGTTAGACTACATTTTGAAATGAAAAATTCTAAATATCGTTAATTTTACAATGATAAAAAAAGTGAACGCAAATTTGTATTTGAAGCAATTGAAATGCAAAATTTTAAAATTTATATTTAATTTACATCTAATTTTAAAATTTATTTTTAAACTAAAACTAGTTTTAAATTAATGCTGTAAAAATTGCACTATTTGCCTAAAATTGCTTGGGATTTTGATACATTTTTAAATATTGTAAAAATAGAAATGTTGAGCAAGAAGTGTACAAAAAACCGTTAGAAATTATAGTTGTGATAATAAAAAATTTTTAGCGAATTTTTAAGTTTATTTATCTAAAGTTTTTTTAAAAAAAATACAGATATTTTTAAATTATTACAAAAAAAGCAAAATTTGTATATTCAGAAATAGTCAATAAAAAAATTAAATTTAAAAACGGATAATTTACAATTTTGTGACTGTGCGTTGTGATTGTTCCAAGAAATTTTCGAAATTGAAACGTAGTAAAAATTTTAGTTCTAAAATTTAAAAATTTCTGTTCAGATTTACTCAACAAAAATTACTCTCTTACTTTAACATTTTTTTTCAATAATGATTATTATTTTTAATAACAACAAAAAAATTAACGAATTTTATGTTAATTTAAGAATGACAAAATTTAGAAGGATGAAGAACTTATAAAATATAATTAACTGAAAATTTGTGACAAATTTGTAAAAATAGTGTTGCAAAATTTTCTCCACAATTTAAATCAGTTTGGACATTTTTGTAAAAATTAAAAAAAAGATCATACATGAAGAACATTTCAAAGGGTACGAACTTAAAATTGTAAATATTAATCAATGTAATCTGAAATTTTCGGATTAACTTATTTGTTCTTAAATAAGTTACGTTCGCTTAATTTATGAAAAGTGCAGAATTAAAAAAGTATATATATTTACGTACATTGATACTTGCTTTATAAAGTGTTCTTGATAAATGTAAGGAATTGAGATCTTTGTAAGCATTTTCTTATAAAATCTTAAAAAGTGGAGAAAATTTTTATTTTATGTACAAAGTTCCGTGGATAAACCGTAAACTTTTTGATGATATGTACTTAAAATTTTAAAATTTAGTCAGTTACAATTCAAAATGTAGTCTTGAATAAAGATAGGTTCATTTAATTTGCAAAGTCAAAAAAATGTCCAATGGTAATAATTTTCTAAATAGGTATAAAAATTTAAAAAATTGTTAATTTTACGAAATGTCATTAAATAAAAATAAATAAAAAAATTTAATGAGGTACAGCCAAAATAAATACTAAATTTTATAGTTAAATATTTAAATTATGACTCAAAAATTCTTTTAAAAAATAGAATCTTAAAATGGTTCAAAAAGCAAATAAAAAATGGGAACATTTTGAAAATTCTGTGGAAAATTTTAAAGTATTTTTAGATTTAAAAACTGTTTTATTTTTCCCGAACGATAATTCCAAGTATAGCACTTCTGAATACTTGTTATATCTTAATTATGTTCTGTTTTAATGTCAAATTAAAACTGCTTTTGTAATTAAGGCTTTTAGAAATATGACTTCTTTCAAAATTTTCTGATATTTAGAATGCTGGTAAAATAAAAATATTCTCACATGTATTTATTATTTATCACATATTGGGACAAAAATGCTCCAATAATCGTTGTTCGCCTAGCAGTAGTAATGGTCGAACATCAGTTCGTGACAATGAGATCTCTTCTCTGGGTTTGTACTTGTTGGAATCCGCAATAACAAATACTGGAGGAATAAGCAGACGAACAAAGAATCGATAAGTTCAAACGTGATATAATATAAAACCGTATTTGTGGATATAGACATGTAGTGAGTATTTTACAAGATTCTTCGAACAAGTTATAAAATTGAGTAGAATTTTTTGTTGATAAGCAAACTCTAGAGATGCGTATAGATAATTTGTCGTGTTAGTACAGAAATAAAATACAACAGTACGTGTGATAATTATTTCTAAAAATCCTATTGTTCGATTGTTCATGCAATTTTATAATGAATCTGTTGCTACAAGCATATTTTGTCGTAAAACTGGTGTTTCTGGTGCAGCTTACTAAGCATAATCACTTTTTTAATTAAACTAGTGAATTACGGAAACGAGCATATTCATCGTTTTACTTTTCACGTGTTTGGTGCTGTTATGAAGACAAAGGAAATGACTTAAACATAATTTCACAGGTTCGATAAGACGATTATGTGCGAAGTATTGAGCAAAGCAAATGTCATGTTTACACTAAGTGCGTAGAAACTTTATACAAGACTGGGCACCTAAAACCGTGCGTAATAAAGGATGAACTGTTGGGAATAACAGGGTTAGGGAACTTGTATTGTAGCAGAACCTTTAGTCTTCCATCAGATTTGCAACTAACGCAAAGATATCACATATAATAAGCCTTTTGTTTCAGTATCATTTCATCAACCTTATCCGCTTTGTTGACACTAGTGGATGGGTGTAAAGTGATTGGGGGTCGACAAACACACTTCGATTGGATTATATTCCAAATATAAACAGAGATGAAGGTAGCAAACTAATGCAAAATAATCAATAACCTTCCTTGTTTTTGTTGAATTTATTATTTATGTAGAATGTCGCAATATTTATACAGACCTGTGCTGAAACAGTTGCATTTTATGACTTTAAGCAAGACTGATTTCCGTTGCTACAGAAAATCTTACATGACATTTATAATGGGTTTACTGCATTTACTTTAGAGAGTTTAGATTTAATGAGATATCTTTTAAAATGACACTGTGCAACTGAAGTTGGTTTAGGAACCAACTGTTACAGTCAGTGGCTGTAGAATTATAGAAGGATTTAAACTTCCTATTTCGAAGAAAATGCGGAAGTTTTGTTAAACGGACTTTAAAATGTACCTGCTATAAATACCGAATCATTCTAGCTTATTTAGCAAGGATTTATAAGCATCCTATATAGGAGATTTGACAATTTTGCTTCAGTAAATGACAGATGTTAGTTTGACAAGTTTATCAATAGTTTACAAAGCTAAAATGTTAGTCTGACCCGGCGCCTCCACCATTTCACTCTTACTTTTTTACATTTTACATTCGTTAAATTTCTTGTGTACCTTACAATATAATACATGTAAAAAGCTTTCTAAAGAAGCATTCAGTATTTTATGTCGCGCAAAAGCGCCGGATTAAACCGTCAGTTTTCAAAGTGGAAAAATTAATAGTCCGAGGTCCGCAAAGCGTACAAAACATCACATTTACAATTCTTGTTGGGTTTTGAGCGTACGGATCACTATAGACTTAGTTCCACGCCTCAACCAAATCGTCTAATAAGCTTTAATCTGGCTTCGAGGTTTATGTGCAAGCTCATGTGTGTTTTACAGGATTTACTAAAACCGATGAACGTTCCTACACTTTAAAATAGTGTTGGTAAAAAGGAATCCGCGTTAATTGATTTAATTGAAAAGCTCAGTGTATAGATTTTCTTAGCTGTATAATCAAGAAGTGGAGCTTAAAAGGGAAAGTTAATGTAACTGTTAAAAAGGAAAAGGGATTATAGGGTTCGGTTCTAAATTTTGACAATCACCAGAGTCGTCCGCTAGCAAAGCCTTTCGTGGCGCCCTGTCGTTTTAATTATATACGCTATTCAGTTTAAAATTTCCACCTGCTCGTTCTTTTAAAGTTCACAGTCCTAAATCTTATTTATTACACTTAAATTACCATGTTTGGTCGTAAAACTGTAAATATTTAGTGTTGTTTCGCCGATCATTTTTATTATTATTTTTTAAATGTGGGGCTTCGTAACTGAGAAGCTGTAAGCAAATAGTTCTCGTAAAACAACATTTTGACATAACGTATATTCAATTAATTATGTCAACTAGTGTAGAAGTTTTATTGAAATTAGTGTTGATTTATTAGAATAAATTGGCAGTGATTATCAATAACTGTCTATTTGATGCATGAGTGTACAATGAAAATTGGCTCGTAATTCATTGTATGAATTATTATACTAGAGATTATGTTTATAAGTTGACAAAATGAAAACTAGTATTGGGATTTATTCTTTTGCGCGCCCCGTTAATAATCCAATTAAATAAGCAAATAGTTCATTTTCTATTTTTTATTACTTTAGAGTGCACAATATTTACGATCGTAAAACTTGCATTATAACAACGGATATGAAAATATTTCTAGGTAATATGCTCATAATAATCAAGCCCAATTTTTGCTCATAACACCCTATAAAAATATAATAAAATGAAACTAAACAGTCAAAATATCCAAAGAAAAAATTCGGACGACTATTCAGATTTACATTTCGATGATAAAATTCGTTATTATTGCGAATTTCAATTAGAGATTAGGTCTAACTAAATAGGTAAAATTTTTGTTCAATAAGCTGAAAAACCCCAAATTAAAAATTACATTTTAAACGTGCTTAAAATACATTTCGTTTTAGAGTGAACCATTTTAATCATTGTTCGGCCTGAATTTTTGAAATAAATAAAACCGTAGTATTGTGACCATTTTTCCAATTATTGGTTTTTAATAAAGAGCGGAACAATTTTTGAGTGGCATTTAAAAAAATATTTAAAAAAATCCACTAAATTTCTATGCTGATTTATTTTTCAGGTTGATTAAAATTCCAAACAGTATTTAAATATTTTCAATATTTGTATGCTTGTACTAAATAAAATTTTAATACTAAAGCGGTTTTAACCTGATTATTAAAAAAAAACTGTGTATTCAATGTATTTTTGGAACATTTAAATTCATGTGTTTCAGTCTTTCTACGACCTCGTAAGAAGTTTTCTTTTTTAGATTAGCAGATCAAAAGCTTTTATTATGTTTCTCTGGGGGCAGGTTGTAAAAAAATTTTGGCGTGAAAATGACAACTTTGAAACAACATTTTAAGTTAAATTGAAAGCAATGATGGATTTAGGAGCTTTCGTTTCAAATTTAACAAGGTTTGTCAAGTAAATTCTTTTTTGATAATCTCTCTTTCCACGTTGCGTTACGCCACTGGATTTAATTCAAATTACTTGTTTTGCTGTTCGTTTTTGACGCTTACTAAGCAATAAAATTTAATTTCAGCCTCTTTACTCCGGCATCAACTGACACAGTCTGCCTTCGCAAAAGTGGGCGTCTGTCGAGGTGTTTAATATGAATTGTTGTGTACAAACGCGAGATTTCGACGAGTTTAATTTGCCAGCTAGCGTTGAATTAACTCAAACAAAAGAATTCCTGGGTGTTCTTATGACGCGTTGAATAAATGTTTTCCTAACATAGAAACAATATCATTGTTAATGTTAATAAAGCAAAAATAGAAAACAAGTCAGAAAACAGCATATCCAGAGGCTTCAACTCCGAGCAAAATCTCTCATTAACTAGCTGCAACTTTACTTTTTTTTTTACAGCACAGTTTCAATTTTCTCTGGTTTAATCATAAACCCGGTTGAAACGACCCTCGTCAATATCCCAGTCTACTCACGAATTACTCTTCCTTTGATTGGCGTTCATTATAACCGGAAACGAGGTGAACAGGAAACGCAAAACTTTCACGTGAGGTGCTTAGTAATACACAACTTGTAACGAAGCTTTCCACAACTTGCTGTTTTCGAAATGAGTCGTGACAAGCGGACATTTTAAACTTCACTGAAAACGGCAGATATCAAACGTCGAGTTCAATTTTTGTTTAGTTTTAACCCCAAGAGTTTAATATTTAACCATAAATCTCCACTTCGTGTTTGTATTGCACATGGCTCATTAAATTTCTTTGACGTTATTCTGGATATCTCTTAAGGGAATTTATTAGTGTGAAATATTTAAAGTTGTGATTGCTTGTTAACACTTTAGGCTTATGGCTTTCCATTTACAAGTTTTTGTGTAATAAAATTACAGTAATTTAGAGTAACTACCTTACAAGAGTTGAGGAATACTTTCACTAATTTAATGATTTAGAAGCAGCTACAACAAATTTAAAGATTTAAATTTATGGTACGATCGCTCTTATTTATGTGAGTGTTTAAAGAATGCAAGTATTTTTTTCGACAAACCTTGTGTGAAACTTTTCCATTGTGTTAATGTTACCAAGTTTTCGAAGTTCCGAAAAGTATGCTAAAGAAACAACTTTTATTTTTCTTGTTAAATTTATAGCAAATTTAGTCAGAACCAGTTCATTTGATTTCTGAAAGTTTTCGAACAATAAATACGAATCATACATAAGATCAATAGTGTTGTCTAACGAGTAGAATGTAAAAATATAATCATACATGTTCAGATTCTTTAAATTTTTCAAATTGTTTTAGAATCTTTGTATCTATTGTAAACAGTTAATCAGTTGACTGTGTTCGATTCTTTGTATTTTTTGGTTTTTATAACATTTTAATGCCTCGTTTTTCTTTACATTATTCTCTTGATTATTCAGGTTTTGTATATTTGTTAAACACTCTACACATGCACGCTCAAAAGATGACACCTCAATAATTACAATCATCATGTTTAGAAGAAAAAAAAATAAAGGTCCTTTAGAATTTATATGTAAATTAGTTGAAATTTTAAATAATTCTATAACAAATTCAAAAATTATTAGAGTTTAAAAAAATTACTTATTTAAATATTGAAACATGAAATTTTTTTTGAAGTTTGAAAATGCTAAAATATTATGGGTACCATAAAAAACAAAAAAAAAAAATTTCAAAATCCAAAAACCAAAATGAGAATTTCATATTAATGTTCTAATTAAGTGTTAAAAATAAGAATAATTTTAAGAAATTTATAGATTAGAAAATACTAAAAATTTGAATTTTTAAAAGTCTGATATAGGAATTACAAAAAAGTTAAATTAAATGGATCTAAGAGCTTGAAATTTTTTTAATATTTAAAGGGCTTAAAGCATTGAAAGAATCAAGGATAGTATCTTTCACAGAAACACTTAAAGCTATTATAAAAATCTATAAATATTAAAAAATCTATATATATATATATATATATATATATATATTAAAAAAAATAAAAAATCCAAAACAACTAACCAAAAAATCTAAATTAAACCAAAGTTTCTAAGTAATTATTAAAAAAATCAAAAAACTACTAACTAGTTAAACTAAAAAATAAAAAAAAATAAAATAAAAAAAAACGTTCTAAAGCGTCTGAACAATCAAAAGAAATTTAAAAATTACAGATGCTGTTAATCGTAAAATTAATATAAAAGATTAGAGAGTATCAAAAGTTCATAAGACACAAAAAACTTACAGAATTTGAAAAATTTAAAGTATGTAAGTAAATGATAAAAAAATCCAAAGTAAAAAATCAAACGAATTTTAAAAATCGAACTTAATTTAAAAAAGTATTAAATGCGCAAACTATATAAACGTTTTAAGAAAAAATATCTAAACAGTTCGATTTTTTTTGAAATATAAAATGTCAAAAATAAGTAGAAAATGACTTAGAGAATAACGCATACAAAGAATCAACTTCACAGAGAATTATTTTTTTGAAAACTTAAAATTACTCTTAACATAACTAATTTTCAATCCTGTGAAAATTTTGTATCATATTTATTGTAAAAAGAAAATAAGAATTTCAATAGGGAATTTTTTTAAAAAATTTTTACTGACTTTAAGTAAGACTTTATATACGTCGCAAACTTTTGATTTTTTGGATGCTTTGACTTCTTCATTTTTTAAAATCTTTCTTTTGGTTCCTGTTTTCTTTCATTCTCTGTTTTTTTCGTCTTTTTGGATTCTGAAAAGTCGATAATTTGTATATACTTTTTATGGTTTTTATGTTTTTAATTATCAAAAATTAATTAAATTAATAAATTACTCTTAAACATGGTGAATTAAAGTAGCTAGACAAATTAAAATTATGCGCATATGTAAAATTTAACGCATTCGCTTTCCTGTTAAATTCGTTTGTTACGGATCATATTTCTAAAGGTTCTCAACTGCTGTAGGATTATTGTTAAATTATGTTTAAAGACTTAAGGAGCTTATTTCATTAACCAATAAATTAAAAATTACTAACATTAGCTACTAAAATTTATTTGTAAAGCACAAAAGTAAGAAATTTTGCCTAATTTATTTAGTAGGGCTTTACTACTTTGAATAAATAATGCCCCAAAATAATTAAGGAGTATTTCTAAAATCGTGGCCCTTGTCATTTACATAATTTCTTAATTAAGTCATTTTCAGAGCTTACTCTTGATCTATAATTTAGAATCCTCTTGTTAATTTCATTAATTCAGAAATATTAAAATGGAGCACGGATTGCAATACTTACGGTGAACGCATTTTTTATCCATGAATTGAAACTTCACGAATTTTAGTTAAAACTGAAACATTTAACAAAACTTCGTAGTCTCTCGTCATGTCTTATTGGTTTTGTGTTCTGAAGTTACGATGGTGCAAAAAATTGACTAGAATTGGTCTCGTTAGGTTGATTTGAATTTAAAATAAATCTAGTTAGTGTCATAATTGAATTAATTATTAACTTAGTTTGGAAAGTTCTGAGATTATTTATAATAACGCGAAATCTATCCTTGTTTCTATTGATTTAGTTTCGAGACAAAATCTCTTAATACCCTTCTAGTGTCGCCTAATATCATTTTAGAACTTGATCCTTTTAGGACAACATTTTTTCCGGAATATGAATATCTAAACAAGCAAAGTTTGCCAAAGGGTATTAAAATGGTATTTAAATTAGATGATAGCTTCGAAATGAAACTCTCGCGCGTTGTGTCGGTAATACATATAAATTTTTTATAGTTTGACGAAATCGTAGCACGAATGAGCGCGTTTCGTTTCGGTTAAAAGTTGGATTGAAAAATGTCACCCTTGAGGGTCCTTGGTAGAAGAACGCCTCTAAACGAGCGTACCTCTTACCTTGTAAAGTTTAGTCGTATTGGCACCTGTTCGTGAGGACCAGGAAGCAGATCGACAGGCTTTGTACAGGTGTCACCGCAGAAGCTATGTTAGATTTATATGAAGCTATCAATTTCCACTCTTCAACGTTTATGCTTCGTAGGCTATTGATGTCTTGTGGAATATCGGAAAACTAAGCAGTGCCGCCTTCTCAGGGTTTATATTATTCACGCTGAAATGCCATCAGGAGCCATATTTTAAATGCTTGTGAGCAATTTCGACCCTACAATTCCGCATATCTACTCGAAAGCTTGAAATACAAGGTTTTTCACCCTCTTTTTAATGGAGATATATTATCGGGGAGTAGCTTCACTGATTTACTCCGAAGATGTCAATTTACTGCTTCCAAATTACTCTCACGTATGCTCAATTTGCTGACTTAAAGATCGACTTTTAAAAGACCTGCGTAAAATTCAGATGTGTTTACACATATCTCGTTTAATTTATAGGTAATTAGTGCCATAATAGACATTTTACATCATCACACTTTACAAATATAGAAACGGCTTTGATCTGGTTTCCTTTGATGCAGAAACTAATTGACTTCTCTATTAGTAGTTTGTTTTGAATTACGTATTATTGTTGGTATAAATTTTCATTACAATTTAATTTATATTTTATGATGGGCTTTTGTGGATCAGAAAAGTGGTTTTAAATTATTTATGAAATATATGCATTTAATTTTCCTATTTTTAGACTCATTATTATAGATGCCTAAAACAGATTATTTGATTACAAATACGCCGGTAATGTAAATATGTTATACATATGCAAATTTATATACGCGTTATTTCAAATTTTCTCATAATTTATAGTAACACAGAGATATAAACACATTTTACCATTTTGTTCATGCTCTGTAAGTAAAGTTAGAATATATTCCATATTATATTTTCGGAGTTCTAAAATAGGACTATTCTGTAATTTTTTGTTTATTTCAGCAGTCTACTAACTGTAGTTCTAATAAACCCCTAAAACTGCAATGCTTTGATTAATCAGTGGCATGCTGGTGCATTTTTAAAGACGCTTAAAATTCGTTAAAATCATTTTTTATAATTATGGTTTTAAAGACCTTGATATTTTAAAAATGTAATTCTAAATTTAGTTTTGTTATTATTATTTTTCTGCATTGCAATAAATGTAGAAAAAAAATTTTCTTTATTTTTAAACTTTTAAAGAACTACAGAAGTTTTAAATATGTTTTGGTTTAATTTTTATGTTTTCCATTATAAAAAGAGTAAGATAAATTAAATTTGTCAATATTTTATTGCTTTTGATTTTTATTAATAGATTTTGTTTGGATATCTATTTTATTTAGTTAACAGAAGAGAAAAAGTGGTCAAGTCTGTTTGAAGCGTTACATTGCTTATATATGTAAAAAAATATATATTTATAATTTTCTAAGAGTTTTGCGGATGGAACATAAATGTTGGCGGATCCTGTATTTAAAATATTCAATTACAAATTCACAATTTCAGTTTTTTACAAAAAAAAAATGCCAAGCCACATGAAATTAAGTATACTTCGTGATCATGTATCCCACCTGTGATGTGAACAATATCTCAGTTTTCGTAAATATGCACCCCATCTTGCCGACCATGTGACAGATGTCAATCATCAATAAGGGTAAAATTCCTCCGCCAAAGCTGCTTTTCCTGCATCTCATTATCTTCAATAAAAAGTAATAAATCTGACAGTTAAAATTTAGTAATTCTAAAAAAATTAAGTCTGCTGTTAGTATACCAACTTTAGTAAAGGAATTTAAGTATTGTTCAAATTTAAAAAAGTTTAATGTAAATGGTGATTGGCTGGTTAGAAGTATCATTAGTCATTACAGCCAGTACCATGAGCAAACTCCCTGCTACCACAAAGAGATTCTAGTTGTTAATTGGTGTACAAAACAACAAAAAGCGTGTTTATCTGCATACTGAATGAGTAAGTTTTAAATATATAGTCTATAAATATTAAGCAAAAGACAGATATCATTCTCAATATGACAGTAACAGCTTAAAATTTAGACTACGCTTTTGTGTCATACTTCTGTTGTTCATTAATTCCGTGATTCATATGGTATAGATACAAAAAAAATTGCTGAATTAAACTTAGGAACAAACCCAAAAAAAAAAATACGGTAATAAAATTGTGATTTGAAAATATTTTGGATAGTCTATTTAAAGCAGACATAAGGAAAAAATTTAATGTTGCTGTTTTTTTTTTGGGAATCTTCATATTATTGTTCTTAATAAAATATTAATCAAAAGGCACATTAATCGGTGTGCTGCTATAAAGTTAAGCAGGATTAGATGTTATAAAATATTAATACATGTATCCACTTCGAAAATTTAAATGTATTAGAGTACCAACATTTGTTAATAAAAATAGAAGATGGATAAGGATATGAGTTCAGAGAACTTTTCAATTAAGAATAATAATATTTTTAAATAATCTCAGATTGTGAAAACAGAAGAGTTATATCAGTACGTTAAGAAACCATAAGAATACAGACATAATACAAAAATTGTATGAATTGTGCAGCTGATTACTATGAATTTTACAGACCAAAACAAAAAAGATTATTATTTATAATATGATATTATAATAATTATAATAAATCATAATTTATGAACAAAACATAAAACAACTAATAATGAATAGAAACAAGAGCGAGAGTTAATAATCGGGTTCCAAATTATATATCAAAAAAAAAAAGAAATTTAGAAAATTAAATAAGGTATCGTGATGGTTCAAAGCTTCCAGCATAACGGTCACTTTAAAATATTTTAATTTTATTTATTATCTAAACGAATGGTTTATCGAGGAAGCTGTTCTTTAAGCGTTCCGACAAAAACAGGATAAGCCAATACGGTCGGTATGGTTACTTTTGGGGATAATTGCATCCGGAGTTAATCCGAGGATGCTCAGATTCTTGAGTTTTAGAAAAGGTCAAATATCTCTGAAAATTACATTAAGTAAAGTACGCGGGAACAATCACCATACGTTGATGATCTTGTCATATCAAACCGCTATAAACGTATCCAACTGTTCGAAAAACGCTGACACATTGAAAACGTCGTTTTGAATGTGTCAGCGTTTTTTTTTAATAATTATGAAATCGGATTAAGTTAGATTAAGACATTACAATTGTACGCGAAGTTTGACTCACTCAACTCCAATCAATCTCGATATTAAATTAATTATCAATATTCTGGCATGATTTTGGAAGAACAAATTGCACGATTTAGAACATTTCTCTCAATTTGTCAAAACGATTGCTTGAAATTAGACTTTTATCGCCACTGTCTTTCTAGGGTACTTTTAGTACTCTAGAGTTTTTCTTAGCCAAACCATTATTTGTTTATAAAATTTAGCAATTTTTTTAGACGATTAGAGTTAAATTAGCACTTGTGATAAACACCGGTGTTTTGTACTGTTTTTCCTATCATTGACTATTAGATGAAGGAAGAACCGAATTGTATTTGTTCATATCACTCGGGGAAATTCTTAATTAAGTTAGAAATCATTTAATAATTGTTGTAATTAGGGTACCGGCCGTCCCTTAATTAGCTTTGCAATTTGACTTATTAGAAATGACCGCCAAGTAGAAGTAACGTTCCTCTGGGAGTGGAGGGTAACCAACACTATGAGTGCGTCAGATTAGAGAGAACAAGACGTTCAGAGTGGAGTACCACCCCAACGGAGTTGATAAAAGTTGGAACACAAGTTTTTGGGGACTGTTTGTTTGGATTTCTTACTTAGATTGTTTGATTCAAACTTATACTTAAACCTTTTTCGAGATTCGTTTCGAGAACCTTCACTTTGAGTTTAGTCATCGAATTTTCCGTATTCAAGCGAATAGTCTTGATATTGTTTTTTTGAATGTCGAAAAACTCCAAAGTAATTTCTTTTATTTCAGTGAGAATTTTAACACGAGGGTTGTTTGTGGCCGAACTCCCAGGATTTGTAAATTTTTGTTGTAGCGCCTACAGTAAGTAGGTGTTTCTTAGAATTAGTTTATTAATTTATTAGTTTATTAGTGCGATTGTTTATTAAACAAAAAATTACTTTCTGATCGTTGTAAGTGTCACGAGATTAATAGTTTTATTAAAAAATGTATTAAACTTTACTGCCTCTTCGTTTTTATTTCCAGCACCTTTGTGGTCTGATTGAGGTATGTTTGTTTGAATTTTTAAGGTGCAAACAAAATGCAAATTCAAATTTTTAATATTGCAAAAAGGAATCCTTAAAATTATTTCCCCAACTTTCTTCAGTACAGAATTTGATCAAAATTATTCATATGTAGTAATCTATGCTTGTAGGTGGACGCGTGTGTGGGTGCGGTGGTTTAAAATAAACCAGGCTAAAGCTGATGGATTTTAAAAAGTAATAGGATTAAATCATGGCGATCTTTTTAATACAACGGAACAACATTTTTAAATTCAACTTTCTTGTACTCGTTGTAAAAAATAAACATTTTTAACAGCGACTTAACTTTACGACAGAATCGATGGAAAGTTTAAGGAGAAGATCCAGGAAATGGCTACACAGTGGCTTTTTTCTTGATGGATAGATAGTTCCATATACTTTCATTTTGTGACTTTTACGAGCTTGGTTGAAGTAACAACTTGTTACACAGACATAAAAAGGAAGACGACCACTCGTTTTGTTAGAAAATATTCATTTGTTTTTGGTTAAGCTATGTGGAGTTGTGAAGTTGACTTTTAGAACGGAGCGTTGTAAAAAACGATGCCACTTGGATAACAAACTATTTTTTTTCTTTTTGTAGCTATAAACTTTCAATTAGCACTACTGTCACAAGCTTCTCTTCCGTTTACTTGCATGCAAGTATGTATGTAGGTATGTAACTAAATACCTGCATTCACGTTTTAATCTCCAAACACACTAGAACGTTCTGTTCATGAATATTTGAGTTGCATTGTAGCATAACGCTCAAAATTGAATAGTTCAAAAGGGTATCTCTTGATAATTATGCAAAGTGCTCATTTATAATAAATGCAAGTTTCCCGTCTCGGAAAACCCACATACAAAATTTATACATTTTTTATAAATATTCTTACAAAAAATCTTCCAGAGACGTCAGCGAAATGGCAGGTCGTCTAATAAATCGATTTGATCTCACAATTTACATGTCACGCTATTTCAAAACAATTTCTCTATCAATCTTGAATACATGAATAGTGGCAGATATTCAAACCAATCAGCTGTGAAGAAATGTTATCGTTTCTGTTATTAAATAACTGTGAGCAAGAGGGTGATGAAGGCAACAGATGCACCAATTTATGGAATTCTTAACGGTGACTTGGATTTTTTGCGCGAATTTATGGTTATAACATAATATAAATTTTAGATTTTATTGCAAGTTGTCATAAACCGATACGAGGCAGTATACGTTATGCACGAATTACTTTTTGCGTTGTGACATTTTTATGTTTTTATGTATTCATACCACAAAGCATCATTTAAAATTTTTCACAGGTCTGTAAAAATGGTGAATGCGCCGGATCGCAACTAGTATTTTTATCTTGATTATTTTTTCTTATTTGTTTTTTATAGAAAAAATGACATGGGCTCTGGCAATGTCCATGTCACAAATGTGAAATTTCTGTTTTACACTAAAATGTCTATATCTGCACATGTTTATGTCAGTGCCACAGAGAAATGCACAAATTCTACTTTAAATTTTTACGCATTTAACTTGAAATACCAATGTCTTCATAGTGAAACTAGTGACGTGTTATACAAAAAGACACGTTGAATTTGTCAGACATCTGAACAACGAAGAATCGATGACGTTGCTTTTAAATGTTTGATACCAAAAAGAACTTTTATCTGAATGAAAGACAAGGAGACTAAAATGTAGAATTGTTGACTTTTTACGCTAAAATTTCACATAATTAGAACGTTTGACTTTATGACTAATAATTTTGTTACGAATGTAACAGTTTACACCGTAATTAAGAAAAGAGCAAATACATTCTACAAACAAATAAACACGTCAGTTAAAGTTTATTTCAAACGGTGTAATAATTGAAACAATGATGTTTGTAAAAAGTATAAAATTGTAATGTTTAAATTGCTTTTTTTAAATTTAATTAATGGGCGAATGTATGAATCTTGAAGTAAATTTATTTTATTAAGATTTTTTGTATCAAAGAGCAGATCTTGTTGTTCTCTTTTAATTCAGATTTCTTGTTTTTGGTTTTTTTGGCTAAGAAAAAAAAATGTTGGCTTTCACCGAATTTAATAACTTAAAACTTTTCTCCCTTTTCCTCACCGTAGGTACGCGGATATTTTTTTCCAGCCAAATTTAGTATTCACTTTGAGATAATTTAATTCTCGGAACTAAGTTCTCTTCTTTGAATTGTTAATGCATTGTGTTCAGCTCCATTATAGTTTATAATTAACCCAAGAAGTGATTGAAATTTTCTACAAAATTAAACTATGTTCTACGAAACATAACTAGCAACATAACATTCCAAAAGTCGTAATATGCCCCATAATTTCTACGTTTTCAAGGTTGAAGTAAGTAAACTGAAACTAAAATCAAATTAACTTATGAATTTGTTTAGTCTAAGTGCATCACTTAAATTAATGCACCCGAGAAGGAATTTAGTGATAAATCAAATATCGAAGAGAAATCAGAAGTGCTACTATTTCCGCGACTTTTAAGAGCTCTTATTTTTATTGTTTTTATTACCGGCTTTATTCTAAGGCTCGTAAATTTCACATGCAACACTTAAAAATTAGTTGACAAAATGCAACGCAGACTTTCTTGTCACCTTAGTTATAGAGTAAAACTTTAGCCGAAGTAGAATCATCTTTAATTAATGAGATACATATTTTGTATACAGAAAAATTTGCACGTTGTTTAATAAAAATAACGTTAAAATCATTTTTTCTACTTCGAATTCAATCGTTTATGTTTTTTGTAGAGTTTCACAAGGAAACGAAAAGAAAGTCTGAAGTTAAAGTTTAATTAATTTTTAACGAGAGCTGAAGTTGATTAATTTTTAATATGTTTTTTTTTTATTTTATGTGCCCACCCGGTGCAGTGTAATTAATTAAAAGAAAGTATCTCAATTTGAATAGATTTAAGGCAGATTATAAAAAACCAGACCATGGAAGGAAAAATAAAACGCCATCCTGTTACAACTATTATGTGAAAACTTTTCAAACTCCATTTCCTACGGAAATGACCGGCTAGAAATTCCTACTTTCAAAATTAAGAGGCGGCTTGGCGGTAATCGATATTAAAAGTTCAGCTGCTGTTTTTTAAAGGCTTAAGTGCGGATAACAGTTTTCAGCTAGCGACTGGAATTTATAGTAAGAGTGAAGCCGACGCTAATTACCTCCCATATGTTGGAATTTACGGCGTATTAACCTTAAAAGTTTAATAATCAACAACGAGCAATCTATGTCAAAAGTTTTAATGAATCCTACAATATACACTACAACTTTCTTGAATAAAATACGGTTTCTATAGACTTAGTCCGAATTTTCCGTTTATTTGGAACCAACCCACGCCTTTTATGAGCTGACAAAGTAAGCAGCAGTGAGAAATTAAGCGCACAAAGAAATTACGAAATATAAAATGTGTTCCCTAATTTTGAAAAGTTTCCGCTCCCACTGCTGGTTTACTGAATCAATTGCTTGTTTAATAAACGAATAATGTGATTATGTGAAGCAGCAAGCTTTTATATGTATAAATAAGTACAAGTGATAAAATCACTGCAAAATTTATGGAGTGTAGAGCCGGAGAAAACCTGTTATTAACTCGACTCCAACACATTTCTATTTCAAGTACTAAATTCAAGCAGGTAAAGCTATTAGGTTGGATAAAAAGTTATCTTGTTTTGTCAATACTTACTTTTAATGCGAGGTTTCGCAAGTACGCTTAGCGTTGACTTGAAGTAGGCTACAGATTCAAAGCTTACCTTTTAAAATGGCTTGAAAAAAATGTCTAAACGTCGAGGGGTCTACTTCGCTTAAAATCAATTTAAAGATGGAAAAGCATTTTATTTCTATAATCTTTTAGAGGTTTCAGCACTAATTTCACTAATTTACTAAATAATAATGAAAATGCCATTTTCATGAATAAATTGTGATGGTAATAAATGTAAATTCCCAGGTAAACCGTGTAATGTTTTCTGCGGTTGATACCTTGTTTATTGATTTATGAGGTTGTTTTAATGTTGTATGGGTGTAAATGTCAACTGCGGACAACAAAATGTTATATTTTATGTACAAGTTAATTCTTAGTGTTCCGGCGCATCCACCATTTTCAATTTTTATTGTATAATTAGTGAGTATGTCATAGTCTCGCAACAATAGCCAAGTTTTGCTCGTTATTTTATAATTGAATCTAAGAACATAGTATGGTTATTATAACCAGTTACAGTATAAACTAGTTTTATAATATTTTTTTTAAATTAAAATATCGTACTTTTAAAATTAAATTTTTTCCCCCTTTTCGTTTTTAGACAAAATTTATGAGCATAGATTTCAGGTTTTTTGTATTTTAACTTGTTTTATTTGTTTCCATGTTCTGTTTGCACGTTTTGTATTTTCAGTGTTGTTTTTTATTTTCTAAGTTTATGTATTATGTATTAGACTTTTTACAAGACAGTCCCTATTATAATTTTATTCTTCTTAAATTTCTGAGATTTTAAAATTCTTGGCAGCTTTGAATGTTGATAATAATTTTACAAGCTTATCGATTTTTTTATCAAGGTTTGCGCACAATTTATATGATCAATACTTAAATGGTTTAGTAGCCAGTTTTGTTTTTAAGTTTTCTTATAACGTGTTTTTTCGTTATTATTCGACTATTTTTTAGTTTCTAGATTTGTATTTACACGTTTTCACTTTTCAATTTAGTTTTTTGCTGCTTTAAATTGGAGTTATATGTGTATGAGATCTTTGTTAGAATACTTCAAAATTTTGTTGATTCAGGTTTTTTTAAGATCTTGAATTATTTGTCTGTTTCTAAGCTTAAAAGATATTAAGATTCTTGCTTGATTCAACTTTGTAGTTAGCCTTAAATTTGCAACAATTTTTGTATTCAAATTCTTAAAAATTATAAAAAATACCATTTTTACAGTGATAATTAGACTAGGAATTACGAACAGACCTTCTACTTGATTATAACGGTCGCGGTCATGAAAAGCACTATTTTTTTTTCTGATTAATATCTTGAAACAACGAGTTTCAACTCTGGAAAATATTAGGTATATTTTTTAGATTATACCCGTAGCTTCGTTGCTTACCTTGTCGGCTTCTATCGAATTCCTTTGTTCCTTCTGAATAAATTGGATAATTTCATACACTCCATCAAAAACCTAAACCTCCTTTATTTATCCAATTGCACAAAATTAGACAGGGAGAATCTCTTTTTGTGGTCAAACGTTCGAAATTCCGTTGCGTTGTTCTCCCCAATTATATTCCCATCAGTCATTGGTTTAGGTGAGCATTACCCCCACTTTTTTTATAATCGAAAAGCTCAGCCGAAAGAAGCTCGAAGTGGTATTTTACTGAGTGCTGAAGGTTAGATTGTGTCCTATAATGTTACTTAAGATAGCACTTTGGTCTCTAATGGCCATCTTAAACTCTAAACCTTTCCCCATCTCCGTAAAATTCACGAAGTAATTCCGGTGACGAAAAGAGGAAAAAGTGAAAATATTTCACATCTGAAATATATTGAATTGCCGAATCTATAATTGACAGGGAGCTTAATGCACGCTTATGCGGAATTTTTATCCCGATGTTATCGACAAATCCTGGATTTGCTGCATGGTGTGTTTCTATACTATAGGCTCAAAGTTTTTGATTGCTTTCTTATGATTCCGTAAACTGATTGCCGGCTCTGCCTGTGAATGAGTACAGATGGAGAGGTGCCGAAATCATCTCGTGCTGAAAATCCATTATGTTTTTATATTTTTTAAATCTATGGATGAAATTAGATTTTGTTGTGTCGGGCTTTATTTCCTTGTTTCCAATACTCTATAAAGGTGGGTGCAATAGAAAACAGATCAATATTTACCTTTGGGGTAAAAAACAAATGTTTTGAGAGAAAATAAAAAACTTGGAGCTTCTTTACGAGTTTATTTGTTTTACACATATTACAGAATACATATGATTAGAGCGTAGTTTAAATATTATTTTATAATTTTATATTTAATAAACACATTAAAGAACGAAATCTCGAGTGCTCCGTGTATGAGTATTGCAAGCACAATTTCTTTAACATTAATGTTTTTTATTAAACTGTGACATTTTAAACATGCTAACAGTAAAATGTAATATTAAAAATTACAGTTAGGTTAACATCATCGTTTAGTTCCTTACATTTAGCTCATTGAGTTTATTAGTGACTATTAAAACAGTTTCCATAAATTACCATCGGATTTCAAAAGCCACTGGTACAACTGTTATCTAAAATATTTATAGCTAAATTAACAACTAATTTGGCATCTAGATTTACAGGATTAACTCAGCTTTAAACTCGAGTTTGAAGCTGAACTAATTGCTTTTTTTCAGGTGGGTACTCTTACATTTACAGTTTTTAATCCTAATCGATATGTTCTAGAAAAGCGAATAAAACCATTGTAAATCTATGCGTTTTCTCTAGATATTTACACATCTTCACAAAACGTCCAACACGTAAACAAACTAATACAAATAAAGGACAACATATAGGAACAAATCCTCTTTACATTATATTTATTTATCCATTAAATTCGTTGTGATATAATCTAAATCTGTACAAAAGTAAATGTAACGATCAAAATTGCACTACTATTTTTGTGTTTTGATTATAAATATTATTATTTGGTCCGTGCATTGCGTAATTGATTACATTAGAATAATTAACAGTGGACATCACAAAAAAACATCCAACCAAAACATGTTTGTTTGACGAAGCGATTGAAAATTCGCAGAACAAAAAAACCTTAATTGCCAGAACGGAAAATAAATGCAAAAAGACGAGTAAATCAAGTTTCCGGACCAATAAGTTTGAATTTTTAAAAGTTTAACAAATTTTAACAGATTTTCTCGGATCTGGTCAATTTTCAATCGCCTTTTCTCTCATTGAGTATTAAATAAACTTTGTGTTAGTGATTGTACAACGAGCACGCATTGAAATTAAATCAAATTAAGGTTAACTGCTCCCGTAATGTAATCTTCTCTCAAGAGAGGAACCAATGTTGTAGTGCGTCTGGAACAAAACAAATCGTTTAGTAAACCCAACCAATTTTCCTTTTTGTGGAAAATTTTCCCGTTTATTTGATCAGACGTGGGCTTGTAAGTACTACCGTTCCCATGCGCGGTTTTTAAATTTTAGATGAGTGCTCATGTGAATATTTTAATAAAATAATGATTAATGCAAATTTCCGCAAACAATGCTTAATGTACTTGTAAAACTGGGTTTAAATATGTACTTACCACCAATTTAATAACACGTCAATAATGTTTCATCAAGAAAACCAAATTAATTCTGGTGGTTTTAGTAATTTGGGCTTTATTTGATTTAATGTCATAAGTGGTTAATTACGGAACGTGGATCAGACCTTCAATCAAACAGGGGATCCCGATGTCTTATATGTATTGATTGATAAACATCTTGGGATTAAATATAGCTTGCATGATGTGATAATTTCCAAATAAAAAGTCACATTTGTTTCACAATAATGTGGTGACTTTTGTATTCCCTCCAATCTTTATCAGTGTTGTGCGAGTTTGTTTGTCTGTTTCAGCGCCCATTATTTACGCTGATGATCCTAATCTGCTTATATCGGCAAAGACAAAATAAGAGCTATAAATCTAGCTTGCTGAATAATCAATGATAAATTTGTCCCAGACAAGTGTTACTTCTCGAAAACAAATGAGACGCATAGTAATTCTGCGACTGCGAAATCTCTTCTCAATGTCTTTGTTTGCGCAAGGAATTTCCTATACTTACAGAACTGTACTTTATATTGTGCGTTAATTCCAAAGTTATAAAGTGAAGTTTGGGGTACAAAAGGGAAATAAAACATCAATTTATGAAACTCGCGTTAAAACCAACTTATATTTGGAAACATAAATAATAAAATCAAGTTCCAGCTTAATAAATTATAATGTAAAAAAAGAGAGATGATAGAAATGTACTGCTACGTGCTGCTACTCATAAATTCGCTCACGCTTGTTTACTGTTGTATTTGAAAAAGCTAAATAACAAGTTTATTGTGGTGGAGTTGTTAGTGAAATCGATGACCACACACGACAAGTTCCGATTTGAAAATTGCTAATAATAAAACATAAAACTGAATAAGCTTAAGCTTATTTCAGATAATAAACTTAGGTAGTTCTAAATTACTAACAAATTTATGCAATAATTTTTACGAAAATCTGATCAAAAACGTGTCAACTTATTGCAGAATGACGGATTAAAAACAGATGAAAGAGAAATGTAGTTTGCATTCTTTAGATTATTAAATTTTCAGATTTTCAATTTTTTTTAGATTATTCCAATTGTCTTAAGATTATTTGTATCTGTTGGATAAGTTTGATTATTTAATTTCTTTGAGTTTTTACATATTTTTACCTAAAATTATCCATTGTACAATTTTTTTTTCAATATTGTAAAATTTAACAAATTCATTAAATATTTGAAGATTATTACTGGATCCCTTATAATTTGTATATTTTGTAAACTGATTTTGGAATTTTTGTATCCGTTACAAATAGATTTTACGTGATTTAGATCATTAAACTTTTCAACAACTGAATCCTTAAAATTTTGAGAACTTTTTATACGATATTTTAGAGACGGCAAAATTTGTAGAATAACTCCAATGGTAAAAATTTAAATACGCATTGTCAAAATATCTCCAACTTACAAATAAAATTATAGTTTCAAAGTTTACATACTTATTAATACAAAAATGCAGAAAAAAATTTGCTAATTAAAAAATACGTTAATTTTAGAAACAACTCTGAGAACAATAAAAAAACAAAAAGTTTTCTTAAAGGCCTATCTTAGTTGCAACAGGACAAAAATAGGAAAATCCGGAAAATCTCGAAATTCTAGAACAATTATAAAAACCAGAATCTGGAGGAAACTGAAAATGAACGTGATTTTTTTTACAAATTTTGAAAAATCCAAAATTATTAAAAAATATCACACACTGAAGAACCAAGAAGCTGTTTAAAATTACAAAATTTTGATTTTTATATTAAATAAATGAAATAAAATAATTTAAATTTAATTAAATTTTTGACTTAAAATATAATGATGAAATTAAAAAACTAAAATTTAAGTCTGCACATCATAAAAAAATGCTAATATTAAATTTATTCTTTAGATTTTTAGATGCGTTTAAAAATTTTCGAGTTTTTTCTTTAGATTTTTGGATTTTTCGACCATATAGTTCCTGATTTTTTAATTCTCCACTTTACGTGTTTACATTGTTTAGATAATATATCGCTTCATTCTTGACATCCACATTTTTATTCTTCGAAATTTTTGATTTTGAAGTACGAAAGAAATATATTTATAATGCAAAAATGGGGTCAAAATCTAATATTTTTTTTGTAAATCATCAAAAAAAGCCCAAAAATTAAAGTAATAATTATTTAGTGAAAGCTTACAATAAATTAAGTTTGGAGCCAATATTAAAGCAATTATATTTAAAATCCAAACCGAATTTGCAATTCGACACAATAAACAATGTTATTATTCTACACAAAAAATCATAAAATCTCATTTTATGTTTCTTTTATTCACTTACAATCCATGATCATACAATTGTAGTCAAAACTCAGTTAAAAACGTCAACAATATAACAAAACGCAAAGATCGGCTGCAGAAAAAAGCGTTTTTATAAAGCTTGCAAAAACTCGATCTACGTAAGTAACTTAAATCTCCATTCTCGCTGTGCAGGCCTTTAAAATTTATTCATTAAAAGTTGTAGTGGCGTTAGTTCACGAGAAATCTTCTGCCAAGTTCCGTGTTCCAGATGCACTTTAACAAAGTCTTGTGCAAATAATTATAATTCGTGACCAAGTAACTGGAGTTAAACACGTTTAGTTTCATAACCAGAATTTTTGCAAATTAAACAGAAACTCATTAGATGTGATACTAAACCAATGTAGTATACTAGTACTTTTGTTCTATGACGGTTTGAAACAGTAGAATTATAGATGTTAAGAAAAATAGTTGGTAACAATGTAATTTAAAACCTCTGCTTTATTTCGAGGGCCCAATTATATAATAAAATATATTTATTCTATTTTTCTAATTGCGTTTACAGGTTTTTGTAGGTGGACGCAATTTCAGCTGCCGAGTTGTTACTGAGAGTAGGTCCCATAAAATCTTGCTTTACTTGACTTGTAATAAAACAGTGACGGACCATAAATGAGGATCTATTTTATTTTCGTATAAATCTAAGTACCTACATGACCTTTTCAAAATGCATCATAAATTATTGTTGCATTAGTAGTTATAAAAATTTTCGTAGGTCGATTTCCATGACAGAAATCTGCTGATGTATATTAAAATTAAGTACTACGTTTTTTTTCCAAAGTAGCGAATATAACGAATTTATTCATTCAACTTTTCAAGAGTTGAGAGTTCGTCAACGATTACGGATTCGTTGTGGTTATTTTATAATCCCACCAATTAATGCAGATTCAAGCCGCAGACTGATATAAAGCAGAAAATATTGCTATTCGGATGCGATTATGCTGAAATTGAACTTAGTTTTAATGGGATGCAATTATGACAGTGTTGACGACAAATTTTATGCACTTAACCCTAATCGGAATGAGCACGCCTTTCAAAATTGCTTCTTAACCCTTTTATTTATGACCGGATATTAAAAGCATAGTTGAGCGAAATTTAAAGAATTCACTTACTACTTTCATAACAAATTCCAAACAACCCAAATCAAGTTTATTTATGTCTTGGAATAATTTTTCAGAAAACCATTTCCCGAACGTAGCTTCCGTCAGATCCAGACATTGCCAATAAATTACAATTGTCCCTTAGTCAACAACTCCACGGATATAAATTTTAAGAAAACAAACAAAAAGTACATTTCCATAAGAAGCCGAGTAGGTTTATGAATGAGTATGGGTTTCCCGTCACCTTCTCGGCGTACTCAAGTAATTTATCGATCTACATGCCCTTTGCTAAGTGCTTTCGCATAAGAGGCAAAAATTAATTAAAACGATGCAATTAATAAGGCAACTTACTCCGGCGTTCCTCTTTGGAAGGTGCTAGGTAATTGCTTCGCTTGCGCCGCTCTGGCTCTAGCTAAGAGACTCATAACTGTACGTTTTGTTGGGGTCATTGATGTTCTAAGACCGCCTGCAAGAAGCGGTCTTTTGCGTCCACCGACCCCAAGGACGCCTCCACCTGTAGCTGGACAATTTCCGATGCCGTTGGTTGGCGACAATTGACTGCCATTCGCGGGGGTTACGCTAGCGGTTGTGTCTGTTGATGAAGGAGTGCCTGCAAGACAAAAATATGTATTTGAGAGACGAAAGAAAGTTACAAAACAATTTCATTAAAGCGTCTAATTGAATTTCTACGTTGAACAGAAACCAAATTTCACAATTTTATGGATCATACATGTTCATTTTTCATTGTATTGTCGAATGGTGGATGCACCGGTCATAGAATTAACTCTATATTAAACATTAAATTTTCACTTTTTAGTATAGCTTTATAGAACATTCAAAGATTAATTAAATTTTATTTAATTGCCGTGTTAAATTCCTTACGTACAAAACAATATGAAATCCTTTAAACATTTTTTTGATGTGTTTTCCATTTCTTTTAAAACATTTAATTCCAATAATATTTTAATGTCGTTTGTAAATTTAACGTTTTGATAAGCTAATCACAATAATGCATTTTACGATTAAATATTTAATTTGTCCCTTGGTAGTTTCTCCATAAAACCACAGTTTGTGTTCAAAGTCTGCTAATTTTGACTGACATTGCTTCCGTCTGTTAAATATTTGATGTCACTGCAAGAAATGTAAATCCACTAAAATCCGATATCCTACTCTACCACGCAATATTTGTTTTTCGAGCACATTTTAAAAAACCGTCGTAAGGATGCCTTGCAAAAAATTAGTTTTTGCGACCACTCAACGACTGAAATAATTAATATTAAACTCCAATCTTGTTACCAATTTATCCCAACGTTATTTGAATAACTGGAAACTTTTCTCATACAAAATGCTGCTCACAGACAGAACAAAGTTGCGTAATATGGAAAATTTCAACTGTTTTGATTCTACAAAGTAATATATCATCTGTGCAATGTTCACAGATACCGAGAGAAAGAGTCCTTTGTCTTATGATTAATTTTGGTTTAGAAACGCTTGCTGTTCTGATTGCTTTCTCAGCTATGAGAGAAATCAATGAAGGGTATTTTATAACCTCTGGAGGCAAGAAGAACGACAATCGACGATCATTTTTAGCGTCCTTCTGTTTGTTTCCAATCAATGTCACTCATTCGTCGGTAATCATTCAACGAATTAAAATCGAACTTGTGAGAATCAAGAGGAGTAAAAATTGGGTCAATGAGCTTTCAAGCACGAAAACAGAAATTTAAATTAACAATTTATTCAGTTTGAAAACGTGGATGCAATGTAACATTGTAACTGAGTTGAAGTTGGGTAAACATAAAATTTCACAAAGGAATGAGGAATGCAACTTGTATTAATAAAACAAGATTTTCATACACTGTCTGTGCATGTGGATTTAAAGAGTTTGGTTCCAAACAATGTATCAAGTAAATTAAGAAGGTAACAAAATAAAGTTTTGCTTGACGGTTGAGAAATGCATACATTTTCTACCACAAATCTCACAGTTCGATTAAACCAAAGACAATGAACTTGAAAATTAAGAGTGTCTTCAACAATAAAATCTTCAATATTTCCACATGTGTGTTTTACGCTCTTCTGTTTGCAAAACTGTCACTGAACTTAAACGAAGTTGAACCGTGATGAAGTAATACGATTAGTGTTCTGTAAAGTTCATTAGAATTAAAAGCTTCTACTTTATAATGTACCACATGATGGAAATTGGACCAGAGTTTACAGTATTATACTTAAATGCATCCAATCTCTTAAGCCATTTCGTTTGATGATTAAGAAGTACATTCGCATTTGTTAAAAAAACGCGCAAGTCTGCAATTCTTAGGATATTAGGTTGATTAATTCCCAGTTTTTAGAATCACATTTTAAAGTTTGTATTTTTCTAGATTTTCCAGATTATTTGATTCTGGATTTCTGACTATCTGAAATCCTGAGACGCTAAAAATTGAAAGTTCAAAATATAAAAACTCTAAAAAATGAGAAACTGAGAGTTCAAAGAGCTAAGAACCGTAACGTGCGATAGATGGCCTGATAGCCTTAAATCTTTCAAAACCAAACTTCGGAATTTACAATACATGATCATGGTAATTTAAAAATTTCAAGAACCCTGTAGCTTGATAACCTAAAACCTAGAAACTTGAAGTCTTGTAGAGATGAGAAAGCGCTTTGAAAGTTGACAACTTGAGCACCAACGAATAGCTTTGGTTTAGATTCTAAGAATGTAAGAGCCTGAAAACCAACCTGAAAGTATGGAATTTCTGAAATCTAAGAAACTAAGAGTGCGTGAATTTAGTTAAAGTTTTTTTTGTGAAGTTTTTCATAATATTCTACAACACGGACTAGGCTAGTTGACTCCCAAATTTTTTAATAAAAAATTGCAAATGTGTCTTAAAAATTTAATTTGAAAGGTAACTCATTGTCACATTGGCACATTCGCGTTTCATACCAAATTTTGTAAACGGTTATTGTTTCTCATGAACCCGAGAATTGCACCTCAGTTTTTTATTTTAATGTATTTTTTTACTGTTTGTAAAGTAAAAGAGAAACATTTATATTACTATTGATTACGTTTTTGTTATTTTATTAAAACCCAAGTCTGTAACAAACACGTTTAATCGCAAATTCTCGTCAGATTATTTTGAGTTAAATGTTTCATGTGCTTGCAATGAACTGGCTTTAATAAAAGCGAACCATATTTGACAAAATCCTCGTATTTTGAAGAAAGCTATTCAAACCGGACTGCTCAGCGCTTAATTATTTCCTATAGTTTCCCAGTTATGGATGGAATTTAATACCACCAAAGACTAGAACATGTTGCTATTTAGCCACATAATTTGTAGGATATTGTCCATTTTAAAGATTCACTGAAATTGGCCTCTGAAGAGTCTTTCGACGGAAAATAATAAATTGTCCGTGTTTAAGATCCCCGCACGCGATTACCACCGTAAGGTGAGGTAAGACGTTGAAATACGAGGGTTTATATCGGCTTAATTATCCTATTTACCTGTCCCGTAGTGGGTCCTTAATAAACAATCAGGACATCGCAATGTTTCCTTGGCCGGAAGATTGCGCAGGACTCCAGGTCAACACTTATACAAAGCTGGGGGTGCATAATGAAGTCGCGTATATCACATTCCGTAAATTCCTCGTCTGTGTTGGGTTAATAACTACGCGATTCTTCACACAACTACGCTCGTTTGTCTCTGTTGAAAGCGAAAAAAGTTCCCACTGCTGTTTATAAGTGTTCATGTTGCAATACGATAGATTCGAATTCAGAAAGCTTTTAAGAGTTTGATTAAAAATTCAGAGCTCAAGTATTCACATTAATTATTACGCCTGGGAATTTCGAGGCAAAAGAAATAAGAAACATTTGATAATTAAATGCTACTCAACTCGCTTGTTAGAACTTTATCCGGATTTAATCGAAATGTCAAGTGGTTAACTGCACGTAAAACTAGACGGTCATTTGAATTTAAATTCACGCTCAAGTTGTTTTTGATCATTAATTAGAGCAGGTGTATTTGAGTCATGTTTAGACAAAGAGAACAAAAGGTTTAAAATTTAAAAATACTTAAATGTTCTTTGTAGTGTTACTCCAATTAGCACACACTTGACACATTTCCCTCGTTTTTTGTTTGCTGTACTTAAATTCGTATTCGGCTTGTTTTTTGCCCAAAAACCACACGAAAACGGACCGACTAAGCAAAATTTAATCTATGATGAACGTTTTTGTTGCACGTTTACATTATTATATGAGACGATGATAGTATTTGCGCTACTTCTATGTACTTAAAACCCGACAGTTTTTTTTTGCTTCAGATACAAATAATTGCAAGTGTTTTCAGAGCACGAATATTAACATAATTTCTTACGGAGCATTGCTAGCCTTTTGTGATAATCTTTATTACATTTCAAGTATGCATTCTTTCCACTGCAGACTTTTCTTAGATATTAATCTTACTTTATTTAGGGAGTTGTCCTTTTCATAACTGCCTGTAAAGTTAGCGATATGATCTTTATATTTTATTTAACTTCGCTCAAGCAAAGTGATTACTTGTTGTGTTTACATAAACGCGCCGTTTTTTTTTTCGTATTATGTTACATTTTTAATATACACAATGAGATTTAATAAGTAAATTCAGAAGTTGCCCGGCGCATCCACCATTTCTCTGCAACTTAAAAATTTGTTTTTTGGTGCATTTCAGCGAAATTTCGCGCCTGCACGTTAATCTATTAAGGTAAACATTGTCAAACCGTCCCAGATTCACATACTACACTTAATCATTTACCCGGCTGAATACCACGCAATGCTGGATGCTCATCTTGGGGGCTTTCTGGTCCCGGTTCAGCTGTCTCACTACTCAATCTGTCTTCGCCGGTGTACTCCGCCCCTGAGCTGGATCCGCCACTTGCTTCGTCTCCCTTGTTGTTGTTTCTTTGGCTCGAAAGCACCTGCATCTCCCACATTTGTTCCTGTCGAATATCGTCGTTGTAGTCCTGAAATAATTTGTACTCTTTAATATTCTACAAGGATCGCTTATTGGGAAAGGTACGAAACCAAAATTGCCTCTGGTAATTGAAATTCTTAAGCTTGAGATTGATTTATTCTATGCTATTAATATTGCATGAAGCGTCAAAGAAAAATAGCGAAAATACGGAATTGGCGATAAATACTGATACGAACTGGTCTGCATAATGATGCACCTTGAACTTACATCTTGTAATAGAGATATGATCTAGCTCCAGATGCATAATTTGTACAATGACGCAATAATAGAGTCAACATTTGGTAGCAACATAGTTTGAAACGGCGATCGTAAAATTTGTTTTCGGTTTTAGCTAGCAGCGATAAAATACGAGTATATTATGCAACAAGTAATAGACAATGTAAAATATAAAACATTGTATGGAATCTGTAGCCAGAACAATCTGCCATGTGTAATGCTACAAATTTTAGCGCCATTACACCTGCAAATACATTAAACAAAATTATAACGTACCCTAATGACTAATGTGAGAGGCTCATTACTCTCAAATAGAAATAGATACGTTTTGTAATACAAATGACTGCTTCGTGACTACATATCAGAGTCCATATATTACCTCAATCGATAATTTTGTATCATATGTGGTGTTCTAACTGAAACACGGGTTCATAACCCACATATTGAAAACTTTGATGTTTTCCTGCAATATGCAAACTCGTGTTCTCTACTTGTTAAACCATCGAAAAAAAGGAGAAAAAGATCGAAAGACATTGGAATTTTCAATGCGATATTAAACAATAAAGAAAATTTTTGAATACCTTACCATCTAGAAAATAAAACTACCTTTGCAACATCAAAGATGAAAGTAATAACTTTTGATCTTACACAGTGGACTGTTTGCGTCAAAAATCCCATAATCCGATAAATATAATCCGAAAGCAAGTCGCATGAATGTCTGGCACATGTATTCCACTCTGTCGGGACATCGTTTGTTGTTCTCCGTTGATCGAAATTCACTAGAACAACAATTCGTGCTACAGCTTTAGCGGACTTTTCCAACGTGCATTCACAAGATTAAGAGTGTCCGATATGGATCCTCTTTACTGAAGCGGATCCCATTTCCGCAGAACACTTTGCGTAGCAATCAAAAGAAACCGATAAAAGTGTCTAGACAACTAAAATTGGAGAATTCAATTATTTCATCAGCAAGAATTCAAGACGGTGAAAAAATGTTTAACTACCCAGATGAAAAATCGTGGTACTGTCAGGATAAGGGCTTTTCTTTGGTTCGCAACTAATGTTTCAAGAAAATTCCTTAAATGACTGGAGTGGTGCGAAACTAGGAGAACGATTAAGGTATAAAACACCGAATGAACGAGAATAGGAGGTTTTGTCTGAGCATATTTCATGGTACAGTTTCGTGTAAGATTGGTTTGGTCGATAAAAGAAATTCTTAAGTGTCAATGTTCCTCATCTCCTTTGTGTGATCCTAACGTCCAAACGATTGGGCTTTTTGTCCTTAGATTCCATTTCTTTGTACGTTTAAAACTAATTCTAATGTAATTAGTTCCATTCATGCGCGACATTCTTTATCGCTTTTCAGTAACACTTTGACGGAAATATTTAACATGTCTCGAGCTTTTCGTCGTGTTAGAACACAACTCGAGTAAAGAACTCAAACTCTCGAACACCCAACAAGAACTCTCAAAACTTGGTTCGGCTCACTTGCTGTAAAATACACTAACGAACAAAGTTTTTTGACACCGATTGTTTGGAACAACATTTACAGCTAAAGTCATACAAACTAAATGAAAAATACTTAAGCTGTTGATAAATTAGAATGTCTAGACAGTTATTGCGGTGTATTTTTCATTGACTTAACGTTGTGACAACTCTGTCCTTTTTTTGTTCCTGTTTGACCCATACAAGAAATCCTTTGTATAAACGTCAAGGGACATGACTTTTTCTAATTGGAGCAATTAAAACAATTTATTGTGACAAATAAGGGTTTATTGTAAGAACAAAAAGGTCATGTGTTATGTTTATTTCAGTTTATATGTGTTCTTAATTTGAGTATGTTGCTGACAAAGCGAATATTAACTCAGTGCACTTTTAGGTACAAAGGATTTATTTTCATCATGAGGTGAGATTAGAACATGAAAAAAAGTTGTTACACAGTCTCTTTTTTGTAAATGCTTAATCAAATTTTTGAACGCTGTGCCTACAACGTAATGCTGTTTGTATTTGCCTTCATTAGTACTTCGGTAAATTTTTACATTGTTGTGGCAGCTGGGATAAAATCTCTTGTGAAAATATGACGAATATGTAAACACTCCGATACATACGATAAACCCAATTGCAGAATAGGTTACCCCGTTGTATCAATTCTGTCTAAAGATTAAGCTTTGTCTAAAACAAGAATCAAAAAAACAGAAATAACTATTGCTTCAACTATTGTAACGAGGAAAGAAATTATTGAATGCATGGAATTTAATAAGATGTGTCTACGTTAAAGAATTAATTGAATTAAACTTGTATTTAAAATTAATTAACCCTGTATAACCAAAAAGTGTTCAAAAAATTTAAAATGCAACATCTTTTTGTTTAACATTTCAATGATCTATTCTTGATCACTTGGTGTTTTTAAGATTAAAAAATATATTGAAAAACCCCTACACCAAACACACACTTTTAAAACACACTAACATATGTTTCGGTATCCATGATACCATCATCAGAGTGATGATTAAACTTATCTACCCTTAAAAACTAATTACTTATATACTAGTTACCTATACCACTTATTGGGTGGTATTTAACAAAATTAACATTAACATTTATTAAAATAACATTTCAATGTTAAAAATGTGTTTGATGCAAAAATGTTTAGCTGAATCTTTAGAATTTCTAAGATCTTTCGGAGTGTTAAGAAAAAATTAATTTATTCCGTCTTTGAAAAACCAAAGCCTGTAGACACTTTCTGTACATCTTGTGCACTCTGCAAGATTTCGCGACTCTTTGTAATAACTGAAGCTAAAGCTTGGAAATATTTGACATCTTTAAAATGTGTGTGAAGTGAAAAATTTCAAGAATTCACAAAGACTGAAAATGTTTCAAAAAATTCAGGTACAGAAGCTCTTTACTCTGTACCTGAATTTATCGAAACATTTATAATCTTTAAAACTTTTTGATTCTTCTTCAATAATTTTCAGAATATCTGACATCTTACATAGATTATCTGAACTGCTGAAAAATCTATACGAGTCCTTTAAATCTCTTTATTTTGTGAAATCCTTGGAATTTCTAAGTTAACAGCAATGTCTACGTTACAACAAGCTCGCATTAATTGTGTGTCTGAATTATGGTATAAGCGCCTTTAGAATCTTTACAAATTTCAGAATGTTTAGAATTCTTGTCTAGAAATCTACAGTCTTTGAAATCGTAGGACCAGAATATTAGAAAATTTATTTTTAAATCCTTTGAAGTTATTGGATTTTGGCATTTTTCAAGTGTTAAATTTATTTAAATTTCCGAAATCGTCATAATTTAGAAGATCTTTGAAACCTTTAGACTACCTGTACTTCAGAACATTTCGATACGCTTAAATCTTTGGAATTTGTTAATTATTAAGTATGTTTGGAAAGTCTCATAACTTTTAGAATTCCTGGATTATTTTTACCTTATTAAATGGTTAAAACTCTATAAACTTTAAAATGTTTAAAATCTTGTTAAATACATTTGTAAATTCTACAAATTCTACAAATTCTTCAAAAACTACAGTCTTTAAAATTATTGGTTTGTTTGGAATATTTAAACTTTGTTTTTAGACCTTTTCAAAATTTGGAGATAACTAAATTTTAACAACGTAGAATCTATTAAATTTACAAATTATTTTGAATGTTTGAAATCTTTAGAACCAAAATTGAGACTTTTTTTGTAACGCTTAAATTTGGTGAATTTTCTTTAGAATTTAAAATCTTTGGATTATTTGTACTTCATTTAATCTCGATTACCTTTAGCAACTTTAAATTGTATAGAAACTACGTAGGTAATTTGAAAAACTTTGTTTAGTTAAATGTTGTTTAGTTAAAAGTTTAGATTTTTTGGGGTTCTTTAAGCTTTTAGAGTTTTTAAATAACTGAGTTTCCACATGTAAATTTTTTGTATTAAATTTTCAGCAACAATTTATCGATACCTGTCTTGAAATCATTTAAAGAAAATTGTACAAAACAAGTACACTACGAATAAACTGAAAATTTTGAAAATCGTTGGTTTGTTAGATTTCCAGGTAAATTTTCTACTTTAAAAATGTTTATATTTAATCAGTAGACTCGGATATGGGCCGGAAACTAAAAAAAACATCTGGAAACTCTAAAATGATTTTTCAAAAAGTTGATGCTGATTTTAAACATAGCCAACAACTAATCCAGTTTAAAAAACAATTTGCACTCCAACCTAACTAAATTTACGTTTTATTTTTTTCTGCAAAACTTATCTCCCTAGTAGCTATGTAGATGCACATTTTTTGCAAGCCTGAGTACATCATTGCTTACAACAGACTTATCAAAGGATTTGCATAAGAATATAAGGTAAGGTAACTCTTGGAGTTTACTATAATGGATTAATCTTGTTTTCTGTTCCGGGTAAATTTGGCCTGTAGCATGTAATATTAATTATATGTTACACGTTACCAATAGACTGGTATTATTCAATTAAATTTACATGAAAGCGGAGCAATAAGTGAGTTAATACGTGCAATAAGCAACAACAATTAACTTGGAAAACATAAAGTGGCCGACATGACATTAACGACCGAAATTGTGAATTTTGAATATGACGGTGTGATTAATAGTTATAATTTCATGTATTCTGTAGATTCTACGTGCTTTTTTGCCCAGATCTCATAACTGTTATAGAAAAGGCAGACACTAGGGAGCTTATATGCCACATTTACGCACCAACCTTATGCTTCCTCCTTTGTCGAAGCGATCTTTTAGAGTTTCATTAACGCAACAACAGCAAATACATGTGTCGGTGGAGTTTACGTTGTCATTAAATCGGATATAAACACCTTATGGCTTTCTTGCATTGGTTGTTGAGCAATCACATCCCTGCATTTATAGCATTTAGACACTAACCGCCACTCTATAATTATTGTTCAAGCAATTTACTTAACCTACAATTCTCTGACTTCATAGCTCGACAATAAAATATGGTCGGAGGAAACGCGAAACCACGTAGATGCTAGGAAAAACCCATTGACTCCTAAATCAATGAAATTATCTTGCCTTCATCCGGTCGTGGTGCATTGGATTTCTTTAAACGTACGGAGGCATTGAGCTCGGCACGTAATATAGGAAATCGACTGATCTTAAATTCGCGCTATATTGAACACTAAGAAAATTGGTCGACTCCATATTACCTAAAACTGGTGTTTTAAACACTCAGAACTAAAAATTAAGAGCGTCAATATTAATTCCAAACTTCGTCGAAAGTTTTCGCGTCCTTTTAACGGTCTTATGTACTTTCGTAAGACATTTTTTCTGGCAAAGTTTTTGGGTCGTCTTGTAAGTAATTTTGCCCTCAGTAACATTCCAAGAATTTCAAATATTAAAATTGTTTATCTGTCTTCTGGCATGTCTCTTTCAATATCGACGATCTTTGACATCTTTTGTGAGGTCTAAATATTATGCGATTTACATTCAGAACTTGGCGCAAAGTTCTGTATTTATGATCACCTACAGAATAGATTATAAAGCAGAGCTCCAAGGTTTTTAGAACTAATCGATTACGATTCAGAGAGACATAATACTAACAAGTTTACTAGTGCTGAAACAGCTTTCGAATGAGATAATAAATAATTGGATGAAACATCAGCATAAACATAGATGTAAAAACAAAATCATTAAAAAAATGATGGCAAGCATAAAAAAGCTTTTTTAATTAGAAGTCATTTAGCATTTTTATTATGTTCTGACTATTGCAGCTCCGGTGAAATAGTCATAAAAACTTCGATCACAACCAATGTCAATCAACATTTTACAATTAATTAAGGCCAAAAATGGCTTGTTTCAAAGAACCATAGAAATGTAAAAGCACTTGACAATTGAATTACTGGAGTGAATACAGAGGATGCGCCAGAAACAATTTATAAAATATGTGAAGAGACTTGTTTCTAAATTGCAGTTATACTAAACTTTTCGTTCCTGGAAGAAAATAATAAAAGGTATTTTTCCAGTGTATTGTATATTGACATTTAATTTTCTCTCTTTTAGCAGTAGACGAAACAATAAACAAAAATAGTATAAGTAAAACAAAAAAAACTTTATAAAGCTCTAAACTCATTCGGGGGAATCAGTCAAGTTTCAACTCTTTATAAATCCATTTTTACAACTGCGATGATCATCATTATGCGCACAAAATCACAAGTAATTGGACAATAAATTAAAAAAAGATCTGTGGAAAAGAACACACAACCGACTGATGCCAATTTGTGTAAATTTACAGATAGCAAAAGTCATTTAAACTTTCTCAGACTTTTGTTTGGCTTGGGAACAATTTTAACTTCATTTGGATAGAAATATTGTTTGGATTCAACGAATTTGCAACTTTCAACGGATTCTTCCTTTAATTTATTGCTCTGTTTGCCCATAAACACTTGAGCTCTCATTTTCCACCGATTTCTTCGTTTGAGAAGATCAATAGGTCGTTCGACACAACGTGCATAAATTTAAGAAACTTGACGAACCATGATATACGAGGGAATTTAACGTGATAACAATAAGAAACTGATGTATATATTCAGGGCCTTCATGCAATATTAAAAAGTATCTAAGAAAA
Organism: Cynaeus angustus; assembly: GCA_030157275.1. Lineage (NCBI taxonomy): Eukaryota > Metazoa > Arthropoda > Insecta > Coleoptera > Tenebrionidae > Cynaeus > Cynaeus angustus. Next base: position 26,014,077 of record CM058058.1, read on the forward strand.
TTTCCATGGTTAAAAGAACCCGATTTATTCTGTTGGCGGAAATGCTTTCAAACAAAGTAATGATCGATAGGAATGTAATGTAAACAGGATATAAATTTATTTTAAATTTGTGGGTTTTCGCGCGGAGATCTGAGTTAATTTCCACCACAAATTCGACGTAAAAGTGTTTTCGAAGAAACTCAGGATGGTCGCGATTGTTTTGTTTTATTTGATTGTCAAGGGACAAAGCGAACATTGCTGCCAACTTAATTTAATCGGAAGAACGTGTGTGATTTTTTTCACGATTGTGCCTTATGAAATTGTCCCGAGACCCGAAGCAAAAGGAAGAAAACAAAACAATAAAATAAGTTTTGATGATAGTCGAATTTATCGGCAAACACGCATTCTATACGTTGTTTAAGGTACTGGATTTGTTCGAACATGACTTGGAAAGTTTGTAATCTGTTCTAGCTCACTCCCGAATTTCCAAAAGGGGTTTGAAAATCGTCATAAAGCTCTCCCCAATCGATTACGAAATGAACAAACAATAAAGCTTGAAGCTTATAAGTTGTGCGACAAGTGGGCGATATCCTGTGGCTGCTCATACCTTCAAAGAAGACCAACTGCAGAGATTGTAAATGACAGTTTCGGAGTTCTAAACGCTTAATTTTATAAATAACTTGCCTCTTCTCTGAGCCAAGTTACGCTTTGGCTGCGGTTATAATAAAGTGATTATTTTTTTCTTCAAGAGAGGAACTTTCTAAATGACTTCAAAATCACCGCAATAAAAATTATGATGGAACGTAAATTTTAAAAGCCGACCCAGTGGAAAAAGCTGCCAGAATCGGACAAAAGACATTAAACATTAATGTCGCTAAAATTAACCTGAACAATAGACGCATTGAGTGTTCGCAAATAGATAAAATAAACATCTAGAGTTACAAACAATTAGTTTCGAGGTACGGCTTTTATTCTTCCCTGCACAAAACAGCATTCACTCGTGGAATGTAACAGAAGAAAACAGTTGGAATTCTTTCAAGCTTTATATGTGGTCTGGCGATGTTTTGTAGCGTATTCATTATTTTTGTAAGAAACCTAACAAAAAGGAAATAAACGTTATACGACTAATTAGGTTGTTTGCAAGCCGTATAAGAGCTTTAGTTGATTAAACGTTAACGCACCATAAATACATTACATGACAGCAAAAATCTGGAGAAAGCGTTCGAGAATAAGTTAATTAGGGGTACATGGTTTGACCCAATGCTGAAGACCAAGTTTTTTTCAAAGACTTAGGGTAATCAGCGAAATGGGCCGGTGGTGGCGGTAGTTTCTATTACGGAAGCCTTTTTGGAATCTGTAGTCAAAGAGGTGCAAATAACAGGATAATTTGTAATTTCGTAATTTAATTAGGCATAGATCTATATATCTACTCATAGACTGGGCTCCCTGTCAACGGGTGAATGTGTTCGATGTTGTAGTTACCGTTGCTGTTTAGAGACTGAAACAAACAGCAAATTAATGGATGTAGTGCTGCTTTGAATTTTGAAATCAACAAAACGTTTAAGATGTTTAAAAATGTTTAAAAAAAAATGTCCATCCGAGGGAAAAAAAAGACAAAAGTAGAGATACAAATTTAAAATTCAGTTCTATTTTGAAATTGAATCTCCGTTTAATTTCTAACGTTAAGGATAGCCAAGATCGATTACAAAACTCATGTTTTGTCAACTCATTCTATTAGATAGATACTCAAACCTCTTTCTAATTTAGTAGATATAGTGAAAAATGCATTTAACTTTTGATCTTGTACTTTGAGGCCACAACTAATTTAAAGATTGTGGCTTCAGTTCTAAGTGAAATCAGTCTTTCGTTTGTGGGTAAAGATTGTATCAACGATAAGTAACTGCAAATTTAAGAACAAATCGAATAAAAACAATGTACAAGGTTATAAAAATCCAAAAAATCTAAACATTCTAGAAAAAACATTAAAAAAAATCTAGAGTGAATTGTAAACCTGGACAACCTAGGAATAAAAAAATCTACAAATTTTAATAACCTAAGAATCCAATGAGGGCAGTTGCAAAAAATTCTAAAAACTAAAAAATTATTAATAAAAAATAATTTAAACAGTTTAAATTAAAATCTACAACATTTAAGGGGTTCAAAAGAAACCGATCTTAATTTGTATGATTATAAAATATGACTTGAAAAACAATTACTAAAATTTTGCTTATGACGATAATTTGATTTATAAAAAATGTGGCGTATTTAAAATCCACCTACGATCTCTACTTGCTGAAAATTTTATCCAAAATTGGTCAATTTTTATATCCGAATTAGGGGAGTTATCCAGACATAGTTTGAATAATTTAAAAAAAATGTGGAAAATAAAATCAATAGAATAAGAACGCATAAAAATGGATAGAAAGGTTCAAAGTGAAAGAATAATATTTTTTGCAGCACGACCTTTACAAGACTGTTTTTTTTAAGTTTTATTGCAATTTTTTTCTTTTCAATTATAGCATACACGCAATAGTTTTTATTTGCAACGGGAATAAATTTTGATCAACTAGAAAAGATTTAAACTCATTTCCATTTCCATCATTTCTAGTGTACTTTCACGGAAAAACTAAAAATGACATAGTAATGTAAGCGGACAACTTTCTGATCATATTATACGTTCCCGGAAAAAGACTAAGCAAAATTACTCGTACTAAGAGTTGACGTATTAAAGAAAACACATTTTCCAACATGTTTCCGTTGGTAATATGGAAAGGTCACAGTTTCATATTTTACCAAACAAACAAGTTTGCTCTAAAAATAAATTCATAAAGTTTCAGATTAAAAAATATTCTGAAACTGAAGTATTCTTTATGTCAGCTGTGATTTTGCTATTTTTAAAACCACTCAATTATTACTTGTAACACTGGAATGATGTGTGGCAGGTGCAATTTCTTTCTCATAAAAACGAAAATGTTCCAACTTGGTTTTTGTTAGAAGATAATATGTTTTCGTATTGTATTTTTATTCAGTAGCCGACCATGTGTAATATTAGTGTTTTTGCTTTTAGTGGTGTATTTCATGCAACAAAGCAAAATGTTTGATAAAATAAAAGATGAGTAAATGAAATGACGTAAATCGTCAAGATATAAAACGTGAAATTCACGTATCAGACTGGAATAATTCTCCACAAAGTTAATAAAAGCAACGTGTTAGCTTTAATTTGTGTTTCGTTTCCAGTGTAATTAATGTTCCGTGTTCTGATTGATTCTCGAGGCTGCTTCTCTTGAAATTCAAGTAGCTGTGGAGAATACAAGATGTGCGGAATTATATTCGATTGTGTTCACTTCCGTTGACGTAACGCACATACCTGCCGACGCCCTTGGCACATATGGTGTTAAGTGTGGGAAATCAACGCTTCGCACATAGGGTGAGGAGACCTAATATCAAAATATCAAAAATAGCGTATGGTATCTGTTATTCAAGGTGAAATGAAATGTTTTATCGATTATTGAGTTATTTAATATTAAATGGAGATATTATATATTAGGTAATATCCGCATTGTCTGTTATTGTAATCGCTAGCGACTGACAATTGTAGTGCTCCAGACTACCAAATTATTACCTAATATAGGTAATAATATAGGGCATCAGTTACCTAGAGCGACAATAGAAACTTCCAAACACTCTACTAATAGGTAACTCTAGATCTTTGTGTTACTATAATGTGATTCCCTCTTGGACGGCTTCATCCTACAAATACGCACCTTTTCAAGTCTCTAAAGTCAAATCAAATCCTCATCCGCAAAGCAGATAACCAATCACATTGCAAAATAAATCAACCACTAATGCCCTTTAAACAGGACTACAATCGGGCATCAGGTGTATCTACGAGCTAGTTTTGACATTCACTACAGACCAACATTTCACAACAGGGAGAGCGTCGTCATGGCGACCTGCCACCACTCGAGAGGAACAACATGCTTCTGATGGTCTTTCAGAGGCAACCATTACGAAACATCCGCTCATAATAATTACTGTCCTCGTTTTATATCACCAACTAATGCAGTTCGTGTGATGTCAATCGGTTAACTAAATTTGCAGCTGGATTTTTTTAAATCGATTTACATTAGCGAGTTTTAATGTTATACTGGTGCAAATTTTTAAAACATTTGCTTGCAAAATTCAAACCATTGGTGCCACAGGTGTATTTTAGCAACTAGGGGTTAACATAATATTTTTAAAATTATGTGTCACTCAGCGGAATACTGTCACTTCCACGCAAAATACGATTAATTTTACTCGTAAATTTAAACGTGGTAAAGATATTACGCGGGGTCTGAAACGTGCAAAATATTTATTAATTTGAAGTACAAAAACAATCTATAGAATGAAAAAAAAAATGAATATTGCTGGTGTTGCTATTCATGACACTGACATTTTAACTGTAACTGTCACTGCTGAAATTTTTGATAAAGCAGAAATTATTCATACTGTCGATTTCACAATTAATAAAACAAAACCATTTTCAGCTTTTTAACTGCAACGTTGTTAAAGCCGCAGAAAATTCGATTACACGTTTTAGTTCTAAAGATAAAGATTGTGTTTTGACTATAGAACTGATTCTCTTTTTAGCTTCTAACTGCTAGGAATGAAATGATAACATCCCACCGTGTGTTTTTGCTTAAAGCTCACGTAAATTGAATAAAAACTCGCTCGTTCAGAAAGCTTAAAATCTAAAATTTGGCTTCTTGGTCCGGCGCATCCACCATATTTGTCAAATTAGAATCATCATTTAAGACAATGATAATTAAAGAAAATTTGCTAATTTGTCAATTTGTTACTGTTATATTTTTAGAGAACGACAGATACGAGTATCCCGATGTAGTAACTGCAATCGACTAAAAAAAATCCAACTTTCGGTCAAAACTCAGTGGGATAAAGATCTTTTTGGCAAATTAACGTGTAAAAAGTACCGTACGCCATCGTCAATTAGCTAACGCCCTACTTAATCGTATTTCGGTACGTTTTCCTACCGAAAGAAACAAAATTGGTGATCTAAAATAAGAAGCGAAATCTTTTCATTTTGACAAATCTGTTAAAATGACTCAAACCAGATAAATTTAGGGTCAACTTACACAGAGTCTGACGAGGAATTTAGTGGTTCAAGAAAAATCCACCTACGAATACTGATTGCAGAAAATTTACCATGAGAAGATTTTGCACCGAATTGCCGAAAATAGAGCATATATCGCAATGCGGCAAATGTGAGCATTTTTCTCAAGTTTTAAATGCGATTCCGGCTTTGGTTCCGAAAATTCCAAATTTCATTATCAAAACATTTCGAATAGGTATTTGTAGAGTTTGATTTTTTTTCATTTCAAGCCTGGAATCGGCAACGTTTTTACCACAAAAAAACTCTCAAATGTCAAAATCAAAGAAATCAGCAAAGTAGAAGTATTAAAGAGCGAAGAAGTTGCCATGAAATAATAAACCATGGATCACACAGCACTTCCACACAAAATAATTGTTTAAATTTTGGTCTTTATCTTATCAAAAACTAAACAAAAAGTCCAGTTATTAGCTAAATACAAAATTAGGCATAACAGATCATCATATTTAATTAACAAAAGTACAAATCATTACAGTTGCTAGTAGGCAAAATTAAAATTAAAACTATTCGTTTTAATAATGAAAAAGTTTTTTTTTCATTATTGTGATTTGCAAACTGCACATTCAATAAAGTAACCCGAAATCAATTTTACATCGACGTTTAACCAACCATAAATACACTTTTTAGCAAACACCAACCAGAATATAAACAATAATTGCAACATAATACTGCATCAATCTAAAGTAGCAAAAACGAGTATAAAATTTTCATATTTTAATTAAACCCGGTTTACTATTTTATTTACAGTTGAATAACCAACTCGTTTTCACATTCTATTTACTTTATTATTATTTTTAGCCTTGTAAAAGTGGTTTGATATTACGAGTCCATGTGTACGCTAGTCGATTTCGATACAATATTAATTTCACATAATGAAACCTTCATTAAACAATAAATATACAGTTTATTCAAGAAACACCACTTAAAGGATCCAACTTTCTAAAACCTTTACAAAGTTTTATCCTTGCTTCTGTAAAAAAACGTTAAGCATCCCAGAGGCTTTAATTAAAAACTTAAGTACAGCGAGGTGTTTGGAGCGTTCCACCAAACACCAGTGAAAGTTAAAATATATTGCTATACTAGTACCATGAGATTATCATATTATAACCTTTAAATAGTAATTATGTCTGTTGCATCAAAAAGTAAAGAAAAGTCTAAAGCTGACACTTACTGCTTTTTCCTATAACGAATTAAGTAACAGAATTTCTTAGGAAATATATTTTATGTTTCGTGTATGTTCTTAATGGCTTATAATAAAACTTTAATGAAGTTCCTTTCAAATATATCAAGCAAATGAGGCTATGAAACTCGTGAATATATTACGAAATGAAAAATAGGTTTGACACTTCTGAGGTACAGGAATGCAAAATTTGACGAAGTCAGGATTAAGAGGAGACGTATAAAATGGGATATTAACATTAATGTCCCGTAAAATAAAATTGTCTTTGTGTCGTAACCTAAAGGAACCTAATAAGCACTATAACTGCCATAAACTCAAAAACGTATCTGCAGATTGAGTAAAGTGTCGTAATAAATACTTTAAAATTATAAAAAAGAAATTAGATCTGGCATCACCTTAAGATATTATTCCAACACAAATCAAGCCATTATGTTTAATAAACCTCAGGCAAGTCATTGATAAGTTGTTTTACAGAAACCATTTGAAGTGAGTAAAATTTAAACACCTTGTCCGAAACTGCACAAAATAATTCGAACGTAAAAAAGCTATAATTCTGGTTCGGTAAACCGATTATACTCGAGTGGTAAATTTTCCCCTGAAGAAATTAATTTTGTGAAAAAATGGGGAATTCAGCTCGTTTATTTTCAGCTGTATTGTATCTGATAAGATAAGGAGATCGTAATACTATAGATTTAAACAGAACATAAATTCTAAGAGGATTTGCGAATGTAGGAAGTTTTTCTAATGGTAGCCCATTCCCCTTTTTTCATTTGCACTGGTTCAAACAAGTAAATTGGTTTTGGAGTCATTTCATCATTATCCAAGTGCACTCACAAATTCAAAGGTAAAGACCACAATTAATAACAAGTTTCCCTCGACCCAAAGAAATATTTACACTCTTTACAACATCATGACCAAAGACCCTTTTAACAATTTGTTTTGCTACATGAAATTATTGCTTGTCATTTTCGTTTTGACATGAAAATTCCTAGCACGTATTCAGCTATAAATAAACGTCAAGTTTAGGTTTTGTTGCAACTTTTTACGCTAAAATTTGCTCTCGTCGAATAGCTTCTAAAAAACTTTACACTTGCGTCGCACATAAATAAAATTTAATCAAGGAAAGAAACATTAAGTTTCACAGGTTGTTTCAAATGTCATGTTCATGGCGTTTTGTTGTAAGTGGAGAATAGCTGAGCGACGAGACAGACAGAACATCAAGTTTAATTAACAACAAGCGCATACGCGACCACCAACGGGCATTGAAATGAATAATGACAGAAGTTGTAAAAACGTGCGAGTTTGAGACAATTTAAAATTGGTGGAGGCGCCGGGATAATATAGCTTGGAGGAGAAGAGAAGAGTTAAGTGTAAACTGGGTGCACTTGTGGTAAAAACAAACGTCGTTATTAAATTTAATTATTATTAAAAAAGTATAAGTTAACGGTTCTACTAAATCTTCTGTTGTTAGGTTGATTAATCCATTTTGTATGGTCATCGATGATGTAAATATTGCTTCCAAACGCTCAATTTGGTTCATTGATAATTGGACGTTTCATTAAAGAGGGATGATTAATGATTAAGAATTTTTAATCATTACATGCCTGCATGACTGGCAAGTAACTTAGATCATTACTGCTATTCTAATCATCAACCATGACTGCTCTTTTAATCATCAATTACCAACTTCTTTTAGTTCGAATAATTAAATTAGTATTAATTTTTGATGCTTTTTAAATTTAAATTTAAATGTAATTTTAGAAATATTCAACGATATAACGTCATTTTATAAAGTTTGCATGAAAAACCTGATAAAAATGTTCTCACGCAAGATAAAAAAAACAATTTACAGTAAAATTTAAACGATGTGTGAAACTGCAGAAACAACAAATTACCGCTGAAATCCTGATAGTCACGCATCGTGTCGTTAATATTATCGAAGCTTCTGTTCGTATCTGCAGAATATACACGGTCTCCGGAAGCTGCTGCTCTTTATATTTAACAACTTAAGACTGTGTGGGCGAAAACAGCAATAAATCATTGATATCTGATATTTAAATGTTAACCTTAGCCAATACAAACGGAACTAAGATAATCTGAGTAACAGTAGAAATGTTCGTTATTTATTCACAAGTTCCGTTTTCACCTAGATTTAACATCGCTTTAATGGGGTAGTTATTCGAGTATTAATTCCGGAACGAACCGGTTGGTCATTTGTCTTGTTGCACGATTAGTGCGCATTGAATAGAGATATAGAAATAAGAAAGCGAAGAATTGGTAATTCGGTGGCAGCGTCTGTTGGAAGTGCCTAATTAAACCCCAAGAAGAGCTGCGGGCCCAACAGCAAACAAACAACTTGTAGATATAATTAACAATTGTTGCAACCACAGCACCGAACTGTACTTATCCATTTAAAGGGCTAATTATGGAAGACGCCCTTCCAGTTTCGAGTTTGTTAATTGTTCTCGTCTTAGGCGGTTGTTTGTTTTTGATGAGTGACACTTCTTGGAGCTACACGTCCGCCATTTTAAACAATTAAGAGAGCCACATTATTGCTGCGTAGCAGACTTAACGTGACTACACCTCATGCTTAATTATCATTGTCACACGGTACATTCGTCATTCGCACCACTTGTATAAATTACACCAATTACTTTTACTCCGGCTGAGAAAACTACGAGTATGTAAATTAGACTCTTGTGGTGCCAATTAGATTTTATTACTTCGAAAGGCGTTGTTTTAGACTCGGTAAAACCAACCAGTTTAACATTCAAAGTGAACTCTTGCAACGAGAGATTATCTTTTTGTCCAAATAAATTAAATGTTTAGCAACGCGACTTCTAAAGAATTTGAAAAAGCTATCACTTTTAGCACCTTTGTAAGTTTGGAATGCTAAAATAGAAAATCGATCAGAGTTAAACATCAGAAAAAAGATACCTCAGAAACCATTAGAAATTTGGAAAGTTTTTATTGTAACAATTCTGGAAAGCAGAGTTTTTAAAGTACTGTAAAATCGCACAATCGAAAAAAAGTAGCTCCACAAAATATATCTCCTGGATTTAAATCGGGCGAACTGGCGGGTCATGGTGTGGAACCCTCGCTACCTATCGATCTGTTGGGATAATTTTCGTACAATCTGTGCATAATGAGGTACGGCACCGACTAATTGAATCCACATACTTCGTAGAATCGTAAAAGATCAATCTCAAGATCATTTTGCAAAAGATTTAAAAAATCTTTGCCTGTTAAGCAAGCAGGAAGGATATAGAGTCTCTTCAAACAGTTTCCAATTATCCCAACCCCAGAGAAACCAAATTGATGACCCACCTCAAACGATTGATGTGGATTATCAATCGAATAATAGTAATTATTGTGCCTATTAAAAACCACATTATTTGTAAACATAAATTTATTGGTTCATAGAACTCTTTCTAAAAATTCCTCATCTTTTTTAAGTACTCATTGTAAAAACTCCAACCTCGGTTCATAGTCCCTCTTCAAAAAGGCCAGCACTTTATATAATGATGAGGATGTAATTGTTCGTCACGAATAACTCCGTTGACAGCTTTAAAAGGAATATCCAAAAGTCTCCCTACTTGACGGACGCTAATTGTCGGATTTTCAATAATCACATCGACGGTGTCCACAGTGTGTCTTGCACGTAGCCTTCCTGGTAGAATTCCTTTTTGATCTGGCAGTAGGGCACGATTTACTCTCAACCTCTGGTCAAGACGTCTTATCACATTAACACTGGGATGTTGCATTTTTTTCTGCCTCTCTAAAAGCTAAATACATAAATACTCATTTTCCGTAAAGTTCATCTTGAAAAAACAATTCGAATAAATTTCAAAAACTGTCACAATTGTTTTGACAAATCATTTTCAAGGCTTTTAAGTTTTAAAATTTCAAAATATATTTTTACGAGTTACAATTTTGAATATTTTTGAGTAATCTTATAGTTGTCGGATTTTTTTGCCTATATTATGTAAAATGAATTTAATTTGTGACAAATTAAATGACTAAATAATTAATTCTAATACACTAATAGATAGCTGAAAAACCTATTAATAAAAAAACTCGAAATCCTATATTTCTAAGTAATCTTAAAACTCTAAGGCCTTTAAACCTAAATAAAATTAGAAAATAAAAACTTAACTGTGACTACGAATGAACAAAACATGTCGTAAACATGCATGAAAACCTGATTTTGCGATAGAATAGAAACAAATAATTCATCCCCTATCGATTTAATTAGAAAGAAATCTGTGTGAAAAAGCAGCTTCCAGAACTGCCATTGACAAAAACTAGCGTAAAACTAAAAAAGAATTTCCAATAAAAACATTTTCACCAACCAAACGCGAATTAAAAGACGCTTTTTAACACGAGAACTGTATAATTTACTAAAACCAAAATAATCTTCGGTAATTAATATTCGGAGATAGCATTTTAATACGACGTGACCTTTTTCCTATAGTCGTCGCATCGTATCCAAATCCTCCTCGTTACATAAAAATGATTATCGAACATAATCATCCATTTCCTTTCATCTTGAATTCAATTTTTTTGCTTCTCCCTGGTCCATTTATCAGTACAGACGTATTAATTTTCGTGTTAGGACGTGGTTTCAATTTATTAACTATAAAAAACATGACATGGCAGCAGTGAGATGGGAGCGACAGAATCGTAGACACCTCTCTGGGGAACGTAGAAACTTGCTTACCACAATGCCGGCTCTAACCACCCATATGTTAGGTAGTAAAAACAAACACAAGGAATTTGATGAGATACGTGTATACTATACTAATAACTAAAACAGAAATGTTCACCCCCACGATGCATAAACTTAACCATATCCATATTTCATTCAAAAGGAACAAAGTTGCATTTCATGTTGTAAATTAACCTCATTTGAATGAACAAAACTTGAAAAAAATTGCGTGTTTCTCTAATCACTATCCTAATAAACTCATTAATGAAGTATTTGAAATTACGAACCAAGGAATTTTCCAAAGCGTGAAAAAGATTTATGACCACGACGAACACACGGGAGAAGAAAAATCGCAAAACGAAGCAAAATTACCGAACTTGATCGCGTATCTTTTCATGACGTGATCTCGTTAATCGTTCGGAATTTCATAGACTATGAAATATAACTAAAAAAAAAATATTAGCACATTTATTATGTTAGTGTGAATACTTGACAAGTTCTCTTACAATTTCTTTGCTAAATGTTTTATTCATCATGTGAGATGTTAACCGTTCATTGTTTTAACTCAAATTTAAACCAGATACGGAATGAATAACAGCGAGCGCATATAATATTCAAATTTAAGTCAATGTATTCTAATCTAAACATTAAAGTGAAAGATATGGTAAAGCTAGAAACCAGAGCTCTGGAATTGAGTTAAGAAAGGTACAAATAGACAACAAAGCAAAAAGGGAATCATAAGTAATATTCTGGCTCTTATAATTAGTTGCTAACTCATATGTATAGTTTGACAAAGTTCCGTAAAAAATATTCAAAAACATTTTGTCACCAAATTTTTAATTCCTTGACACTGGGGAACCTAATTGTCACCACCAAAATGATTAGAATACAAATAGTGTAACTTATGTACATTATTCTTCTATTGCTCGTATAAACATTATTTGCGTTTGAGTTGTAAATACTTGTTTACAAGAAGAGAAATTGAAACAATAGAAAAACAATGTGCATACGAACCCAAGAAATTCCCTATTATTTTTATTTCGCACTGGAAAACAAACAGCTCGATCTGTTTCATTTCTAACGAAACGTCAAAACAGCAATTTAAATTTGTTTACTATTATCACTCTGTTTTAAATAAACTCAATGTTGCAAGTCTTCTCATTGGTTGGGCAGAAGATCACACCTTAACACAACGTCTAAAAATATTTTGTCCTAGAACTACTTAAATTTATTATAAAAGCATTATAGTTGTTCGTAGTTACAAGTCCTTAAATTTCTATTTTTTTTAATGATAACAAAATGATTTTTTTGAAATTTGGGATATTTTACTTTTTTGTACAATTTTATCACATTTTTTGGATGTAAGTGTTAAATCAATCTCATTAACATTCGCAGAGTGAGTTAGTTTAAAGAAAAATAAAAGTCGAAGAAAGAAACTAAACTTATAACAGAAAACTAAACGATATTTTTCGATTTCCCTAATTTTTTTGACACTTTCTAAAAAAATTAATTGTGATATAACAATTTTCAGGATTTGGTTTGCACAATGTAGTGAAATTTAGAAAACATACTAAATAAAGAAATTAAAAGTCTAAGAAATATTCTTAAAATATGCAAAAATGGCCACCAAATTCCTTTGAAAAAATGTTTTTGTTCAAAATTTTACACTTAAATTATGTACAATCCACCGATGAAAACAACACTCTAAAAATATAGTATAGTATTGTTTTTGGCGTTTCCCTCTAAAGAAAAATTCAGAATCTTCAATTAAATTTTTAGAAGTTATTTTTTTTTTAATTTTCGCTAATTTTAAAATGTCAACAAGACAAAACAGTTCTCAGATGTTCCAAATTAAAAAAAAATATTTATACACCTAAATAATTTGATGAATTTGTTAAAACTTTCTATATAAAATATTAATACAAATATGTCTAAAAAATGGCAGATTGTAGAAAAAATCAAATTTTTGGTTTTCGTTGAAATCAATTTTTGCTAAATTCAAATAGTTCTCAAATATTAATTTATATCTTTCTAGAATCTGCAGAAAATTTTAAAGTTTTAAAGTTTGACTATGACTGTACTCGCGCTATGTATTTATAAAAGTTTAGTAGATTCAAAACAAAATATCGACAACTTCACAAGACATACTGATACGCACGAACACCGAACAAATCACAGAAATGATATTAGATCCAAAGTCAACAGGTTAAATAAAACTCAAGCACCAGGTGCTATGGAATAAAAATTTTTGATATGCTGCCCATAAAATTTCAATCTGTGGATTCAAAACTGTATTTATAACAATAATGAATTTTCGAATTGTAATTTGAATGTTTTATAATCTGTGCAATTGTGACGTTATATCTGTTATATTTACTTATGTAAAAAAATCTTTTAAGTATCAATAAACTCAATTATAAATGATCAATTATCAATTTTCTAAGAGTTTAAAATTTCTTCAATTTACTGAGTTTCTAAAAGCAGTCATAATTTTTAGAATATTTGAAATTTCTGAGATTATCAGAAAGATATAGAAATAGTTTTTTTTAAAGTTCTAGAATTGCGAGGATTTTTACCAGTTATGTAAAACAGATTGATAACAAATATCGCTCAAATTATTAGCTAGAAAAAATTCTTTCGTTCTTAAATGTCCTAAAAAAATTCATGGTCTTAAAAATATTTGGGATTTTCAGATACTAGTATTTTACAATCTATATAAAATTAAATTCAGTTCTAAAAAGATGTTGTGCGTTCTGAAATTTTTATGTTTTAGGCATATTTTGATGACTTTCTAAATATTTATAAAAAAAATAGAGCTGTGTTGGCTTTAAAAAATATTACTTTCATTGAGGTTTTAAAAAAAAATTCTAAAAAGTTTCATTGATTAAAAAAAGATGTTTTAGTGTAATAACGAAAAAAAATGGCATTGCTAAAATTTATAATTATTTCAGTTCTGTAAAACTTTGCTTAGAAATAACTATGTGAATTTGTCACAATTTCGCAAAACTTATTTGTTATTCGTATTTGTTATAACTATGTTATTTCAATAATCTAATTTGATAATTTTATTCCAAGTTTTTACAGCTGTCTGCATATTCAACGATCAAGTTTGCGAATTCTATCTATTGTGTGTTAATCCAACAAGCAGATGTTGTTTAGCTTAGTTTCGAAATTTTATACTAATTATGGCCAAACTGAGAAACATTCTCCAACATTTTCTTTTATATACCATTCTATGATGTTCTTATTAAAACCACAAAGTGGCGATGGGGTCCAATTCAAAGAAATTTTGTCCAAACTTGATAATCTCTGAAAGCGCAAATATTACATTCCCACAAATTCAAATACAAAATGTAATTTATTGTCACTTTTTTACCAGTTTCCAGAAACACAGCACATTTTTAAACTGCTGCCTGCAAATTTACATAATTATGATCAATAAATCATTTTTGATAAAACCAGAACATTGTATCAAAACAAGATTGAAACATCTTCCTGCTCTCATGCCAAACCTTACAAATTCTAGTCAGTCCGGCTACATTTAAATAATTTAATCTTAAATCCGCTTTAATCCATTTCAAAAAAGCACAGTCGTCATATTTCGCAATATAAAGTCATGAATAAGTCATCGCTTTTACTGCAGCCGTGGAAAGTAATAACACGAAAATTCGAATCATATAACAAAAACACCGAATTTATTACAGAAACACTCACATTCGATGTATTTTAGCCACGCATCATAAACGGAAACCCCCAAATGTCAAAAAAGATTAAACTCAAATAACAAATGTTAATTAAATTGTGTGTCTTCACACATCGCTAGCTGATATTTTCCGATTTTTTTAAGGAAAACAACAGAGGCGATGTTATAGTAATTATTCTCAAACATTTATTTCCCATTAGCCGTCGGCAAGACGCCCTATAACGTAGAGGATCGTAAAATTAACCATATTTTTGATTTCATCGTTTTAATTTGACGTATACGAGTTCTCAGTCACTTAACTCATGTAATAATTCGTTTTATGACTGGTATAGGTGATTGGGTATGCTGCGACATTATTTTATATCTTACACGCCCTCATACGTTGAATTACAAAATCCGGCTATGAATTAATTCAAAATCATAAACTGAAGCGAGCTGCTACTGAAAACGAATCGTCCAAATTTGTTCCACGCATACAAAACGCAATAAAAATCGCAATGACAGCATACAGTGAAATATTCCATTCGTTTTTATGACTTTGCATCAAGAGTTATCATAACACTGCAACAACTATCTCATTTTAGCGTTGCTGCGAGTTACGACATTAAATGTCCCGTAGAATAAAACGTTAATTTCAAAGAGACCCGAAATTACAACCACACATATAAATAATGCATTTAATTACAACAAGTGCAGAAAACATGCATTCGTTGTGAGGCAATTTTAGTTTAATTAAAATGATGAAATTAAGTCTCTGACAACAACAACAACCATGTAGAGTTTTTTAACTTACCGGGACGAGAAATCTTCGAACTTCGGCTAAAGCATAAGCGATTCTAGCGTGAGCTTCGGCTGGAGTTGCAAAAGCGCTAATTTCCACGTGGAGTTCTTCACTTAAGTGTTGGAATTTGGGGTCGCCACTTGCTCTCAGCTCCTCCTCCTGGAAGAGATATCCGTTTAATTGTCGATATTTGCATAGGAAGCCACTGCAATGGGGAAAACCTAATTGCGCGGCACTATGTAGGTGGCAAAAGGACATCCAATAAAACTGAGTAAGAAGTAGACAAGAATTAGACTAATTTCAATTTTGAAAAACCACATTAAACAATTTAAATATTCATGACAGTGAACACTTAAAACTTCGTATTTACGTTAAGAAGTTCAATTATATTTTTAAATAGGGACAATTTACTAAAGAAATTTTCCCTAAGTGGGTCAATAACTTATTTTAAAACTCATTTAACATTCAAACTTGCGACATAAATATGTGATGTTATAGTATACTACCAATCTTTGCTTTCGACTTTCAAGACTAATTAAAACAAAGATTAAAATTATGTTAGAAAGCCATTAATTGCAAAATATGCAACAGCTATAAAAGAATATGCAAAATTGTGTAATACATAACCTGGATTATTAATACATTGGATTGTTTTAAATTCTATAAAATTATTTCTTATAATTTGTTGATTTTTTAAATTTCTTGTAGCAAAACTGACTGCTTTAAATTTTTTTTAGATTTTTAAAAATTTTCAACTTCAAATTCAATTTTTCAAAATTTTCAAATTCAAATTCAATTTTTCAAAATTTTCAATTCAAAAATTTTCGAATTTTTTACGGTTTGTAAAATTGTCTTTAAAATCTGTGTGACAAACCTCTGATTTTTCGGATGAGTCGGATTTATCGTTTTTTTTTGGCAACTTTGGCCAAATTTTGAATATTTATACAATTTTTTTTATAACTTATTGATCCTTCAATTTTAGATGCTTTATTTAATTTATATCGTAGAAATTTTAAATTGTTGGCTAAATTCCAACTTTTTTCGATTGTTTCACTATCACAGGATTTTTCTAATTTTTTACGTTTCTTTTAGAAATTGTCTTAGATTATTTACATATTTTAAATCAATGTAATGAATACTTTCGACTTCTAGTATTCTTCATATTTTAATAATTGTTCGAATTATCATGCTCTTTAACATTTGTCTTGATTCTTTGTAGAATTACAAAGCTCTGATCCTTTTAAGATCAAAATCCTTTGAATTTTTCGGATTGTTTTTTAATACGTTTTGTAGATTTTAGATCCAATTTTGAAATGCAAATATCGATAATTTAAAAATTAAAAAAAGTAATCGATAATTAATCTGAATAATTAAACACACTCGAATTTACATGTTTAATAAGTACATTAAAAAAAAACATAAAAATCTTTTTTATTCCTTTTTCAAATGTTCAATTCCAATTAATTTTAATTACAACTCACTGGTTATTTTACTACTTTTGCAGATTTTTCAGCCTTTGTTGGCACCTAGTTCTTAATATATATCAAAATTGTTTAAAAACTCTGTAATGAGATATGTCAAAAACAGTATTTTCGATAAATAAAATATTCCTTTCACAAATATTAACGCAACTAGGTATTTTCCATAAAATTATATTTTAAAAACTCGATATTAAAAAAAACAAACCGTAAATTAAAGTAAATTAAAATTTAAAATAAACGTTAATAATGGTGAATGCGCCAAATCAGTTTTCTATATAAAACGTGTCTAAGTAACTATATAAGCTAAACCTTTCTAATAAGTTAATTTTGAACATTAGTAAATACACTTGGAACCGTTAATTTTAGTTTACAGCATTTCTAAAAAACTTTTCTTTGATTTTACGGAAAAATATAGCAACAGAATTTATTTTAACCGCACAGTAATAATTTTATAAAAACAAAAATTAAGCCTGTATCTAAAAAAATGTAATTAATTACTAAAATTACACTTTGAAAATACCAATATCATTGTATTTGGGAAAGATCCCTTTTGAATTTCTTGATCATTTATTAAAAAAGTGCCATTGTCTACGTCCGTAAATTTTGAGACACCTCTATAGTCAGATTTTGCATTGACGTTGACCAACATTTTTGCGTATTTAAACGTAAAAAGTATGATAGATTTATAGTTAAAAGCCATGTTACTAAAACTTAAAACTTTTCTCGTCAAATTAAGAAGAAAACTTTGTTTCATTACATTTTTGACGTTTAATGCTCGCCGTTAAACGCTGTGTATATTAAACAACCTAACCTATTCACACTTAATGTCAACAGTAAATTTTCAAAGCTACGCTTCTAATAAAGTTCTCTAAAGGCAAGTGATGTTAAATCGCATTCATCGCTTAACTAAATAATAGATGCAGCTCACGCTTCAACTCATTTCTCATTTTATTTACGTCTAAGTTACATAAAACATGAACCTTTTACTTATCTAAGAGTACCTAGAAATTTCATCAACCCTATATAAATTATTGACACCACTTGGTAAAAGCATTTTTGTGTCGTTTCCAAAAAGTAACAGTAAGTAATTATCTTGGCATAACAACCACTGAGCCTACAATACATTATGTGAAAATACACTCACCGTTTAAGAAAATATATTTTGGGGAATGTTTATTAGGGTTAAAGCTCTGCTTTTCTCTGAAGCAACGTGACTCGCTAGACGTAAAAGAAAAACGACTAAATAAACAGACTAAGAGGAAGGTTACTGCCAACTTTCAGATAAAGGAATGCTTTCACAAGAATCACGAGAGAAATGAAAATGAGACAGCCGTCATAAAACTGTTAGGTAGCGACGTCTGTGATTGAAGAGGAGGATATTTAATTATAGAAATTGGTTCTCGAGAAGTCTAGGAGATTGTAGACTTTTTGTGCCATAGATCATTTAGGGTCAGTTTTGGAGTGATTAACTAAATTAATTAATTATACCCTAAAGGATCTCAAATAAATCAATAGTTCACCGACTAAATCAAACATTTAATAAAGCAAATTATTCTCTGCTCGAGTTATTGATGGATTATAGCCACAGTTTGAATGGAACCAAGAACAAAGAAAAACTTCATTCCCAACAAGTTTCAAGTGGACTTATTAAAGACGAAGTCTTGGATTCTGATGAATTATGCTAGACTTTAATTAGTTAAACACTGAATTTTAAATTCATTTTACACACATTAGGTGATTTTAAACACTTAACTATTTTTTGGCAGAAAAGCTGAACAAATTTACGGTTTCATAATTGCACAGTTAATAATTGTGTACTTATTATTTTTTTTTTTGAATTATTTATTCTAATTAATTAATCTACATATTATAACATAAAATTCAAGTAATAAAACGTCCCAGTTCAAACAACTGTGTTTTACTCGTAATGTTTGTTGTTTACTGTAAATTTCATGGCTAGTGAAATTAATTAGCGCCAATTTTCAGTATAAACGGTGGACGGAAAATACCAATAAAAATAAATTCAGGTCAAATAATTACTTCCACATTAGCGCTACACTTGTTGAAATTTAAAGCAGAGCAGATGTCCAACAACTATTAAAATTGAATTTCTAGATTGACTAAAATAGAAAAAAAACACTGCAGATCTGCGACTTTGCGTAGCTATAATTTTAGGCTGTTCTTTATAATTCGGAAAATCATTTTGGATGAACAAAAAACGAGATAATTAGATAAAGTTTTCATTACTTTTTAGGGTATTTGTTCCATACACGTGCAGATCCTTTCAAAAAATTTTACATTAAAGTCGCATTTAAGTTCCTGAGGAAGGTATTGTATTTTAAAATTCCCAAACGTAATTATCAATCAAGCCCCAGCTATTTCGAACGAACTCACTTCAATATTATTAAAAAAGTTTTGGAGACACTTTATCCAGAACTTGCATTTTCTCATAACTACATTTCCCATTCGACTCGTTCTTGTTTACAGAACTAGAAGTTCTTTCCAGCATTTTAAACTTCCACGGGGACAACTATTTTTTTTTATTTTATGAGCTAACTTAGGTTTAAAATTGTGTTGTTATGAAAAGAACTCATCAAATTAGACACAGTATTATGTCTTTTTGATGAAATCGTGAACTGAGGATCCATCATCAAGAAAACGATAAAAACTTAACATCGTTTTTACAATCTACACCCACGCGCGCACACTTTTCGTACAAAATGTTTTCTTTTATTAAAAAACTGTAAAAATGTAGGTCGTTCACATTTATTAACAAGGAACCTTTCATGTAACCAGCAAACTAATTCTTTGTCATAAATGACAGAAGATTCGTGTTGTAATTCACGTCTCGCTACTTATGAATATAACATTCCTCTTCTGTAGTCGGATATTAGTTAATACATATGTATGTTGTCGACATATTGAACTCAAATTCAGTGCGAATTCTCAAACTCAAGGGAGTGATATAACTTCTATGTACAGATCCACCATTATAGGTGAATAACAAATGTCAAAACGCATGAACATTTCTGCCATCCTAAATTTAAAAGACAGGGCTTCATATTCTCCGCGAAATATTTACCAATATGCCACCCTTTACGTGATAGAATATTAAATTTCACAGGCTTGAATGATTTAGAATGATATCCGCGGCTTGCAGTAGTTTTTTGATAAAACATGCGACACAAAACACATCACGAACTTGTCACTTTGTTTGTTTTATCGACGCATTTGTTATTTAAATTGCTTTTAAAGATGTGGAGGACTATCATAAATTTACATTGTTATAGCTTCCATCCACGTTTCCTCTAAACAGTGCCAACAGAATTGAGTTTTATTCACGACTGGACTGTATATAAAAGTGAATGATTTTATTTACCTTATGCCTGTCCTTCATCGAACCTCTGCCTAAAACTGCCATCTTGCACATCGTGTCTTCTTGCAGTCTTTTTAGCGAGTTACCCTTGGGTCCTAGAAGTTTGCCAACGAAGTTGAACTGTAAAAAAGAAAATTTACCACAATATAATAAACGTCAGAGGACTCCCTTGGCAGCAGGTTGTAACAGGCTATTCTCACTTTTCGCATTTAGAAAATGATATAAAGCTAATTTCACTGTCTCGCCTTTTTAATTGCTTCGAAGCAGTTATGCACCTAATTTCAAAGCTAATTAAATTGGATACTAAAGCGTTTTCGGTAAAGCAAAGCATTGTATTAAGGAAATTTTATGACGCTCTGAATAAACAAAAGCTGAAAATACCGTTTTATAATGAAGACAAAATGGTACGCGCCACAAACCTTTCGGAAGTAACTAACTGTTGATAACAACTTTACATTCAGTAGTCTAGTTTTATGATTGACTAAATTTACCGATAAAATTATGATCAGTTTTGACTGATAATTTTTCATCTAAATTTGTTACCATTTAAGTAAAATATCTGTAAATTATATTCATAATAAAATGTTTTATAGTTAAATCAACCAACTAGAATTATAGTCAGCACACACAGAACTTTCCAATAAAACCACTAATGTCTTTTACTTTAGTAGCTGCCAAGAAAATTATTTTAGTTTAGATATTTTGGAACAGAAAATTATTTAATTTCGTACAAGTGATCTGGTAAACTGTACTATAAACCTAGAAGCTTTTTTCTCTCTTGAAGAACATGAAGATTTCAACAAGAACAAGGCCCATAAAAAGCTTCCCTAAGTAAATTTCTTTCATTCGAAAATATTTAATTTTTTAAAATCCTAAATAACCTTATTTCTTGTTTAAACAAAAACACAAAAAAATTTATACTGTAGTCACGATTTTGCAGTTACTTATTTAAGCAGCATTAAATTTTCTTAGAGAGAATTTTAATAGATTAATATAGATAAGAGAATAGATAAAATCTTAGAAATTCTAAAGATTTTATCTATTCTCTTATCTATATTAATCTATTAAAATTCTAAAGATTTTAGACACATTTCATTCATTGATTCATGAATTTAAAATTTCTCAATTTGTGTGAAATTTCTGAGACAGGCTGAGAATTATAGAATTTTTTTAGAAAATTTTTAAAATTCTATCAGCTTTCATTAAAATTTCTAAAATATTTTAAATATATTAAAGTTCCCAGATTTTTAAAATCACATACATTTTTCAAATTTGTAAATCTTCAGAAACCCTTTCAAATGATGAATATGTCGCAGATTTTTCACGATCTTACAGACATAATTCCTTAGCATTTCTCAGTTTGGCAATTTTAGCGATTTTTAAATTTATGCTAATTCTAAATATTTGATTTAAGATGTTTCCTAAAATCTTATTGAGAATTCTAACATATAACATTTTTATTTCAGAAGTTGCTCATATTCAGCTTTTTTTATCTTAACTCAAAGTTAGGTAATTGTGTAATATTATGTTTTGAAGTTTTGAATCTCTTAAGAACTTAAGCATTCTACAGGTTATGAACAAGTTGAAATTCTTGATGAAGTTCTCTGCATAAAAGTCTTGTATGTTTGCTTATTTTATCGATGTTGGAACCACAGTTTCCATAAAGTTTTCATAACTATCTTAACGTCGTGTTTAAAATTTCTAAACTTGGTATAAATTTTTTAAATAATTTTTTTACAGTTCAACGATAAATCGTAAATTCTCTTTCGATGAACTTTTAATTTCAAATAAATGACAATAATTTGAGAGCTAATGGTGCTACTCCTAAGTAAATTTAATTTGAGACATTTTAACAGCCGCATTAGGTTTGCTATTGTCAGTTTGTAATATAATGTTGCAGAAAACTTTCCACGACTCACCAGCTGCGCCAGGCTTCTTCAGGTATCTAAATTGTCAAGTCTGACATTCTGTTTAAGTAATGAGCATTCCCAATTTGCAAACGGACGTGTCTTTTTGTTGTTGCTTCCAAGTTTGTTGACAGTTGAAACAGGTTGCTCAATTAGGAAACATGAAATTATATTTAATTCCACATATCCATTTCATCATCTTGTTAAAATAACAGTAGGCAGTATTCACGTGAAAACATGGCCTAATTAATTCCACAAAGTAAGAGTAATCCAGGAAAGTTTCCTTTGTTGGGAGACAATGGAGCAATGTAGACTATCGTGAATAAATTTCATTACAATTAATTTGCAAAGACAACTAAAGACCGTAGAAAAATGTAATGTTCTTCTATTCAAGTGAGGCTGTTCTTCAAAACGTAATTCATTTCCCGTAATCTAAAAGTAATTGAATTTTTCAGCAGCAAAAATAAATATCAAATTCGCTTTGAAATTACATAAAAGGAATGAGATTAATATTCTGTCATAGACCTCACATTCGGAAAAATGTATTCTTTTGTGATCAACACGATCTCACTGTATTAAAAAAATCTTTTCATTGGTACACAAAAAGCAAAGTTTCATTTTTGTAAAATGTGTAGTTCACATAAGTGATAATTTTCCCAGATATTGCACAGGCACGAGCTCAGATTATGCTCCTTGTTATCCGATATTTACTCCTATTCTGATTTAAATTATTAATATAAGCAATACCGCTGAAGACAATTAACCACAACGCTTCCTGTTGATTTTGGAGTTGACAGGATTATTAACTGTGAAATGTGTAAATAACTGGAGATTATAATGGAAAGGTGTGGACAATATTGAACAAGACGAATCAGATGAGAGTTTGATGAAAAATACACACAAAGCGATAAGTAAACTCTGCGAGTATACTTTTCATAAGCTAAAAAAATATGAAATTTTTGTGGTATGTAGCTAATTTTTTTCGTGCATATGATGTGTATATAGAAGCATGAAAAGAGGGATTTACCATATCTGCTATGCAAACGTAACTTTTATTTTTTTAGAGTGTAAAAAAAGAGAATGTGTTGGAGGTACTGTTTACCTTTAGTAGTATTTAGTAATAATCAGTAAAGATCTTCCGGTTAGTGCAACCTAATCTTGTATCATTATTTTCGATTATAACTGTAATTTGGGTACATAGTAGATCAATTACATGCAATTTAATGGTTAACAAGTACTTACGTGGTTTACAATGAATTATCTACACTGTAGTTTCACATTAACAAATACTTATGTCGGATTATTAATAGATATACTCGTAGATGTATATTGTAATAATCTAATAATACACTAATTTCAGAGCACTCAAAACTCCTTTGTACATTTTTTATCAGCTGCAAATCTCAACTCATTTTTTCTCTCAACACCTGTGATTAAATACACGACTGAGCAATTTGTCTTCAAATCTAAATCACAAACATAAATACCAAAAATCTAAACTAATGCGAGTTTATAACCGTTAAACAAACAAAATTGTACCACGTACATCAAGCGAATTAATCTCAGTATGAAAGGAAATTTGTCATGTGTGCGGATATATGCATCCAACTTGCGTATTCATTTACCTTATTAGGGTTAACGTGGTACTCTTTATAGTAATTGCAGTATTATGTAAAATAGGTTCTTATCGTACTATATAGTTAAACTTGTTACTTTACCTTACTATAAAGGGTCGAAAATTTGTAAAAATTAAATTGTACAGTTGTATAAAAACCCAAATACAATTTTTCTACTTTAAGTTGAAAAACTTTGTTTAGAATTTTTCAAAAATTAAAAACCACTAAATATATGCTTATTATGATCTTCTCTTGTCTCCTATTCTTTAGATAAAAGTGTGAGGCTGCAGACGATGTAATATGTACAATTTTCATGTCAATTAGTAAATTTTACAAATCTCTTCTAGTATTTAGCAGATAGAAACCTTGTAAAACTATAATAATGCAAACAATCGGAACAGAAATCAGAAAATATTACGATTGTAAAACGAATGTCAATTTTTTTTTAAATCTAAAGATTTAAAAATTTCAAAAATTAAGCAATAAGAAGAAATCCAAAAATAAAAACTCTAAAGAATTCAGAAGCAAAAAAAAATGTAAAAGATCGAAAAAAACTGTAAAATTGAAAAAACATAAAAAATTCAATAAATCCAAAAGCTATTAAGAATGCAAGTACGAAAAATGCAAAAATCCTAAAAATGAAAAAATTCTTAAAATTAAAGTTTGAAACATTTGCATAATCTAACTTTATCGAAAATATAGAAAATTTTAAATTTCAAGGAAGATAAAAATAGTGTCCAAACGGTACTAAGAAAACAAAAAAATTTGCAAAAACAAACAATCCAAGAAAATTCAAATTTAACAATTTAAAAAAGATAAAAATTAAAAAATTCAAAAAAATTAAAAAATTAGGAACACAAATGATTCAAACCATTTAAGACTCTAAAGATTATAAAAATTGCAAACAGTGTAAAAGATACAAATATTCTAGTCAATCCCAGATAATCCAAAATAATCCAAAGAATTAAGAAATTTGAAAAAAAATGAATAAACTCTAGTCGCAAAAATTTAGGAAATCAAAAAAATCTGAGATCTTCAAGAAATTTACATATCATGATGATTTGGGAGATCTAGATCTAAAGATAGCAAAGAATTCTTACTGTCAAGCATAAACAGTGCGCAACAAATATAATGAAACCAAAAAAGTTAAACAATGCAAAAAAAAATAAAAATTGTAAAAATTCGAAAAAGAATTAAAACATCAAAAACATGTATATATCAAGAAATATATCAAATACAAAAAATTTAAAGCAACCAAATGATCCAAGAATTCCAAAAAACGTAAAATTCTGGTTAGAATTAAATTTAAAAATCGTAAGAACCTAGAGTTTCAAAAATCTACTGGATCTAGATTTGAGAAACATAGCAAATTAAGATAATAAAAAGAAACGACAATTAGAAATACTAAAAAAATATCAAAAAAAGATGTATGGTCTTTTATACCGTCACTTTAAGAAATCACTTAAAAGTATATATTTCTTAAAAACCAAAAAAAATATTGATCTGATAATTGTAGTGGAGAATGGAAGAAAAAACTTAAGTATTGCTTAAAGCTTAAAATTGGCGGCGCAAGTGGTTGTAATAAGACGTAATAAATATGATCATAAGGATCGTAAATTTAAAACGGTTCTAAAAATAATCTGAAATTTCTAAATAATCTCTAGCAAATCTAAAAAATTTCGGAAAAATTCAGGGATTCAAAGAGCTACATAGCATCTAGAACAATAGTTTTCATGATTTCAGACGCTATAATTATAACCAATTGTGGAAAACAGCCTACACTTTATCATTTCGCTAAAAGCTTTAAATTATAAACCAAATTCCGATAAAATTTGCCTTTGCAATATTTATTAGTAAATTTTATCTGAAAGCAGAATAGATGCGAATAACAATTTTTAGAGTTATAAAATGTATATTTAAAATAAAAAAGCTATTTACAAAAACAAACTAACATATTTTCATTTCATAAAAAATATCAATCCGTAAAAAAGCTTCAAACGTAAATGTTCATTTGCAAAATGCATTTAACAAACGAACAGATATTAACGTGTAATAAAACGTTAATATATAAATAAATAAATATAACGTTCCATAATAAAGTAAATTGTGCTAGTATTACTTTTCAAAGAAAAAAAAGCTAAATGCTTGTTGTTGATTTATTTACATCCTTTGCTGCTTTAAACACTCATGTTTTTGTTCGCAGAAATGCTAACTTCCAGAACAGAAAATTAAATTACCTAATGAATCCAGCGACTTATACAATTATTTTTGGTCAATTATTTTTTAATTTACACCATGCGTAATGTAAAATTTTGAAGGACACATGTAAAGATTTTTATTTTATACCAACGATTTCGATACTTTTGACAAATTATTCGTAATAGCTTGTTTATGACAAAAGAAAATACTATATATATGAAATGAATGTCTGTTTGTTTTAAGTTATACAATATTCATTTAAAATTACATGGTTTTGCTGGACATCAAAGCAGTGTTTACACAACGGAGGTTAGTAAAAAGTAAATAAACCGTGGAATACAATTTTGCACAGCAGATGGTAAAAGACCCCTTTCTATTGAAAATCCTAATAAATTCCTATTATGTTAAACTTTTAGCTCTAGCCATCCTCTCTCCAAAATTTATAGTCATTTTTCTTCATAGCTCTCCTTATTTGAACCAAAATCTTGAACATGATATAAACGAAGCTATAAATTATTCAGGTTATCTCCAAAACAATGCGTTTTATTTTTACGGAACTTCCGACATATGGACCGTGTGTTGGTGCTTAGCATGTTTCTCTGACAGAATGAAATATTTAACTTGTGCATGTGCACAAACTAGGCTAAAAGTCTCGGTTTTGAGGGAATCTTAATATCGTAATAGGATTAAACAACACTAGAAAGTTATTTATTGCCGCATCCCCGTTTGATAACAAGAAGATAAATCATAGAGGAAAACACAAATAGATTTGTTTGCCTGAACCACTTTTTTCAGCCATTCGATTGGTGGTGGTGATTGATTGGCAGTATTGGCACCCAACACTTAAACCAAAAACAGTTGTTGCTACCGAATCAAAACTAATTAAATCTCTGTTTAATGACTTAATCATTTTAATGATTCGTTATCAGACGATAAATTGTTGACGTCTTGATTTATGTTAAAACTCTGAAATCGCGTCGTTAAACCATAAGTTTCCTAATTATTCTCAAACTTGGTAAATTGATTTAATTATGTGAAGTTATCGAGACTCATTACCATGTTACGAAATAATTGCATTGTGAAAAGTAAGGAAAGCGAATTGGAATGATAAAAATAAATTGAAAAAATGAAGGAGCCACTTAATTCGAAGGTCTTCGCTCTTCCGAAAACACGATTAATTAAAACAATTTTTCAGCGCATGAATAACCTGGCTCCTTATACTTCAGTCGAGTAAACAAAAAAACCAATTTCTTAAACTTCACGCGTTTCACTGAAAGAGGTAACCCACATTTTACCCTCAAAATAAAAAGAGTAAATTAAATTACCTTTTGTTGAGTAAATTTGCTGTACCTTTCTTCGAGTTAAGCAACTGGGGGCTCAAGGTGCATACAAATTACTTTGATTTATGAAGGAGAAGATTATTTTCTATCTCAATTAAGGCATAAAAATACAATCAATTTTATGGAATGCATAATAAAAAAAAGAAGAAAATCAAGAAACATGTATAGGCTTTCGCATTCACGATATGCACTTGAAAGCATTTAATCCAAGAAATCAAAATATGTAAAACAATTAATAGCGTTCGTTCTATTTAAAATAATTCACTTAAGAAAGTACGGTGATATTAGAACACTCTGTCTAAAGTAAAATATTTTTAAAATATGCACTTCGTTCATTTATCATGACGTATTAAAAAGTCTCATATGAATGCGAAAGACAGAATCGACCGATACATTATTGACTCACCATGTATATCAATTTGACCCGGCGCATGCACCAATTTAATTATAAGTGGGTTTTTATTAATTTGTAGGTATGTAAATGTTTCAGAACTCATGACCTAATTTGATGATATAAAAAAATTGAGTTATATTTCGATAATTTTTACCTGGCGCATCCTTTTTTGGCAAATCTAAAATCTACATATTCATGAACTAAAAATTCTAAGGGTAATCTTCCATGTGCACAATGCCGTAGAAACAACTATCATGTTTATACCCTTTCAAGGCAAAAATTGTAGATCACTTCTGTCTGCTCTGTGCTTCTATAAAATTTGTTTTCTATAACAATGCCTTCGCATAAGTTTGTATCAGTATAAAGTGAGTACACATGGGACCAGCAAACTCCCTAAGATTTGTTCAGTTTTATTTACCCAGTTAAGTTCAACACGACCACGGCATTACACAGAACCGACATAGTGAAACAGTATTGCAAGTTTATATTCTAGTTGAGACTTTGAATACTAGTCTCAAGACAATTTTATTATTGTACGCCGAGTAAACACAACAGTGGTTTATTTGAAAATAGCAAAATTATACAAGAAACTTTTCCTGGTGAAAGAAATAAGATTTCGTTGCTTAATTGGAAAGAAATTGCTGCGATTATGGCGAGAATACGAAGAATGAAGAAACGAAGTAATTATAACTTACTTTGGGATGGTCTCGTACAGGCACAACTACCCTGACTGCTACTTTTATCGGTTTGTCTCTCGTAATGTCGACCATTCTTCTACTTTCGCTTCCTTTGCTTTCTGCAACAAAAAGAAATCGGTTAGGAGGATTTCCCGTAAATTACATCTCACTAGAAGGAATTTCTGTATAAACATGAAATTGCTTCGAATATTACTATTGCCCGTTAGTGTAATAAATTGGAATCGATACAGAACAGTTCTGCTAACGACACCTATTTGCAAGCAATCTCCCAGCAACATTTAATGACGTAAAGTCCATTACTAAAATTAGATCGGGAGGTCTTAGATCTTGACCAATCTTTGTTATGCGGAACGAAAAGGGAATTTCATAAGAGAAGCTTCGAGCGAATATTTTGCAAGCCTAACACTTTTCATATTCGAAGCAGATCAGGTGTTATTCTGCTTCAAAAAGAGAGAATAAATTTTTCTCTTCTGGGACTTGTTATAAAATGGAGGTTAGTATACGTAGGGGATTCAATTTGAGGAAAATTGCTCGATTCTATCACTTTTGGGAATCATTAACAACCGACATGGACTAAGTTATAAGCTACACTTCCGAGCCAACACGTGTTTGCTTAAAGTCTCAAGTTTTTAAGGCTTAGAGTGAGACCACATTTATCCTTCAAAGCTCCACTACATTTACTGTGTTGACATTATCGTCTTTTATGATAATCTTGCATCTTAAGCACACACAGATTCGAGAGTGTCGCTTAAATTTCGATTGACCCATCCGACTAGGTTTACTTAGCTGTCTCCACAAATAACCTTCGTAGAAGCATTTACATACGAAAACCTTGAGCTGTATTGAATTGTAAACAAAGAATTTTCGATTTGTTAAGACCGGAACTTTTAATTCTATTTCTAGGTGTGAAAAATTTGCTAATTCGTTAAAGCGACTTATCTATATTTTAAAAGATAATTTCCCTACCACCTCCAATCTAACTTAAGAAACTAAAGATCTGCGCTCAAAAAAGAACAGTTTACCAATCCTCTAAAAGCAAAATGTGAACAAAATAAAAATTCACTTTAAAACTATCATCAGTCGGCTAAGTCGATTTTTAACAAAGAGCTAGAAAATATTTTAAAGTCGGTCGTAGTCTCTTTGTCAAATCAAGCGAACAGTGAGTCTTTTTAGTTGAGGTTGGTCACGTAGAATAACAACCTCAATTTACATCAACAGTTTCATCAAATTCTTTATAAGCTTCGACGAGCTCTCCTAACCTCAATGGTGAGGTCGATCTTTTGTGTTCAACTGCAACGAGATTGTTTTCGGCTTCCCTTTTTCGATCATATTTAATTAAATCCGGCTTACAACTATATGAACGGACAAATTTTAATGGTCTAACAACTTAAAATTTAAGCTAGAGAGACAAAAACGGAGCAAAATTTTTCAATCGAAACTTATTTCACGGCAGCAATGAGCAAACATACTGTGCAACCTGTTACATTCTCGTGGATTTAAAAATGTTACACCATACTCTATAATTCGTTCGGTTTCGGTTTCTTAACCGATTTTGTTTCCAACCTCGTTATCTATAAATTCATAAATCAACGGCCATCCATGACAAAACCAAACGAGTTTTGGAGTTGAAAAATGATATTTTTTACAGTGTGTACGAAATTGATAACATAACGTACACGTTGCTATAAAACATGAAGCAATTTAATGGAATCTGATGAACATGGAAAAATATAATTCAAAGTACGGGCTCTTTTAAAGATACAAAAATTGCGAAAGTTTACATGTCAACTTCTTAACAAGAGCTCCAAACTTTACCTCGAATGATCCACTTATTTATATTTATTTTATGAAAAAGTCTTTGAAGTTTACGGGAAAGTTTATAATTATAAACATGTCGGTCGTTGGGAATAAAAACCGAAGAAAAGTCGTAATAAGCTGACACTGCGGTTAAATAGTATTTTATCTTGTTTTTCATCTAGACTCGGTCGTGAAAAATGTAAGAGAAACATGCAATGTTTTTACTTTTTACTTAAGCTTTTAAGACATATTAATGAAAAAGAACTTTTGCAAACAGACTTACAGCTGAAAATAACGGTGAAGTTTGAAGTTTTAAATTAATTTAGAAGGTCCCTCCAATTTCTTATTTTTTTTTGTACAATTAATAAAAATATGGTTTTTACCATAAAAATAGGTTAAAGTCGTTGAATTAGTTTAAAATTTTACAATTAGTTACGGATGGCCTTTTTTGGGTCAATCTTATTTTGTCTCGCGAGAGCTAGATCAAAATTTTGTCACAAAAATATACTTTCAAAAATCACAAGAGTTCAAATCAGGCAAACGTGCTAACGTGTTAAGCTTTTTTTTTGAAATGTTAAAATTTCAAAATAGTTAAAAAGTTTAATTTAAATCTAAAAAAAATTGAAAATTCCTTGTTTGTAAAAAAAAATATGTAGCAGGTACAAATTTCTGAATATTTTGTCGTAATTTTTAGGCTAGGCTATAAACCTTTTTTTTGACATGCCAAATTGTCAAATAAAATAATATACTTCATAGAATTTTTAAAATAATCGCAGTTATCAGTATTTGCTGTTCACTGAGAAAAATCCCTTTAAAAACACAACAAAAATTATAACAGGTAAAAAGTATTTAAATTTTTACAAATGATAATATTTAAAAATTAAGCTTAAATGTTGATATTATTTTCAAGACTTCATCCACAATCAAGCCATGACGAACAATAAAACAAAACAATTGTACTGTTTTCAAATGTTTTTATACATTTAGTAGCTACAAGAACAAATTACAAAGTTTCCTAAATTCAAAGAGAAAAACCTCTTTTTTTCTCAATTAATATTTATTAACAAAAGTTTCAAAAAACAAAATTTTCAAGTGAACTATTACCTGAGAAAGCCACCAAATAATGGAGTATAAAATCTACTCCCCTATAATTTAAGAGAGCGCAACTAAATAGCCTTGTTTACAAGATAAAAATTCCAACTTCTAAACATGTTTCCACTTTGATCCAGTTCCGAGAAGCTATAATTTCCCGTGGAACTTTGAATCTAAAATCTAAATCAATATTAGCAAACTATCCTTAAGATGGTATTGGTTTTAGTAATCATTTAGATGCAATAGAAACACTTACAAATACGCGAATTTAGTTTTATTTGCCGCCAAAACATGCAAAGCGTTTTTGCAGAAATAAACGAATAATTTGAGTTTTGTTTTCTGAATTGCATTTTTTTAACATTTTATACTGTACGAATTACTCTAGCAGACAATAAACATCTTACCAACTGCTTGCATATGTTGCTCAAATAATTTGCTACACAAATCACTACAAATTTGATCTCTAGCCAAAAAAAAATCTGTGGTTGTATGTCACGTCGTCTGTCACCTATTACTACTCTGAATTCCCGCATGTCATTGGTGTTAATTTACTTCATTGTCATTTCATCTATTCGTTATTATTTGCAAATTCTATAATTTCTATAATCCCAATCCAAATTGTGTTTACATTCTGAAACTATATCAAATAAATTAACGAGGTAGTTCGTTTACCAGACGTCTCTATGATCAGTCTAAAAATATGATTTTTTTGCAAACTTCCACGAAGTAATAATAGATCTATTTGTGTCGAGCTTGTTTTATACAATTCCAATACATCTCAGTTTTGAGTCGGTCGAGCATAAATTTACCGTAAGTCAGCTTGAATTTTTTTCCAACATGTTTTACGATAAAGTAATAGCGGCGGCAAACATTTATTATATGTGTGATATTCGAGGATGGCAAGGTTTTGACATCTAAATCGGTTACCTTCATTCATCTCTAAAATGTTTGCGAGATTAACACATTTTCAACAAATTTTCTGGAACATAAGCAACTTGCCTCATATTATTAACTGACGGTTAATATAATTTAGCATTCGAACAAAGGTTGGGTGACCCTTTTCGGGACAAAACTACATTGACTGTTCAAAATATAGGGTAATTACGTAACAAAATGTTTCATTAGCAACAAGAAGTTTTGTCGTTAAAAATTAAACATGTAAATTGAATCGTTAACGAGTGTGGTAGTCAGAAAGTGACTTGTTCTAATATTAGTTTAACAGGGTTCTCTTACAAATATGGGGTAACCAGGGGCATTTATAATTCACATTCAGTGGACTGTAACGGCTCAGTACTAAATTTGTACGCTAAATCAACCTAAACCAACAATATTGCGTAACTGTATCGTTTTGCGGGCTTAAAGATCGAAGCCGCTGGCAAAACGAAGCGCGTAATTTGATTATTTTTTGTATTAATGATTAATGAAATTTGTTCAAAACGGAAACAAAGCAGACACACATGTTGTGGAGTATTTTACACCAGTTCGTCTGATGAAAACAATATCCTCTCGCGATGGTAATAAATGTGGTCATAAAGAAGATAACTGTTGGTGGAAAAAGTAAATTTTTAGGGAACATAATTTGTCTCAATTCCATACCCAAAAAAATGCCACCCTTGTGATTAGTAAATCAAGCTATAACATATACTCCGGTATAACCATCAATTATTGCTCCACCCACATCTGCCATATTCGTTATTACACCACCAGCCTCACTTTAATTGGTAGTTAATATTCTCGCTTTTCGACTATCCATTTCCTGCGGCGATATTTTTAGTAACAGGAATCATTTTTAGTGATGCTCAGGTGTGGTTCTATTTTTTTTTAGTTTATTTCGTTTACCTACCACAACATCATCACTAATAAACAAATGTTCTCCAACAAAAACAAATGTAACTTGTTTTTTTAGCATAAAAAATCCAACGATTAGGTATTAGTGGTGTGATGATTGATCCGACTTGGAGTTTATTCAACAAAAATCAAAATAAACACGACAGTTTTAGTTCGTTCAAATGTGAGTATCAGGATTTCATTTGAGGTGACACAATTATAATAATTAAAAAAAATGTTGAAAACAGATCTGAATAAAAGACTACTATTTTAAAAACACAAATGAACGAACATTGCGCTACATAATTTTCACTTCAAAGAATAACCTAAATTTCAAACATTCTGTTTTCAATGTGTTTGTTTCGACAGTGCGTAAAATCGTAGCGTTTAACATGTAAAAATAAATGTAATTTAAACCCATACTTTGCAAGGTACTAACTACAAACGTAGCGAAAAAGAGAATGTTAACATCATTATTTCTGTTATTATAAGCTACTTTTTAGGCCAAATAAATGCACTGGATAACAGCTTACTGAAAATATTAAAAGAAAAGATCCTCAGGACTAAGATTTTGCAACTGGAACAATTTTTAAAATCGATAGGTTTTTCTTGCAGAGCTGTAAAGATGTCAAGTTTGCAAATTGCTAAAGAATTTGTCACTGGCTTGAGCGTGATAGACGATGTTTTGAAACCATGACTCGTCTAATTAACGAGAAGCATCTAAAACTTTTTAAAATGTGATTATCACTTAGAGAAACTTTTCCTTTGTGGATTTAAAAAGAGAAAACAGTCACTCCGGAGTTTTAATAACGTTAACGGAAAATATAGTACAAAGGTCTTCAAATGGTAAAAAATTAAAATAAACTAAATTCAAATGATACAATTTTCCCTTTCAGGTGTAACAAATTTAACGAATTCCTAATTTCCTAATTGGGAACAAAATCCTTATCCTTATCTTTTTTAGAAATTAGAAAATTGGATTTTGGTCTTTATTCTTTCCAATTTTTATGGTCTAATTTTGGAATATTTTCTCTAAATTGAGACGCAATATTGTTTTTATTTTCATCTGCAAATATTAGAAATTAATCTTAACCTTAAGCGATTTAAAATTTATTAGAAACAAAAATTTAGCTATTTCAGTAATAACTTTTAATTTTCTCTTTCCAGGGCAATTTTAGTTATTTTAAGTTATTTTTTTTCCTAAATTAGTTTTTTTATAATATTCTTTTTTTCCTAAGTGTAGTTAATAAAAAATGCGATTTTCATCTTAGCGTTTTTCCGTCGACATTTAGCTATTTCGTCCCTTATTTTTTTCTTTTCCTGGGTTTAGAAAGAACAAGAACTACCTTTTTATTACTTTTTATTACATCTTCAGGTTGTATTATTTTAAACTAATTCTAAAACTTTGGCATTATAAACAAACTATCATAAGACCCCAAAAGCCTGCAAAAATTCATGCTACTTGTCTTATTATTAAAAGAATTAGTTATTAAAAGAATTAGTTATTAAAAGAATGCGAATGTATTTTAAAATTTCAAGATCTCTTTTTGGTTATTTTGAATGTATTACTGGTTCTTTTGGATTTAGATAGATTTGATAAACTCGGTTGATCTTTAGAATGTAATTTTAATTAAGTGACCGTAAATTTTTGTTTATTTTTAGACTTTATATTTTTATAGAATTTTTATCACCAACTCTGTCAATTTTCAAATAATGCATTGGCCGACTTTTATGACAAAATTCTACGTTTTACATTAATTAAGTAAATTTTGCCTAAAATTTTAATCTTGTTCTTTACTGTTTTTGAGTGTTGTATTTTCTTTGCAATCCGCTAAAATTTAACACTTTTCAAAAATCTTCAAAATAATAAGTAGACCAGTAAATTAGACTCCTATTCGATATATAATAATATCCTTCGGCGCATAGCCTTCTCTATCTACGTACTCATATAGATATATAGCAAATCATGTCTACAAACTCTGAGGGAACCACGACAAATTAAATTAATTTAGTGCCATTAGTTGGTGTCTGACCTTGACAAAGTTAAAAGCAAAGAGCACTTTACCCAATTTTCCTCAAAACAACGCATCAAATGTAGAACAGAGAAAGTGTAAACATTCGCATATTGACCTGCAATTATTTGCATCCACAACGGTTCTCTTTCTACATATAACACACCAACAAATATCCAACAAAAAATTCCTACACCAAAGTCCAGGATTGAACCGAAACCCCATTTGAAACCTTTCACATGATATGTTTCTAAATTAACTTTGCTTTTGGGGTAGTTGAGTAAGGTCGAAAGATATTTACCATATGTGTGGAAACTGCACGTGAATAGATGAAGCGATTCTGATTGCACATGACGACTAAATCAATAAAAAAGACCAAGTCCTAGCTGTTGAGTTTAAGAAACTAAATTAGCTGGTAAGACATAAAAGCCAATGTCGAATTAATAACGTTAACATCATTGTTTCTTTGTCCAATTTCTGTCATATTCATTTCAGAAAACCGAATCAATGAAGCAGAAAATTACCAAACAGCCACAAAAGAAAAACGAAATATTAAAGTTAATCCATTAGTTTGTAGTTGATCACCGAAAGGCAATGCGAGGATTTCCTAAAAAAATATACTTTGATGTTTTGTTACATAAATAAAATGTCAACATTGGTTAGCTGATATTTTAGCTGTCATGACGAAAACATGACGTTGTAACTTTGTTTGTTTATTCTAGAGGCTTAAAATTGCAGCGAAATTTTATTACGATTTTTTTATAACAGTGACGAAGTTACGATATTTTTAAATGGTTATTTTAGCAGTTGATTACGATAATGAAATTAAATATTATGATTTGTGATAATGTAGTAAAATAAATCAGTCGGAGCGGTTGGCTAATGGTAATTTATTCATCATTTATCCTCTAATTTAAACGGCTCATAATAATCCGTTGCTTGATTTATAATCGTAGCAATTCATACAAAGTTTAAAAAGTAAAGTAAGAAATTATTTACAGCCAATTAATTCTATCGAACTGCACCACGTTGCATGCGGGAGCAAATTCCATTCAATTGAAAAAAAAAACTTTTGATATAACGAAGTTACTCTTCTTTGCAAGACGTGCAATAAATCGGCTCACCTGCACTACGTTGTTAGGATTTATTTGTGTAAAAATAAACTGCAGCACATGTTCCCGAAATCGAATTCTATCCTTCCTGAAATTGCGTTCATGAAAAATTCAGGTTTTGTATTTTTTTCACGGTTATTCTATGATTAAAAGTGTGCAAACAAAATGAAACAAAATTGTTAAGAAAATATTAACACATGAAATTTACGATTTGGTTTCGCTTGCCTTTAACATTTCCCTCACATCAAACAATTTTACTGCAACTGCATACCCGTTTAGACACGGATTTAATTTTACATTAGTTTACCAAGCAACAACTAAATCCACGAAAACAAACTACAAAGTTTGTATTAGTTCGGAACAGTGTTTAATTTTCATCCTCTAACGCAGCAAAGTCAATTTCTTTATGACACTATAAGAGTGACGTTGACATGCATTCAAGACAGTTTTTCCTTCAACAACATACCTGCCAACATGTTCCGGAACACCTGTATTACATGAAATTAGCACAGTTCTGGTACTCCGTTAATTAGAAATGCCACACATTATAACCAGCTGAGGTAAACAGCGAGACAGCAAGTTACGTACATTTAGAAAGGAAAATGGATGAATATGATATAAACGTCTTTGAGCCAAATCTCTTGAGAACATTCAACCATCAGCCGGTGAAATATCCTCGAGTTATAAAGAACGTCAGGCAAATGACCCCCTCCGCTGTTGCCTGCAAGTTTCGCGGTTTCATGAGAAACTTAGTTACAAGCGAGATTTTACTTTTGTCAAAGTTCAAGTCTTTTCATTTTGCGAGATAATTGCATAAGCAAAAACTACAAAACAGATGTTTTCATTTCAACTTCGTAATTAAAACTTATTAAATCTGTTATTAACTGCAACAAACACATAAATTTACTTTGAAGGGGATTTCTGCAAATAGAATGATTTTCGATAACGTCCTAAGAGCGAAATGTTTATGCAAATATACACATTTATGAAAATACGTAATACACCATTTCAGTTTATGCAACAGGTCTGAAATGCAAAAGATGAAATAGAATGACATTAAATGGTTTTATTTTTTCTGCGATTATTTAGTATTTTTAATTCTTCAGAAGTTTATAAAATTGTAAAAACATATTTTTTCTACAATTGTTTCTAGAAAAGTCCAAAATTATGAAAAATTGCTATGGTCTGAAAAATCCTAAACTTGCTAAAAAGATCAAAATTCCTTGAAATATTAATAAGTTCAGTAAATCTTGAAATTTTCTTTGAATATTTTATACATTATTTATTGAATTCCAAATATTATTTAGGTTCTTTTATTTTTTAGAATTTCTAAAAGTTAAACTTCTTAAAGCATTCTAAAATGGGCAGTCGAACTTTACTCATTTTTTTGTGGACTAAAAATCAACAGACTCAGCTGAAGTTGTGGATAAACATAGTTCAATTACAGTGTAAGATAAAGAAAGCAATACAAATATTTAGAAGACGAAACTAATTGCTTTTAAATTACACGTTATTGGTCGAGAGACATTTCTGAGCTGGCAGCAATAAATTAACACAGCAATAGCTGCAACAGATGACAAATTGTGATGCGAATGTCTGGGTTACATAGTTTGTGATGCGACCACGAATTAGAAATTTTCAAAATATCGTGCAATAATTTATCATGTTTCGAAGTTTAGCAAATACAACGAATTATTGAAAAATCTTTCGACAATTCACAATTCAGTCTGCTTCAAATTTTTTAACTGTGAATCAGACTTTTATTCTAAATAGTTTGAAAATAATCTCATTAGAATTAAAATTAAATTGCTTCAAGGTAACATTTACTTGTAATAACATCTGTAACTAAAAAGATATATCTATTGATTTTTTGTAGGCGTTTTTAAAAGCTTTTAGTGATCCGCATCTGGCAAATGACACAAGACAGTTATTTCCTAAAAACTTTTATTAATTCAATTCTACGAATGAAGCGCTGACGAGTTCTTATGCAATTTAGGTTCCCTGGTTTCGGTATTCAAGACAAGCCTGTTCGGTGATCGCCAACGAGACCGAGAGTAGTTTTTAATTTTTTATTTTGACTGATAGTTCCATTCATTTTTCGCTTTCAATCAGGCGTCTCCACACGTGTTTTCCTAATAACCAACAAAATCTATGTTAACTTGTAGGTACATAAATTGTTTCGTTTTGTTTGCTGCCTTTCCAATTTTTTTAAAAAATCATTATGTATGCACACTATATAAAAGATTTAAAAAATCGATAAAAGAGTTCCATCCAGATTAAAAAATGGTTTATGTTTTCTCTATATGTTTGAATCTTTAAGATCCACTTTTTTACATCGTTTTTGAAATCTATTTTTCGTCTTCTGAATGTTCGAATTCTTCAATTTATTTGTTAATAGATGTAAGTGTTTTTTACTTACTTTTACGTTTAAGCCAAATTTAACATGTGCACATTTTTCATAAAATCGGCTTTTTACTGCTACTCGAAGTTAATAGCTTTTACGGGTATCTCAGCAGAATTCGAATTATTTTTGTTCCCTACTTTTTCTATATTAAAGCCTCTCGTTAGCACGTTCTTCTTGTTTATGCAGCCACCTTCTCGCGTGTCAGTAAGGATGATTGGTACCGTTTATGACATTTCGGGTCGATGTTTTATTGCGAAGCTTGGTATCGTAGCCCTTATGACATGAGGAGCTTCACCTCTATTAAGCTTAAAGCTTAAGGGAAGCGTAACGACGTGATGCTATATATAAACAACTCCCAACTGTCAGATGTTTTTTCTACAATATAGCCAAATCTCGCACGGGTTTTTATCGACCCGAGAGAAAGGAATGAAATAAAATTGGTACTAACTGGCAGGAGTAAAGACCCATCGAGCGGCGCCGTTGGGTCAAGTAATTCGATTAACTAAACGAGGCGGCGTAACTAGACTTTTACCCTTCCATCTAAAATTTCTGATAGCAGAATAATGGAAGTGTAACGAGGGGAAATCTGCGATTCTCTCAAACGAAATGTAATTACAAATCGATCAATTTTTTAATTTTGCACGACCCAAAAATAAAGAGGGTTTTTGGGAGCAGCAAACAAGTCGGCAACATGTGCAATCAACGACTGCATTTAGTTGCCAAGTAAATGTTATAGAAAGTCACAATGGGCCCTCCGGCGGTATACTCTATTAAAGCTGCAATAACAGCGTACTGGCTTCGTGTGGAAATTCTAAAGAGAGTTTATTGATCTCAATAATTCAATAAGCACACTTTTAATTCTAGTTCAAATCGTGAGTTGCAGAAAGTGTGGCTTTTAATTTTTCCGTCCTTGTGAATTTTATTGGTCGGAACCGTTCAACAGGTTAAGGTTAATTCCAGATGATTTCCGTTACTTTAAAATTGGGATTTTCTTTGATATCTACTGACTTGCGGATATTTTTGTCCATCGGGCGAACTGAACTTTTGTCGAGAGATCAAGGAAGTTTATGATTCGTTTCGTTCAACTTGAGCCGCTTTTTAGGGTTAAAGGTTATTATGTTTGCAATGGAGATCTTTTCAAAAATCACGAAATTCAGTGAAATAATAAATCATATTGAAAGACGGACTTTTTATGCAAAAAGAGTTAGTGCAGTGCAGTTCCCCACAATTAATTAAATCATTTTCGTTCGTTTCGCCCAAAGTTGCCGGAAAACTCCAACAATTATCCTCGCAAGTTTACCTGCATTTACTACCAGTAACGCGGTGACCCATAACTAATGGAAGCATTATTTCAGTGTCAGTAAATAACTCACAGAAACCCAAGCATTAACGCGGCTCTTTTCAATTTTACTGTTTAAACTTGTCATCAGCGCGTGACATATTAGAACTCATTTTTCATAACTCGCAGAGGATTCATTCTATTGTTATCAATATGCGGCATTTTAGCAATATTTGCTTGCTCCAAAGTGCAGTCTACACAAGCTTTCCGTTCATTTATAATTTGTAACTGACATTTTTGATTTCACGGAAATGGAATTACTGTAGGAAATCGTTTGTTTTAATATTGATTTAATGCAGCGATAAGAAACACCGAGCTTGCACCGAAAGCTCATTCGTTACATTATTCAGATGTAAACTCGAATTTATTTCTAATGAAGTAATCGGTGAATTCCCGACGAAGATACGAACCTTTCCAACTGATTAAGTAAGGTTTTTTGAAAACGATGTTACGTTTATCAGGGTAGTGAGAAATAATTCGGTAACTTCCGGTAGCTCTTAAGGGATAAATGCAGACGTGCTTTTCCTTGCAGACTTTCGCCTCGTTAAACGAGTCTCCATCTCCCGCCGTTAGCTAGTGAGCTTTCACATTTTCTCTCTCCAGTGCCTGCTGATTCTCCCTGCTCTTGTTAGTAATGCGGCTCCTTGCGAGTCATAACACCACACAAGTTTTTGGTAGTTCATTGACTTGTCAATTTTGATCTTTTCGGCGGAAAGGTTGTGAAAAACATCTTTTGAGAGAAAGCATTTAATTACTAAAGTTGAAAGTTTGAAAAATGAGAGGACTTAAAGTCACGTTAACTCTCACGAAGACTTGATGAATATTATTAAGCTACACGTTCAAAAGACTAGATGTATTTTACATTTTTTGTCGTCCTAGTTATCGATTTTTAGCACCTGCTCTCTGAGATATCTCTAAGCTGCTATTAACTTAGTTCATTGTTCAGTATTATGGACGTTTACTCTTTCAAATACAGTTCGGTACTAGATATTCCTGTTTACGACAGAGGATGAAGATGCATTATTTTGGCTCCGCTAAGCTGTCTTCATCTTGTGTTACAAACCAAAGCTACGATCGCTTTATAATAAGATACAAACATTCACGTAAATTCTGACGGTAATTTAACCCAAGTCAACTTCAAATCCAACCTGTTACAAAGACGAAACGCAACTATTTGCAGAGTTATTGACACAACATTAGAGTTTATCCCACACAAAAAATTGCAATAACGGTCGTGTACAAAGGTATGGTCCTTTGAAAACATTGTACTTAGACTGGGATAGCTGAATTTTGGTAGGTGTATAAAATGGCATGCGTTAAATAAATATTTGTTTAGGTTCAGGACTAATTTGAATTTTGCAAGTTTGACTTGCGTACAAATTTTCCAAAATATAATTATTAGTTATTTTTATTACAATCAAGATTTTTGGTTGGTGACTGGATAACCACAATTCCGCACAAAATAATTGCAATTTTTTATAAAAACCATCTACTTTATTTCCGGAGGCTGACCTTAAACAATTATAAATTTTATTTAACTAAAAATTGTAGAATGCGAGTTAAATTTAGTAGAATCTGTTTATTAAAATTCCAAAACTTTTTAAATTTTAATTCGACTGCGAACTGTCAATTAATGAAATTTCAAATCATTTTTCGGGCCAAATCACACAGGATGTTTTAATAATCCAAGTTCTGAGTTGTTCTAGCTTTCTGTTTTTTTGCCGTAATTCCAAGCCTGAAGCTACGAAAATCTAGAATTAATGTTGAAATCATCATAATGCAAAACTTAAAATCTAAACATTTTGTTTATAAATTTTAAATCGAAAAATTTTAGTTTCAGTAGGTACATATAAAAAACAACTTAAAAATTCATTAGAAATCTGCTGCCTTTCGTTCATTTACTGGTCAACAACGAATCGTTGAATTTTTATTAGTTAAATCTGAATTTGTTTGGAATTTTTAATAATTTTCTAAATGTCCACTTGTTAACTTATTAAAAAATATTTTTAAAAAAGCATGCTCGTTTTTATTTCAAATCTAGCAAATTTTTAAATTAACTACTGTTAAATTTCTCAAGGTTTATTTTATACATTTATATTTATAAAAATTTATAAATTTTGTTTCACCGATTCCAATTTTGAATATGTTAAAAAAGTTAATTTCACAGGTTCTTAAATCATAAATGCTTATATGAATATTCAGAAATAATAACACGAGTGGCTCTGTAATGGCTGGAAATTTTTTCGAACGGAGTTAACGAACGACCACTAGTGGTAATTACGAATTTAAAAAACCATGGATTATAAAACGAGAAAAAAAATGGCCATTAATATGGCATCGAGTGTTATTTGAGATAAAAATTTCACATATTTGTTTGAATTGATTTTACAGTTTGCTGCTAGTGGTAATTTTTACTAAAATAAAAAATTCATTGGTTTTTACCGAAAAGTAAACACGTTCGTTGGGAAGAAATAGAGTGAGTCGACTTTTCTGAGTTTATAATTTATAATACTTATTATTTTATAATTTTGAGAGAAATTTATAAAAATTCTCTCTCTGATTTTTAAACATAAAACTCCTAGAAGCAAATTTTAAAATCAACCTTTAATGACCCATACCACTAGATTCGTAAACCTTAGAATTTAAAGACCCAACCTTGGATTTTCACACTCTCATTTCTACAATGCTATGTAGAAAAACTATAAAGTCTTAAGTCCAGCAATATTTAAGGAGTTATTATCAAAAATTGTAAAATTTTCTCAAATGCCCTTTCAAATACTTAAGAATTTGCAAAATAGCGAAAAAATTAACTAAAATCCTGAAATAAGAAAATAAGTTATTTAAATGTTCCTCACCCTTCTTGAATCTCTTTCGACCTTTATAGATTTTTTATTTATTTATCAAAAAAATATTTGCGCTTAGTATTTTGATTGCATAGGAGAAAAATAAAGCTTTATAAGAACTGTGTAAATTTTGTTAACCACATTAAAAACTTTAAAATATGCAACTTTGAAGAAATTGACCATAGATTTAGTCTTTAGATAAAACTTCAATTTTACGACGCTTATACTGCCAGGCGTTTAATCTCATTTCAAAGAAAACGAATCTCGATTTTCAAAAGACGAGCATTTACAATTTTTACAGTTAACATTCAGCAATTACAACTTCAAGTCACCAATTGATGTTGGTCAGTATTG
The DNA here is from genome assembly GCA_030157275.1 of Cynaeus angustus. Classification (NCBI taxonomy): domain Eukaryota; kingdom Metazoa; phylum Arthropoda; class Insecta; order Coleoptera; family Tenebrionidae; genus Cynaeus; species Cynaeus angustus. The sequence goes on from CM058058.1 coordinate 26,057,389, forward strand.
ATATATTGATTAACGTTGTGACATCAATTTATTTAATTAATTCCCTCTTAATTCACTTAACTTCGATTTCGATACATATTGAAACACTAATTGATTTACGAGAAAATTGTATAAATTGTGTAGATTTTAATCTATTAAGCATGCTTTTCTGTAAAATTTCGCTTTAGGTAGCGAATATTAAATTATTAATTTTTAACTTTTGTATTTTTATTCTCTTACCGCTGCGACAGCAATTAATTTTTACGTCCCACACAACGTGAAGAATGTATTAAAATTTTTATTCAGAAGAAAATTATTCACAGTGACAAAAACAAGTAGAACAAAGTGTTTATACGCAGCTAAAATGTTTACTAAATCTGTTTAAAAAATTAATACTGCAGATAACTTGTTAAAAATTAGGATGAAAGGTATCTAACTTGGCCTTTAGAGTTGGAAGATATTTATGTCTACGTAGACTTTCTAAATTTTGAAATTTTACAAATTTGTGCTTCTCGATTTATCAATTGTTAAATTTAGAAACTAAGAAATAATAATTTTATTAACTTTTATCATTAATTCGTCGTAATTTTCAACTTTAAACTTTAAACTAGCAACTGAATTAGTTGCTGCACATAATTCAATTTTATAGTTCCACCGCAACAACACTCTTGTTAGGCGTTTTGTTAATGGATTATTACGACATTAAGATTTTCCGCCAGTTTATCTGGATTTTAATGGCTAAGGTTAAAGTACTAATGCAAGCTTACAATAAAACAGTTCTTTTGTCAGCGAGCACAATTCTTTTCGAGCACCAGATGCAAGCATGTAACCGGATTTGTTTTCTACGCCATTACATTACTCTATGGCTGATCCACAAGTTATAATCCAAAAAAAACACAGATTTTTTTACAAAATAAGACTGCGATTAAACTCTATTGTAAAGTGTTTATTCTTTGGGAATTCTCCACTCGATACTGAATCAGATAAAAGAGTTTATCCCCCGCAAACAATTTACCGATACCGATAATGCGTTTTATCGCTAAAACTTCAGCTTTTAAGCAACAACTCGCTTAATACTCTGTATTTGGCTCATCGCGAGTGTACACAGTGTGAAATTCGCCCACATTATAAAACATAAAAAACATGCATTAACCCGGCCAGCGAAATATTTAAAACAGTATGACATAAAAGACATTACGGATATAATTCCACAGCGCGTCCAGTGAGCACATTTATTATGTAGTACTAATTGCTTTTTTTTTATTTATGTTATCGGTGCAACGCTTCTCATTCACTTTAATTACCTCAACATGGAATTATTGCAGTTTCCACGCACGCAAATGTGGTCTTCTAGAGAGACATAATTATATTTTATTACAGACAACTGGGATGATACAAGTTCATAACGACAATCACGTTTAAAATTATTAGTTTAGCGCACCCCGGATCAACGGAACGGAAAATCAAATAAAACGTGGCAAGGTGGCAAACCAACGAATCAACGCTAGGCAAACTAATTTACTGTTGCGACTGTTTCATTATGTGTAATTACGAAAATCAATATTTATAGACCTAAAGTGACAAACGAAGTTAAAACAAAAAGAGTATGTAAGATAAAAAAGACGACCGTACAACACGAAAATTTTACTTTTCTAGTCAGTGAATGCATATTTGTACTGAATTTAATATGAAGCTGTAACATTTCACAGTAGAGAAGATAAGCTCATAGTTTCTTACGTTTTCATACGGTTTTATGACTGAACAAAGACATAAACAAACGTATCAAACATTTCATATTCCAATACAAAGAAATTCTCCATATCACTATGCCATCTTTCATCTCCCATAAATGTGCATTTTCCTGAGTTTTTACCAACAACTTGTAGTCATTGCGAGGAGAATTAAGATGGATAGTAGGTTTTCAGAGCCGTTGTTCCGTTACGGCTCTTGGGTTCCGGATTGTTATCGCATCCACGGTATTCTGAAGATGTATCCTCGAGCTGTATAGAACTCAATTAACCTTTCTGTAAAAGACAGTTTGAAAGAAATTTTGTGCTAAATTTATGCTCATATCGAATGAAGTTTACTAAATTAACCCAATATTTGTGGTTAGAAAGAATAATTTTTGAGTCTGGATGATAATCCGGGAATTATGAGCATATATTTGTCGGAGGCATTTGTAGATGAAGTTTATATTACAAAATTTTCCAAACATGGATAAAATTGTTGATAACGACTAATGATCAAGCGAGGCAAAAATAATTGGTATTGACGTTCATGAGGAAAAATCGCTTTTTCGTGCAGTGGTAATCACTGCCGGCAACACATTGATTTTAAAGTTATATTGTAAATTGAAATGTTTAGTGGAAACCAAATGCATTTGACAACAATTAATGCGCCTCAATTTTTCTTTGAAATTGCAAATTGTGTTAAGCCTTTGTACCAAAATGTTTTTTCTGGTGAAATTTTTTGTGTTGCATGTAACACTGAAATCAAACGAATTGAATTTTTAAAATGAATACGCCAATAAACAAGGTTTTTAATTTTGTTATATAAAAAATGAAAAATTGTGTTACCTGCATCGCATTTATCAATTATTTTCAGGCTTAAGCTTCCCAACAGTAAAAAAATCCTAGTTTGATTTTCAAGTTTCAATAAACTTTAAGCTTCTACATGTGTCCCAAAATTTGTCAACCCACTCAACGTTACGTTATTAAAGAATAATCCAGCAAAATTATTTGTTGTCCATTAAGAATAAAATGAAGGCTTCAAGTTATACTTTTAACATACATAATTCGATGTTTACAATTTACAGTATTTGCAAGAAACTTCTTTCTATCGATTTTATCTGAAATATTTCTAGACACAAAAAAAATTGGTATGTATCTGAAATGAATCTTATGCCTTGTTAAATTTACGCTTACTAAGACATAAAGATCTTCGAAGTTAGAATAGAAAGAGTTCCATCATGTATCCTAGTTCCAAACAAAATTTCAGTTTTCATAAATATGTAACCCATGTTGTAATATGACACAAGTCAGTTATCAAAAAAGGTGAAAATCCTTCGTAAAATTTGCTTATTTTGCATCTCATTACCAGCAATAAAAATAATAAACCAAGCTGATTTTTTCTCATTCGAATTATTTTAATTATATGAAATGAACACTCAGTATATTGTGAATACATTATATTTACTTTAAACAAAATTAAGAAAAAATATAGACACCAAACTTAATAATTTAAATATTTAAACATTTAAACAGGAAGATTATCAGGTGATCCCTTCTATTTAGAAGCACATATTTTTCAGGTAGCGCTAACAGGATATCGGCAAAGAAAAGATAAGTGATGAGGAGAACATGGGCGTAGAAAGTGTTATTGGGCGGATCTGCGAATTTTAAGACACCTGTAGATGCCAATTTTCTTCCGCTTCTGAACATTGCAACAGATCTTAAAGTTTTTACTTTTGAGGTTGGCAATTTTTCAAGTTTCATGTTTTCATTTATCAAATTCAGAACTTTTTTAACAAAGTCTAGATTGGCAGGTTTTCATGTAGGTAGTATAGTAAAAAATAACTTTAAAGAATTTAATTCTAAACATAACACAAGAGTATTGAAACTTTCAAAGTTATAGCGATCAAATTTTACTGCATATGTGTCATTGTTTAAAAAAAGGTAATCAAGACCATAAAAAAAATCTCCAAACTTTTCACAAAAAATTCTAATATTTTAAAAGATTCAAGAAATTCTATGCTTTAGTAATAACTTTAGTATCAAATTTTATATCCTTGGGAAGAAGAATAAAAATTGTAAAGATTCCAGGCTGAAAAAACCTAAAAATTATTGAAAAATTATTAAAAACCGTCAAAAAAATGAAATAAATGTAGAAAAGCACGTGAATCACTACAATTTAAAAAAAAAATAAACAAACCTAAAATTTCAAACATTCACATAATGCCCACTGATAATCTGAAGAGAGGATTTGGAAAAATACAAAAATTGACTTGTGAAAAATTCAGTCATTAAAGAACAGTAAAAAAAATTTAAAAAAATCCACGTGAGATAAATTTTTTAAAAGGTGACAACATATACGTTTTTTACTTTTAATTAATTGAAATACTAAAAGAAATCAATTTGTAAAAGAAGTAAAAGTTCAAAAGAGGTTAATTTTTTCATAAAAATTAGTTTCCATAATTAAATCTAGAGGAACATATTTTAAATTTAAAAGTGGAAACCTGGCGCATCCGCCATTTTAATAGCACAGAAAAATTTTAAAAACTCTACCCTATTTAGAATTTCTCGTTGCGATTATTTCAATATTTCTCCCAAAACATGTAGCAACATTTATGAATTCCCACAAATCGTCAATGTTTGTGGGCGCCTGACATCACCGGAAATTTGATGTCAATACATAACCTCAGTGAATCAACAAGAAAAAAAAATGTCTCTACGACTACAATCAGACTTTTCAAATCGTAAACCAGTCGCTTTATTTATTACTTCTAAAAATTTGACAATTTTATACTAGCGTACTATTAAAGCTACTACATGCGCTGCAATATTGCTATTCCGCGTCATATGTTCATATCTGCATTACATCAGTCAGACGCAGGACAAAATATTAACAATTTAGACCGCTATCTGATGCGGAAACGTCTTCAAGAAATTAGATTACAGCTTATTCGTCTTTCATCTTAGTAATATAACATATTCCCTTGAACACATTGCTGCAAATTTCCGCTCTCTAAACCGTAAATTAACAGAGAAGTATTACATCTTGAACGACGGATCAAAATCGTCACACACAGTTTCCTAAATATGCGGAGATTGGTTTGATAGGAGTGGTAAGTTATTTTGTACCCTCCTAATTTTGATGGAACATATGTGCGTATACTAAGAAATTATTAAACTCGCCATCGAGAAACACTACGCTAATGCTGCGTTTTCATTATTAACAGCCACTTTTAAATTCCGCTCGTTCTATATTTTTGCCCGACTCCTGTGTCAGTATAAAATTTTCATAAAACCATTTCCAACATAGTTTTAGGTAGCATTACCACCCAAATTATGTTATGTATGTTTATAAACTCATTTACATTACTTATCACTGCTTTCAAGGCTTGAGGTAAATCATAAACTTGAAAGTTACCACTAAAAAATTAACTACAAATTAGTAATCGTTATACGTTCGACCAAAATGTTTTGAAACAGTAATCATATTTTATGTGCTCTTCAGAGTTCACTTAAAAGACTATTTGTTACTAAAACAGACGATGTGGCTGTACACGAAATCCCAATGGATATTTCCCACCGGTTTGTACACAAGTACTCGTCGTCAAACATATTAAAAATAGAGTAAGGGAAACTGCTACTGTTACAGAAAATTGAAATTTTAAGGGTCAGTTGACGTCAAAGTTAAAATCTCATGGTACTTCATAGCAGAAAAATTGACAAAAGCACTGCATATATGCAGAACAAGAATAGCTTCAGTCTTGTTCCAACATACTAAAGTTCGACATTGATATTTCATTCAACATAGTGCCCCTAACATAAATATTGATTTTCAGGTTGAAAATTGAAAACGAATGCACGCTAACGACCGACCACAAGCAATTACATCGTGTTCAAAAAGAGGCTAATTAAACTTAACGGTTATTTTTCCAAAGTAAGTAGCTTCCGCGATAGCATCCATGGTCTTAACTCACGTTCCACCCCATTAGATAACTTTATTTTATTTGGCCTTATCAGCAAATCTAAAAAATATAGGTTTGTGTCTTCCTATTGTTCTGTCGTAAGCAACCTCGTCCGCAATTTATTCTCTCTTAAATTGAGACGTTAAAAATAGCTCATTTTAAAGTGGGCTCAAAAAGTTTGTAACAATTCCACTGCTTTTGATCATTATTTAAGTCATATACGGCAGAACTTAACGTTACTAACATTAAAAACTAAAACCTGAAGCTAAAAAGCAATTATTATTCATTAAATGCCGTCCATGAATGACTGCAAATTAAAACACAATACCGTAAATCAAGAAAATAAAGTATCTACCATGTACGATTTAAAGCTTAATTTACACCTGCAATTTTACGTTACTACCGTTTGCTACATGCAATATCAACACAATGCTGCACACAATTTCCACCTATCGTTTATCTAATAGATTTCGGATATTAACGGCATAATCTGTTAATATAGATCACGATCTGAACACAAACAACACTGGCAGGTTTTAATTCAGAATTAATTGAATAATAATTTCATCACGTAAGTATGTTAGAAGTCCTAATCTGAACGTAGTGTAATTAATTACTTTGTTTGTTACAGAATTTAGTTTGAAGTTGGAAGAAGAACTAGTTAAAATATTTTCATTTCGGGAATGAGGGTTTATTATAGTTGCGAAAGTGCAAACTTGTTAGAATGTATATAGAGACGTACAGACAGGTTAAAATGCGATTAAAAATTAAAAGAAATGTATTGGAAAAGTACGCTGTTGTAATAAAATATGTCGAAACTTCTTTTTCTAGTTATACTTAGCTTCTTTTATCTTGAGGGTGTTACGGTCAAAACTATGATAAAAACGTTGGTAAATAGTTTACTTTTGCTTTGTGTGTAAATATTGATTAGAATAGTAAATAGACGGAGTAAGATTTATTTATTATTCATTTATTTATCCATTCAAAATTTCAAATGTACTGTTTTTCTATTTAAATATCATGGTAATTACAAAGCAAATTTATGAAAAATGCATGTGCGTTAACTTTGGAAAATACATATGTTGTTATTTATTATTGCACATTTGCATATTGCACAGGTTGTCTCCATATTTTATAAATAAACTGCACACATTGTGCATATCATTTAGATAAAAATGTTTAGAAGCGTTAAGTAAAATTTTGATGAAATTAACGCGTGCCAACAAAATACTTCATATCGGAAAATATAATTGTATATCTAATACATATTAAAAATTATAAAAAAAAGAAATATTAATAATGTTCTCAAATTCAGAGAATCTAGAGAAATCAAATAATATACACATTACAAATATAAAGTCTTTCACCATATGGACAATTAAGATAAGCTAACAAAATTAAAAATATAGACTCAAAAATCCTAAAAATGGAAATTATGTAATAATTATCAAAACTGTAGAATTTAAGTATCTAAACCATTTAAATCATCCAGATGATCCAAAAGATGCAAATAAGATATAAAAAAATTGAAAAAGTATAATAGTATCGAAGTATTCAAATGTTGGAATATTTCAATAGAATTCAAAAAAATCGAAAAGTTCCACAAAGAATTCTACGAATTTCAAGCAAGTTTCTAAAAATTTTCAATAAGCTGGACTATCTAAGATAAATTTCATAAATATTACTATACAAGAATCTTAAGAATAATATTGAAAATATAGAAAATCTGAGAAGATTAAAAATTTTAAATATAATTTACAAATGTATAGAGTAAAATAAAAAATCTAAAGAATAAGCATATATCCAAAAAAGATACATAGGATTAAAAAAAACATTCCAAACAATTAAAAAAAAATTTATAAATCTAAAAACATAAACTTTATCAACTCGTAACTATATAGAAAATCTAAAATAAAATTGTACAAAAAGTTTGAAAAATTGTAGAATGTAGAGTCAGTGTATGGAAAATAAATATAGACTAAACCCGAAAAGTTGAAAGAGTTGAAAGATTCGAAACGATCTAACAAATTTAATACAGAAAAAGCAAAAATATCTACGCCATTTGAAGGTTCATTTGGATATAATTGCATATTTGCTAAAACTAGCATATGAGCATAGGTTTGTAATTTTTGCATATCTTCCTCTCTTTATTAGTAATAACTGCACACTTACTCTACTCCAAATATTTCAATCTTCATTTATCTTTAACGCCGAGAAAGAATTACCTTTTGCATGACTGAGATATTTGTTAAGCGAGCCCTTAGACAAAGTTTATAGTCCCTAAAAAACGGGGTTTTATTCTTTGTGACCCTATTAATTAAAGAATCTTACCAATTGATCTTCTCTTCGACAATTTATTTTAGAAAGGCCTCAGCTTAAACTGTGCGTAGAGAGCATTATTTGTAAATAAACACAATATAAAATTTCGACACTATTTCTAACAGTAAAAATTACAAAAACCTCAAAATAAGAATCTGTGTAAAACCAAAATTTGGTGTAAAAATAAATTCAGCGCATCCACCATTTTCCCCCTTAGAACATTTTTCAAAAAGATAGCATCATTTGAAAGAATATAAAGATAAAAGGTACTCTGTCGAGAAACATTTTATTTGCTAATCTATCTCGTTTTTTAGATATAAATATTAAAGAACGTAAATAAAATAAATGAAAATTTTTTATTTTTAATTTAAAACATAATTTAGATTTAATCACAAAGCTGCGGGAAATCCGGCATAAAAAACTCATATTCAATGTTAAAACATAATGTTTTTTGTAATATGATTCGATGATGCCTTTGAATCGTTTTATATCTCTCTTTAACTCGCAATATCTACTTATCAGGATGAAATATTTCTAAAGAGTGACCTCAGTGGAAGAAATATTTATTGTGCAAAATATATCAAGTTTACAACTGTTGAAAATAAACCTTGTGGTGATTTGCTGCACAAAATAGCGTGGAAGAGATACGAAAGATCAACACCCTAGCAATTCGAATTTCCGGAGAAGTTTATTCTTTTTCTCTTATTTGCTTACTCCGCCAGTATTGTTAAAGTTATATTATTTTCGATCCCGCCTTTTGCCTGTAAATACACATCGTGCACAATTGTGTATAATATAAAACGCACCAATCTCTGATGGGTGATAAGAGCCCAGTGGTCATTTCGGTCTCTAGGCAAAATATTTTACCGGTAAACCAGCCTCAACGGCAAAGCTTATTCTCGTCCCATCACCGGATCAGTCCCTGGACTCCCTGCGATGCCCGGAACACGTTGTTTACATATGTATGTTAGCATATTCGCATTATTCATAGGAACTAGCGGCAGGTGCCAGACATTTACAATATCCCACGACCAAGGATGGTATAGGTGTATATCTGGGCATTTTACAACGCATGTGACGCTAGATTGACTATAAAATGAAGTGTGGTCGAACAGTAAAACTTTGCTAGTGCCACTTATGCTTCGCAGTTGCTACTTTTAAATTTACGGTTTTGGAGAGAACTTTACAGGAGGATGTTTACTCTTGTACGTGAATCGTTCCCATGCAACTTTTATACAGATTGACTTACTTTTCTTACGACTCGATTGAAATGCGACGCCCACCCACGATCCGAAATAAAATCAAACTTTCATAACGGGGATCCCTACTAGACATAAAAGTGATTTAAATTTTCCGACAAACAAAATAAAACCTCATTTTAATAATTCTATGATACCGAGGTTCCAAAAACTCGAACAAAAAATTCAATTAAAAAGTAACGCAAATAAAACACACCCTCGGGGAGTCTATTTACATCAAATCCAGTAACATTATTACTAGTCTAATTTTGACCACCAAATGTGTTCGCCTACACTTACAAACCCAACATAATTTATACACTGCCATTACTTTTGTTAAAGAGATTTGTCAAAGACAAATAATATATTCCCCTGCTCACCTGCTTACTACCTACTAATAATGAGGCGAGAATACAAATCTTTACGCACTGTCAACCATGTTCTATTTAACTATTTGTATTTTTACCGACGTCTAAACACGCGTAATTTACCTGTCTGAACCTTTTATTTCATCAATAAACGATATTCGAGCCACCAACCGCTCGTACACATATTCCACGTGTCACAACAATTTAAAAACTGAATTCACTCGCATGTTAAAATATGCAAGTGCAATTGATTGAAATATCTGTGGATTTTAATTCAGTCCGAATAAATAGCAGGCTGCGGTTTTTAAATTAATGGTCTCTAGAATATAAATTTATAACAAAATGTGTTTAAATACTGTCAAATTTTAATTATGTGAGCTTAAATTGTCATAACCAAAATCAGAAAATTATAGCCACTAACAAATTGGCACCTGGAAAAAGTCCTGTCAATTTTAATGCATGTTAAACTAATAATAATAAATTATTGATCTAAATTGGAATATTTGGCTGCTTTTGTGAACACGGCCATAAATTGTTTTCATTCATTTGTGAAGACCACTGTAAACTATTATTAGAGTTTTACGTTACACAATGAATGTTAAATAAAAGTCTAAAGGTCTAAATTTAGACAATATACTTGTGTAAGTGTAAAAATTACAAAGTTTCTCAAATCACAAAAGTAAATTCGTGCTTAGGAGTAAAAACAATTCTCAAAGCTATAGGTCTGATACATTACAGAACTGAAATCAGGTTTACTGTTTGTTTGGCCAACTTAAAATATAAATAATATACAGACAACGAGAACAGATACCAACTTGTAAATTTTATTATAATAATCTATTTTTGTGTAGATATCCTTTATATTTTTGCGTCGAGAAATATTTGAAAAGTTAATTATCTTGTTTATTTTCACACAAAAATAAATGGAGGCAACTAACTTCACCATTTTTCCAATAATGTAGTCAATTTATTTAAGTTTGAATACAAACAACAACAAAATAACGTGCAACAGCTAAACGTTATAATAAAAATAAGAAGCCATAAAATCTATCTTAGCGGGTCATAAACTTTTTGTCATACTACTCGGATTATAAAATCCTCTTTTAAAACTTTTATTGCGACGGTATTGAATTTCATCATTTTTATTTGTTTTTATTGTTATGTATTTTAGGCACTCGTTTTAAAAACAATACTATTTACAAGGACAATCTCGTGTATTTTGATATTAGAAGTGAACTATTGTTTATACGAATTATTTATATAAAATAACTTGATGGCAGTCGAAAATTCTAGCATGTAAAAGTAATCCTGTGTAGTGTACTAACAAAAAATAAATATAATAAAGTATTAGATCGTTTTACCTACAATGAATGAACTTGATTACTTGAAAATTAAAATGCGTGAAAAAACTGCGCTCATTGCTTGCTTAAACAAATTGCCAAAGGTTTTTAATTCTGCTAATGGAAGAGTTAATTAATTATTGTTTTTGTTTTTTCCCAACTTTGTTCAATTTTTAATCAGACAAACAGTTTAATTATAACGATTGATATAAAGAATCGGAATTTAGAATCAAAATCAGATTTTAATTTTAAGCAAGGGAAGCTGTCACAAATTGTTATTACATCGTACGCTTCCAGTGGTGGAATGTTTACGCTAATCAGATTAAATGTTTAAGGTTGCATTTCAAGTTTTGCCGTTGCTGGTAGTAAGAAAACGTAAAAGCTGTATCATTTTCGCTACTTAAAATTATCATAAATAAGTGTGACAAATGAATGACACGTACTGTAGGTAATAGTGAAAATTGTCTCACAATCAGAAAAATTGTATGTATTGTATGCTTCTAAAATATTGATTAAATGCGGTGTATTTAAAATAGCTCTTTCATATTTTAGATTCTTACGATTTCAATATTAATTCCTGGATTTATATAACAATTCTATTATTTTTTGTACTCTGTGAACATAAATTTTCTTTCCTTATTGACCAACTTGTTTTACCAAGTTGGTCAAATTTCCCTGCCACTGTTCCACTTTATGACCACTATTAACCTAACACGTCACATTTAATGAGATTCCGGCTCTAAAAGGGCTGGTTGTATTCACTCTGTGTACCCAATGATGCATAATTTGTACCTATTATAACATTTATGCAACAGTCACGTTCTTTTATATTTACAACTGTTCAAACAAATCCAATTTGCAAATAAAGCACTCCACTCTAAAAATTATTCTTGCCCAGCAAAAAAATCAAATTGAAAACTTGGGAGTACGTAAGCACATTTGCCATCGATCTGTAATTTTCACAGAGGATTGAATAGCAGCGTAAACGAGGTAAGTGCCAGTACAAGAGATTTCAATTTTCAAAAGTTCTTTTGTTCATTCTATTTGTCTACTTTTTTTTAGTTAAAATACGATAAAACTGAGAAAGACGTCATTTACACACTGGCAATTACGGGGCGGTGAAATGATAAAATTAAAAAGTCTAAATTAATTAAAATCGCAAAAACAACTGCGAAATATGATTTGGTGAGCCTGTGCTCTATCGTGTTGAAAAAATTTCTTGACATTTCTGAGCGACAGATGTTACTCAGACGTGCACTTTTCGATAATATTGTAAGTGAATAAATTGAATCAATTCTTCCACCTTTTGGGTACAATTCATGTTTTTGTTTCAATGCAGTGCTTGAGAATGTCTGGCTGAAAAATCATCCCGATTAGAAACCGCCCAAAAAACCCCACGACCATTTATATCTCCGACACAAAAGACGCCTGTCCCCGCCGAAATTATTTTAAAACGTTCCACAGTTTGAAACAAAAACATCTAAACCAAGAAAACTTATGAATATCGTACTTTTGCCATTCGAGCGTAACGGTTTCCTATTCACTGAAACCCCATAAATTTCGTTGTTTTCGCAAAAGAGGTGCACCGTAACTGGCTAACATGAAGCTAGACTATCTATCTCGCATAACACAATAGTCTCAAGTTGTCGGGCTTCGATCCTGGATTCCCTGCAGGACATGGATTTACTGCATGGTTTCTAACATTCTCCATGAACGGGCTTTCCATCTTCATATTGGCAAAACTGAAATTTACGCTTGATGCCGTTCCGTTACATGATCGATAAGCACAGAAAATTGAATCCGAAAAAATTCTTGGTACGTACTTTGCCAATAACACAATAATCTTTATCACTTTCTCTGCTGGGGAGTTTGAAACCAAAACTTTCATAAAACAAAGTTTTCGTTCTCTATTTTTGCGCGCACAGTCCGTCCCAATATGATTGAAATGTCAAGATAAAGACAAGCACATACTAAAAAATACGTTTCGCCAAATGGCTCGTGTAATTCGATATATCAAAACTTGCTGCAAGGTAAACGTGTTGTCTTAAACAGAAAACGGCAGTTTTCAACCACATTTGATCGATGGAACAATCGACATAAGAACACCTTAGAAAGGTATTTCCAATTAACTCGTTAATTTGTTCTCTACAACTCTTTCAGCTAGGGAAAAGATTTTTTCAGCTTTTGGAGAGCTTTTTACACCATATTTTATCTAACGTTTTTTACGAACGAGATTTAGCCGAAATCAAACTTTCTCCACCTGACCCACATCCATCACAATTATAGAAAATTCGATCACCTATAAATATTTTTATTAAATTCTCAAAATCGTCTTTGCAACTATCATAATTTCACACCGTCTTTCACAAAAATTGTTGCAATATTCTCTTAAAATGAGCACAGCAAAGTGGTTGGAGCTAAAAGCAGCCCTAAATTAATTTCGTTTAAGTTCAGGTTTATTCATATTTGTTTGGTCTCTTTTGCAACTGCACAATGCGTTTAGCAACTTAAAAGATGAAGTTGGAAATTTTAAAATTTAATCAACTCGAACGTCGCACGTTGGCAGAATACTAAATTTGACAAAAAATATGCTTTTTGTACATAACTAAACCAAAGAATGCATCACAATACGTTGAATGAAATTCACGAGTTTGAGAACACAAACTTTCAATTGAAATAAATTCATATCCAGAGAATAGAAATATTATGTTATACAAATATTTTACTGTTTTTGATAAAATATAATTACAGTATTTTTAAAAATCACATTTATAAAAATATTATTAGATTGCAGTTGGCATTTAATTATACAAATGCAGAAATAAAATCCGTGTTGATTTTCTGTTGTTGGCAGCGTGTAGTGTTCTGCAATAACTAATAGTTTTACAAAAACTTTTTAACGGAAAATTCAATATATGTTTTTACAAATAAACTGTTACTAAACAAAAATAGTATAGTTTGTGTCACAATATAAATGTGTTCGGAATTGGAACAAATTGACTCAATTTCGTACGCTTCACTTCACGACCAATGTACAAAACCACAAAAATGTTGATAAGCGACAAGTTCTTATTTCGACTATGTTTCTTTAAAATATGCAAAAAAAGTTATAAATGATGACTTTTTTAATACTTATAAAAAATGTTTATTTATATTTATATTTTATAAAATAAAGAGAGCAATATACCTAAATTAAAAAGAGAAATTTAATTAGAAGTAGCTACACATTGTTTCAAATATTAATTAATTAACAATGCAATTTTACAATAAATTTTGAAGTTCGATGACATTCACTAATTGAATATCATGTTTAAAATTGTCTGTTGCAATTTTGAAAAATTTTAATACAAAATATCAGTTTAGTTCAGAAGGGACATAAAAGATAGAACTTTTATACAACCCGGCGCATCCACCATTTTTAACACTTAAAAAAAAAGTTTCTTATCGTTTGGCAGCAATTTAGGTACAGTTATGATAATAACTGCGTTGCGTTTGCGTTTGCGTTGTTATTCTCAAAAATGGGTTATTAAAAATGTATTTTCTGAACATTTTTTATCTCCCTAAATTTAAGTAAAAGAAAATTTAACACCACAAAAAGTGTTCGCGCTCTTTTGATTATTATTCTATTTCGTGGCGCTTGAAAAAAAATTTATCGGAAATTTCTCCAAAACTAAGCCACTACAGATCCATTGATATGCACTTTACATTTTCACCTCATAGATTCCTCAAAAAATATCCATCCCCTGAATAGAAACGTCAAATTCATGCAACGTCGTTTTCTAGATTGCTCCAGTAATATTCCTGCGTGACTCACAAAATGAAAATGTCTCCGTTGTAAGCGTTGATCCTTGAGCTTGAAAAGAAAAATTATAGTTTTCTCCACCATTTCCGTTAAGGATTTTATGGCAAATTACTCGTCGCATTCGAATAAAGAGTTTCTTGGCATATTATAGCATTATTGAAATAGACACCATCAATTAAACTCGTCTGGCCAATATTGTAAGGCATTTAAAAAGCGAATATTGGGTCTGCTCGTTATAAATCACGCCCGATGTAAAATTTTTCTTTTTTGACAAGCTCATTTAATAGTCCCTGCTCCATTTTTATTAGGTCGAAAGGGGAGATAAGACTACAATACCAGCATTAGAGATGTCTGCAAATAAATCTAGTTTGGTTTCGATGATCTTGTATTTATGTTATGATACTGTTTCGTTCACCGACCACTGATAGTGATGGGAATTTCCCCTAGCAACATAACTCAACGTACGAGGAAATGATCTCAGACCCCGAGGGCGGGTTTCCTCGAAAATACTTTCACCCATTCCGGTGCCTACCGGTGCTGCTTATTGTTTATATATTGTATACATTACAAACTGTATAGAGTCCAGTTTAGGCGTCTACTTTATCTAAATAACAACCGTAATATTTTACTCAAATTTCACATTAACTGGTGTTTAATTATAACCCAAAGAGACCGCTTTTATCATAATCAAGTAGTGTGTACATCAAAATTATCGACCAATAAGTTTTGTGCCAGTTTAATGAGAACAAGAGAATAATCATACTAAAGTGGCCTGTTAAAGCTGAACAACTGATTGGTGTAAATTGCCTGTTGGAGGTTTATATTTTGTAACTTTTTGATCCTGCACCTGATTAAATATTAAGTGATTTAATATTTCAGAGCTTTATTTTATCGCTTTTATTGTATAAAAAAAAATAATCAAAGCGATCAAACTTTATATTCGTACAGCGATGAAAATTTTACGGTGTTGTCCGGCGCCCTCACCACATGTGACGCTTAAAAACGGTGGTTGTTAAAAGGATACAATGATACTAAAGTTCTGCTAACAATATTTGAGCTTTTAGGTCAAAATTTAAAATGAATAAAACCTCTACAGTCCAAGAACTCTTTCATTTTCAAATGAACATCTGCTCCAAAACAGTTACAAGATAATTGACAATTTTCGCAACTGCACCACAAATGTTTTCCTGTCTCTTCAGTGTTGATTTAAAGTTCATTCTTCACTAGTGCGGAATTAATAGCCACCCTGGAATGATGCTACTTGCGCCAAAATCTGCATATTTTTGTTTATTTAGTAGATGCAGTTCAGTAACAATATTAAATTAGAAAATTAAGTTTAGATGAAAATAAATTGCACGCTGCTTACGATTTGTAAAGAGTAGTATCCAGTTCTATCCGAGTGAAAATAAATAATGCAAATAAGAACGAAGTAAGTTAATTTCAATGTAAGTATCTTAATGAATAATGTATTCATCTCCTATTTTCAAGTGAACAGCAAGGTTCTTTAGTGAAAAAAGTTTGTTGGTACGAAATTGAATTACGTTAAAATAAATTAGCTAGCGATATTTAATTATGAAATTTCCAAACTACGTTTTGTTCTTTTTTTAAGCTTGTAGAAAAGTCACGTTAAAATGTTGTAGAATAAAATAAAAGCACATCCTCAATCGTTTAGAAGGAAAATCCAGGAGAGCCTCTAACGCCCGATACATTAGTTTAAGTTACTTCTTATTCAACTGAACAAAATGCAAACTCTGCCAACGACATGATTACAAGAAAATGCGCCTCGGCGCATCACGTCCTGACACAACCATTTGCTGATATGGATGCCTTCCCCCGAGCAACATTCCGCAACATAAGAACTAATCTTCACCTTTTGCGCCAGTCGAATTAGGTCTCTATTTACGGCTAAGTTAAACGACATCTTCATTTTCTTCGCCCGTTTCATCTTAGCTTTTTTCAGTTTTATATTTTCTCACGCTTTGAGTAAACCATTTATTATGGAAATTTATTTACAGCTCCTCATTGCTGCCTCACAAGTATCCTCCAGAAAATTAATGAAGCTTAAGATCAAGATACACGTGGGAGCATACATCATTTGAGACATTCTCTACATTTTATGCAAATCGTGGGGTTATAGTCAATATTAATTTTTTGAGCAAATGAAACGTTCTGAACCTGCAAGGAACTCCTTCCTTGCGTGGGTGCAAAGGTAGAATTTTCTTTGTCTCTCTTATGTCCTGCGATGAGTTAAATCACAACAAGGAGAATGTGAAACAATGATAAAACAGCCATTCCGCTTTCATAATAAATGTTTAAGTGTTTTTGTGATTTACGAGAAAACTTTTGTTGCTCTGCACGTTGTCTAGTGGATGCAGAGATTTTTCACTTTGGGTCTTCATCAAAATCTATTTGAAATTTTTAGGATACAAAATCATTCATCTTCGTGCTAATGTAGATTGCAAGAAACTTTTCATAATATCTTAAGTTACACGGAACCGCGAGAAATTGAATTTCAATCTCGATCGATCGTTGTTATTGGAAAGTTTTGTTGTTATTCTGATTACTTGAATATTGGGAACATGAGTTTGATATGTCATTATAACTTGTAGAGCTTCTATGTAAAATCAGCCATCTTAGTTATTATTCCGAATAAAAGTTAAAAATTTAAATTCATCGCGACGGAAGATTATCAAACATCAATTGTAGAATTTAACTCGTATGTTTTACAATAAATACCAGATGTTTCTTTATTACCAATATTACTAAAGCGTGCTACACTTGCAATAAAAGGCCGTTTGTTTTTTCGTGTTGTCAAGCTTTTTATAGTACTAGTTCTAATCGTTTGCGTCATTACTTTGCATTTTAGCAATTCTCTGTATTCTGCAACCACTACGGTCAAAATGATTGGAACAGATAACAGAATATTCTGCACGTCCAATCTTTACTTCTCCCATATTCAGCTATTAATTTCATTGATTTTCTATAGAACGAACTTCTATAATGATAACTGATATTAACGGCTTATTTGTACTACCAACCCTGTCCTAGTTCCAAGTCCTTTTCTGTTTACAGTCCCTTTTAGTTAATCCAGACATATTGCATACCTGGATAAAAGAAATTTGTTATACTATTTCCAACATCAAAAATACATTTACTGGCCTCGTTTCTAGTACGGTAAACATACATTGATTTTTCCGTTCACGCCTTACACACAATACTATAAATAAGTTTTATAAATTCGCACACTTGACATGCATTTGTCAATAGGACTTGACTCTACATTCGCTTTAAAGCTGGAGATAGACTCGATCACGTTTCTACTAGCTTTAAATACATATAACTCCACTTTATACATTCACCACAATATTGAAAGTTCCTTGAACGCTTCAACGCACGTGACGTTAAATGCACTCAGAATTAAATTAATAGAAGAGATAGTGCTAGATGTAGGTATATCTATTTTATCGTAACATTGTTTTGTTACGAAAACTTTGATAACTGTCGAAATTAATTCTAGTAATGTATCAGCGTTTGTTGTCATAATAGTTAGCGATGAGAAACTGCACACATTTATCACTAAAAGTGACATTAACGAAGAAAGTAAATTGGCCTAGAAAGCCAAAAGTTGCAATAAAATGTACCATTATCAATTTTAATAATATTTCACACCTTTGGAACAAAATTTAGCACCATTCAAGATTTTTTATTTTATAGAAATTTAATATATACTTTCAACAGCCAAATAAATTAATATCAAAATCTAAAAAAATCTTGTAATTTATGAATATAGAAAAAACTTTTAAAATTACCTTAATAAACTAGAAAAGTAATTTTTTGAAATTTAGGGATATGGAAACGACAGAGGATGAGACTAGCAGAGAAACATTTCAAAAACTGTAAAAAAAACAGCAGAAATGTGTAAAAGTTGAAATATTAAAATTCTTGCTCTTATTGACAAAGGAGCAGAGAAGCTAAATAAAAACTAGCAAAAAAAATAACGATATGTGTAGACAAATTAGCCAAACGAGAAAATTATTTAAGTGAAAAATGTAAAAAGAATTTAAACTCAAAAGTTATATAAAAAAAAACATTTTTGTCACTTTGCCAAAGGTAAAACTAGCAAAAAACAAATTCAAAAATAATATTGAAGTTGAAAAAAAATTCAAAATAGGTGCAATGAAGTTATAAACAACTGACTAAAAAAAAATAAATATTTTTTTCAACCGACCTATTTCGATGCGATAAAAATAATAAAAACTGGCAAAATAGATTAAAAAATTATTGTAAAAGTATTAAAAACAAAAAAAAAATGACTGAAAAGAGAAAGATTAAAAAAAAACTTTTCTTGATATTCGAAAATTTATAGGAACGAATAAAGTGTATTTTTCTCCTCAATTAACTTTAATTTAAACAATGTGGAAAATCTAGAAGATCCGGAAAAACACAAAATTCATGTAATTTAAAGGATGTAAAAAACAACTTTCCAGAAGATCTATATGTCCTAGACATACAAAAATCCATTAGACTATTTACATAATCCTAGAACATCCAAAGAATTTATAAAGTATAAAAGAATTGAAAAATTAAAAAATAAGTCCAAAGAAGGTGTTTAAAAAACTCAAAAAAATAGAGCATAACGGAATAAAACACTACAACACATGTCCAACACATCAATTCGGAACAATTCTTCAAAATCAAAAAAGGTTGTAATAGAAAATCTCAATATCAGTACCAAAACGATGAACTCTATAAATCTAAAAATTCATTTGAATGTCATAAATTCAAAAAAAATATTTGAATATTTTAATAATATTTATTGACTTATTTTTACTTTTATCCGAGTTCCAAGCTTATCATTAGTCCTAAAATATTACTCAGGACAAATTTTTGATTTTTTTTCAGTATAATTTATTCAAACAAAAAATTATTTAATAAGAGTAAAAAAAATACATTTAAAAACAGACAACTTTTTCTTTAAATTAAGTTAAGAACATCGAACAACCGATAAGTTTTTATAAACATCTCGTTTGTACTTTGCACGGTATTACAAATTTTGCAATAAAAATAATGACGAAAAGCCAAAAGCATAAAAGACTTATTTTAGCACAAAATTTATGAAGCATAATATTTATAATTGCAACCTGGTTTGTAGCGCTTATAAGTGGATGTTAACTAAATTTATGATCTCTAATAAGATGAGATTTTACCTCTCTTTATTAACCAAAGGTTTTTTATTTATAAATTGAAATGTTTAATGGCTGAAACAGCTTCAACGTTTTTAGTTTATATATTATTAAGTTATTAATAATTTTATTAAATTTACATGACACAAAACAATAGAAATTTCTTTGAAAAAAATGTAAAATTTATCAATGACTTTATTTAAAACAAGTACGTTTCATACACAACAATTTAAATTCAATATGGATTTAAAATATTTTATTGATATAAAAAACGCTGTAATTTAAACAATCTGTTTTATTATAATCCAAAAACTCAGCTTGAAACATTTATGAGCTCAATGAAACTGAAAATTTATTTCACACGTAAAAAGATGTGAGCACTGAAGTCTGACGATATTTCAAGTTTATAAGTGCAAATTAAATATGAAAAGCACTTGAGTCTAACCTGAGCCACTTTATTATACCAGAAAGTAGACAAAAAACAGAAATTTCTGGATATTAAGTATTCACCAGTCCGTATTTCTAAAAAATCTTCGTAATATTCACCCAAGATAAAAATGTATTGCTAACCTTTATGCCTTCGCAAAATCCCGTTATTACCTATTTCCCCAGACGTATTAGTTTTATTTCACATAACCTCACCAGCACGGTTTGATATACCGATGAACGATATTGACTCATACATACGTCCTGTTTATTGCAATTCTCGTTCTACCACAAAATACATATTTTTCTCCAAATTTTCGATCTCGGGAGTAAACCCAGAAGTAACTCGAAACGTACACTATTTTCATCCATTTCGAAAGGTGGAAATTGCAACAAAATGCATTAAACCGTAAACAACAAAAAGAAAATTCTAAATCGAGTTTTATTATAAATTTGATCCATATATCCCAAGAAAATATGATGCAGGTATCACCACAACTGGAATTACGGATGAAATTACATTACCTACCAATTTCAAAGTGGTTAGAGAAGTTGTAATTAGTCAGAGATTGGATCCAGTTCGGACCCTAAAAAGAGGAGATAACTGAAAAGTGTACAGTTCTCATTCAAATTTACTTTACTTTTTTAGGTACATAAAACGTACTTGACAAAGTTTTACAAGTGCGATCAAGCAGAAAATGTAACAACACTTTCCTTGCATTAAATAATTTTCTGGAATTTGAGGAAATATCTGATTTCCAAAAGGTGCTTTCATTTACAAAACCTTTGAGCTGGAACTGCCTTTGAACTCGTGAAAAGTCCGTTTGAAAACGTTACCACAACACTTTAGTGAAAATGTTTACGAGATGATTTTGATTTATTTGTGTCGTTGAAACAATGATTTTTCTTTTTGGATCATTCCAATGAAAACAGAATTTATCACTACTTCCGGTAATGTCCACTTGTGTGCCAAACACGTGCTGAATAATCACGTCGTTAAATTTGTTTTTGCGTTAAGAGAATGAAAACTTATAGAATCACAAATAACTTATTTCCAGCGAGATTTAGAAAATGTCAATTATTTTTAGAAATATTCCAAATCAGATATTTTTATTCAGCTAATAATAAGAACATCAAACTGAGTTTATATCGCTATGAAACGTGACTTTGATCTTCGTGGTAAACAATCTGAGTTAATTAACTCTATGTTAAAACTAACATCATCATTTGAAAACAGAATAAATATTTCCATTTCATTAAACCGTGAGCGGTGACCATTAACAAAATGAAAACTATGCGCATGACTGTTCAAAAAACTATTTTTTTCACAGACATAATTTTGTTTCATTTGATAACAGTAGCACTAAAACATAATTCCATCAATGACGTGCATTAACATTAGAAGATAATAATAATGATCGTTATTACCACAATCTATCAGAGCTTATCCACTTCAGAGTAATTAAATGGCAAATCTCGAAATATCGAGTCCAAATGTGATCAAAGCTACGCATTATTAGATGAGATGAGTCTAGAGGCGCTTAAAACTAGTATTTGTTTATAGGTGGGTCATTTACTAAATCTGGTTGTTAATTACACTTTGTGTAAAATAATTAATATTTGATGGAAATACAAGACAGTTGTAGTATGTTAGAAATTTTGTCATTCTCATCGGCTTTATTTTATTTTCGCATCATTACCAATTTTACCCTTTTATTATTTGTAATGACTTTCACCCAGATCAGAAACAATACAAATGAACAGTTTTAAAATCTTTCTTACACATTACCACAACAAAAATCGATTTTGTGCAATTCAGAACTATAAAAGCTACTATCGGTTTCCACGCTTTTACTTATCAAATACACAACCCAATTTATTGGTCCGCATAAAACATAATTGTGTAATGAATCATAAATATAAATAATCAGTAGAATTTAACAGTACCGGTATGCGATATGCAAGCAAATACTGCATACTAAACAAATAATAATAGGATATTTATTGGAGTGAACCAATAAACCCTGCTTTGACGACAGACTATTCGATAATAATTTCCACTTTGTTGGTTCCGAATTGCGCTAATTTCCACAACTTTCTGAAACCCAGATTTTAAATGACTACGTGACCTCTACTTATATTCAATTTTTAGCCTCAAATTACGAAAATCGGTTGCTTTTCCTAGAATCCCGAATAATGCATTTGCTAAGGAAATGCTCTGCCAACCATAAATTTCTCCTAACTTTTTCGCAGTGTTTATACGCAAAGTTTTGAAATAAGTGTAAAGTCCTCGAGAATAAATAGTCTGACTCTCTAATTGCTTCCTAACGTATGTCCTGGCTGCATTTACTGCTTAGAGAAATAGTGTCTCGTTGTGAAATAGTGGCAAATTTGTCACTTACCAAGTTGAAACCTCTTATAATATAAGGTAAATTAGATAATGGCACAAAAGTAAGTTTTGGGAAATTGAGATTGCACTACATTATGTGTGAGAGGGAAAGAGCCATTAGAGGACAATAATTATTCCAACTTGGGTTACACAGAGTAGTGACTAATGGCAATCCTTCATACCTCCAAGTAGAGAAGATGATGAGCCACGACAGAGAATGAGATTGAATTTCATACCAAGAGCCTATTATAACCCATTATAGCTTGTCAGTTAATCCAAAGTAAAACTATTTTTCCATCTCCTCTCAAATCCACTGAAAAGGCATCGTTGAAGAGGCCCTCCTCGCCTTTTCCTTTTTTAATAAAGGTTTTATGGTAGAGCCCGCCAAGACTGCATTTATTCCACTTCAGGTTGTACTTTGAAAATTAATATCCCTATAAAGTAGATACAGTCTGAGAAAAATCATATTTCTTTAGCAATTTGACGAACCAAGAATTCTCCCTTGAAACTTAAACCTACATAAAATATTTAATGTTGGAAGAATATTGAATAAAAAACCGCGTCCTTTGCGCCTTTAACAGTAAAACATCACAAGGTCTAATAATTAATCCATACCCTTACTTATCTAATTGAGAATTTTACGCACCCACTCATTGTTTTCACAGAGTCCTAAAACCACAACCCGCTTTTCAGCTTTTATTTAAAAACCACAACATGCAGAGGTCATCCCGGAAATCTTTAGATTTCATTTCTGACTTTCTCGAGATTTGTAAAGTAAACCGTGAGCAATTTAAATTTAATAAAGTGACGGCAGCAGTTAAAATATAAATTAATTAAAATTTCACACCTCGGTCATCAAAGAAGTACTAAAGACATGCAGTGATTAAATTCAAAGTAACGTTCATGTTGGTTTGCACTAATTAAGCTTTCAGACAAATTTCCTCAGTTGCAACTTATTGGGTTTAAAAAACTCGAATATTAACTTGTACTTTTAATCCACAAAGGTTTCTTACATCAAGCGTGTTCTCAACGGACCCAAAATGCATTCCGATTTTAAATTAAGTTTGTCGTTTCCAATACGTAACGTTATTGAGTTACTTAACTTTTGATCGCCGGTCATGAAAGATTGCAGGTAACGTTATTTCCAATACTCTTGGCTACTTCATCTTCAATTACTGTTTTAAACTGATCAAGAGTGGAGTTACGGTAACGAGAACGCAACGAATGTAAAAATAAAAACCAGCATCGCATGGCTCGTAAATTCCGGACTTTATGTCTTGAAGAAGATTCGTCTGGATAATTATTATTACTTTTATTATTGTCATGGAGGAAACGTTTCCAGTACAATATCTTATTTTACGATCCTATGCATTCAAAAGACCGGAACGAGGCGTCAGACTTACTCATTGTCGAATTTCGTATAAAAGCACTGTTTCCTTTAATTACAAGAAAATCAAAAAAACAATCTCCCAGTTTGTTAGAAAAGATGAGGGTAGAGCTTCATTAAGCGAAATTATTTCATATTCAAAATTTGATCCCTTATAAGACAAAAGCATTGTTTCTCGAAACACAATTAATCTGTGGTCAATTTCGAGTCTACCTTTTTGATAATGTAATGGTCTAGCAAGTGCTAGTGACATTAAATCTGTTAACAAACTACGCGATAAATTGAGGTTAAATAGATGTCATGACAGGATAAATGACACCCAAGCCATTTCCTGTAGTGGCTCCTGCAGCTATCGTAACAATTGGAAATGTTGTGCACTAGAAGCGCCACAACTGTGCTCTTATGAAAGAAAATCTGTCAGTAAAAAAAAGAAAGAACGCCATACATGTACAGTACACACTTCTGGAGTCTTTTTAAATTTCTAACTTAGAGAGCTTTTAAATAATGTAATATTCTGCTTCCGTGTTCGATACGCCAAAGTCTTGTAAATCGCATTTCTGATTTACAACTTGACAGCATTTTATGGGACAAACTTCTAACCACTAACGCTATAAAGTTGTTTTTGTGATTACCCAATCTCTGCTCTGATTAGCAGTGGCTTCAAATAAAACAGATCGAATTTTCGACGTTTAGTTTTATCTCTACTATTTTATTGTGTGATTTACCACATCCGAGTAAAATGTTAGTTTACGAGGTACTTTGTTTAAAGGCCAAAAATTCAGACGCCAAATTTAAATGAGCAGCGACTCAGTTTTATTTATACACAAAGGACAAATCTAAAAAAAAGGTACAAAAAATGAACACACTTCCATATTTTGCAAAGTTTTAGGAAGGTCAGCTGTAGCTAAAAAATGCCACCTAATAATGCTCCAAAATATATAGTACATCAAAAAATGAGAACGTCTAGTAGGACGATACGAAATTGAAACCCAACAAAATCAGAAAACCGACCTCCGGCGTAAAAAAGTGCACAAAAAATAAGCTTTATGAAGAAACACACAAATAAAGGCACCTTGTTTACGCTTATGTACACATCTCGAGTCGGGAGAAAAAATATAAAAGCACAAAAAAGATAATAAGGATAGAGAAAACATTCGAGCTTAATTTTAATTCAAAATACATCGTCGAAGCTCTAATGCACTTTTACACAAAACCGGTTTTAATTACTAACGCATAACACTTGTCAGACCAACATCATGACACAATACTAATAACTGAAAGTTTTTTAATTAGCAACTCGGTAGATTAAAGGATTTGCGAGAACTGAAGTGCTCACCGCACTTGTTGCGTGAAAATCAATATTCATGTGTATGTCATGCATTTTCCGTTCGTCTCTATAATTAAACGTCATTGTTTTGTAACTAACCTGACAGTTTTTAATAACAGATAAATGTGGATGTAATTATGATAAAAATATTGAGCATTTATCTTCTTCATGCGTCTTTGTAAAGATTGACATGACATGTCCTGACGTAAACTTCACATACAATTTCACCAGACGACAAAAGGATAATTCCTTCATGTTTAATATTTTATAAGAGCGTTCCGTCATGTCTATATTATATTTTCCTTGTCAACAAAAAACGTAATATCTGTTTTTATATAAATACTTGCAACAAAATGTACACAAAAAATTTATAACCGCCGTGCTTTAACACGCCCTTACTATCTGGGGTAAATATTTGGTAATAACATTACTGCCATACTAGCCAAATGTTTCCTTTAAACAACCACAAGAAGGGTCAATTTATAGTCTTTGTTCCGAGGACATCATCTCAACGAGATGGTTGTAATAATATAAAGTAAAATGCGTTGACGTTACGTGAAAAGGGATTCTCAGACCCTTTTGACGGTTAGTGATTGCCATTATGAATCACAGGTGCTGTTAATACAATAAGGATTCAACTTGAGAGCTATTCAATTTATGTGGGCTGGTCAGCGGGTAGGAAGTAAGTGACGTAATGACAAGATACCACTAAAATTTAATCTTCGACTAGACCCCAAAGGTCACACTCAGAGTAGTACTAAAGTTAAGGCGTTCAAAAGATCAAGGACCACATTTGACGCTATCATGTCAGAAAATTTTGTCTGCGGTGAAATTATAACACGAAATAGCACGCAAAATATTATAAGGGTAAAAAGACTGTTTTGAACAATTTCCAGAGATGCCCCATAAGCCTCGTGAATAAAATTCGATGCAATTAGTCTCCAAACCTGCCTTCTTTCTCCCCTTTCTCGTTAACGTCTAATCGTACAGTTTCATTAAGCCACGATTAAAAGATAAGCACGAGTATGTCTGCAGGAAGTGATGAAAGGCATTTGAAGGGTCACGACTTAGACTAGTTAAATCCGAATTTACCAACTCACGGAGTTTGGACATTAAAGATCTTACCTTAATGCAGAATTCTAATCAATTTCAATAGCAAACTAGTCAGTCAGAGAAACTCAGAAGCGTTAGTCTGCCGTGACAATTAAAATATTACCCGCCATCGTTTCTCTAAAGAAGCGAAACGAGAATTGTACAGTACAAATAGAATGAGCCCTGGGATTGCGAGCTTTCGATGAATCACAATTAATTATTTCCGTCAACACAGAAGATTAGCATAACGTTTTTGGGACTCACACAATGGAAATATTGATTCCGAATAATTGAGTAACTAGGGTTTACACCGCAACCACAACGTAGTATATAAAACCATTAAAATAGATTTAACGTGAGGAAAGGGGATCAAAGCTATGATTTATTTTGCTGTAGTAAAGTCCTCATAAATTATTATTTGAAACTCTTAATTAGCTCCTGTTTCACAGATACACAAGCTTAATCCTGGGGGCACTCATGTTTGCGTGATATAGCCTAACTAGTTTGAATTTCAATACAATTAAACGTTACGAGAAATTTAGAAACATTATATGCACCTTATAATTCATCCAACTTTAGAACACATCAAATGTAATGTCTGTTGCAACCACAGAATGCAACAAGTGCAACTGAAAATACGTGACCATTCTGGGTCATCTTCGCATATGAGGCCGTTAATGTTGCAGCGGACTTCGCCCTATGGCCAGAAACCTCTAAGATGACAGTACCGTAATGAATAATTTTGACATCCTCTGGTCGTATATTTTTAAACCAGGAAGCTTGATTCGATAATGGAAATTTTTCGCACTTAATTCCCAAAAGTGATTATTCCGAGAAAAGTAGAAGAAATTTGGAAAGGAATTACAAAATGCGCTTTCTACGTCATTGTTTCCGTCGTGACTATAAAAAGAGATTACGAGTCAGAAATTGTTTCATATTTTTGATCCAACATGTGATCCAACGATCTCTAAGAATCGAGGATAAATTT
Source organism: Cynaeus angustus (assembly GCA_030157275.1). Taxonomy (NCBI): domain Eukaryota; kingdom Metazoa; phylum Arthropoda; class Insecta; order Coleoptera; family Tenebrionidae; genus Cynaeus; species Cynaeus angustus. The sequence continues at coordinate 26,084,919 of CM058058.1, forward strand.
GATACAAAAGTCTCAATAATCTTGTTCCCTCTCAAATCATTTCGTATCGTATGCAAAGATCTGATTTTTTAAGTGATCTTACACTTATTAAATCTTTTATGGCTCCTACTTCTTCAATTATGGTTTTATTTAATGTAATGGATGGATCTTTCAGGGCTTCGTGCTTAAAAAATGTATTCAAAGTCATCAAGTTCGTAAAATATTATCTTACCCAAAACTTGAAGGGGCTTTTCTTGTCATAGAGACTATTAAATATTTAAGCAAGAAAATGAATCTTTCACTTTACGTGTTTAAACATTGATTTATTTAGCGTCGTTCTATTAATAGAAGAGCTGTTATTGTGATGTAATAAGTGCGACGTGTATAAATGATGCCGTCATATATACAATGCATAAAAAGGTTTTCATTGCTATGAATAGAACACAGTTACTATTATTCTAGAATTCACCACTTTAATTAACTATTTTTGTTAAAATAGGGGTTGGTTGCGCCACAACACAATTTTGGAGAGAAAATAGAGCTAATTTAGAAAAGGTTTATTCAATTTTTCACTATAAATGCGCCATGTTAGATATTTGTTGAAAGCCTAACTTAGTATAAAGAGACGAATCTAACTCATTTTATAAACAACGTCACTTTGAATGTACAACTTTACTAACATGATTATAAATGGCTAGTTAGTCTCGAAATAAATCTGCATGTGCTGCATTATTTATCATCGTGGCTTTTAGATCTCGATGATAGAAAACTGACGCGCCACGAATATTTTATGTAATAATTTAGGGCGTCAACAGCAAGAGCGGCCTTGAAAAATGTGCACGTGGTTATTTTTCGCTTGGGACTTACAAATTAATGCACCGCAAAGAAAAATACAATGACGATGGATCAATGAATCAGTCACGTTTTCACAAGGTTAGAAAAATCACATTTTTTCAATTTGTTAACATAATGCATTTTACACCTGTAAATATTATTGGTTTGTATTTACCGCAACTATTAACCTTGTTGCTTACATGTAGGCGAAAAATTTACTGTTTTATAAACTATTTTATAAATACTTTGTTATTTTCGCGGTGTTCTACTTAAAAATCTCGAAATGTAACTAAACAGCATTTGACAATTGCAAATTCCGACAACTGCAAAACCTGGAATCAATCCATGATTAAATTATAAGATTTTGATAAAATTAGCACCAGTGTGAATAATTACTGGCAGATGTGGCTAACTTGCTCCCATTTTCCAGTTCACATATCATGATCATTTGACCAATTATCTTGGAGTCATGATCCTGAAAGTGAAGTTTATGGGTTGAGTCAGACTGCCCAAAAGCGTAAACATACAAATCAACGGTCTAGAAAAAAATAACGTTTTTCAAAAATTTACGTCTTTAAAGCGTTAGGTTTATCAATTGTAACAGAAATGAAGGTTGACGTGGCTGTCATTTTTTAGAAACAGTCCTAATGCAATTTTAATGTTGAAATTAACTTTCTAATATTTTTTATGAACCTTCCAGTATTTCTAGGAGGTTGTACATCAAAATCTACAACATCCGCCACCGTTACTTTAATCTAAACGCTTTAATGACTAGATTACGAAATTTTATTGTGCATCAAGTCACAAAAAATGAATTAAGAATTCAGTGGTTTAACGGAGATTATCAGGACCAACCAGTATCAACGTTAAAGCTTAAACAGGTGAAACCGAAACTTGGTACCTTAATTAGCGACTTAATGGAAACTGACCAAACGCTGGAGCATATATTTACGGTCGCTTAAAATCCCAAGAATATAATCATACTCGCCCTAGTTCTGAGGTTTTTCGTTTTAATTAAAATGATCTCTCAATACATTTTAATTTCCGGGGAGAATTCAATAGCGCTGTAAGTCGCCTCCGAGGTATCTGCTTTATAGGGTCGTTAACACTTTTATAGGTAAAAGACTGCCCTTCAATTGCTTAAAGTTTGTTTCTTATTTTACAGTAAATTCAATTCGAGAAGTTAATTTTTCAGGTAATTAAATTTATAATTTATGGAAACTAGACTTAACTTTGTAACATTCATGTCACCATTAAAGTTAATCTATTAATGTTAACCACAGGACTGTCACGAGCACTTGTTTAAGATTACAGTAACCATTATAAAACCACCAACCACTAAACAATGTCGCTCAAATTATCGCGGCGTTGAACTCGCGTTAATCTTCAAACTTGATAAATCCAGTAGCATTATTTTATAAAAAGTGAGCGAGCAATCAAATCAAATACGTACATGGGGAAAATGATCTGATTAGATGTATCTGTAACAAAAAATTGAATTTCTGTCTATTTGAAGATCTAAGAAAGTGTTAGCTCTGTGCTTATTTGTTGACACAAAATCCTCCTATGATCTTGTAGGCTTTGCAAAGATAGGCTTTTAGGATTTCCGAATGTTCTGTTTTAGCAGCTTGCTCCGTTTTACTGGACACTAATCCAAACAAAATTAGAAGACCTTTCACAGAAAGTCTTGACATGAATTTTGACTGGTGTGAAAACATTTTTCTTGGAAAATGCGAGTATTTCATACCATGAAAAGTTTTATCTCCTTTGTGCTTTATGATTATTTAATGCGATGCGGTTTGGACGAAAAACTGAGCAGACGAGACGTGCTGAATACTTTACAGATTTTAGAATAGGGAGCTAAATTTGCGAAGATGATCGAAATACTCTCGTAATACGATTACTGCTCCCCATACCTATTGATTTTCAACCAATTCAGTAAATATGGTTTTTTCGTCTGCTTTCTTAAAAAACGAACTTAATGAAAAGCGGAAAATTAAGTGTCGATGTTAGAAGCAATTTTTGGGATAACCGAAAGTGGAGTGTTTGTTTGTTTGTTTGTGTTATCATCTGTCTCAGTTCAATGAGAGTACGATCGGTCATTTCAACAAATCAAATTCCATGAAAACGTAGTATGGTAAATTTAATTTACACTCATTACACAACGCATTAAAATCAGTGCCACAGATAATTAATTAAAATATTTTCGATGGTGATGGTTTACAATTTTCGACAGAACATTTGGTTCTCTATAGTTGGATAATTCATTATGCCAAACACGAAAACAAACGGCTTGAATACAAACAACAAACCATTAAATGCAAATAAATGTAAAAGAAGTTGATAAATTCAAATATTCTTTTGACTCAAATTGTAATGTCTCCACGCTAAAAATCCTGATACCAGAAACAATTTGACAGTTAGTAAGGATCAATTTTATAATGATATTAAGACAGCTTGAAATTTTAAAGTTAATATCACCTCTGAAGAAAAATATCAGCAAAGTTCAAATCCCAAACCGTAGCAAACTTGTTTCGTAACAAACACCAAATGATTTGCCAGTTTTTGTGCACTTCCAGCGTAATCAAATAAAAACAGAAATTTTTTCCAATTTCAACTTGATAATTTGACCCCACAAAGTGACAAAGCAGTTAAAATAAAATTAAGGAGCCAGCAATAGTCATCAACGATGAAAGATGGAGAAAAAATACCGTTATAGATGGAGCTAATAATAGAGCAAAATTTAAATTTAAAAGGTTAAATGTCTTCGCGTTACGAATCCGGAAAGAAGTAACCCGATTTTTCATCGTTAAGAATATTACTGGTGGCGAATTAAAACATTGAAAGGAAGATCACGCGTGACCCAGACAAATCCCAGTTTTTAATTTAGAAACTTGCTGCCACCTGTGCAGTTTCGTTTCTTCTTCCGGCAGAAAGGCCAGGTGGAGACAGTAGTCTTTAATAAGAGATAAGCAGATGGTGAGCTGTCACTTTTAATATTGGTTATTACGATCTCACTTACACAACCTTTGCGAAAATAATATTCAACGTAGAATTTTATTTATTAATAAAAAGATGTTCAAAGGAAAGTATGCTGCGAATTTCATAGGTGAACAGTCATTATTAAGGCTTCGATATGCAGCTGCTTAAATCAATACGTACTTTACATTTTACCAAAGTCTGTTGCAATTTCCGCGAATCGTCTCAACATTTTATGCCAATAAAAATACATGTATTTATGCAATACCATAAATAACCTCATCAAAAAAATGCACACAGTTTGAATCAATCAATATTGATCTGGTCAAGACACCATCTTTCTTGCAACTAGTATCTCAAGCAGCCGTGCTTTTATTACCCAAGATTTACATATTCGAGTTCAATTTTAGTTAGTGCAGAGGCTGCCACTACCAAGAACAATTATTTCAATTTTCAACGACGTTTTTTACATTACGCGGGGCGTTAAATGTAGATACGACCGCAAATTTTTTTTACAAATGTCCCCTAAGTCTCCCCAACACCTGACATAAAACAACTTTTACTGCAAATCAATATTGTTCCACCTCCTGCATCCTCTTCACATCGCTTGAATAAAATCAAATTTAGACAGCGAACACCGTTAAATTATCTCAGAAGAATTGATAAGAGTAGGACGGATAATTAAACAAGAAGTGATACTTACTGGAGTAATGATTGTGGTTGGCGGAGCTTGCACCAGATGGCTTGTCACGACCCATCTCCTCGTCTGATTTCATAATTCCCTCAACAGAATCACAGTCCATAGGTTCACTCCCCGACCACTCCACAGTGACAGCTCAAAAATTACTTGCGCCAAAAGCGACAAGAGTATTTCAAAACACCTTTTTAATAGAAATGAAGCTACGACATGACAATTTTCGAATTTCTTAACAGGCAACAAGTTTATTGCGAATTAAGTCAAAGAACGATGCAGAGTAACTATGCAATTGGAGTTCTGTCTTTAGAGTAGTCTATTTCACTGTCTTATTGGATGTAGTTTATAGCACGGTCGGACGACAAGCTCCTTGTTTGCGTCAGTGTCTGGAACAAGAATCTCACATTAGACTGCTCGAAATAGTCACGTCGGTGGTGTTTCTTATTATCGTTCCAACAATCAATTTAAAAGCCAATAATTAACAGCTACAAATTAAATTTCAACTCGACCTGGATAGATAAAATGACAGAAAATAGTTTAAACCAGAGGGTTCACCAAACTCACTCTCTCTGTCTCACACACAAAAGGTTATTTGGCACTATTTGAGTTGATGGAATAACAGTTACTGAAACATGAAACATGCAAAGCGTATCACGATATAAAATCTGGAATTACTAGATTCAAACGGACACAGTAAATGCAACGTCAAACCAACGAAAACTCCCAAAATAAATTGTGTCTGTAGTAATCGGAAAAAAGTCAGATTATTCTGCTTTAAGCTGTCAATTAACAGAAAATTGAGCTGAAGCAACCAAAATTAAAATTGCATTAGTATGTTCTGTTTCTATTCTATTATGTTTGTTGATCTAAAGCGACAAAATAAAGATGAATGATTTTACCGAATTAACACCTTACATTACACTCTGTAACAAAATGAAATGTTATGTTTATGTTAACAGTGGTCTAATTAAGTAAGAAATGGGCAGTTAAAGCTGAAACTTCCAATTACATCATATCAAACTGAAATTTCTAAGTATTTACAATGCATGCAAGATAAAGAGAAACACAGTAGAAATGGAGCATTTAGACATTCGAACATGTTACGGTCACTGCTATATAGACATTACCTTTTAAACCATCTATAAAGCACGAAATACCAAACAGCAGTCTTCAAAAGAAGAAATTAAATTTTAACTGCATTTCGTATGCAAAATTACGAAAGCAAATACCAAAACAGGTGAGTGCAAAATGTAAATTTAAATTGAATCAATCTCTTTTTTTTGAGTTCTCTCTTTGTTTTAACCTTGTGTAAAAATTTAACTTACATACATCAAAAAATTTAATAAAAATAAATCCTTCTAAAATTTTATTTTTTACCCACGACATCGGTTATTTATGGAGTTACAGTTATGAAATATTGCTATTTTTGACAATTTTACTAAAAATATCGATTTATAAAAAAATTTACTACTGCGAACAGTTTTTAGAAATTTTCTTATCAAATAGAAATGGAAAGTTCTCAAGTGATTTTTAAGTTTAGAAATCTGTCATTTATAGAGGTCCAAAGATAACATTTCTGGATGTTTGCCTTATTTACTACAACTCTCAAGTCGAAAATAAGGCAATTTAAAAAAAAATACATTTTAAAAAACTACCAAAAATTTACAAAGTTTATTTTAACCTCTGTAATTTGTTGTTTATCGAGTCAAAACAAAGAAATTTATAGATAATTCGTCGGTTTTTTAATAGAAATGCTAATTTACAAGACTGTAAAAAAATTAAAAAATAAATCGAAATTTCAATTTAAAGTACACCCTGTAATTCTGGTGTTAAGAGAACCACAGTAATCGAATTGATAAATGTTAGTAATTATGACTTCATTTAGTAAAAGTGCTAATTTACAAAAACTTAAACCACAGAAGACAGTTTTTAATTTTTTTATTTCGGGGACCAATGAAAAAAGTTCCATGATTTTTTGACATAGTGTAAATTTCTCATTTATGCAGCTACAATGCTTTAATTAGACATTACTACTTTTAGCTCATTTCATAAAACTAAATATGTAGCAAAATTTAAGGCACAAGTAATTTTTTTAAATATATTTATTTTAGGAATCAATAAGAAATAAAAAACACAATCTAATTTTGTTGTTTATAGAATACACTATTAAAATATGTATATATGAAAATTACTGCTTGGGACTTTATTATTAACAGTGTTCATTTACAAAAATTTAGTAAATTTTCATCTTTAGACAACAAAAAATTTTCACTTTTCTTAACATATTACTGTTCTAATATTTGGAATCCCACTATAATAAAATTTATCTATGCTACTGCTGACTGAAATACTAAAAGTAGTAATTTAGAAATAATTAAACCAGAGTAGACAATTTTTCAAAATTTTTGTTTTAAAACCAACGAAAATTTTTCAAAATTAACTTTGATACCATATAATTTTGTTGTTTAACCGATCACAGTAATAAAAATTGTAAGTTTTGAAAAGAATTCATTTTTAGATCTAATCCAAAAATTTACATAACATTTACATTTATAACTGAAAATTTATTGGATGTTTGTCAAATTTAAACTTGTTACCAACAAAACAAAAAGATCAACATGCTATTTAAATAACTTTTAGGAAAAAGCTGGTTTACTCAGAAAGTGTTTAAAAAACAAACAGCAACAAAACAGCTTAGGCCCATAAGTAGACCAAAAGAAAAACTCTAAAAACTTTAAAAAGTTTAATATAGTGTAGAACAGGCAGAATCTAAAGTTCCATAATACCAACTGTAAGTAAAAAAAATAAACGGGTTTAAAGTCAATCTGTCCAAGATGTAAGTTAAGTAAAATCGATATTAGAGCAGTGTAAGTAGTGTTTTGCAACTAATGCAGCCCGTATCGTATGCTAGCTTCTAAAATAATCCCAATTACGCTATATAAGCAAAAAAGTACCTCCATAACCACAAGCTCTTTCCTTTAAAGCATCGACTCCCATAAAATAGTACTCGTTATTTAAAGCAGATATGTAGTCAGCGTAAGAAGCATTATTTTATTCAAAGCAGCCAAAACAACGAACGCATCAGAGTTTAGTACGTTCATCCCCAGATACGTCTGAAAATGTTCTTGTCTTGTGCACTGAGCATAAATACCAGCAGTTTATATTTAAATATGTATCTAGACGTGAAACTGTAGGAAACTTTCTCATTTGCAATGGGGCTAGAGGTATTTTAGAACTGTCTAAATCCGTGTTGTTACGTAATGACCCATTTCAAATTTCACGTTATTACCTGGTTCCGGAAATGATGGTTGATTAATTCAAAGTGCACTGTCCACCTTGTCCGTGTTTTCTCAAAAATTCTGGGACTTTGCCAGACGTGAGAGAATATTTAAATAGACATTCAGATAAGAAGCAATCAATATGTTTCAGCATTATTAATATTATTGCGTTCAGTAAACACGTCGGTTTTTTTTTAAACTGATCTAAATGAGGCAAGCTTACACAAAAAGTAAGTAGGAAGTTAAGGAAGCTAATTTTCCAGCAGCACGATTGCAATCAGTTGTTAAAAAGCGTAATATCGTAGGTTAACAAATAAACAGTTAGCTTACTATGAAAGACCGGCTAGCTTATCAGGTTAATTGAAGTTAGGTCTGTTTAAAACTGAGGTTTGTTTACGCCGAAACGCGTAAGCAGAGAATGTAAAACGTGATGAGTATTATTTTAATGAAGCAGTCATATCGAGTACAATCTGCATTATGAACGGCAAAGAGCCCATTAAAGGATGCATGTTGGATTTTAGGCTCATTTAAATTTATTACCATTCTTAATCCGGAGAGATAATGGAAGGCAGTTGGGCAAAGTGAAAAATTCGCGTTAGCAAGCTTTGAAAATCATTCTATTATGCTTCCTCCATCCGAAAACTTTTGTCTTCAGCTTGACGGAACGATGACACCACAACGCAACGCTACATTTGCTGAAAAATATCCCCAACGTTTTCAGGACGATTGAGTTATCAAAATGTCGCTAAAAACCATTAGGTCGTATCAAAATTCCATCTATCAAGCTCATTAATCGAAAATTGCAACGTAATCGGCCAAAACAGAATTAAACTGGTGATTTACGTTGTACCTTGTCTTTTTGAAAACTTTTTAATATTCATGAAGTGAAATTTTACACGATATTAATTAAATACTCCGTCCCTGCGCATATTTTTCGTTTTTTTTTTCACTTGAATTTAAATTACTTTTTAAATCTAAACTTTTGTTCAAAACTAACTCTGAGAATTAATTCTGTTCTTACTTAAGAAATGTATTCATTTATACGCGCAGATTAGCGTAATTTTAAAATTCACTTTGTTCTTTAAAAACCTCCATTCAATTACTTAACGTTCGAACCCAAATTTTTGGAGCGGTGCCAATTTTGAGATGAATGTGAATATTTTAAGGTATTATACGAGTAAAAATATTTCCCATGTGACCTTTCTGTTTTACGATGACAAAGAGAAGCATCTATTAGATATACAAATATTTGCATTTTATCCATGTTTTCAGTTATTTTGCAAATTTATTCGCACTCGCTGAAACGAAATCGATGCCAGCCTTCATTTTTATTTTATTCCTGACATAAAAAAGGCAAATCCCTAACAGTTTTTTTACAGTTTTCTTGAAGATGCCTTTGAGATTTGTTTTGATATCAAAAGGTGATTCCTAGAGTCAGGTTCGGCAATTAGCGAGCTTTGAAAGCTCTGAAATGAAACGTTTAACGCAGAAAATGAAGTTAGTTGTGCTTGTTTAAAGCTTATTTGGTACCCAATAAAAATTTACCGCCAATGATTATTCCAGCCACGTTTTTACTAAAATGCTAAGCAACTGTTATTTTGTTTACAAATTTTGAAATTGAGCTTTAGCGTAAGGGAGAGTGCACAAGCAATTATTGCTGCCGTGTTAAAATTGAATGTTCTGGCGGAATGGAACATAGTGGGATTAGTATACGATTATCATTAAATATCACTACCATTAATTTGCGGATTTTATGGGTGATTTTAAATTATGCTAATAACTATATATGATGTTTGCACACATTTTGTGTGAAATATAGTAACTGATAATAATCAAACCGACCAAATTTATGACTAGTCATAAACAGATCTTGTAATAGAATTAAAATGGACTCTAAAATATAATGACGTATTAAAAGGAATTTGAAGCTTCAACTACCTATTACTAATATAAGATGTCTTAGAGGTATCAGGCATTTTAAAATTTACATTTCGTTTTTGTTAGACTCAGACAATAAAAACAGACAAATGTATTCACAAAATTACATTTTTGCTGAAGTACATTGAAAATAATTTTCCGTAGAAATATTTCATTTGAAAATGAGTAAAAAAAATTTGATGTCTTTAGAGATACTAAAAATCAAATTAAATTTTATTTCTTATCTTAAAAAAGTAATAATATAAAATATCGTAAATAATGCTTTTCAATCCATAATATAGCAAGTATAATAAAACAAAAAGATTCATTGCATCTGTGTAATCCTTCTTTGTTGTGCCTTATTATAAAAGCTCAGAATTCCTGAAAGCCATGTTTTCAAACAAACGCTTTTTCAAAGATTTAAGTAAAATAAAGTAGCAATCGTTATTTTTCAGAAATTGCTACAAAATGTTATTAAAGACGACCTTTTCAACGTGAATAAAACCGATGCATTCTAAGTGCCATAGAATTAAAATCTTTAGAACTAAAACTTGTCAAGTCATCGATAAAAGCTGACATAAATGCACACGTCATTGAATTTTCCTTTTTGTATTCTCTTGAAAGATGTTTACACTTGCACATCTATCGATTTCATTAAAATTATGAAGATCCTGTTACGAATTCTAAGACATTCTATTGTTGAAAATGACTTTGTTTTCAACATTCAACGGATAAAATCAACATAACCGCTATTTGTGTGGTCATCAACGTTTGTTTGGCTGCAATTTTACTAAGATAGAAACTCATTTAAGAAAAAAAATCAAGTTGTTAAAATAATGGGATGGAAATACAAACATGCTTTGACGTGGTAAAAATGGCTTTCATAATCTACATCTACAGTGAAATCTACTTTCCAACGTTTTTTTGATATTATTACAAATATATACGAAAAATAACTGTATTATTTCCACGGTTCTTGTCACCTGTCTGGCCCGATTTCGTTTGCTGTCATTCTTGTTACAATTCAGCTCCTAAGTAGACTTAACAACTGCCAGATTTCTGGCCTAGACGCACCGAATGCATTGAGCGTCGTTGATTAATGGAAGAACAGTATTTAAAACACTCCATTACGATTTAAAAAAAAACACGCAACAGTGCCAAGTTTCTAAATTCGTGAATCGAGATTTGTTTATTCAAATGTTATTACCCGACTTTCCCTTTTTATTGCAGTTGAGTTTGCAAGTGTTGTCTCTATCCGTCCAATTTTGAGATAACATGTTTAATCGTAAACTAGCCTCTTTGGTCTTTAAAACAAACCACATTTATTTTTGGCAAAAATTTGAACAATGGACTTGCGGAATTTTAATTCAACTCTTATTGCAAGGTATAGCTCTGTTGGTCTTTTGTGCAGAATTTTAACCAGATCTCTTTGATTGTTCACTAATTCGCGAAGCAATGGAATCGTTAGCAGGGTCTTTCTCTACTAATTTAAATTTAAATAACTAATTTTCCGTTCTAATTACCCTTTGTCCTGGTCAGTATCGCGTCTGTCACCTTTTCGTGACATTGCACACTCTATTGATTCCGTCATCTCTGGATTTATTCGGCTTTTGACAGATCAAATGCGTGTGGTAGTAGAGTGCTGTAGAGTCATTTATGAAGTCCTCACCAACGACAAGTTTTGAGCACGGTCAATACGAAATTCATCACAGAGCCTGTTTACGTCAGGAAAACAATAAATATAAATTCTATCCAATTAACAGTTTACTCATTTCTGCAACATTTCTCTATCGAATCGAAACCAGGCCCGTACGGAGTATTCCGGTGTCAGAAATTAAGGAGCAATACTGTTAAGTAATGAAAAATTAAAATGCTCCAGTTTCCACGATTTGAGGATTTTTGCCAAAAAACGTGGTCTCCGAGAATAACTTGCAGTGTGCAACAAGCAGACAAACAAAAAAACATTGTCTACAACGAAAACATACCTGAAAAATTCAAAACTCCCAAGCATGTTCATATTAAATGAAAAGGAGTGAAAATCATCGGAGTTAATTAGAAAAAAAACGACAAAGATTCTCGTGGACTTCGTCGTTATTATGCAGAAGCACGTCACGACGCCTTGGAGCACGAAAGCACAGTCGACGTCGTCGGCGTCGGTCCGGGACTGCCTGGGAAACTGAGCGATGCAGATTTTCCTTCGTGCAACGCATGCGTCAAAGTCCATGGAAGGTTTTTAACATCGCAGATCTTGTACCTGTTTTTATTTAGCACGGTAAATTGTGGCCCTTGCGGGACATGTTACCCTAAACTGCTAAAATGTCTTACAAGAATCATTTTTACTCCCACAAATCCTACAAAATTCCGTTACTACTAGTTCACCACTTTTTTCCAAAAAATTTCTGCTATTACCAACAATCGGAATATTTGCCCGGACGTGACTTGAGGGGCAAATAAAGACTTCTCAAAGAAATGAATATTCAATAGATTCGTGATGATTTCTTTGATTCCTTTGAATCCAATCCTAAGCGATGGCTACGAAATGATACTTTTCCATCTTCTTTTAGCACAAGCCTATTTGTCCTTGTATTTTCTTTATCTGACACCCGAATGAATTAGAAATGGCGCACATTGGGTGAAAAATTCGCAACGTGTTGGTGATTCCAAACTTCCAATTTTCGTCTGATTAATTTTCGGGGCTCGGGATTAAATTTGATCAGGTAGCCACAACATACACCACGCTTCGCACTTTATTTTACACCCCTATGTCATATTATTGATCAAATTATTGTAAAATAGCAAGTCTGATGCTGTGTGCCGCTGGCAAAATGATTGTACCATTTACTGGTTGTATTTTTGGTCGTCTAATTAACGGATGTCGCTGTAGCTGGAAGAAGGAATATTTTACAATTATGAATCAGCTAAAAAAGTTTGAAGATGAATTCAACGCAGGTAGTTAGAAATCGTACAATTTAATTCGGTGTCATGAATTGTATATCGATTTAATAAAACTGAGTTATTGGTCAAATAGCGGAATGTTTCAGATGAATAACTCGAGAACGAATTCATGAAGTTATCTACCAGAATACGCTCTGTTTACTTACAAACAACGAAGAAACTAATTCATGAACGCTGCTGACACGTAGAAATTGTCCACGGAAAACAGAAAGAGTTATTTAGATTCTCTCTAGAATTACAAATTGTATAAAAAGTTTATTCTTTAACAGTGTTCTTTTATACTTGAGCTGTGTTCTTACTCTGTTCTCTTTCTCTATTCTTCTGTAACATCACAGAAAATATGATCTCAGTTCTTGGTACAATTAGATTTATACAATGCAAGGAAGTTTTAAATTTTATAAATTAGTTTGTTTTTTGTATTAATTTTACAACAAACGAATCTGCACTAAAGTAACATTTTACAAAGTTACCATTTTCTGTTTTTTTTTTTATATAATACTTCTATTATGTTTTTTTAATTGTAATTAATTTCCACGTATAATTGTGTACGAAAAAGCATGTTATCAGTTTTGTTGTGATAAATACCATTTTTTGTAATAAATGTCATTTTGGCATTTGTAAAATAATGCGTCCCACTTTAATACTTCTATTGTATTTTGAGATTACTGGAAATAGTAAATTCATTACTTCCATTTTGTAGACTTCTAAAAGTTGGATGAATTGGTTTACTTTTTATTTAATATCCCACGATTCACTTTTTTGCTTTGTATTTTTTTCTGAAGCCTTTTCTCTCTACCGGATATTTAGTTTATTTAGTTGTTTTTTCACCAAACTAATTTCCAAGAAATTTATTTGTTTCTGATTTCTTAAATCACTTGTGTTCTTATTAAAAATATACTTACTGTTTTTCCCAAAATACCGTTTTTCATATATGTTCAATTTGTTAGACCTCCTCCAGTTTTAGAGTGACCTATGTTTGTCTTGACTTTTTGTTCTGAGCGACGTCGACGATAACTACTTTGTCTGTCTCTTCAACATTTCCATTTCCCCTTAGTGATTTAATGAATTTGGTTGAGATCTTTTTTTAATAACTTAAATTTTCTACTCCAGAAAATTGAATTATAGAGTAATTTTTGTGCCAACTTTACAAAATAAATCAGTGACAGAACTTAATTGAAAAAAGTTTGCTTAATTTACCTGAAAACAAATATACTAATTTCTTTTTATCTTCATAGAAAAGTAGAATACAAACTGGTTTTGAAAAGATGTGAGTAGAATTTGACAGATATATAATTAGATTTGAATATTTTTTTTGCTCTTGAAAGTGAATTATAATGATTCTGATGAAGCAGAGTTTTTTTAATTGTCACAACTTGTAGGTAACTTAAGCAGCATGGAAAATCTGTGAAAATATTTATTTGCAGAAATTAAGCAGATAAAGCAGATTTTTTCTAATCGTCACAACTTGTAAGCGAAACTCATGTAAAATCACTGAAAACATTTCAAAAATATGAAAAATAATAAACTAGCCCAACCACCATTTCTAAAAAGCCTGTTTAACATTAGCAATAATATCAATTTTGTAGTAAAAAGTTGTAAAAATAAACGTAAAAAGAATAAAATAAAAAAAATTGCGAGGATTGTCAATTTTAAATCTCTCCTACAAAATCGTAGATCTTGCTATGACTTTTCTCAGGTTAACACTTGCTATTAAATTCATCCCAAATGTGTACAATTCATTTAAAATGAAACCATCCACGGAGATTTAAAGGTAGATATTAAAAGTATTCTCACTGGGAAGGACTAACACTAATTTTGTTAAAGTACGTTACATGATACCATAAAATACACATGATTAAATTATCCCTTTGTTTTATGTACCGAGAATTATTCTACCACAGAGCAATCAAACTGAAAAAACATGTTTTTTTTCTTTTATTGTTAACTACCACAAATAAACTGATAACTAGAATTTCCCTGAATTTATGACAACAGCAATCTTTTTACTACCTTCCCTTCATGGTGTCGTTTAAGTCCTTCCATCGTAAAAACTGACTTCATCAAACACATTCGCAACGTTTACTTATTAGCACTGACACGTGATCCATCAGGAGCTCCTTGGTAAACTTTGCGTTGAAAGAAACAACGTAAATCTGAAGTAGTCTGAATAGAACAAGAAAAAGAGGAGTCTACTCAACGCTCGTACATCAACAGAATCAAAGAAGCTGCATTTTGATTAGAATGAAACCATAATTAAGATAAAAAACTAGTGTTTATCTTGGTGACATTTTCTTATTTTTAATTTTAATTTTACTGTGGTGACGAAACCCTTGTCACCTTGGAAGCATGATTATATTCTATCTGAATTCCCTGTTCAATTAGACCGTAACGTGCCTTCATTTTTTCCTTCCACGTCGCCGTTCTAATTTAAAATGTGCCAGTCTCTCTCTTAAGCTTTGCGAATATTTGAACAGAACAAACCTTACAAAATGACGCCACGTCATCATCACGATGCAACGTGCGATATTATATAATTGACAGCAAGTTTGCAGCTTCTGAGGTACGCGGGAAGTGACATGAAACGGGTTTTCCGATTTGTAACGTCTTTTACAATTTCCTGTGTGTAAGTTGCAGTCAAACCAGCAGCGCCTTTTAACACATTCATCAACTATGGTTCTAGAATCCATGATTGAACGTGAAAATCTATCTGTCTATAGAAGCTAATTTTGTTGGAGCAAATACTTGCATTTCAACAGTTTTCCGTTAAAATCCCCAGTTTCATTTTTGGTGTTGATTTTCCGTGGGCTATAAATAACGTTCCAGTGGCACTTTAAAGCGTTGTACATGATAGGTATAAAGGTGAAAGAAATGAAATTGTGGAAAATTAGCAGCAAGCTCATAGTGCTATATATCATAATGTGTGTGATGGGGCTGGAGCAGCATGGCAATGAGTGAATCCTAAGAAGCAAGCAACCAAAGAGGAAGTTAAAAAGCAATCAGTGGCCTTTGTTTGCCACTTATCTGACAGGAGCTTTCCTATTTTTGATGGCAAGATGGTGAGTTATTAACTGTTAGAGCTCGGCAGAAATCAAATAGCGTCAGGGGAATCAGCCTTCCTGACATATAAATGGGAAATATGTGTGCAAAATGGTAAACACTTCCATAACAAGTTCTCAAAGTTGCCATAACTGGATTTTAACTCTTGTTTGTAAGCTGCTGCCGGCAGAACAAACAAGACGTAGATAGAAAGAAAATGAATTTATATATTTTTTTAAGAGACAACTATAACTAATAATAAATTTCAGCAGAGTTCTACGGATGAGAAACTTCAGGTAACAATTTCAAGTTATTAAACTTTCGCATTCTTTAATTCAAGTCGAACCTATCAAATTTGTTTTTTTCTATATGATTTACGAATTTCCATGGTTTACGTTCTGCGAATTTCCATCTGCATACATTTTTATTGAATGCACTCCAAAAGTTAACCTATATCTTATCTTCGGCTTCGTAAACTTCAACGTAATTATACACGCTGCATAAGTTTTCCAATAGTTTTATCGAATATGGTGCTAGTTAAAATCTGAAAATACGACCAACAGCGAACACTCTCTGTTCTCGTCTTCCATCCATTTCCGTTTGATAATAAAATTAATTTGTCGAGAATCGTTGCGATATTCTAAATTGCCTCTTAAAATTAGCCTTATCCCGTGAAGATTTGATGAAGAGCTTTGTTGAAATTCAAAACGGCTTTGAATGACTGTTTAGGCACTATTCAGCAGATTCGATTTATGTAATCTAAACTCTCAAAAGCGCTTCTAATGCTTCCACGTGCCACTAATGGAACAAGCAGATCAAATAAATTATAATATATTGTGGGATTCAGTTAGTTAATTGAAAAAATAAAAACCAGAAAAATAAAAAAGCATAGTAAATTAAGCGGAAGACCTTAATTTTAAATTCTTGCAAAACTTCCCTTAAGCAAATTTTAGCAAAATTAGGATTCTACTTTGAATTTGACAAACTTATTTGTTTTTGTTGAATATCTTGTATTTTACTTGTTGACACAAGTTTTAATTAAAATGTCGCGCCAAGTGTTATAAAAGAAAACCAGCCACAAATATTTGTAATTATTATTGTTCGTTTTATTAATTAAAAGCTCATGAAATTTTTATTAACAAATAATTCTCAGCGGACTTTATTTAACTTTGACCAATTTTTTTGCTGTTTTTATAATTTAAACAAAAAAACTTAAAATGAAGTTACTTATCAATACTTAACCATCATAAATAAATTATTCATAGTATTAAAAAACTATAAATTTATAAAATATCTACAAAAACAATTATACAATTGGTTGTATTTTACAATTCAATTATTACCAAATTCATAGAACAAACTAATTTCTTGAATATTTCAAGTGACAAAATACAGAAACGGGAAATGTTCTGAATATAAAAATATAAGGAAAACAAAAGCTCTGCGGAACACTATACACAGAGAAGTAGGAAAATCAAATAAAATCACAACAAATCTCTCCACAGAAGAACTGAATCGTTCCTTCTCAAAAGTTGGACAAAAAATTGCCCAAGAAGAACAAGTCGAACCACTAAAAATTCTCTTTCGTAAATGCTTATAAATCCTGCACTATATATTGCAATGGCGCAATGCCCACTACAGTTCAAGTTAAATATAGTATACTCCCAAGGCTTAATTTTGAAACCTCTATTATTCACCTCATATTCATTTTCCTTCCTCGTTGAAGGAAATGATACAAATAAGGTCCAGAAAAAAATCTGCGTTATTAAGGAACTTCAAACATGGTTTACTGTAAATCCTTGTAAATACTTGTAAAATTGTAAATAAAATTTATTTTCTATAACTGAACTTTCTATTTCTTGATACGTGTGAAAACTTTTTGTAGATGTGGTTTATCCAAAGTCAGAAATAAAAGCTTTTTGAATTATCTACAAATTAAAAAAAAACGATATTTATGGTTAAGAATTAATCCAATTTCTATAGTGCTTATTAGTTTTACAAAATAGACCTACTTATTTGTAGATTTCAGTTGTACAAAAGCAGAGTAAAAACATTAAAAATATATAAAAGATTAAGAGTAATGTGCAAATTAAAAAAAAAACAACTGTTATTTCCAAATTAATTTTCGTTTTCAAACATCCAAAACAATACGTTGTTAAACTCAGTTTTTTTTTTAAATTACAATTTGCTAAAACAAAATTATTTCTAAATAAGGTTTCTATTTTTTATTGAAAGTTTCAACTTTCTTCGTGTTCTCGCTCTAAAAACAAAAACAAAAAAAATGCGATATCTCTAAAATTAAGACACTTACAATCTTATTATTATAATTTTATATTTTTGCTAAAAAGTCTCATTTTTTTAAATAAATTGAATTTCTTATTGATTTTATTTGTTTAAATACAAAAATTAGAAATTCTAAATATTTACAAAATCTAGAATCTACAAATCTTTATGTTAAAAAAAATAATGCGTCAGATCAGATGTTTCCAAAAAGAATACATTTATTACGAGAAGGTTTAATTTTATGAAATACTTTCTAAATAATATCTATAATTTTTGTCAGAGTCTCAAATTGAATGACATTACACTTAATGGTAAAGATTTTTTTTATTATCTACAAAATTAAAATATGAATATAGTGAATATTTAAAATTATTTAAAAATCTGATTTTATTTTAAAATATTTAATGCACGTACGAATTTATTTATAAATCATATTTTTATCCGAGACTTTCATATTTCCAAAAGTAGAAAAACTTCTTGTTCTTGTCCTCAATATGAAAAGATTATGTACTCGCATGTGTTTGGAAATCTGAGGGTTAATAACAAAAAAAAAAACAAAAATTTTAGACGGTGAACTTTGAGAACTTTGTATTTCAATTTTTTTAAATTTAACTCTACCGAAAAAACCTCTCATTTTAAAATAACAAACTGTTTGTTTTCTTATGTTTTGAATCACAAGCTCCCGAAAAATTGTAGCTTGTAGCAACGATAAAAATGCTGCACAACATTATTACCAATTCTTAATAACAAAATGAGACTTAAAACCTAATTGTTATGCCGTTATAAGTTGAACTGTTTAGTTTAAAATCCAGAATTACTGGACCACAAACTAAATGCCTTGATAAATTTACACAAAAACCTCTAAGTTAAGTAGTTCAACCCATTAATTAATTCAATAAATCAATAAAAGCATTGATATAACTATCCAGTAATTTTGTAATTAACTATTTATTATCCAAAAACAAAAATAAAAATAAATCTCCCATTTTATTTAGAATAAGCGGATTTTTATTAACAGACGATTAAAAAGTAGAACCAGAATTTATAGGCTAACTGTTCCACTAGGAAATTGAAGCTGAGCTTGTGTGCTCGGTTTCAATTTTCTGCCAGCTTGTTGATTTTTGCAGGATCACCTTATAATTTATGCAAGAATTATCAAGTGCTTGGTTAATACACGTAATTTTTAATGTGTTGTCTGGCGTCGTCTCCTAAATTATGCAAATCGTGTTAGGTGTTAGTAATTAAATTCTACGACAAGTATGCATGTGTGAAGCGTAACATAGGGACTTCTGGGAGGACAGATATTTAATATTGCAACAAACACTCTAACCGAGACTGACCCAGCTTTCTCTAATCTGATCGAATCTGCATAAATAATAACAGAGTTCGTACAAGCTAGCTGCCCTTTAGACGTCAACTTAAGGATCCACTTCAACACTGTTTCCGCCTCTAAACCGCCCTTGAATATCTCAGTTTCACAACAAAGCAATTTTTCTTTTATTACCTTCACACCTCCAAATCCACTTTCGGCGGGTATTCTAATGGACAATATGAAATCAACAATATCAATATCAATAGACAAATGTTTATATGTGAAGAAAGCTTTAAAGCATATACAATCTCACTACAATAGAAGTTTTCGAGATTTACTCGACAAAAACTAGAATGTTTTTCCAATACAGGTAACCCATATATTATGTAGGTATAAAAGGGTCAAGAAATGAAGAAGAAACGTTTATCTCCATTCACTATATATTTCGTTAGCTTTGAAACCATATCAAGCTTCCTATTCATAACGCCCTTTTGTATTTTTATGCTTTCCCCGAGTTTAGTTAAAAGAGCTTTATTCTCTCCACTACATAAAAGTTGGTGCTCTTACCGAAAATATTTCAATAAGCAATCAAACTTTCAATTTCCCAAAGTGATCCGACGCAAATATTTGCCCACGCTAGATTGGCAATTTGATACCGGACTTCAACATCTCAAACTCTCACTTTAAATTGCTTATTAGCCCTAATTAAACATTTGTATTAGATTTCTCATAACAATACGTTTTTATCATGACCCAAATATCGATTAATAAACCGATAACGATAAGAAATTTTTCATGTCGGATACGTGGATAAGACGAACGTAGCCTAATGTATTCCTGATGACAGGATGAAGCGGGATAGATACAATACCGCAAAAACTGTCCTATATCATCAAACGTTTTCAACATGAGAACATAAGTTTTTATCGGAGAGTAATTAAGTATAGAGCACCCGTTTTTCCTCGTTCCGAAAACAATTCATCAAGGCGAGAAAAACTGAAAAAAGACGAAATTTGTAATCTGATTTAAATTTAATTACTCCTACATACAGAAGCTTTTCTTTTAGTGCAAATATGAAATATTTCTAATTTCAGCTTTAATTAATTAAAGGCAAATTCTTGAACGTAAAATGTTATTTGGAGGTCGTTTCTTTCTGTTGACAAAATTTTATTATTTAACTAAGATTCTCGTGAAAGTGGCATTTGCTGACTTTCATTAAACACTGCTGTAGCTGAAAAAAATATTCAGTCAACGAGTTTTTCCCTTAAATATTTTATTGTTAGTTTCAAATCGGATGAGTCACTATGGATCCAAATGAGCAAAAATTAGAAACATTCGCATTTTTCTATATTTTCTATAATTCTATATTTCGCACCTTGGATTTTAGAGTGATAACATACAAGTACCCAAAATTCTCTCCTGACAATATACACTATGCTTAAATTAAATCTCTTGTATAGAGAATAAAAAATGTGCAACCAAATTCACAAAATAATATATTGGGATTTTCCAGGTATTTTAATTATAGACTTAAAAGTAGAACATAAAAATTGCATTGTTGCAACTTTTGGATCTTTCTTCTCCCGATTCACAATTTCCTATATACTTGGGATTCATTTTATTCTTAAATTCTTGTAGATTGTTGGATCCGTAGAATTCTTAACTATTTTTAAACACTTTTTTTTACCTTTAAATTCTTCGAATGTTAATTTTTGTAGTCTAGATTTTTCTAATCGGTTTTTAACACTCTAGTTGTATTTTAGTTATATCCTTTACAGCCTTTAGATACTTTATATTTTTTGTGTTGGTTATTTTCCCTGAATCGTAAAGATCTAGAGCACTAGACCCTATACGATTTCTTTACTAATTTTTTTGATGTGAACCTTACACGCTCTATAAAATGTAGATTTCTAAGAATTTTTAGATCACTTTAACATGCAACAAATGTATAATATAGTTAGGCTTCATGTCAGAATATGCAAAATATGCAGTTTATTTTAAAGTAGTCTTTAACATGTTCAATTAAAATATTAATTTACACACAAACTAAAGTTATATATGCAAAGGTTCAAAAAGCGTGCCAAACACCCTACAAGATTAAATTTAAAATTCCAATTTAATATTGCTAAATTTATAGTCTTAATTATTTAAATCATTGAGAACAATATTGAAATGGAAAATACGACTAAATTATATACAAAAAAAAAGCATAACTTCTAATTTTGAATGGAATAAAATTAATGACCCTGTTTCAACTCAGATTATTATTTTAGTAGAAATCGATTTAAAATTAAAACTGACCTCTATAACTTTGATCCTCGATTTTTGCCGTGAGTAAAGCTTTTTTAAAAGTTTTTCTTTCTTAAAGTACCCAGTAACTTATTTCAACAGCAGTTAAAAACAAAACAAAACTCAAGTAAATTTTTATAAGATACTTTAGAAATAGTAAATGCTTCGAGTCATTTTCTCTTTAAAAGCTTCTGTAATTTTTAAGTGGACTACCTTCCTACGACCTAAATCTTCTTTCTTGAAGACTAATACAGTTGAGATAAAAAAAATTACAAACTTACACTTACACAAAATATTTTCTGGTTTTTTATTCTTAAGTTTTGGTTTCTCAAATAATAAAATTAAGCATCGTTATAAGCAAGAATTAATACGATTATCTTAGCATGAGAAAAATGGTGGGTGCGCCGGGCCATTTTTCCTTCATAAGAATCGATTGTCTTCCGCATTCAAATGCATATTTCCAGCAAACACGTTATCCAGCTGTGGAATTATGTAAAGTGATTACCACGATTAACCGCCCACCTCGAGCTCGCAGCTTGTTGCTTACAGCTTTAATAAGTTATCAATCATTGCGACGGTGTTGGTATAAGGACTGCGTTCTTTACAGTATCTGTCATCCACTTCTTGCAAATTCGATTGCTGTAAAATAACAACTAATTACCACCAATCTCGCGTTGGCGTGATCGCCCACGTTTATGTAATTACCACACAAAATTCAACAAATTTAACCCACGAGTTCGATCAAATCGACGTCTAAATTTCAGTGACTTTGTGCGAGTGTAGAAGTTTCACCACACACCTAATTATACAATACATTGTCGATTATCATTGTAAGATAGCTTAGGTATTTACATTAATCATTTAAATGTCGGATTTAACCCTGAAGGTTAGTAGCTCTGGCGAAATGAGCTGTGTGTGTGTAGGTCTGTTCCAGAAACAGACACAATTGAAAAGATTAATTACACCACAACTGACCACTAAGTACCATGTAAGAGTGGATGGTGGGTAATTTCTCTTACTTTATACAGTTATGTAGAAAATAAATTGAATAAACAAACGTGTTTTTATTGCCGAGATTAAGCGGAAACATACTGCGCTGTAAAAGCACAAAAGGCTCTTGTTGTTTTAAAATATGCCAAGATAGTATCATTTAAAAATTCATTATCGTTGCTTATACTGCATCGTAACGTTCAAATATATTTGAATTGCTTCTTTTACACTACTTTGAAGTTTATGTATGTTACTTCGAGGACAGTTTAGGAACTGACTTGCAAGTACCTTAAAAATTAATTATTTAGTAAATTTGAAACTTTACACGTTTAAGAAAGACGTTGCCAATTCGTAAAGTTTTAAATTCTTGTAAAAGTCAATAATTTAAAGACAAAAACGGAATGTTGAAAACTTGGCTGTAAGTTACGTTAAAATATTATTTTGAGACCAAAAGTTAAATTCCTATATAACAATATAAAATTTTGTATTCTCTGCAATCAAATATGTTAGTTGTTTGTATGCTTTGAACTTATTGAAATGTTCGGACCTTTTAGATGTGTCCCGTTCGTTGGATTCTTCAAATTCGTAGTTCTTTTAGAACTTTAGTATTGATATTTTTTTCAGAATTTTCAAATTAGATTCTTTGCTTTTTCTAATTTTTGGATTTATTTCACTTTTTCTTTTAAGAAAACCCAAAAACTCCAAAAATCTGAAAGTTATAAAATATCAAATATCCAGAAAACAAGTGAATACCTGTTTTTTTTTTTATTTTAAGTCTGTTAAATCTTAGGCGCCATAAAAGCATTTAGTAATTTTAGCACTTTTTTAAATGTTTCAGAACTTTTGAATTTGTAGATTATTATTATTTTCTATTTTTATAACACAAAATACACAATACAATTATTACATTGTAATTATTTTTATTATTCAATCATTAAATAGAAGTAGATTTTTGAGAACCTTTTACAAAAATTTTAATACTATTATTAATTAATATTTTTGAATTTTATACGGTTACGTTATTTCATAATAATTTTATAACGATTTTCTACAGACGAATGCGACCTCATTAATTTTAACAATTTGTCATTTGGTGTTTACCAATTTTTCAGACCACAAATTGTAAAAATTTTCTCCTATAAAACTTTAAAAGTTTGTCACTTCAGTCAGAACTAAGATTCAAATACGAGCTTTTCTAAATCTAAATTTACGAGCTAGTAGAAAAGTAACGTGTCTTTCACTTTTAGTTACAAAGTTGTTATACTCATAAAAAATCATTTAATCAAGCTTAGATTTTAGTACACTCAGTTTACTTACGTTGAGTAGCCACACGTTCCACTGTACTAGTACATTTACTCAATCTCATACAAGATATAAACCGAATTTATTTATTTTTATGAAATTATGTCGAGAAGCAATCTAATCAAAACCAGTCTACTAAAGTGAACTAGTTTCTGGGATAAAACTTGATATTTACCCTCATATTAGAATATCGGCATATTTTATCGCAACCAAGTATTTAGATTGAAACTAAATTATTCTAGAGAGCTACATTGTCTTTGCTCGTAATATTTTAATCAAGCATATTTTCCCTTATTACCCCGTGGTTAAATACCAAAGCTGCACTTCGACGTGGACACGACTTTCGCATTTTGTGCATCCAACTTGTATTGAAACACTTCAAAAGATTTCACAATGTCATTGTTTCCATTGATCGAACACTCCTGAATGAATCTGCACGAGCGGCGAGAATTTTGGCGCAAGAAGATAATTTAGAAATTTATTAAAACAAAAAGTGGTTACTTGAGCTGTTTGAAATGGCCAAAGTACTAGACGTGTGCAGTAAAAATTCACTATCTTCTGAAAATTTCCTAAAAAAACCTCTTAGCATGTGGCTGTTTGAAACTCGAGCAGAATATGAAATTCCTTTAAAGTATTTAATACGAGCGACTGAAAACTGAAATGCCACAGCAGAGAAATAATAACGAGGTATTCGTGACACACTTCGAAATCTCCAGTGATTATGTTCTATTTTTAAATTTTATTCTTGATCTTCATTTAAACTCACGTTTTACCCTTACATTTGACCAGTGTTATATCCACACATGCTAAAACCAAATTTTAAACACAATGTTTATTTTACGAGACAAGTTTTCATTGGCAGAAAATACGAACGGAATCATAAAATAACAATTACGTTGTGTGGAATCACCAATGAAATAGAAATTTTCCAATTTTGCAGCGACGGCAAATAGTTCAACTCAACTGCAGTCGTTAAATGTCAAGTTTTCGTTTAATTAAGGAACTAAATGTTTTTTGATAAAAATCTTGTAAACGGATATTTCATCGTTGTTGACTACTGCACTAAATCAATATAACACCCAAAATTAATAAACTGCATTATATTGTTGACACGATGGTTATTGGATTTAGTAGGATCGTAATTAAAATTTGATTGAAGTATAGCGAAAAATTAACAATTTAAAAATCATAACTCTAACCACGTTTAGCTAAAATTAATTACTTGAAATTAAATATAATGAAAATCTAAATTATAAACACGCTCAATCACTAAAACGATATGTTTATTGTCGTAACATACATGTAATTAATTACTAATTAGAATCCTAATTTCCAGAAACACTCCACAAAATGTAAATATGTGCTCAGAAAGACAAAAATCTCTGGTACGTTGAATTCATTTTCCTTTTTAATTCGCAATCAGTATCTGCGTGACTGTTTGCATCCATTACGTTTTAATAAATTCTTTTTTAAACGATATAGTCAACTTGGAAATTTATTGGAAAATGTGGGCTTTTAAAATGAACTTCAATCTTGTTTGAACGAACTGCGGCAATCTAGCTTGCAGATATATCGTGTTAATATGTATTTAATGATGTCGCTTGAAATTCATCAAAGTTTCTCAAAACTTTCTTAGAAATAAAGCTATTGCTGCAGTGCTGACAAACTTTGCGGCTATAAGCAAGAGTCATTAACAAATATTTAAATAAGTTTTAATTTTTGGGGTTGTAAATCACAATTAAACAAAGCAAAGTTTTTCAAACATTTTTATCTCAGGTGCTTACTTTGGAAAGATAGGGGATTGCTTCTGGCTAGTTTTTCAAGTACTGCCACTGTGTTTACATACATATCATTATATTTCCTTAAGCTCATAAAGCTGTAAACAATTTACGCAACGATAAAACAAACACGGTTTAGAGAAAATTACACACGCTAATTTTATTTTCTTAGCACGTAATACACTTCAAGCGATGGGGAAAATTGTTAATTCATCGGGGAAGCAAAACTTCATTTCAGAGAATGCGGTGTTTCATCTAACTACAATGCTTGATTATGATTATTAATAAAGCGATATTAACATAAAAATTTATGGTAGTTATCGAGAGCATAGATCTTGGAAGATTTTAGCACTTACGTAAAAACTAAAAAAGCAGTGCTTGTTGTTTAATGTTGGCTCCATTATCTTTGTAAGTAATAATGGTCTACAGCTGGCAGTTTCATTCTTGACAGTTAAAATAATCGCCAATAGAGAAAACAATTTTTCACATTCAACTTAATGCTCGATTATTACATTTATTTTTTGACTTTTGATGTTCGGATCATAAATTTTGATCTCCTTTGGGTAAGACATATTCTTAATCAACATATTATTTGTGATGGTTAATGGACGTTTACCTAGCATTAAAATTATGTGAAACTTTTCCATATGTGCCTTCACTTTAGTATTATGGGTAACACGAAGATATTTAGTGAGCATCCTGTACGATAGCATCAACTAATATTAGTGTCATATGAAAGAGAAAATTTTAGTGATCAATTGTTAATAATAATGTAAAAAATGTAGCTTAATTGAACATACGCATTTTCAAAATTTTGAAAAAACAAATGAAGCATTTTATTCAACAAATCAGAATACGTAAAAAAATAATGTTCGATTTAAAATAATTATGTTGAGCACGGTCGTAGACTATTGAAACACCCTGTCTAAGATAAAATATTTTTAGAAAAGAAACTTCTTTACTTCATGTATCATGACGTATTGAAAACTCTCATACCATGAATACGAAAGGCAGGATCGAACGATATCGCACTATTGACTCATTCTGTATACACTAAGTCAATTAAAAGGAGAAAACAGTAGAGGAACTAGTAAAATATATAAAATAAATATAACTATAGCCATGGTTTGGTCTGCCTTTCTATATCTGTATAATAATTTTTTTTTACATTTTAACAATTTTATCGAAACTGAATTTAAAAACCAAAAATTTCACGTTTTAAACTGCTTAAAATTTATATGTTTAGTTCAGTTATATATTAAAAATGACTCAGTCTGATATATGTTAAAATAATCATTGTAGTTTAACGTTCTATTCGACTTAAAACAAATTTACAGAGTCTGGAAATTTCACCAATAGCGAGTTTTCTAGTGTATAAATTTTTAATTATACGCCCAATCCGTGCTCAGTAAAGTTAGCTAAGTTACAAAACCTGTAATATAACAAAACTGCTGAAGCCTGATAACAGTTTAATAGGATTTCAGTATCACCAAACTTGCCTGCATCATACACAAGAAACTATAGCGAACTAAAATCCACTATTACTTCTTTTCAATTATTCAGTTCCTTTATGAATTTTTTCTAATGTCTTCATATCTCATGTGCTCAAAGCACTCCTTAATTTTTGAGTACCGTATTATTCCTACAATCGTTTTTAATAATGAAAAAGCAATTTGCCTAGAATATGTAGGAATTATTACATCATCCGGTTGAAGAGGGGCGCAACGCGAGGGAAGCAAGTCTATGACACAATGCGGCTTGCTAGATGAATCCAGGAATAATTAAACAGCAATTAACTGCATAACTATATTTGAACACCAATTTCACCGCAAAATTGATCCATTAAGATCCTAACATTTCTTAGAAAGAAACTTTGTCAAGAGTTCGGGACTCAGTGAACATTATGATAGAGGATAACAAAAAAGGGGTTGGGAGTCAATCTGACAAAATCTGTTTTGCTTATCTAAAAAGAAATTTTCTTCATCTAGTTTTGCTATTTCATTCCTACCGACAAAAAATAAATTCTTTTTTTATTTCGTTCAATGCAGCGGGTCTATTGATCGGAGCAAATCCGTGAAAAATGTTGCAGTGCGTTTTTACATTCGTTTAAAAAATTCTTTCTAAATTTAGCACAAACATTTAAAGAGTCGTGTTATTGTACAACCAGGATTCAATTTATTTAACTGAAAGTCGTTGAAACTGTAAAAGCAGACCAAAACAATTGTAACACAACGATCTCCTACTTTAACAACTTCTTTTAAAGGATCATGAACTGAGAAAACGTCCTTCAAATGGAATTAGAACGTTTACCGATCTTTTGTAAAACTTTTCAATACCGTAAATTTTCCACTTTCTATTAACTTTCACACTATAATTACCAATTGTTCTTCAACGAGTATTTATTACCCCTTGATCTCAACAGCATTCCAATAGATCAAAAGCACGTCAGAGCTATTATTCCACATAACGATTTAAGATTTAATGAAGTAGGCTGCCGACAGATGGTTCTCAGGTGGATAGACCTAAGCCCGCTGCGACCTATGTGAACTTGGTAATCTAGGCCATTTTTATTAGGATACCCAAGATATACGATATTATCTGACACCAATGCAGTGAAATTGAAAATATGGGTGCATGCTGTTATTTCCGCATTAAGAATTGTTCCACAGCAGCACCTGTGTTCGACACAGTTTTTTTGTGCGAAACAACGATGAACTTTCTGTTAGGTCAGTCCTAAACGGTTTTGTATGTTCAGCATGCAAATCCGAAGCAATCAATGCAAATTTCCGCTGGCACTAATTATTCTTTACCATAAATGAATAAACTCGCGATTATGTGCCCGCAGCATGTGGGCTCTACAAAACATAAAGCAGCACATGTGCATTTTTTTCGGGCCATAAATTACACATTTGGTATATTATGACGGAGTAATTCTAGTTTTTGAAAAGACATTTATACAATCATGTCAAAGAACATTGATCTACTCAACCACTTCGCTGTTAAAATAGGTAAATGTCCTCATAAGATTTAAATTCAATATTTGAATTGAGTGTTAATATTAGAAGTTTCAAAGTGTTGTAATTAGTTAGAAATTCAGTTTAGTTTAGCAAAGTGAGACTTATCCAATTAGTGGAAATTAAATGTTCAATTACGTATAAATAAGTGGCTGCTTATTAAAGTTAATTGCTTACATATCACGGCTCTCTTATGCGATAAGATCTTTCTTGTTATTACCTGGAGCAATGCTGTTGGGATTACAGTTTCCAGTGCCTACCATTTACAAATGAAACTATATTTTACACCTTCTAGAACTTTAGCACTATTTCAGGATAAATTATTATAATTTCACTACATGAGGACGTAATTTTTTATGATACTACAACTTATTTCAACTAGCTTTTTTTTGTCTTTAGTGGAAGTCTAAAAAAGAAAATTTTAAGTTGAAGTTCTGAATTTAGACTAATAATAAACTTTTAAAGATTCACAGAATTAAAAAAAATATTTGTTCCTAAATTTAAGTTTCTATCCTACTAAAAATTTCAATTTCATGAAATCCGGCCATCCATTTTCTTTACATTTTGTGTGCCTAAATAAAAAAAAAAGTCATTTGTTTTTAAATTTACAGAAGTAAAAAAGAACAGTATTTTTCAACAACGTGGTTCACGTGTTTGGTTGTAATATAAAATTTATCAACTACTGAAAGCATAATTTTTTTTAAATTTGTTTATTTTTTTGTATATATTATCTGTTGAACCACAAAAAACAGAATTAATTGTATAAATAAATAATTTGTATGCCTACATGAAATTTCTGAATTCTAGGAAAATCCTTCGTTTTATAAAATCACTAATTTCTTACGCACTGCAAAAATATTGAATTTCGAAAAATCTGATCATTTTCTTGTATTTTATTTATCTAACTCCAGAATCTTAAAACTTTACAACTAAATAAAATTTTAAAAAAAAGAGTTTTTTTTAAACCTTACAAAAATGGTTAGACCAAGGTTTTTAAATAATGATGAATTAAACTTTATATTTCTACAAAAACAACTTCAATTCCATGCAACACAGTTGTTTTCTGTTTATTTTGTGTTTACCTAAAGAAAAAAACCAAAGATTTTCACATTTAAGTAAAATGCATAAAAACATGGAAACCAAATGTTTATTAAAGATTCGCAATATTAAAAAAATTGCAAATTTTTGAGAATTCTATAAAAATATTTGGATTTATGTTTCTTAATTAAATTTCTAAATCATAAAATCCAGTTATTTTCTAAAACTTATATTTGTCAAAACACGGAAACATGTTCTTAAAAGATTTACAAAATTTAAGAAAATATGAATTTTTAAAAAAATGCTAAAAATGATAAATTTGAAAAGTCTACAAGTAACTTCAGTGTTTAGGTTACTGTAAATTTTGCCTGTCCAAATACAGAAATGATGAATTTCTCAAAAATTCATAGAATTACGAAAACTACAAATCTTTAAATTTTAAATATCATATTTTTTTGAATAAATAAAAATATAAATAGATAGGAATTTTAAATTCAATTAAGTGCTTTTACTTGATAAAATGTAGCTATGTTCTTAGACATGTTATTGGTCTAAACAGTTTTTTTTGTTCCTACAAAGTTGCTTAGACTGATATTTATAAATTAAATTTCTAAGTTGCACGAAAAGCTACAATTTTGTGAAATAAATTCATAAAATCAAGCTTAAAGTTGTTATAATTGTTGTTACAAATTTGTAAAAATGGAGCAAGAAGAAAAACATTATAACATCATAAATAAAAAATATAAAAAATTTAATGTAAAACTAAAAGAATCTATGATGTGCAAAAAAAATAAATTTTAATTTCCAATTCCTTTAAAAAGATAATTAAAAAGTAAATATTTAAAAATGAGCTCTAGTTTTTTGCTAGTGCTTCCATTTTTTGTCCGTCGTAATCCCAACGAACTTAATTTCTAAAACTGGACTTTTTAATACCAAGCTATTTTCAAGAAGAACGTGATTTAACTAAACCCAGATATTTATTTTATTTTCCGCCCGAGACCTACTTTCTATAATCCTCCGTAAAAACAATGTACTTATTACTTTTCCTATACTGCAAATCCAATTTCGTTAACCTTAATACACTTTCATCTTCCAGAATCTGTGCCATTTACGGTGTTACAGCCCGTTAGGTTTTGTTACTCCCGACATTACTGCTGCATAATTTTATGCTTACTTGTTGCGGCAACCATCAGAAGTACTCATCTTAAGTAAATGTATACATTTGAGTAGTTTTTACAATCACTAAATTTAATAAACAGAAATTGTCGTTGAAATTAAAACGTTACTTTTACACCGGTTTTTTGACCAAATCCCTCTTCTTTCGTATTGACAGCTGTTGGTGCGTAAGTAAGATAAATTCGGATTTTCCTTTATTGAGGTCGGGACTATCTATTTATTTGGTATATAAACTCAGAACTGTATCAGATGAATATAATGAAAGATTTCCCGTAGTGTGCTAGCCACTGCAAAAAAGTTCGATAGATTGGAAGTCAGTTAAATAGAAAGCTTTGTTTATTAGTAATAAAATAAGAAAGAAATAAGTTTGATTATAACTGAGCACTTCGAATTACTTCAAACTAGCTCAAAAGCAGTTTCCCAAGATAGAATACAATTTTAAACATATTTCTATATTTCTGGCCCATTTCATATGCAGATATTTCCCAAAATTGTTAGATAATAATTACATGGGCCAACTCGGGACCGGAAACTTTCCAACTTTATATTAGATTTTTCTAATGGAATTCCTGTTCAACTTTATAAAGTTGTAGGATATGAGTTTTTAAACGTCATAAATCTCAACATATTTCAATAAGGCGAAGGAATGCTCACTTACACATGAAATATAGATCGGTGAGCCCAATGTAGCTTTAAGTCTATAAAAATCCATTTTCAAAATCCTTGTCTTGAGCCGTTATTTCAATTGAACTTGCAACTATTGTTTACTTTAAAATTGAAACGAATAGTTCTTTAAAAAAGTAGGGCTTTATTGAATTTTATCCAAGCTGGAGAAAATTTACAACATTGAAACCGTAATAAATAATGCAATAAATAACAACTGTAAAAGGTGAGTCACCGCAGATTTGTTGACCCTCGCATTTCTCCAACACGTCACTTCTTACAAATTCGTCGAATATTGCAGTTTTGGAAATTTCACTTTTCTGTTTTCTCTAATGAAATCATCATCATCGTTTGCGTCAACTAAAAATCTTCCAGGACGAAGGGGTTCTTCCATTTCCGGTTTGTATGCAAGTCGAATTTGTTCGTCCAAATCTCGTACGTTGCTTAGACTTACTGATGGTTTATACAGAGATAATCCTGACGCAATTGTAGCCACTGTTATTACAGCAACAGCAATGTAGATAACTTTTTTCAGGATAAATAGAACCATCTACAAAAAAAAAACATATTTGATGGAAGAGCGGTCAGAACACAACAGCTGTAATTACAGTTTACAAACATGAATGAGTTTAATTATGAAAGTTGCGGCTTCATCTAACGAAAAATATTTTGAAGAGAAGCATCTGCATGGGACATTCAAGTAAAGGGCTTCCCTGTTCAGATTTTGACGTTTGATCTCTTCGTATGCAATTAACGTGTAATTTGATATAATGTAACATCAGAGAGTACTGAAATTAAGTGTGGGAATTGAACCAGTTACTGAATTTAATAAATTAGTGTTATCTGTTCGCTTGCCTGGAATTTCCCTAACAAATTAATATTTATTAATCATCTTATGAGTACACATTGCATGTCAACACAGGAATCAATTTGAGAATTCGTCCCTATTTAAAATTTAAAATCTAATCAAAACAGAATAGAGAGCATGAATTGACTTGCAATATTCAAAAGTAAACGGATGTTTGTTTGAGAAAATCGTTTGTTAATTAAAGACGAAAAAGTCACTTACCTTCATGGCTGCCAACGTTCGTATTATTAATCACGAGCTCTGAACTGATGCACTAAACACTAAGTTTCTCTCGGCTTCAAGTGAAAACAGGCAGAAGCAACAGGAGTTTTATATAAAAGATGTCGACGCTCACTCGAATTCAAGAGCAGTTGGATAAAGGGGATCTACATTTTGCCAAGTTCTGTCTTACTCCTTCCATAACACTGCAATAGTTTATTTAAGTGACCCAAGCGGTCACACTCTTATCACTTATTTCATCACAAACATATTTTCGTCGCCGTTATTGCCACTTGGTAAAATATATTCAGATGAATATGAAGCAGGCGGAACTAGAATGATATCATTGACAGAATTGGCCCTAACGCACCCAAAAATTGCCCACGTACAAAAATCACAGAAACCCTATAATTTGGCGGTCTAAAAAACAATAGAGAAAATTGGTGACAAACATTATCTTGAAAAAAAAATTAAATGTAGGTCACTTAAAAACTAATTGTAGACAATAGATCTCTTTTGTTAACATCTCAGTTCAATAATTCATAGTAATTTATTCCGCCCGTAGCACCAGAATACGCTCAATAAAACTGCGAAGATGGAAGTCTGGTTTTAATTAAGGTTCTCCAGAATTTAACCACTGACGACGTCTTTTAATATTGAAATACAATGCCCATTTTTCATTGCAAGTTAAGTACAATTCGCTGGAAAAGGATTTTGTATTCCTTAAGTCTCGAGGCTGAAAATGATTTAATTTGTTTTTGAAAAAATCATAGTGAAAAAATTGACCATTTTTAAGTCTTAAAGTTATGGCTATCTGCCAGTCAAAATTAAGACACTTGTTTGAAAATTTGGGCTTAAGCATTCTTTCGTACTTCGTGCCAATTTTGAATCCTAATCCTAATCCTCTATGCTCGTATTTCTATAATTACAGTTGGCAAATGTCAAAATTATTAGATGCGCAGAGCTACCAATATAATAAAAATATGTAACGCCTCATTGACTCCTTTTTTTATCGATTAGCTTCTGAACGCTCTTTGAACTATAGATCTATTTTCCACTTCTGTCTATTTTAGTCCTGTTTATTCATATTCTTGTATTTCCTTTTCAGTCTTTGTCTTCCTTTGTCCCTCTTTTCAAGTAATTAAAACATTGACGCATATTTTACAGTTTGTCAAAAGAGTAAGAATTCCTTGTAAAAATGTTTTAGGTTTTTATAATAGATATTACTTTTCTTCGCTTTCTAAAATTTGCCGCTTGTATTTTTTTCAATTTAACGTATTTAATAACCAAGCCAAAAGTAGCAAGCTTCCCAAATTTTGTCACATAATGTTAATACTAACAAAATAACAAATTTTATAAAAAAATGTTGAAAAAAATCGGTACTAAAAACGAAATTTTCTAAATTTTGTGTTGTTTTTTATATAATTTTGTATCTTGGGATAGTCAATACACAAATCAAAAATAGATCAAAAATTGATAGATCAAAAATAAATGTCATTCGATGTGCTCAAGCTCATTACTTAAAATTTCTAATAGAAAATGAAGATTTTTAGTTTGCCCTGAAATCAAAAATTTTAAAAACTGTGTCATCTATTCTATAATTTTGTAATTTACTGCAACTAATAACTAAGTTAAAAACAGTTTAAAAACAACTCCCCATAGGAAGTTTACTGTAGTATGTACGAAGTAAGTATAGATATGTTATTCCCACAACGTTAAAATTAACGAAGTACTTCATTAGAAATTGTTGGAAATTTTACATCCGAACTAAAAATAAAAATTGTTACGAAATCTCTCTGCTGCTTTACAATTCGTAATTTGGCTAAATTTAGTTAAAAGTTATAACTTTCCCAAATTTCACTGCTTTAGTGAAGCAGAATTACCAATTTTTATAAGTTTGAATTTCCTATCGCATACCCCACTCAAAAAACAATACAGTTGAAGTAAACTAAGTTAAAACAAAATACACCACTTTTCCATTACCGTTTTTAAAACTGAAATAATAAAAATTTTGCGATTATGTGAATTGTTCGATGTACTTCAGATTAGTGTTGTGACCGATCGATTTCGCACAGTGCTGCTCCGATCCTTTAAAATCCCTTTTTTCGCATAAAATCTATTGCCTTTGTAAAGGTATCGATACATTTCTTTTGCCTCTTGGTCCTGCAACATTCCAAAGAAAGTGGTTCCTTGGCTTTGAAATGTTTATACAGCCCAATGAATTATTGAAAATTTAAACCAAGAACGAACTTCTCCACCATTATTTATTTACTATAGTCTGAGTTTTACTAGAAACCTCCCGATGGCTTTTTTCTCTGAATTTTTTCTGCAACGCTGTATAAAAATGATTTAACTGAGCAAACAATTCAATTTAAGAAAGTTGACGGTTTTAGAATGAAATTTGTGTGTAGCCAGAAAACTGAACTCTTCATCAGTGGGTAACTGGAAGTTGTCTCGGTTATGCCATTCTGAGAAAATTTGCTTTGTTGTGTGTAGGTGGGGGCTGAATGCTTTGCGTTTTCCGACGTTGAAAAATAATTAGTTGCCTCTGGAGTCTGAGAGATAGATGGTCAACGATGTGTACCTTGGAAAAACGTTCGAGGTGTAAATGTGTAAAATTTTTCATGTCTGCTTTCCTAACGGCTTTCTATAAATTATTGACATAAGCTCGATAGGATAGGCATCAATACAACGGGACTAGGAGCCATTTGTTGTACCCAATTTATAGTATTCGCACCTTGTTTAAAGCCCCTTGGGGATAGTTACTGCACAATTAATATAACTCTTGTTTCGAGAACGTAGCCTGGAAATAGTTATGAACGAAACGCGAAAATAGCCTCCGGTTCATAAGAAAATTTATATAAACATTTTTATTTTTTTAGGGTATTGGCATATCGATTGGAACGGCCTCATTCAACCGAAATCTCTTTAAAAATAAACAGAGCATTTTGCCTTCAATTTACAAAAAATACCATAAAATGTAGACTAAACTTAACACTAACACTTACATTTTACCTTAAAACTTTCTGGTAAAAAATTAAAAAGTATTAGACTCTAAACAACGAAACAAACTTTTTCTCACCTGAACGATTTAATCCGCGTACTAAACTTTAGCTGTCACTAAAAAATCATAAAACTTTATAGGCAGGTGTTGAATACTAACATTGACCATTTGAAATTCATGCAAAAGCTTTTACTTCACATTTCAGCCTTTCAGTACAGAGCGTTTACTCATTTTTATGGTCACTAACATTTTACGTCCTTTCTATTTATCGCAAAACGAATGTTATTTGAGTTTAGCCGTACAAAATTACATCAGGTTGCAAATAGATCTACAGATTTATTAGGGTGGATAATTTTAAACGACACTGCGTTAAAAAACTAATAATGCAATGTTCGGTATTACCGTAGAGGAAAATAAAAAAGCGCTGGTAAAATTACATTAAGCTGTTTTTAGATACATTCTACACAGAGGGAATATAAAAGTGTGTTGAGTGGCATCAGTTTGAAACTAGTTTCATTTGCTAATTAATAGCATTAAAAAGTAGAAATAAAGTTTTTTAGAACTGCAGATAATTTAATAAGTATATATCTGCTGACGTTAATGAATAATAAAATAAAAATGACTACTAAAATCATCAAAATAAATTCTTGTCTAGTCTTACCTGACTCTTCTTTCCTGTATTTAATCCAGAAAAAAAGTGGAAGGCGATATTACCAACTAGAGCTATTTTTATTTCATAAAAACCACATTAATTTATTATTTACTTTTTAATTACACAAACCGCAATTTCATTTCTGAAAATAAAATAATAATAACAAAATACAGAAAATATAATAATAAAATTACAGCCCATGATAAATTATAAACCGAATTTAAATGACTAAATGCATTAGAATAGAAATTGATTAAAAATAATCAAATGGAGGGAAAATAAAAATTTCAAAAATTTGCCGCTTTTGTTAAATAAAGCTAAATCAAAAATAGCAAGCTTCTTGATTCTATTACCATAGCGTTACAATTAAAAAAATTACAAATTAAAGGAAAAAATGTGGCACTGTGATCCGTAGCCTCTAAAATTTATAACCTCTAAAACAGAGTTCCAGTAAAATTATCTTTATAAATTTTGATATACTTGGCCAGTATTACATTACTTTTCGTCTCCTTGAGCAGTGAAAAAAGTAGTGGAAGGCGATGGTAGCAACCAGAGTAACATTAATACATTAATTTATTATTTATTTATTTATTACACAAGTCATAATTGAATTAAAATATTAATAACAAATCGTAGTAAATACATATAATAATAATACTACAATACATCACAAACCGCTGAATTTTAATTACTAAATGGATTACAATAGAAATTAATTAAAAATAATCAAATGCAGTGAAAATGCACCGCTAAAACCAAAATTAAATTAAAAATTATTAAAGATAATCAAATTAAGTTATTCGATGTTTTAACTTCCTAGTAGACAGAGCAGTGAGACAGATATTAAATCTGTAATTAATTTTAATTGTGTTGTCTTGTAAAATCATTGTAAATCCAGTATTTCATTTAATTCAAAACGTGATTTTACTATAAAACATTCTATAAAATATACAGATTGTTGTTTGTTGTGTTGCCCACTATACAGTTCCTATTATTATATAATATTACAGTTTTCTACATGAAGAGTCATCTCGTGTTATTTACATGAACTATTTCGGCCATCTTAGTTATTGATCGTGTTTTGTTGTTATCCCAGTTTGCTTGATAAGTGTAAGAAAAAAAGGAAAAAATGGCAGATAAATATGATTCAAACGGTGATTACGGTACTTACACCGATAACTTCAAACGGAAAAGTATATCTGACAAGTTAAATGAAGCTGGGGAGGTGGAAAATGAAGAAGCCAATCCAGCGGTACAAAAAGCCGGGGAGTATGTCAGGGAGTTGCTTGCTGAAAAATTAACAATGGATCAAAATAAACAACCTAATGCTTGCAGACTCCTTGACCAAGGTAAAGTGGAATTCTAGAGTAGAGTTGGAATTGGAAAAAGTTTTTTTTTGTTGATGTTGTGTGTTTTTAATTTTTAAATTTGTTTGTTAGCACGTTACTTTTTTTACTAACATTCTTAACTTTTTTTTTTTGAGAAATTATTTAAAAAAGAATGGCATTCTTGTAAAAAAAAAATGTAAAAAAATTATTGGTATAGTAATGAAACCTCTCTATAGCGGACGACAATATTCAAGTTGATTTAATTTTATGTTGTTAATTTATACTCTTTTATTATACGACATTTGAAAAAAAATTAAATGTGCGTTAAGGAAGAAATTTGGATACAAAAATATGTATTAATTTTGACCATTCTTAAAAGTATTTAAGGCCAATATAGAACAAAATTTCCTTAATACTTGATCCTAACTAGAAATATGGAAACATTTTTTTAAGAACCAAAATTAATTTCAAAGAACCCAAAGAATTACTTTTAAAGTAATTGCAATTTTTCATAAATAAAAAAAATATGCCTAGAAATTAAGCAGCAAGAATACAAGAACCTTCTAAATAATTCAAAGCAGCACACGTGAAAAATAGTTACTTCTAAATATTCTAAAATTTCAAAATAAATCCGAAACAATATATTCATACAATTCTAAAAAGTAAAAACTTGAAAGTCTTAAAATCAAAATTTTCCAGGGTATCTAGGATTTCAGAATATTCCAAAAAGTTTAAAATTTTCTGAATTGCAATTTTCAAATTCAGATCTATAAAGTTAAAATATTCAAAAAATGTTTGTATTTAAATACTTTTAAAAAAATATAAAAAATATTTAACTGATTAAGTATTTCCAAGTATCCCAAGATTTTAAAATGAACTGAAACCATATTATTCGCATCCTAAAAGGTTCAAAACTTTCCAAATCATTAAATTCTTTGAAAATGGAACAACCAAAAAGAACAAAAAATCAAAAATGCGGATACACATTGGCTTTTTTCGAACAACTGTATGAAACTACAACAAATTGAAAAAAAATTAGTCGGCCAGTTTTACAAAATTTTACGAAACTCAAAACTGACAAATCATCTACTCCGAAAAAAAAGAAAAAAATTTTCTGATGTTTGCTTACAGAATATGCATCATTTTAACCATAAAAATAACTAAAAACGGGCAAATTTCAAAATTCAAAAGAATCAGTAAAATTAAAAGAATTTTGAAACCAAAAATTTGGGTTCGCATTTTTTTTATTTTTTCTCAATCGCTTCTAAAATGGAACTGATGAATTTTTAAAATCCCAAAATTTTAAAATAAGTAACCATATTAAAAAAAATAACTACAAATTGTACAAATGTTAAAAAATCAAGAATTTGCCACATCTTTGCAGGATATTTGGCTAAACATTAGCATCCTTTTAGAAAAAGTTTCAAGACATTAGAGTGACAAACGGAGCAACTTCGAAAAACCTACTAAATTTTGATTTCGCATCATATGCTCAAAAGCTCTCACCATTAAGAATTTTAAAAATGCTATGGAGCTCGAGAGCTCTAAGAACAATAAATATCCTAAGAATTCTGAAATTAATTTAAAAACTTTTATTATTTATCCAGAGGAACTAATGCATTTATAGTAATTTCCAGATTCTAGCTTACGTAAATTAGTATATTTCACCCATATAATTTCCCAAAAACAAATTATTCTATATTAAGCAGCCATGTTCTAAACACAATTGTTCGCAGTTACGCATAGCATCAAATTAAATATTACGTACTGCAAAACAACAAAGATTAACAATAAAATTCCATTACAATGATACAAACATATATTCAATTTTCTAAATGGGATTTAAATATCGTCCTACATTCACAACATTTCCGAAGCGTGTAGGTGTGTAGTGTTCCATAAAAGCTCTCGAAAAGTTTTATCTCTTATTTGTAACTAACTCCGTGTTGTAAATATATTTCAGTAGATTCGGCAATTACAGAAATTAATTTCAAGCAATTAATTTCCAAAGGCTGGTAATTTGAACCCCTGACCTCGATGGTTTATGACATTGCTCCAAGGGCCAGAATCAGTATCTTCCCGAGGATTTCGATAATTGCCTCTTACAATTACATGAAATTTTCTCCGAAGTCCTTCAAGATAAGACACCGGAGCTTAAACAAACTCTGTTAAACACAGACGAAAATGGGTAATTAAAATCTTGGAGATTACCCGTATTTGTTAATTAAGAAGATTCAATTTCATCTTGTTCGATTTATTCGCGATGGAAATTTTCTGCGGTTGTTTTTCTTCGTCGAGAAACGGTGATGTATCACTACGCGCAACCTGAACATTTGTCACTGCTAGTTGCTGCTATCTCCATACACTCTAATAATGAATAACGAATAAAAGATCGATAGTCTCTCAATAAATGTTTGTGCGTTCCAAAGATTTACACTTCTTTGGCAGTGATGAATTTACCTTCACGAACAAAGTGAATTATCGAATTGTCAGCTTTACGATTTGTCACTTTTCACCATTTAAAACGGCTTAAATAAGCAACCACGGTTTCGTTATTATGTACAAAAAAACTGCAGATTTTAAAACGAATGTCTGAGAATTTCAGGACGAGCCTTGTTTTTGCCTACCAATAATTAAATCTCGACACGAAAACAATTAGTACTCCACATTTTTCCTAAACAAGGTTAACAATAACACACCAATTTAATCCCAAATTAATTGTTTTGACGCCGTGTTCAGTCTGGCCTTAATTACAAAATCAGACTACAGTGACGAATAAAAAAATGTAATTCTAAAAATTAGTAGCTGGAGGTGAAGCAAAATTGAATTTTCTGTATACAAAGAATTGTAATTATACGGTCTAATTTCGAACATTAAAAGCTGTAAAATCAAAGGCATACAATCAATATTAACGAAGGCTCTGTTTTGAGCTTTGAATTATTTATAATACAATGAGGATTTTCGCGTCTCTATATTTTCAAATGTTTTGATCCCTTCAGCCAACAATCGAGCTTTCGGAAATCCATGCTGATAATGTTAGAAGATTTTACTCAGAGTGACGAATGATAAATCCGTTCATCGCTACCGCAGTGACAATGGTGCATTGAAGCACATCGTTGCCCCATATTTCACTTCTATGAAGTAAATATACTTGAAATAAGAATGGATGTTGAGATATACAATAGAGGCTAAATATACCCACAATCAACATATGGGTCTCAAAGATCCTTGTTGAGTAAGGGTTGAGTTCATATTTTTGACAGAGCCAATTTAATTCAAATATTTTTTTTTTGAACATGACATAAAATTCCCATGTTTCGTTGAAGTGTCGTTTTGACACTTTGAAAATTCATGATATTAAGACTCATATTCCCGGCGCTTCCACCATTTTAGTAGGTAGAAATTGGTCTAAAATCCACTAAAGTCCAAATTTAAAATTGTTCAGCGCACCCATCACATTTAATGCAGTTCTAATTGCATTAAATAAATGCAATTAAATTTTGGTATTTTTTTATTAGAACAACTTTCGCTGGCATACGCATAATTTCGATCAATTCGAAAAATTGATAAACTAATGAGTCACAAGGTAATTTCGTTAAGTGATCGAATTGCGTTTACTATGTTTGCTTTTTGCCAAACTTTTTTTTAAACTCTTCTACTTCCGATCTATTGTTTGGTTACTGCTTACTCAAACATAAAAACAAGACAAGCAACTTGGAAAATAAAATCTTACTTTATCTGCCCTTAAATTTGGTGAATCCTACAATTTTTTTCCGTATATTGTTTGTTCCTCTTTCTGTCGCAGGATGTAGTGAGATCATTATATGCTGTCTTCGTATGACCTTCGCTCTTTGAAATTGAAAAATTCAAAGAAGCACAACAATAAAAAACGGTGGATGCGCTGTGGGCCAAATTTTTTAAACATTAATTTACTTTTTTATTCAGTTTTAATATTTTAGGCTCTTTTCCTCATAAATTACATCCATTCTTTGTATCCAGTTCTACTCTTATTTCGTATATTTTATTTTAGTTTCTGTGAGAGCTCAAATGTGTACTTTGGTTTAATAAAATTATTCAATCTTTTAGTGACACACACATCATGTTTTTCATTTCATACTTCAAAATATCACAGGATATCAGGCATACTTTTATAGAAAACTGAGAGATCAATTTTGCACTTTCGATAGCTTCAAAGATAATTTAAATAAAATTAATTATGTCCTTAGGAGGGCAAAACGAAAAAGTCCAATTTCGATAGAATGAAATAACGCAAAATTTTAATTAAAATCAAATACATCGTTACGGCGTAACAGGTTTGCGATAAATTGTTAATTAAAAGAACAAGTATAAGGCGGAATAGAATGTTTCCGTAATAAGTGGTGTCAATTAAAACACACGTTCGACATTGCGAGGTTTTCTGTACATTTTAAATATTTTTTTCATTTGCTTATTACTTTTTACAACCCTTTACACTCTTCCAGAGATAACCAAAGTACAGGCAATGGGAAAAATTCCCCCGAAAGACGTAAAATACGTCGACATATATCGGGAGAAACCCATCAAAGTAACAGTAAAAGTTTTAGTTCCAGTAAGGGAACATCCTAAGGTAATATAGAAAAATCAAATTAGACAACTTGAAATTCCATTGTCTCTCTTATAGTTTAACTTTGTCGGCAAACTCCTTGGACCTAAAGGAAACTCGATGAAACGTCTTCAAGAGGAAACCATGTGCAAGATGGCCGTTCTTGGTAAAGGGTCAATGAAGGATCGTCAAAAAGAAGAGGAACTTCGCAATTCTCTTGATCCCAAATATGCCCATTTGTGCGATGATCTCCATGTTGAAATATCTGCATTGGGACCACCAGCAGAAGCTCATGCGCGTATCGCCTTCGCTTTAGCAGAAGTTCGAAAATATCTTATTCCAGACAACAACGATAATATCCGACAAGAACAAATGAGGGAAATGGAAATTATGACGTCTTCTGACATACCTATCGAGGAACCTAGAAGTTCTCGACGAGCTCCTGGCATCATCCGTGGTAATTTTAATTAATTCGAGTTGCTTGAGTTATAAAGGCGTTTTCTAGCGGCTATTCCACGTACTCCTGTGCCAATGAGGACCGCGACAAGAACCCCCGTTGTTACTCCACGAGTTATGCCAGCAAAAACAAAAATCATGTCAATTTTAGACCGTGCTCGGATCGCCATGGAAGAAAGCTACGGATTTGAAGACTCTTATGAACCTGCCGAAGTTTACGAACCCTACTCAAGTTCTGTGTCGCACTCACGATCATACTCCACACATCATTACGAGCCAGACTACGAACCGGAATACTACAGAGAAAGCTCTAGTTCTTACGGTAAGTCACACTACAATTTTCCTACTCAAATAATTTCATGTTAAAAATAAAAATAAAAAACTAAACATTAAACCTAAAAACTTAAAACAAACGTTGTCCTTTAAAGAGTCCTCTTTTTAAACCAAACTCGTTTAAACCAACCAAATCGGGCCATAAAATGAAAGATCGACTCTTTAACTCCCCCAGTTTAATTTAAT
Source organism: Cynaeus angustus (assembly GCA_030157275.1). Lineage (NCBI taxonomy): Eukaryota > Metazoa > Arthropoda > Insecta > Coleoptera > Tenebrionidae > Cynaeus > Cynaeus angustus. The sequence continues at coordinate 26,128,043 of CM058058.1, forward strand.
TGTGCATCTAATATAGTTTTAAACGATTGTGTACAGAACCATCGCAGCGGTGGAAGTCTTATAAGACTGCAAGTTCGTCAGCTTCTCGTCACAGTGACACTACTCGTTATCGCACATCCCCCTACACTCGCCCAAATAAATAAGTAGCGTTGAATTAATTCTCTCAATGTTAAATACTTAATGTTGTCATAAACTTGTCAATCGAAAGATCTGATTTTTGGAGCTTCCGGGATCTGAATGGTTGCTAACGGTTGGGCGTAATAAACTCAACAACGAATTTAAGGTCTTACGTGTTGGATAATCTGTCTGCACAACTTCCGACTGGTACAAATCACACTGGCAAACGCCCAATCGTTCATAGACCGTGCAAATCTCTACGTTCACCGTTCTATTTTTATTTTTTATGATGTTCAACGTAGCTTAAAAATATTTTTTTTATAGAATGACGGTTTATTTACCCACTTGTCATCGTTTTACAAAACAACCCCACTAAATGTGTACCTTAATAGCAACAATTAATAAAAATTTTAACTCGAGTAATGAAGCTTAAACCTTTATATGGAACGTAAAAGTTGTAATTCTCATCATGTAAAATGAGCTATTCTTTAAGCAAAGCCGAAACGCCACGTCACTTACAGAATAGCTCGCGGAAATCTAATGTAGATGTTTAGATTATATCAATTTAGAAATAAATTGTATCGTGTCTTCAATAAAAATCGAATAGGACAAAACTCTCGTTAATTCCCTTGTTAATATTTATTGTTGCTTTAAATTTCTAGTGCACATAAGACATTCACAGGTAAAGTATTAATCTTAACAGTAAATCAATTAAACTGCGCTAATTTAATGGTTAAATATAATTATTTATAATTTATTTTAATCCTAAACCACACTGCATGTTCTTTTATTTAAACGAAATGTTTATTTTAAATATTTTAATACAAATATTCTTGTTTTGTATGATTCATGGTATCATGTAATATTTATGTTCCGCCTTATCATCAAACATATTAAGAATAAATAGCATAGAAATTGCATGATCCCACACTTTTTGAATTGTAGTATCTATCTTTTTTTTAATGTTTAACAGATTCTAATGATAACATTTGTTACTGTTGCAGGTTTGTGACCTTTGGCTCCCAGGGGAAATAGCAAATCATAGTATTACACGTGTGATATCTGTATCTGTGATAAATAAAGTTTTATATAAACATCGGTGGATTTTTTAGATGCACGTTTTGCCCTTTCAACTTGTTTTGAAGTGATGGAAATGATCATTTTAGTTATGTAATGAGAAAACGTCTTTGAGCTACCTATTTTTTTCAATAAAACAATCTAAATAAATGAAAACACAAAACTCATTTTTGTTGGTCATTATGACGCTTTAATTGCCGAGTACAAAGGTGAAGAGAGCATCTTAAATTCCAAACTTTTATAAACTGTCCAGTTGCTTTTATTCTTAAAAAAAGTGAATTTTTCCTTTTGCAAGTTCTAAATTTACCACATTCAGTTTTTGAATTAATTTGTTAAATTCAGCAGTTTTTTTCAGTTTTTTTACAATAATCAGTAAACAACTAATCACAGACAATTTTTTCCGCGTTGAGTCGAATTATAGACCGAACTTTCTCCTGGTCAAAGTACAATTCCTAACATCAATGAATTAAAATCACCCAGACAAAAAAAATAATGATATTCCACAAATGTCAATTCCTGACACTTAAACTTAACCTATTACCCCTTTTTTGACACAACTTTGACAATTTACAACCCCACAACCAATAAAATCACGGATAATCTTTTGTTTTTCGTATGCGGAGTTTTAATTTCAACGGTTGGCAACATTGCGGGTCAAAGTCTACCAAGAGTACTTCATCACCTGTTTTATCATTTGTAGAATAAACATTTAAGTTCGTGGTGCTCCATTTAATTTTATTTAATTTTTACTTTTTAATTATGGCATCTTACATTGCACGAAATGTTGTGAAGAGCCCCCTTGCTCGGGGACTGGTTCAACAATCATACAGTAAGTTTTTCTTTTAATTACTGCATGTACAAAGTTCACACAAATTTTATAGGCGGACTTAGGGCTTTTTCTGTGGGTACTCAATTCAATGATAAAAAAACACTCAAAGACAAGACTGGAAAAAATATCGTGCTCGTGGACGGTGTGAGAACTCCATTTTTGCTGTCTGGAACTGATTATTCAAATTTGATGCCTCATGACTTGGCAAAGGAGGCTCTAGCGTAGGTTTATTCTCTATTTAATGTTTTATAATAATTTATGGAATTTTAGGGCAATTCTAAAAAAAACAGGTGTTTCAAAAGACATCATCGACTATGTTATCTATGGAACTGTTATTCAGGAAGTTAAAACTTCAAATATTGCAAGAGAAGCTGCTCTTGCTGCTGGATACAGTGACAAAACGCCGGGACATACAGTCACAATGGCTTGCATTTCATCAAATCAGGCCATAACTACTGGTATGTATTGTTGATGGTCATTTTGGATCAAGAAGTTAACTGTCAGAATATTAAAATTAGGTTATATTAGAACGTCAATTGTCACTAAAAATTTGATGTTTTAATTGGCGTCATTCAGACTTTTTGTTGGTGAAATGTTCTAGAATGTATGTAAAATAAAAAAATATTTAAAAATTAAAAGATAAATCTCAGAAATAAATTGCATTTAAGGAGGCTTGGAATTTGAAATGTGTTGGCAGCTCTGCTTTTGCTTGACAGTTTTAGATGCAATTACAATAGATAACAATGCTACCAACATATCAACAAATTCAAAATCTACTAAACTTTATCTTACTTGTTTCTAAAAGATCATGAGATCATCGTTCATAAAAAATCTAAATTTGTGTTTCCAGCAATTGGCCTCATTGCTAGTGGAGTTTATGAAGTTATTGTGGCTGGGGGTGTTGAATTTATGTCTGACATTCCCATCAGGCACAACAGAAAAATGCGTAGTTTAATGCTGAAAGCTAACAAAGCTAAAAATTTGCAACAAAGATTGGCCTTGTTGGCGTCCATTCGCCCCAACTACTTCATCCCAGAGGTATAATAAAATTAGAATTTGATTGAATTGGCTCCCCCTTTGTTAATACAAATATTAATATGTTTTTAATGTTTCAGTTGCCTGCTGTTGCTGAATTTTCATCTGGAGAGACCATGGGCCACTCTGCTGACCGTTTGGCGGCTGCTTTTGGCGCAACCAGAAAAGAGCAAGATGACTATGCTCTTAGATCTCATACTTTGGCCCAACAAGCTTATGAAAAGGGACACTTCACGGATTTAGTTCCAGTTAAGGTAAGAATCTCTGTGATTCTATGATCATTTATAAACGTGTGTAATATGTAGTGTAATATGTACCAATAAAAGTTTTTTCTGTTCAAAGTGGGTGAAGTTAGAAAAATGAGAAATCACATACCTTTACAGAAATTCCGGTCGCAGCTTGTTCATCCATAAAAATTTTGTTTTCTGAAATAATCCAAACTACAATTTACAGCTTCCCGGCACGGACAAAGTCATCAGCAAAGACAACGGCATTCGCGTTTCTTCTCCAGAACAACTAGCTAAACTCAAACCAGCCTTTATCAAGCCCCATGGAACTGTCACTGCAGCAAATGCTTCGTTCTTGGTATATTCCTTCAAAATATATTTTTTTTTCTACAATTTTTGGATTTTAGACCGATGGCGCTTCAGCCTGTATTGTCACCACAGAAGCAAAAGCCAAAGCTCTAGGCCTCAAACCGAAAGCTTATCTACGCGATTTTATCTATGTATCTCAAGATCCAATTGACCAGTTGTTGTTGGGTCCAGCCTATGGTACACCCATCCTTTTGGACAAAGCTGGTCTCCAACTCAAGGATATCGACGTTTGGGAGTTCCATGAAGCTTTTGCTGTAAGATCTCATTGATGTTTTTCAATTTTTATTAATTTTTGGTCTCCAGGGTCAAATCTTGGCCAATTTCAAAGCCCTGGACAGTGACTGGTTTGCACAGAAATACATGAATAGGAAGAGCAAAACTGGGGCTCCTGATTTGAACAAGTTCAATAAGTGGGGTGGATCTCTTTCCATTGGTCATCCTTTTGCTGCCACTGGTGTAAGATTAGCAATGCATACAGCAAATAGACTTGTTAAGGAGAATGGACAGTTGGGATTGGTTGCAGCCTGTGCTGCTGGTGGTCAAGTAAGTCATAGTAATAATTTAGGAACTTCACTCAAGTACTTTTCTAGGGTGTGGCGATGATTCTTGAAAGACACCCTGATGCAACAGCTAACTAATTTTTACAAGAAGTGTCCTTTTTATAATTTTGGAAGGAACTTGTATATAAGTTTTCTATGACTGCATTAAGTATGAAAATATTTCTTTTTAATTATACATAAATCTCTTGAATATACAATATTTGTACTTGTTACGTTGTGTTTGCCCATCCTGTGGAACTCCCAACGTCATGAATATGACATTTGACGGCTTCGTCTAGAATATGTTTGATGTCGCGACATCCTTGTAGCGCTTTATCGAGAACTTTTTGTAAATGGTCCACGTGGAACCTTTGGGACATCTCCATTAAGACAATCTTTCCAGAATTAGGTAAAGCAGCTACTGTTAAAGTGGGACCACCAATTACTTCTTCCTGGTGGGAAATATCTAACATGGGGACATCATTGTTTGCCAAACTTGCAGTGCATGCACAAACGTACTCTTTTAGTGGGATACCGGCGTCAATCAAAGCCAGCGTAGCCGCGTTGACACACGCTGGATAAATTCCTGAAAATTAGAATGAGTACAACACAAATTGAATCAGAAAAGACAACCTCCATCGGCATGTAGGACTTCAACATAGACGTCAATCTGTGACCATGGATATAATTCAGTCTTAATAGCGGCTGTAAGAGCTTGGCGCAAATGTATAGAAATTTCTGTTGATTTCCTGTCACCACGTGGTCGCCGCTTCCTTTCGCCAGTTGAAAAAACAGCCATGCTAAACTGGCAGTTCACTACAGCAGCGTCATGTTGAGCCTTCGACCGGTTTCCACGGACCTAAACAAAACAATTACCATCAGACTATCAAAGTGTAACAGTCACCTGGTGAGGGCCATACACAGCGGCCAAGACTTTCGTCAATCCTTGTTCCAAATATGCACTACCATCAGGTTCAGTAAAAACTCCCAATTTACAACGTATCCTCCGCAACTCATCGGCACGTCGACCATCAAGTCTCAAACCAATTTTTGATAATAATTCCCGGTTTTTGCTCATGTTTTGTTTTCAAATATTTAAGGTTAGTTTACTTTGACAAACAGTTGGTGTCCCTGGTAGTTACGTGGTCACGTGACTCATCGGTGTCGATTTTGACAGCTGTCATAATCATTAGATTTTTCTTTCAGTTTTATCTAATTGGACAAAATGGTATGTATAATTTTGTTTACGTTTAATTTATAATTGCGTTTATTTTAGTCTAACGAAGTAGAGGAGACAATGAAACGTATCCAGTCCCATAAAGGGGTTGTGGGCACAATTGTTGTCAATTCAGAAGGTAAGATGCGGGGCGTAATGTATCGATTTAATAGTATTATATTCTAGGGATACCCATTAAAACAACGCTAGATAACACAACAACGGTGCAGTATGCTGGTTTGATAAGTTCTCTAGCTGATAAAGCTAGAAGTGTAGTTAGAGATTTAGATCCCTCAAATGATTTAACGTTTTTACGAATAAGGTCAAAGAAGCATGAAATCATGGTGGCACCTGATAAAGAGTTTATATTAATTGTTGTACAGAGTCCCACAGACTAGGTTCTTGATATTCACTGTTTTTGTTTTGTTTCAAACAATTGCTATTTTTCCTCTTATTAATATTTATTATTTTTAATATTACTAATAAAATCTTTTGTACGCATTTGCAGCAATAAATTAATTGTGCAAAACATGTTTTTTTTGAATAGAGTACTTTACAGTGAAAAATCGCAAGTTCTACGTGCTAATATTTGCACAAGTTTTACTTTTACTTTTACCAAAAGTTGAAGGTCAATTTTTCTCGATTTTAAAGTTGCAAATAAAAAAAAAAACATCTTTAGAAATTGGATTTGTAGGTACAAGAATACTCACAATCGCCAGATAAAGATAATAAAAAAAATTAAATAAAATAGGATTTCAGGACAAATTTCTGTTACGGTCCTGCCTTTTCGATGAACTAATTTAATCACAAGTACTTAAAATAACAACTAGTATATTATTTTGAACGAGATTAAGTTTACAGTAAGTCAGTTTTTTTATTTATATTTTGTTTAAAAACGGGCAAAAATTTAAGCACTAAGTTACGGCGGGTAAGCAAGGCAATCGAAAATTGGAGCTAAAAATTTGGAAATTGAGGATCAAGGTCAGATCTATTGTTTCTGAATTATTTCATGCAAAAACTGTAAAAAACTCAAGAAATAACGGAGTTACGGCAGGTTAACAAGAGAGTCCAAAATTGAACCTAAAAATAAGAAATTCATCCAAATTTTGCTCGTGTTAATCGGTCAATAAATAAGCGAGGGATTGAGAAAAATTTCTGAGTGGAAAACGAAAAAGGAAAAGGATATTTTTTTTGCGCAGTCGGTGGTGGGAGAAGTGATGCATGTGGGGCAAAAAATTCATTAAAATAGGTGGTCAAATAGGAGAGTTACGGACGAAAAAAGTTTCAAGGTCGTCGTTTTCATATGACCTTGATCGGGTAATATTGAAGTTTTTTTTATTTTAACTAAGATAAGACTTTCTTGCCACACTTAAAAAAAAAAAAAAAAAAAAAAATCGGGCAGATATCAAATGCCAAGAATCCGGTGTTAACTCGACTTCGAAAATGGCAAAATTTTTCGAAAAAATTTCTGACCCAATCGATGGAAATTTGTTGATTTTTAGAAATTCCCTCATAACTTTTGAACCGTTCGATATATCGGGATGAGTTTTTGCATGTTAATAGAACTCTACGAGAGCTACTTGGTGACATAAAAAGTCCCGGGATTTTATCGTGTTATCATCGAAAAAAATTGCTCCAAAATATGGGTCCGAAAAATTCCTTGAAAAGTTATGGACCCCTATAAATCTTTTATTATTGCATTTCTGGTGGTTAATTTTGTCCTATCTTACGTAGAATTTCACGAGGAATCCAACGGTGCCACGGGAATTCACGTACGACCTATAGTTCCGGAGTTATCGCCATCTGAAATTTTGAAAAGTTGCATTTTGCGTCGAAAGGGCAAAATTTTGGTGATTTCGACGATTTTTCAACTTTTTTATTTGAAGAGATTTCGTTGAAATTTCTTCATTTTCGTGTTTCTGGGGTCCGAAATGCTAAGAATCCGGTGTTAACTCGACTTCGAAAATGGCAAAATTTTTCGAAAAAATTTCTGACCCAATCGATGGAAATTTGTTGATTTTTAGAAATTCCCTCATAACTTTTGAACCGTTCGATATATCGGGATGAGTTTTTGCATGTTAATAGAACTCTACGAGAGCTACTTGGTGACATAAAAAGTCCCGGGATTTTATCGTGTTATCATCGAAAAAAATTGCTCCAAAATATGGGTCCGAAAAATTCCTTGAAAAGTTATGGACCCCTATAAATCTTTTATTATTGCATTTCTGGTGGTTAATTTTGTCCTATCTTACGTAGAATTTCACGAGGAATCCAACGGTGCCACGGGAATTCACGTACGACCTATAGTTCCGGAGTTATCGCCATCTGAAATTTTGAAAAGTTGCATTTTGCGTCGAAAGGGCAAAATTTTGGTGATTTCGACGATTTTTCAACTTTTTTATTTGAAGAGATTTCGTTGAAATTTCTTCATTTTCGTGTTTCTGGGGTCCGAAATGCTAAGAATCCGGTGTTAACTCGACTTCGAAAATGGCAAAATTTTTCGAAAAAATTTCTGACCCAATCGATGGAAATTTGTTGATTTTTAGAAATTCCCTCATAACTTTTGAACCGTTCGATATATCGGGATGAGTTTTTGCATGTTAATAGAACTCTACGAGAGCTACTTGGTGACATAAAAAGTCCCGGGATTTTATCGTGTTATCATCGAAAAAAATTGCTCCAAAATATGGGTCCGAAAAATTCCTTGAAAAGTTATGGACCCCTATAAATCTTTTATTATTGCATTTCTGGTGGTTAATTTTGTCCTATCTTACGTAGAATTTCACGAGGAATCCAACGGTGCCACGGGAATTCACGTACGACCTATAGTTCCGGAGTTATCGCCATCTGAAATTTTGAAAAGTTGCATTTTGCGTCGAAAGGGCAAAATTTTGGTGATTTCGACGATTTTTCAACTTTTTTATTTGAAGAGATTTCGTTGAAATTTCTTCATTTTCGTGTTTCTGGGGTCCGAAATGCTAAGAATCCGGTGTTAACTCGACTTCGAAAATGGCAAAATTTTTCGAAAAAATTTCTGACCCAATCGATGGAAATTTGTTGATTTTTAGAAATTCCCTCATAACTTTTGAACCGTTCGATATATCGGGATGAGTTTTTGCATGTTAATAGAACTCTACGAGAGCTACTTGGTGACATAAAAAGTCCCGGGATTTTATCGTGTTATCATCGAAAAAAATTGCTCCAAAATATGGGTCCGAAAAATTCCTTGAAAAGTTATGGACCCCTATAAATCTTTTATTATTGCATTTCTGGTGGTTAATTTTGTCCTATCTTACGTAGAATTTCACGAGGAATCCAACGGTGCCACGGGAATTCACGTACGACCTATAGTTCCGGAGTTATCGCCATCTGAAATTTTGAAAAGTTGCATTTTGCGTCGAAAGGGCAAAATTTTGGTGATTTCGACGATTTTTCAACTTTTTTATTTGAAGAGATTTCGTTGAAATTTCTTCATTTTCGTGTTTCTGGGGTCCGAAATGCTAAGAATCCGGTGTTAACTCGACTTCGAAAATGGCAAAATTTTTCGAAAAAATTTCTGACCCAATCGATGGAAATTTGTTGATTTTTAGAAATTCCCTCATAACTTTTGAACCGTTCGATATATCGGGATGAGTTTTTGCATGTTAATAGAACTCTACGAGAGCTACTTGGTGACATAAAAAGTCCCGGGATTTTATCGTGTTATCATCGAAAAAAATTGCTCCAAAATATGGGTCCGAAAAATTCCTTGAAAAGTTATGGACCCCTATAAATCTTTTATTATTGCATTTCTGGTGGTTAATTTTGTCCTATCTTACGTAGAATTTCACGAGGAATCCAACGGTGCCACGGGAATTCACGTACGACCTATAGTTCCGGAGTTATCGCCATCTGAAATTTTGAAAAGTTGCATTTTGCGTCGAAAGGGCAAAATTTTGGTGATTTCGACGATTTTTCAACTTTTTTATTTGAAGAGATTTCGTTGAAATTTCTTCATTTTCGTGTTTCTGGGGTCCGAAATGCTAAGAATCCGGTGTTAACTCGACTTCGAAAATGGCAAAATTTTTCGAAAAAATTTCTGACCCAATCGATGGAAATTTGTTGATTTTTAGAAATTCCCTCATAACTTTTGAACCGTTCGATATATCGGGATGAGTTTTTGCATGTTAATAGAACTCTACGAGAGCTACTTGGTGACATAAAAAGTCCCGGGATTTTATCGTGTTATCATCGAAAAAAATTGCTCCAAAATATGGGTCCGAAAAATTCCTTGAAAAGTTATGGACCCCTATAAATCTTTTATTATTGCATTTCTGGTGGTTAATTTTGTCCTATCTTACGTAGAATTTCACGAGGAATCCAACGGTGCCACGGGAATTCACGTACGACCTATAGTTCCGGAGTTATCGCCATCTGAAATTTTGAAAAGTTGCATTTTGCGTCGAAAGGGCAAAATTTTGGTGATTTCGACGATTTTTCAACTTTTTTATTTGAAGAGATTTCGTTGAAATTTCTTCATTTTCGTGTTTCTGGGGTCCGAAATGCTAAGAATCCGGTGTTAACTCGACTTCGAAAATGGCAAAATTTTTCGAAAAAATTTCTGACCCAATCGATGGAAATTTGTTGATTTTTAGAAATTCCCTCATAACTTTTGAACCGTTCGATATATCGGGATGAGTTTTTGCATGTTAATAGAACTCTACGAGAGCTACTTGGTGACATAAAAAGTCCCGGGATTTTATCGTGTTATCATCGAAAAAAATTGCTCCAAAATATGGGTCCGAAAAATTCCTTGAAAAGTTATGGACCCCTATAAATCTTTTATTATTGCATTTCTGGTGGTTAATTTTGTCCTATCTTACGTAGAATTTCACGAGGAATCCAACGGTGCCACGGGAATTCACGTACGACCTATAGTTCCGGAGTTATCGCCATCTGAAATTTTGAAAAGTTGCATTTTGCGTCGAAAGGGCAAAATTTTGGTGATTTCGACGATTTTTCAACTTTTTTATTTGAAGAGATTTCGTTGAAATTTCTTCATTTTCGTGTTTCTGGGGTCCGAAATGCTAAGAATCCGGTGTTAACTCGACTTCGAAAATGGCAAAATTTTTCGAAAAAATTTCTGACCCAATCGATGGAAATTTGTTGATTTTTAGAAATTCCCTCATAACTTTTGAACCGTTCGATATATCGGGATGAGTTTTTGCATGTTAATAGAACTCTACGAGAGCTACTTGGTGACATAAAAAGTCCCGGGATTTTATCGTGTTATCATCGAAAAAAATTGCTCCAAAATATGGGTCCGAAAAATTCCTTGAAAAGTTATGGACCCCTATAAATCTTTTATTATTGCATTTCTGGTGGTTAATTTTGTCCTATCTTACGTAGAATTTCACGAGGAATCCAACGGTGCCACGGGAATTCACGTACGACCTATAGTTCCGGAGTTATCGCCATCTGAAATTTTGAAAAGTTGCATTTTGCGTCGAAAGGGCAAAATTTTGGTGATTTCGACGATTTTTCAACTTTTTTATTTGAAGAGATTTCGTTGAAATTTCTTCATTTTCGTGTTTCTGGGGTCCGAAATGCTAAGAATCCGGTGTTAACTCGACTTCGAAAATGGCAAAATTTTTCGAAAAAATTTCTGACCCAATCGATGGAAATTTGTTGATTTTTAGAAATTCCCTCATAACTTTTGAACCGTTCGATATATCGGGATGAGTTTTTGCATGTTAATAGAACTCTACGAGAGCTACTTGGTGACATAAAAAGTCCCGGGATTTTATCGTGTTATCATCGAAAAAAATTGCTCCAAAATATGGGTCCGAAAAATTCCTTGAAAAGTTATGGACCCCTATAAATCTTTTATTATTGCATTTCTGGTGGTTAATTTTGTCCTATCTTACGTAGAATTTCACGAGGAATCCAACGGTGCCACGGGAATTCACGTACGACCTATAGTTCCGGAGTTATCGCCATCTGAAATTTTGAAAAGTTGCATTTTGCGTCGAAAGGGCAAAATTTTGGTGATTTCGACGATTTTTCAACTTTTTTATTTGAAGAGATTTCGTTGAAATTTCTTCATTTTCGTGTTTCTGGGGTCCGAAATGCTAAGAATCCGGTGTTAACTCGACTTCGAAAATGGCAAAATTTTTCGAAAAAATTTCTGACCCAATCGATGGAAATTTGTTGATTTTTAGAAATTCCCTCATAACTTTTGAACCGTTCGATATATCGGGATGAGTTTTTGCATGTTAATAGAACTCTACGAGAGCTACTTGGTGACATAAAAAGTCCCGGGATTTTATCGTGTTATCATCGAAAAAAATTGCTCCAAAATATGGGTCCGAAAAATTCCTTGAAAAGTTATGGACCCCTATAAATCTTTTATTATTGCATTTCTGGTGGTTAATTTTGTCCTATCTTACGTAGAATTTCACGAGGAATCCAACGGTGCCACGGGAATTCACGTACGACCTATAGTTCCGGAGTTATCGCCATCTGAAATTTTGAAAAGTTGCATTTTGCGTCGAAAGGGCAAAATTTTGGTGATTTCGACGATTTTTCAACTTTTTTATTTGAAGAGATTTCGTTGAAATTTCTTCATTTTCGTGTTTCTGGGGTCCGAAATGCTAAGAATCCGGTGTTAACTCGACTTCGAAAATGGCAAAATTTTTCGAAAAAATTTCTGACCCAATCGATGGAAATTTGTTGATTTTTAGAAATTCCCTCATAACTTTTGAACCGTTCGATATATCGGGATGAGTTTTTGCATGTTAATAGAACTCTACGAGAGCTACTTGGTGACATAAAAAGTCCCGGGATTTTATCGTGTTATCATCGAAAAAAATTGCTCCAAAATATGGGTCCGAAAAATTCCTTGAAAAGTTATGGACCCCTATAAATCTTTTATTATTGCATTTCTGGTGGTTAATTTTGTCCTATCTTACGTAGAATTTCACGAGGAATCCAACGGTGCCACGGGAATTCACGTACGACCTATAGTTCCGGAGTTATCGCCATCTGAAATTTTGAAAAGTTGCATTTTGCGTCGAAAGGGCAAAATTTTGGTGATTTCGACGATTTTTCAACTTTTTTATTTGAAGAGATTTCGTTGAAATTTCTTCATTTTCGTGTTTCTGGGGTCCGAAATGCTAAGAATCCGGTGTTAACTCGACTTCGAAAATGGCAAAATTTTTCGAAAAAATTTCTGACCCAATCGATGGAAATTTGTTGATTTTTAGAAATTCCCTCATAACTTTTGAACCGTTCGATATATCGGGATGAGTTTTTGCATGTTAATAGAACTCTACGAGAGCTACTTGGTGACATAAAAAGTCCCGGGATTTTATCGTGTTATCATCGAAAAAAATTGCTCCAAAATATGGGTCCGAAAAATTCCTTGAAAAGTTATGGACCCCTATAAATCTTTTATTATTGCATTTCTGGTGGTTAATTTTGTCCTATCTTACGTAGAATTTCACGAGGAATCCAACGGTGCCACGGGAATTCACGTACGACCTATAGTTCCGGAGTTATCGCCATCTGAAATTTTGAAAAGTTGCATTTTGCGTCGAAAGGGCAAAATTTTGGTGATTTCGACGATTTTTCAACTTTTTTATTTGAAGAGATTTCGTTGAAATTTCTTCATTTTCGTGTTTCTGGGGTCCGAAATGCTAAGAATCCGGTGTTAACTCGACTTCGAAAATGGCAAAATTTTTCGAAAAAATTTCTGACCCAATCGATGGAAATTTGTTGATTTTTAGAAATTCCCTCATAACTTTTGAACCGTTCGATATATCGGGATGAGTTTTTGCATGTTAATAGAACTCTACGAGAGCTACTTGGTGACATAAAAAGTCCCGGGATTTTATCGTGTTATCATCGAAAAAAATTGCTCCAAAATATGGGTCCGAAAAATTCCTTGAAAAGTTATGGACCCCTATAAATCTTTTATTATTGCATTTCTGGTGGTTAATTTTGTCCTATCTTACGTAGAATTTCACGAGGAATCCAACGGTGCCACGGGAATTCACGTACGACCTATAGTTCCGGAGTTATCGCCATCTGAAATTTTGAAAAGTTGCATTTTGCGTCGAAAGGGCAAAATTTTGGTGATTTCGACGATTTTTCAACTTTTTTATTTGAAGAGATTTCGTTGAAATTTCTTCATTTTCGTGTTTCTGGGGTCCGAAATGCTAAGAATCCGGTGTTAACTCGACTTCGAAAATGGCAAAATTTTTCGAAAAAATTTCTGACCCAATCGATGGAAATTTGTTGATTTTTAGAAATTCCCTCATAACTTTTGAACCGTTCGATATATCGGGATGAGTTTTTGCATGTTAATAGAACTCTACGAGAGCTACTTGGTGACATAAAAAGTCCCGGGATTTTATCGTGTTATCATCGAAAAAAATTGCTCCAAAATATGGGTCCGAAAAATTCCTTGAAAAGTTATGGACCCCTATAAATCTTTTATTATTGCATTTCTGGTGGTTAATTTTGTCCTATCTTACGTAGAATTTCACGAGGAATCCAACGGTGCCACGGGAATTCACGTACGACCTATAGTTCCGGAGTTATCGCCATCTGAAATTTTGAAAAGTTGCATTTTGCGTCGAAAGGGCAAAATTTTGGTGATTTCGACGATTTTTCAACTTTTTTATTTGAAGAGATTTCGTTGAAATTTCTTCATTTTCGTGTTTCTGGGGTCCGAAATGCTAAGAATCCGGTGTTAACTCGACTTCGAAAATGGCAAAATTTTTCGAAAAAATTTCTGACCCAATCGATGGAAATTTGTTGATTTTTAGAAATTCCCTCATAACTTTTGAACCGTTCGATATATCGGGATGAGTTTTTGCATGTTAATAGAACTCTACGAGAGCTACTTGGTGACATAAAAAGTCCCGGGATTTTATCGTGTTATCATCGAAAAAAATTGCTCCAAAATATGGGTCCGAAAAATTCCTTGAAAAGTTATGGACCCCTATAAATCTTTTATTATTGCATTTCTGGTGGTTAATTTTGTCCTATCTTACGTAGAATTTCACGAGGAATCCAACGGTGCCACGGGAATTCACGTACGACCTATAGTTCCGGAGTTATCGCCATCTGAAATTTTGAAAAGTTGCATTTTGCGTCGAAAGGGCAAAATTTTGGTGATTTCGACGATTTTTCAACTTTTTTATTTGAAGAGATTTCGTTGAAATTTCTTCATTTTCGTGTTTCTGGGGTCCGAAATGCTAAGAATCCGGTGTTAACTCGACTTCGAAAATGGCAAAATTTTTCGAAAAAATTTCTGACCCAATCGATGGAAATTTGTTGATTTTTAGAAATTCCCTCATAACTTTTGAACCGTTCGATATATCGGGATGAGTTTTTGCATGTTAATAGAACTCTACGAGAGCTACTTGGTGACATAAAAAGTCCCGGGATTTTATCGTGTTATCATCGAAAAAAATTGCTCCAAAATATGGGTCCGAAAAATTCCTTGAAAAGTTATGGACCCCTATAAATCTTTTATTATTGCATTTCTGGTGGTTAATTTTGTCCTATCTTACGTAGAATTTCACGAGGAATCCAACGGTGCCACGGGAATTCACGTACGACCTATAGTTCCGGAGTTATCGCCATCTGAAATTTTGAAAAGTTGCATTTTGCGTCGAAAGGGCAAAATTTTGGTGATTTCGACGATTTTTCAACTTTTTTATTTGAAGAGATTTCGTTGAAATTTCTTCATTTTCGTGTTTCTGGGGTCCGAAATGCTAAGAATCCGGTGTTAACTCGACTTCGAAAATGGCAAAATTTTTCGAAAAAATTTCTGACCCAATCGATGGAAATTTGTTGATTTTTAGAAATTCCCTCATAACTTTTGAACCGTTCGATATATCGGGATGAGTTTTTGCATGTTAATAGAACTCTACGAGAGCTACTTGGTGACATAAAAAGTCCCGGGATTTTATCGTGTTATCATCGAAAAAAATTGCTCCAAAATATGGGTCCGAAAAATTCCTTGAAAAGTTATGGACCCCTATAAATCTTTTATTATTGCATTTCTGGTGGTTAATTTTGTCCTATCTTACGTAGAATTTCACGAGGAATCCAACGGTGCCACGGGAATTCACGTACGACCTATAGTTCCGGAGTTATCGCCATCTGAAATTTTGAAAAGTTGCATTTTGCGTCGAAAGGGCAAAATTTTGGTGATTTCGACGATTTTTCAACTTTTTTATTTGAAGAGATTTCGTTGAAATTTCTTCATTTTCGTGTTTCTGGGGTCCGAAATGCTAAGAATCCGGTGTTAACTCGACTTCGAAAATGGCAAAATTTTTCGAAAAAATTTCTGACCCAATCGATGGAAATTTGTTGATTTTTAGAAATTCCCTCATAACTTTTGAACCGTTCGATATATCGGGATGAGTTTTTGCATGTTAATAGAACTCTACGAGAGCTACTTGGTGACATAAAAAGTCCCGGGATTTTATCGTGTTATCATCGAAAAAAATTGCTCCAAAATATGGGTCCGAAAAATTCCTTGAAAAGTTATGGACCCCTATAAATCTTTTATTATTGCATTTCTGGTGGTTAATTTTGTCCTATCTTACGTAGAATTTCACGAGGAATCCAACGGTGCCACGGGAATTCACGTACGACCTATAGTTCCGGAGTTATCGCCATCTGAAATTTTGAAAAGTTGCATTTTGCGTCGAAAGGGCAAAATTTTGGTGATTTCGACGATTTTTCAACTTTTTTATTTGAAGAGATTTCGTTGAAATTTCTTCATTTTCGTGTTTCTGGGGTCCGAAATGCTAAGAATCCGGTGTTAACTCGACTTCGAAAATGGCAAAATTTTTCGAAAAAATTTCTGACCCAATCGATGGAAATTTGTTGATTTTTAGAAATTCCCTCATAACTTTTGAACCGTTCGATATATCGGGATGAGTTTTTGCATGTTAATAGAACTCTACGAGAGCTACTTGGTGACATAAAAAGTCCCGGGATTTTATCGTGTTATCATCGAAAAAAATTGCTCCAAAATATGGGTCCGAAAAATTCCTTGAAAAGTTATGGACCCCTATAAATCTTTTATTATTGCATTTCTGGTGGTTAATTTTGTCCTATCTTACGTAGAATTTCACGAGGAATCCAACGGTGCCACGGGAATTCACGTACGACCTATAGTTCCGAAGTTATCGCCATCTGAAATTTTGAAAAGTTGCATTTTGCGTCGAAAGGGCAAAATTTTGATGATTTCGACGATTTTTCAACTTTTTTATTTGAAGAGATTTCGTTGAAATTTCTTCATTTTCGTGTTTCTGAGGTCCGAAATGCTAAGAATCCGGTGTTAACTCGACTTCGAAAATGGCAAAAATTTTCGAAAAAAATTCTGACCCAATCGATGGAAATTTGTTGATTTTTAGAAATTCCCTCATAACTTTTGAACCGTTCGATATATCGGGATGAGTTTTTGCATGTTAATAGAACTCTACGAGAGCTACTTGGTGACATAAAATGTCCCGGGATTTTATCGTGTTATCATCGAAAAAAATTGCTCCAAAATATGGGTCCGAAAAATTCCTTGAAAAGTTATGGACCCCTATAAATCTTTTATTATTGCATTTCTGGTGGTTAATTTTGTCCTATCTTA